>CM059199.1:12019198-13373191 GCA_030323885.1 Branchipolynoe longqiensis
CAAACGCGGCACTCCGGCCCCTCCTGACAAGAACAACAGATAGTCATGGGAAAGCGGCACAGAATGCCCGTAGGCCGAGTGAGCCACCTACAAATCTGTTTCATACGTGAACTGAGTCGTACGCGAAAAAGGCAGCGAGTCACTCGTTGCCCATTCTTAGGGAGACTCAGAAGGGGGTATGACCGCGGGTTGGGTGAACCGGACAAGAACCGTAGACGTCAATCCGGCGGCATCTGTTCCAAGTTTTGTGCATGTTCAAAACTTGTACGGACACAAACCTGACTATCAATGGACTTTGTTCAGTTTCTTTCCATTTCCCCCAATCCGGCGAGGTGTGACATACGCTTTATTGTCGTCAGGTTAGGCCAAATAATTACAAACAAAAATTTGCACTCGTCCTCTTGATCACACAAATCAGGGTGGGGCGGGCGTATTTAATTTTTATTTGTTTTTTTTTCAGGCACATGATGTAGACGTAATACGTAACCAGACACGATGGTCGGATGAGTTGAGCGTCCACCTCCCATTCTGCTGGGTTCAAATACATGTCCAGTCAAGCCAATGCCATAAAAATGTATACGAAAGTTGAAATGCTGCTAGGCCAAGACATTAACAGTTTGTTTTCTTTATTAACAAAATCAGGGCCGGTGTAGTAAGTTCAAAACACTACCCCACAAAAACACTACGGTAGTGTTTTGAACCTGGTTGAAGGTAGGTTCAAAACACTACTGTGGCCACGCTCAAAACACTATCATTAAGTTCAAAACACTACCCTTAAGTTCAAAACACTACTCTAAACCAATGCGCAAAATCACTTTTAATCATCGAGACACGTCAAATTTTTGCCGTCAGCGCAACATATTGGTAGCGTGCGGCCGACGTTGTGAGAAAAAAACTAAAAAGTTTGGCGCACCGTCCCGATATGACCTTAGATGTTGGTAGGATGTAAAACAACAACAACCAAACAAAGCAACGGTTTGGTGCAACGTGTGGGAACGACCCTCACGCACGCGTGGCGTGTGCATAACATTCGCATAACGTTATTCCAGCGCGTTTAACGTATCTCGACGCGCCCCTAATACCCCAGTCACACGAGGCCTGCGTTCGCTAACGATCGATTTGCGACGTCAAAACTTCCTCCTTGCGCCCTCCCTACGCCCTGATTGAGTGCTGTCGCCGGGAGCATGCCAACCTCCCGGCGTCCATTTCGGGAATTTTGGACGCAAGGAGGTTGCTGCTGCTGCACGTGCAACCTCCTTACGCCCTGTTCCGGTTGCGCCATTCAAAATGGTTGGCGCCCTGGCGCCGCCCTGGTGCCGCCCTGGCGCTGCCTTGGGTTGGTGGTAACACATGCGATGCTGCCGACATGGCGCCGACATGGCGCCGACATGGTGCCTAAAACGTGTTTGAATCAATGTATCCAATGAAACGCTGGATGGTTGGCGCCCGTGTGGGCGTAGGGAGGTTGGCGGCGAACGCTGTCTCTCGTGTGACTGGGGTATTACGTCGCCATAATGTTAGCACCTGCGCGTTGTCGCACATCAACAGTTTTGTGCAAGCGCAAAACTTCGCCGATTCCCTGAGGTGCGCTGCCGACCCTCGCCATCCATCAACGATGGCACACGAGGCCGCGCTCTACTGATTCGCCCACCGCGCCCGGTAGGCACACACACAGTGTGCGCGTGTACTTGTGCACCCATTGACCCGATAATTAATGCTCTCCAACAGAGCTTTGCCTGAATTCACTAATTTGCCTTGAATATGCCTTCAGCTTTGCCTGAATTCACTAATATTAATAACCAGATATGTGAGAACGATGGAGGGAAGACAAAATTGGGGTTGGGTGGTTTGTTTGTTTATTGGGGTTTTGCATCCTGGTAACATCAAAGGTCATCATATCGGGATGGGTACCAACTTGTGACAATGCACACTCATGGTGGCTTTATAATGCTGTCCCACTGGGAGACCAGGCCATCAGCACCATGACCTGATATCCCACTCAGTCACATTATCCTGACACTGTGCCAACCAGCCGTTGCCCTATCCTAATAATGCCGAGCGTCTGGCTTGGAAGTGACAAGGATACATACTGGAATCCCATGATCTACCAAGATGGGAGACGGGTGCTCAACTCATTCGGCCATCCCTTCTGATATGGCTTGTTTTTTCTCATCAATTCTTTCCACAAACATTTCCATCATAAAAGGAACTTTTGAAGTGACACTTAAAGTAAAAATATTGTCCTCGTTTCAAATTTTTGTTTCATACTTTCAGCCGAGTACCTGATGGCTAATCGTCAGATGTCTGTGCTGCCTGTCACCTTGTCGCTGCTTGCCTCCTTCATGTCGGCCATCACACTGTTAGGTTTGTTGAATCACCTGTTTTCTATCAGCCCCCAATAGCCGATGTTTACTTTTTGTGCTGGGGGGTCGTTAACAGGTAGGGATCACGACTTGGATTTCAAAACGTCTTTCTTTCTCAAGGCGTCTTGAAAAACCAAGACAGGTTTTGAGAACTGCCTTAGTGTGGTGGGGGTGTAAGGGGCCATTAAAATATTATGCAGACGTAGTTGCCGAATCGGTAGAGCGAAGGCTTCCCTTGCAGAGTGCGGGAGTTTGAATCCCTGCTGAGTTAAACCAATGACTTACAAAATTGATACTTGTCGCTACCTAGCCTGACACTCGGCATTAATAGGATAGGACAAGCACTGGTTAGCACAAGTATCAGGATAATGTGACTGTGTGGGATATTGGGTCATGTATGTGCCAGTGGCCTGGTCTCCCAGTGGGGCAGCACTATAAAGTCGGTATGAGTGTGCACTGTCACAAGTCGGTACCCATGCTGATATGACTTTAGATGTTGCTGGGACGTAAATCAACAATAAACAATATTATGTAACACTTAGAGGGGTGAGAGTAGATCCAAGCGTTATGGAGTGTTACAAGGGGGGGAGGACCTCTAAGTTTGACAAAAATAGTGTTATATAATATGTTAACGGTTCCTACATCCCCCTGGCTGCCATGTACATGCTGATTAATTATTGTAAATCTTGAGTTATATGTAGTTAATTACTATATAATAGTAACATAAGTAGGCCTATATGATTAGATTGAAATAAAATATCTCGGATAATTTTGAGTAGTCCCCAAATGACAAGTGGCTCTAACTTGTCTTAAGACATTGATTTTCTGTGAGATGTTGGTGGTTTGTTTGTTGTTTTACATCCTAGCAACATCTAAGGTCATATCAGGACGGGTACCGACTTGTGACAGTGCGCACTCATGGCAACCTTATAGTGTTGCCCCACCGGAAGACCAGGCCACCAGCACCATGACCTGATATCCCACTCAGTCACATTATCCTGACACTGAGCCAACCAGTCCTTGCCCTATCCTAATAATGCCGAGTGCCAGGCTAGTAAGCGACAAGTTCTCAGAGACTGTGTACCACATTTGTGACATGGAAACCAAAAGTGAAAACATTCCAAATAATAGCAGAAACCATTCTAAATAATATGTCAGAGTTGAAAAACAACACCCACAAAATCTGTTTTTTTACTTTGATCTTAGACAAATTGAGAAAAACATAATTAACCATGTAACATGATTTGGGTAGATGCATGGTGTCGATATGGAGATTTTCACATTTCCACTTAAGCACAAAATCATATAAGCATATTTTGAATATATTTTGTGGGATAGATCAAATACATGTGGTAAAAAGGCTTAATCATTAACGATGTAATTCAGTTCACTCGGATAAACAGGAGACAAGGCAGGAGCATATGAGTTTAAACAAATAAAGTTTAATAAAAACAAGACAGTAACTCATTTGAGTTGATCAGGTGTTACATCGTATGGCCGGCAGTGGGCCAGCTTTAAGGTAGTATAACGTGAACCTGTCTGTAGTTAGTCGATTCAGTGTAGTACTTATAATCAAACAACCAAATGTGAGTGAGTGATCAGGAACCTCTTTATGAAGTTGATCACTAGATAGGTTTAAAGCTTAACAAATCTGATCTTATCCAGAGATGATAATGATTACATCAAGCGGTAAATGTTGGACCAGTCTTAAAGGTAGTGCAACTTGAACTTATCAGTATATAGTCATTACAAGCATAGACCATAAATGCGAACAAACCAACTGGTGGTCATGTAATTAGGAACCTCATTATGAAATCGATCAGAGGATAGGGGTAAAGCCTATCGAATCATGGCTTGCACCGAATACAAGCCAGGGGTGTAGCTAGACCTTTAACGATGTGTACTGGTTATTTCGGCAGGGGGTTTAGGGGGCCGCTTAAGCTTAAGCTGGCAGATTTTACACATTTTAGACTTGAGTTTTCGACACTCCGGACTACTACATGCCTCCTCTCTCTCTCTCTCTCTTTATTATTATTATTATTTTTGTTTGTTTGACAAAACGATGTGGAACTAGCTACGCCCCTGCAAGCTCTAAGTCAGAATTAGTAGATAGGTTCAGAATATCATCTTAGTGTCATAGAGTCAAGTTGTATTAATCATTAGGCCAGAATAACAGTAAAAAGATCTAGAAAACAGCGCTCAAACCAGCAAAGAACCGAGCGCTGTGGGAGCTGATGTAATAATTGTTGTGTTCAGTTAAGCCTTTACTGCATTACTGCACCATGTGCCAGCTTGCATAATGTGTTCGATATCCAGGCCTATTGCCTGACAGGCTTGTGTAGCCCCTCTTCTAAGGCTATGAAGGGTATAGCCATTGTCACGGCCTAGTGCTGCCATGGAGGAAATTATTAATGCTCTTAGGACCGTAGGAGCTGTTAGTGGTTCTCTCGAGGGAAGTATAAATGCTGGCGCATCTTCATAAGGACTCAGGGAGCTAGCATATCTGATCCACACTCTGAGTGGACAGCAGTAGGAACCATTCAGCGCTGGCAGGTAGTAGTATTTCACAGGGGAAAGACAAGCTGATCTCATTTTAGTGGACCATACCGTGACTATTACCTTATCACGGCTAGGTTTTATATCAGTGAATTTTAGAACATGAGGGCTATCGCATAATGCTAATGACGCAGGGACCTGGGGCCATATGCAGGAGTCAGTGTTAGTGAGCCAAAACGCGTTTAGACGGGATTTCTGGTTTAGCGCTGAAAAGTCGGTATGCACGAGTCAGTGACAGGCCTAACACCAAAACCTTAAACGAGGTTAGGGTAACACTGATCCATAGGTGGTTTAAGGTTGGTGTTAGGCACCTATTAGGCCCAAATCTATTCAATGCGATCATATTTAACAGAATTACATATGCAATAAGTGAAATTTCAGCAAATTAACCGTAAATTCAAAGCAATAACGGCCGTAACGGCGGCGGTATTAATAGTTATATTTTCGAATCGACGAACGTAACGTAGACAAATCGCCGCCGCCGCCGCTTTCCATACTGGCGGCGGCGTCGGTTTGCTTACTGTACCTTCGTCGATTCGAAAATATAAATATTAATATCGCCGCCAATGCGGCGGTAGCCTTAATAACGCTTCGAATTTAGGGTTAAATTGATAAAATTTCACTTATTGTGTATGTAATTCTGTTAAATATGATCGCATTCAATAGATTTGAGCCAAATATATGGCTACAAACGCAGAGGGATTTCCCAAATCTATAAATAAATTCACGTTTAGCTATAATGAAAGTGTTACGCACTCCTGCATACAGTTCCCGACATCAGCGATAGCTACCCGGTAATAGGCTGTAACACCAAAAGCCACTATCACCAACTCCTGCATATGGCCCCAGGTTACTTTGCCTTAGTAGCATTGAATATCCTATTACTAGCGCTGCAATTAGGACATTTGGGCCGGGGTCAAGATTTGAGAGGAAGGCGATTATGTTTTTGAAGTCTTCCGGGTCTAACGAGGATGCTTTGGCTACGACGTGAGTTGAGCTTTTATATAGTGCTTTTTTCATTAGTTTACTTCATGAGAGTCAAAGGCATAAGGCTTCCCTGGCCCACTCCTTACCCAAAGTTTAACCGAGCTAAAATAGTTCATAATGGCTCCTGGCGATTTTAATTTGTCATCTAAGTACATGAGGAAAGACAACATATCATACACATTAGGATTATGTATTAAAGTGTTATGGTGAGCACAGAAAGAAATGTAAGCATTAACAGTGATTAATATGGGTTGTCTTGTTTGTCCACGTTCTGGGAGCCAGGGCACTCATGTACGCAGTCTCTGGTGATGCATTAGCGTGTATCCTGGATGTAGAGCTAGAGTCAACACCAGCTTCCATACAATTTGTTCCTCATTATATGTTGAAATCTAGGATATCGAGGGAGAACTGAATTTTTATCTCTTGTATATTTAGAGTTTTGCAAAGTTGATCTGCTTTTTCCCGGCTTGATTCTGACTCAACCGATCTACTCAACGCGTCTGCTAATACTAGCTGTTCTCCTGCCTTATGCTAAATTTCTAGCTCAAAGTTATATTTTGCCAAGAGTAGCCAGATCTGCCTTGCACATGCGCACAGTATTTGATCTTTTCCTTTACCGTTTTCTAAAACTTGTTGTGAGGCAATATTATCTGTGTTGACTAAAATTTTAAATTCTTGTGGTGCCTGTGGAACTAAGAATGTTACTGCGTGGACTAAGTTCAACGCTTCTAGTTGTGCTATGGGTAGTGAGCGTGACATCACTGACTCTGGGTATTTAATTGCATAATAATAATTGGTGGAGTAGGCCCCTTCTGCTGTTAGGCTTGAGTCGCATTCTATCAGCCAAGTCGATCTTGGGCATTAAAGGCCCAGTCACACAAGGCCTGCGTTCGCATATGATCGATCCGCAAGGATTTTGCAATTAAATTACGACCATCTTACGACCACCTTATGACTAATCGCCGAATGCTCTGCGAGCGATCGCCGACTGATCGCCTACCATTTCGTCTTTTTTGGTCGCAAGGAGATTGTCGCTGCAGCACCAACATCCTCCTTATGACCTCTGGCGTCTCCACCGATCACCGACTGGTCGGCGCCGATCGCCGACCGGTCGGCGAACGATCGCCGACTGATCTGCGACCATAGTAGCAGTACTCAAGCATCACACGAGGCATTTTGCAGTTAAATTATGACCATCTTACGACCATCCTACGACCACCTTACGACTAATCGCCGACCGATGAGATGTGGCGCGTCGCCTCATGCATAATGGTCGACATGGCGACGTATTAAATAGTTTGTAACAAATTGTTTCAATTTTGTCGCAAGGCGATCGCAAACTTTTGGTCGCGGATCGATCGTAAGCGAACGCAGCCCGTCGTGTGACTGAGGCATTAGGAAGCAGTTGTGTGCCATTGAAGGCATGTGCAAATACTTCAAACAATTCTAGGTCTTTGAAGAGATCACTATTAAATGTGTTGGCCTACATAAGGTGATGCCCGCAATGAAGCTAACACCCTATTAGAAAACTGTGACACAGGTTTGATGCATTTCGACATGTGTTGGAGCTTACCTTCTAAGCTCTGTAATTGCTTACGTGATGCTGTTGATTTAGATTTCCACAATCTACATTCATTCAGGATTTCAGACACCTTATCTTTGGGTAGTCTTATTGTCATTTTTATCGAGTCTATTGTAAAGCTTAACCAAGTTATACTCGTTGTGGGGGCTGTGCATTTATTATGCGCAAGTGCTAGCCCTAGCTGTTGTGTTAGCTGCATAAACCTGGTGTATGCTGATAGCGCTTTCTCTTCAGTCTGCTCTATCCCCACAAAATCATCTAAATAGCAGAGGCTAAATTAGCCTTCTTGTCTTAGCAGCCAAACTAATATCCTGGCAGTGGTGATAAGGCGCAACACAGTGTGTTCTCTGTGATGGAGTGGTTAGAGTGTCTGACTTTTTTCTAGGTCAGACTCCTAATCTGAGGGTCGGCGGTTCGATTCCCTGTGCCCCCAGCTCTGCCAATTTGGATTTCCACCGCTGTGTATAACTTACAGCATCATCAAAGGCCGGTTGCTCTCATACCATGTCAATGTGGTGTGGGAGGTTAAAAATCCCTTGGGTCGGTAAAAGTGTAGGCTCGGGCTTTCTATCGACCAGCAGTGGAATGAGGAAGACCAGTCGTCTATGACTGAAATTTCCCCTGCTTAAACAACTAATGGACCAACAAAAAAAATAAAAAGTGTGTGACGTTGCATGGCGACGGCGACATCACAGGTGGAGGCAGTCGATTTATGGGAATACCTGCTATCCTTTCCAGAACATTGAGCCTATTAATCAAGTCCTGCTGACTATTCTGCGCGAGCCTTCGTCCTCCTACTTGTAATGATGAAACTGTGCTCTGTATCTAGCCGGGGCGTTGAGGTGGGGGAGTGGGAGGCGGAAGCGACGCAGTGATCTCTAATGGCGTCTGATTTGACAGTTCAGGTAAATCCAATTGGGCACTGGAAGAAGTACATCATCTCCGTTTCTGTTGTCTCTTCGTCGCATTTAACTTTGCCCACAATTGGGGACGACCTCGATCCCCTCTTTTTAACAGGAGGCATCTTGGCAGTAGAGACGAGCAGGTTACAGAATATGGAGAAAAAGCGGAGAGCTAAAGATGAGCAAAATTTCTTGTCACAACGCCTTAGCAAAGTGATCGAACACTTGCCTCGGAGAACAATGTAAACAGATCCGAACCCGTTGCCTCGTGAACCAAATTACACATGTTAGTAGGCCAACACGAATAATGTGGAAACCAAATGTGTGCTATGCAGTTTCCGAGAATAACAAAATATAACATTTGTAAAAACATCTATATGTTTCAACGAATGTATAAAAAGAAAATATTTAAGCTTTAGCAGAGTGAAAACACATAGTACTCTACACAATGAGATGTCATTTATAGTATTAAAGGTAATGTTAATATGGTTTTTACATATATTTCTTTATTTATTATTTTGTATGTTATTTTTAACTGGGGAAAGCGCCTCATAAATATTGTACTTCTATTTTCTCCTTTTTCATTACTGATATAAATATCAACTTGTATGTACAATGATCACGTGGAAATACATACTTTATTATTATTATAGAATATGTGCGATTAGCTAATGACCGTGTCTACATTCACAGGGGTGCCAGCTGAGGTTTACCGGTTTGGAATACTATATTGGTGGATCTGGCTTGGCTACCTGCTCATGATGCCAATCGTCATCTTCATCTTCCTCCCCATCTTTTTCAAACTGAAGCTCCTAAGTGTGTTTCAGGTAAGTAGGTCACCTCTATGTAGGGCACGTGTATATATGTCATATGTATGTAGGTCACTTGTATGTAGGGCACTGTTATTTATTAAACGATAAGTAGGTCACCACTAAGGTCACTGATACGTAGGTCAATGATAAGTAGGTCACTTGGTTGGAGCTTTACATCCTGGCAACATCTAAGGTCATATCAGGACGGGTACCAACTTGTAAGAGTGCACACTCATGGCAACTTTATACTGCTTCCCCACTAGGAAATCAGACAGCCAGCACCATGACCCAAAATCCTACTCAGTCACATTATCCTGACACTGAGCTAACCAGTCCTTGCCCTATCCCATTAATGCCGAGCTAGGAAGTGACAAGTATCAATTGTGTAAGTCATTGGGTTGACTGGACCGGGACTCGAAATCCTGACTTTCCGCGTCCGGCAGGTGGGTAAGAAGAGAAGTGTGGGCCAATCAGGGAGAGGTGTGAGTGACATGTGGCCGTTGCTGCTTCGCTGCCCCCCTCTCCTCTCCCGCCCCCATCACACAGTAATTCTTTCTTGAAGATTTGAAGTTTATACTGCCTATCATGGATAATGTAGAATAATAAGTCTGAATAGTCTTGTTTTCACCATTAGACAGTTGGTCAATAGAAAGCCTGAGCCTCCACTTTTACCGACCCAAAGGATTAACATCCCACACCACAGACATGGTATGAAACAACTGGCCTTTTATGATGCTGTAAGTTATACACAGCTGTGGAAATCAAAATTGGGAGAGGTGATGGCATGGGGAATCGAACCATCGAGCTTCAGACTAGGAGTCTGACCTAGAAACAAGTCAGACACTGTAACCACTCCGCCACCGAGAACACACAAATTGAGTAATGACAGTAAATGAGCGCCTTCTCGCTCATTTAAACCAATTATAACCACTGTCAAATTAAAAACGCAACCTCTCACTGCCATCCTTGGTTTAAAAATAGAGGGTTTCAAAGAAGGAAACAACCAACACAAATAAAAGAATCCCCAACAGACAGGTTTTGTGTTATTAGCTTGATTTATAATTACACACATCATTCTGTTTCTATTTACTATTTTATCACTAGATCTAAGCACTGGTATGAATAATTGCATCTACAGTAAAAAAACCTCTCTAAATCGACCAACCTTGGGATCGACTTTAAGTGGTCCATTTAGGGAGGTCGTCGGTTTAGGGAGTTAAAATATGGTTACAATGGTATTGCTGGGACCCAAATAAACCGATCGAAATAGGGGAGTTGTCGATCTGTTGAGCTGGTCAGTTAGAGAGATGTTACTGTATACACTTGGAAAATCTACCTCATTTTGAAGGTCACATAACCCTAACACATTCAGGCTTCACAAATGAGGAGGGCATGGTGGACAACATAGAGCTCAATGCACTGATCGAGATCAGCCACCATGTCTGTATAAACTTTGATTTAAACTGCTATGTAGAAACACCCGTGAATCATCAAGCCAAGTACATCTACCACAAAGGTGACTACATGAATATGAGAGCTGAAAGACCAGATGGCAGAACCACTCTGCCAGGTATATAGATTGTCACTAAAACATGGGATCCTCCCTAAGGAATGGAAAACGGGTTGGGTGTCACCAAGACACGAAAAGCAGTTGACTCAGACCATCAAACTATCGACCAGTAAGCTTGACTTCAGTAGCATGCAAAGTGATGGAGCAGATCATATGTGACATAATCATAGAACACCTGGTCAAAAACGAGCTGCTATCATCTTGTCAACACGGGTTCATCAAAGGTAGATTGTGTATCACCCAACTACTCACAACACTGGACCACTGGACAGAGATCATGGATGGTGGAGGTGACGTAGACGCTGTCTACTTAGACTTCTCAAAGTGCTTTGACTCAGTCCCCCATGAGAGATTGCTAATGAAGCTGGACAAGTACGGCATCAACGGAGAATTGTGGAAGTGGGTGGCAGACTTTCTCAGGGGCAGACACCAACAAGTATCTGTCAGAGGATATTTGTCAGCCATGGCTGCAGTTCTCAGCGATATCCCACAGGGCAGCGTATTAGGGCCACTATCATTCGTCATTTTCGTTAACGAGATGCCTGACATGGTACACACATGCATCCAAATGTTTGCGGATGACACAAAACTATTCACACATATCAAAGACAAGTCTGATGTAGCTAGACTGCAAGACGACCTCAATAACCTACAAGCATGGGCTGATGCATGGCAGTTATGATTTAACCCCGACAAATGCAAAGTGCTCCACCTAGGACAAAGCAATCAGAAGGCAAATTATGAAATGTCTACAGCTGCAGGGGAACAGATAGAGTTGCAGAGCACGGATCTCAAAAAAGACTTGGGGGTCTGGATAGACCCAAGCCTGACCTTCTGTATTCATTGTGAGACACAGGCTGGGAAAGCCAATAGAACACTCGGCCTCATAAGACATACTTACACATACCTGCATGAAGTCAGTCTGACCAAGCTATACACATCCCCAGTGAAATGCAAGCTAGAATATGGATATCCAGCATGGGCACCAATGTACAGGAAGGACTGTGAACTTCTCGAGAGAGTACAGAGGCACACAACTTGTCTAGTACCAACCATGAACACATTCTCTTATGAAGACCGACTACGAGCACTAAACCTGCCAAGCCTATGCTAGAGAAGGGCCCGCGGAGACCTCATTGAGATCTACAAACACCTCAGCGGAACATATACAGTCAAAAACCTGTACATCATACTCGAGCCAACACACAGTCTGATAACCAGAGGGCATAATAAGATCGTCAGACCTGGGACTAACAATCGAGTTTGTCAAATCTTCCTCACTGAAAGAGCCGGGAACACTTGGAACAGACTACCAGCTGATGTAGCCTAATTTCTTAAGCAGAAGAGGATAAGTGTAAGTGTAAGTATGGTGATATCAGGGAGCCTAGTTGGTGTAATGGTTAGTAGACTAGCCTAGAATGCAAGAGGCGTGGGTTCTCATCCCCCTCTAGGCACAATATTTCCCATTTTCATCACCCCCATGACACTGGTTCCATGACCAGGATCCTGTGCAAGCTATATGCTGTGTGGTTGTTGAAACTACTCTATGTACTTATATTATCTAAGTGCATATCCTGTTTACAATTATGTAATTGTAAGCAATAAAACGACTTATGGATATACACCATTTAAAACACTTACTTAAAGTTGCATAGTCCGATGTTTTTGAATTTCTGTATTTTTTCTGAGATAAATATATTAGATCGATCACTAGTATCTACATTACATTAGTTCAAAGTTACTTTTATTTTAAATGGTAAACTATTGAGATATTTTGGGTGCAAAGATGGAAAATTAGTTTTGGCAAGCTTGCCAAAACTCTGACACCATAGACTTCTGCAGTAACAGGTTCTGTTAAATTGACTCAGTATTGCCTTCTATGCAGAAACAAATGCTTAATAAGTGCATCAGTATATACATTAGATATGTCAAATCAAATCTAGATAATTGGCTTGCTTTTGAAAATTTGATATTTCATCGGACTATGCAGCTTTAATTCAAAGGGGTTGAGTGTAATGGTCTGCACTGACCTCTCAGGTAAGCAGCCACGTAGACAGGTGGGCGTGGATAGGATGATGATATCAGGGAGCCTAGGTGGTGTAATGGTTGGCACACTAGCCTGGAATCAGGAGGGTTGGGTTTGAATCCTACTCGAAGCACAATATTTCCCATTTTTATCACCCTTACAACATATATATTTGTCCAATATATATAATGAGACTGTCTCAAAAGGTCCTAAGCAATATGGGACAAAACTTTGTCCATAGTAATGATCAACACACTATCTACTTATGCATTTGCTCATGATAAACTGATTTGTTTTTTACATGGTGTTTCATAATACCAATAGAATACATATTGATTTGAAGCAAATGTCCTTCTGTTTTCAGTGTAACCGTTTCTGTGCTGTTTTGTGTCAATCGTTACTATGGACAAAAAACCGAAGAGCTAGCACCTTTTGAGACAGGCTCATATCTACCTTGTTCCCGTCCTGATATGACCTATAGGTGTTGCTAGGACATAACGCCCAAACAAAAATCCAGCAATATTCCTTACACACTCATTCACTACATCTTTGCAACATATTTAAATTAGGTAGCGACAAGAATCAATATAGTAAATCTTTGTCTTGACTCAAGTAGGGATCGAACCCACTATCTGTAGCACAGGACATCAGTACTACTGATCTGGCCATCCCTTCCTGTCATGTAAGTCAGAGTAGGAATGCTTGTGCTCATAGACTACAATCATACAGGGTTCGTACCAATTTTGACAGATCAAATTCCAGGACTTTCCAGGACTTACGAGGACTTTTCAGTGCAAAATTCGATGATGTTTTTAAGATGCTTATTAAATTAAAGAACCCCGAAATATTGGCATATTGATAGTTGATTCATTGTGTAAGATGTGAAGTGTAAATAAGCATACAAAATAACAACAATCGCGTGTATAGTTCTAATATACAAAATTAAGAGGCAGGATAACAAACCCAGAAAGTTCAATTTAAATATAAAACATCACTGGCACATCAGTGAAAATAGGTTGTAAAAAAATAATCCATATGTTCCCTTTTCCAGGATATTCATGCATCTTTAAATAAATGCAAGGACTTTCCATGCTTGGAAATCCTGAATTATCAAATACCAGGACTTCGTAGGTTTTCACGGACCCGTACGAACCCTGATCATATATAGCAAAGACTTTTTTTTCCCAGTGTTATCATATAATAATTGTAAATGACTGCACATTTTAAATATTATTATCCACCTCATTTCCAGTATCTTGAACTTCGCTTCTCCAAAGGTGTCCGACTATGTGGATCCATTGCTTTCATTGTGCAAATGGTAAGTGTGCAATTTAAATGATAGCCCTCTTCTTCAAGTCCTGTAATTTCCAAGCATATTCAATGCTTTTTTTAAAACCTGGGAGAAATAAATCCTCCATCTCGATTCGATGAATAACATTCTTCCCCGCCAACTAGAGTGCTTGCAAAGTAATCAGAGAATGACATACCGGCAATTGCATGAAGGTGAACTATTACAACTGGTTTGAAAGACTGGCTATTATATGATGATACTGTTGGTTGGGGGTTTTACGTTCTAGCCACATAGCAGGATGGGTATCGATTTGTGACAGTGCGCACTCATGGTGACTTTATAGTGCTGCCCCACTGGGAGACCAGGCCACCCGGCCCATGATATCCCACTCAGTCACATTATGCTGTCGCTGAGCCAACAACTGTCAAATTATTCAGGTATCTTTTAACGTAATTTTGTTTAGCTTTCCAGTGATATATTATATATATAAATGTTGTATAAGGCATTATACGAGTATATTAAGCTGGAACATTCCATCTACTCCCCAGCCTCCTCAGTCATCGGTTGGTTGAGTCTATCCATTAGGTCATCTACTGATACAACCTCAGCTCTCCACGTGGTGCCACATTCTCGCCCACGCCTCAGCGACGGCTACGCTCACTCACTGTACCGCTGAAAATATATGTACCTGCTGGAGATTCCGCCCTCTGCCCTACCACGATTATCAGGTGACCTTGAAGTATTGCGCCCCTCCCCCCCCCCTGGGCCTGAGGTTCCTTTTCACTCCCTTTCTCTCTCAATCTATATTTTTGTCTAAGCATGTGTTTTTTTCCTTAAGGATAAGTCTGTAGGTGTTTTGTACATTAGCTCCAGGGCTCATGATTTTGTTTTGTGGATTATTTTGTTTATAAGGGGCGGAGGGAAGACAACCATTGATGGTTACACTGTTCCTACAATCTCTATTGTTAAAGGAAGAGTTTATCTTTGTGGAATAATGTATGGAAATTGTGAATACAAAATGTCTAAATGTCTCCATGACTGGTGTCCCTGGAGAGACTCTGTGTGAGGTGGGCACATATATGCACACAGGGTCCGTACACACGTGAAGATATGGAATTCAACGCTATTTCAAGGCTGTCTTTGATAGGAATTCAATACTATTCTCATTTAGAATTCAGGAAGAAAAAACTAAAGAATGGCAGCTGGGGACCAGCGGCGGGGAAGGGGCGGCCGTGTAGCCTCCTGGAGGAAGGGCCGTGTAGCCACCTTCCGGGTTGTGTTGTGGGCTTTGTCCATTCGCATGCTGTAGTATATAGTGAGACATCCCAGTGTGTCCCGTGTCGAGGTGAATTACCCATGTTGCCCTAAGCAACATGCCCAATGTCTGAACGCCTGGACTTCTGGTTATCGAATGACTTTATTCACCGTCCAGGGGCTAAAGCAGCCGGCACCCACGCGCCTATCACGTGATCACATTAACATCCCAGCCAGCATTCCCAGCTGGGGCCTGGGTGGGCCCCACATGGAGCCCAGCTAAATTTGGCCACAGGCTCCAAGTGGGCCCCACCTGGGATAGCCCAGGTGGGCCTATCTCAGTTATTGAATATGTTCACTATATCTTAGACAAAATGTGATTTTTTTTTTTTAAACTGGGAATCTAGCCCATGTGGGGCCCATCTCATGCCCACCTGGAGCCCCTGCCCAGCTGTGCCCAGCTCGCCCATTGGCAACCCATCTAGCGCCCACCGGGGCATGTTGGCTGGGATATTCCTTTGTTCTCCTCGCGTTCCTGGATATCTGCTACGCACATGTTACAACCATTAGTGTTTGCTATGAATATGGCCCCCACTGTTGACACACCGTTAAAGCATCAGACAAAACTCAAACTAATCAAACCACCCATAGGTTCATTCTGTAGGACTATCGATTGTGAGCTATAACACTAGATTTGATTCGCTTCAGAGTTTTTGTTATACAAGCGACATCTAAGGCCATATCAGAATGAGTGAGGACTTGTGACGGTGCAAATACACTCAGAACAACTTCATAATGGTGTTTAAGAAACTACTAAAGGATAATGTAACATAGAAAAACAGATGATATTTAAATGGACAAACACAAAATTCGGTAAAAGCTGGATTTTGGACAATTTGCAATCTACAAACAGTTACAAGCCATAAACAAGAAGCAAGAAAACCTAAATCATTACTAAAACAAAATTCTAAAGATTTAAATCAAACTGGATTATAGTGCTGCCCAGCGGTGAAAACAAGTGTTAAATCACTAATCCGTTATGAACAGGATAAACACATTCATCACAAAAAAACAAACCAGCAAGCACCATTTATCCAATATTCTACTCAATCACATTATCCTGATACTGAGATTGCATATCATAGTAACACCAAGGACTAGGCAAACGGGACGTGGTGGCCGAATTCGTTAGAGCGCAGGCTTCCCGTGCGTGACATCGGGAGTCCGAGTCTCGGCCGAGTCAAACCAATGACTTACACAATTGATACTTGTCGCTTCCTGGCCTCGTGTTCGGCATTATTAGGATAGGGCAAGGACTGGTTAGCTCAGTATCAGAATAATGTGACTGAAAGGGATATCGAACCATGGTAGCACTATAAAGTCACCATAAGTGCACAGTCACAAGTAGATACCCGTCCTGATATGATGTTGTCAGGATGTAAAACCCCAACAAATAAACTAAAGCACATGTCACGTTTTGTCATTGCAGGTGCTATATATGTCCATCGTACTGTACGCTCCATCGCTCGCTCTCAGTGCTGGTAAATTCTTCAATTCTTTTAATTTCCTCCTTTTCTTCCTTATCGCTTAATCTTTAGTCGAAAGAAATATCCCACACATATGTGGCTTGTTCTCTGAAGCTGGGTACCTCTTTTGTGACATGGAAGCGTAAACTGAAAGCATCACAAATAATAATAGAAAACATTCCAAATAATAGCAGAATCCATATTCATATGAAGCTTTACATTTTGTGTATGTGTCAGAGTTGAAAACAAACTATTTCACTTTTTTATTTTTTATCTTAAAACGAATAGCAATAGGAAAAGATGTCCCATGTTACATAGAAATTAAACACATCCATAACATCATTCTTAACATACACAATGCATTCAAACTAGATTTCTGTTATTACAGTTAAGCAAACAAAATAATGTCTTACAAGAAAAAGTTGAAACAAAGTTGAAGAAAAACAAGTTTGTTAATTTTGGTGTATATTTGTAAAATTTCACATTTGCACTTTAGCACAAAATCATATAAACATACTTTTGATATGTTTTGTGAGATAGATTAAATACATAGTATTACTAACATACTTAATAACAAAAGGGAACAATAATTATTTGACTTGCTATTAAAAAAAGAAAGAATTTATTATATCCAACATCCCAGATAGCACACAGCCGTCGGGCCGACATCGGCTATTGGTCGCACCGTCGCCACCGACTTTCCACCGTCGGGCCGACGGTGGTGGTCCGACGTTTATTTTCAATCCCTTTCCTGATTTGAGCCACCGTCGGGCCACCGTCGGACCAACGGTGGCGGTTCGCCGCTGGGTTTCAATCCCTTTCCTGATTTGAGCCACCGTCGGGCCACCGTCGGGCCGACGGTGGTGGTCCGATGTTGATTTTCAATACCTTTCCTGGTTTGCATTCATTTTCCACATTCAAGCCACCATCGGGCCACCGTCGGGCCTACGGTGGTCTTCCAACGTTAGGTTTCAATCCCTTTCCACTTTTGAGTCACCGTCGGGCCACCGTCGGGCCGACGGCGGCGGCCCACCGCTGGTTTGCATTGATTTTACACATTCGAGCCACCATCGGGCCTACGGCTGTCTTCCGACGATAGGTTTCAATCCCTTTCCACTTTGCAACTTGTTGATACGCGCATGCGCAGTACGTTAAATATGTTTTCCAGCTCAAGTCGCCATCGGCACACATGCGATCGTTGAGCAGCGTTCTTTTTCAACAAATAACTCCAGGAATCGGGGGAATGTTAAGGAATTATTTAACAGCTTTGTTTATTAATATGTTTAGATTTTTTTATAAAAGTTTTGTAATTTATTACGATGTATTAATGGAATTATTCGTGTTAATACGATTTGAACTACCCGAGTCGACGGCGGGAGGTTGGACAAAACAACGTTGGCCCGACGACGGTTTCCACCGTTGGCCCGATGGAGAGGCAGCCGTCAGGCCGCCGGCTGTGTGCTATCTGGAATAACATGGAAACCCAATATGTGGTACTCTGTTTCAGAGAATAACCCATTTCACAAAGAATCCTGTCACTTTATTCTCTGAGAGGTACTGCTTAATATACCTGGAGTTGTCATTATGGAACAGGGATGAAAGTGCTCTCCGGGGAAAAAAGCAGAAATGCTGATAATCTCCCATAGGCTTAGCATTGTCAGGGAATCGCGGAAAATTCCTGGAAGTCAGATTTCATATATTTTGGTATTTGCTGAAAGTGCTGCACCGTGTGAAGCATGTATTAGTAGTGTACGCTGATAGTGCTGCGACGCTTGGAGCATTTATTAATATTAGTAGTGTACGCTGATAGTGCTGCGGCGTCAGCACAACATATTAGTATAGGCTGATGGTGCTGCGGGATTGAAAAATCCCGGAAATCATTCATCCCTGATGGAAATGTGCTGACAACGCCACCCCAACAGCAGGACTTGTATTTCTGACAGGTGACTATCAACACTAAAACCACAAACTGCAACTAACAAACTCACATAGCTAACCATGATAGGGTAATACTATAATATTCCTATCAAACTGACATTTATATACTCTTTGTCTAACTCCAACTGACCAGACCCTACATTAAAACGCATTGCGATATTACCAAATGAATACAGAAGATAACTCTTGCTTACATTCTAAACACCATACAAATATTCACATCGATCCATCTAATACTGATGTAGTCATATGATATTACTGTTGCCCTATTGCTGTGGAACTTGTAGGTAATTTTAATTCCGGATTATTTACACAAAAATGGTATATAGAGCAAGGCATACGATAACTGTTGAATAGGCCTACATAATTTGCAGCATATAACACAATGAAATTCTGTTATGCAAAAGTTCCACAGTAATGTGGCAACAGTTGTCAGTTGTAAAGTCGACGGCCGGCAGCTGTGGTTGTGTAGGCAGGTTAAATAGGAAATCACTACAGGCAAGTATAGAGAAGGAAGGCAAGATATAGAGTGTGCAGAAGGAACCAGAAGGAGCTTGCTTAGTTTATTATATATATAGCTTTTAGAATCCAAGATGGTGGTGATCACATGATCCAGTATTCCAATCACTAACAGGCATTCCTCTAGCCACCAATGAGGGTTTAATATCCCTGTTGCCAAGGCATGGTTAGATCTGGCTACAGTGCCCTGTTGTATCTGGTGCAGTGATCCATAAATAACACTTGGAGGGGAGGGGGTATGTGAGGCAACTTCCCAAAGACTGTCCCACATGTCAAGAAGTGACCCTCTCTCTCTCTTCTATATTGATACACAACTTTTATCCCAATTAGTAATAGAGCACCAACTCCACATATACCTTATATGCCTTTGGTTTTACATACTATTTACCATTTTATAGACAAGTTGCAATTTAATATAGTATAGTTCTCCATATCCCATATCTCATATATCGGAAAAATGTACAGTGTTTCGGCGCTGACAAAAAACTAGTTCAGCAGTATACAAATCTTTACCCCCCCAACTAATTTAATCAAATAAAAAAATCGAAATAACTGCTGAAAATAATGACACTTCTTATTACCAAATACCCGATAACACTAAGACGGCTCACTCCCTATCTCTCCCATGGTAATGTACATTTTGCAGTGTCATATTGTGGTGGGTTTGATCACCCTAGCTGCTGGCTGGTGTGTCACATGTAAAAACATACAAGGCGAGAAGGTGAGTTTAATATAAAAAAAGAGAGATTGCCTGTCACTTGGATGCCGACGTTGCACCTACTGCCTGGTCCCCACATCCCTCTGCCCCACCCTCCCTTGCTCGCTCCCCTCCCTCCATCGACCCTCCCTCCTCCCGGCCTCACCGCCCTTCCCCCTCCCTCCCCTTCCCTCACTCCCCTTCCATCCCCTCCTCCCCCTCCATCCCACCCTCCCCCGGCCTCACTGCCCTTCCCCTCCCCTTCCTCCTTCCATCCCCACCCTCCCCTCTCCCTATCTCCCTCCTCATACAACTTACCCAGCGCTGTCACACCACACCTCCCTCTTCCTTCCTCCCCCTTCCCCTCCCTCCCCGACACTCCCTCTCCCCCTCACTTGGCGCTCTCACACCACACCACACCTCCCTCCCCCTCCTGTTCCCATCTTTTTCCGTCTTCCCCTCCACCTCCCCTCCCACCTTAAGGGGAAGAGATAGTGTGGGAGAGGAATTCCTTCCCCACACTCCCTCTTCCTCCCCCGCATTCCATAGCTGCCTCCTCCTCCCGCTCCCCCTCCCCTTCCTCCCCCACACTCCCTCTTCCTTCCCCACACTCCCTCTCCCCATCCCCTCCTCACCCACCTCGGGCGGTGCTCTTACACCACACCTCACTTCACGACCCCCTCCCTGATGTAAGGGGTGGGTGGGAGGGGAGATAGGTCCCAACTGGTCGCACGTTGCTACTCCTATATAACTCCCACCACCACCGCTACCCCCACTCTGCCCCTCCACCTCTCCACCTCTCCACCCAGCTCCGCCACCATACACACCTTCTCCCAGCACACTGACACACGCTCAAGCACACACACCATTTGCGCAACCCATTATAACACGATCAAAATGATCAAACCCACCACCTGGTGTGCTGGATGTTCTCTTGATTACACAGCACAGCCTGTGTGAGCCGTCTTAGTGTTATATGGCCTTTGTTATTACAGGCATGATTGGGTGCAGGAAAAAAAACCTGGCATTAGTTTCAGGTTATTGTGGGGACACACAGCACCCCACTGAGTCATGTGAGGGATGCAAATAGTGTATTTCAGAGGTGTTTCAGCGGCCAGAAAAAAAAAAACGGAATTAAAAAAGACAGAATTCCGGATAAAACGGGAGAAATCACATGCCTTTATTATTTAGATGTGGTAAGTGTTATGCAATAGGCCTTTATACTACTCTGTTTCGTACATTTCAGTATCGGAAGTAAACGTTTGGCTTTGTGTCTTTTCTATCGGACTTGTTTGCACATTCTACACAAGCTTGGTAAGTAATAGTATTCTCCACAATAGCTGATACTGAGCTAACCAGTCCTTGCTTTATCCTATTAATGCCTCACAGACCAAGCTAGGTAGCGCCAAGTATAAATTTTGTAAGTCACAGGTTTGACTCGGCCGAGATTCCAACTCCCGACCTTCCACACAAGAAGCCTGCGCTCTTATCAATTCGGCCACTGCGTCCAGTCCCTGTGCTGTCTAGGTAATCGAAGTGCGTTACCTTGATATTTGTAACCATAATGATGAGACTTACGATTGCAGGGGGATGAGTGTAGTCAGTTGCATGAGCCTTCCCAGGTGAAATGCCACATACACAGGCAGGTCTGGGTAGACTAATTGCAAACACTCAATTATCCACCTCTGCTACACAGGAAATCGAAATGACTATGACCATAGGGCGCAGTCCGTCTGGCTATGTGTACTGGCACAAACCAAAGCAGAACTGGGCAGGCCACGGTCATGCATCCGATTCACCCTGAAATACAAAATCGCTAAGCATACAACACAACCATCCCACCTAGTCACAATCCTGAAAGGTCTGGGTCTGTCCGAGCACACTGGTGCGCTATCTAAGCATGGGTGAAAAGGATGCTGTAACAAACCACAAAGGGGCGGGATCCTCTCCCGCAGGTCTGTATGTCATCTGGGTAGATGTACATAGTAGGCTAAGTTATCAGTGTAACATAGCAGTGAATGTATGGAGATTGCTTCCTAACAGGTAGTTGCCTTTTATAGTGATTAGAACACATGTTTGGACCGTCCTACTCATCCCATCTCTTCATTAGGACTGGCCTACCCAGCAACTATATAAGGAGAGTAGTCACCCACTCTCGGAAAAAACTTGCTATCCGGACCGCACTTCATCCACACCTCTCTCTATCTCCTCTCCGCTGGCCTTGCTCCTCCTTGATATGTCTGAAAAGAATTCCAGGAGGGGGAGCCCACCAGCATTTCACTTTCTACTCTTACTCTGTCTGTGTCTTTAGCTTGCTGGTTGGTCACCATAGAGCAAATAGACATGGTCCTTTGACTCAACTCTCCTCATTTCTCTTTCCTAGACTCTACCCTTTCTATTTCTCCCAGACATACTTCTGCCCCTGACCAGGGGAGTTGTGTGCTTGGGTGGGGCCCTGTACCTTATCTTCTCTCTCTTGTTCTCGTTGCTGGAACCGCTGTACCCCCCTTTGCCCATCCCTTTCTCCTAAACCCTCGCTGCTGTCGACTGGATACAAGTGCTCTACTACAGCCGGACCGAAGAGATTCGGGGCCGCCCCAATGCTTCGCTGTTTCAATGTTGTAAAGATGTCCCCAGCTTCTACAACCGTCCCTACTGAAGATTAATCTTCAACCAAAGATTGGGCCGATTTATCGGAGCCTCTCTATAATGTTGCAGTTCTGCAACCAGTAACTGTTGTATGGTTACAAACAACCCAACAAACAAACAACACTCTCGGCACACTTGCTATCCAGACTGCACTTCGTCCACACCTCTCTCTATCTCCTCTCCGCTGGCCTTGCTCCTCCTTGATGTCTGAAAAGACTTCCAGTAGGGGCAGCGCATCAGAATTTCACTTTCTACTCTTACTCTGTCCGTGTCTTTGGCTCGCTGGATGGTTGCCATAGAGCAAATAGACACGGTCCTTTGACTCAACTCTCCTCATTTCTCTTTCCTAGACTGCTCTAAAAACCTCCTTGCGACCAAAGCCACCTATGAAAATGGTCGCCAACCTCTGGACAACCATTTTCATCGCAAGGTTTTTGGTGCAGTAGCTGCAACCTTCTTGCGACCAAAACAAATGGTCATAAGGAAGTCGGCGCCCACTGAATACCACGTTGTGACCACATTGTGACCAAACCTTTTTTGTAGTCGCAAGCAGTAGAGTGACTGGGGTATTACTATTAGTACACCATTATCTAAGTTAGATATATTGAATCAAATCTAGATAAGCGTCTTGGTTTTGAACATCTGACACCTTCATCGGACTATGAAGCTTTGAGAACAGCAACTCCTTGCACATTTATATCAGCGAATAAAATGCTTCATGATCTGGCATAGAAACAGGTTCGCAAGTGGGGCAGTCATTTGTCAAAGGTATGTAGCATGATGCTTGTTTAGGTAGAGCCGAGCCGAGACTAATTACAGTCCTGTCATGATAAAGCGATGATTTTCTTAACATCTGTCTTCCTGGGCACTTCTAAAGAAAATGAATAAACAATATTCAGGAAAGAGATCGCTTGGGTTGCATCCTTTGTCTATATATATGATGTATATCTATATGTATTATGATGCATTTAACTGAGACCCTTTGTATTATCTAAACATAATATAAACATAATTGAGGAGTTCAAATGCAAAACCCCGCAAACACCAATTTAAAAATTGAGATAAACATTGCAATCAAATCTTAAAGAAATTCCTATTTTTACATTCCTATTTTTTAATTCACTGCTCCATAATTATTTCATTACAAGAAAAGTGAAATTAGTGAGAATTACAATGATCTCCAGGTAATTTAAACAAATTTGAATAACAATTTTTGATTGGCGTTTACGGAGTTCGGGCATGAACTCTTCAATTATATAACTTTAATATGTAGTTATATTTGTGTGAATAAAATTTGAATAAATGTCACATGCCAATCAATGATCTGCTGTAAGTGCAATGTCAATCGTGTAAGTTCATGAGATGAATAAAACTACTTTGCCTTAAAAGTACATGGTAAGGTGGTTTTAATTTTCAGCCATTGATCGTCATAAACTACTTTGCTTCAGTTTGAAATAACTTGTATCTTAAATTGATAACTTTGGAGATGTTTGAAGGGAAAACAGGACATATTAACTTTGGAAAGTACTTCAAGATGTTTGCATGAGATGCTTCAGCAGTAACGACACCATGACGCAGTATCCCAGTCAGTCACATTATCCTGATATTGAGATAGCCAGCCTTACCCTCTCCTACTCCTAGTATATAAGTTATTAAAGCTGCATAATCCGATGAAAATATCAAATTTTCAAAACCAAACCAATTATCTAGATTTGATTTGACATATCTAACTTAGATACTGATGCACTTATTAGGCATTTGTTTCTGCGTTGAAGGCAATTTAACAGAACCTGTTACTGCAAAAGTCTGTGGTGTCAGAGTTTTGGCAAGCTTGCCAAAACTAATTTTACATGTTTGCACTCAAAATATCTCAAAAGTTTACCATTTAAAATAAAAGTAACTTTGAACTAATGTAAAGTACATAGTAGTGATCGATCTAATATATTTATCTCAGAAAAAATACAGAAATTCAAAACCATCGGACTTTGCAACTTTAACCAATGTAGTGATCAATTTGATTTAATCTTAATCTAGTCTATGCACGCTAACTACAGATTAAAGTTTGGTCTCCAGTGGAGCAGCACTATAAAGTCGCCATGAGTGCGCATTGTCATAAGTCGATACCCGTCCTGATATGAGCTTAGATGTTGCCAGGATGTAAAACTCCAACAACCAACCAACAACCAACATAGACAAAGAATTGACCCCGATAGTGCCGCCATCTTCCGCCTACACCATCAGCGACTACGCCGGTGTCATGGTATAAAACCCCGGCCCGATCGCAGCCCCTGCCGTGGCTTCTGCGCATGCGCAGAGTTAGTAAACAGGCGCAGCTCGGCTGCAGAACGAATACACACTGCCAGTGTCTATTAAAGATTATTAGAAATGCACAACCCTAACCGTATAAATTTAATATAATCTGTTCGTTTGATATGTTTTCTATATATGTTCCAGGGGGTTTGTTTCTAGGTGGTGTAAGTTTCATAGATATTTCACTTTTTCTTTATGAAGATTGCACTGACACTCAGAATATCCCAACTTTCACTATTATCTCTGTTTTTAATACTTTCAGCATAAATTGCTCTTAGGTTACATTAAATACTTCAGATCTTCCTCTTCAATCGCGGTGGGGCCATCTAGCGGATTGGTTTGGTTGGTTTGGTTGTTGTTTTACGTCCTTGCAACACGTATGGCATATCAGGACAGGTATCGACTTTTGACAGTGCGCACTCATGCCGACTTTTTAGTGCTGTCCCACTGGGAGATACCAGGCCACCGCCACCGGATGTGGTAGCCGAATCGGTAGAGCATAGACTTCCTGTGTGGAAGGTCAGGAGTTTGATTCCCAGTTGAGTCAAACCAATGAGTTATAAAACTGAAATGTGTTGCTTCCTAGCCAGGCGCTCGGCATTATTAATATTAGGATAGGGCAAGGAGTGGTTGTCTCAATGTCAGGATAATGTGACTGAATGGGATATCAGGTCATGGTATGGCGGCCTGGTCTCCCAGTGGGGCAGCACTTATAAAGCCACCATGGCTGTAATCGATTAACACGACCCAGGCAACTCAGGTCACCTGAGTCGTCAGAATTTCAAATTGAACACCGCGAGTAGAGTCGACAAATACACATGCCGTGTGCAAAACGATCCGACCCCAGTAACCCACCTCTTGGCTGGGGTGGGCTACTAGCGTTAATGTCACATTTGCGCTGGTACCGTCCTGCAGGATAACAGCAACCAGTACCAGTCATGCATGTTTTAAAAAAAAATAACCTGGATTAATAAAATGGAAATATAGCTAAACTATTCCATCATAAAATACTTCAAATCCTATTTTGCTGTAGTTTTATCGGTTATTAAAAAAGAACAAAAGGTTTTGGATTAAGCCACCATTTTTTCCACCCCAAGCGTCGAGAAGCGTATTTGATTATTCGACCCGAGTCTTTAGGATGTGTGCATGTGCCCAAAAGTGGCCTGGGTGACCCGAGTTGATTAATCGATTCCGCCCCATGAGTGTGTGCTATCACAAGTCGGTACTTATCCTGATATGACCTTAGATGTTACCAGGATGTAAAACACCAACAACCAACCAAACCAAACGCTTACACAAGGCCCACCCTCTACCGATTTGGCGATCGCGCCCAGTCAATATAACCTTAGATGTTGCCAGGATGTTTGATTGATTGATTGATTGATTGGTGGTTGCTTTACACCGTGTCGGCAGCATAGGCCATATTCACGGCGAGAAATGTTTGTTTTTTGTTCAAACCATCGCTTTTACATGTAAAAGCAGACAATCAATTATGTGCCAATAGACACTCATTAAATTAGAAAGCTCACAATCATATATTTGTGGTCAAGGGAAACAAATTCCCATAGAAAAAGAAAAGTTTTATTAATAATTGATAGAATCTATTTAGTAAACTATATGAGGTGGTACAGTCCAGCTGCCCTCAAAAAGGCTAAAATGTTTTCCTGTTTTACGTTAGTAAAAAGGTCACGCATACCAGGATGTAAAACTCCAACAACCAAGCTGATCAGAACGAGGCCAACCAAATAGAGCTGAGGATAAATCTCAAAGAACAGCCCGTCGTTACAGGGAAGTACAGAGAAGTGGGTAAAGAGCACAGATTCTAGGTTGTGCAAACTAAGCATGGTCCCCTACCTGTATGCACAGATAGTTATTTACAAAGAAACTACGCAGGACAGCAGAAATAAAAGACAACGCAGTCCCGGTGTAACGATTTCAACTTCCCCCCTTCCCAAGTTCCCCCCCCCCCCAAGGGAATCTGAAAACGTTTTTAACTTCCCTCCGGGGAAATTAAAAACGTTTTCAGATTCCTGGGGGGAACTTAAAAACAGTTTTCAGATTCCTCCCCCTATTTTCAAATTCCCCCCTCTGGGAATTTAAAATTGTTTAAAAAACTTTAAAAACGTTTTAAATTTCAGACCTATTATATTTTGTGTCATTTGTGGTTAAATATGTTTTGTTGTACTAGTAATAATTTCCATTATGTTATTCTCTGTATATTATAATATTTGTCATGAAAAATACTCAAAAATAACAAAAAATTACAAAAATAAAGAAAATTCCCCAAAAATGGGGGGGGGGGGGAAGTTAAAACGAGGGAGGTTATTTGAAAACGTTTTCAAATTCCGCTGGGAGGAATTTGAAAACGTTTTCAAGTTCCCGGGGGGGAACTTGAATATGGGGGGGAATTTGAAATCTTTACACCGGTGTAGGACGTTCAAAACACTACCCTGTCCAAAACACTACGGTAAGTTCAAAACACCACGGTTAAGTTTCAAAACACTACCCCTACATACGTTAAAAACACTACCCAAAGTTCAAAACACTGTCATTACACCGCAGTGGGGGTTGCAGTGCCTCAATATGTAACCTACTGCATTCTGTCCCACCTTACTGCATTCTGCTCCAGCCTACTGCATACTGCCCCACCTTAGTGCATACTGCCCTACCTTACTACATACTGCCCCCACACGAATGCATACTGCCCCACCTTACTGCATTCTTCCCCACATTACTGCATACTATCCCACTCTACTACATTCTGACCCACCCTCCTTCATGCAGCCCCACCCTACTGCATACTTCCACACCTTACTGCATACTGTCCCACACTACTGCATACTGCCCACCTTACTGCATATCTCCACACCTTGCTGCATCCTTCCCCACCTTACTGCATACAGCCCCACCCTACTGCATAGACCCCACCTTACCACATACTGCCCCACACTACTGCGCACTGCCCCACAATACTAGGTTCTTCCACATTCTTCCCCACCTTACTGCATACAGCCCCACCCTACTGACTACTCCCCCACCGGGTGCGGTGGCCTAATCGGTCGGGAGTTTGGTTCCCGGTCGAATCAAACCAATGACTTTAAAATTGATACTTGTCGCTTCCTAGCCTGGCGCTCAGCATTATTAGTATAGGGCAAGGACTGGTGAGCTCAGTGTCAGGATAGTGCAACAGTGGGATATCGGGTCAAGGATGCCAGCAGCCTGATTTCCCATTGGAACAGCACTATAAAGTCGCCATGAGTGTGCACTATCATACCTGTCCTGATATGACCTTAGATGTTGCTAGGACATTAAACAGCAACCAACAACAACAGCCCCATTTTTTTAGAGTAGTGTTTTGAACTCAAAAGTAGTGTTTTGAACTTAAGGATAGTGTTTTGAGCATGGACACAGTAGTGTTTTGAACCTACCTCCAACTAAGTTGAAAACACTACCATAGTGTTTTGAACCTAGGCTGAAAACACTGCTGTAGTGTTTTTGTGGGGTAGTGTTTTGAACTTACTACACCGGGTAAAATTGTAACCCTTTAGAATATAGTTCAAGACGGGATGGCCGAATGAGTTAGAGCATCTGCCTCTCGTGTTGGTAGATCATGGGATCGTGGGTTCGAATCCTAATTGAGTCAAACCGAAGACCTAAAAATTGATACTTGTCGCTTCCTAGCCAGGCACTTGGCATTATTAGGATAGGGCAAAGATCAGTGGAATGAGGAAGACCAATCGTCCGCAACTGAAATTTCCCCTGCTTAAACAACTAATGTACAAAAACAAAAACAAACAAAAAAAAGCTGCTTAGACCGATGAAAGCATCACATTTTCAAAACCAACATTTTCAAAACCAACACATTTTCCCAAATTTGATCCTACATATCTGACTTAGATACTGTAGCATTTATCATGAATGTTCCTCCAAACTAAAGTTAATTAGATTACTCTAATCGACTTAATATATGGGCTTTATTTTATAATGCATTATGGGAGTATAAAGAAAGGACAGACCACATCGCAATTAATCCCTCACTGAGAAATATGCATGTTGACTCATAGTGTAGTTCCTGATCTCGCCGCTGGTGACCTCAGCGCGCGGCCAAACTCCAGCATATACCGTCACTGTCGGACGGGTTTTAATATATATTAAATGGCAAAAACTCAAAACCAACTATAATCCACTTATCAACTGCTTATGTGTTACTGCATGGACATATTTACTGCCAGAATTGCTAGTATAGGCCCTACGTCTGTGTAAAACTGTAATGCTTCTCAATTCTACCCATTTAAAAAAAAAAAAACCCTTCATATAAGCAAGTAATGGTGATAGAATTCTGTGGCTACTTTGTATTGTTTTTCTTCGCTGATTGGCGGTGTCAATTCTTATATGGTGCCTTAAGCAGTTAAGCCCCAGTAACACTATAGCTTGCGACCAGTGGCGACAACTTTGCGACCACTTTACCACCAAAAGGTTGACAGGTCACCGAATGGTCACCGACTGATTCCCAACTGGTCAGTGACTGGCCTCAAGTGCTGAATATGGTCAGTGACCTCTGGGCGAACATTTTGGTCACAAGGAGGTTTTTGGTGCAGCTCCTAATGGTCGCATGGAGGTCGCCAAGCGATTGACGACCAATCGGTGACCGATCACTGACTGGTTGCCAACCATTGTTTTTCCCACCTTTTTTTTTGCTTTGGTCGCAAGGAGGTCGTCGGATTTTGGTCACAAAGTGGTCGCAAGCCATAGTGTTACTTAATTACCTTAATTAATAATGGTCGGCAAGCAGTCTTACTAAATCGGCCACTGGAATAGTTTGTTGTGTGTTTTGTTAGTAGTACGCACACAATTGACTGTAGGCAAATATTGGGGGTCATAGTGGGAGGGTCTGAATATAAGACGCAGCTGCATATGCCTGTAGACACTCAGTTGTTTTCAACCACACCCTGTCTGGAGATATACCACATCCCACAGGTAGGCAGTACCCTTCTAATACCATCAAGGACAGAACTATTACCTCACTGTCATTGTATTCACGTTGTACAGTCCGATATTTTATATTGTTCTTGTTGTTGGTACATTAGTTGATTGAAACGGCATGGTCCGATGAAAACATCACATTTTCAAATCCAAAACAATTATCTAGATTATATTCTATATATCTAACTTAGATACTGGTGGACTTATTTGATTATTGTTGTTATTGGTATATTAGTTGATTAAAGCTGTATAGTCCGATGAAAACATCACATTTTCAAATCCAATACAATTATCTAGATTAGATTCTATATATCTAACTTAGATACTGGTGCACTTATTAAACATTTGTCGTCACATAGAAGGGAATAAATACTGAGTCAATTTAATGGAACTGGTTACTGCAAAATCCTATATTGTTAGAGTTTGGCAAGCTTGCACAAAAATAATTTAACATGTTTGAACTTAAAATATGTCAAAAGTTTCCAACTTAAAATAAAAGTTACTTCAAACTAAACTAAGGTAGATTATAATGATCAACTTAATATGTTTATCTCAGAAAATGAGAGAAACTCAAAACCATCGGACTACGCAACTTTAAGCAGGCAAAATTCCAATCGCAGAAAATTGGTATTCCTTATTCCACTGCTCCTTACCCTATCCTAGTAATGTTTAGTGCCAGGCTAGGTAGTGACATGTATCAATCTTTCATTTCTTTGACTCAGCCAGGGTTTGAACTTGGGAGTTCATATCCCATGACCTACCGGTGTTGCGGTTTCCCAGGGACACCAGTTTGCCAGGGACACATTGCTTCTGCGCATGCATCAAAATCGAACAGCATCGTCACTAACCTTATAAATTTAATATAATATTTTTGGTAAAGATGTTTTCTATATGTATACCAAACGATTTGTTTCTAGGTGGTGTCGTTTTAGAGATATTTAACTTTTCCTGTATTTTCTGTATGAAGATTGCTCACGGCTATTGAGAATGCCTTGAGTTGGACGGTAAGCGCAGTGAAAAACATTAGTTTTCTTCAAAATTAATAGAAATCAAGAACCCTAACCGTATCAATTTAATATAATCTTAATGCTAAAGATGTGTTCTATATGTGTACAAAGCGATTTGTTTCTAGGTGGTGTAATTTTAGAGATATTTGATTTTTTCTGTATGAAGATTTGCTCACGGCCGTTGACAATGCATTTGAATGGAAGTGCCCCTGGCAAACTGGTGTCCCTCGGAATCCGCAACACTGGTGTGGTGGTTTCAGCGGGTTCCCGTGCTCAGAGGTGTCCCTCGCTTCTGCGCATGCATCAGAATCTAATAAGGATGGCCGTAATCGATTAACACTACCCGGGCGACTCGGGTCATCCGAGTCGTCAGAAATTCAAATAGAACACGGCGAGTGGAGTCGACAAATACACGTGCCATGTGCATAAAAAGAATAACTTAGATTAATTAAATGGAAATATAGGTAAACTGGGCCATCATAAAATACTTTAAATCCTATTTTGCTGTATTTTTATCGGTTATTAAAAAAAAAAAAAAAAATTGTCCACCCGAGTGCGGAGAAGCGTATTCGATTATTCGACCCGAGTTTGTAGGATGTGCGCATGCAATAAGTGGCTCAGGTGACCCGAGTTGATGCGAAATCCGCGCATGCGCAGAAGCAGCGCAGAAGCGAGGGACACCTCTGAGCACGGGAACCCGCTGAAACCACCACACCGGAACGGGATGTGGACGCTGAACTCATTCGGCCATCGTGTCTGGCTGTTATTTTCTGAGATATGACTACTAGGTTGATGATTATCATCGACCATACTTCAGTTTGAAGTAACTTTGATTTAGAATGTCTAACTTTGGAGATATATGAAGTTCAAACGCGCACAATTAATTTTGCAATGCTTGTCTAAAGCTGTATTCACAAGGGCGAGCTAAAACGCCTCACGCGAAACGCCTCGCGTACTGCGACTCACATTTGCCATGTGAACGCGACGGTGAGGCGTTTTAGGGCTGAATCGATTCATATAAATCGTTTAATGTAAAACGCTTCGTTAGGTAGTATACAGGAAGCGATCTATGTTGAAACGTTTTATCTTGCCCGTGTGAATGCATATGAAGCGATTTAGGACGTCACACGCATGCGCAGTCGACACCTCAGTTTGTTGACTTTCCGGTCGATCAAAAGCGCATATTATATAATTTAATTAATGAAACTGCTATCTATGCACAGATATTTGTTTCATCATTTATTTTTAGGGTTTCACTGCCCAGCAGAAGTTTTGACCGTTCCAAACCAATACGATTAATTAAATACATATCTAGGTCGAACCCACACTCTCTGGTGCCTTCGTCGTCGAACCCAAAATGGCGCTGGTTAGCCTGGACTTGCTCATGCGCAGATATCCACTTCCGCCTCACGCAGTGTCCGTGTGAACGCGCATCTAAATCGCTTCATATGATTCGCCTCCTGGAGATCGCTTTAGATTTTGCCCGTGTGAATACAGCTTAAACTCTGATCCACATTGGTTTCGGCAGTAACAGATTCTGTTAAATTGACTCAGTACACAAATTGACTCTTTACAGCAATAAATGCATCAGTATCTAAGTTCTATATGCAACTTCAAATATAGATAAGTGTTTTACACCAGTATCTAAAAAAATATAGGTAAACTAGGAGGCGTAGCTTCCATATACGCAGGTACGTAGCTGCGTACCACCTGAGATTACACATTTAACAGAATCAAAATATATGTTTATAATGTTTTTTCCATCGCGTTTCATTTCAAAACCAACTATAATCCAGTTTTATTCCATTTGCATTCCACCTGAAAATCCCAAGTTAGGCCCCTCATAAACATGTTGGTTTTGAAAACATTTGGTTTCATCGGACCTTGCATCTTTAAGTTATTGTTTTATCGGGAGAGGTGGGGGCTGTACTTTTACTTCTAACGCAAAGCTGAGACACATTTATTTAAAAGCACTCCCCCGTCCTGATATGACCTTAGATGTTGCTAGCACGTAAAACAACAACAAACAAACAAACAAACAAACAATAAAAGCACTCCACTCAATCATGAACTGATAAAGACCCTAAACTATGCCCATAAGTTGATAAAATAGTTCCTTTCGCTTTTTATTGTACATGTACAGAGCTATTCTCATCTTCACCACGGAACTGATAATATTAATAGTGAAGTTCTTTCACAAGTTCATCTATTTAAAGTGAAATTCGGAATTTAAACGGTGGACTTGCAGTTGTTGCACAGAGGCGTTGGCTCTCGATATATCATTGTAAACATGAGGCGGTATACTAAACACCGCTACTGTAACGTTTTGTTTGTTTGTTGTTGTTTTACGTCCTAGCAACATCTAAGGTCATATCAGGACGGGAGACGGGAGACGGACGCTCTAACTCATTCGGCCATCCCGTCTGGTCCCGCTACTGTAACGTCATCACACAGCCGTCACGACCCCAGTTTGAGGCTCCACCCTTCTGTGTACACACATTGACTGCGTCCCACCCACCATTCACCCACTACCTACTTCCGGCACCGGACGCGGTGGCCTAATCGGTAGAGCGCAGGCTTCCCGTGCGGGAGATCTGGGTTCGATTCCCGGTCGAGTCAAACCCATGACTTAAAAAATTGATACTTGTCACTTCCTAGCCTGGCGCTCAGCATTAATAGGATAGGATAAGGACTGGTTAGCTCAGTATCAGGATAATGTGACTGTATGGGATATCAGCTATTGGATAGACATTGGAGAGGGCACCCATAATTACATGAATTCAGGGTTCCGTCTACCTCCATACATGTGCAAATCTTTGTCTTTTTTCAGCATAATGAGCTGGCATTAGAGGCCCAATAGGGCCTAGATCAGCCAGAAGAGGATCTGTAAGTTAATTTGAAAGGCTTTTTGTTGTTGTTTTTTGTGGGTTTTTTTTCATGGGGTATTTATGCTGTCTATAACATGTAAGCCTGGATGATCGGGCTTGTTTTCAATGCTGGGCAGTTTTCGGCTTTTTTTCCTTATAGTTGGTGTTTATGGTTAGTAAATCTATGCTAGTTTTTATGCTTTTTCTTGACAATTGTTTTTCTTCTACTCTTATCCCTAGACTAGCCTACTCTATTTACATAATATAGGCTTGTACACAATAGATGGTTGGTATGTGGTTGATGTGTGGTTTTGTTGATATCTGCTTAGTTTTTGGCCTGGGCTCCTCCCAAGAGCTGTCCAGTTGGCGGGCCGTGACATACCACATGCCCCGCTTGGTCACAATTCAGCGTTAGTTTCCTGGTTTTACCTTGCACACATATTTTTTGTATGTTTTTAGGTCAGGAATTTGTCTTTCCTTTACCGTTTGGGCAGTCCAGACTATGACAGCCAGTTCTAGTGTACTTCTTTCATGTCCTTTGATGTGGCTTCTGGTTGGTATTAGTATTGGTGTATTGTTTGCTCTGGTGTTCCTTTGTGGCTGGGTTAGGTACCTTTTTCTCGACTATACCCAAATACCAGTGGTTTTAGGGCTGCTAATCAACCAATCCTATAGACAAAAGCATCCGAAGGCTGGGTCATGGAAATAACCAAATGAATTTGCAATCTAATATGCTAAATATATTGTTCAAACACTTATCGATAGCTAACTTTGGAGATAATTGAATTGAAAAAATGCTAAATTAATATTGGCAAGCCAGCCAACATTCTGACACCATATTTTCAGTAGTAGCAGGTTGGCTTAGTCTCCCCTTCTATGCAGCAACACATGCTCAATAAGTGTGGCAATATCTAAGTTGGATGTGTAGGATCAAATCTACGAAAGTGTTTTGGTTTTGAAAATGTCATGCTTTTATCGGAGTAGGCAGCTTTAAACGAGTGCATGCTTTTCCTTTATAATACCTTTGCACATTATTCCCTGCGCCTATTTCTCACGAAGTGTCGCACACATTCAGGAAGTAGGTCCACCATGTTTGAATCCGTCGGCCGAATCAAACATCATGCTTTATCCTTCTGTGTACACAACAGACTGGATGGCTGAATGAGTTGAGTGTGTGTCTCCCATTTTGGTAGATCAAGTGATTCAAACCCTGGTCGAGTCAAACCAATAATGTAAAAAGTCATACTTGTAGCTTCCTAGCCAGGTGCTCGTCATTATTAGGATAGGGCAAGGATTGGTTGGCTTAGTGTCAGGATAATGTGACTGAGTGGGATATCAGGTCATGGTGCTGACTGCTTGGTCTCCCAGTGGGACAGCACTATAAAGTTTCCATGAGTGCACATTGTCACAAGTCAGTACCCATCCTGATATGACTTTAGATGTTGCCAGGACGTAAAACTCCAACAACAAGTATATATATGCCACCATTGTTCTCCTTTGCTTCCCATCCCCCTCTTGTCTGCACCCTTCCCCTACTGGGGATCCTGCCATCAGTGCTCCCTGCTTCCTTCCCTCCTCCCATTCCATCCCCTTTCCCCTCCCCATGCCCAAAGTTTTCACTTATCCAATGGAAAAGCTCAAGCTATATTCAGCTTGTCCGCGTCTACTCTCACTTGGCTTGGAAAAGCGGACAAGCCATATTTTGAACGCTGAAAAGACACCACTTTTGTGGAATGCTCCCTCTCAAGCTATGCAACTGGTTTGAACCTTGATAGAATCAAACCAATGACATACAGAATATATACTTGTCACTACCTAGCCTGGCGCTCTGCATTAATTACTAGGATAGGGCAAGGAGGAGTAGAATGAGGAAGACCGATTTTCCGTGATTGAAATGTCCGCGGCGTAATCAACTAACATACGCCCCTCCAAAAATATGTTCTGCTTACAGATGACAGTTACTCGCTACTTGTTGATTTTGTGGAAGTGCTTCTGTTACTTGTTCATATTTCACTTTCAGGACACCAAGTTTCAACGGCAGCCATGGCTAGTCACAACGGCTGCTACGTGTTCCTGCTCCTCTCCCTCTGGCTGACCCTCCTACCCACACTCATCGTCCACAGTGTTGCCATCTTTGACGTCGGAAATAAAATAGGTGAGCTTGTAGTAGTGTAGTAGTTTGAAACAAAAGCACCGACCTCCCAGGCAAGGAGTCACATGGACAGGGAGGCCTGGACAGGGTGATGACATCAGGGTGACTAGGTGGTGTTATGGTTTCCACACTAGCCCCGAATGCAATATGTGTGGGTGCAACATTTCCCATTTCATCATCCCCCATGACAGTATTCTAATGGTATGCCGCTTAAAAAAATAAAACTTGACATTTCGGCCTCCCGTACCCCCTCCCCCCCCCAATATTGGCGGTGGGGGGGGGGGGAGCATGTGGTGGTGGCGCCACCAGTCATGATCGGTAAATAATTTTCAGAGTTATTAGATCGCATAGTGAAAATTACCATTATTTATCAAATAAACCTTCTTAGGGAAAGTCGCATGAAACTCATATTACTCCATTATTGCCCATGTATACACACACAATAAATATAAAACAAATAATGAGTGATCCATAATAATATGTTCATATCATATTACATCCCTACAATTTTGGACATGATATGAAAGGGAGCAGAGTGACAGTTGGTTCATGGTGTAGAAGAGGTGGGGAGGGGAGAATGCCTGCTCCGCAGTGAATAACATGGAAGTTAAGGTGGTTAGAGAGAAACATTTAAGCGGCTGCCGTTATTTATGTCCACATAATAAATTATCTAGTACATATATAATATCTGACGTAAGAGATGGTGCATAATATAATCACCTGTACAGCCCCGTCGTCCTGTTTGTGCCGGCTCTTCCCCACTTGGATCTCTGTCCAGTCCGACCTTGGACCTGGTCGGATGATCAGGACCAGACGGGATGGCCGAATGAGTTAGAGCGTCCGTCTCCCGTGCTGGTAGATCGTGGGGTCGTGGGTTCGAACCCTGGTCGAGTCAAACCAATGACCTAAAAATCGATACTTGTCGCTTCCTATCCAGGTGCTCGGCATTATTAGGACAGGGCAAGGACTGGTGTGCTCAGTGTCAGGATACTGTGACTGAGTGGGATACCAGGTCATGGTGCCGGTGGCCTGGTTTCCCAGTGGGACAGCACTATAAAGTCTCCATGAGTGCACACTGTCACAAGTCGGTACCCGTCCTGATATGACCTTAGATGTTGCTAGGACGTAAAACAACAACAAACAAACAAACAATCAGGTTCCCACCCCTTCCAATTCCCCGGCATTCATCTCCCATATAGGGGGCGCCCTGACCCCACGGGTGCTCACTCCCATGTTTCCGGAGGTGCTGGAGGCGGAGGGAGTCCCAGAGGCGTCGAGGTTCACACTCCAAGGGCTTTGCAGGGTCGTGGCGCCGGCCTGCGCTTCGAGGGGAGTTAACCTCTTGGCCATAACGGCGCAGGGGACTTGGCACTCTAACGCTGTCTTCTATTACGCCCCTGACAGGCCCCCTTGGATGCCCCCCAAGTTTTAGCCCTGTGTTTCGGGTCGGCTCGGGTGTCCTCCTCCGATGTCCAGGTCATGGGGCATGGTGCCCCCTTTGACTTAGAACTTAGAAGACATTGACTAATTAAATTGTCCTATTATTGCTTAAAATAAACTACCTTCTTCCCACCCCTGTGTCTGACTTCTTTCTTCGAATCTGACAGAAACAAGTAAAAATACTCAAATGGTTTTGTAAATTTTTGTGCCTGACCCCTTCATTTCTTCTTCATCGTTCAAAATAGTTAATGTTAAACAACATGTTTGTTCCACATACAGGTTTATTCAGCACCACCATCTTTAAACTAGAAGCAGAGTACAGCACTGACCTGACCCAGGCCTTCTGGGGTCAATACGTCTGGCTTGCCGTCTACGCCTATCAGGTCAGTATATTAAGAAGGTATATCCCGATATAGAGTCTGATATGGGAAGCCTCAGGGTGACTACTGACATAGCCCAGGTTGATGCACATTCCAAAGGGCTTCTGGGCTCCAATCCCATCTATTAGAATGATAATGCTTTATTAAATTACTAGCTTTCCCACACTAGCTAGACATATATATATATATATTTTAAGATATTATAGATACCTAATGGCCACCTGATTGTCATTTCTGTCAATCTAATAGCAATAATAATAATAATTGAACCCATCAATTACCCATTACCGGACATGGTGGCCGAATCGGTAGGGCGCAGGCTTCCCAGGCGCAAGGGTTGTTCAATCCCAGCCGAGTCAAACCAATGACTTATAAAATTGATACTTTTCTCTACCTAGCCTGACACTCGGCATTACTAGGATATATAGCAATGACTGGTTAGCTCAGTATCAGGATATGACTGAGTGGGATATCAGGTCATGGTGCTGGCGGCCAGGTCTCCCAGTGGAGCAGCACTATTAAGTCACCATGAGTGCACACCATCAAAAGTCGATACCCGTCCTGATAGTGATATGACCTTACATGTTGCTAAGATGTAAAACAACAAACAACAACATTAATTAACCACCACACCAACTAAACCAATAATTATAATAACAATACAAACTGACCTTGACCTTCCTCGTCCACAGTTGCTATGGCTGATCTACGTCTCGTCGACATTCGCCCGCCTTGACAACGAGAAGGATTTCGTCTACATCGTCGGGCCAGTACACTCGTGGCTCTTCTACCTGCTGAACATCCTCGGGATGGCCCAGATCATGGGGTGGCTCGTGCTGTTCATGTCGGGTCGCCTAATCGCCAGCTCCATCATCTCGGCGACCGGTTTCCTCACCATCCTGTTCGCCTTCGTCATAGCGGTGCGCGGCCTGGCGAAACACAACACCGACTTAACCAAAATGGCACTGGTTCGAGAGCACCGCCTCATCATCGGCTTTGTGCACAATGGGCTCGGCGCGTTACTCGGCTGGGCCACGTTCCACGCTCTGGTCATGATGAGCCGATGTCTGGAATTCGCCACGGGAGCCGTCACGTCGACCACTTCGGCTAATTTTGTCACGGCCACGCTGCTCGCAGGCGTTGGGCTGCTCGCTCTCTACGCCATGTTCGACATGCTTTTCGAGGTGCGAACCCGGTTTGTTTACACTCCCTACGTGGTCGCGCTGCTGAGCGGTGGCGCCACCTATCAGCGCGCAGCCGCACTGACCGGCTTCGCCACTCAGAGCAACTACCTGTTGGTGATGGCCCAGCCGGGGATGGCGGCCATGCTGCTTGTGGTGAAGGTTGTCGTGTCGATTGTGATGGAGGTGAAGAGGCCAGCCTTCAGAGAAGACCTCCTCGCTGAGGTGGAGAGCGACTTTGGCAGCGCTGAGTGAGAATTTCGTACGTGAACAAATTATGGGACTGCCAAATTCTTAAGCCAACTTGACGCATTTATATAGGCCTAGAACTAGTAGGCCTACTACTACTAGAACTAACAAGTAGTCACGTCAAAATGCGTTTGGTATTTGCACAACGCCATATCTGTATGTCTGTTCATCTATCTATCTATCTATAACATTTCCAGTGTGCGAGTGATAGTATTCACGGCACTGGTAGCGTGGGGGTGGCCCCACCTGTCCCACCGTGAAGAGGGGGTCACCCATAAAGTAGTACACAACATCAGCCAATAAGGAATATTCCCTTAAGCGCCTTTATACTCGCATAAGTTTTATACATCATATATATATATGTTTATCTAGCTGTCTACTTATCTAGCTGTCTGTCCCAGTGTCTGTCTGCCTGCCTATCTCGGTATCAGTCTACCTACCGACCTACTTATTTATCTATGCATCTACTACTAGCAATAGATGTGTACCGGTTAAAGTTCAAAATCAGGACCAACACTGGCGAAATATGGCGCCCAAGCGGCGGAAGCCGGCGCTGGCGCCAGTATCAAGTAGCGCTGGGCTCGCAGGCACTGGCCAGCGATTGGACATTATTACATATTACAAAATATATATATGCTCTCGGAGAATATATTTATTATTACACATTTACTCCGGCACTTTATATACGTATAATATTATTATACTCCTTATATGAACAGTTCAGGCGCAAAACCAGATAAGCACCAATCCAAAAATGTTGTTTAGATCAATGATTTTCACTTGAAAATAATTTTAATTCTCACTAATTCCACTTTTCATATGATCACATGGTTATGGAGCAATAAACAAAAGAGTAGGAATATATAAAACAAGTTTTTGAGGGTTTGATTCCAATGTTTATCCCTATTTTTGGATTGTCGTTTATGTGGTTTTGCACCTGAACTTTTTATATATACATCATATTGTTTGTCAATATTAAACCAAAAGAGTACACAACATGAGCCTCATTGATTCTTTGCCAGGTAGATTAAATTATGTACTGCACTTATTAAATTAGAACCGTGAGAGAAGATGTGCATCCAATGAGAACTGAGCGCCTTCCTCCCCAAATTTAAAAATGTTATTTTCAATCCGCATAAATAAGATAAGAATGTGAATAAAATAAAAGGAACCTCCTCTTCCTCTGGATCTAAATCTAGACTTGTCAATTCTTTTCTTTTTAGATTGAAATGCTGAAGTTGTAAAATGTGCTGATCAGTCTCATATATGTACATGGAATGGTAAGATTCACATCTTCATCCAAGAGATCTTTAACAATTTGATATTCTAACTTTCAAACTCTAACTGAAATATGGCATAGCAAAATAATGGATTTCATAGTCGCAGTCACTGCTTGGAATGAACTTAGAATGACGACATAATATTGTAATGGCCCACGGCCCTCCGACTCTCACTCGCACGCTCACACACAGAAGAACACCAAGATTCAATTAGTGTACGCTTCAACCTGGTTTATTGAACCATCTGCTCTCCGCGGCATCAGTAGTTGTCTCCCCCGCCCCCTGACTCGCCAGATCCCACATCGACTCTATAGGTGTGTGTGGGGGGGTTGAGTCAGCCACCCGCAGTAGAGGGCAGCCCAGTCGGGGTCTGCCCGGTGGCTACCCATGCCACCACCTGGCACAGTGTAGTGGTACTGCGCTGGTGTATGGCGTAGTCTCCGCTGCTACCGCGTGGTAGTAGAGCTCATGTACAGACTACTACAATATACTTCAAGCCTGTTTTGCTTTTACGTACCCCACCATTACACTATCTAGAATCCCTAATGCAATCACCCTATGCACACCTACCTACCCCTACTAGACACCTCCACCCCCACCCGTCCCCACCAAGCCATGACAGCATGAGGAAGATGGACAGGGCACCCGTTTCCCTTGGCAGGGATCGAGCCAAACAAGGCAAATGTTATTCTTGCCACTACCTTGCCTGCTTGCCTAGTGCTTGGTGTTTACGTGATAGGGCAAGGACTAGTCGGCTCAGTTTCAGAATAATGTAAACCAGACAGGATAGGATGGCTGTTTTGTTTGGTCATCTGATTCGAAGAACCTTTGGGTTCAAACCCTGCCCAAGTATACTACTGGGATTACAAACTCACTTATTCCAAAGATTCTACTATAACTAGGCAAATCTTTGATTATGACCAGATGGGATGGCCGAATGAGTTAGAGCGTCCGTCTCCCGTGTTGGTAGATCGTGGGTTCGTGGGTTCGAACCCTGGTCGAGCCAAACCAATGACTTAAAAATTGATACTTGTCGCTTCCTAGCCTGGCGTTCGGCATTATTAGGATAGGGCAAGGACTGGTTGGCTCAGTGTCAGGATAATGTGACTAAGTGGGATATCAGGTCATGGTGCTGGCAGCCTGGTCTTTCAGTGGGGCAGCACTATAAAGTTGCCAATAGTGCGCACTGTCACAAGTCGGTACCCGTCCTGATATGACCTTAGATGTTGCTAGAGCATAAAATAACAACAAACAACAGCTTATTCCCATTTGGTTGCTTCAGGTAGTTTCTATTAGGTGGTGCCACGTGGGACGTATTACTGCATAGAAGGGTTCTAGTATCTCTACTTGCCGCTAGATGTGAGGACAGCCGCAGTGGCGCCATGTGTGGAAATGAAGGTTGGATGTTGGAGTTTTATGTCCTGGCAACATCTAAGGTCATATCAGGACTGGCACCGACTTGTGACAGTTTGTATTCATGGTGACTGCAATTGAAATTTCTCTGCTTAATCACCTAATGTACAACAAAATACCCAACTTGGAATGCACCTATTTCCCATAATCCATTGATTCTTGCTAAACACTGCAATGCAGAAGAAAATATCTCTCCCAAGGGCCACTCAGAAAGTTTGTTTTATTTAATGACGCCTCTAGAGCACATTGATTTTTATCATCGGCATCGGCTATTTGGCATCAAACATATGGTCATTCTGACATATTTCTTTGGTGGAAACCCTCTGCTGACACATAGTCTACTCTTTCCAATAAGCAGCAAGGGGTCTTTTATATGCACTTTCCCACAGCCAGGACAGCCCATACCACAGCCTTTGATGAACCAGCAGTGGACGACTAGTTGGAATGGAAAATAGTCCAAACTTCAAATGTGTCCAGTGAGCAGGATCGATAGGATGACCGACACCTTCACAGGTGGACACACTACTGCCTGAGCTACATCCCGCTCCTCCAAGGTGCACTCAGAGCCTGATTGACTTATTAGTTTTATATGGGCCAATAAAACACAGGGTGGACGACAGCAATTGGTTAATAATTGCCTATGGGCTTAACACCTTGACGATGCCCCACCGCAGAGTAACGCACACTGAATCAAGGAACAACTACACTGGTCCCTCCCTACAAATGTTTCATATATGGTCCGATGATGTCACTGGGACCAGTGTACGTGTTCGTCCATGCAACTCTGCTTTATCCACCCCAGCCAACACGTGGGTTACTAGGGTCAGGTTGTTTTTCACATGACACGTGTATTTTTCTACTCCACTCACAGTGTTCGATCTGAAATTCTAGCAACTGGGGTCACCCGAGTCGTGTTAATCGAATACGGCTCGGGGGTCGGTCCTAAGCATTGCTTACTCATATTAGTATATATACATATCACCATTGTAGCAATACTACTGGAGAAATGTGCTATATAGGTTTAAGCTGCTAGGTTCTATTGTATTTTTATTTTGATGTAATATTCTGGTATAAAAGAAATTAAATTGAATACTGTTGACATACTTTGATCCGCAGCGAAGGAGGAAGACACAGGCAGGAGTGGAAAAAGAGCACTTTATTGGTCCGATGAAAGTGTAGCAGGTATCGTACAGTGGAATATTGAACAAAGGCTAATGGTGGAGTCACATTACGACGTAATGGACAACGAGTGTCCAACGAGTTGGATTTTCTAAAAATCCGACGACATATGCAAATTCGGGGCCAAGTTGGACGGCACCGCGACGACACCGCGGCGTGGTCGACGTGGGTGAAACGACGGTCTAACGTCATCGGAACGAGAGAGGACATAGAAGATATGTGGATTGGTTGTTGGTTGGTTGTTGGTTGGTTGGTTGTTTGGTTGCTGGTTGGTTGGTTGTTTGGTTGCTGGTTGGTTGTTGGTTGGTTGGTTGGTTGTTGGTTGGTTGTTGGTTGGTTGTTGGTTTGTTGGTTGTTGGTTGTGTGTCTGTGTGGGTGTCTGTGTGGGTGTCTATGTGGGTGTCTGTCTGTGTATGTCTGTGTCTGTGTGTCTGTGTCTCTCTGTCTCTGTCTCTCTGTCTCTCCGTCTGTCTGTCTGTCCGTCTGTCCGTCCGTCCCTCCATCTCTCTGTCTCTCTCTCTCTGTGTATGTGTGTGTCTGTGTGTCTCTGTGTGTGTCTGTGTGTGTATGTGTCTGTGTGTGTCTGTGTGTGTCTCTGTGTGTGTCTCTGTGTGAATGTGTCTGTGTGTGTCTGAGTGTGTATCTGTGTGAGCCTGTGTGTGTATGTGTGTGTCTCTTGGGTGGTGGTTGGGATGCGGTTGGGTGGTCACTGGGTGGTGGTAGCATGGCGGTTGGGTGGTGGTTGGGTGGCAGTTGGGTGGCGGTTGGGTGGTGCATGGGTGGTGGTTGGGTGGTAGTTGGGTGGTGGTTGGGTAGCGGTTTGGTGGTGGTCAGGTGGTGGTTTGGTGGTGGTTGGGTGGCGGTTGGGTGGTGCATGGGTGGTGGTTGGGTGGTAGTTGGGTAGTGGTTGGGTGGTGGTTTAGTGGTGGTCGGGTGGTGGTTTGGTGGTGGTTTGGTGGTGGTTTGGTGGTGGTTGGGTGGTGGTTGGCTGACACACACAGACACACACACAGACACCAACCACCACCCAGCCACCACCCAATCTGGGCCTCGCACTCAGCGATGAGATCCTCGACCTTGTCAGGTACGATCTGGATGGTCATCGCCTCGCTATCAGGTAGGTGAGCTCGCACCCGACAAAGTAGTCAACATACATGAGGGTGTGGAAGGCCTCACGACGGAGGATCCATGTGACAGCCGAGGTGACCCGGCCGCAGGCCGCGCCCGAGGAGCGGCATCCAAAGGGGAGGGCCAGGTCCACGTAGGTCGAGGGTGAGGCCGTAGAGGGGGCAGGACAGCGGGTTGGCACAAAGCTGGCTGTAGGCTCGGGAGATGTCGGCCGTCCAGGTGTAGGCCCCGGTCCCCTCGTGGATGAGGCGGTGGCCAATGTTGGCGACGCAGGGGATTTTGTATGCATGGGGTTTCCCGAGGTATTCGCGCCTGGGGATGCTGGCATTGACGCTGCCTCCGGGAGGGTAGGAGAGGTCGACGATGACCCACCTCTTCCTGGGATCGGACTTGGGGCAGGGTCATCATGGGCGAGACCTGAGAACATGGAAGTCGCCGGCGAGGGCGCCGTGAGCGAGCTCCGTCCGAACGAAGTCGCGGAGGTGGGGCTCATGTTCCCGGGCTTCCCGGTGGTTGTTGTAAGTGGGGCGGAAAGGGGCGGAAAGGGGCGTCGGCGGAGTAATTTGAGGGGAAGCCGAACTCGAGGAGGTCGACCAGGTCGTGGTCGTGGTAGTCCTGGAAGTGGCGCCTCCAAGTGGGGAGGGGGATGCGGCCCGCCAAAAAATTGGCGACACGGAGGGCTGCATAGGCCCGGGAGAAGGTGCGGTAGCGCGCCCATGCCTCGCCGGAGGTGTGGGGCCAGATGGAGAGGTGGGTGGGGGCTGTACTGGTGGGGGGTGGGGCTGCAGGAGGGGGCGCCGGGGATGCACAACATTGTATGTAAGCATGGCAGTCGTCGACATATATTTGAATGTTTATTTACCCACATTTACCTTCGTAACAAATGACCAATTAAATGGTGTATAGATTACTGCTTTATCTCAATGCAATCCCATTCACACAGGAGCTTAAATCTAACCAGTGACAAGCGCATTGCAAGTGCCCTACTCAGAGCTGGTACATGTGCTCACTGACGTGTTCCGACCAGCCAACAGGGAGTTTCTTGTCCTTACACTATGCCGTATAGTGCGCAAAATACTTGTGCCATGATGCCTCCTCTAGCCCGATCCTCTCCCCAGACAGCACACAGCCGTCGGCCCGACGTCGGCTATTGGTCGGTCCGTCGGCACCGACTTTCCACCGTCGGGCCTCCGTCGGCCCGACGGTGGTGGGCCGCCGCAAGTTTGCATTCATTTTCCACACTTGGTATACCGTCGGGCCATCGTCGGCCCGACGGTGGTGGGCCGCGCCTGCGCAGTTCTTTAAATTTGGATTTCGGCTCGAGTCGCCAGCGGAACACGTGCGATTGTTGATCAGTGTTCTTTTTCTACCAATAACTCCAGAATTACCCGGAATTTTAAGGAATTATTTAACAGGTTTGTTTATTAATATGTTTAGATTATTTTGTAAAAGTTTTGTAATTTATTACGAAGTATTAATGGAATTATTCGTGTTAATACGCTTTGAATCATCCGATGCGGTTTGTTTACTTCGAATCCCCACCTGACTCGAGTCGCCGGCTCGAGTTGCCAGCACAACACGTGCGATCGTTGGACAGCGTTCTATTTGAACAAATAACGCCAGAAATCGGAGGAATTTAAAGGAATTATTTAACAGGTTTGTTTATTAATATGTTTAGATTATTTTGTAAAAGTTTTGTAATTTATTACGAAGTATTAGTGGAATTATTCGTGTTAATACGCTTTGAATCATCCGATGCGGTTTGTTTACTTCGAATCCACACCTGACTCGAGTCGCCGGCTCGAGTCGCCAGCACAACACGTGCGATCGTTGGACAGCGTTCTATTTGAACAAATAACGCCAGAAATCGGAGGAATTTAAAGGAATTATTTAACAGGTTTGTTTATTAATATGCTTAGATTATTTTGTAAAAGTTTTGTAATTTATTACGACGTATTAATGGAATTATTCGTGTTAATACGATTTGAATTACCATGTACGGAAGGTTGACCAAGACACTGTCACTATAGTGTCAATACGTACAGACTATATTAAATTTATGCGGTTAGGGTTCTCGATTTCTATTAATTTTGAATAAAACTAATATTTTTGCACCTGTACGTATTGACACTAGAGTGACAGTGTCTTCTCGGGTCGACGGCGGCAGCGTTTGGCGCCGTCGGGCCCTACGGGGCGCCAAACGCCGTCGGGCCGACGGTGGATGGTTGGACAAAACAACGTCGGCCCGACGGCGTTTGGCGCCGTCGCCCCGACGGCGGCTGCCGCCGTCGCCCCGACGGTGTCGGGGTGACGGCGGCTGCCGCCGTCGGGCCGACGGCGGCCCTCCCGCCGTCACCCCGACGGCGGCACCCGCCGTCACACCCGACGGCGTCGGGGTGACGGCGGCTGGCGCCGTCGGGCCGACGGCGGCACCCGCCGTCGCCCCGACGGCGGGAGGTTGGACAAAACAACGTCGGCCCGACGGCGTTTTCCACCGTCGGGCCGACGGAGCGGCCGCCGTCGGGCCGCCGTCGGGCCGACGACTGTGTGCTATCTGGGGACATATTCAATGGTTCATATTCATTACTGGAAGGCAATTTTACTATTTATGCTGGATTTGGTAAATATAGAACAACAAATCTGTATGTTAACGGTTTAAATTGAGACATGGAATACAAACACCACTACCCTCCCTTACCCCTGCCCCAAAATAAAACATAAATAAAATACAAACACCACCACTGGCCTTTTACTGAACTTGAGTATTTAGCATTTGTTCATTGGAAAGAAACCACTCTTTCGGAGCTATTCAGGACAGGAGATTGTCATCAGTAGGTTTAACTGTCTACGTTGTCTTATTTTTGTCTTGCAGAAAGTTTTAGTCAGATTCCCCTCGTTCCACCTTGAATACACAACTTATTGTAATGCTGATAGCCTCAAGATTTACGATGGTCGTTTAGCATTAGGAAACCTGGTAAGGAACAAGTGTGGGTCCTCAGGTCCCAGTAGTACACTCTCAACTGGACGATACATGCACCTGAAGTTTACGTCTAACAACATTAACAGAGGTGGTGGATTCAAGGTAAGAGTCTTATATACAGATATGTTGGGAGGTCTTGGAGAGTGGCCAGGAGGCGAGTGAGAAAAGGGTGTTGGTGGTCCAGCGTTGGGTGGAGAAGTGGATGGAGTATGGGGACGGCGGAAGTGAAAGGGGGGGGGGGGAGGCAGGGTACCAGCGGCGGCACCAGCGCGAGGCGATGGTGGCACCGCCTGGAGGTAAGGGGGAGAGGCTGAGAGGCGAGGAAGAGCAGACCGGGCGGCACTGGCATGGGGGCGACGGTGGCGTCACCTGGAGTTAGGTCTGGTAGAGAGAATGGCGCGGGAGGGCGGTAGGAAGGGGGGGTGGGAGGGGCCGTCCGCCTCTATCCCGAATTACCCATATTGCCGCAGCAATATGGACAATACTAAGACGGCTCACTCAGCCTGTACTGTGTAATCAAAATGATCAAACCCACCACTTGGTGTGCTGGCTGTTCTCTTGGTTAAACAGTTGCTATATTATATGTATAAATGTACATATGAATGTGAAAGATGTGTGATGATGGCGATTATGCTGCTGATGATGCTGATGATGATGTGTATTTGTTCATAGCAATTTCATATTGATGTGTATTCATACTTACCTATCTCATGTATAATATAATTGTATGTGTTTACATGTGAAACACCAACCAGCAGCCGGGCTGATCAAACCCACCACAAGGTGGCACTGCAAAAAATACATAGATAAGGAGTGAGCCATCTTAGTATATTAGGGTCTTTGTTTGCATGGAGTAATGGATGAGAGTATACTTTCAGAAGAGCAGTGCCTCAGTTGACAAAAGGGCACTCCCCAAATATTTATTTAAGAAAATGAAAACGTTTTGATTAAAGTTGCATTTTTGAAGTAGAAAAAGGGGCAATGCTAAGGGGTGCTGGATTACGTATAGATGAGTGGAAGTCAGCCTGATCTAAGGCCAAATCATTAAAAAAAAGATTTGGTGATTGTCCTTCTGATCACACAAATCCGGGTCGGGCGGGCGTTTTTTAGTTTATTATATTTCTTTCTGTACTATTTATATTATTACACAGTTAGAAAGGCACAGACAATAAGTTTGGTTGAGCGAAGTCTGACTGGACCCAATTGGCCCCTCCTTTGTTAAATTAATAAATCTGTGCCAGTGAGGCAGATAGTGGGGATCAGCGTGCGCATGTTACATCTCCCACCGTTAAAGTAGCATAGATTATAGCAGTGGACCAGTTACCCAAGCGCTCAGGGCCTAGATAACAACCAGTATTGAGTTTAACCTTAGCATATAGCTAACACCCAGCAAGTAGAGAAACAATAATGTTACTGAGTAGAATATATAATAAACACTTTACAAGTGATTTAATAAGGTAACTTACTGCCGGACCTGAATTTAGGTAGGTAGTGGTATTAGAATTAGCATTATACTATGACCATCAGTTAGCATTAAACTATGACAATCAGTAACAGATGGAGAATCAGTTTTGGGTTGCATCCTAAATGATATTTGCCAAACAAGTTATACCTCAGATATCATACAGTTCTAGAAGTTTCAATGTTGGAAGTCAAATATTTGAATTAACAGTAGCAACCCTCTTTTTCCACATTGTTTTCAGTTATCCCACATAAAATACAGATTGATTCATATCCTGCTGAGTAATATCTAAATTCTATACTAGCCAGATGTACTTTTAACAGTTTAAAAAAGAATTGATTTTGTTTTAAATAAGGGGATTTTTCAGGCACGGGCGGGGACAATCACTATTTTAGTTTTGTTTGCCTAAGTGGTAGATAAGTGCACGGCTCTATGTCTCACCTTGCATGACAAGGGCATATATAGAATCCATGTTATAAATAGTTGCTTGATTATTTACTTATTATGCTTATAATGATCTTAAAAATCGCCAACTGTATGTTCCCTTTCTTGCATGCAGATACGATACAGTTTCGAGCCTGTTACAACTCCTGGTAAGTTAAAAGGTTGTTTCTTTGTTTGTTGTTGTATCTCCTATCAACATCTAAAGTCATTCCAGGACGGGGAGTTACAAGCTCTTTTCAATAAATACTACAATACTAATGCATACCAGGAATAGTGATGCTAAGCAGAGTTTATTGATCAAAGTAAATTGACAAACTAATTAATGCACATTCCCTCTCTTTATGTGAAGGATATCGCTAGAACATCACATCTGATAGTGACATTCTGTCAACTCCTAACTACCCATTGAACTATCCTGATAATACTGATTGTGTATGGGATATCACAGCACCGTTGGGACCGGTATGGACATCTATAGGCCTACTCTGGAATTACTGTTATAAGTGAACAACACTAAGCTGATCTCAATTTAATAGTTTATTTTTATTTTCCCTGACAAATTTAAGTTACAGTATGATAGAACCTCTTTGTTGTACAATGTGAGGTCTAAGATGTGGGGCCCTAAGTCTTAATATGTGTGCTGGGCGGAATGGCAAATTAGAGTTTTTTATATATATAATTGGCTGGTCCTGTCCTGGTTTGTGTCCTTTCCTGCTCCTGTGTTGAAGTGAGAATGTCTGCGGAGCACGGCCTTATATAGGCCGAGAGCGGATGTAACGCACTGGCAATTTTAGTTCCAAATGACTCAAGGGAGGGGGCACTAGTGTCATAACTATGCAGTAGTAACAGAATTTTCCATGAATCACATTAAATATGCAAATTGAAGAAGCAAGTGCCTTGGTTATGAGAAATGAGCCGCTAGACGGCATATGTTTTGAATCACAAGATATGCTACAGAGAGCAGCATCAGTGTCAACAAAGAAGTACAAAAGAACAAGTAGTTAAAGAATAACAGAGTTAAATCGAATAGGTTACTCGCCGCACATGTGTCCATCTGTTTGTGTCAGTAATAAGGCAGGTAGTATGTGCAAAGAGTCCAGAATCAGGGTGCAGAGGATCCGAGTTTGAGTAGTCAATTATGCATGTTCCAGCCAACATGAACAATTGAAATAATTACATGTTTAATTACAGTAAATGAAATAACCAACATATATGGTCAACCTTAATTAATGATAGCAACTGGTGCGTTTATTCTACCTGCATGGTAATCTAGGTTAATGCTCTTTTCTATCAGGAACATCAAATAGACAAATTATCCGAAATGCGTAATATTGCATTTGATTTACGGTGTGGGGGGGAAGGAACTGCCCTGGCTCTTCTACTTTCCTCCCTCCAGACTCTCGCCTCAGGCCTTGCTGACCCTAGGCGCCACCTATCGCCTCCCACCGGAATCTACAGCCATGCTTTGTTGTTTGTTGTTGTTTTATGTCCTAGCAACATATATCACGATGTGTACTGACCTCTTACAGGGAGAACTTATGGTGACTTTATGCCACTGCCCCTCTAGGAAACCAGGCTGCCAGCACCATTACCTGACATCCCACTCAGTCACATTATTCTGACACTGAGCCAACCAGTCATTGCCCAATCCTAATAATGCCTAGCACCAGGCTAGAAAGTGACAAGAATCAATTTTTAAGTAATTGGTTTGACTCAACCAGGATTCGAACCCACAAACTCAATGGTTCAGATCTACCAATCTCCCAAAATAGGACACTCTACTCATTCAGCCATCACGTCTGGTCACAGGCATACTTGCAGCCAATTACATCACTCCTCCAACTGCCGAGACATCAGGGCCGACTTCTCTCCCCACTTAGCCTAGGGCTCTTGTTCCTTTCCTTCTTGTTCCTTTTCCTGTGTTCCTGTATGTTATGTTCCCTTCTCTTGTATATGATTGTTCCTTCTAGTGTTAGCGGGCTAGATGGCACTTATTAAACTCCTTTTACCTTCACCTCACATTCCTCCCCTTTTTTTGTGAATCACACATAGTTATGATCAGATCCTTTTTTTTCTGGGCAACTATTCATGTAAACTTGCATAGTCCGGATGGTTATTTTTTTCTGGCAAACTATTCAAGTAAAATTGCATAGTCGGAATGGTTGTTAGGTTCTAGCATTTTCTGAGATAAGTGCATAAAGTTGATCATTATAATCTGCTTTACTTTAGTTTGAAGAACATGCATAATTAATGTTGGCAAACATGTCAAAATACTGATACTATAGGCTTCAGCAGCAACAAGTTCTAATAAATTGGTTTAGCATTCCTTCTACGCACAAGCGAATTCTTATAATGCACATCAATATCTAAGTTGGACATGTACGTAGGCCCTACTATCGACACATCACTATCCAAGTTGGACATGTATTATCTAGGTTAGTTCTTTGGTTTTGAAAGTTTGATGCTTTTATCGAAGTATGCAGTTTTAGTACTGTGCAAGTTCTGCATGGTTGAACACACAGGGCAGATTTCTTGCCTGATTAACTATTATAGAACAAGCTGTTCTAAAAGTTGTGAACACTCCCACACACACCAGTCAGGCCAGCAGAGTGTCAGTAGAGCTAATGCTAGGCATTTGACTTATTACAATTCATCAGACAATGACACTTCCTTGTAGTCATTTTGCTACATTATCTCATCTTGTAGGTTGCAGTGGTTCCATCCTGTCGCTAAACAGTCCTGGACAGATCACATCACCAAACTACCCGTTGGGCTACCCAAATAATGCTGAGTGCAACTGGGAGTTAGTCGCGCCTGCTGGCCAGGTGAGTGCAGCAACATTGTGCCGAAACATTGTTGTCGCTCCATGCTCAGATATGGAACAGTACAGTACAAGTTCTATTTCTGTCAAGCCATGGTCAGATATGCACACTACTTACTGCATATTTAGATATTAGAGAACATTAAAGGATATGATTTGTGAGAGAAATCTAGTGAATTCGCATTTTATTTCATATATATATAGCTAGTATATGGATATACGGGTATAAATCTTCGGTATGAGGTTTATTATTATTATTACTATTATTACATTATAATATTGTTTATTGTCCAATAAGGGACAGATCTTTTTGATCCAAAAAGTCAATGAGAAAACACCTGATGAGGTCTCATAACAGCACAGCGCCGGTGCAACGCCACACACCAGGATTCAACTGGTTGGTGTAACACTATTAGTGCCATAGTATGGTACGGTAATAGTACTAATTGTTGTGCGTCCGTGAGTCAATGCCGAAAACCAAGCCTAGGCTGTCAGGTGATGGCACATGCCATGTGCAAACTAGAGTGACAAGATTGGCGTAGACAAAAAATGGCCATGGGTCCGCACCCTATAGTGCAAAAGGATACGGCAGTACATGAGGAAACAGATGATAAGAGCCCCACAATAGAGTTTGGGACCCTCTCTCTGGATGAACAGGAGAGGGCAACCATGGCAGATATTGAGTGACTGTGGCAGGAAGACCACATAACATGGCTCTATGCAGAAAGGCAAAAGTTGCTGGGTTGATGAATGAAGGATACGGCAAAAGGGACGGCAGAAGGCAAGACGACAGCCAAGGGCGACACATATGACCTCCCCTCAAGGTCATTGGAGGAACAAGGACACAACTGCAGGAAGCTGATGGAAACACAGGGGAATTTGTCATATGGCACGGGCCGTTCCCGTTCAAAATGCTGGCAGCGGCAGCAAAAGTACATGTTCAGTGAGACAAGAAAGACGTAAGTGGGTGTTAAAACGTTACATTGTCGGGTCGAAATCCTTAGAAATTAAATGTGTACAAACTCATTGAGGCTGCTGTACACTGGATAATTGAGATACCTAGCCTAACCGTAGCTGACTACAAAGCTTTCATTCAGCATATCGGGTTCCTATGCAACAGAGCAAAGTCAGAATAGTTCACAAACCCATATCATGATCTGTTTATTCTTACAGCTCCCTGTCACTAGGGCAGCACAGACAGTGGTATTATCGGTGACAAAGATTAGAGATTTGTCCCTCCAACTTTCGGCCCAAGGGGTAGCGGCACTAACGACCACCCACATTTCCCTTACATTTATGTGTGAGTCATTGCACACCTCGTTAGTGTCGGCATGATGATGACTGATTTGAGCCATTAAGTCCTGAGAAGCATCGGGGTTGAAAACCCCCCGCACAAGTCATTTGTATGTGTGGCGCCGAAGTTGGAATTGGAAGCATCGGAATAGACCAAAATACATTCGGCATGATGGCTGTTGAAACGATCAACAAAACTAAGCCATCAGGCTACTTCCTCCCTGAATCCTGTATTTAAACGAACCTGGTAGTATGAGTGCTTGAGCATTCTGATAGCATCGTAGACCCGGCTACACAAGGATCGCACAGCTCTGACAACTGTAGCGCAGTGCGCCAAGTGCCCATCCACCCTTTCTAAGTCTCGATGGGTCGCTTTATGCCTGTTCAAAAAAGAATATCTATTCCCAGAAAGCGAGTGAACTGAGCTGGGAAAGATATTTTAGCAAAGCTAATAACAAATTGCAACTGTCTGAGCACCCGAATGATTGTTACTTGGGATTTTTAGCATGTGTCCCATGACATGCCGGATATGGGAAAGTAATCAGGGTAGTTTACTACCCCGTCGTCCCCATGCCTTTTACATGAACAAACAATGAAATTGCTAATTCTCGTGAAAATATTTGGGCTCGAGGAGAGCCCCATGCACATTCTGTTATCTACAAAATATTTTATTCCACTGCCAAAGTTCCACTGCAGCCCCTGCCGCCCTCTATCAATGGGATGTATAGACACGTCTCTGTAGACATTTTTATGTCCACCACAGCAATGTAATCCAATGGAAGCATATTATCTACAAGGTCATCGATGCCCCTATAGGAAAATGTCTAGCAAACCTTGTTGACATACACATTCACTGACACGCCCAGTGGCTTGGAACAAACAGTCTATCACACATCTTAAACAATTACCAGAAAATATTATTGGTACACAATGGAACTTCCGCGGATTCTGAAATACAACCATTATCAAGTTTGGTAGATAGCTGATCTGAAATAAAGTTATAGTGCTCCAAAGAGTGAAGGGGCTTAAATTATTAGCGCTGTGATAATTAGTGCCACAGTCATAATTGATCATATTAAACCCAATTATGAAGTCTTTAAAAAAATACTCCCAATCCGTATGACGGCTACCAAATAGGAAAAGTTCTGAAAAAACATGGTATGGCGGCAACTGAACAGCATTATCGGCAGTGGTATGATTACAATGGCAAACACCGGCAAAGCAAAGTAACGGTGAATTCAACACAACAACAGTTATTCAAGTGGTCAACTGCATGCAATTTAAAACAGTATGAGTCAATAGTTACCATTAACCAATTACATAACAATTCAGTCCAATTTGTTAAACATTCTTGCCAATAAATGTCCGGGACAGTATCGAATGATATGTCAACCGAGTCTGTAGAAGTATGCGTTCCCTGACCCTCAGGGGTAGGCTCAGCGCCGCTCTGGTGCTGCGGTTGAGTGCAATCAGCGACCACCATGTCTAAAGTTAATTGGCCGTGACCAGGGGCGGGGCCCGGTATAACACTAGCACCGGTGCATTTGAGATTGCCACTAGATCATTCTTTTTTACAACTGTCATGCCTGTGGCTTTTGGAACCGCACTTCCCACACCAATGGCCGTAATGGCAGGCCTGTTCATCACGGGGACAACCCTCCTCGCTATTGAAGTTGCAGCAAGGCTTTGTCCCATCCTTAGTGTATGGCCTTCGTCCTCCTGACCTCTTGGATTGACTAGAGCGATTCGTTTTAAAGCAATCAAACGCATAATATCAAAGTATTAATTCAGAGTTCTCGGGGTTAAAGGCCGAGTAACCCTCCTCAGCTGCTACCCTATGTACTCCCAAATCATAATTCATGTGGACTGTTGCAATAAATCGGTCCAACTTCGCTCTCCCTGCCAAGTATGCCAAATGCCATACAAATCTTCTATAGTCTCTAATGTCTGAATCTTTTGGATGCAGCAACCAATAGCAGTTTGCTTCTTTTAGCTCTTACCCAGATAATTATATCGCTTAATGGACCACTTACTTCAAAGTCTCCTTTCTCTGCTATGTGTGCGCTCTGAAGAGGAGGAGGATCAGCTGCACCTTCTATGGCACCAGTGGCATCTCGATGGGCTCCTCGCCCGGCTGTCGCCAGACTTGTCATCGTCTCGCACTGGTGTCGTCCGGCATGGTCAGGCGCTCGCCGAAAGCGTCTCATGACACTTCTGAGGTGGTGTGCAGTCCTTTGACGCACTTCACGACCCCCTATGTTACATGCTCCTCCTGCCGGTTCTCTACACGCTCCTCCGGCGATCACTGGAGCAACTTCTCCTCCGTCCTCTTGATACATCCCCCCCGCCTGCTCTGCGATCTGCTGCATCCACTTCTGCCCTGTCCTGATGAACTGTCTGGCCTACGCAAGGAGAAAGGAGGCAGCTCCCGCTCTATTTCGTCTGTTTTCTCTGCAATGGCTGCCTTGCACTTCTTCTTCTTGAGAGGACAAAGTCGCTCCAGAAGAGAATTTGTTCTCTCTTAAGCGGATGAACAACCGACAACAAATAATGATAATTGGTCTGAGTTCTTTATATATGTCTCTGGTATGAGCAGAGCAGTTCTTTATATATGTCTCTGCCCACCTTTACAGAATTTAAACTGGTAGTGAAGGGAAGGGTTCCCTGCTAGGTCTGTGGTTATATACTCGGTCCCAGGGGGCGCCCGTGGGCTTAAGGGCACAGCAAAGCTAAATGGCGACTCGGACAGGTTCAAGTTGCACAATAATAATTAAACCAAGGTGGTGAAAAACCCCTCCACCAATTCTACATGCTTGATCCATATATAATGCATTATCTGTCCTATACATTACGGCCCATGATGTGTAGGTCTAACTCAGATTTGTCTATTACATATCTATCTATATAAACCACTAGGCAATAAGGTTAGACAAAGCAGAGTTGAGCTGAGTTCTTTATTAGTTCTCTGGCTGGGACTAATATGCCCTACCAAAAAGAAATTTGCGAGCGAAGTGACAGTGGTTTGAGTCATTTCCGCACCAAACATTTGGCGCCCCAATCGCGCGCATATAACGGGGTGGGTGTGCGAATCCCAAATACATGCAATAATCATACAAATGAATATGATAACAATATTGGAATTGCTCCGTTCCTTTATATTATTATAATACATTATAATGCACATATATATATAGAAAGTGAGAGAGAGAATGTTATTTGACTTCATCAAATTTTGGACATAGCACCAGAATACAGATAAATCTGGTTAATTGTTGTCTTCATTATCCCAGAACCATAAGCTATGCTTTGTTTGTGTGACATATTCAATGGTTCATATTCATTACTGGAAGGCAATTTTACTATTTATGCTGGATTTGGTAAATATAGAACAACAAAAGTGCATGTTAACGGTTTAAATTGAGAATGGAATACAAACACCACTACCCTCCCTTACCCCTGCCCCAAAATAAAACAAAAATAAAATACAAAGACCACCACTGGCCTTTTACAACTAACTTACATAGTCATAGGCAGCTTTGTTACTCATTACTGAACTTGAGTATTTAGCGTTTGTACATTGGAAAGAAACTGCTCTTTCGGAGCTATTCAGGACAGGAGATTTTCATCAGTAGGTTTAGCTGTCTCAATCAATCAATAGTTCCATCCTCTAGTCGAGGGTTGGATGCAATGGTTCTCCACTTGTCCCGATGTTGTGCTGTTCTGATAGACTGTGAATAATTCAAGCCTGTCCACTGTGAAATATTTGTAAACCATGATGTTCTTGGTCTCCCTCTCCCTCTGCTGCCATTCACCTTCCCTTCCAACAATGTACGGTATATTGAACTCTGACGAATGATGTGGCCAAAATAAATAAGTTTCTTTGTCTGTATAGTGGCAAACAAGCTTTTCTTATTTTTAATTTTTCTGAGAACTTCTTTGTTGGTGATCTTCTTTGTCCATGATATTTTCATCATCCTTCGATAAGTCCACATCTCAAATGCTGCTAAACGTTTGTACATTTTCTTAGAGATTGTCCATGTCTCTGCCCCATACATTAGAGTAGACCACACATAACACTGAAGAATACGCTTCCTTGTTTGTATTAATATCTTACTTGATGTTAACACTCTATTCATTTTGGAGAATGTTGTTCGGGCTATTGTTATCCTTCTTTTAATTTCTTCCTCACATCTCCCATTAGCTGTCTACTTTGTCTTATTTTTGTCTTGCAGAAAGTTGTAGTCACATTCACCTGGTTCCACCTTGAATACTCACCTTATTGTAATGCTGATAGCCTCAAGATTTACGATGGTCGTTCAGCATTAAGAAACCTACTAAAGAACTTGTGTGGTTACTTCAATCCCAGAAGTACACTCTCAACTGGACGATACATGCTCCTGAAGTTTACATCTGACCGCATTAACAGAGCTGGTGGATTCAACGTAAGAGTCTTATATACAGATATGTTTTTGTTATTGAACATTTATACTGCCTATCATGGTTAGGTCTGAAAAGTATTTTCTTCACCATTAGACATTTGATCAATTGAAAGCCTGAGCATATACTGTTACCAAACCAAGGGATTTTTAACCTCCCACACCACATATACAGTGATGCTGTAAGTTATACACAGCAGTGGAAATCCAAATTGACAGAGGTGATGGCACGGGAAATTGAACCGGCAAGTTTATATTAGGAGTCTGATCTAGAAAAAAAGTAAGATAGTCTAACCACTCCGCTACAGAGGACACCACTTGAAAAAGTTTCGAAAAGAAAGTGCTGAAATGAATTAATCAAGCATAGGCCAACATGCCAGTTAATTTGGTTTTAATTTGTTCCCATATTATTCCCATTATGGCAAATTGCTCTCACAGTATTTGGGTTAGTTATGAACATGCACGCGAAACTCACAGGATATCTGCACGATTTCCATTTACTGCAGCAAGAAGAATATCCACCTCCTTAATAATCTGATAATACAAACCTTAATTTAGAACGCGGGACATCATAATTTGGTATATATATAATATATCAATCCTCCAGTGTGACTGACACTGTGTTAACTAGCGGTATTTTACACACTAGAATCTTTATAGGAAATAGAACCCTAACTTCCATGTGTGGAGGCCGGAAAGCACTAATGTATGATATTACTCAAGTGATGATCTGCTTACTGTATCTGCTAACTATATCTGCTTACTATATCTGTTCCAAGAAATATCAAACCAACAGAAATTAAGTGTGCCACATCCCCTGCCCAGCTCTTTTATTCAGAAGGAAAACATTCAAAATACAGGTACACAGTTGCTGGGAGTCTCCTCAGTCAGAGAATGTCACATGGCATTTCATTGGCTGAACCCCTCCAGGCAGTGGTGGGGGTGGGGTGGGGGGGCCAACCCAAGTCAGATACATATTTTTCCATCAAGTTCACCAATTACACTTATATGGGAATATCAACCCTGTTTATATTTACATAACAGCCGTGGTCACCAGTCCCTTAGATTGGGACAACTCCAAAATAGTAAGAGTTTCTACATGCCTTACTTTGAGAATTACATATTTTATCATCTTTAGTTTAGCAAACTGCCACCAGGTGGGGCAGGGAGGGCTCACCACACACACACACACACACACTCCTCTCACCTCCAGCCTGACACCTGGCTTTGGCAGGTCCTGCAAACACTCACAGACACACACACGCACACACAGCCCCCATGCATTGTCACCTGTGTGCTAACACTCCCTCAGATACTAGCATCTGTAAATCATACCATAACAGGCACACAGAACTTAATTCTTGACTTAATTATTATACTCATTCTGTGGCATTCTTCACAGACTATTTGTCTGGGTGAAGAAACCAGTCTGCATCAACTGTATATGCTGCCCTTAGTTTCAGCATTTACCTCCTTTCATACAATATATAATACAAACAGACTTCAATTCAGTAATACATGTAAATATACCAATACAGTAATAATTTTCCAGAGTTCTTATCTCCAGTGGTTATATTTGATGTAGAACCTTAGAACAATCTGATATTAATTATCACTTCACTTAATATACATGTAGTAGTCTGAACATGAGCTCTACTATCACGCGGTAGCAGCGGAGACTACGACGCCATCAGCGCAGTTCCACTACACTGCGCTAGGTGGCGGCACGGGTCACCACCGGTCAGACCCCAACTGGGCTGACCTCTACTGCGTGTGGTTGACCCACCCCCCCACACACACCTATAGAGTCGATGTGGGATCTGGCGAGTCAGGGGGCGGGTCAGACAACTACTGATGCCGCGGAGAGCAGAGGGTTCAATAAACCAGGTGAAGCGTACACTGAATTGAATCTTGGTGTTCTTTCGTGTGAGAAAGGGTGAGTCGGAGGGCCGTGGGCCATTACATACATAATCTACCATGGTTTCACAACTTGGTTTGAATATTATGCATATGTATTTAGCAACATGATAGATGAATTAGGTATTATTAGAGAGGTTTTATAGTGGTACTTATATAATTGGAATATTATTATAATGACTTTATAGAAATAACTGGATGATTTAAATATGATTAAAACAGTTTTCTTAATGCTTCACATATGAGTTTTATGAAAAGGAGATATTTTAGAATTTATTTGAACTATTATTTATTTATGAACCAGACCTAAAAAGTCGGAATATTTTACAACTGGTCTACATCCGGTGGAGGTGAGGAGGCCGCAGGTCACACCACCAGTACAGTATTGGGTCTTACAGAGTATAGCAATAATAATAATAATTCCCTTATGTATCTTTACACTTGCATAATGCATTATATATCACATATGTCTTCATGTGTATTTGACAGAAAAGAGCATATGAGTGGTGGTTCAAACCCCATCTGGGCAAATGTCAATTGTTCTTACAACTTTACCAGGCTGCTTAGGCCTATCATGAGTCATTCAGTTTGGAGTGTGTGGGTGGACAAAAACACTGCACAAGCAGACGTTATCACACAGCTCGGGTGCTGAGCTGAACTGAGCTGTTCACTTGGAGGCCCATGGGCGAGGCCCATGGGCATGGCCCGTCATGCCATTTGGTCATTTGTTTGTTTGAGTTTTACATCCTGGCAACTTCTAAGGTCATATCACGATGGGTACCGACTTGTGGCTGTGCGCACTCATGGCAACTTTTATAATGCTGTCCCACTGGGAGACCTGGCCACCAGCACCATGGCCCGATATCCCACACAGTCACATTATCCTGAGACTGTGCTGACTAGTCCTTGTCATATCATATTAATGCCAAGTGCCATGCTAGGAAGCGACAAGTATCAATTTTATAAGTGATTGCTTTGAATCGACCAGGATTCAAACTCCAGATCTTCCATACGGGAAGCCTGTGCTCTACTGGTTAGGCCACCGTGTCCGTGCCGTTCGGTGGAGTTGCTATGGTGGCACTGCTGTCTCGCGTCCTTGGTTACACCTGACATCAGCACTCCGTACCCCCCCAATGCACAACACAAACAATTTAATTCCGGGGCCCCTAAACTCGAGGAACCGGACACGGTGACCGAATCGGTAGAGCGTTGGCTTCCCGTGCGGAAGGTCGGGAGTTTGAATCCAGGGCGAGTCAAACTAATGAATTACAAAATTGATGTGTGTCACTACCTAGCCTGGCACATGGCATTACTAGGATAGAACAAGTACTAGTTAGCTCAGTATCAGGATAAGGCGGCTGAGTGGGAAATCGGGACATGGTGCCGATGGCCTGATTTCCCAGTGGGGCAGCACTATAAAGGTGCCATGAGTGCGCACTGGTGCACACTGTCACAAGTCCGTACCCATCCTGATATGACCTTAGATGTTGCCAGGACATAAAACTCCAACAACCAACCAATCAGAGGAAGTCTCACTCCCTTCTTTCCTACAGATATCATTCACCTTCGGCATTAACGGCAGCGGTGACAACTTGGGTAAGTGTCTGCAGAATGGGAGTTTTTTTTTTTGTTCAAGTGTTTTTATTGCTCTGAATAACATGTTGTCAGAGCTAATTCACTACACCCGGCTAACAGAAGAAGGAGCAGAAAAGTGTTTTTTAAAGAATTTATTAACAAAAGTAATCGTAGCCATGGATGCTGAGCAGATTCATGGCTAATGGGTGGCAGAGACCCGAATGTTCATCAATTGCTGACCAAAAGCAGGGACGAGACGAGACCTCAGATTTCGGAGATGAGCACCAGGAGACAGGCGAAGGAAGATGAATCAGCGCTCACCCCTTAGTTAGAGGGTGGGTGGGCGGGAAAGCGAAGTGTACGGCAGGGCGTGCTGTGAGAAAGTGAGGAGTAGGGGAACAGGCAAGCACGAGGATGACAGAAATAGACATAGCCTCGTGAGCAAATTACCCATGTTAGCCTCGGCCAACATGACCAATGCACTTGTCTTCCAGCCAAAGCAAAGATGCAAAGTTGAAAATTAAGAGGCCATGATTTATATATCCACTTTCTCCTTAAATACTTAAAATAAACCAGGTCTACACTGACCTTAAATCTGATGTCAATCTCATTATTCAGGGATCAGGAATTCTGCTTCAGACTCCTTGAATGGGCATTCATTCTGTAAAAATATACGGATTTTCCGTAAAGAATTATATATTGGCAGAGAGCATTATTAGTCTTGGGCGACGGAGTGGGGAGAAGGTTATGTAACCTAAAAGCAATGATGCCCAACTCACATTATGACAGGATATAAGCTATGTGAGATATATGTTCATACATGATGCCTAAAGTTAATGAACAGATGTTCTTATATAAGAAGCAGTTCAAAGTTGATGAAATGTTCCTCTATGTATTCATAAAGAATGCAATTGGATAAAAAGGACATTGTTGGTATATACATATATTGGGTTTCCACATTATGATGGTGATAATTAATTCTTTCTTTTATTGATAGCAAGTCCAATAATTAATCTTGCCCCTGTCTGTTAGGTGTGCTAGAAATATTACATTTATTTAATCTATCCCATAAAACCTATAACAAGTATGATTCTATGACTTTGGGCTAAAGTGAAAATATGAAAATTTACACATCAAGACAATGCATTTACCCAAATTTCTTTTAAAATTGTGTCAACTATTTTCTTGTAAGACATAATCTTGTTTGCTCAAATGTTGTCAATAAAGTCTTGTCTGACTTTATTTTGTACGCTTAAATGATGCTCTGTGCATGTCTTTGATTTCTATATTATACAGGTGATATTAACATATTTATTAATGTGTATGAGATCAAAATCAAAAAGTGAAATAGCTTCTTTTTCAAGTCTGACATATGCAAAACTTGTAAACCTTCATATGAGCCTGGATGCTGTTATTATTTGGAATGTTTTCTGCTATTATTTAATATGTTTTCTGTTATTATTTGGAAGGTTTTTACTGTTGGTTTCCATGTCAGACGTTAGGACCCAGTTTCAGAGAATGACCCATTGATCTCCAAGAACTAATATCAGGTGTAGTGGCCGAATCTGTAGAGCGCAGGCCTCGCATATTGGAAATCGGGAGTTCGATTCTTGGTCGAGTCAAATGAATAACTTATAAAATTGATACTTCTAGCTTACTAGCCTGATGCGTGGCTTTAATAGGATATGGCAAGGACTGGCTAGCTCAGTGTCAGGATAATGTGACTGAGTGGGACATCAATCAGGTCAAGGTGCAGGTATCTTGATTTCCCAGTGGAACAACACTATAAAATTGCCATGAGTGTGCACTGTCACAAGTTAGTACCTGTCCTGATATGACTTGACATGTTGCCAAGATGTAAAACTCCACAACCAACCAACCAAGCACTAACTGCAGCTTGTGCCGGGAATGTGCAGACATTGACCAATTCTGGAGAGATCATATCGCCAAACTTTCCTCAGGACTACCCCAATAGGGCTCACTGTCAATGGAGGATATGGGCTCCTGCTAACAATGTGAGTACCTTCCTATCATTTATTTATATAAGGTACCATTCAAATAGTACATAGCACTCATGTGTATGCGGGGTATGTGGGGATATGTGGCATGCATGTGGCATTACGGATCGTTACAAGAATTTAAAAGGTTTTTTGTTAAGGTTTATTCAGCCAATGTGTACCAACAAATTCTGGAAAATGTAAAAAACTTCATCCCACACACAAAATACAAACAAAAAATCACAGTCTTAGATGAAGGAGGCAACCTAGAAAAACCAGAAACAATTGCCAGCAAGTTAAACACACACTTCTCAACAATAGGTGAAAAGCTATCTGAGAAATTCCATACACCATGGGAATACAAAAGCATAGAGATAATAAACAGCATGTGCGTGTGTCTGTGTCTCTGCATGTGCATGTGTCAGAGTATGTGTCTGTAATATGTGTGCCTCTGTCTGTGTATGTGTATGTGCATGTGTCAGTATATGTGCCTGTGTATATGTATGTGGCTGTGCATGGGGATGTACCTGTGCATGTGTGTGTACATGCGCCTTTGTCCTTGCCTCTGTGTGTGCATGTGTATGTGTATGTGCCCTTTTATGTGCATATGGTCGTAATGCTCGCATTGCGTTTGATGCGAGGGAAGGAAGAGACCCTCCCCCCGCCTGCTGCCGCCGCCCGGCTTTCTCACCCTCCCTGTCATCCCTCCCCCAGCTTTCTCCCACCTCGCCCTTTCTCTCTCCCTGCCCCGCTGGCTTTCTCACCTTCCCTGTCATCCCTCACTCGGCTTTCTCCCACCTCGCCCTCTCGCCCTGCCCCGCCGCTTTCTCACCTTCCCCGCCTGTCACCTCCCCGCTCCTTCCCTTATAAGGCCGCCCGCCGGCCTCCCTCAGGCACTTGCCCTCCAGCCGTCCTCCCTGCTCAAGCTCTTTTTCTTCTTTGGCAACTTCACCTCGGACCGCTCCCTCACCCTCGGGCCACTCCACACCATGCCCGGAAACGGAAAAGGGAAGGGATGGAAAGGAGCCCGGACGACCGCCCTGACCACGCCGGGGCCCTCCTCGGGCACACCAGGAGGCGCCTCACCTGCCTCGGCCCCGGCTTCTCCGGCATCTGAGGACCGACCCTCGGGCACCGAGGCCGCCATACTCCAGGCCCTGCAGCAAATCACCAGCCGCCTGGACGCCCTCGAGTCCGGGGCCGCCCACGGACCCCCGGAGACGCCCCCGCCCCCGCCGAGGCGGCGGCCGGCCTACAGCACACCGCCCATCTCAGCACCTCGGGCACCGAGGCTATCTTCACCTGGATAGCGGACGGTAGACTCCCCCAGGGGTGGCACGACCCAGTCGCCTTAAACATGGTGAGAATCGAGGTTCTCACCATGCCCGAGGTTCTCACCACGCCCGCCCCCCATGGCGTCCCGACAGCACCAGTCCCCCGAGGCGCGGACCTTCCCTGAGGCACACAGCAGCCCCGGACCCAAGCCGACACCCGCATCAGCTACAACCGGGAGGCTCACGGGGCTCCCTGTGCCGCCTGGAACCACGAGCCCACCTTGTGCGATCGGGCCCCCGTCGGGGAGGCCCACGGCGAGGCGGGGCACAGACACCGGCACATATGCGCCTACTGTGCTAATGTGAGGCGCATTCTGACCATGCACAGCGAGGCCCTGTGCCTCACCAAGCAAGCCAGTGAGCGCCAGACCCCGGCCGCCCCGGCGGATTTTTGATCCGCCGGGGGGCCATCTCCGCCCAGGGGGCCATCTCCGGCGCCTCACCCACACCTCTGCCGACAACCCCTTGACCACCACCGACAACCCCCCCAGCGACCACCGACCGAAACGCCACCCAGGACACAGCCGGGGACCATCACCTCGCGCCGCAGGCCCCAGACGCCGCCCACACTGACGACAACTCCTCCCCAGACATCACAGCCGCCGACCATCACGACCTCCACGACACCGCCTTCATCAACCCCCCCGACCCGACCCCGACCCCCACCCCCCCCAGCCCTGAGGACTTCGCTGCCCACCTGTCCGACCCTCGCCGGACCTCCTCACCGCAGCTCTCCAAGGAGCGGGCCTCCCCACCTTTTGGCCGCCCGCTCCCTGTCGACGTAGGCCCCGGACGCATCGCCACACCCAGACCTTCAACCTCCCCAGCCTCTGCCAAGGAAGCCGCCCAAGCCTCGCCTGGGTACCCCTCGCCCCATACCCCGGCCCTGGCCCTGGACCTCAGACGCGGCCTACGCCTCGTGCCCCCGCCTCGGGCGCGCCTCGAGCCCTCTCCTCCTTTTTTGGTGGAGGGCTCTTCGGCGCCCCCGGAGCTCCTTAGTCTTAAGTTTATTTGTACCGCATTTCCCTGTACTTACTCTGTCTTGTTTCCTGAGGTGTTTTCAATAAAGCACCTCTTTTTCCCACCCCCGCCTTGCCTTCTTCCTTTTCGCACATATGTATGTATGTGCCTGTGTATGTGCCTGTGTATGTGCTTATGTATGTGTATGTGCCTGTGTATCTGCATGTTGCTGTGTTTGGGTGTGTGCCTGTGTATGTATATGTGTATGTGTATGTGCATGTGGATGTGTATGTGCATGTGTGTGTATATGTGTGTGTCTGTGCATGTGTATATGCATGTGTTTCTCTGTATGTGCATGTGTGTATGTTTGTGTGTATGTGCCTATGTATGTGCCTATGTATGCGCATGTGTCTGTACCTATGTATGTGCCTGTGCCTGTCTCTGTGTCTCTGCCTGTGTGTGTGTCTCAGTCTGTGTATGTGCCTGTGTCTGTGTCTGTAATATATGTGCCTATGTTTGTGTCTGTGCCTGTCTCTATGTATGTGCATATGTCTGTGTCTGTGCTTGTGTCTGTCTGTGCCCGTGTAGGTGTCTATGTTGTACATATGCAAGTGTCTGTGCATGTGCCTGTGCCTGTTCTCATGTCATAAAGTGCATGGCTGTTGAGGGAGTGCACAGACTGAACCCAGGAACCTGAAGCGGAAGCCCCCCCCCCCACGGCTCATAACCTCAGAATAATAAAACCTTAATTGTCATTTTAGTCTGCCTCAGTCTTCGTGAATTACTAATCAGTTTCTACACACCTCGTCCACTGATCATTGGTCGGTACAAATAGAAAGGGCGCTTTTTAAGTTGTGCTTTCCAATTTCCAGATCGTCGTACTTTTCTTCTTTGCATTCAACCTTGAATTGGATAATAATTGTAACTCTGATAGCCTAAAGATTTACAATGGTTATGATACATCACTTGGAGAGCAACTGGGAAACTACTGTGGCAACAGCTTACCGCAAATTACACGCTCATCTGGGACAGACATATTTCTCATGTTTAGGTCTGATCAAACCACTATCAGGTCCGGATTTAAGGTAGGAATCTTATGCAATCCATGAAGGAACACCCTTATGATGTGTGTATGTGGTTAATTAATTGAATAATTTGCAATGGTTGGTTTGCATCAAAGACCCTATAATACTAAGATGGCTCACTCAGCCTGTACTGTGAAATCAAAATGATCAAACCCACCACTTGGTGCGCTGGCTGTTCTCTTGGTTAAGCAGTTGCTATATTATATCTATAAATGTATATATGAATGTGAAAGATGTGTGATGATGGCGATGATGATGATGATGATGCTGATGATGTGTATTTGTTCATAGCAATTTCATATTGATGTGTATTCATACTTACCTATCTCATGGATAATATAATTGTATGTGTTTATATATGAAAGACCAACCACTAGCCGGGCTGATCAAACCCAGCACAAGGTTGCACTGCAAAATGTCCATTTCTGTGGGAGAGATAGGGAGTGAGCCGTTTTAGTATTATAGGGTCTTTGTTTGCATGGAGTGATGGATGAGTGCAGACTTTCAGAAGAGCAGTGCCTCAGTTCTCAAATGGGCACTCCCCAAATATTTATTTAAGACAATGAAAACTTTTTGATTAAAATTGCATCTTTGAAGTAGAAAAAGGGGCAATGCTAAGGGGCGCTGGATTATATATGGATGAGTGGAAGTCAGCCTGAGCTAAGGCCAAATCATTAAAAAAAAGAGTTGGTGATCGTCCTTCTGATCACACAAATCCGGGTTGGGCAGGTGTTTTTTATTTTATTATATTTCTTTCTGTACTATTTATATTATTACGCAGTTAGAAAGGAACAGACAATAAGTTTGGTTGAGCGAAGTCTGACTGGACCCAATTGGCCCCTCCTTTATTAAATTAACAAATCTGTGCGAGTGAGGCAGATAGTGGGGATCAGCGTGCGCATTTTACATCTCCCACCGTTAAAGTAGCATAGTTTATAGCAGTGGACCAGTTACCCAAGCGCTCAGGGCCTAGATAACAAGCAGTATTGAGTTTAACCTTAGCACACATAGTAGAATATATAATAAACACTTTACAAGTGATTTAATAAGGTAACTTACTGCCGGACCTGAATTTAGCTAGGTCGTGGTGTTAGAATTAGCATTAGACTATGTCCATCAATTAGCATTAAACTATGACAATCAGTAACAGATGGAGAATCAGTGTTTGGCTGCATCCTAAATGGTATTTGACAAAGAAGTTCTTATAGTTCTAGAAGTTTCAATTTTGGAAGTCAAATATTTGAATTAACAGTAGCAACCCTCTTTTTCCACATTGTTTTCATTTATCCCACATAAATACAGATTGATTCATATCCTGCTGAGTAATACCAAAATTCTATGCTAGCCAGATGTACTTTTACCAGTTTAAACAAAGAATTGATTTTTTTTTAAATAAGGGGCGGGCGATTTTTCAGGCACTTGCAGGGACAATCACTATTTTTGTTTTGTTTGCCTAAGTGGTAAATAAGTCTCACCTTCCATGACAAGGGCATATCTAGAATCCAGGTTATATATATAGAGGGTTATGACTGTGTTATCACTAAGTTCATTAGCAATAGTACTAGTATTTGCTTGATTATTTACTTATTATGCTTATAATGATCATCAAAATCGCCAACAGTATGTTCCCTTTCTTGAATGCAGATACGATACAGTTTCGAGCCTGCTATAACTACTGGTAAGTTAAAAGGTTGTTTCATTGTTTGTTGTTTTATGTCCTATCCACATCTAAAGTCATTTCAGGACGGGGAGTTACAAGCTCTTTTCAATAAATACTACAATACAAATGCATACCAGAAATAGTGATGCTAAGCAGAGTTACTGTTTATTGATCAAAGTAAATTTACAAACTAATTAATGCACATTCACTCTCTTTATGTGAAGAATATCGCTACAACATCAGATCTGATAGTGAAATCCTGAGAAGTCCTAACTACCCACAGAAGTATGCTGATAATACTGATTGTGTATGGGATATCACAGCACCGTTGAGACAGGTATGGACATATATAGGCCTACTCTGGAAATAATGTTATAATTGAACAACACAAAGCTGATCTCAATTTAGATGTTTGTATTTATTTTCCCCTGACAAATTTAAGTTACAGTATGATAGTACGTCTTTGTTGTACAATGTGAGGTCTAATATGTGGGGCCCTAAATCTTAATATGTGTGGTGGGCGGGGTGGCAAATTAGAGTTTTTTATATATATAATTGGCTGGTCCTGTCCTGGTTTGTGTCTTTTCCTGCTCCTGTGTCGAAGTGAGAATGTCTGTGGAGCACGGCCTTATATAGGCCGAGAGTGGATGTAAGGCACCGGCAATTTTAGTTCCAAAAGACTCAAGGGAGGGGCACTAGTGTCAAAACTATGCAGTAGTAATGGAATTTTCCATGAATTACATTACATATGCAAATTGAAGAAGCAAGAGCCTTGGTTACAGAGCAAGAAATGAGTCGCTAGACGGCATATGTGTTGAATCACAAGATATGCTACAGAGAGCAGCATCAGTGTCAACAAAGAAGTACACAAGAGCAAGGAGTTAACACATAACAGGGTTAAATCGAATAGGTTACTCGCCGCACATGTGTCCATCAGTTTCTGTCAGTAATAAGGCAGGTAGTATATGCAAAGAGTCCAGAATCAGGGTACAGAGGATCCGAATTTGAGTAGTCAATTGTCGATGTTGGTTACAACATGGGTAATTGAACAAGGTGGAGTCGGATTCTTATTCAAACGGCCGCTGGCGCCACCTATGCTCGAACCTTAACATTAAATACATATATCGACCATGCCTAGCAGGTCTTTTGGAACTACGCCGACTATCCACGCAGAGCTGGTGGACACGAGTATGTAAATTAGATATGATGTCTAGACTAAATTGCTACAAAGTTATGAAAGTGTACGTAGTCGTGCCGTTTCACGGTGCCTACTATATAAAGTGAGCAAAAACCTGATATCGGCCACTACGACCTGGGCATGGATGGCGACAGACTTTACTCTGCCATCCCTCCCACCCCACAATAAGAGACTAGAACTATAGGGCTGAAGCATCTCGGGGCCTTCTCTCATTATACTCACACATGTACGATTACCATTCTAGTGCATTAAAAAGTCCAAATATATACCATTCATCCGAGTTTGCATTGTTAATTATGCATGCTCCAGCCAAAATGAACAATTGAAATAATTACATGTTTAATTACAGTAAATGAAATAACCAACATATATGGTCAACCTTATTTAATAATAGGAACTGGTGCGTTTATTCTACCTGAATGGTAATTTAGGCTAATGCTCTTTTCTATCAGGAACATCAAATATATAAATCTGTATTTGAATACACAAGGTGTGAGATTTAATCAAAGTTAAATATGGATATCTCAGTTTGCATTTCTGCCACTTCTTGACAAGGTAAACTTGTCAACAAATAATAATTACTAAGTGGAATTTTGTAATCATATTTTGTATATTGAACTCAGTTATAAGTTCACTTTCGAGGCCCATTCATGAAAGCTCTTGATCTGCCCTTCGACCTCTGCCTCTCTCTTTGTGTCTCTTGGAATAATTTGTTGTCACACTCCACTTATCACTCTGGTTTTTACTTTAGGTGATCAGGATTACCCTTGCAACTTCTACTTTGTTAAATATTGAGGAATCAGTTGGCTGCAGCTATGACTATATCACTTTCCACGATGGACAATCAATAACCAATAGTAGTATTGTCCGGCTCTGTGGTGTGTTACGACACTTACACATTGTGTCAACAAGTAACTACCTACATGTTGTCTTCCACACAAATGGTGGCCGCACCAAAGATGGATTCCACCTCGCAATTGAGTTTATCACAACGACACTAGAAGGTCGTGGTGTACAGCTTCATGGAAATTCAGGAGAATTGCATTCTCCAAACTTTGGGACATCAAGCTATCCAATCAATGCAGAATGCGTATGGAATATTGAGGTTGCCAGAGGTCAAGTAGGTAGTCATTTTGGATTCAACAAAACAAAGAAAAGAATAAGTGTATATATTTCGTTCATGATAGCATAAATACAATCAATCAATCAATAACCAATAGTAGTATTGCCCAATCAATAACCAATAGTTGGTTGACCTGTGGAATGACCTGCTGGAGAGTGTCGTAGCAGCAGAGTCGGTGAACTGTTTCAAGTCCTGACTGGATGCATACTGGTCAAGCATTACATATATCTTGGAGCCAGTGACAGTTGCTGCGATCGACCACATCTGAAGAACTGTCTCCATTTCTATTAAGTAAGAGCGGCTAAAAGGTCCAAGGCCTATTATAGCTGTATCCTATTGATTGATTGATTGAAATAATATTCCCTGAAGTATTGAAATATGTGTGGTATATGCTTTGATATGGATACATACTGTGCAGATTACACTTATATGATGGATCCCTCTATATGGTCATGTACCCTGATGGTATGGAAGTAAAACATAAATTGATGCAATTTCTGTTAATCAGACAATGTTTTATTTGATTTTTAGATCAAATAGAATGCTTGTTTAAAATATACTTGTACGGAAAAACTAGCCACCTAACTAGCCATTCCAATTTATTCATATAGCAGTTACTGTTACTAGAGAGATTCTTCCCCTTCCCCTCGCCATTGCATACTCGAAGCATGACCCTTTATCCTGTTGTTATACGATAACTCTCATGAGAACCAACAAGTCGTTTCTCCTAATAGAATATCTTCCATCAACTTCCCTGCACATTTACCCATACAACGATTTGGTGTATGTAAATAATGCATGTATTTCCTTCCTAAAGACAACTAAAGAAACCAGCTACAAATTCCAGCAACTGACAAGAAGAAATATATATCGGAAAACCCCAAAATAGAAGTACAATCATCACATGAATTAGATTAACATAACTTTGTAGTTACCACTGTGTATATACATATTTGACATCATAGGGCCTCTTGAATGCTTGTCTTCAGATTATTCTGTTAGAGTTCCACGCTTTGAATCTGGATGGTGCCGATTACTGTCAACATGATGCAATTTACATCTATGATCATCACATTGCAAGTGGACCCTGGCTTACATATTTCTGTGGAAACAGAACTACAAATCTACCATCGATTCATTCAACTGGCCGGTATCTGACAGTGAAGCTTACTTCTGATTTCATGTTTGGAGAGCCAGGATTCAATGCTACATACAGAAGCATGCCACTAATAACCGGTGAGGACCAGGTTTCTTCTTGTTTTATTCTTTATGTAATACAAACCATATTGAGGATAAGGTCCCCTAACCTCAAAGGTATGCCAATAATATATATATACAGCAAAACCTCTCTAAATCAACTTTAAGTGGTCCATTTAGGGACGTGGTAGGCTTAGGGAGTTTGTCTATCATTACAATGGTATTATGGGCAATCGTTTGGGATCCAAATAAAGGGATCAATATAGGGGAGTGGTCGATCTGTGGAGGTGGTCGGTTAGAGAGGTTTTACTTTATATATAACTGTTGGCACAGTTCGGAAGGGTTCAATGCCTCTGCCACCCAGCCTAGAGAATCACCACACCCTGCTTATTACATGTGCTGACTACTTAGCTAATGTGGTCTGAATATGCATTCAGACCCCATTAGCTAAGTACCGTATTGTACTATAATACAGTATAATCCTGTTAAACCAAACTTGAAGGGATCTAGAAATTTGTTTGGATTAACCGATGATTGGTTTAACCAAGCTTTGGCTTTGACTTTGACTTTGAGTAAGTGTGTATTGCACATGTAGGCTAACATACAATGTATGTGGACACTTTGTTTTTTGTTTTTTAATGTATGTACAGTATATCCCTGTTAAACCAAGCTCGGTTAAACCAAACGATCGGTTAATCCAAACTTTTTTCGGCGGCCCGGAAAAATACTACCATTTATCATATAAAAAAGTGAGTGGGGTCATAGATGACCTTATAACCACATGAAAGTTTGGTTTAACCATACTGGAGTGGCCTGGGTTCCGACAATTTTGTTTGGATTAACCGATAATTTGGATTAACCAACTTTTTGTTAACCAACTTTGTATATGATAAATGGTAGTATTTTGCCAGGCCGCCAACAAATCTTTTGGATTAACTGATCATTTGGCTTAACCGAGCCTGGTTTAACAGGGTTATACTGTACTGTCCATATATAGAACAAATTCTTGAGTGCGAATGACAATGTGTGTGCCCATATTTAAGGTTTGGTCCAGCGGTCCCAGGATGGAAGGAACGGAGCAAATACCATTGTGAATAGTAAGTGGAACTAAATGGATAATAATAATAAATATGCTTCTACGCGTCTATTCTTACATAGTGCTTATGCATCACATATATATACACTGTCTTCAAATGCATGAAAGTCTAACTTTGTAATGAGATGGTGTTTTGACAAAAAGGACCATGCTGAATAAGAAGTAAAGCTTGTTTTATTCAACAACGCCTGTAGAGCGCATTGACTTTTTTATCATCGGCTATTGGAGGTCAAACATATTTGACATATTTCTTTGGAGGAAACGCACTGCCACCACATAGGCTACTCTTTCCCATAAGCAGCAACACAGCTTTTGATGAATGAGATGTGGACCACTGGTTGGAAAGGGAAATAGCCCAATCTGCAAATGGGTCCATTAAGAAGGATTGATCGGATGACCCTCAGTTTTAATTAGACCCTAAATACCTCCTAGACAATAGGTAGTTTTGTGATATACAAACTGTGCATTGCCATATTCAAGTAAACCAGTTGTGCTATGTAGAGTTGTCTTGGTTATATTAGTCGCCATATAATGATATATAGGGCCTACATTGAATCGGATATATTCTTATTTTGCTTATTTATTACAGGTTCGTTCCAGCTAGCCCCATGAAAAAACCTTGACCAGACTGTCAATGTGACCTGCCTGACCACAATATTGGTTATGGGATTGTTGCGGAGCCTAGCTTTAACCCATGCTCTGCATAGTATATATGTTATCCTAGAGATGGAAATGCACATCACAAGAGGGACAAGAATGTAAAGTGTATAACAGGGTATAACATGCATAACATGGCTTGTGATAGCTTCAAATGAAGTTCAAATTTAAGCCCATACTAATGGAATTAACCGGGAATTAAATATGAGGCTAAGCCAGCAATTTGTTTCGCTAACAAGATGAATAATGTATCCCATTCATGAGATTGTTCCTTTGTTTCGCTTCTGTATTGCATTAGTTTGATCACAAACATAATATCCTCTTTGGAAGGAAATCTATCACATGATGCAGCATGTACTAGGCATCCTAAATTATTGTTCCATAGTTTTGTGTCTCTGTCATATTCTTTGATTGATTGCTATAATCTACTTTACATAGTTTGAAGTAAGATTTATTCTAAATGGCTACCTTTGGACAGATCTGAAATGGAAACATGACAAATTAATTGTTGACAGTCACATCAAAAGTGTATAGGTTCTATTACATTGACTTAGTCTCCCTTTTTATGAAGTAAGAAATGGTTAATAAGTGCACCAGTATCTAAGTTTGATACATAGGCTCAAATCTCTGGGTAACTTTTACTTTTTAATGTGATGCTTTTATTGGACTATGCAGCTTTAACTTTAGATGAGTTTCAGGATGAGGCCATAATAAAGAAATCAATGGGAAAACAACAGGTATGGCTAAGCCATGGGTTATGACTAATAACAAGAAATATATAATTATCTAACTAAGAGAACATTACTCTGGTGTATCAACATGAGACTATGTGGTACACAAAAAAAAGCACTTGGTAAACATATATGCTGCCTACCTGGTAAATACTACCACTAATATTAGATTCACCTTGGCTGCCAGTTGGGCCGACATTGATTAATCACCTCGGATCATCCCAACAATTTGTTTGATAATGCACAGATCCTATACACTTGGATTGCATAAATGAATGCGCTCAGGGGGGACACAATGGTGGATTAATCCAAATGTTTTTTTGTTTTTTTTAAATAACCAATATAGCTACAGCAAGATAGCATTTCAAATATTTTATGAATGCATAATTTAGTTATGTGTCCATTTAATTAATCTGGTAGGTCATAGCTTTATAACAAAAAATAAATATAAATAAAAAACCATGTGGATTCTATTTCTACCATAATTCAATACTGTATTTTCGATTTTAATAAAACAATTGCAAGATATCAACATGTTTATTGTACACATTGTTGGGAGAGGATGGTAATGTGTTGTGCATTTGTTAAAATGTTGATAATTGTGAAGGACCCCTTAGTTTGAAATCGCTTTGATTATCAATGGTTTCTCTTAGAGATATTTTAAGTGCAAAGATGTTAAAGTAATTTTGGCATGCACATCAAAGCTCTGTCACAGTAGACTTCAGCAGTGACAAATTCTATTAAATTGACTTGGTATTCTCATTTATGCATTAAGAGATGCTTATTACTATGTACTTTAGATGTGTAGAATCAAATGAAGAGTTCAGGCCAAAACCCTATCAATGGAAATCCAAAATTTGAATTAAAATAAAAGATATTTACCTGAATATAATTCTAATTCTCACTAATTCAATCATTCTTGAGACAAAATAATTATGAAGTAATGAACAAAAATACATGATTGTAACAATTTAGCCTTTTCAAGGTTCGACTTCAATGCTTATGTGAATTTTTGAATCGGTGTTTATGGGGTTTACCATCTGAACTCCTCAAATCTAGATAAATGTTCTGGTTTTGACAATGTGATGTTTTCATCAGACCATGCCGTTTTTTTTATCTCCAATAACCTTCACTTAATACAGTCAATTATGGCATGCACATGGGTGTAACCTTAGCCATACACAGGAATTGAATGGTCTAGCTATTTGTTGTGCTTTTGTTGAAATCAAGCTGCGCCCCTCATGAAAACAAGCCAACATACCGTACCACTGTTCCTCTGTCCTACACTTCCACATTTGGATAATAAAATATAACATAAAAGTCAATGTATTTTCTTATTCCATTAACTTGTGTCAGACGTGATGGCCAGATCAGTGGGCTTCCCATGGGTTCGAATCCCAGCTGAGTTAAACCAATGACTTACAGAATTGACACCTGTCCCTACATAGCCCGGTGCTTAACATTGTTCATGTTGCGCCTCACAGGGCCCGGTGGCACAATTAGTAGAGCAGAGGCTTCACATGTGGGTTCCCGGTCGAGTCAAACTAATGACTTAATAAATTGATACTTGTTGCTTCATAGCCTGCCACTTGGCATTAATGGGATAGGGCAAGGACTGGTTAGATCAGTGTCAGGATAAACTGACTGAGTGGGATATTGGGTCATGGTGCTGGCGGCTTGATTTTCCAGTGAGACAAGACTATAAAGTTGCCATCAGTTCACACTGTCACGAGTCAGTACCCATCCTGATGTGACCTTAGATGTCACCAGGACCTAAAACTCGAACAATCAACTAACTGTTGCACACCCAACATGAGAAATTCTGTGTGCATGACCGAATTGCCTTTGCCACTGAATTTGGTGCCACCTATCGGAATTCAGCCCACCCACGCCACCTGCCAGATAGCACAGTGGCCATGCTGTCGGGGCAACCATGGCAAGCAGCCGTCGGGTCAACAGTGGCAAGCTGCCATTGGGCCAACAATGGCAAGCCGCCGTCGGGCCGACATTGTTTTGGCCACTGACCCGCCATCGGGCCAACGGTGGCAAGCCACCTATACCACCATATATGCCACCATTGGCCCAAAGGTGGCCCAACGGCCCACTGTCAGATAACACAGAGCCCATATTGGGTATAATGTGGGCCTCAAAAAGGAATCTCTGGATACAACATAGAGAAGATATTTGTCTCCTGTATAACAAACCAGTTACCACAGATGGCACCAATTTAAACGAATCAGTTTAATATCATAGAGGTGACTGTATGTCATATTAGATATTAAGATGATAAGACACTAATGTTGGTTAAAAAGATAAGCTAAGAATCCATGAATGCTACACAAAACCCAGCACTCCTCACTAAAACAAGTTTGCAATGAAAACCGTGTTTCATGAGCAAGGGCAGGAATTTGTAACTTCAAACTCTCTACTGACCTGTTCCGAAAGCAACCGTATTACAGCTCACCTATGGTTGTTAGTTAGGCACATTTCAACATCCTTTTCAACAACATCTTCTTACCGGTTGATGGCCTGTTGCATGCATCGACATATCTTACCACTATGTCGGACCGACGCTACGCTTCAGAGGTGCATTTAGGAACGATACAATCTGGTGCATTCAGGAATGATACAATATGGTGCATTCAGGAATGGTACAATCTGGTGCATTCAGGAACGATACAATCTGGTGCATTCAGGAATGATACAATATGGTGCATTCAGGAACGATACAATCTGGTGCATTTAGGAACGATACAATGTGGTGCATTTAGGAATGATATAATCTGGTGCACTCAGGAACTTTACAATCTGGTGCATTCAGAAACAACACAATTTGGTGCATTTAGGAACAATACAATCTGGTGCATTCAAAAACGATACAATCTGGTGCATTCAGGAATGATACCATCTGGTTCATTTCGGAACGATACAATCGGCTGCATTCAGGAACGATACAATCTGCTGCATTTAGGAATGATACAATGTTTTGCATTTAGGAATGATACAATCGGGTGCGTTCGGGAACCATACAATCTAGTGCATTCAGGAACAACACAATCTGGTGCATTCAAAAATGATGCAATCTGGTGCATTCAGGAAAGATACAATCTGCTGCATTCAGGAACGATACAATCTGTTGCATTTAGGAATGATAGAGTCTGGTATATTTAGGAACGATACAATCTGGTGCATTCAGGAACGATACAATCTGATGCATTCAGGCATGTTACAAACTGGTGCATTTAGGAACGAGAGAATCTGGGGCATTTAGTAATGATACAATCTGCTGCATTCAGGAACGATACGATGTGCTGCATTTAGGATTTGGTGCATTCAGGAACGATATAATCTCGTGCATTCAGGAACTATACAATTTGATGCATTCAGGAATGATACAAACTGATGCATTCAGGAAATTATACAATCTGATGCTGTCAGGAATGATACAATCTGGTGCATTTAAGAACAATACAATCTGGTGCATTTAGGAACGATACAATCTGGTGCATTCAGGAACGATACAATCTAGTGCATTCAGGAACAGTACAATCTGGTGTATTTATGAATGATGCAATCGGGTGCATTTAGGAACGATACAATCTGGTGCATTCTGGTACGATACAATCTGGTGCATTTAGGAATGATATCATCTGGTGCATTTAGGAACGATACCATCTGCTCTATTTAGGAACGATACACTCTGGGGCATTCAGGAACGATACACTCTGATGCATTCAGGAAGGATACAATCTGGTGCATTTAGGAATGATATAATCTGGTGAATTTAGGAACAATACAATCTGGTGCATTTAGGAACAACACAATCTGGTGCATTTAGGAATGGTACAATCTGGTGCATTCAGAAAGGATACAATCTGGTGCATTCAGGAAGATGCAATCTGGTGCATTTAGGAACGATATAATATGGTGCATTTAGGAACGATACAATGTGCTGTATTCAGGAATATACAATCTGTTGCATTTAGGAATGATAGAGTCCGGTATATTTAGGAATGATACAATCTGGTGCATTCAGGAACAATACAATCTGATGCATTCAGGCATGTTACAAACTGGTGCATTTAGGAATGATACAATCTGCTGCATTCAGGAACGATACGATGTGCTGCATTTAGGATTTGGCGCATTCAGGAACTATACAATCTGGTGCATTCAGGAACAATACAATTTGATGCATTCAGGAACGATACAAACTGATGCATTCAGGAATGATACAATCTGATGCAGTCAGGAATGCTACAATCTGGTCCATTTAAGAACAATATAATCTGGTGCATTTAGGAACGATACAATCTGTTGCATTCAGGAATGATACAATCTGGTGCATTCAGGAACAAGACAATCTGGTGCATTCTGGTACGATACAATCTGGTGCATTTAGGAATGATATCATCTGGTGCATTTAAGAATGATACCATCTGCTGTATTTAGGAACGATACACTCTGGTGCATTTAGGAACGATGCACTCTGATGCATTCAGGAAGGATACAATCTGGTGCATTTAGGAATGATATCATCTGGTGAATTTAGTTATGATACAGTCTCGTATATTTAGGAACGATACAATCTGGTGCATTCAGGAATGATACAATATGATGCATTCAGGAACGATACAATCTGACACATTCAGGAATGTTACAAACTGGTGCATTTAGGAATGATATAATCTGGTGCATTTAGGAATGATACAATATACTGCATTCAGGAACGATACAATCTGATGCATTCAGGAATGATACAATCTGGTGCATTTAGGAACAATATAATCTGGTGCATTTAGGAACGATACAATCTGCTGCATTCAGAAATGATACAATCTGGTGCATTTAGGAACGATACAATCTGCTGCATTCAGGAACGATGCAATCTAGTGCATTTAGGAACAATACAATCTGTTGCATTTATGAATGATACAGTCTGGTATATTTAGGAAATATACAATCTGGTGCATTCAGGAATGATACAATATGATGCATTCGGGAACGATACAATCTGATGCATTCAGGAATGTTACAACCTAGTGCATTTAGGACTGATACAATCTGGTGCATCCATGAACAATACAATCTGGTGCATTCAGTAACGATACCACGTGCTTCATTTAGGAATGGTACAATTTGGTGCATTCAGGAACAATACAATCTGGTGCAATCAGGAACGATACAATCTGCTGCATTCAGGAACGATATAATCTGATGCATTCAAGAACGATACAATCTGATGTATTCAGGAATGATATAATCTGGTGCATTTAGGAACACTATAATCTGGTGCATTTAGGAACGATACAATCTGGTGCATTCATGAACAATACAATCTGGTGCATTCATGAATGATACAATCTGGTGCATTTAGGAACGATACAACCTGGTGCATTCAGGAACGATACAATATGGTGGATTCAGGAACAATACAATCTGGTGCATTCAGGAACGATACAATCTGGTGCATCCATGAACGATACAATCTGGTGAATTCAGTAACGATACAATATGATGCATTCAGGTATGATACACTCTGGTGCATTAGGAACAATATAATCTGGTGCATTTAGGAATGATACCGTCTGGTGCATTTAGGAACAATACAATCTGGTGCATTTAGGAATGATACAATCTGGTGCATTTAGGAAAGATACAATCTGGTACATTCAGGAATGATACACTCTGATGCATTCAGGAATGATACAATCTGGTGCATTTAGGAATGATATAATCTGGTGCATTTAGGAACGATACTATCTGGTGCATTTAGGATCAATACAATCTGGTGCATTTAGGAACGATAGGTGGAAAATGTGTGCAAAAAGAATGGAGAAAAGCAGCAGACCACCACCGACGGCCCGACGGTGGCAAATATGTAAAAAGAATGGCAAAAAGCGGCGGACCACCTCCGACGGTGGCCCGATGGTGGCAAATATGTGCAAAAAGAATGGGAAAAACTGGCGAACCACCACGACTGCCCGACGGTGGTCCGACGGTGGCAAATATGTAAAAAGAATGGGAAAAAGCGGCGGACCACAGTAGTATAGTAGGGTTCGATTGAGCGTAAAATTACGTAATCCTGGCTCTGCACTTGATGAGTCCATTGCACTTGATGACCCCTTCCGAGAGAGTCCATTGACCTTAGATGACCCCTACTTTTAGGGTGGTGGGGGGTAGGTTTGTCCTTAGATGACCGGTTCTTGAAGGGTGGGGGGTATGTTTGTCCTTAGATGACCGGTTTGTCCTTAGATGACCGGTGTGTGTGTGTGTGGGTGTGAACCCAACCGATGATGTCATTGAGCATTTTCATCGGTGGATAACATCTGCCACCCCCACCCTCCCATCATTCGCCCCCAGTGAACCCAAACGATGATGTCATTGAGCATTTTCAGCGCTACCATCTGCCACCCCACCCCCATCATTTGCCCCCAGCAAACCCAAACGATGACGTCATTGAGCATTTTCAGCACTACCATCTGCCACCCCCACCCCACCCACCATCATTCGCCCCCAGCGAACCCAAACGATGATGTCATTGAGCATTTTCAGCGCTACCATCTGCCACCCCACCCCCCCATCATTCGCCCCCAGCGAACCCAAACGATGACGTCATTGAGCATTTTCAGCGCTACCATCTGCCACCCCACCCCACCCCCCATCATTCGCCCCCAGCGAACCCAAACGATGATGTCATTGAGCATTTCAGCGCTACCATCGGCCATCCCACCCCCCCCATCATTCGACCCCAGCAAACCCAAACGATGATGTCATTGAGCATTTTCAGCGCTAACCCAACCGATGACGTCATTGAGCATTTTCAGCGTGCGTGTGCAAAACCCGAAGCGATGACGTCATTGAGCTAGTTGGTAGATGCTTTCAGAGGTAACATCATATCAGTTAGTGAGGGAGTTTTGATGAAGTAACATCAATATTTAAGCGAAGAACAACATCAATATTTAAGCGAAGAACAACATGGGAAAACATCAGGTATGTTTACTCATATCTTAATTATTTATATTTGATTAATGTATCTACTTATTTAAATTTAGATATTTTTTTTCAAAATAATAAATATGTTGTAATACATATTTTGTATTTAATATATACTCAGCACAGTGAAATGAAATCGGATGTATATATTATTTTTACAATAAATGTTGATTATATATATATTTGATTAATTTATGAACTTATTTAAATTTGTGTATTTTTTCAAAATAAAAATATGTTGTAATACATATTTTGTATTTAATATATATATATACTCAGCACAGTGAAATGGAATCGGATGTATATATATATATATATATTTATTCTTTTTTTTACAATAAATGTTGATGATATATACTTATATTATATATATATATATCCCCCCATCCTTCTTCATCCTTTCAGTATTTTTTGTGTGACTCGTGTTCGAAGATCTTGAAGACTATATCAAATTTGGCGAAGCATCAGTGACTTGTATTCACCTGTCACGCAGAGCTTCAATCGCGGCTTGCATTCACTGTCGCCAAACTTTCCGCTCCCTGTTTGGTCGAAGAAGACATGAGAACAGATGTAAAATTGGGAGAGTTACACCCACTCCACCCCCTTCTTCACCTATTTCACAAATTGGGAAAGATGTTTCCACAAGGTATTCTTGTTCTAAGTGTGGAGAATGTGGTGAAGAATATTCATACATGAATGAACTACTACACCATATGAAGATGCATTGTCTTAAATGTTCTCTATGTTCTGTGACATTTGGAAATAGTAAGCTTCTCAATAAGCATATGCGGTTATATCACGCTGATTATGTCACAACTCTCACCCCATCTTCTTCTTATTCCTCTTCTTCATAATTCATGAGAACTGGTACTAATGATGATGATGATGATGATGAATATTCTGCTGGTGGTGGTGGAGGTGGTGGTGATGGTGGTGCGGGTGGTGGTGGTGGTGGTGTGAATGAAAAAACAAACTCTTCTAAAAGACAGAGAGATTCAAGTGGAGTATTCCAACCCGGTTCTGTTTCAAAATCTCATTCCACCATTACTCGCGAAGATTGTGGTAAGCATTTCGCATCATGGCGTCATTTGATTTCCCATAGATGGATTCACGCTTCAGAAGGGAGTCAACCACATCAAGAACCATGGATGACAGATTCAAATATCCCCCCACCTTGGGGAGAAGGAGAGATATTTGACATTCCTTTGCAAGTGGTTTATACAGAAAATCGTGACACTATTCTAGCAGCTCATTATATTGGAAGGGTTAGAGGTATCTATAATTTCCCCTTGGCGGATTATACTGGAGATAGTTTGATATTAGAAGAACACATTCGTTGTATTTATGAATTTGAAAAGAACTCATTTAAGATAAATTTTGCTTTTGGATTAATTTTGAAATCAATTGAAACTGGTGAAAATCGTTATTTTACCTCTTATTTTAATTCAACAATATTCAATTTTCCACGATCTGTTAATAACCTATCCGATCTGACACGCTTATTTGATCATATTAGAAAGATTGATGTGGAACGTTTAATTCAAGCCTTGGGTGAGAACTCCAAATGGCACAAGGTTTACATTACTAATATCAATTATTCTCTTTTTAGAAAATCTTTTGTGATTGGGATATCCAATTCCCTTATTTTTTCCAGATTACATTTTTTTTTAAACTATCTATAAATAACTTCCTAGATGCAGAAGGAATTAGTGAATCCAATCTCGGGAAAGAGCAACTATGTTTTTTCCATCGATTAGCTTATCATAGAGAGCGGAATATACATAAGTTGTGAAGCATAGTTATGAAACTATGTGACAAATGGTTATCATGTAGGGACCACGACTTGGATTTCAAAACGTCTTGCTTCCTCAAGACGTCTTGAAAAACCAAGACAGTTTACATATAGAAACAAATAGGGGTGACCTGTCACAGTCTGCTAGTACTTTAATATTGAGGATGGAACCTAACAAAACATATCATTGGAATGGATGTAAGTAGCTCTTCAAAGTTTCTATGAAGAAAATGCTCCTGTGTATAGTATGTTCATAATATTCAATTAAAACTACATTAAAATAAAGAGACAATCTAATTTTGTCTATAACATTGTGCTGCTTGGATTTTGGAATTAGTCATTTTAACTGGTAAACCACCATGGTCTATTTAAAAAAGTACTTTTCTTAGAATCAAAATCCTGGACATAGTTAATGAGAAATAACAACAAATGTGAACAAATCATGATGTGTGGTATCATATAAGCCATTACTCTAATGTACACACAGGCAGATGGGTTGTTGTTTTAGCAGTCTACACAAGGATGGCCACTGGGTGTGGGTGTGGGTGTGGGTGCAGAGTGGGATTTATCTCTGTGTGGTATATCCACCACACAGTATATGTGTATGTGCATATACACACATAGTATCAAACAGGCAAGGACATATCCAGGTGCTGACATATGTTCGGATCATAATCCAGTAGTAATCAGTATGGTAGTGAAATTGAAACAGCAGAACAAAATTAAAAACAACATTCAAATGGATATGAACATGTTAAAAGATGCAAAATACAGAACTAAGTATAATGTCTCTGTTCATAACAAATTCAGTGTACTGATGAATGAAGAAACTCCTCAGAGAGAGTATAACAACATTGAAATGGAATGGGAAGCTCTCAGAGAAAGCATGGTCAAGTCAGCAGAGGAGGTGTTACCAAATAAAAAACGAGAGACAAAGCAATCATGGATGACGCAAACCATACTAGAAAAGATGGCAGAAAGGAAGAAAGTGAAAACCACTGATCCACCTAAATACAAACACCTGAAGAATGAAATAGAAGATGAATGCAAAAAAGCTAAAGATGAATGGTGGAATAAGAAGTGTGAAGTAGTGGAACAACTTGAGTCTCAACATCGTTCAAGAGAGATGCACAAGAAAGTGAAAGAGATAACAGGTCCAGGATACAGACAGAGAAACAGTAAATGTATCAAGAACAAAGACGGCCAAATGCTCTTTGAAGAAGATGAAATAAAGTCCAGATGGGAAGAATATGTAAACGAACTATACAATGATGACAGAGGGAACCCACCCACAATTGAGAAAGAAGATGGGAATATTATATTAGTATCAGAGGTTGAGAAGGCTATCAATGATCTAAAGGCAGGTAAGGCTCCTGGAAGTGACCAGATAACATCAGAAATGATAAAAGGACTAGATGAAGTGGGGATTCAAATCATTCATAAGCTAGTAACTGACATCTATGAGACTGGATTTATACCATTGAATATGAATGAATCCATATTTGTACGACTCCCAAAGAAGCTAAAACCAACATTGTGTACTGAGTACAGAACACTAAGCCTGATGAGTCATATGTTGAAGATGATCCTGAAAATAATTTTACTGAGAAACAGACAGAAAATTGAAGAACAAATCAGTAACGTACAAAGTGGGTTTATATCTGGAAGAGGTACACGTGAAGGGATTTTCAATATGAGAATGATTTGTGAACGTTATTGTGAAGTGAACCAGGATGTTTATGCCTGCTTTATTGACTATGAGAAGGCCTTCGACCGAGTCAATCATGAACTGTTAATCAAATGTTTACAAGATATTGGTGTCAATGGCAAAGACATTAAACTAATTGTGAACTTATACTGGACACAACGTGCATTTATAAAAATGGAGCAGGGCCTATCGGATGAAGTTATGATTAAACGAGGAGTTCGACAGGGGTGTGTATTGTCACCATGTCTATTTAACCTGTACACAGAGATGATTTTCAGACACATTGAAGATTGCAAGGGAGTGACAATAGGTGGCATGAACGTCAACAATCTTAGATATGCCGATGACAGTGTAATACTAGCAGACAGTGAGAAAAACCTACAAGATATAGTGAATAGAATCAATAAAGCTGGAATACTATTCAACATGAAGATGAATGCCAGGAAGACCAAAACAATGGTTATAAGTAAAAAGACAGATAAACCAAATGTCAATATAACCATAGATGGCACAAACATAGAACAAGTATCCGAATTCATATATCTCGGACAAAAGATTACAAATGATGGGAGATGTGAGGAAGAAATTAAAAGAAGGATAACAATAGCCCGAACAACATTCTCCAAAATGTATAGAGTGTTAACATCAAGTAAGATATTAATACAAACAAGGAAGCGTATTCTTCAGTGTTATGTGTGGTCTACTCTAATGTATGGGGCAGAGACATGGACAATCTCTAAGAAAATGTACAAACGTTTAGCAGCATTTGAGATGTGGACTTATCGAAGGATGATGAAAATATCATGGACAAAGAAGATCACCAACAAAGAAGTTCTCAGAAAAATTAAAAATAAGAAAAGCTTGTTTGCCACTATACAGACAAAGAAACTTATTTATTTTGGCCACATCATTCGTCAGAGTTCAATATACCGTACATTGTTGGAAGGGAAGGTGAATGGCAGCAGAGGGAGAGGGAGACCAAGAACATCATGGTTTACAAATATTTCACAGTGGACAGGCTTGAATTATTCACAGTCTATCAGAACAGCACAACATCGGGACAAGTGGAGAACCATTGCATCCAACCCTCGACTAGAGGATGGAACTATTGATTGATTGAGACACTAGCAGTGTGTAGTCGTTCTGCAGCCGAGCTGAGCTTGTTTACAACCTCTGCGCATGCGCAGAAGCCACGACAGGGGCTGCGATCAGGCAGGGGTTGTATACCATGACACCGGGTTAGCGGTGTGAAGCTTGTTTTCGACGGGTTTACCGGGTTAGCGGCGAAAACTGCGTATGTATGTGTCCTGTGGTGGTTTCAGCGGGTTCCCGTGCTCAGAGGTGTCCCTCGCTTCTGCGCTGCTTCTGCGCATGCGCGGATTTCGCATCAACTCGGGTCACCTGAGCCACTTATTGGCGCATGCGCATATCCTACAAACTCGGGTCGAATAATCGAATACGCTTCTCCGCGCTCGGGTGGACAATCTTTTTTTTTTTTTTTAATAACCGATAAAAATACAGCAAAATAGGATTTAAAGTATTTTATGATGGCCCAGTTTACTTATATTTCCATTTAATTAATCTAAGTTATTCTTTTTATGCACATGGCACGTGTATTTGTCGACTCCACTCGCCGTGTTCTATTTGAATTTCTGACGACTGGGATGACCCGAGTCGCCCGGGTCGTGTTAATCGATTACGGCCCGTTGATGCGAAATCCGCGCATGCGCAGAAGCAGCGCAGAAGCGAGGGACACCTCTGAGCACGGGAACCCGCTGAAACCACCACACCGGGTTAAACTAACTCGGCGAGCGTAAAGTCGCCTGCACTAACCCCAAGCAAAAGGAGGGTTAAAGGTGGGGTTAGGCACCGATTATGACCAAATCTTTTTAATTCGATCATATTTAACAGAATTACATACTCAAATCGGGAAATTTCATAAAATTAACCCTAAGTTCAAAGCAATATTAACGTAGCAGCTACATCGGCGGCGTTATTCATATTGTCGAATCGACGAATGTAAAGTAAACAAATCACCGCCGCCGCATGGACGTCGATATCCACACTGTCCGCCGCCGCCGCCGCCGAATCGGCGGCTATATATAAACAGAGAGCGTGTATATAAACAGATGAGAGGGACAACTGTCATACTAGACCCTGTAACAGCTGCCGACTGTGGAGCTCCAAGTGGTGGTTGTTGAACAAATGGGCAAACTCAAGGCATTGTCAATGGCAGTGAGCAATATTCATATAGAAAACGTTAAATATCTCTAAAACTACAACACCTAGAAACAAACTGATTGGAATATACATAGAAAACATGTTTACCAACAAGATTATATTAAATTGATACGGTTAGGGTTCTGGACTTCTATTAAATTTGAATAAATCTGACGTTTTGCAATGCATTGTCAATGGTCGTGTGCAATCTTCCTACAGAAAAAGTGAAATATCTCTAAAACCACATGACCTAGACACAAACCGCTTGGAACACATATAGAAAACATATTTAACGATGAGACTATATTAAATTCATATGGCTAGGGTTCTGTATTTCAATTAATTTTGAATAAAATACACGTTTTGCACTACACGTACGGCAAACTCAAGGCATTGTCAATGGCGGTGAGCAATCTTCATACAGAAAAAGTGAAATATCTCTAAAACCACATAACCTAGACATAAACCGCTTGGAACACATTTAGAAAACATGTTTACCAAAAGGATTATATTAAATTGATAAGGTTAGGCATCTGCATTTCTATTAATTTTGAATAAAAACAAATGTTTTTCACTGCACGTAGCGGCAAACTCAAGACTTGTTCAACACTAACCGCCAGGAACGCCACTGTAGCCTGTGTTACATATTTTCGCGGGAGTTGTCCCTCTCATCTGTTTATATACACGCTCTCTGATATAAACTAGATCACGGTTCCGACTGCGCATGCGCTGAAAACGGCATTGGGAGCAAAGCAACGTCGTATGGCCATTGAGATTGCCTATACACGCAGTGAAAAGGGTCAGTTTTATTCAAAATTAATAGAAATCCAAAACCCTAACCTTTTCAATTTAATATAATCTTTTTGATAAACATGTTTTCTGTATGTGTTCCAAGCGGTTTGTCTCTAGGTGGTGTGGTTTTATCAATATTTTACTTTTTCTGTATGGAGATTGCTCACTGCCATTGACAATGCATTGAGTACTCTGGCTATGGCTCTAACACTAGTCTGAGTGCCTAGATCTTTTTAAATCTAAATGCACATGGCATAAGATGTGCTGATTATATTGATGTAAATGCAATGCTGGATAAAAGATTAATATCTTAGTTTACTATATATATTTTTTTAGTTGGTAGTCTATGTTTCAAACAAGAGCTGCGATGAGCTGAAACTAGCACATTTCATAGCTGCACCCAGTGTATTAGCATGTGCCATGTGCTTCTGGGGGGGTTGTTTTGCTCTGATGCATCCCACAATGCACCGCGCCGCTGGAACCGTGATGTAGTCTATTGGGCCCAAATCTATTCAATGCGACCATATTTAACAGAATTACATACCCAAATCGTGAAATTTCATTAAATTAACCCTAAATTCGAAGCAATATTAACGCTGCCGTCGCAGGGGCGGCGATATTAATAGTGTCGAATCGACGAATGTCTCGTAGGGAGGTGTCTTGGTTTAGACAAATTGATGATCCAATGAAAGCATCACATTTTCTAAATTAAAAACACCGATCTAAATTTGATTCTACATTCCCAGTTTAGATAGTGGTGCGCTTATTGAGCATTTGTTCCTGCACAGAATTAGAAGGGACTGCTAAAGGCTCGAGAAGGGTCCACAGCGACGAAAGAAGCAAAAACGGCTGACCACTGGGTCATATCGAGCATACCCTTGCAGAAATAGTTTCCCATTCAGTAATTACTGATATTGTGTAATTTAAACAGAAATTGATGTAGATAAATTTCAAATATAGTTCAAACACTTTAATCCATTTATTCCCCCCCCCCCGATATAACTACAGCAAAGTATTTTATGATTGCGCATGTATTTTGTTACTCCACTCCTGGGGGGCTAAATGTATGAAGCACAATTTATCGGCTGCGGAGTTAAGGGCGGCCGGCGGGGAAGCTATTGTCGGTGTTGATATATGTGTCACTGGGGATGTATGTGACCAAAGCGCGCGCGGGTTAGCTAACGTTTCAGTTATTTATAGATTTGGGAAATCCTCTGCGTTTGTAGCCATATATTAGGCTCAAATATATTAAATGCGACCATATTTAACAGAATTACATACTCAAATCGTGAAATTTCATTAAATTAACCCTAAATTCGAAGCGTTATTAAGACTATTGCCGCATTGGCGGCGATATTAATAGTTATATTTTCAAATCGACGAACGTACAGTAAACAAACCATCGCCACTGCCAGTATGGAAAGCGACGTCGATGCGGCGGCGGCGGCGATTTGTGTACTTTACGTTCGTCGATTTGAAAATATCAATATCAATATCACCGCCAATGCAGCAGTTGCCTTAATAACGCTTCGAATTTAGGGTTAATTTAATGAAATTTCACGATTTGAGTATGTAATTCTGTTAAATATGGTCGCATTGAATAGATTTGGCCCGAGTTGGTGCCTAACCCGGACGTTAACCCAGGCTCAAGTTGGGGTTAGTGAAGACGACGTTAACCCTCGAGGAGTTTGCCTAACCCGGGCACATACATCTACACTTTGGGCCGCTAACCCGGGAAATCCGCACGACGCGTGGGTTACGAGCCCTAACCCGGACTCTTGCATTTGGCCCCGGTGTTCGATTTGAAATTCTAGCTCTGTGGAGGTCTAGCTTGGTCCCCTGGCATTCATTTGCTCAGGCAGAGGCACAGGAGTTTTCATCTATTATCACTCAGTCTCCAACCTGGTCCCCTAGCCTTTGTACCGGAAACAAGTTTAAACGAGCTGAAACGAGTTCAAATGTGGCTGGTTGGGTCGCACCCTGGCTAGTTGGGTCGCTCCGTTTAGCGCTGAATATGCTTATGAAAGGCTTGGTCACAAATGCATTACGGCATTGTTGCGGCTACCATAATTCGCCACATCGGCCAGGGTCCCCACAGGGGTTCCCCAAAATCTATAAATAACTGAAACGTTAGCTAACTCGGGCGCGCTTTGGTCACATACATCCCCCGTGACACATTTGGAACTCTGGGGTTAGCTAACCCTGCACCCACCTTTAACCCCAGTGCGGTTAAAAAGTGACACACACATATGGGCTGGTCTATATGGCCGGCAGGGTTACACCAACACAAAGAAGCTAGGGTGGGGATGCATCTGTAAACTGACTAACTGAAAAACTTAGTGGGGATGTGGGTCATGGTCATTGAGCCATGACTGTTGCCAAACCTTGTTTTTAAGTTTGAGGATAGGGGTACTACCAGTACCAGTATATCCATACATATATGTATATATATATGCACATATAGATGTCCATATATACACGTATATATATGTGTATATATGTGTGTATATACATGCCTACATGTATGTATGTGTATATATGCGCATATATACACATATGCACATATATATGCGTATATATATGAGTAGTAATAGGAGGACCGATATGGGTCCATATTACATAATCGTCCCGCGTCAGAGAACCGACGCGGTACAATGACCTTAAATGACCCATTGCATGTTTGCAGCCGCGGGACAATGCCCATCAGTGACCTTAGATGACCCATTGCATGTTTGCAGGATTTTAGGTTGAACTCATTTGACCTTTTTGACTGGAATCATGATGTCACTGTTCTACCCATTGCATGTTTGCTGGATTTTAGGTTGAACTCATTTGACCTTTTTGACTGGAATGATGACGTCACTGTTCTACCTTGCAGGATGGCCATCTGTTTTTGGTTGAACTCATTTGACCTTCGCTTGCAGGATGGACAGATGTTTTTGGTTGAACTCATTTGACCTTTTTTGACTGGATTGATGACGTCATGTCTCTGGTTGAACTTTGCTTGCAGGATGGTTATCTGTTTTTGCTTGGACTGATTTAACCTTTGTTTGACTGGAATGATGACGTCACCATTCCAGTCAGAGTTCTCGATGATTCGAACGACACTAGATTGTTTTCTCTGATAACATTTTAACTTTAGTATAGTTAATATAATAATAATTATAATGCCTTCTTCATTAGGAGATGTTATACAATCTATTTTGCATGACACTGAACACACATTGATGGAGGATTTAAGAAGATATAGGAATATACAAACTATTCATATTCCTTTGAATGAATATCATATTCACGACTTCATTGCTGTCTGGAAGGAAAACAGATTTCATTCTCTACCTAAACGACTCCTTCCCCTGCTTACCGCATTGCAGGATTTTGAACAATTGATAAAGAATCACGATATTGATTATATCATTTTATATCATTCTTCTTCTCCTTCTTCTTCACATATTCAATCAATTAGATGTGAATAGAGCCTGCATTCATATCATAGTTCATTGTAGCGGGATTGGGGTTTTTGATATAACTAGTGGTGAATATTTTCCACAACTCACAGACACTTTTCAATATAATAATCTAATTTATTGCGCTCTTAACTACGCACATAGATACTTTTCCTGTATTTTACTACCAAATAAAGTTTGATTTTTTTAAGGAGATTTCATTTGCCTTTAACCAGGCGCGATTACTTTCATATGGAATGCATTGGAAGTGGCCATTTTTTGGATGGAAGAATATGATGATTGATGAAAATGAGTTGACATTCCCCCACTCCCTCTCTCCCCCCTTCCACCTCCCCCTCCCACCTACCCATTCATCTCCACCCCTTCCCACCCAAAAGAACCCCCACCCCATTTGATTTGAGTAGTCCTCATTTCCATATCACCGAATTTGACGCAGCATATAAAACCTGCTGAGCTCCACCCTCCTCTCATCAGTTCACCTTTCACCATGTTCATGCAGAAGGGTATTCTGAAGCGTCCGAGATCGAATCCGATAACGATTCCATCATCAGTCACATCGCCAGCAGTGGATCTGTCACTTGAACTACCGAGAGCTATCAATCTCAAGAGAACGAGTATGTATTCCTCCTCAGATAGTGAGGGGATGGAAGAAAAGGAGGGGGAGTTAACAATTATCGTTCCCTCCCCCTCTCCCTCTATACTTGAGGATGGAGTTGAGACCTTTAAGAGTCGGAAAATTGAGTTGAAGAAGAAGAAGAAGAAGAATGAGGAGGAGGAGGGGGATAATTGGCTGAGGTGTAAGAAGCGTCGCAAGATCGCTTCATTCTTAGTTATTCACCGGGGAATTGATATTTCACATTTTGATGCCGCCAACCTACCGCTGGGGAATCAAGTTTTTGTGGAGCGTGTTAGAGGAGCAGGAGCAAAACTTGGTATAAAGATCACCCTATGGACTCGTTCTGGAGGAGATGACTTTGCTGGGGATGTCAGTAGCAAGCGGTATGACATCCAGGGAAGTGCAACGCTGCCAGCAGAAACAGTTAATCCTGATGGAAGGACTCTGCTGGCGAGCAGCAATCGCTATTTTATGGACTTTGATGAAAACACCATCGCCATCCTGCTCGAGAGCATAGATGACATGCTTCAGGCCCTCAAAACAGCTAAAACAGACCGGCGTTTTGGGGGTTTCCATGTTAACTTTGGACGTGGTGTCTTTGGTGTGGTTGAACGTGACAGTTCCCGCATCGACTTTCGTAAATGGTTTGTTTTAAGTTCAGAAAAGCTGAAGCCTGTGGAGAAAAGGGCGCTAACACCCTGCAAGCAGGGCTTGTATTTGAATGTCGCACAACTGGAAAAGTTAAACAAGTTCCTGAAGGAACAGCTCCACTCATTCCTCTTTCCTCATGGAGACTTTGAGGTAAAGTGTAATGAACCATTCCACAAACCCCATCAGTGCGATATCTGCACTCGAGTTGCACTATTGCCTATGGAGCTTCAGTTATCACAGTTGATGACTAAGGCTAAACGTGTCTGAGGAAGAGGAAGAAGAGTTAGAGGAAGAGGAATTAACTGATTAAATTACTAATACTACTACTGTGTGTACCTGTGCATGGGCCTGTGTCAGTGCCTTTGCCTATGAATGTGTCTTTGGCTGTGCCTGTGTCTCTGCATGTGCATGTGTCTGTGTGTGTACATGTACATGTGGCTGTGCCTGTGTCTGTATATGTGCCTGTGTATGTGTAGGTGCCTCTGTCTGTGGCTGTGCCTGTGTCTCTGCCTGTGCCTGTGGCTCTGCATGTGCATGTGTTTGTACATGTACCTGTGTATGTGCATCTGTGTGCGCGTGTGTATGTGCATGTGCATTTGTATGTGCCTATGTATGTGTATGTGCCTGTGTATGTGCCTGTGTATGTGCTTATGTCTGTGTCTGAGTATGTGCCTATAGATGTGCATGTGGCTCTGTCTGTGTATGTGCATGTGTATGTGCATGTGGCTGTGTATGTGCATGTGTGTGTCTGTGTGTGTCTGTGCATGTGTCTGTGCATGTGTGTGTCTGTGTATGTGTGTGTATGTGTGTGAGTATGTGCACATGTCTGTGCGTGTGTCTGTACCTATGTATGTGCCTGTGCATGTCCATGTGTCTGTGTCTCTGCCGGTGCGTGTGTCTGAGTCTGTGTATGTGCCTGTGTCTGTGTCTGTACTGTATGTGCCTCTGTCTGTCTATGTGCCTGTGTCAGTATCTGTGCCTGTATATGTGTATGTGCATGTGTATGTGGCTGTACCTGTGGCTGTACATGTGCATGTGTTTGTACATGTGCCTGTGTCCGTGCCTGTGTCCTTGCCTCTGTATGTGCCTGTGTATGTGTGTGCCTTTGTATGTGCCTATGTCTGTATGCGCATGTGTATGTGCCTGTGTATGTGCTTATGTCTGTGTATGTGCCTGTGTATCTGCCTGTGGCTGTGTTTGTGTATGATGTTTGATGTCTGCCTCCAACTTCCACTGATCTTGACCTCATGACATTGACTCATTATTGAGTACTATATTCTTGATCTCCTATTCACTGTTATACAAACTTCCTAATACTATGTTTTGAACAAAATCAGATTCAAAGAGCTGCTTCTTCGTGTCGTAAATTATCCATATTAGTGCAGGAGCATTAGCTACCAGAACAGTAAAACCCGGAAAAAAATAATGTCAAGCTAATTTGTTATATATAAGCTTAGTGTAGTATATTAAACAAAATATCAAAAGTCCCCTAAAATCCCACCATTGCTTCATCGCTAAAAAGATTATGTTGCCTAGCAACCATCGATGCATGCTAATGGCCCAGATAATGACCTTATAAATGGACTTATTGCATTATGAACTTAACATATGCTTGTAATTAACATTCTAATTAATAAGCAAGTAAGATAATACATAGAACAACACCATACATGATTATTATACATGAAATGCTTCAATTTTGTTCATTGCATATCGATATATATATATCTATCAGGAAAGTTATTAGCTATGTAATCCTGATGTATGAGTGATCAACTGATCAACCATCACTTGAATCTACTCGTCCTCGCCAGTACCGAGTTCCTCAGCCTGTGGGGCGTTGCTGCATCCAATTCCCATACATTGTGAACACATTGCAGAACAAGCCATTCCTGCCTGTCTGCACCCACAACGACTCATGCATCCTGCCTTACAGTCGCAGCTTATGAGTTTTATTAGTTTCTGAGGTGCCGGTGGCAAGTCAGTTGGGAGGGGAAGCAATACATTGTTATGAGTTTTCCATCCCCACTCAGTCGGTGAGGGATCCTTTCCCAACCATTGTTGCACCTGTAAGTAGGTCCGCAAAGAATGTTGTCGTGCAGCTGCGCTGGTGGGTGGCAGAGTGGCTAGAGTGAACTTGGCACCCACTGACTTGCCAGGAATGTTCCTCTTATAGGCATAGTATCTGTATTCATCCAGTGTATTGAACCTTGTTCCACCATATAATGCAAGAAAAAACTTTTCTCCAGCTGCTGAGACATCAGTGGGATTCAAATCTTCCGTATTGAACACTATCATTTCCTTAGCAAGCTTGTCATTTGACACGCGCTCCCGAAACGCCTTTTTCTTCCCTTGTCCATACAACGCAGATGTGGTATCACACCCTGTGACGGCGTGAAGAAAAAGCAAGTTGTGTTGTTTTTCTCCAACAGCTTGCTGTATCTCGGTGATATTGAATAATTTTGCCGGTTTATTGTTCATACTGGGATGAAGCATGAATAGCTTTGTATTGGTTGGTGTCCGAGCAACGAGCATGACCAACCGGTCTGTGTCAGTCCCAACCAACACAACTGTCTCCCCATTGAATGCAAGATCAAGAGCTGTAGACATGATCATTGTGTTAGCTGTGGCCTGTGCAACATGTATACAGGCATCACAGAGACCAGAAGATACAACAAGAATAAGGCAGGATTTATTGTTTCCATTTCCAAGAAACCCTGCCTGTGTTGTCATAGTGTGCATGCTGCCAGTGAAGATGATATCTGCGGAGAATGCCTTGCTTGCCCTGCGATTTTGTTCAACAGATTTTGTTCAACAGATTTTGTTCAACAGATTTTGTTGAAGGAGGTCCATCATATCCATCAAAGACAACTGTTGCATTTGACTGGTAGTGCTTGAGGTACATTTGACAGATTTCATCATAAGTTGCTGGATGTGGCCAAATCACCGAGTGAAGAAAATGTCCATCAACAACAAAAAGAGCCTCGCCTGGCATATTATTGTCACTGGGTACAAATGATTCTAGCAGAGTAGCTAATGCAGCCTTTGTCGATTTTCTCATTGACACATCATCAAACAATGATGGGGGTCGTGGCGCCAGTTCATACTTCAAGAAGCTGGACAACTCGGAGCTCGAGTTAATAATGCAGGCGATTTGACTGAACAGTTGCAGTGGATTAACAGTGACTTCATCGTTGCGAATTTTTACAGTGTTTGTCATGGCTGCAAGCGGTTTTACTTTGTCATTCCGTCGAAGTTTTATTCCTGCAAACAGTTTACCAACCATTTCCTGCATAGCTTTGAATCCATGACATTCAGCTTCATCGCAGTTAATGGTTGTGTGTGCTATAATTCCAGTAGCAAGGGAAACCAAGGTATTATCTGGTTTGGTCACAAAGGGAGGGTGTGCTTCTAGCCATTCCAGGGAGGAGTTCAAGTCATGATTGTCTCTGGTTTGTCTTGAGGTAAGAACCTCCTTATGCTCTTTGTGCTGCTCAGATGTACCTGGGTTGATGCCAGTGAATGTTTCCAGGGAATTACATAGTGGTACACACAGCGGTAGAGCACTCACCCACTGTGCAAGTGTGCTCTCGCTGATTCCACGGCCACAGGTTAATCCTCCCGAGGTCTTGATAGCTCCATCAGTACCTGTTCGATGGTCATGTCAGACCAAACTCCACACCAGAACTTGTCACTTCGGCGGATTGTGAAGAAACCCCTGTTTGTGAACATGTTGTATTCTTCCGAAGTCATCCTCTTTGACAATTCTGTCATTTGCTGTACATATAGATGTGCCAATTTTGCGTATGGAAGATGTTCTGCGGCATGTGGGTGTGGAAGCATTTTCGTGACAATATAGTGGTGAAGCTCCCAGTCACCTGTCCTCTCTGCTCTGACAAATAATCGCATGTGCCAGTATAGCAGTGAAGCTCCCAGTCACCTGTCCTCTCTGCTCTGACAAATAATCGCATGATGTTAACTTGCTCAAAGTATTGGATCCAGAGTTTAGCTGTTCGAGATATAGCTTTGGCGTGGTCAGACAGCTGTTTGAGAAGTTGCTTCAGTTGAGTAATAACAATAGTCCCCAATCCATCTTCCAACAGATGTTTCCTCTTTCAAAAGATCCTGATAAAGCTTCGTCAATATACCTTTGTCATCTTCACTAAGGCAGTCTGGTGTTTGCAGAAGGATAGTGGCCAGAGTTTCTTGAGTAAGATAGTGAGCACGCAGAGCACAGGAATATGCGTGTCCAGTTGTCATGTGTGCAACAGAGGCTTTGGCATATATTGTGCTCCACAGTTCTTCTAATCCACTGCCTGACATTATGTTGCCAACAGCTCCCATATAAGACATCAATAGGTGGAAGCCACCTAATCTAACAACAACATTGTCCAGTTCATCTGAGGCAGCCATGATCTCAGATGGATCGATATGCATGGGAGGATGGATGGATGGACGGGCGGACGGATGGACGGATGGATGAACGAAAGGATGGCAGGACGAACGGACGGATTGATGGATGAAGGAAGGCATATATTACACACCTAATAATAAAACCATAATATGGCGCTAAACAATGGACATGCATTTCAATTACGCTGGTTGCTATGCATATGTTTGGACATAGGTTGTCATTGATCAGCATAATTCACAGATATGAAACGGTTTCAAACAAGATATTGACCATTTGTACTGTTTATATTTTGTACTAATAATAACATGATCTACTACACTTTCATCGCGACATAGTTTGGATGTGGTTGCTAATATTCATGCTAGTGCTACCATACTTTGGCTGCAATGTATGCTGTTGCCATTGGTTACCATGTATAATAAATATGTATGGCGTTGTTGTATGTATTGTTGGACTTGCTTATTAATCAGAATGATAAATACAAGTAAATGTTAGATTAATAGTGGAATTAGTTAATCCATAAGGGCATTTTCTGGGCCATTTAGCATTCAGTTATGGTTGCTAGGTAACACCATTTTTTTTAGGAATGAAGCAAGGGTGGGATTTTAGGGGACTTTTGATATGTTACTCAGCAAGATGAACTGAGCTTGTAACAAAGAATTCAGCTTGACATTATTTTTTTCCGGGTTAAAACCTAATGTTTCTGGACTATATGGATTGATTTCCTTTAAGCTATAATTTCTGTAAACTTGTCTATGGTGTTTCCAATTTGTTTTTATTTTTCATTATAGTTGTGTGTAGGGCCTATTAGTCAGGGGGCCAAAGGCCCAAAACAGCCATAGGTGTGAAAGTGCGTACTAATGCAATTTTATTGCAGATTGTGATAGTCATATACCTATATTTTGAGAATCAGGAGGGTGCCACTCTGGCACCCTTGAGCAATTTTTTTTATAAGCCGTTTTTGATATCATGTCATATTGGATCAAACCAGCATTTTTGTGCCGTTCGACATTATGGGGTAGTCTTCTTATATCAGCTGTAGTATCATTTCTAATTCACTTAGCACTACATATATTATACCAGAAGAAAGGATATTGAAGTACCTTTCTCCTGATTTATAAAACTTCTATGTATGATACGAATGTGTAAATACAGAAAGGCTCAAAAGGAATTATTACTGCCAACTCACGGTAATCAAAATGTAAATGTTTTTTTGTTGAAAAACTAATCCCGATAATAAAGAAAATAATATGTCACTTGCAGACAATTTATTTGTCTCATTCATGGCTATTTAATTAATGTATAGGTGTGAAGATGCTATTCAGGTAAAATTCCCATCTAAAACAATTTTAACAATGCCTGGTCGTCTGTCAAAGTGTTCAGGACATGTCAATCAACAAAACCGAAAATGTTCAAAATATGGTTAAACTTTGATACCTTCAAAGACTTATGACATTATTGTGTTTGCAGACATTATTTAAACACAAATATTACTATTCTGTAAAACAAGGTATGGAAGTGGTGTTTTGACCATTATCTTCATTTCCAAACTATATAAACAGTCGTTTATATACTCCTAGGTTGAACCTGTGAGCCATCATAGATGATACCCGACGTGAACGATGGAATCCTCAGCAAAATGTTTCTTCCCAGGCTGCAACAATCCGGAGGGAACCCTTGTTACTGGAAAGGAACAGTGAATAAAAAACATTATTTCTGCAAGCATATCACGCAAAGATTTGATCCATATTGGGCTCCAAGAAGACCTTGACAACAATCCAAACCTCACCTTACAGTTTCACAAGTCCTGCGTATCCAGCTATACATCAAAGACACATATTGCCAGGGAACGAAAGCGCATAGGAACCATCGATACACATAATCATCAACAGAAAAGGAGGTGATCCGAATTCAGCTCTTTTGATTTCAGGGTGCATTGCCTCATATGTGGTGAAAAGTGCCTCTCGAAGGACTCAAAGAATCCGTATCGTCCATCTCTATGTGCAAGCTGAACGAGAGGGAGACTGGCTCCTGCACATGTACGCTTTGAAGAGGATGGTTCCATACTTCTTTTCAGCAGGCCATTGGCACTATGCCAAGTATATCGTCTGGCACCTACAAGAGATGGCATCGTCTCTTCCATCTGAACTACAAGATGCCTTCCTGAGAGGAGAACATGTTTGTCGTCATCGCAAGGGAGTGTGGAATGCTGTCTTCTTGGATCAGTTTGGGGAGCAAACCTACATCCGGTATGGGAAGGCCAAGGGGGGTTTGGTGGGGAAGTCATTGTCAGTTGAACAAGTGGCAGAGTGGACCTTATCACATCACATCTGCAATGATGTCTCACTTGCGATGGAGAACATGTTCGATGAGATGGAAGACGAGGATCAGGAGGACAGCACAGGAAGACACAAAGAAGAAGGGAAGAGACGACGACAACTTGACAACGAAGACAGGAAGAAGATCATCCTTGAAGTCGAACACCACACCAATCCACTCCTGACTAAAGCCACAGAACCATTGTATAACATTATAAATGGTCTCGTAGCTGCAGATGAAATGAACGTGGATCAGTCCGTCAGCATAGGAGGAATCATGGCTGCTGAATTCACAGCAAAGCTTCCTGATGGGTTCTACGTCCCTCTCAAGAAAACTGTCATAACTATGGAAGTAATGAAGAAGAAGATGAAGGTAGGGGACTCCAGCGTATACGATATGGAAAAGCTGTATGCATGTTTACTAATTGTGTCCCAAAAGAGAGATGTGGAGCTTTCCGACTTATTCGAGTATGAATTGGCTCCAGTGCCAACTGCCCTCTTTGATGATTATGGAGATATGCGCAAGGGAAGCAAGTCGGTCCTGGTGTCGAAGTTGGCCATCACCTACAAAGAACCACCACCTACAGTTGATGTGCAGTTGATAGACGTGAATGAGGCAATCTACCACACCCTGTGGCCAAAAAATGCAATGATGTCTATGTTCGCCAAAGGATTTATTTCCTCATTCACTCGTCCGTATACCACGTATGTAGTATTCGACTGCTACCAGGAGTACTCCATCAAATCTCATGAACATCGGTGACGGGCAAAGGGTGCTGCTCCACGAGACTACAACCTGACAGATGAAACGGTACTTCCCGCCAGGGACATCATGATGAAAAGTGACCAGAACAAGAAGAGCTTCATCAAGCACCTGTGTACTGCAGAGAACCCCAATGAATCTCTGCACATCATCGGCGAGGAATGTCCATATACACACCAAGAAGCAGATGTCAAATGCGTCAGCTACCTTCTTCATCTGCACCAACAAACAGAGCATATCCAAGTCCTCGCTGATGATACGGATATCTTTGTCCTACTAGTATACTTCGTGTGGTGCTATAATTCCCCTGCTCAGGTATCCATGAAGAAGTACAATGGCGAAGTCATTGACATCAACGCAACGGCCATGGCACTTGGAGACAGATGTCAAGATTTGCTTCCTGCTCATGCCCTCTCAGGCTGCGATAGCGTATCGTAGCCATATGGCAAAAGGAAGGCTTCCGTGTGCAGTATGCTACTGAAATCTAAGGTTCCACTTCGGGCATTTGCAGATCCTGATGCGTCAGAAGAGGACTGGACAAGGGAAGGCTTCCAATTCTTGTCCTATTTGTATGGAGGTGTGGTGGCGTCAACACTAGATGGGCTGAGATATCTACTGTTCAGCAAAAAGAAGGATCCACCAAAGATTAAGAGCCTTCCTCCAACGAGCGAAGCTGCACTACAGCACATCAAGAGAGCCCGTATCCAGGTACTAACATGGCGAGCGGCAGACCAGCTACACCCACCAGATCTTGATGTTAGTCAGTATGGATGGGAGTTGAACAAAACCCTTCTTTGCCCTGTCAATGGCACTTCCACTGCTGCCCCACCATCCCTCATGCAATTTGTGGCATGTGGTTGCAAATCGAGCATGCCATGTGGGAGCCTCAAGTGCAGCTGTCGGGCAGGAGGGCTTTCTTGCACGACATACTGTAAATGCGGAGCAGACGAGGGATGCTCGAACGAACACACAAAACATGAATCTGCCCCATTCATGGATGGCGACGAGAACGACGAGGACGATGATGAGGAAAACGCAGAGGACTGATGGATTGGATCCTGAAACCTGAATCATGTGAAATGACGTGTCACAAATGCTTTATGTATGACACGTATGGCAACCTAAATGAATAAGACAATACACCATGTCTGTTTGTTATATTGGTTTATGTACTATTTCCGAAAGAAATACTACAATGTAGTTAAAAGCCATTTGACATATTTCAAATTCATCTTGTGAAAAGTGTATCTCTGCATATGTCAGATCTTATTCCGGATTTAGTTTGGTTTACTTATGTATCCATCAATTGCTTTGTTTAATATTGTTTTCATTAAATGTATAAATAGGATTGGGACTTGCTTATTCCAATTTGATACATATTTGAGGTACAACTACTACATTTATTATTATTTTAATAGCAAAAATATCACACTGAAATGAGTATTTCGCAATATTTTTTAGTTTGAGTTGTCGATGACAATTGCTTGTGAATGTATACTGTAGCATGTATATTTGCTCTACAATGATCATTTTTACACCATGAGAATGGTACTTCAATATCCTTTCTTCTGGTATACTATATGTAGTGCTAAGTTAGAACTGATACTATAGCTGATATACGAACACTACCCCCTAATGCCGCAAAAAATGCCAGTTTGATCCAATATGATGTCATATCAAAAACGGCTTATAAAAAAAATTGCTCAAGGGTGCCAGAGTGGCACCCTCTTGATTCTCACTACCAATAACCCTATCTAGCACAATCAACAATAAAATTGCATTAGTACGCACTTTCACACCTATGTGAGTTGGCCCCCTGACTATATTGTTTGTTTAGAATGGTGTCTCCTATTTGTGTTTCATGTTTTCTGGCTTACCTACTGCTTATCCCTGATCTATTACTTAGTACATATTTCTTTATCCATATCTTACTTCAAACCTTTCTTAATTTTCTTTCTGTATTTTGTTAGTGTTTTGGTGTTTCTTAGAGCACTGCTTTGGCTATTCCAAGCAGTTATGCTCATAGCTATTACACTTCTATCAAAGCACCCACAGTTGGATCTTTCTGTTCTTAGCACAGGTGCCTCAACAGCTATAGTGACTTTTCTACTCGTTCTTTTCTATTTTTCTACATCGTCAAAAGCTAGTATTCTGAGGTGTGTTTCTCTTCTAGTTTTGAGCATGCAAATATTAGCCTGTTTGTGCATGTCTATTGTAGGATGTCTGTTTTCTAGGCCCAGGCATAGTTTCAAAACTCTATTTTGTTGTCTTTGTAATTTCATGTGTGCTTGTTTGTTCCCACCCATGTAAATTACATTCCCATAGTCAAAGTATGGTAATATCATTGATTTGTAAATCTGGATAGCCATGTTCTTCTTCATATATTTTCTTATCTTACTGAATAACCATAGTTTGCCATTGATCTTCTGTATGATATCACTTATGCAAAGATTATAATTCAAATGTTAATCTAATCTAAGTCCTAGATACCTGTATTGTGTTATTCTTTCCAGCATTTTACCACCTAGTGAAGCTGCTTTGTTTTCTTGCTTTTTTCTACCACTGTTTTTGAAGATTAGTGTTTTAGATTTTATAACATTGATGGTTATTTTATTTGCATTGCACCAGTCATTTAGCTGTTCTAGTTTATGGTTCAAACTGTTTATTACATCTTTTTCGTTATTACCTATTGAGTATCATCAGCGTATCATTGAATCATGTCTGCTTTTAGCCAGACATCTAGGTCATTTATGCATATGATGAACAATAATGGACCCAGTACTGAGCCTTGTGGCACATCACATTTGATTAGTAGTTGTGGAGATAAGCTCCCGTTTGCCTTAGTTCTCTGTTGTCTTCCCCATAGGTAGTCCTCTATCCAGGGTAGTGTATTTCCTCTTATCCCTATGATATCCAGTTTTTTAAACATGATTGTGTGATCTACTATATCAAAGGCTTTGCTGAAGTGTATGAAATCTGCACCTACAATTAGCTTGTTGTTGATTGCTGAAAAGGTGTCATCTGTCAATATTGCTATTGTTTTGACAGCTGAGTGAAATTTTCTAAAACCTCCCTGTCTTTCATTTAGTATGCAATTTTTGTCTAAGTGTTCATTTATATTTAAGGAAAAAGTGGCAATTACAATGGGATGAAGCTGTCTGGAACAAGCTTCATGCAATTCAGCCCACCCTTGGCAAATTTTCAGGTGCTTGTCATAGAAATAGACGCGAAGAGACCATTGTTGCACGTATGCGAATTGGACATAGCTATTTGACTCATAGTTACCTTTTCAAAGCAGAAGACCAGCCAGAATGCATACCATGTGGAGTGCCTCTGACTGTGAAACATATTTTGATTGAATGCATTGACTTTGCAAATGTTCGAGCACAGTATTTTAATGTAGCAAGTATGAAATGTTTATTTGACACTGTTAGTACTGCCTTAGTTTTATCGTTTTTAAAGCACATCGGACTGTTTAACCGGTTTTAAGACATTTTGATGGCATTGTATAGCCCTTAGTGTGCTGATATGCCGTTAAGCATTTATTCATTCATTCATTAATTTAAGTCTCGACGGACTGACGGTGTGATGGCGCCCACTGTGGTTAATGCGGGATCCACTTTACGCGCTTGTTTTCGCTTAGAAGGAACAGCCTGGCTAGGTGCAGGTTGGGCTGCAGTCACAGCTGGCTGAGGAGGCGTAAGGCTAGCAATCTTAGCCCTTATTTTATCACCAACAGCCTTGAAGTGGGCTGCTTCGGCGATCTGGTCGGCAGACCTTACTAGAGGTGGATCGTCTACGTCCGTCAAGGCCGCGGAATATGAGATACCCAGCTCTATTTTCTCCGCCACGAAAATGCGGGGAGGGCGTTTATCCGGGCACCCCTTTGAGGATTTGGGGCGGCTGGAACCATGTTGGTGGGATGTTGACGGGCGGCTGGGGATACCTGCCTCCTCGTCCATGGCCTGCTGTAGACGGCGGCGGACTGAGGAGAAGTAGAACTTCTCTTTCATAGTCTCACCACCGTATCTACACACTGTGCTCATGATGGGGCAGCCTCCAGGTCTCCATAGAACCCTGACGGTGCCGCTGCCACTTGAGTTCCGGTTCATAGGTGAACCGGCACCGGTCTGCCACTGAAGGGTCTTTAGCAACGCGAGCCAGACATGCAATGATCGATTGATCGTGTCTATGGCCTGTTCGCGTGCAGACTCCAAACAACATTAAGTGTCGCAACATCAAACCCCTCCTTGTAGTCTCGAAGGGTTGTCCATTTGTCTTAGCATATGGACAAGGTGTAGACTTGTGATCGTTGCACGACCACCTGGCTACAGTATACAAATGCTTCTCACAAATGTGATGAGCAAGAACATCCCACCGTTTATAGTGATGCCTGGGAGCTACAAGATTATCCGAGAGGGCGCTACCTCGCTGCAGAAAATACCCACAGAATGCACAACGGTCATTAGGTCTGAAGGTATGCCTAACAAACTTTATATGTGCAATATCGTCTGGTTGATACTCAGACCTATTGATACCGGGTTTAGCAGTAATGATATCGGACAATTGATTGACGTAAGGCTGAAGGCCGGTTTGATGGTCATCAACCCAGTCTTCTTCGTCGGGTTCCCCATTCTTATTACGGTGAATAGGAGGGAGACGCAATTTATTACGCTTCTTAGGTGTATCAGGTAGCATGTATATGACTAACCTATGTGCGGGTCGCTGGGGATCAAAGTATTTCTTCCCCATGACAGATTCCTGCACTAAACCTAATTCGGCGGCTCTCTTAATAGGGTAGGCACCGATAGACTTCTTATTGAAGACACAATTTACCTCACTGGGATACCGGGGAGGGATAGTAGCAGCAGGGATATCGCTATCCCATTTTAGCTCACCTTTTTCCAGACGGGCAAGACAAAGTGCCATCATGACAAACTCTGGATCTGTTGAAGGATCGGTAGGAGGGGTAACCTCCTCGTCCACTAGGTACTCCTCCTGAGCCTCTGTTCCTTGAACAGGTGCTGGCTCCTTGAAGCGTTTCTCGATGACCGTCTTTTTGCCCGGTGATCATCTAGGTTGCGGCCCAGTCGGTGACTTGGAACCACTAGATGCGGCCGGCCGCGTTTCCTGTTTGCTAGGAGACGGTGACACAGATGGCTGCTCACTGTAAAGTCGATCAGAACTAATAGGTTTAGAAGACTTACCTGGAGATGAGGTGGTAGGCTCATCATCCACAATTATGTCCTTAGGACGGCGTCCGGAGATGACAGTAAAGCCCTCCTCAGTCTCCATCGTGACGATTTGAGGGGTTGTAACATCACTGTCTGCCCAAGATTGAGACACAGGACTATTTACAGGAGTTTCCTTACCCGGGGCCTGGGATTCCTTGCCCTTGATGAGGGATAATTGATTGTCGATACGGCACGCTGCTGGTAGTACATTCCAGTCGATTACGTGCATCCGCTCGACACGGCCAGTTAATCCACAAAGGACTGACACAAAATACTCATCATCGTCCGGCTCCAAGCCCAGACCACTCACTTGGGAGGTGGCCACCTCTGAGCCCAGTCGCGTCCTTGCGACCAGGCCAGTGACAGCCCGTCTCCCACTTCAAAAAAAGTTTTGATATGCTAACCTGCGCCTAAATCGCCGAGGATGTGGGAACCCTTGGTTCAGCAGCCACTAGCCTGCCACAAGCGTGTACTCCCTTGCTCTTATTGGCAGGGGGCTTGAACCCACAGCCTCGCCTAAGAATTTGGAGAAAACCGAGAGGGGGTCGACATCCAGTGGAGACCAGATGACGACTGACCCAACGTACGGCCAGGACCGACCGCGTGGCGCTCGATCGCATTCATGTAGGCCGTCGACCAATGGCGAGCCCGCATTTTGGTGGGAAACGCAAGCTGCCCTAGATATGACGGTGAATTAGGATATGAAGAACCCTGAGTCTCCATGGTGATGGGGCCGATTTAGAACAGGCGTCCGATTTAGAACACTTTTGATCGTGCGGACCGAGAATGTCGAATGTTAAGACGTCCTTTATCGTTAATACAATATACTTGATTAATAAAATCTTCGTTACTGTTTCTGGTGGATCGTCTACTATAGTTTAGAGTACAATGGGCGAGTAGCGGCTCTATTACCTTTACGGAGTGTATTTGAATTTATTAGAATTGTTCGATTCCAAAAGTAGTTATCCAACCCAACCCGTTCGTGATGTTACCAAAGCGGGTCCATGTTTGTGGAATCATTTCCTTTGAGAAGATCATGAAGATGGGTGTCGGGGAGTTGAAACCCTTTGCTTAGTTGTACGTAGTATGTATCTCTAAATACCCGATTCAAGAACGTATTATGGCCAAAAGGAGTAACAGATGGTAATTATTTAATAAAATCACCGGTTCTATTACATACCATTGCTTATTTTAATTTTTTTAAATTTTCATATATATATACGACAACGCACACCCTTCGCGAATGCGAAAACATTGGAAAACAAATGTTGTATGGGTGGATAGAGAAATGACAACAAGCCTGTACTCGGCGGGGCGAGGCAAACAAAGTGGCATACCGGGAACCATCACACTAGCGCTTGTTACGGGCACGTGCCCCGCATAAATACACAATACATGTCGCGACCCAGCAGCACATCAGTAGATGATCCCCACAAGGACATGCTCACCATCCCCGTAAAGATCTAGAATATCAAGAAAAATGCGAGTAGCAATTGTGGCGGACTCCCAGGTGCATGGGTTGGAGACTCAGCTGATGCGGCAGGCACCAGAGCACCAGTTCCAGGTCTACACAAACCCTGGAAGGGGTTACGTTGAGGCAATGCGCCTGTCCGTGTCTCGTCTGCAGTGAGCACTCTCATCGATATTTACGATTTCCAGGAGACGAAACTAGCGTTGTCCCCTTTAGGTGTTTTCTGAAGTAAATAATCTAAACTAGATGGAATAAATGTTTCTTGAAGTAACAGTGGGTAGTAAAGAAAAGTCTGTCTCGAACTATCTGGTTCTATCCTTGCTCCTTATAATTCCCATGAATGCTATAATGCGCCGAACGACCCACTCGCAAATATGCGTGTACCCGGAAATATTAGTATGATTTATAGGCAATTCCGGCCAGACTACGTGGTGCTAATGGCCGGGATTTGCGACGTCACCCAACGGCGCGGGAGGCGGACTAGCGTCCGGAGCACGGATCTGCTGGCCACGTACGTCCGCCTGTGTGCGCAGCGGGATGAGTCGGCCAGACTCCTGCGAGGCGTATACGGAGGGCGGTATACGATCGCCACCATCGCGGGGGTGAACCTCCGCGACTGTAACGACCCCTTGCGACGCCGCATGACCCTCGCCCAGCATTGGGCTCATAGAGAGGGGCGGCCCATTCAACACCCTGATCAGGTAAACTATACATAATGCGTTACCTGATTCAACGGTGCCATGCGAAGATTTGCTGGAGTTAACATACTACAATAAAATGTATACGGTTATGTGGAGAATACCTGCTGAAGTGAAAAGGCATTATAGTCTGTTATTCGATTATCTATCTCTACAGGACTTTGTGGATGAGGTGATCGCCACGTATAACGAGGCATTGGGCAATCTCAACTGGCAAAGCGGCGAGCCGACCCCCTGGTTGGCGGAAGTCATTCACAGAGGGGACCCCGCCCACCCGGTGATGCAGTATGACCACCTCTATGACGGGTGCCACGCCAGCCCGCCCACCCGGAAGCTGTGGGCTCAACGGCTGGTGAGCTGTGTCAGAGCGGTGACACTCTGATTTTTTATATTTTGTTATTTGTTTCTCTTAGATTTTTTTTTAAGTGTGTAAATACGTTTGAATTAAATTGTCCAACTTGATTTTGGTGTTGTTTATCTTTTGCAGCAGACGCTTAATTAATTATTTTTGTATGTGAATCGTTAACTATTGTATTATATTTATGATTGTATTGCTACTCGTATTGCATTCGACCAAATACGGTGGGCCGGATTATACGTGTCCGTATGTTTGTAAATTACCACTGTGACCTGCCTACAATCTGAAGTAAGTCAGTGCCACCATTATGACGTCACCCGGCTTTACTGTAACAGCCCGTTAGTTAGCCGTGGCATCCCCACATACACGCTAGTCGTCGTCTACACAGGTCCAGTTTAATCCCCATTGCAAACAGAAATATGCGTGTAGCCGTGATATGCGATTCCCGGGGATGATGGCTGTGGACTCAGCTACAATGCCATGGACCCGAACACGAGTTTGCAGTGATCTGCAATCCCAGATGAGGATATGTGGAAGCCATGCGGCTTTCCCTAACGTGACTCCAGTAAGTTTATTTCCTTTACTTTTGACAACCTAACAAGTAACCTCCCCTGCCCAAGCTAAAGCTGTGGGTGGAAGCCTTAATATAGGCCCCCTTGATTAGAATATTGCCTAAATCGTTGCCCTTCATTTTTACTTTAGTTCGACCCCGAGTACCTTATAATCGTCGCGGGTATTTGGGATATCCTGGAACATGGAGCCGGGATCACCATGTTCCGGTTCCCTGTCAGCGCGACTAGCTACCTCCGGCTAACCATGCAGTTCGCGGAGTCCGTCGACCTCATGAGGACGGTGTATTCGGGGCGGTATGGGCTCACGATGTTAACCGGCGTAGATGTCTCCCGAATGAATAACCCCCCCCATGGCACACCTCGACGGCCAATAATTGGATCGTCCCCGTACCCTCTATAGCACCTCACCCAGAACAGGGTAGGTCTTTTCCTTATTATGTAGCTACAGAGCAGAAGGGCGATTAAATAACAGCCTAATACTAGGATCAGTCTAGTAGGGTTCGAACCATATGTATTAATTTATTTTAGATGCATTCTAATTCTAAGCCTATATACTGTTACAGATATTTGCTACTAGCCGGACAATTATTTTAATCTTATACTTTCAGAGCGCTCTTGATGGTATTCTGAGGGTGTATAACCAACTGGTGGGGTTTGACAATGCGGGCCGCCGGCAACCTACTGCGCAGCAGATATGTGTTGGTATTATTTGATAACATTGTTAGTGATATTTTAAATCGACGTCCCTTCCATTCAGAATAATTGTTTTTGTTGATATGTTTAGCGTTGGTATGACGAGGTAGAATCGTTAGTAATACTTCTAACGTCCATACCCTTTAGGACTATCTGCAGTTATCCTGATATGTTTAGTGTCGGTATTACTAGGCAGAATCGTTAGTTATACTTCTAACATCCATACCCTTTAAGAATATCTGCAGTTGTTTTGATATTTTTAGTGTTGGTATTACTAGGTAGAATCGTTAGCGATACATCTAACGTCCATACCCTTTAAGAATATCTGCAGCTATGTTGGATATGTTTAGTGTTGGTATTACTATGTAGAATCGTTAGTTATACTTCTAACGTTCCCATCCATTAGAATATCTGCAGTTCCCCACCATCACGTTACATTTGCAGTATGCTTAAAATTGATATGCGGGGCATCGTATTTTACAATAGATCCCGGTGGGTATATTATTTGGTATTGTATTTGGTTTTCATATGAACTCACATTAATGTTACAGCGTGGTGTAAACAATGTGTGTAGAAAGCGCGGTAAACTAGCCGCGCTTTTTGTTTCAAACCCCCTCAACCGTCACTCGGCCCTGCTATCGGCACCTCCAGGGAGGCAGGGCCTCCCTGGAGCCGCCTCAGAAGCTTGCACCTTATCGGCGGTGGTAATTAATCCCCCGCCGTCGCCCGTCGGAGGAATGTGTAGTGTTTCAAGCGTCCCGTGCTCGATTTACAAGCTTTTAAGTGGGCGGTTCGAATTACAACCGTCGTGCCAGACACGATTTCGCAGATCTCCCATGGCCCATCCCAGTTAGGCGCCAATTTAATATTAGAAGTTGGCTCATGATATCTTAGAACCAGGTCGCCTACCACAAATCTAGGGAAGTCAGCATTACCATAAGAATTTTTGTTTCTTTGAATGCTTTTCCCCGTATTATTACGTACCCTTCCATATGCATTGTGGAAAACAACACTCCAGCCATGGGATGAAAGCTGGCGTACAGGGATTAGTAGAGTGTTTTTGTAACACTCCGAATTGTAAATCACATGGAAGGCGTAACTCCTCTCCAAACACCAGTGTATTAGGAGTAACTCCAGTGGCCGCATGTACGGTGCAGTTGTATGTGTGGGCCACGTATTTGGCTTGTATGTCCCAATCACTTTGATCTTCATTTACCATACAAGCCAAAGCAGAAATTAGGGATCTATTAAATCTTTCGACTAACACATTTGATCTGGGACAGTAGCATATGGCAGCATATGAGTACAAGCATAGACTGAAATAACTCCGCCTTAAACTCTCTACCTTGGTCCGAGTGTAAGGAAATAGGGGCGCCAAAAATTAGCACCCAATTGTCTACTAAAGCCTGTGCTGCCACGGCTGCCGTTTGATAACATAACGGGTAGACTTGTACATATTTAGTAAAATGGTCTTGGACGACCAACATGACTAAGTTGCCCTGACTGGTTAGTTTAAAACCAGAGGCAAAATCACACGATAACAGACCCCAGCATTGGCCAGTCATCTGTTGTTGTAAGGGCATTTTGGGTAATCCCAGCCTGAGTTTAATTGTTATGCATTTAGGGCAGGTTCGAACCCAATTGCTTACCCTCGCGTTCATGCCAGGCCAATAATACCTCACACTCAATTTGTCCAGAGTTCTCTCTCGACCAAAATGCGCCGATGTCTTATGGCAGTGGCAGAACGTTAATATATCTTCCCGTAGAAGGAAACGGATAATAATGAGTAGTCAGTGTAGCACTATCAAGCGCATTTCTACACAACAACCCATCCACCAGTAATAATTGATCCCATTGATTTAATAATTTAATAGTTTCTGTACTTTCTGCACTGGTGAGATCTCTAGGCGGTCTCACCGTGTGCGCCTTCAACAATGTTATTACTGCTGAACAGGTATCATCATTTGCTTGAGCTTGACGAATCTCAGTCTGTGTCCAGAAATTCAAATCACTTTCAATTTCCGTACCATGACCTAAAGATGCGACCACTGCCGTGTGTGCCCCATAGTCCTCGCATTCCGGTATTCCACAACGACGGACGGGAATGCCACTCAATGTATCGGCCTTAGTATGTTGAGGACCAGGTCGATAGGTAATTTGCGTGTTGGTGAGGCCAAATTCGGAGAGCCAGGCGAACCAATGTCCTATCATTCCCTCAGCCTCTTTAAAATTTAATAACCACTTTAAAGAGTGGTGGTCAGTACGAAACTGGAATTCAGCATCCCAGAAATAATGTCGCCACTTTTTGGTATAAATGATGATTGCCATTAATTCCCTTTTAGTGGTACAATATCGCCGTTGATAGGCACTTAACCGGTTGCTGGCAAATGTAATGTGCACCTCTACCTCATCCTGTATCTGACTTAACGCACCGGCAATAGCGAATGCGCTAGCGTCAGTATCCAGGATAAATTGCCCGGTTGGCATAGGATAACCTAATACCGGTGTATCCGTAAACAGCCGTTTTAACTCAATGAATGCCTCGTCCTGAGGTATACCCCAGTCAAAGGTCATCGCCTCACATTGCAACTTGGTGGTATCCAGATTGAAGGTCCAATGTGCAGAACCATTTATTTCCTCCAAGGCTATCCAGGCTCTCGTCAATGCGTGGTAAAGGGTACGCATTTTTGCAAGTCATCGCGTTTAATTTGCGGTAATCAATGCAAAATCACCACGTTCCATCCTTCTTGGTAACCAAGTGGACAGGCAAACTCTAATGACTCTTGCTCTCCGTAATAATCCCGGCGGCCAGCATTTTGGCCACCTAGTCTTCCAAAGCTTGCTTCTTGGAATCGGTCCACATCGGTCCAGCCCAACTTAGCATCCGGCCTCGCAAAGATATCGCAAAATTCGAATAGAAATTCTGCAATTTTCATTTTATCTTTCATATGATCCAAATGCGTGGCCTCGGCCATGGACAGTATGAAATCGAGGATTTGCGACAATCCCTCAAATTGATTTCTATCTACTGTAAACACGGGTTCAGGGGATCCTCCAAATCCCTCAACCCCGCATTCTCTTTTTAGTAGATCGAACACCATTGCAGCCATAGGACTGTCAATGGATCCATGTGATCTGGCCTCTGCCGCGTTACCAATGGTTTGGTCTTGCGACAAATGAACCAAGTCATCTGTAGTGTTACAGAGAGGTAAGACTGCACCTTTTGATTTAATAATCAAGGACGGTACTGCCGTGATCCCTAGGGGATCAAGCATTTCCGGGTCGTGTTCAATTAAACACTGACCTTCCCTGTCCATATGCCTGGTTGTAATCAAAGCCGCAACCGTTTGGTGAGCGGCTATCGCCACATCCTCAGCCAGATATGCGAGGCCGCAATCTGTTCTGAGTTGGCAATGCATAACTAAATCATAGGATTGCAACAATTCAAAGAGTCCATTATGCGGGGATAGGCTGCCTTCATAAAATGACATCCAGTCACTCCCCAATATACCGTCTTCGGGTATGTCAACTATTAAGACCGATGAGTGAAAGACCTGGTTGGCGATACATAATGGTATGTTGGTGCAAACAAATTGCGGTATCACAAGGCCGGTAACACTCAGTGGTCTAACGTCCAACACCAAATTGCGGGTGTTCAGATTAAGGTCATCAAAGAATCGCTTCCCTATCACGGACATAGCGGCGCCTGTATCGATAAGGAAAAACCCTTTTGAGCCTCTAATATTGATGGGGATATACCATCTTTTCCCCTTGAGCGGGAAAATATCAGTGACAAACCTGTCTCACTCACCTACAATGTGTAAGTCCAGACCGGTTTTCTTTAAAATGTAATCCATGCACAAATCAGGCTCATTATAGCTCGCATTTTGTGAGCACAACAACCGCATACCCGCCAAGAAAACCTGGTGGACATGAATTGCTGAGCAAGTGGATGTATAGGCAGAACCTGCAGAGAGGCACAAGTCTGTCGAGAGATTGTGTAAAGGGGGTTTAGCACAACTTTTGACAGTTGGGCTCGGAAGTTTACCCGGTGATACCATAGCTAACAACACTCCCGGCATTGCAGCTGATTCTAATTTAAATATGCACCATCCTCAATGAATTCCACCGCTGAAGGCGATTGGGTGGGCATGGCCACAATATTTTTGCTCTTGGCCGTAAGTAGTTTAGCCAACAGGGCCATATCATGGTGGGAGTTATCACGACCTTTGCGGTCCCCCTCCAGCATAGCCTGTTCAATAGAACATGCTTTGTTATGAGGACATTTGAAAGCCATATGGCCAAAGCCTCTACATCTATAGCACTCGGTATCTGGTGTAGCTACGCGAGCCCTATCATTAGAATTCCTTTGGAAAGGCCCCGAGGACCTTCCCTGGTACCCATAATTAAATTGTTGGCATTTGCTGTGCCACTCCCTTTTGGCGGGATGGTCAGCACCGCGATCATTATTGGGTCTCGCACCGTGACCATGGAAAGCGCTTATGCCCACGTTTAGGTCACCATATTCAGGCTTAGATACGGCGATGGTGATACCCCGCGTTTAGCTGGGATAATGCGTGCTTTTGCGGCATGGTCTCGCAGCATTTGATATATATCCTCCATGGTATGTCTACCAGGGGACCATTGTTTAATTATCATGTCGCGTTCTTCACGGTCACGAAGACCATTGATGAACACGGCCACAGTTTTGCGAGCTATTCAATCTCGCGACATGCCGCATCCTAGACCGACTTTTTTAGCCTCAGACTTGAGCATCATTCCATAATAAATGGAATTTGCAGAGTCTGAAGGCTGTTGGAACCGCTTCTCAAAGAGTTCCCATTTAGATAGAGGATCCAACACCTTAAATTGCCAGGCCAAAGCTTCGACCAACTCATCTAAGGTGGAGCAATCGTCTTGCTCCCACCTGTCTTCTGCTAGTTGGCCAGGGCCGTCTTGCAGTAAATGTAATGTCAGCGGGGTGGTTTCATTCCACCTATTGACTGACATCGCCTTACTAAACTTCTCCCACCAGGTATCCCACTCTTGGGGGATAACATCAAAGGGAGGTACCTCCACAGCACGTACCCTCGCGGGTTGGTACTGCCCTTGTACACTGATATTGTGGTCCCGCAAATGCATAGACCGACTAACAGCCGAGGCGCCAATCCCCGGGTTTATATTTAAGGCCTCCATCACAGCCCGGCGAATCACGGGGTTAGATCTGATGATGGCCTGTTCTTCGCTCATAAAGCGATAGGTAGCATAGGAGTCAACATTTGCGGGCTCCCGTATGTTGTAAACAGAGGAGTTTTGGCCAAATTGCGGTATGTTGGCAGCCGCTCTGCTATTAGATGTGTTGACACATTTATGTTATTATTGCTATACGGGCAATGCCCATTTTGCTGCTGAATCGCATCCAGCATATTGTTAGTTATGCCGGCATCGCGGACATCTGGGACATGGTCTATTGGACCAACCCCTTTTGCCTGATGCTCAACAAGTTCTTGCCATTTGGCATTTAATTCATTTTCACGGGCGAGGAGCTGTTCCTCCCGCGCTTCTAATGTGTGTAGTCTGTCCCTCTTTGCGTCATGCAGTGGGGCAGGTAACATGTAAGTGAGGTCAATCTCCGGGGGAGGCAGGATAGGAATGCGAGGGCCCGCATCTCTTTCCTTTTGCGGGAAAGAAAATACGTTGCCTGTATTGCGACCAGATCCACGTTCTGGAGGACATAAGATCTTTCTATATTCTCGAGGGGCGGGGCCCGCATTTGAGATGCGAGGACCCGCGTTCGAATTTTGCGAGTTTGCAAGTGAAGTGGGCGAGACTACTCGCCTTGTGACATTCACGGGCGTGCGCCGATTAACCCATATTTGGAAATACGGGGTACTCGCCATGGCAGACCACGAATGCCAAACATTCACGTGGCACCAGGTTTCCGGCTGTAAAGCGGTGCTAGGAGACGCAAACTGCGACTCGCCTGGCAACAATAGAAGGTCGGGCGTTCGGACCCAGACCGATCAGACGTATTTAATAACGCTCTGATGTCTTAGCCGAGTTTTAGGCCTATATTATCGAAATTCTAAACTTGTTTGAAATTAATGCTTAGGGGAGGTGTTTGCATAATACTTCTATGATATGTGCTGTAAAAGAATGTTAGTTTGGTTAAGAATAAAAAGCTGTGAGCTCTTGGAAATGTAGATTGGAACGTTCCTTGCATTCTTTACTATCCTCCAGATTTCTATGGAGTAAACCACTATGGTCAAACTTAACATTGGATTGCTTTATATATATAATTAAGGGCCTTAAGCCTAAATAGGCCTTATGCAGCTACTTAGCCCATCTGCGGGGAGATTATACCAGACATATGAACAGATTTAACGTATAGATCTTTTGGCTAAAATAAGACAGTAACTTAGGGTGATTATCAGTGACAGTGGTAGTGACACTAGTGCATCTGCTTAGTTCTGGATCAATTTAAACATATTAAATACATTGTAAGGCAAGTAGACCAGCCAGTTAGTTGAAATAACTAAGTAATTGCTTTAGGCCGATAAATGCGAGAGGGGGCAAACCTCTGTATTTAGACGATACTCTGGCTGGCCGACTTTAGCCCGGGAAGGACACCGACGGACACGGACTACCAGCAGACAGGACGAGGGGCAGCGGCGGCCCGTGGCTGGCCCAGGAAATTCACATGGAAATAATTATATAAATTAACACGAAGGCTCGCCTTAAGCAGGGGTGGAATAGCCAGACGGTTAAACAAGTATGGATTGTGGTGAGTCACCACTATAGCAGACTGGGTCCGCATTTACTGTACGGGGAGAGACTCCACTCGAGCAGACCAGGTCTGCATTTATAGAGGCACCATCTGATGACAGCATCTCTAATTCACCCCCACCTTCCCCCGCATTACCTGCCGACCTTAGGCAGCTGCGGGGAGAAGACACAGGGACACCAGGGTCCATGTGCTTCCTCGCCATGGCTTATGCCGTCACCAGGTAGCGATTTATTTGTTTGTTCCCCTTACAAATAAAAAGACGACTATGTGCTACTGAAAAGAAAGGTTTATATTAAAATTTCCCAATAATTTAGAAGATGGTAAGCACTGTGTATTAGATTTAAGACGATATTATGTGAATGTTTGTAAAAAAAATATAAGAAATTCAATAAAAAGACTTTGGAATCCCCCCCAAAAAATGGAATAAAAGAAATGTGTAGAAAAAGAAATGAGCAACTAAGAGAAATAAACAGTAATATACCAGGATATTAGTGTTCCTTTGCCTAAGTCTTTTCTTGCTATATCCAGTGATTTGTTATATAGATATGCTTTAAATTTGTGACTATCTTAGAGTATGATGGTATATAAAAACGAACGAATAAAAAGAATTAGCCGAAAAAAGTGATTAGTGGAGCACTGCGAAAAGTCGACCAAACAGTCTGTAGCCTCTTACGCTATCTGCCCTGAGGTTCCAAATACGCGTACTGACGTCACCTCCACTCCGCGACGCACTTCGTTGCTCGGAGACACCGTAACAAATGGAAAAGGTGGACTAGTTCAAAGCTATCTGCCTCAGCCCAACTAAACGTTCTATTCGAACCGATCCAAATGTCGGCAGGCCGCAGTAGCAAATTTATTTAAAACTCTAACTAAACATAACACCCGTTAATGCCTTATGCCGGGGTAGCTAATCCTTGTATCCAACAACTCTATCCATTCAGAGCGACACAAGGATAATGTTGTTATTATGGGCAAACGCCTGATGTTTGAGGTACCCACTGTGGACTCTAGGCTCTCAGCCCTCACAGCAAAATCTATGTGACTAGCCGCAAAAGAAAACAGGAATACCAATTTAGTTGAACACTATTATTTCTCCATTATAATGCAACCCCGGATATTCCCTAAACCGTCAAGGTACGGCGTGAAACCTAAAGACAGGAGCCGCTGATCACTGTCACAGAACGAGTGAGCTGTCAGCCAAAGAAAACAACACCGTTTTTCTTCTAATAATTTGCGTATCAAAAGTAAATTAAAAGGTATTACACTCCTTACGATCCTGGTCACGGCACCAGTTTAACCATCGGGCTATTCCAACCCTGCTTAGGGCGAGCCTACGTGTTAATTTATATAATTATTTCCATGTGAATTTCCTGGGCCTGCCGCGGGCCGCAGCTGCCTCCCGTCCCGTCTGCAGGCAGTCCGTGTCCATCGGTGTCGTTCCTGGGCTAAAGTCGACCAGCCAGAGTATCGTCTAAATACGGATTTTGCCCCTTCTCGCATTTATCGGCCTAAAGCATTTACTTAGTTATTTCAACTAACTGGCTTGTCCCCTCGCCTTACGGTGTGTTTAATATGTTTAAATTGATCCAGAACTAAGCAGACGCGCTAGTGTTAGCGCCACTGTCACTGATAATCAGCCTAAGTTACTCTCATATTTTAGCCAAAAGATATCTAGGTTAATTCTGTTAATATGTCTGTTGTAATCTTCCCGCAGATGGGTTAAGTAGCTGCATAAGGCCAATTAGGCTAAAGGCCCTTAATTATATATATAGCAATCCAATATTAAGTTTGACCATAGCGGTTAATCTATAGAAGTCTGGAGAATAGTAAAGAATGCAAGGAACGTTCCAATTTACCTTTCCAAGATCTCACAGCTTTTTATTCTTAGCCAAACTAACATTCATTCGTAGCACATGTCGTTGATGTATTATTCAATCCCCTCCCATATTATTAAGTTAAAACAAGTTTAGAATTTCGACTATAAAGGCCTAAATCTCGGCTAAAACATCAGAGCGTCCATAAACAGGTCTGTTGGGTCTGGGTCCGAACGCCCGACCTCCTATCGTTGCCAGGAGAGTCGCAATTGACATCTCCTAGCAACGCTTTACAGCCGGAAACCCGGGGCCTCGCAAATGTTGGCATTCGCGATTCTGCCATGGCGAGTAGCCCGCATTTCCAAATGCGGGTTAATCGGCACAAGCTCGCAAATGTCACAAGGCGAATAGTCTCGCCCACTTCACATGTATGACGGTTTGGCTGATCCATAGATCATGGAGCCATAATTGAGCTTTGATCGGAACAGTGCATGATAGAGAGAAAGAAGAGTGGTGAGGACGGTCAGCAGAAATTGCTCTCACAGATCCAACACTGCACTTTGGCCCCCGACTTCACCTAGACGAGCGGACTACGATCTGGAATCCTAGGCGTTTGCACCAACATTGTTTTCTTTGTCGGCTCAGTCGTAAGATGACGGACTGGGGTACAACCTTGGGCTTCTCCCCAGTCAACCATGTTAATTCAGTCGACTTACCTGTTTGTAGGCTTGACAATCAAGCATAGCTCTTGGTGGTTGGTGAAGGTGTGATACCTTCAACCATCCTACGAGCTGCTGGATAGCTCAGCCCATTCTCCGTCTTTGCGCGTTGAATTGTCTTTTCTTTTATCCAAACAGGACAGTCTTTTGATGCTGCCATATGGTCACCCAGGCAATTGACACATTTTGCCTGGTTATGACAGTCAGCACCATCATGACCCTTCTGGCCGCATCGGAAACATGTTGTTTTGTTACTACATGAATCCTTGCCATGACCGAATTTCTGGCATTGGAAACAGCGGAGTGGATTTGGTATGGACAAATCCACTGCAACGCTGAGGTATCCAATTTTCAGATTCTTGGGCGGAACTGGTGTATCAAACGTGAGGATATATGTCCCTGTTTTTATGGACTTGTTCTCCTTCTTGATCACTATTCGTCGAACGTTCAATACACCTTGGGATTTAAGTTCCTGTGTGATTTCATCCTCATCACAATCATCCAAATCTCCAGTACGGCTCACTCCCTTACTAGAGTTCAGTGTATGATGAGGAGAGGCTTTAATGGTGATGCCTGCTAGTGTGCTTGCACATAGCAGATTGTCGGCATGAGCCTTCTTCACGCATTCCACAAGAATGTGGACAGACCACATTTTTTTGTGTAGGCAATTAGGTAGGGGCGGGGGAGTGAGTGGGGAAGCTGAAGCCTTACAACCAATACTTACAGTAAGATACTTGAGGGCAACCTTCTGCCCTTTGAACAAGCCTTTTATATGTTTGCTGTATGTACCAACGCAAGATCGGAAGTCTTTTGGATGTCCATTGGAGAGAGCCAGAGATACTTGAAATCTTTCACAACTGGTATTTCCTGATGTGCCTTTTGAGGTCCATGTTAGGAATAGGAAGAGGTCGAGAGCTTCTTTGCCAGTCATATCTGCAGCCTCATTACCTCGACTGCCAACATGACTCGGGAGCCAATAAAAGAGCACAGTTTTGTGAAGTTCTGAACATAAATAATGTAACCTTTCTAAAAATCTTGCGGATCAGAGGATTCTTCCAATCCTTGCTCAGAATAGCTTGTAGGCATGATTCTGAATCCGAACATATCACACATTTTCTACGAGAAGAGGCTTCTACATGGTCCATCCCTAAGAATATGGCATCAAGCTCTGCTGAATATATAGAAGCACCCTTTGGTAGTCCCTCTGAGAAGGTGCGCTTGCCCATGACAGCTCCTGCTGCAGCCTTGTCATCCATCGGTGTAGATGAACTTTTTTTTTTTTTTGTGATGGGTGTATTTATGCTGCCCATAACGGTTATGTCTAATGACCTGTTTTCACCGCTAGACAGTAATAGTTTTGTGACTCCCCTTCTTTTTATCACTTTCAGTTGTTGGGTAGCTGACTACTGCATACATTCTTTCTCTGTAAGCATTCTCCTACATCCCCCAAAGCTCTGTGAGTTTGTTCGTTCTACAATCAGATAATTGTTTGGTTACCAATAGTCTGAACTTATCATCAGAATGTATCTCTCTAACCTCTCTGAACACGCTGTTGTAGATCAAAGGGTCAGTTGAGTCTTTCCTTGCTTCAGAGATTGTCAGGTTCACATTGACAGCATATATCCAAGGTGAAGTGTCTGGATATTCGAATTTTGCAATGTTATCTAATCAAACTCGAGTGTTTCTAATGATTCCTTAATACGTTTACCGAAAGTTGGAATGGCCTTGGGTTTATTGGCAAAGAGTGTTTCATTGCTTGGGTTGAAAATGCAGTCATAGGCAGGGTTGTTGGGATTTGCTGCGATCTTGGATGCATACTGTAGAGCAAGTTTTTCTCTTCTCAGTGCAAGTGGAGGTTCCTCTGCTTCTACACTAAGACTGTCCTCTGGCGAATTTCGAAATGCTCCAAGACAGAGTCTGAGTCCTTGATTTTGAATGGGTTTCAGCATGTGGATATATGACGGTCTGGCTGATCCATATATCATGGAGCCATAATCGAGCTTTGATCGGACCAGTGCATGATAGAGAGAAAGAAGAGTGGTGCGGTCACCGCCCCCCCTAATTGGTATGAGCAACAACTCTCAGGAGGTCTAGAGCTTTTTGTCATTTCTTTTTTAAATATTTAATGTGCGAAATAAAGTTCAATTTCTTGTCAAAAATGACACCCAAGAATTTGGTTTATTCAACCACAGGAATCTGTGTTTGGTTGAGATAGATCTCTGGGTCTGGGTGTATACCCCACTGTTGACAGAAATGCACACACACAGTTTTGCTGAGAGAGAATTTAAAACAATTTTTGTCAGCCCATTCGGCTACTCTGTTCAGGTGATGTTGCAGTTTTCTAGATGTTTTTAGACCTGGAACAAAGGTGGAAATCATCTACAAAGAGAGATTTATCAAGCATGTTGGCAGGTGTCAGAATAGAGCGCTCTCCTCACTGTACCCTCAACTTTAGTAGAGGAGTAATCCGAACTAGAGATCTAAATGAGGTCGGTGAGGATGAGATCGCACTCAAGCTGAAACCACAAGGTGTACACAACTTCAGAAGGATAACCATATGGAAAGAAGGTAAGGAAATAAAAATAAATACCTACATCCTCACGTTTAGTACACCAGTGCCACCCCAGAAACTTAAAGTTGGTTACCTCAGTGTTGGCGTGGATGCTTTTATCCAGAATCCTCTTCGTTGTTTTTCCCCGTGGGGAACCGGGGTAGAATAGTACCCTTTCACCCCCTTGCAGATTGTAAAAGGCGACAAATGGGGCGACTCGTTTGCCGCGAGTCACAGCTTGTGTCGGTGGAGAAAGGGATCCTGGTGCATGAGGTCTTCAGGGAGCTGCGGCTTCCTGTCAACCAATACTGCACTTTGGCCCCGACTTCACCTAGATGAGGTGTTGGACTGGCCTGGTCCAATCATTTGGCTGGTCACACCAAGCCCTAGGAGTAGCACTATGAAGAATGTAATTATCTAGACACTTGTATTTATACATATACATAAATCTAATTTATTTTCATTTTTCACTACTCCTAGAAGGCGCTGGCTAGGGTCAATCTGGTAATGATCTTCCATTTTGGTAGATCATTGCTTGAGTATATCACCCTTGTATCCTTGGTGTGTAACTGCCGGGTATTCGCAGCTCTGCACACCCCCATGTGGGGCTCCGTGGTGGGTGGGGAGCAAGGGTGACGAATCACCAAAACCTAAATATCGATACTAAAAACCTGCCCCTCAAACTGGAAAAAAAGAAGAACAGACTCGGATTCCGATTAGGAAATTCAAACGCAATGGCCTAGATTCATAATGAATATAGTGTACCCGACCAACCTATTACTAAGCTATCCCCTTTTGGCATACAAAAAGGCATCATGGGGATTGCTGGCACAGTCAAAGATGTTAAAAAAACTGCGGTCTGGCCATATTCTTATGGAATGTGCGAGGAAGGCTCATGCCGACAATCTGCTATGTGCAAGCATGCTAGCAGGCATTGCCATCAAAGCCTCTCCTCATCGCATGCTCAACTCTAGTAAGGGAGTGATCCGTACTAGAGATCTGGATGATTGTGATGAGGATGAAATCGCACAGGAACTCAAAACCCAAGGTGTGTTAAACTTTCAACGGATAGTGATTAAGTAGGATAACAAGTCCATAAAAACAGGGACGTACATCCTCACGTTTGATACACCGTTTCTGCCCAAGAACTTGAAAGTCGGATACCTCAGCATTGCAGTGGATTTGTTCATACCAAATCTGCTCCGCTGTTTCCGATGCCGGAAATTCGGTCATGGTAAGGATTCATGTCGTAACGAAACGACATGTTTCCGGTGCAGTCAGAAGGGTCACGATGGCACTGAATATGGCCAGACCGCAGAAGGCTGCTGGATCACCAGTCAAACACAATAACATTCTTTTAACTTCCGTAACCGACATAGCCAACCTTCTTGCAACCACATTTTCCCAGAACTCATCTGTGCAAAACTGCCTTCCGGCCTTTGCGCAGATGAAGTTGCATCTGGAGCAACATCCAATCAATTTCAAATCTAATAACACTGAGCACTACAATAGTGTCTTCACAATAGATGAATTAAAGCATGCTTTAAATAGGTCGCACAACACTGCAATAGGTCCAGATAAAATACACTACGAATTTTTAAAACATCTCCCACCACCAGCAGTTGAACTGCCTCTGCACCTGTTCAATAATATCTGGCGCACGGGAGACATCCCAACCTCCTAGCAAGAGGCCATCATTATTCCCATCCCCAAACCGGGGAAAGACCATAGCGAGCCCGGGAACTAACGCCCGATAGCACTTACAAGTTGGATTTGTAAAACTTTCGAACGAATGATTAACGATCGCCTCGTCTGGATCCTGGAGTCGGAGCACCATCTGACCGACTTCCAGTGTGGTTTCAGGCGGGGGAGGAGTACCCTTGACCACTTGGTCCGATTGGAGTCATTCGTTCCAAATGCCTTCATAAACAAAGAACATGTTGTGTCCGTATTTTTCGACCTCGAAAAGACATACGACACGACATGGAAGTACGGCATCCTGAAGGATTTGTTCAATATGGGCTTTAGAGGGCACTTGCCCATTTTCATTTCTAAATTTGTATCAAACCGGAACTTTAGAGTTTGGGTCAATGCTACCCTCTCTGATCCTTTTGATCAGGAGATGGGTGTACCTCAGGGTAGCATTCTATCTGTTAGCCTTTTTGGCATTAAAATTAACAATATAGTAATCCATAAAGAGTACTGTATCATGCAGTCTCTATGTAGATGACTTTTTAATATGTTATAAGGGTAAAAATATGAACACTATAGAACGGCAGCTCCAATTAAACATAAATAGCCTTTCCTCATGGGCAATGGAAAATGGTTTTAGATTCTCCAAATCGAAAACCGTTTGCATGCACTTTTGTCTTTTACGGACTTTGCACCATGAACCTAATTTAACAATTGGAAATGATCCCATAAAAGTTGTCAAAGAGAACAAGTTTTTAGGAGTCATCTTTGACAACAAATTATCTTTTATCCCTCATATTAAGTATTTAAAGTCCAGGTGCCTTAAGGGACTGGACATTTTAAAAGTTCTAGCCCACACACAGTGGGGAGCAGATAGCACTGTTCTGCTCCAATTATATAGAACTTTAATACGTTCAAAATTGGACTATGGCTGTATTGTTTATGGTTCAGCCAGGAAATCATACATATCACAGTTAGACACTATACACCATCAAGGCCTTCGGCTGGCCCTGGGGGCGTTTAGAACCTCGCCCGTCCAGAGCCTTTATGTCGAAGGCCGAGAGCCTTCCCTTAAGAGTAGAAGGCTCAAACTGTCTATGCAATATGCGATAAAATTAAAAGGAAATATTTTAAATCCTGCATATAACTACATTTTTATGCCACCATATGAACGCCTCTATGAATCAAGGCCAACATACATAAAGCCGTTAGGCCTCAGAATAAAGCCTCATTTGGAGGCCCTGAGGGCAAATATACATAACATAGCACCCTCACAATATTCAGATGTTCCTCCCTGGCAACTGAGGAAACTAAACATCATCCTCCATCTGGCCATGTCGAAGAAAAGTCAAACGCACCCACTTCCATATCATGGACATGTGAACAAACCTATAAGTATTTCCCTATACGGGGTTTGAGGCTTGTCGCTACCTAGCCTGGTGTTTGGCATTACTAAGAGAGGGCAAATAGCAATAGAATGAAGAAGACCAGGCCAACAGCACAATGACCTGATATCCTACTCAGTCACATTATCCTGACATTGAGCCAACCAGTCCTTGCCCTATCCTATTAATGTTGAGCGCCTTGCTAGCTAGCGACAAGTATCAATTTTATAAGTGATTGGGTTGATTCGACTGCGAACAGAACTCCATATCTCCGGCACTCGAGGCCTGGCTCTACCGATTCGGCCGCTCTCCCGGTTCTAGTTCCTCCACTAGCCGCTAGATGTAGTGTATGCGCTTCCACAGAGAACAGCCACTGTGGCGCCACCTGTCGACACGAAGGCCAGGGGACCAGGCAAATTACACCATTACTGATGCAGTTGGTTGTCACAAGGTGGCGCGCCAATAATCGAAGGGTTCTAATAGTAATAACGCTCTTTTTGGAGGAGGACGCTGCGAAATATTCATGAGGTGTTGGGTGACTATTCACACTCCATATTTTCTACATTCCTCAATGTGCTTAGAGGGCTCACACTGCACGACGTGCACCTTGAACTATGGCAAAGACCCTATAATACTAAGACGGCTCACTCAGCCTGTACTGTGTAATCAAAATGATCAAACCCACCACTTGGTGCGCTGGCTGTTCTCTTGGTTAAACAGGTGCTATATTATATGTATAAATGTATACATGAATGTGAAAGATGTGTGATGATGGTGATTCTGATGATGATGCTGGGTATTTGTTCATAGCAATTTCATATTGATGTGTATTCATACTTACCTATCTCATGCATAATATAATTGTATGTGTTTACATGTGAAACACCAACCAGCAGCCGGCTGATCAAACCCACCACAAGGTGGCACTGCAAAATGTACATTACCATTAGAGAGATAGGGAGTGAGCCGAGCCGTCTTAGTATTATAGGGTCCATGTGGGGCATATTCGATTAACCAACTCGGGTCAAACGGGTCACTTTTTGGCGCATGCGCTCATCCTACTGACTCGGGTTGAATAACCGAACACGCTTCTCTACGCTCGGGTGGGAAAAATGGTGGCTTAATCCAAAACTTTAATTTGTTTTTAAAGAACCGATATAACTACAGCAAAATAGGATTTAAAGTATGTTATGATTGTATAAGCTGACAATCTGGGTTATTAAAAAAAGAGAGCATTAAAACAACACGTAGGACTTATACTGGTAGCTGTTATCCTACAGGTACCAGCGGAAATGTGACGTCATTGCTCCTAGCCAACCCCAGCCAAGACGTGGGTTACGGGGGTCGGGACTTTTTGCACACGGCCCTTGTATTTGTCGACTCCACTCACGGTGTTCGATTTGAAATTCTAGCGACTCGGGTGATCCGAGTCATGTTAATCGAATACGGCAATGGCGTGCAAAAGCCTCGAACATGAAGGGGGGGGGGGGGCAGAGTGAAGCTTGTCGGTATCCCCACCCCCCTCCCCCAACCAGGAGGGGGGGGGGTATGAACAGGACACGCCAAGCGCCGAGCAGCAACAGGTATCTATTTTATAAGTCATTGGTTTGACACGACCAGGATCCAAACTTCAGTTGAATCTGGAGGGACTGAAGTTTGGATCCTGGTCGTGTCAAACTAATGACATAAAATAGGTACCTGTTGCTGCTTGGCACTTGGCGTTATGAAATCAGGACAGGGACTGGGCGCACAGTGTCAGGATAATGTGACTGTGTGGGACATCAGGTCATGGTGCCGGTGGCCTGATTTCCCAGTGGGGCAGCACTATAAAGTCGCCATGAGTAGGCACTGTCACAAGTCGGTGCATGTCCTGGTATGGCCTAGGGTCTTACTGGGGCATAAAACTACACCAACCACCCAGCCTCCCCCAGCCCTCTCAGAGGACTGTGGTTGGGCTCTTAGGCTGCCTTTTTGCTTCCTCCACCCCCTCCCCCCTACCGCCCCCCCCCCCCCCCCCCCAATTCCTGTGATCACTCCCCATCGGAAGGCAATTCCCGACCTCATAGGACTGCTTTCAGCGGTGCCCATTCAGTGCTGCAGATTTGCAGCCATCAGCGCGCCAATGTGACTGAAAACTCCCCAAAACAACAACTACAGCGATTATTATTACACGCTATGACAGTCTTATCACTGTCACTTATCACTGTCACTATCACTATCCATATACATATATATGTGGATAGTGATAGACCCTTTATCGCACGTAATATGCTATGTAGCATTCCTCCTCCCCCCCCCCTCTCACCCCCATCCCCCTGGTGGGGGGTACCGGTGTCGCAGTTTGAGTGCCCTGCCAGTTTCAGCTGACTGACAGTTTCATGCGCATGCGTCAAAATCTAACAGCATAGTCACTAACCTTATAAATTTAATATAATGTTTTTGGTAAAGATGTTTTCTATATGTCTACCAAACGATTTGTTTCAAGATGGTGTAATTTGAGAGATATTTGACTTCTTCTGTATTTTCTGTATGAACATTGCTGATGACCATTGACAATGCCTTGAGTCTGACGGTACGTGCAGTGCAAAACATCAGTTTTATTCAAAATTAATAGAATTCAAGAACCATAACCTTATAAATTTAATATAGTCTTTATGGTAAAGATGTTTTCTATATGTGTACCAAGCGATTTGTTTCGAGATGGTGTAATTTGGAAGATATTTGACTTCTTCTGTATGAAGATTTGCTCACGGCCGTTAACAATGCATTTGAATGGAAGTGTCCCTGGCAAACTGGTGTCCCTCGGAATCCGCATCACCGGCATGCACCACTCCCCTTGCGTGACGCTCCACTCTCACGGAAGTTTAATTCTTCTGTTATACAATGGTAGAAACAAGTACTGCGAGTACCACACCCTGCGCACGGAGGTATGGTGTGATGCATACTGGTGCCCCACCCCCCATCTCACTAAGGGGCAGGACACTACAGACCTTATTACATGGGAAAAAGGGTGTTGTCACTGCCCATATATATATGTGATGTATAAGCATTATGCAAGCATAAAGGCACAGCAGGGATTATATGTTATATACTACCTTATTATTGATGGGGTGGCTTACTTGATGTATGCCCCCCCCCCCCACGTCCTCCAACCACGTGAACGGTGGCGCCGCCCTGGCACGATTCTACCCGGGACGCTTGATTGTTTGTTTGTTGTTGTTTTACGTCCTAGCAACATCTAAGGTCATATGAGGACGGGTATCGACTTGTGACACTGTGCACTCATGGCGACGTTATAGTGCTGTCCCACTGGGAAACCAGGCTGCCAGGACCATGACCTGGTATCCCACTCAGTCACATTATCCTGACACTGAGCACACCAGTCCTTGCCCTCTCCTAATAATGCCGAACGCCAGGCTAGGAAGCAACAAGTATCAATTCTTAAGTCATTGGTTTGACTCGACCAGGGTTCGAACCCACGACCCCAAGATCTACCAGCACGGGAGACGGACGCTCTAACTCATTCGGCCATCCCGTCTGGTAACCGGGACGCTACACTGCCTGGGAATATATATATATAATACAATGTCTTCTGGGAGATTGGCTGTCAATATTGATTTTCAGGAAAGGACGAGGAGGCAGCAGTGAAGGGTTGTGAGGTCTTTATTTTATTTAGATGAGGGTTAGATAAAAGATTCATCCCTACCCAGAGTAGGGGTGAAGAAAAACCCATTAGAAAAAGTGAAATGAAATGAGCACAGCAATTCTTAATTTAAGAAAAATACATTCTTCACATGCATCTTTATATTTACCCATTACTTTTGGAGGATTAATTTATTAAATAGTTTAGATTAATATACTTTGATACTCGAATCGAATTGAGGGCGTTCTGAGGTCGCCATCTTGCCTTTATGCATTCTCTCCCATTTCACCAACTCTGCGCCAATATAGGTAGCCACTAGAAAATGGAACCGAAACTCCACTTCCTGTTCATACTGGCCGTATTCGATAAACACAACCCGGGCGACTCGGGTCACCCGAGTTATTAGAATTTCAAATCGAACACCGCGAGTGGAGTCGACAAAAATAAGTGCTGTATGCAAAACGACCCGACCCCAGTAACCCACATCTTCGCTGGGGGTGGCTAAGAACGATGATGTCACATTTGCGCCGGTAACATGGAGGATGCCCCGTGAGGAACCGGGTTAGAATAGTTCCTCTGCACCCCCTTGCAAATCGTAAAAGGCGACAAATTGGCCGACTCGTTTGCCGTGAGTCGCGGCTCATGTCGGTGGAGGAAGGGATCCTGGTGCCTGAGGACTGCAAGGGGCCAAGGCTCCTTGTGGACCAACACTGCACTTTGGCCCCGACTTCACCTAGACGAGGGGTTGGACTGGCCCGGTCCAATCAATCGGCTGGTCATGCCAAGCCCTAGGTAGATTAATGGAGAATGGATATATATGTCGTACAACAACTGTATTCATATTTATATTTACACAATTACCAAGTCATTGTTCACTTCCTAGAAGGTGGTGGCTAGGGTCAATCTAGTACTGGTTATGCTTTTTTGCCTCCATGCTAGAGTATATTATCCTTGTCTCCCTGGTGTGTATCTGTCAGTTACCGCAGTGCTACACACCCCAATTTTGAGGGCTCCGTGGTGGGTGGGGAGCAAGGATGACAAACCAAAATCAACTCAATATGGCTACACAAAACCCCCCCCCCCCAACAAAAAAGATTATTACACACGGAAATGAAATCGGACTCGGATTCGGACTCACGTCTGAACGCTGATGATTGGCCATGATTCATAATGATCGAATCTTTGAATGACGAGGCATCAGTTGCCAAACTTTCCCCTGTTGCCATCCACAAGGGCATTATGGGAATCGCTGGCACAGTTAAAGATGTGAAGGAGCTACAAACTGGACATATTCTGGTGGAGTATGCTAAGAGAGCGCATGCCGACAATCTGCTACATGCAAGCACGCTAGCAGGCGTCGGCATCAAGGCCTCTCCTCATCGAACTCTCAACTCTAGCAAAGGAGTAATCCGGACTAGAGATCTTGATGATGTTGATGAGGATGAGATAGCACATGAGATCAAGTCTCAAGGAGTGTCAAAAGTACAAAGAATAGTTATAAAGAGGGATAACAAGTCCATAAAAACAGGGACATATATCCTCACATTTGGCAAGCCTTTTCCGTCCAAGAATTTGCTAATTGGATACCTTAGTGTGAACGTGGATGTCTTCATCCCAAACCCACTTCGGTGCTTCCAATGCCAGAAGTTTGGTCATGGCAAGGATAGATGCAAAAACGAAACCATCTGTTTTAAGTGTGGTCAGAAAGGTCACGACAACACCAGTTGTCAAAACCAAGCTAAATGTTCCAATTGCCTGGGTGACCATATGGCCATATCTAAAGACTGTCCTGGCTGGAAAAAAGAAAAGCTCATTCAGCAGATCAAAACTGAAAAGCGGCTAAGCTACCCAGAAGCTTGAAGGCTGGCTCAGGTGAATACTCCCTCGCCAACCACCAAGAGCTATGCTGCGGCAGCCAAAGTCTCCAACAGGACAATTGAATGCCAGACTGAACTGACATGGTTGACTGGGGGGAAGCCCACTACCTTCACCCCAGTCCCGAATCCGACTCCGGTTTTGACCCCAAAACATAATATTAATAATAATATTGCGGTGCAGACACTGGCCGAGCTGACGATGCCCAAATAGAAGAAGAATTTGTAGGACCGAGTTCCGAAGGGATCTTTGGCCCCTACGGACAAAACGTCCAGGGGGTCATCGATTTCCAAAAATCTAACACTAAATCGATATCAGGCACTGGCTGATATTGAGATGCCTGAGACTGTGGAAACCCGCATTCAAAGTCTCTCCCCCCAAACCAAAGGCGAGGGGGAGAACACCTGTCACTGCTCCAAAATGACAGTGACAGGTGGATCTCTTATTCACTGGAACTGCCGAGGTTTAGGAGCAACATCGAAGAGTTGTCTCTTCTTTGTTGCAACCTCAATCAACTTGCTGTTTGCCTACAAGAAACTTATATAAAAGCTTCTGAGAGTTGTAGTCTTAAAGGCTACACCATTTATAACAAGCATGCACCAGGTGGAGACCGAGCCAATGGCGGCTCCTCCATCTTGGTCAGACATGATGTGGTATGTATGCCAGTGGCATTAGACACAACACTACAGGCTGTAGCTGTTCGTCTGATGCTGCATAAGAGTGTAACTCTTTGTTCCATTTACATTCCTCTGAGCTCCATTCTCATGTTACATGAACTGGATGCCCTTGTGGACCAGTTACCGTCCCCATATTTACTTATGGGTGACTTTAACGTCCACAACCCATTATGGGTGGGGGGGGGGACAATAGGAATACTAAAGGCAAGAGAATTGAGGACCTTGTGGCCGGTCATGCTCTGTGTGTATTGAACGATGGTTCATACACGTATTTGCATCACGGCTGCGGAGCATACTCTGCCATCGATCTCAGCATTGTAGAAGCAGAACTGGCGCTGGACTTTTCATGGAGGGTCTGGGACGACCGCTGCGGGAGTGACCACTTCCCAATTATTCTTGATTGGGAAGGGGCATCTCCCGTAGAGCGAGAGGAGCTGGCGGCTTCGTAATGCCGATTGGCCCACCTTCCGGACCCTATGTCACGAGGAGTTCATTCCAGACATCAGTGACATCAATGCCTTCGCTGAGATACTGAGATGGATCGCAGAGAAAACTGGTCCAAAGACCTCATCAATTCAGTTAATAAATACTTCCTGACTTATACGACATGAGTGGTTTTAATTCCTACACTTTACATATCATTCTGTGGTTTGTGTTTTTCTCCCATTTTCAGCCATATTGATTGCCATTGATTAGTCTCCACTTGTTTTGTTGTTTTTTTCTGTATTTTTAATCAATTGAGTAATGATATAATTGGATTGCTAGTGTGAGAATACTTACAATTAGATACACTTTTTGCATTGGTCTTATGTCTGGTTGAAAACATATATTCCAGCAGAAATATGATGGCCATCTTGATTTTGGATAGTTGTATTTGTTTAATCAGTTACCAACTGGTTTCATTGGATTCCCTGGGTGTGAAAACCTATATTTAGACACCTTAGTTTGATTTCTATGATGTTTGGTTCCAAAGATATGATAAAAATTAAAATGGCAGCCATCTTGGATGCCATCTTGAATTCCTGGGTTGGCTCAAGGAGGATTTCTGTGGACTTTTATATGATATTTGTCATACTTTTAGGTATCTTTCCTGAAATGTTCAGCTCGTTACCAATTTGTTCCGGGTGATATGCTTATTTTCCTGGCCTGTAAGGACACGCAACAACGGTAGACTGGCCGATATGATCATTTATTAGATCAACAGTATATATATGTATGATCCACCTTCAATTATCATCTATGCAATATATCTCATTTGTGTACATATCAATTACCGATCAAATGCATAGGAAACTGGCTGGGCAATCCCGCCCTACCGATCAAGTAGAAATAACACCGTAAACGAAGAAGAAAAGAAGAGAGAGAAAAAAAAACAAGGCAAACATGCACCGATAAGTGACTACGGTGCTGGTCGTGCGGGCGGTGACGAGACAAGCCAGGGCCTGTGTGGCGGTTTCAGCCGTGTGCCAGTTTCAGCCGTGCGCGTACCATCAAACTCAAGGCATTGTCAATGGTCCTGAGTCACTAACCTTATAAATGTATTATAATGTTGTTGGTAAAGATGTTTTCTATATGTGTACCAAGCGATGTGTTTCTAGTTGGTGTGGTTTTAGAGATATTTCACTTTTCCTGGATTTTCTGTATGAAGATTGCTCACCACCATTGACAATGCCTTGAGTTTGACGGTATGCGCAGTGCAAAACATTAGTTTTAATCAAAATTAATAGAAATCAAGAAGCCTAACCTTAGAAATTTAATATGATGTTTTTGGTAAAGATGTTTTCTATATGGGTACCAAGCGATTTGTTAATAGGTGGTGTGGTTTTAGAGATATTTCACTTTTTCTGTATTTTCTATATGAAGATTGCTCGACCATTGACAATGCCTTGAGTTTGAGTATGCGCACGGCTGAAACTGAGAGTGAGCTGAAACTGCCACACCGGCGAGGAAGGGAACCACAACCTCCCTCAGTCACTCGCCTTCCAGCCGTCCTCCCTGCTCAAGTTCTCTTTTCTACTTCTTTTGGCTCTCCCTCCTCGGACTTCTCCACGGCCGACGGACGCATCCACGGCCGACGCACCTCTACCCCGCAGACGCACACATCATGCCTGGCAGTGGCAGAGGGAAGGGACGCCGGGGAGTCCGGAGGGCCACCGGAGGCCCACCGGCCGCCTCACCAGCCCCATCCGCCCCGGGCTCCCCCGCGGCGCCTCGCAACCGCCCCTCGGGCGACTGGCCTGCGGGCGTCGACGCCGACACGGCCGCCATCCTTCAGGCGCTGGAGCGCATCACCACACGCCTCGACACCCTCGACTGCGGCAGCTCCCATCGCGCCGAGGAGACGTCTCCGGCCGCCGCGCCCCGGCGCACGGCCTACTCCTCACCGCCCACCTCGGCGCCTCGGGCGCACGTACTCGGGGGAGCACTCCCACTGCCCCCGCCCCATGCACCGCTCCCGGGGGTGGTGCACCCGCAGTACGAGCGGTACACCCGCCGCACCGTCCAGCCGCCGGCTCCCGCACCTCCCTACGACCAGGATGCGGTCGACTACACCCCGGCATCCGCGGCCGACGCCGTAAGGGAGATCCTCGCGTCGGCCGAGGCGCAACAGGCGGGGAGGAGAAAAGGCATCTCCCCCGACTACCTCTTCCCCTCCGACCTCGTTGAGAGAGGCCCCGAGCGGAAGCCGGTCAAACGGGGGGAGGCGACCAAGGACGAGTACAGCCTCGCCCTCCTCACCCTCCTTAGCCACCCTGCCTTCCCCGCGCACTCCCTCCCGGGCCTGAACCACCACGCCCTCACAGTGCTGCGCGACAACCTCCTCTACCCCTGGCCTGCCGTCCGCCGCTACTCGGAAACCGTGTTCACCTGGATAGCGGACGGCCGGCTCCCCCACGGGTGGCACGACCCGGTGGCCCTGAACATGGTGAGAATGGAGATTCTCACCATGCCCGCCCCCCAAGCCCTCCCGACAGCACCAGCATCCCGAGACGCAGACCTCCCCCCAGGTGCACACCAGCCACGGACCCAAGCCGACAGCCGCCCCACCTACAGCCGGGAAGCTCACGGGGCCCCCTGAGCCGCCTGGAACCGCGCGCCCACCTCATGCGACCGGGCCGCCGTCGGGGAGGCCCATGGCGAGGCGGGGGCCAGACAGCGGCACATATGCGCATACAGTGCTAACGTGAGGAGGATACTCACCATGCACAGCGAGGCCCTATGCCTGTCCAAGCAAGCCCGTGAGCGCCAGACCCTGGCCGCCTCGGCAGATTTTTGATCCGCCGGCCCCCCCCGGCCAGTCCGGGGGGGCCCTAGCCGGCGCACCACCTACACCCCTGCCGACAACCCCTTGACCACCACCGACAACCCCATAACGACCACCGACCGCAACGCCACACGCCCAGCAAAAGCCACCGGCCCGCAGCCGGAAAGCCACCGGACGCGGACCGCAAGGAGCACCAACGGCTCCCCACACACGCGGCCCAAGCACGACACCCACGACACAGCCGGGGACCATCACCTCGCGCCGCAGGCCCCAGACGCCGCCCACACTGACCACAAACCCTCCCTGGACATCACAGCCGCCGACCCTCACGCCGACCTTCACGACCTCCACATCTCCCCCGGCGACACCGCCTTCCTCGACCCACCCGACCCGACCCCGACCCCCACCCCCCCAGCCCTGACGACTTCGCTGCCCCCCTCTCCGACCCTCGCATTACCATTGGAAAGATAGGGAGTGAGCCGTCTTAGTATTATATGGTTTTGGCTGCATCCTACACCCGTATACACAAGTATATATACGCAGTATAAACATTCCCCACGTACCGGTCCAAGTACCATGGAGGTCATATGAAGGTGGCAAGAGTACGAGGTATATGGGCGTGGCTAACGGAAAAGACAGGAGGGTTTGTTTGTTGTTGTTTTACTCCTAGCAACATATAAGGTCATATCAGGTCGGGTACCAACTTGTGACTGCACACTCATGGCGACTTTATAGTTCTTCCCCACTGGGTTGGTTGTTGGAGTTTTACATCCTGGCAACATGTATGGTCATATCAGGACGGGTACCGACTTGTGTCAGTGCACACTCATGGTGACTTTATAGTACTGCCATGCTGGAAGACCAGGCTGCCAGCACTAAACAATCATTGCCCTATTCTATTAGTGTTGGATAGTCCGATGGCTTTTGAATGTTTGCATCATTTTTGAGATAAATATATCAAATTGACAATTATAACCTACTATTCATTATTCCGAAGTCATGTTGATGGAAAGTCGCTAGTCTTGGAGTAATTTGAGTTGAAAGAACCCAAAATCATTTCAGCAAGCTTGCCAAAAGTCTTGTTGTTGTGGCCCAGAGTCACATCTCGCGATGGTCATGTGATGAGGAATGACCTATTAATGTGTAGGTAGTGTGGAACCTGACAAATGCCATATATGGTACTGGGAATGAGGGTAGAACTAATAAGGTCATGAGATTGACCTAATTGGTTAGTATTCTCCCCGCCTAATGGCTGTGTCAAAGTAGGTTCCCAAAGGGATGGGGTAATAAACTCACTGATTATTCTGTATGTGCTGCCCCAAAGCCTTCGTTAATGCACCAGCACCTGAGTTGGATATATCAACATTGGAATCAAACCTACAAAAAGATTATATTTGTATATTCCTACTTTGTTTGTTCATTGCTCCATAACCATATGATCACATGAAAAGTGGAATTAGTGAGAATTAATTTATTTTCAGGTAATAATCTTGTATTTAAACTACTTTTTGGATTGGCGTTTAAGTGGTTTTGCGCCTGAACTCTTCATATATAGAATCAAATGTAAGTATGTGTTTTGTTTTGAAAAAAATATTTTTCATCGGACCATGCAACTTTAATGCCGAGCGCCAGGCTAGGTAGCCACAAGTATCAATTTGAGAATCCCACAGGCCACCAAAATGGGAGGCGGGCATTCAACTCTTTTGCCCATCCCACCTCGTTGGCGTTATTCTGACACTGAGTCAACCAGTCCTTTCCCTATCACGGTGGTGTTCTCTGTGGCAGAGTGGTTAGAGTGTCTGACTTTTTTCTAGGTCAGACTCCTAATCTGAGGGTCGGTGGTTCGATTCCCCATGCCCCCAGCTCTGACAATTTGGATTTCCACCGCTGTGAATAACTTACAGCGTCATCAAAGGCCAGTTGCTCTCATACCATGTCTATGTGGTGTGGGAGGTTAAAAATCCCTTGGGTCGGTAAAAGTGTAGGCTCGGGCTTTCTATCGACCAGCAGTGGAGAGGGGAAGACCAGTCGTCTGTGACTGGGATTTCCCCTGCTTGGGACAACTAATGTACCCAAAAAGAAAATGACGACAAAAATGGGAGACAAATAAGTGTTCACACTTCCTGTCTACCATTCGCTATATCGCTATATCGCTATATCGTAATGCCAAACACGAGGCAAGGTTGTAAAAAGAATCAAATGTGCAAGGTATGTTTCGATCCCTGTCAAGGGAAGCGGTTACCCCACCCGCCTTAGTCATGCTGTCATGCTTGGCTTGGTCGGGGTAGGGGCTGTGTTTTTTTAGTGTTTTTTTAGTTTTACATCTTGCCAAAATCTAAGGTCATATCAGGATGGGCACCGCCTTGTGACAGTGTGCACTCATGGTGACTTTATAATGCTGCCTCACTGGGAGACCAGGCCGCCAGCATCATGACCCAATATCCCATATCGTCACATTATCCTGATACTGTGCCAACCAGTCCGTGTCCTATCTTATTAATGGCGAGCGCCAGAATAAGTAGCGACTAGTATCAGATATATTAGTCATTGGTTTGACTCGACCGGGAATCGAACTCCCTGACCTTCCGCACGGGAAGCTTGCGCTACGTCGATTTGGACACTGCTTCCGGTTGGGGTGGTGGGAGGGGATGGGAGTGGGGGTGGGGTAGTGAGGTGTGGGGTGGTGAGGTGTGGGGTAGTGAGGTGTGGGGTAGTGAGGTGTGGGGTAGTGAGGTGGGGGTAGGAGTAGAGGTTGTGGGGTAGTGAGGTGTGGGGTAGTGAGGTGTGGGGTAGTGAGGTGTGGGGTAGTGAGTGTGAGGGTGGTTGGTAGTGAGGTGTGGGGTGGTTGAGAGGGTGGGAGTTTAGTGAGGTGTGGGGTATGAGGTGTGGGGTAGTGAGGTGTGGGTAGTGAGGTGTGGTAGTGAGGTGTGGGGTAGTGAGTGTGGGGTGTTGGTGATGTGGGGGTAGTGAGGTGTGGGCTAGTGAGGTGTGGGGTAGTGAGGTGTGGGGCAGTCAGGTGTGAGGTAGTGAGGTGTGGGGTAGTGAGGTGTGGAGTAGTGAGGTGTGGGGTAGTGAGGTGTGGGGTAGTGAGGTGTGGGGAAGTGAGGTAGTGAGGTGTGGGTTAGTGAGGTGTGGGGTACTGAAGTGTGGGGCAGTGAGGTGTGAGGTAGTGAGGTGTGGGGTAGTGAGGTGTGGGGTAGTGAGGTGTGGGGTAGTGAGGTTTGGGGTAGTGAGGTTTGGGGTAGTGAGGTGTGGGGTAGTGAGGTGTGGGGTAGTGGGGGGTGGGGGTTAATTGGGGGGGAGGTGTTAAAAAGAGGCCCTTTTAGACAGCAATAATGGGCAGGTATACTGCACTATAGGTGCTGGAGAGTAATGGCGGATGTGCATTTGACTTGACGGTTGTTCGTAACTTTTCAGTTACAGGCTGCAAACCTGCGGCATTGAAGAGGCACCGATATATCGGTCCGATTTTGGCTCAAGTGTAAAACTTCTGGGGGTAGGGTGTACAGCACTTGAATCTGATCGCTGAACGGTTGGCGAATCAATCAATCAATAGTTCCGTCCTCTAGTCGAGGGTTGGATGCAATGGTTCTCCACTTATCCCGATGGTGTGCTGTTCTGATAGACTGTGAATAATTCAAGCCTGTCCACTGTGAAATATTTGTAAACCATGATGTTCTTGGTCTCCCTCTCCCTCTGCTGCCATTCACCTTCCCTTCCAACAATGTACGGTATATTGAACTCTGATTCTGAATGTACGGTATATTGAACTCTGGCGAATGATGTGGCCAAAATAAATAATAAGTTTCTTTGTCTGTATAGTGGCAAACAAGCGTTTCTTATTTTTAATTTTTCTGAGAACTTCTTTGTTGGTGATCTTCTTTGTCCATGATATTTTCATCATCGGTGCCCATTGGCGAATGGGCACCGATAAATAGGCCCGATTTTGGCAGAAGCACATGAGTCCAGTCACCGATGGCTTGGAGAGGAGGAGGGAGGGGGAAAGAGGGGATCAAAGGAGGACAGAGCAGCAAAGGAGGACAGAGCAGCAGTGAAAAAGGAAAAGGGTGTGCACTATGAACGATGGATAGGCGTGAGCAGGGAAGGTTGTGCAACAGGTTGTAAAAGTGTACGGATTTTCGGTTGGGAATTGTATATTGACAAAGGGCATTATTAGTCTTGGGTGACGGAGTGGGGACAATGTTATGTAAACTAAATGTAATAATGTCCCGCTCTCATTGTGACATGATATGAACTGTGGGAAATATATGTTTGTACATGATGCCTGGGATTAATGGAGGGATGCTCCTATATATTTGTTTGTTTGTTGTTGTTTTACGTCCTAGCAACATCTAAGGTCATATCAGGACGGTGCTCCTATATAAGAGACAGTACATGATTGTTGAAATACTTCTCTATGCATTCATAAAGAGTGCGCTTGGAGAAAAGACCATTTTAACAGAGATCTATTGTAACTGTTGCAACGACCTGTCCCTACATGACCACTGGGTGTGCACACCAGCCTCATTTGCATATAAACACAGGGCACCACCTGCAGCTGGGTTGAGTGACAGCCACCCCTACTGGGGGAGGGTGCCACCCACCCTGACTGTGGAGGTGCCTGATTGGCTGGCTGTGGACTGCCCAGTCACCTGCATCCCATTGGCCCTCTGACCACACTAGCCTCAAACAAAGATCTTATTTCTAGACTCTGCTTCAGACACACTGAAGAGAGATCACTCTACTCCTGGTTCTGGAGTGAGGCACACCTACTCTGGAGCAGGGGCCCCAGACACTCTGTCTGATGCTGGCAAAATTCATATATTCCAATTGAGTGTGAACACCGCCATAGGACTCCTGTCCCATGTGCTATGGACACTGCTTTCTTTACAGGCTAAAGTAGTAATGAGATACTATGTGGCTAGAAGGTAAGGGGTGTGGATGATAGGTCACTGGTAGGTGGACAGGAGTTGGTGTTAATAAAGCACAACTTCCCCACTGTTTGTCTGTGTGACTTGTCTTCATTCTTCCTTAGTATTGGTTAAATGAGCTGACAGATAAGAGATAATGACTGGGAGAGTTTTGTAATGTTATCTGGTGTCCCAAACGTGGCCGGGCATTCAGTAATATCACAAGGTGTTTGGGAAGTGGCAGGTGCTGCCACTGTTGAAGGTGGCATCGGCGTGCACTAGAGCTTGGTTGTTGGTTTTGGAATTTTGCATCCTAGCAACATTTAAGGTCATATCAGTACGGGTACCGGCTTGCAACAGAGCGCACTCATGGTGAATTTATAGTGCTGCCCTACTGGGAAATCAGGCTGCCATCACCATGACCTGATATCCCACTCAGTTACATTATCCTGACATTGAGCTCACCAGTCCTTGCACAATCCTATTAATACCGACCGTCAAGCTAGGAGGCGAAAAGTATCAATTTTGTAAGTCATTGGTTCGACTCGACCGGGAATTGTACTCTTGATCTCCCACATGGGAGGTCTGCACTCCACAGATTCAGCCACCGTGTCCGGTATGTGTAGGGACGGAAGGTGGTAATGGTGTACCGATGGTTTAACTAGGTCAAACAAAAACAGCTACAACAAATAGGCAAACAAATAAAGATTGCAGAAGAAAGCACTGAGAATTGTTTGCAACGATGGATATCGAGAGCACACTAATAATCTGTTCTTAGATCTTCATGTATTAAAATTAATAGACTTGGTTAAGATCAAATCTAGTATGATAATTTGCAATGCAAACAAACGGCTACTGCCAACAAATCTAGTCTTTATTCGAAATAAGTTCAGGACATGTGTAAGTCTGAATAGTCTTGTTTTCACCATTAGACAGTTTGTCGATAGAAAGGCTGAGCCTACATTTTTACCGGCCCAAGGGATTTTAAACCTCCCACACCACATAGACATGGTATGAGAGCAACCGGCCTTTGATGACGCTGTAAGTTATACACAGCGGTGGAAATCCAAATTGGCAGAGGTGGGTGCACGGGGAATCGAACCGCCCACCCTCAGATTAGGAGTCCAACCTAGAAAAAAGTCAGGCACTCTCACCACTCTGCCACAGAGAACACCACTGTATGCCTTGTTTTCTTCACCCGTTCATAGATAGGTAGGGGTGGAGAATAATGATTGCACCAGGAAGCCTGGATAGTGAAATGGTTAACACACTAGCCCCGGGATGGCAGGAAGTGAGGCTTCAAATCCTGCTATCCGCCAAATATTTCTCATTTTCATCATCACCACCACATCGCCATCCAACTTGCATTCAATGACCTGTGAATGCTGCTCATTCTCTAAATTCGTCCCAATGTGAACATCGATGTTGCTAGGACGTAAAACCCCAACAAAGAAGTCAAGTATCCTCACTATAGAGTAATATTAATAACAGCACAACATTCAATGAACATCAAAGTGTGATGTTAGCTTGTTGATTAGCAATAAAAACACAGATGTCAGTTACCGACATATCGCTAGCCCTACCTAGATCTAGGCCTATTCCTTGATTTCACAAACCCGTCCTGATATGACCTTAGATGGTGCTAGGATGCAAAACAACAACAAAGAAACAACAACCCTAACCGGACACGGTGGCTGAATCGGTGGAGTGCAGACCTCCCATGTGGGAGGTTAAGAGTTCAATTCCCGGTCGAGTCCAACCAATGACATACAAAATTGATACTTGTCGCTACCTAGCTTGGCACTCAGCAGTAATAGGATTGGGCAAGGATTGGTTAGCTCAGTGTCAGGATAATGTAACTGAGTGGGATATCGAGTCATGGTGCTGGCAGCCTGAAAGGGGGCAGCACTATAAAGTCGAAATGACTGCACACTGTCACAAATCGGTACCAATCCTGATATGACCTTAGATGTTGACGGGACGTAAAACCCCAACAACCTTGATTTCCCGACTTATACAGATCTAAGAGGTTAAATGTGTCGACATTTTGGTACAAAGACTGCCATGCAGTTAAAATGAACCATACGCATGCTCTATTCTTTGAACCATCACACATAAGACACAACCAGACGGGGTGGCCGAGTGGGTTGGAGCGTCCGTCTCCCGTGCTGGTAGATCGTCAGGTCGTGGGTTCGAGTCCCGGTCGAGTCAAACCAATGACTTTAAAATTGATACTTGTCACTTCCTAGCCAGGCGCTAGGCATTATTAGGATAGGGCAAGGACTGGTGTGCTCAGTGTCAGGATAATGTGACTGAGTGGGATATCAGGTCATGGTGCCGGTGGCCTGATTTCCCAGTGGGACAGCACTATAAAGTAGCCATGAGTACGCACTGTCACAAGTCGGTACCCGTCCTGATATGACCTTTGATGTTGCTAGGACGTAAAACAACAAACAAACAAACATAAGAAACATGTGAATAAAATAGGAAGAAAAACGCCACCAATGTGATATATCAGCTTCTTGAAAAAAAACAATTACAAATAAAAGTTGACTATGTACAAAATATAGATATCAACAATGACCTTAGATATTGCCAGATCGTAAAACTCCAACAACCAACCACCCATCGGTCTCCCGAGTGCGAAGGCTGTTAGTCGTGGGTTTACGGTAACAAGAGACATACATAACCACGCGGTGGAACATACGACACACCTGGAGATAGAACAGCACTCACTGTAGCCACTGAACCACGGCAGTCAGGGCACGGTCGCAGGCACGGGTGAGCATTGCCGGGGTCTGCTGCAGTCTGGTCCGCCGACACACTCCCTGCTAGACCGGCTGGAAGGAGGAGCTATTTGCCTGCTGGACCCCAGCAACCTATTCGGAGTGGGTTGGAGTGAGGACCTTGTACATTAACCGCAATCTGTATAGAGTGGGTTAGAGTGCTGGGCTTGTACAATCCCTACAGAGCGGGTTGGAGTGACGACCTTGTACATTAACCGCAATCTGTATAGAGCGGGTTAGAGTGCTGGGCGTGTACAATCCCTACAGAGCGGGTTGGAGTGAGGACCTTGTACATTAACCGCAATCTGTATAGAGTGGGTTAGAGTGCTGGGCTTGTACAATCCCTACAGAGCGGGTTGGAGTGAGGACCTTGTACATTAACCGCAATCTGTATAGAGCGGGTTAGAGTGCTGGGCTTGTACAATCCCTACAGAGCGGGTTGGAGTGAGGACCTTGTACATTAACCGCAATCTGTATAGAGCGGGTTAGAGTGCTGGGTTTGTACAATCCCTACAGATCGGGTTGGAGTGAGGACCTTGTACATTAACCGCAATCTGTATAGAGCGGGTTAGAGTGAGGACCCTGTATATTACTTATTATCGCTACAGAGCGGGTCAGAGTGCAGAATCTTATATTAACCACAATCGCTACAGAGCAGGTTGCAGGGAGGACCCTGTATATTAAACGCAATTGCTACATTTCTACTCAGAGTGCAGACCCTGTCCATTACCTGCAATTTGTACATTGTGGGTGAGTGCGTACCCTGTATATTAACCAGAGTCGCTACAGAGCCGGTCAGAGTGAGGATCCTGTCAATTAACTACAATTCCTGCATTGCGGGTTGTTGAAAGAACCCGCCCCCCCCCCACTTGCACCCAAACGTCACCATGGGAGGTGGGAGCAGGGCATGCCTGCATCTACTGGCTTTGCTGTGGCTTTTCGCAGGTATGTGGTTAACTTCTCAATATGGTGACTAATTGCTGGAAAATGTACACAAAGCCGTCCATTGCTCAGTTTAAAGTTGCATAGTCCGATGGTTTTGAATTTCTGTATTTTTTATGAGATAAATATATTAGATCGATCACTAGTATCTACTTTACATTAGTTCAAAGTTAATTTTATTTTAAATGGTAAACCTTTTAGGTATTTGGGGTGCAAACATGGAAAATTTGGCAAGCACTCCAACACTCTGACACCATAGACTTCTGCAGTAACAGGTTCTGTTAAATTGACTCAGTATTGCCTTCTATACAGAAACAAATGCTTAATAAGTGCATCAGTATCTAAGTTAGATATGTAAAATCAAATGTAGATAATTGGTTTGGCTTTGAAAATTTGATATTTCATCGGACTATGCAGCTTTAAGAATCTGATTCTTGTAGCAGCAGAAAATTAAATAACATGCCATTTAGCAAAACTGCATGTATACATATATATATATATATATTATCTGTCAAAGTACTTGTGTTATATATGTTCTTCCTGGGGCCATATGCAGGAGTCAGTGTTAGCGGGGTTTGGTGTTAGAGCCTTTTACCGTTTAGCTTTCACCGACGTCGGGAACTGTGTCAAGTCGTATGCAGGAGCGCGTAACACTTTCATTTTAGCTAAACCTGAATTTATTTATAGATTTGGGAAATCCCTCTGCGTCTGTACCCATATATTAGGCTTAAATCTATTAAATGCTATCATATTTAACAGAATTAAATACGTAATAAGTGACCTTTGAGGAAATTAACCCTAAATTCGAAGCAATATTAACGCTGCCTCCGTAACGGCGGCGATATTAATATTTATATTTTCGAATCGACGACCATAAAGTAAACAAATTGCTAATACATTGCCACCAATGCGTAGACGTCGGCCAGTATGGATGTCGACGTCGACGCGGCGGTCGTGACGGCGGCGATTTGTTTACTTTACATTCGTCGATTCGACACTATTAATATCGCCAGCAATGCGGCGGTAGCCTTAATAACGGTTCGAATTTAGGGTTAAATTGATCAAATTTCACTTATTGCGTATGTAATTCTGTTAAATATGATCGCATTCAATAGATTTGGCGACAAGCTTAGGCTAACACGGCCCGTAAACGTCATATGAAACGGGGTTAGTATCGCGGACCTTAAACGCGTGGTGTTAGGCCTAGCACTGCTCCATGCATACCAACTTTTCGGCGCTAAACCAGAAATCCCATCTAAACGCGTTTTGGCTCGGTAACACTGACTCCTGCATATGGCCCCTGGTCTTTAGCTGACACAGCACAAAGTGAATACAAGGAGAGAAACGTATGCTTCAACGCTTAATTCCTTACTCCACCCATCGTGGCATCCCAGAACCAATTGACCCCCTCCCCCTCCCCCTGACCAGCCAGGTCACAGGTAGCCCTCTCATGGTGGGAAGGGAGGGGCGGGGGGGGGGGGGGCACTGGCCAGTCACCATACGGAAGGCAGTCTTCCATGGACCCTTCCCCCCCACCCAATCTAGCTAGTTTGCCGCTGTTGTGGTTTCCTAGGGACACCAGTTTGCGAGGGACACATCGCTTCTGCATATGCATCAAAATCGAACAGCATCGTCACTAACCTTATAAATTTAATATAATGTTTTTGGTAAAGATGTTTTCTATATGTGTACCGAACGATTTGTTTCTAGATGGTGTAATTTGAGAGATATTTGACTTTTTCTGTATTTTCTGTATGAACATTGCTCACGACCATTGACAATGCCTTGAGTTTGATGGTACGCGCAGTGCAAAACGTGAGTTTTATTCAAAATTAATAGAATTCAAGAACCCTAACCTTATAAATTTAATATAGTCTTTATGGTAAAGATGTTTTCTATATATGTACCAAGCGATTTGTTTCTAGATGGTGTAATTTGGGAGATATTTGACTTCTTCTGTATGAAGATTTGCTCACGGCCGTTAACAATGCATTTGAATGGAAGTGTCCCTGGCAAACTGGTGTCCCTCGGAATCCGCATCACCGCCATCTGTCACTGTTTACGGACACCAGAGGTTAGCGTAGTTCCTGATTTCGCCGCTTGGTGGTGAGGCTCATGTAGGCTACAGATTGCAACAAAATGATAATTGAATTTAGCGATAATTTGCAGATGGTACAAGAAGGTGTACAGACACATGCCGTGGTGGTTGGCGTACAATAGTGCCTATCCTCAGTGACCCCTGGGGTCAACGAACCCCTGCCATCTGCGAATAATTGATTTGTGATCTATTATCTATATAGGGTATTCACGTGACGTCATCAACCGGATGCGCGGCCATTGTCGCGATATCAACCAGTAAACATCCCATAGAGTTTGCCTGTACGGGCAGTGCAAAACGGTAGATTTTAAAAAATTAATAGAAATCCAGAACCCTAACCGTATCAATTTAATATTGGTAAACATGTTGTCTATCTGTATTCCAATCAGTTTGTGTCTAAGTCTTGAGGTTTTAGAGATATTTAACTTTTTCTGTATGAAGATTGCTCACTGCCATTGACAATGCATTGAGTTTGCCAGTATGCGCAGTGCAAAACGGAAGTTTTATTCAAAATTAATAGAAGTCCAGAACCCTAACCATATCAATTTAATATAATCTTTTTGGTAAACATGTTTTATATGTGTATTCCAATCAGTTTGTTTCTAGGTGTTGTGGTTTTAGAGATATTTAACTTTTTCTGTAGGAAGATTGCTCATAGCCATTGAGTTTCCAGTGTGACAGTCTTTATTATTGTGGTTACTATCGCCACAATGGCCGCACTTCCGTTTAGGGTGACGTCAGTGCATACCCTATATCCTGCCAATATTACTTAGGCTGCAGTGTTGCATTCCTCGGCACTGTCTATATGTTATTCCTGTGTGTATTTGTTGGTAGTTCTCTAACTTTGCTCAAAATATCTCTAAAGTTTACCACTTAAAATAAAAGTAACTTTGCGACTGACACTTATCAACATCTGGTGTAGGTAAGGCGGTACGAAGGTGGCACCACCGGTACAGTGTTGGGTCTTATGGAGTATTTTTTGTTGTTTTTTGTTTTTGTTGTAAATATATTTATTCATTGAATATAGTCTTTTGTCAGCGCTGTGGCACTGGTCTTCCAGCCATGTGATAATACAGTTATTTGCAATATATGTTTATGTAGTCTGATATTGTCATCAGCAGCTAGCTCAAGTCAGCTGAAATATCAATATTAATCATTCCAAGACTTACATATGGTATAGTTTGACAATTTACATATAAAATAGTAGTTATATGTTGTATACATACATACTTAGAAACATACATGTGTATTGATTAGACCTTTACATTATGGAGTGGTTAGGTGCATGTTTTCCTTCACAGGTTTGTATGCCTACTGTGTTGTGAATTGCATAATTATCATGTTGTTGGAGATAACATTTTGAGATGGAGTGTTAGTAGAATGGTTTGTTTATTCTGTTAGATAGAGGGTGGTTAGCTTGTAGGGTTATGCTTAAAAGGTTAATACCTCGGGTGTGTTTTTGACTACATGAAGTAGTTTGAGTAAGTAGGTTGTTAGTAATGATGGGGTAAACTATGCTTGAGGGATTGTACATTTCAGTCATTTAGTAGTCTAGTACAGTATTATAGCAATACTACCATACTAATATACATTTTCTGAATTTGCTGGGCAAATAATTTGTAAGGTGGATAACTTGGTTTGTTGCCACAGGTTAAGGAGCCCGTGGGATGGTGGGAGGGGGTGGGGGTGGCCATAGGTGCTTACAATAGAGAGATAATTAAATATGGCCTGTAGAAGGGCCTGCTTGGTTTGGTGAATTCTTACCAGGTTCTTGAATTCTAGTTGTGTTTGTGCATGTCTAATTCTGACTGGGAGTTCATTCCACAATTTGCTGCCTTTGTAGATAGGGGCTCTTGTCAGTCTATTTGTGAGTGGTTTAGGAACTTTGAGGAGTGTATCATCCCCCTGCCTGGTAACTCTGGTAGTACGGTATATTTAGTTTTTATCCTTGGTACTGATAGATAGTTAGATCTCTCATTTGGCCCAGGTATGTGATATTAGATCTAGTGTGCATCTCATTCACTGAGAGAACTTTGCCCCTATACACTGTTCTAAGAGCTAGGTTTTGGGTGCTCTTTAATTTATTTTCTTGTTGTTTTGTTAAAAGGCCATAGATTAGATCATTATAATCTATTATTGGCAGTATAGTTGCCTTATACAATTTGAGTGCTGTGTTCTCACTCACGTAACATCTTATTTTTCTAAAGGTTGCCATTCTCATACCTAGAATTGAGTATAACAATATAATAACAATTCCCTTGCATATCTTTATACCCACATAATCCGTTATACAGCACATATATTGTTTGTTTGTTTAAAGTTGCATAGTCCGATGGTTTTGAGTTTCTATCATTTTCTGAGATAAATATGTTATGTTGGTCATTATAATCTACCTTACTTCAGTTTGAAGTCACTTTTACTTTGAATAGTTAAAGCTGCATAGTCCGATGAAGCATCAAATTTTCAAAACAAAAACACTCGCCTAGATTTTATTCTACATATCTAACTTAGATATTGGTGCACTTATTAAACATTTGTTGCCACATAGAAGGGCATACTGAGTCAATTTAACAGAACCTGTTACTGCATGCTTGCCGAAATCAATTTAGGATGTTTGCACTTCAAATATCTCAAAAGTTAGCCATTTAAAATGAAAGTTACTTCAAACTAAAGTAAGGTAGGTTATAACAACCAATTAAATATATTTATCTCAGAAAAATGGCAGAAACTCAAAACCATCGGACTATGCAACTTTAACTTTTGAGATATTTTAAGGGCAAATGTGAAAAATTAATTTTGGCAAGCTTGCCAAAATTCTAACAGCATAGGCTTCAGCAGTAACAGGTTCTATTAAATTGACTCAGTATCCCCTTCTATGTGGCGACAAATGTTTAATAAGTGCAGCAGTATCTAAGTTAGGTATGTAGAATCAAATCTAGATAATTGTTTTGGTTTTCAAAATTTGATGTTTTCGTCGGACTATGCAGCTTTAACGCCCCCCCAGCACAAAAAAAGTAAGCATCGGCTATTGGCGGTCTACATCACATATATATACGCAGGTAAATAACATTTAGCTTTAAGGCCCAGTCACACCTTACCGGACTGGGGAACCGGACTATGTCCGGTTGTGTACGGCGATGTCCGGTACATGTCCGGTACCCATCCGGTTCTGTCCGGCGGTGTCCGGTACAAGTTTTGAACATGCACAAAACTTCTACCGAACACCACTGGACTGACATGTCCGGTTGGTGTCCGGTTGGTGTCCGGTTCATGTCCGGTACCCATCTGTATGTGTCCGGTACCCATCCTGTTGTGTCCGGTACCCATCCGTTGGTGTCCGGTTTGCTTCCGGAATTGTCCGGTGGCGAGAACATCAATAAAATATATATATACTGTAGTAGTCGGCACTGATCTAACCACATAGACAGGTAGGTGTGGGTAGTGTGTTGATATCAGGGAGCCTAGGTGGTGTAATGGTTAGCACACTGGCCCGGAATGCAAAGAGATCTGGGTTTGAGTCCCGTTCTATGCACAATATTTCCCATTTTCATCACCCCCACGACAATACCAAGAAAATCCAAAATACAGTCCGGTACGTATCCAGTTGATGGTCGGTCCGTCCGGTTCTCAGTCCGGTAAGGTGTGACAGGCGCTTCACTCCATTTAGTGCTGATTCACTATAGTCATAACCGGCCCTAGAGTTACTGACTCCCCAGACAAGCCAAACTTTGGCACTCTGGCAAGTATAATTTAAAAATAAAATTGACGTAGCACCCACTAGTGCGGTGGCCTAATGGGTAGAGCACAGGCCTCACGTGCGGAAGATCGTGAGTTTGCGAGTTCGATTCCCGGTCGAGTCAAACCAATGACTTAAAAATTTATACTTGTTGCTTCCTAGCCTGATGCTTGGCATTATTAGGATAGGGCAAGGACTGGTTAGCTCGGTGTCAGGATAAGGTGACTGAGTGGGATATCGGGTCATGGGGCCGGTGGCCTGATTTCCCAGTTGGGCAGCACTATAAAATCACCATGAGTGTGTACTGTCACAAGTTGGTACCCGTCCTGATATGACCTTAGATATTGTTAGGGCATAAAACAACAACAAACAAACAACAAGCACCCCCTAGTGAGCGGCACTCCGGGCGACTTCCGGTTGCGAGTACCTTCAGTCAGGCCTGACTATAGCGCTCTTCTTTTTTGTGTCACTTTCCTAGCCCAGCAGTCAACCAAGTCCTGATATGACCTTAGATGTTGCCAGGATGTAAAACTCCAACAAAACTAACCAACCAACCATTTCTATCCGCTCTACATATATAGGAGGTGGAACCCGAGCGATAATATATTATCCTGGCAATGCCTGCTTAATATCCTGTATTTATCGGAATATTTGACAAAAGTTGCTTATCTATTTATGCTATTGTGGTAGTCTGCACTGACCTCTCAGGCAAGTAACAACATAGACAGGTAGGCATGGGTAGTATGGTGATATCAGGGAGCCTAGGTGGTGTAATGGTTAGCACACTGGCTCGGAATGCAAAGAGATGTGGGTTTGAATCCCGCTCTAGGTGCAATATTTCCCATTTTCATCACCCCCATGACACTGGTTGCCGTGACCAGTTTGTTGTTGTTTTATGTCCTAGCAACATCAAAGGTCATATCAGGACGGGGTTGCCATGACCATGATCCTATACATGCTACGCGATGTATGGTTGTTGAACCTGCCCTGTGTGTGTATGTGTAAGTGCACTGCCTGCGTGTATGTAATTGTAAGCTTTAAAAGACTTACAATTCCAGGGGGACGAGTGTAGTGGTCTGCACTGACCTCTCAGGCAAGTAACCACATAGACACGTAGGCGTGGGTAGTATGGTGATATCAGGGAGCCTAGGTGGTGTAATGGTTAGCACACTGGCCCGGAATGCAAAGAGATGTGTGGTTTGAGTCCCGCTCTAGGCACAATATTTCCCATTTTCATCACCCGCCACTATGTTATAATGACCTGAAATAGAGAGAGCGCTGTTTCATTTTGTGCTGCACTCTGTAGCAACGTATCTAGAGCGTTAACGGGGATATGTATGAAGAGTTCAGCCGCAGAACCATATAAACGCCAACCAAAAAATGTACTTTAAAGAAAAGATATTTACCTGAAAATAAGTTTGATTCTCACTAATTCCACTTTTCACATGATCACATGCTTATGGAGCAATGAACAAAAAAGTAGGAGTATAACAAAACAATTTTGTTGATTCTACATTCTTGGATTGGCATTTACGTGGTTTTACGCCTGACCTCTTCATACCCCTCTAACCGACAACCTCCACAGATCGACCACACCCCTATACCCTATCGATCACTTTATTTGGGTCCCAAACGATCGCCCATACAATACCATCGATAAAAAAAACTCCATAAACCAACCACCTCCCTACACGGTCCATTTAAAGCCGGGCCCATGGTGGTCGATTTAGAGAGCTTTTACTGTATTAAGATACGGTTTGTTTGTTTGTTGCTTTACGTCCTAGCAAAATCTAAGGTCATATCAGGACGGGTACCGAATGTGACAGTGGGCACACATGGCAACTTTTATAGTGCTGCCCCACTGGGAAATCAGGCCACCGGCACCATGACCTGATATCCCACTCAGTCACATTGTCCTAACACTGAGCCAACCAGTCCGTGGCCTATCCTAATAATACTGAGCGCCTGGCTAGGAAGCTACAAATATGAATGTTTAAGTCATCGGTTTGACTCGACTAGGGTTCGAACCCAGTATAATATTTGTGAATGCCCGGCCGTCATGAGCACCCAAGAATACCATAAACCTTTCCCCCTTCATTTCGCCGGTGATGCTGCTATTCAAACCAAGACTACCAACTCATTAACCATACCTAAGGAAGAAAGGAAGACAAGTCACAAAGATAGACAGTGAGGATGTTGTGCTTTATTGGCATCAACTCCTGTTCACCCATTAGTGACCTATCACCCTAACCAATTACCTTCTGCCCATACAGAATCTAATTGCCTCTATAGTCTGTCTATGAATCAGTGCCTACAGCCCATTGAACCGGAGTCCTATGGTTGTTGCACTCCACTCAATTTAGATATGTGAGTGTTGGTAGCATCAGACAGAGAGTGTCTGGGGTCCTGCTCTAGAGTAGGTCTGTCTCACTCAAGGAGTAGAGTTCCCTGTCCAGTGTGACTGGAGCATCGGTCTTTCATAATCAATAATCTAGTGAGCCTAGTGTGGTCAGAGGCCAAGAGGGGAGGGGATGACTGGACGTCCCACAGCCAGCCAATCAAGCACCTCCCACAGCCTGGGAGGGTGGCACCACCCAGTCGGGGTGGTGGTCACTCAACCCAGCGGCAGGTGGTGCCTCGGTGTATATGTAGATTAGGCTGGTGTGCTGGTGTGCTGGGCCATCGGCACCATGGGCCATCGGCACCATGGTAACAGGTAGTTGCAAACAGTTATATATATATATATATATATATATACTAAAAATGTCCTTTTTCTCCAATTACATTCTTTATCAATATATAGAACTGTCTCTTATATCAGAACATATATTTCACATAGCTTATATCATGTCATAATGTGAGCGGGGCATCATTGCTTTTAGATTTATAACCGTCTCCCCACTTCGTCGCCCAAGAATAATAATGCTCTCTGCCAATATATAATTCCGAACCGAAAATCCGTATATTTTTACACCACGATCCCATGGTCTACCAACACAGGAGACAGATGCTCTAACTGTTTTACTGGCCACGCCCTATGAACGTGTCCCATTTAGAAAGAGTTCACAGTCGTGTCTAAACAGACACGGTTGGATTAACCCACTATTAATTCAAATACTAACCAGTAATATATATATATATATATATATGAGCCTGTCTCAAAAGGTGATAACTCTTCTTCTGTTCACTAATACCCCAGTCACGCCATGCCTGCGTCCGCTTGCGATTACTCACGACCACCAAACAACGTTTTTGTTGGCGACCAAAAATCATACATAAAATGCTGCGGAAAAAGAAGGTGAGCAACTGATCGCTGATCAGTTGGCGATTGGTCGGTTGATTGATCGTTGCGATCAGTTAGCGATCAGTTGGCGATCGGTCAGCTATCAGTTGGGGACTGATTTGTGACAAGTTTTGCTACCGATGGGTGTTCGATTGTAGATCAGTTGTACGACCGATCACCAACTTATCTAATGCCTCAGTCACACGACGGGCTGCATTCCCTTATGATTGATCCGCGACCAAAGGTTTGTGATCTTGCGACAAAATTGAAACAATTTGTTACAAACTATTTAATACGTCGCCATGTCGACCATTATGCATGAGGCGATGCGCCACATTGCATCGGTCGGTGATCGCTCGGCGATTAGTCGTAAGGTTGTCGTAAGGTTGTCGTAAGGTGATCGTAAGATGATCGTAAGATGGTCGTAATTTAACTGCCGACCGGTCAGCGATCGGTGGAGATGCCAGAGGTCATAAGGAGGATGTTGGTGCTGCAGCGACAATCTCCTTGCGACCAAAGAAGACAAAATGGTAGGCGATCAGTCGGCGATTGCTCGCAGAGCATTCGACAATTAGTCGTAATGTGGTCGTAAGATGGTCGTAATTTAATTGCAAAATCCTCGCGGATTGATCATAAGCAAACACAGGCCTCGTGTGACTGGGCCTTAAGACGAGAGAAGTCTGGTCATCTATTTGTTCAGTCGGCGACCAGTTGGCGATGAGTCGGCGATAGTCCCCGACGGGTCGCACATTGGTTGCGATGAGTCGGCGATCAGTATGCGACCAGTCGACTCATCACCGACTGGTCGATTTGTGGAAGTGGTCAGTTAGAGATGTTTTACTATATATATATATATATATATATATATATATATATATATGTATATAATTATATATATATACACATATGTTGATACAAGCAGTCATAGTTGTGGTTCAAGAAGGCCGATGTGGATGACTGATTAGTGACCTACTTTGTTATTGCGAAATTATATCACTTCTCAGTAACATCTAAGGCTCGTCCCAGTTACAAACCTAGCATAATTATACATCCTGGTAGGCACAGGTGGATGCATATCTTATCATGGTGAAACAACTTTTCAGTTTGTTTGTTGTTTTACGTCCTAACAACATCTAAGGTCATATACCAGACGGGATGGCTGAATAAGTTGAGTGTCCATTTCCCGTAATGATAGGTCGTTGGATTCGAACCCATCTGGTTCGAACCCTGGTCGAGTGAAACCAATGACTTAAGAATCGATGCTTGTCGCTACCTAGCCTGGCGCTCGGCATTATATACTATAGCCGTGTTCACACGGACAAAATCTAAAGCGATTTAGACAAGGCGGATAGCAGGAGTCGAATTAGCCGCCCGTTCACACGGGCACTACTTGGGCCGGAAGTCGATATCTGCGCATGAGCAAGTCCAGTCTGACCAGTGCCAGTGGGTTCGACCTAGATATGTATGTACTGAATCGTATTGGTTTGGAACGGTCAAAACTTCTGCTGGGCAGTGAAACCCTAAAAATAAATTATGAAAAAATATCTGTGCACCTCTAGCAGGTTCATAGACCAAATTATATAATATGCGCTTTTGATCGACCGGAAAGTCAACAAACTAAGGTCTCGACTGCGCATGCGTGTGAGGTGCTTAAATCCGCCTCAGTGCGTCCACATGGACAAAATAAATCAAATCACAGAAATCGACTCACGTACACTACCTCGAGAGGTGGTTTACAGAATCCGCATCACAGGAATTGAATCAGCCTTAAACCGCCTCAGACGCCCGTTCACACACGAAATGTAACCCAAACTATACAAGTCGCTTTCTACGAATCGATTTACATCGCCCGTGTGAACACGGCTTAAGATAGGGCAAGAAGCAGTGGAATGAGAAAGACCAATTGTCCACGATTGAAATTTTCCCTGCATTTAAGGTCATGTCATGACAGGTACCGACCTGGACTGACTCACTGGCATGGGACACCATCTATCTGGACTTCTCCAAAGCCTTTGATAGTGTTCCCCACAAAAGACTATTAAAACAAAATCAAAGCTCAGGGAATATCCGGATCAATTTCTTAATGGATACAGGACTTCCTGTCTGAGAGAATGTAAAGGGTAGTCGTAGGTAATACAAAATCTTCCTTTAAGAATGTCACCTCAGGAATACCTCAGGGAAGTGTGCTGGGACCAATATTATTTATAATATTTATAAATGACCTGCCAGGCAGTGTCTCATCAAACCTACAAATATTTGCGGATGACACAAAGGACCTACGAGTGAAAAGATGTAAGAGATAAAAATCTCTTGCAAGAGGATATTCTGACAATGGTCTGAGAAATGGCAATTGCCCTTCAATGAAAAGAAGTGCAAAATTGTTCATTATGGGAAAAATAATCCTCATTATGCCTATAATATGAAGAACACTGCCCTGCAACAAGAAGCTATGAAAAGGACTTGGGCATAACCTTTGACTCCCAACTCTCCTTTAAGAAACACATGAGGACTATCATCTGAAATGCTAACCAGAGAGTAGGAATAATTAAAAGAACTTTCCATCGCCTACACAAGAACAATTTTATCATTCTATTTAAGTCTCTTGTTAGGCCAATTTTGGAATACTGTCCACAAATTTGGAGCCCAATTTTTCGGAAAGATATTCTGAAGATCGAAAAGGTTCAGAGACGTGCAACAAAATTAGTTGCAGTTATAAAGGACTTACCCTATGAACAAAGTCTTAGGGAATTGAAACTTCCTACCCTTTCCTACAGAAGGAAAAGAAGTGACATAATTGAAGTATTTAAAATTATGAAAGGTTTTGATCAAATAGATATGAACCAATTTTTCACCTTGAATAAAAGAGAAGGCAGTCGGGGCCATACTCTCAAACTAGTAAAACCCAGAGCCATTTCAAAGTTAAGGCAACACAGTTTCTCAAGCAGGATCATAAATATATGGAACAGTCTCCCACAAAATGTTATTGATGCCAAGTCAATAAATTCATTCAAGAACAGATTAGAAAAAGCATGGCCTGATGATCCAGGGAAATTTGACCCCTTATTCACCACATGCTACTAATTATTCCTTGTGTTGCTTATTTACTTGCACTCAAGCAAAAATGAGAGACAAATAAGTGTTCACACTTCCTGTCTACCATTCGCTATTTCGCTGTGGTAGGGCGCACTGATGGTGACTTTATATTTTGCTGCCCCACTGGGAAATCAGGCCACCAACACCATGATCTGATATCTCACACAGTCACATTATCCTGACAGTGAGCCAACCAGTCCTTGTCCTATCCTATTAATGGCGAGTGCCAGGCTAGCTAGCGACAAGTATCAATTTTTAAGTCATTGGTTTGACTCTGCGAGTGTTCAAACTTGTGGGTTCGAATCCCACGATTTACCAAAAGGGGAGTTGGATGCTCAACTCATTCGGCCATCCCATCAGGTCTCTCAGAAATACAAGGCAACACCTGTGGCAAGGCCCATGGCTAGATTAAGGTAGTGCGAACCTAAATAAAAAAATCCACCCTCTACTTGCAGGGGTGAATGAAAACGTAGTCTAAATACCCAGCCAACATGCCCTGGTGGGCCCTACATGGTGTACAATTTTCATCGACTTCAGCAAAGCCTTTGACACTGTAGACCACAGCATATTAATAAGAAAATTAAACAACATGGGCATTAAATCCAAATCAATAAAATGGATAAAAAGCTACCTAAACAACAGACAGCAAAAAACTAAAGTAAATGGTACACTCTCAGACCAACAAACTGTCACCTGTGGTGTACCCCAAGGATCAGTCCTGGGACCACACTATTTATACTATACATAAACGACCTAGAAAAATGGCTGGAGACAGAATGTCTCCAGCTATATGCGAATGACACTGTCATATATGCAGAAGGAAGCACAGTAGAGGAGATAGCAACTAAACTGAACAACCTCCTGCTAAAGCTGGACGGCTGGTGTGAATCCAATAAAATAACCATCAATGCAAATAAATCTAAAACTGTACTCTTCTCACATACAGCAATCACAGGAAGAAACTTTGACTATGGGGATGTAATTTACATGGGTGCTAAAAAAGAGCTACTAAAAAAATTGCAGATATTACAAAATAGGGCGCTAAAAATCTGCCTGAAAGTAGACAAACTACACCCCACTTATGACCTACACAAAAGAACTAAAGTAAAGCTACTAGAAAACAGAAGAATAATCCACCTAAAAACATTAGCATATGGATATAGCCAAGACATTAAGCGTCTAACCCAACCACTAAGGGACACCAGAGCAAGCAAGGCACCACTACTAAGGCAGACCAGAAGCCGAATCAAAGCCCATGAAAGGAGCACGCTGGAAATGGCCGCCAAGGCATGGAATGCCTAAACGTGAAAGAAAGACAAATCCCTGACCTAAAAACATACAAAAAATATCTGTGCAAAATAAAAACTGGAAACCCCAACTGAACTGCACCACAAGGGGGCAGGTGATATGTCACGGCCCCAACTGGACAGCCCAGGGCGGGACAACCAGAAATATAAAAGCCAGATAACATATCTAACAACAATATAAGTCAAATCAAATTCAAACAAACATAACTCAACCACCTATTACGTACAGGCCTATGGACATGTAAATAAAATAGGCTAGTATAGAATTAAGTAGAAAAAAGTGGAAAACTCTTCCCAAGAAAACCCCAAAACACTAACATAGAACCTTAAGAAAACAACTAACATAGTAATAAGAATAGAACAAAGATACAATGCCAAGAGGGCCAAAAAAACTAACATAGACTACTAAACATACCAACAGACTATCTATCTGCTACTGAAATGCAGACAATCAAATAACTTATCAGCAGCTACTGCTTGGTAAGACAACACCAAAACTACAGCTGGCCAGCATTGAAAACAAGCCTGGGTACCCGGGCTTACATGCTATGGACAGTATAAATACAGCCTCAATAAAAGAAATAATTAAAAAAAGGATATATGTGAACTCTACTATAATAAATTGCAACTTGTCTACATAATGGTAAATGGTGATATATAAAATCCAAAAGCATATGAGGGATATGTGGAGTTGGTAAACTATTACTCATTAGGTATAGAAATTGTATAGTAAAATAGTATAGAGGAGGAGTGTCACTTCTTAGATACAGTCTTTGGAGGAGTCACCTCACATACCCCCTCCCCCCAGGTGTTATTTATGGATCACTGGCCACCACAAGGCACTGTAGCCAGCATGACCAGGCCTTGGATACAACAGATTGAACCCTGATTGGTGGATCAACCCATGTGACCACCACCATCTTGGATTCTAAAAGCTATATATATAATAAACTAAGCAAGCTCCTTCTGGTTCCTTCTGCACACTCTATCTCTTGCCTTCCTTCTCTATACTTGCCTGTAGTGATTTCCTATTTAACCTGCCTACACAACCACAGCTGCCGGCCGTCGCACTTTACAATGGGTTGTCAATGGGCGAGCTGGGCACAGCTGGGCAGGGGCTCCAGGTGGGCTCTGAAGTGGGCGTGAGATGGCCCCCACATGGGCTAGATTCCCAGCTTTAAAATAAATAATCATATTTTGTCTAAGATATAGTGAACATATTCAATAACTGAGATAGGCCCACCAGGGCTAGCCTGGGTGGGGCCCACTTGGAGCCTGTGGCCAAATTTAGCTGGGCCCCAGATGGGCTACCCATGTGGGGCTCACCCAGGGCCCAGCTGGGAATGCTGGCTGGGTACGGGTCTAAATAGTTTTAGTATGGAACAGGAAGTGGAATCCCTGGTTCCAGTATTTAACGGCTACTTGCACAGAGTTAGTGAAATGGGGGAGAATGCAAAAAGATAAGATGGCGACCATAGAATGCAGTCAATTACACTTTTAAAGTCCATTAAACTACATGTTTTGTTATATTTTTCAAATCAAAAGTAGCGACTAAATATTAAGATAGATGTGAAGAATATATTTTTCTTCTTAAATTAAGAATTTATCTGCTCATTTCATTTGCCCAGCAGGTAAATAATAGTCGCCACTTTTTCTAATGTGTTGTTTTTCACCCCTACCGCAAATATGGTGTGAATCCTTTATCTAGTACGAAGCCTGTAGCTTTTTGTGTTTTTTTTTAGTAGATTAAAGCTGCATAGTCTGATAAGGCATCACATTTTCAAGACCAAAACGCTTATATAAGTTTGATTCTACATATCTAACTTTGATATTGATGCCCTTTTCATGCATTTCTTGCCACATAAAAGGGAATATGGAGTCAATTTAAACGAACATGTTACTGCAGAAGCCTATGGTGTCAAAGTTTTGGCATGCTTGCCAAAACTAATTTTATGTTTGCATTTAAAATATCTAAAAAGTTAGCCATTTAAAATAAAAGTTACTTCAAACTAAAGTTAAGTAGATTATAACAATCAAATTAATATACTTATCTCAGAGAAATGACAGAAACTCAAAACCATCGGCCTATGCAACTTTTAGTGTAATATATGGGTAAAAGACATCCAGGCACGAGTGGAGAACAAAGGAATATGTAAATGAGATGACATCAGAGGCACAGGGTGCCGACGGTTCAGGTCCCTGGACAGTGAATAAAGCATTCAGTATCCAGAAGTCAAAGTGTTCAGACGTCGTACTTTCACATTAAAGTTGCATGGTCCGATGAAATATAATTTTGTCAAAATTAAGACAACTACCTACATTTGATCATATATATCCAACTTAGATACTAATGTATTAGCTAATGATTTGGGACAGCATATACAGAATAACCTGTGAATTTATAACATCACCCCTTTGGACACTCACTGTGAAACACCCATTATACAGGGAGGCCATTAACCAATTAGGCCAATCTTATGACCTCATTAGAGCCAAGTAGGCCTACTGTACAGGGCCATACCTAGGATTAGTAGGTCATCTCACATCACATGGTCATCACGAGATGACCATCTGGGTCATAGCCACAGGACTTTATGGCAAGCTTGTCAAAAATATTTTGGGTTCCTTCAGCTCAAATTGCTCCAAAACTAGCCATTTTTCATCAAATTTACTCGGGGACTAATGCATACTAAGATATAATGGTCAACATGAGCTATTTATTTAAAATATAACTAACAAATTCAAACACCATCGTACCATGCAACTGGGTACTGGTAGTAAGTAGACTAATCGGAATTCTAACTCCTGGCCTTGCGCACAGGAAGCCTGCGCTCTACTGATTTGGCCATCCTGTCCCGTGTGGCGTGCTCAGCCGTGTACCGTGCTCAGCCGTGTCCATAGACTCAAACTCAAGGCATTGTCAATGGTCGTAAGAATCTTCATACAGAAAATACAGAACAAGTGAAATATCTCTAAAACCACACCACCTATTAACAAATCGCTTGGTACACATATAGAAAACATCTTCACCAAAAAGATTATATTAAATTTATACGGTTAGGGTTCTTAATTTCTATTAATTTTGATTAAAACTAATGTTTTGCACTGCGCGTACCGTCAAACTCAAGGCATTGTCAATGGTGGTGAGCAATCTTCATACAGAAAATCCAGGAAAAGTGAAATATCTCTAAAACCACACCACCTAGAAACAAATGGCTTGGTACACATATAGAAAACATCCTTACCAAAAACATTATATTAAATTTATAAGGTTAGTGACTCAAGACCATTGACAATGCCTTGAGTTTGAGTCTATGCACACGGCTGAGCATGGTACATGGCTGAACACGCCACACCGGTCCTTATAACGGTTGTGTTTGTTGCAGGAGTGTCTGGCCAAAGGGTCACCTGCAACCTTCAGTGCCCAGGAGCTGTCTATGACCCTCTGTGTGCATCTAACCTTCACACCTACGGACACGCGTGTGAAATGCGCGTAGACAAATGTCTCAGGTAAGTGGATGTGTGTAGCATTAAAATACTTGTCAACATTTGAAAATTCTCATTGGGGAGACTATGCCCGAAATCAGTTTTTACGCCATTCGCACATGCGTTCAACATGTAAGAAAGATTTATCAGTTCCAAAATTCTTTTGTGCCATAAACCATGAAGAAATTTAATTAAAAGTTGTAAAGAATTGCATGTATCTGCGTAATCTCATGTACCACTTGCAAAATAAATCAGACAAATGAAATTCATGGCAGAGACTCATCAGTTGAGACTCCATATGTCAAGATTCAAGAATCACGGGTGACCTTGCTGGGATGCCCCTAAAAGTGGGAGATTGGGCTTAAATTGAATACCCAATCGGGAGGTCGGGAGAAGTACTTAGAATCGGGAGGCTTCCGCCCAAATCGGGAGACTTGACTGGTATCCATTAATGAAGGGCTCAGGCGCAAAAACCGACAAATCCATTTTAGCTGTTTTCTGGAAAATAAAATGTATCATTGTGCTTTTCAGTTAAACTTAAAGTCTATTAATTTCATATTGAGTATGGCAGCTTCTGCAAAAAAACAACAGATTTGACTATCAGAATGATGGCAGCTTCAGCTCAAATGTGACAGTCTTGTTTTCATTTTGGCCTGGATGGCATTTGTCAGTTTTTGTGCCTTAATCAATCAATCAATAGTTCCGTCCTCTAGTCGAGGGTTGGATGCAATGGTTCTCTACTTGTCCCGATGTTGTGCTGTTCTGATAGACTGTGAATAATTCAAGCCTGTCCACTGTGAAATATTTGTAAACCATGATGTTCTTGGTCTCCCTCTCCCTCTGCTGCCATTCACCTTCCCTTCCAACAATGTATGGTATTTTGAACTCTGATGAATGATGTGGCCAAAATAAATAAGTTTCTTTGTCTGTATAGTGGCAAACAAGCTTTTCTTATTTTTAATTTTTTTGAGAACTTCTTTGTTGGTGATCTTCTTTGTCCGTGATATTTTCATCATCCTTCGATAAGTCCACTTGTGCCTTAAACACTTCAATTTTTTTTAAACTTCAATTTTTAAATTAGGTTTGCTGTGAGCAATCTACCCAGGTGGTCGTCTTGGCTTTTTGTTGTTACTTTACCTGGAATAAGGTTGTTGAGAGTATTTTTAACAACAAACATGTAGCAAGGTAACTGTACGACTTCTCCATGGGGTGATCTTCAAGCCGAGCAACCTATGTTACTTAAATTAATATTCATACTTATACCAAATACATTGTTGCAATCAATCGGCTATTGAAATCTTTACCTAGAATTAGATATGTCCATGCATGTGTACCTATATGTAAGCATTTCACATGCATATGTACATATGGTCACATGACAAGTGAAGCCCCAGTCACACCTACCCGGATCAGAGTCCGGTGTCACGGTTTCAGTTCTCAACCATTTTCAGTTCTCAACATCGCTTCTGCGCATGTGTCTAAATCTCAATGCATCATATTCAACATGGCCGCTATGGGCGTTTGCCAACTTGTGTGTTTCATTTAACAATATACGGTCGGTATATGAGGTTTTAAGGGTTTTAGAGTGATTTACACATTAGAAATCACCACACACACACATCAACAGCAAAAGCAAAGTTGTCACTCGAATCCATGCATGCGCAGAAGCGACAGTTGAGAACTGAAACTGGTTGAGAACTGAAACCGCGACACTGTACGAGCCCCGGACCGTCATCCGGGGTGGTCCGTGGCGATCCGGGGTGATCTGTGGCTCGTCCATGGTGATCCGGCATGATCTGTGGCTTGTCCGGGGTCCGCCCCGGATGTTTTAAAATGTTTAAAACATCCGGGGCGGTTCGGGGCATCTGGGCTCGATCCGGCATGGTAGTAGTAGTAGCGAAACAGCCCCGGACCACCCTCGGACAGCCCGGACAGGCTCCGGTTCACCCCCGGACCACCCCCGGATCGCACCGGCCGAGTATGTGTGACCGCGAGGCAAAAAACGACGAAAATAGCGATTTTATCCTGGGCTGTCCGGAACAGTCCGGGCGACTGGTCCGGGGGTGGTTGGGCTCAAAATCTGGGGCTCGTCCGGGTAGGTGGGGGCTTGATGTGGACATTGCATAATCATGACTCCATGAATAGCCTTTCCTCACTTTGTTTCTACTTTGGGAGACGTTTATAAGATACATTGTTTAAACAAATCAGAAATTGATATTTTTTCATTTCCGATTCCTTTAGGCCTCAAGCACGATATCGAGCAATAACTACTTATTACTTGCCGATGCATTATTGGGTGATTTTGTTAGTTTTTGTTGTTGCCAATTATAACTACTTATTCAGTGCACGGTAGCAGAATCGGTAGAGCGCAGGCCTCTGGTGCGAGAGATCGAGAGTTCAATTCCCGGTCGAGTCAAACCAATGACTTACAAAATTGATACTTGTCGCTTCCTAGCCGGGCGCTCAGCTTAAATATGATAGGGCAAAGACTGATTCGCTCAGTGTCAGGATAATGTAACTGAGTGGGATATCGGGTCATGGTGCCGGTGGCCTGATTTCCCAATGTGGCAGCTCTATAAAGTCACCATAAGTGCGCACTGTCACAAGTTGGTACCCGTCGTGATATGACCTTAGATGTTGCCAGGGCGTAAAACTCCAACAACCAACCAACCACGTATTACTTATCAATGCATTATTGGATGATGTTTTTATTTATTTTTATTTAAAAAAAGAAAACTTTTTTTTGTTCTTTTTTTTTTGATGACACTACCAGGAAACTCGACGATGTGGTCATGCTGCACAAGGGACCGTGTAAGATTTGCAGCACGGTCGGGGGCAGCTGCAGATGCCCAGTGGACCAGACCAACACGCCCCAGTACGGATGTCCGATCAGTGCCAGAAAAGTGTGTGGCACAAACAGCGTCACATACGGCAACGAGTGTCTCCTCAACTTGGCCAATCTCTGCACGTACGTTTATCACAACGGAGGGGAGCGGGGCATAGTTCAGGCGGTAGCGTGTCCACCTGTGAAAGTGTCGGTCATCCGATCGATCCTTGTCAGTGGACCCATTTGCAGTTTGGGCTATTTTCCATTCCAACCAGTGGTCCATAACTGGTTCATCAAAGGCTGTGGTATGTGTTGTCCTGTCTGTGGGAAAGTGCATATAAAAGACTCCTTGCTGCTTATCGGACAGAGTAGCCTATATGGCGGCAGTGGGTTTCCTCCAAAGAAATATGTCGGATGACCTATATGTTTGATGTCCAATAGCCGATGATACAAAAAAAAAAATGCGCTCTAGAGACATTGTTAAATGAGACAAGCTTTACTTTCCTTATTGCGTAATTCACAACATGACAAGGAACTACAACTAGTACAGGTATGGACATTTGGTCATCAAATAATTAGTTACGAATGTCGCTCAAAAGTCAGTAAGTCAATTAACTATATATATATATAGTTTTGGCAGCTATCTATGTGTAAGTATTACCGCTGTCATTACCAAGGAACACCAAAGTCATAAAGCAGCTTGTTTTCCTGTTCGCCTCAGGCCGGACACCCTCATTGACATCCGGACTGAAGGCCAGTGCCCAGTGATACAGTGCGGCGTGGGCTGCCCGTCCACCAACAACCCGGATCCCGTCTGTGGGTCTGACCGCCAGAACTACTCCACCAGCTGCCAACTCGAGCTGGCCAGAAAGTGCACGCCGTGAGTACCAGGGCGACCGCTGCGCATACACCCGCACGTCGCAAGCTGTGTATGACGGCGTTTTTTGTATTTTTTCTTGAAGATTTATTCTGCCTATCATGGATAAGTCTGAATAGATGTTTTTCACCATCAGACAGTTGGTCGATAGAAAGTTTGAGCCTACACTTTGACCAACCCAAGGGAGTTTTAACGTCCAACACCACATGGACATGGTATGAGAGCAACTGGCCTTAGATAACGCTGTAAGTTATACACAGCCGTGGCAACAAAGATGATCGGTTCAACCTTACAGGTTCGTGTCCAGGTGTGAAGTCCTTCGATTTGAACCCAGAGGTGGTTGTGATGTCCGGGGGCCTGGGGGAGTAAGAATGCGCTAGGTGGCGCCACCGTCAAGTTTGAGTTCAAAGCCTGGATGTGACCAGTGGTTAAAGTTGCATAGTCCGATGGTTTTGAATTTCTGACATTTTTCTGAGATAAGTATATTAAATTGATCATTATAATCTACCTGACTTTAGTTTGAAGTAACTTTTAATTGAAATGGCTACCTTTTGAGATATTTGAAATTCAAAAATGGGAAAATAATTTTGGCAAGCACACCAAAACTCTGATACCACAGGTTCTATTAAATCGACTCAGTGTTCCCTTCTATGTGGCAACAAATACTTAATAAGTGCATCAGTATCCAAGTTAGATACGTCAAATCAAATCTAGATAATTGTTTTGATTTTGAAAATGTGATGCTTCATCAGACTATGCAGCTTTAAGTATAATAGGTGGCAGCAGCGTGTTTAACTCAGTGGTGTTGACTCGAACGACTCTTTGCTGCGCTGAGAATTACCCATGTTGCTAAGTAGGCCTACCATGTACAATTCAATAATGTGGAACACATAAGTCATATAATATTGGTATTTATTAAGTAGTAACGAGTGCGGTGAGGTTGGGACTCCGAGTCTGTGGTGAGTTTTGAAAGTTGTGTGTTTGTGGCGCCCCAGGCACTCAACCTCATGGTTGGGTGGGAGGGATGGACGGTCGAAAAGGGTGGGGACAGCTTCCAGTAGTCACGCGGCAGGCTCGAGCAGGCTCGGGAAGTGAACTGCTCAGGGCTGCTCCCAACGGTCAACTTTGGTTCAGGCAAGAGCCACCAGGTGGCGTATGGAAGTGGACCATTAGTGGAGAAAGCTAAATTAAATGTGCATAGTCCGATGGTTTCGTGTTTCTGTCATTTTCTGAGATAAATATATTAAGTTGATCATTATAATCTACTTAGCTTGAGGTAACTTTCATTTTAAATGGCTAACATTTGAGATATTTGAAGTGCAAACATGCTAAATTAATTTAGGCAAGAATTCCAAAACTCTGAGAGCATAGGCTTCTGCAGTAACAGGTTCTGTTAAATTTACTCAGTACGCCCATCCATTTGGAAACACATGTTTAATAAGTGCCTCAGTATCTAAGTTGGATATGAAGAATCAAATTTAGATAATTGTTTTGGTTTTGAAAATTTGATGGTTTCATCAGACTATGCAGCTTTATTAATAACATCAATGGGAATTCGAAGGCGGTTAGATAAATTATTCACCCCATATTTCCAGTACAGGGGTGAACCCTAACGTAGTCTAAATAGGGGCGAAAATAGTTTTAGTATGGAACAGGAACTAGAAACTGTGGTTCAATATCAAATGGCTACTTATATTGGCGCAGAGTCGGCGAAATGAGCGAGAATGCAAAAAGACAAGATGGTGGCGATAAAATGACGTCGGTTTTATTTTTAAAGTTTCTTAAGCTACATGCTTTATTATATTTTTCATATCAGAAGTAGCGGGTAAATATGAATATGTATGTGGAGAACATATTTTGCTTCGTAATTTAACAATTTATCTGCTCAATTCATTTCCCTGCCATGTCCAAATTCTTCGCCCGTTTTTCTATTGGGTTGGTTTTCACCCCTGTACTATAAGTACGGGGTGAATCTTTTATCAAGAAGGTGGTACACGCTAGACTAGATAAAAGATTCACCCCATACTTCCAGTGCAGGGGTGAAAACCAGCCTTATATAAAAATGGTCGAAAAATCAGGCTAATGAACTAAGTCTTTATGAGAGCCTAATTTCACAATCTAAGAACCAACATTTATTCTTTGTATATGTCTTCATGTTTACCCGCTACTTTTGAGTTGGAAAATATAATAAAACATATACTTTAATACAATTTAAAAGTGAAATCGACTGCATTCTCTGGCCGACATCTTGTCTTTTTGCATTCTCTCCCATTTCACCAACTCTGTTCTGATATAAGTAACCATTTGACACTGGTGCCAGGCATTCTACTTCTTGTTCCATACTAACGCTATTTTCGCCCATATTTATATAAGGCTGGTGTTCACCCATGTACTACAAGTACCGGGTGAATCTTTTATCTAACGCTAGACCTGAGTGAGTCAATCCCAGCAGAAAAAAACACAATAGACTACATCACCGTTCCAGCCGCGCGGTGCATTGTGGGATGTGTCAGAGCAAAACAAACACTCAAGAAGCACATGCCACATGCTAATATACTGGGTGCAGTTATGAAATGTGCTAGTTTCAGTTCATCTCAGCTCTTGTTTGAAACATAGAACACTAACTAAAAAAATATATATTATAAATTAAGATATTAATCTTTTATCCAGCATTGCATTTACATCAATATAATCAACACATCTTATGCCATGTGCATTTAGATTTAGACAAATCTGGGCACTCAGACTAGTGTTAGAGCCATAGCCAGAGTCAGTTTTACTTATTTTATTGATGTTTTTATTTATATCCTATGGTTAATGACATATGTAGAAATAGAAAATGAGTAGGTTAATCAGATATTGGTTATATATTTCTTTGAAACAAGTTTTTGTTGAAACATTTGACATTTTAATATTTAGAACAAGAATTACTTATGGCTAATCAATGGTGATGTAAGCATCAGCCTGTAAAGTGACTGAAATTGTATGTTTCTTAGCTCAAAATGCTTAATTATGGAGAGTTGTGTCTTAAACATATTCATTATATTATTATATTGCATCCTTCCATCCATGTTTATGCCAAATTGTTATGTATTTCTATTAATTTTGAATAAAATGGGAGTTTTGCCTTACGCGTATCGGCAAACTCAATGGCTGTACGCCTTTGCTTTGCTTCCAACACCGTTTTCAGCTCATGCACAGTCGGAACCATGATCTCCTCGTCTATTAACTGCGTAAGCCCCAATGGTAAACACCGCTGTCTATTCGTGATTGCTACATAGGAGAGTTGCACAGTGACCTGCGTTCTGCTTGACTTTACCTCCAGTGGCCTACATAACCTCACCAGGCTGCACGGTGGCATGTGCGACTGCGCCTCAGACAGTAACTGCCCCCCGGTAGACAGCCCCGTGTGTACAACGCAAGGTGTCACCTACACCAGCCGATGTGTCCTCAATGTGGAGATACTCTGCACGTAAGTTGTTTTTTTGTTTTGTTGTTGTTGTTTTGTTGTTGTTGTTTTAACTACAATTTTTAAAACAATTATTGATTAAAGTTTAAGGTTGCATGGTCCGATGGTTTTGAGTTTCTCTCATTTTCTGAGATAAACATATAAGGTTGTTCATTATAATCTACCTTAATTTAGTTTGAAGTAACTTTTATTTTAAATTGTTAACTTTTGAGATATTTGAAATGGAAATATGCTAAATTAATTTTGGCAAGCTTGCCAAAACTCTATCACCATAGGCTTCTGCAGTAAAAGGTTCTATTAATTGACTCAGTATCCCCTTTATGTGACGACAAATGTTTAATAAGTGAACCAGCATCTAAGTTAGATATGTCGAATCAAATCTACATAATTGTTTTAATTTTCAAAAAGAATTGTTTTCATCGGACTATGGAGCTTTAACACTCTGGTAGTTCGAGTTTCTGCCATCAAACTGGAGAGATATAGGGATAATGTGATAGGGGGATTTTTTTTATATTTTTTATATATTTTATATTTTTTTATTGAGGCTGTATTTATACTGTCCATAGCATAGAAGCCTGGGTACCCAGGCTTGTTTTCACAGTAGCTGCTGATAAGTAATTTGATTTTGTTCTACTCTTATTACTAGACTAGCCTACTCCTATTTACATATCATAGGCTTGTACGTAGCTGCGTGGTGTGTTATCTGGCTACTTTTGACACGGTTACCTTCCATTGGGTGTCCCGCTGGTGGGCCGTGACATATCACATGCCCCTTTGCAGTGCAGCTTAGTGGGGCTTTCCTAGCCTTATTTTGCCCAGAAGTTTTTAGGTCAGGAATTTGTCGTTCCTTTACCATTTGGGCATTCCACACCTTGGCAGCCATTTCCAGCATGCTTCTCTCATGAGCTTTTATTTTACTTCTGGTCTGCTTTAGTAGTGGCGCATTATTTGCTCTAGTAGCCCTTTGTGGTTTTGTTAGGAGTTTATTGTTTTGACTATAGCTATATGCTAATGTTTTCAAGTGGATTATTCTCCTATTTTCTAGTAATTTCAGTTTGGTTCTTTTGTGTAGGTCATAGGTGGGGTGCAGCTTGTCTACTCTTAGACAGATTTTTAGGGCTCTGTTCTGCATTATTTGCAGTTTTTTTAGTAGTTCTTTTCTCGCACCCATGTAGTTTACATCTCCATAGTCAAAATATATAGAGGGAGTGCGTGTGATGTCATCACTCAGTGGTCAGCAGTCAGCCATCTTGGATTATGAGCACCCTCGCCGAGCCATGTTGTGAATGTATGCTGATGCAGTAACATCATTTTCCTTGTGTTCTGATCTGTTCTGGGCAGTTTGCATCCAATGTGTTTACTTATAGCACTTTGACAACAACAACAACTTCTGAGGCCAAACTGCTCAAAAGAGTGACAAATAAACCAACAAATCAGTAAATAAGCACAATGTAGACAGTAGCAACTAAAAAAATAAAATTTAAAAAAATGTGTGAAGTATAGCTGCATTAACTTTTAGGGAATGATAATCTCAAATTTCCAAAAAATATACGCAGTCGGCAGGATTCGAACCTGCGTGGGCAGAGCCCAATAGATTTCTAGTCTATCGCCTTAACCACTCGGCCACGACTGCTTACACAAAGTGTTTCATTTCACGTAAGATCATTGTGCCGTGGCACACTGGACATGTGTGTAGCTGCAGTCAGAGAGTTAGATAAAAGATTCACCCGGTACTTTTGGTACACGGGTGAACAACAACGTAGTGTAAATACGGGCGAAAATAGCTTTAGTATAGAACAGGAAGTAGAATGCCCGACTCCAGTATCAAATGGGTTCTTATATCGGCACAGAGTTGGTGAAATGGGAGAGAATGCAAAAAGACAAGATGGCGGCATTGGAACGCCGTCGATTTCACTTTAAAATTCTATTAAACTATGTTTTATTATATTTTTCAACTCAAATGTAGCGGGGAAATATGAATATATATATAAAGAATAAGTGTTGCTTCTTAGATTGTGAAAATAGGCTCTCATTTCATTTCCCCGTATTTTCGACCGTTTTTATATAGGGCTGGTATTCACCCGTGTACTGCGAGTACAGGGTGAATCCTTTATCTATCAGAGAGTCTGCTCAGTGAACACTGGAGACAATCTTTTCTCTGCTGATGCTTTTGCTTAGCTTGATATTTATATACAGTATAACCCCGTTAAACCAAACTTGAAGGAACCCTAGACATTTGTTTGGATTAACCGATCATTGGTTTAACCAAGCTTTTGCTTTGACTTTAACTTTGACTAAGAGTGTATTGCACATGTAATAATATACAGTGTATGTGGACACTTTGATTATTGTTTTTTTATGTATATACAGTATAACCCCATCAAACCAAGCTTGGTTAAACCAAATGATCGGTTAATCCAAACTGTTTTCGGCGGCCCAGCAAAATACTACCATTTATCATATATAAAAGTCGGTGGGGTTTCAGATGACCTTATAACCACTTGAACGTTTGATTAACCATACCGGAGTGGCAAGGGGTCCGATGGTAGTATTTTGCCGGGCTGCCGAAAAAAGTTTGGATTAACCGATCGTTTCGTTTAACCGAGCTGAGTTTAATGGGGTTGTACTGTATATAGGATCAGTTTCAAGAGAAACCAAATCAGTAGTGGATACATAACATATTGTAGAATCTAATGCTCGGATCTGTGGCTGTGTTTGTAGGCTATGAGGAAAACAATACAGACAAAGAGAAAGGAAGAGAGTAAAGTATAACACTATGTAAAGTGGACGGCTGGCGGTTTGAGTGGTGTAGATAGGCTAATAAGAAATCACTACAGGCAAGGAAGGAAAGTAGATAAAGTGTGAAAGGTAGGAGAGTGAGACTCCCTGATTTATTGTATTTATAGTTTCAAGAAACAAGATGGTAGTGATCACATGATCCAGTCTTCCAATCACTAACAGGCATTCCTCTATCCACCAATGAGGGTTCAATATCCTTGTAACCAAGGCATGGTTAGATCTGACTACAGTGCCCTGTTGTGTCTGCTGTGGAGTGAGACATAAATAACACTTGGAGAGGAGGGGGTATGTGAGGAGACTTCCCAAAGACTGTCCCACATGTCAAGAAGTGACCCTCTCTCAGGTCAAGAAGTGACCCTCTCTCTCTACTATATTGATACACAATTTCTAACCTCAATTAGTATTGGATCACCAACTCCACATATACCTTATATACCTTTGGTTTTACAGACCATTTACCATTTTATAGACAAGTTGCAATTTATTATAGCAGAGTTCTGCATATCCCATATCTCATATATCGGAAAATTGTACAACTATGTATATTTACATCCCACTCAGGCACCACCAACCCATACATATCTATATACATACATGCGCCTGGTCACGTACATCGATCAGTAATAGGACATTTGCATTCCCCCCTTGCCGAATATCGGAATATTTTACAATATGAAGAATTCTGGCGCAAAACCCCTTATAAACCCATCCTAAAAATGACTTAAAATATCAGATTTTTACCTCAAGCTAACTTTAATTCTCACAAATTCCATTTTTCATGTGAAGAGGTGGTTATGGAGCAATGCACACAAATATGAATATGTAAACAAAATTACCCTTCTGAAGGTTTTACTCTCATGTTTATCTCAATTTTCTGATTGGCGTTTACAGGGTTTTGCGCCTGAACTTTATATATATATATATATATACATATATATGTACATATATGTACATATATATATATATACATATACCATGAGGTATCCATTTAACTGCATGCTTGTTCAATTTTCCAGGGGCCGGGACATTAGTATTCAACACAATGGAGTATGTCAATGTGGTGCCACTTACAACTGTCCGCCGGAATCGAACCCAGTCTGTGGGACCAATGGTATGACATACACGAATGAGTGTCACCTCAACCAGGTCACCCTGTGTGCGTAAGTGACCCTTCCTCATCTCACAACAGGCTGGTGTAGTTATGTTGACTGTTTTCCAGGTTTACATCCCCGCGACATCCTTTTTGACATCAGACCAGATAGTTATGGGACGCGGTGGTCGAATGGGTAAAAGGCCACACTTCCCATGCAGCAAGTTGGTTGTTGGAGTTTTACGTTCTGGCAACATTTACGGTCATATCAGGCCGGGTAGGCTTCCGACTTGTGACAGTGCGCACTCATGGCAACTTTATAGTGCTGCCCCACTGGGAAATCAGGCTGCCGACCCCATGACCTGATATCCCACTCAGTCATGTTATCCTGATACCGAGCTAACCAGTCTTGGCCATATCCTATTAATGCCAAGTGCCAGGCTAGGAAGCGATAAGTACCAATTTTATAAGTCATTGGTTCGACTGGACTGGGAACCGAAGTCGCGATCTCGCGCATGCGAGGCCCATGCTCTACCGATTCGGCCACCGCGCGCAGTCTCCCATGCAGACGGTTATAGTTTGAAAACCTGGACGAGCAAACCAATGACTTACCTAATTTATACTTGTCGCTACCTAGGCTGGAGCTTGGCAGTACTAGGGTAGGGCAAGGACTGGTTAGCTCAGTGTCAGGATAATGTGACTGAGTGGGAAATTGGGTCATGATGCTGGTGGCCTGTTCTCCCAGTGGGGAAGCACTATAAAGTCACCATGAATGCACAGTCAGTATATATCCCACCCAGTCACAATATCCTCAGTGATACTGAGCTAACCAATCCATGCCCTATCCTAGTAATGCCAAGCGCATGGCTAGGTCGCGACAAGGATAAATTTGGTAAGTCATTGGTTTGACCAGGTAGGGCCCACGACTTGGATTTCAAAACGTCTTGAGAAAGCAAGTAAACTGTCCAACTGAAAAACTTAGTGGGGATGAGGGTCATGGTCATTGAGCCATGACTGCTGCCAAACCTTGTTTTTAAGTTTGAGAATAGAGGTACTACCAGTACCAGTATATCCATACATATATGCACATATAGATTTCCATATATACACATATATACACATATATATATGCATATATATGTGTGTATATACATATCTACATGTATATATGTGTAAATATGTGCATATATACACATACATACACATATCTACACATATATATGCGTATATGTATATATGTATATATGGATATATATATGCGTATATATACGCATATATATGTGTATATATACGTATCTACATGTATATATGTGTATATATGCATATATATACACATATATCCACATATATGCGTGTATATCGCTATATGTTTATAATTATGCCTATATATATATGCATATATGCATATATATATACATGCATATATATATGCATATATATATATACATGTAAATATCTGTCTGTATATGCACATACACATATACTGTATGGTGGATATACCACACAGAGAGAAATCCCACTTTGCACCCACCCCCACACCCACCCCCACACACACCCACACCCACACCCACACCCACACCCCACCTCCAGTAGCCATCCTTGTGTAGACTGCTAAAACAACAACCCATCTGCCTGTGTACATTAGAGTAATGGTTTATATGATGCTATACATCATGATTTGTTCATATTGTTAGTTATTTCTCATTAACTATGTCCAGGATTTTGATTCTGAGAAAAATACTTATTTAAATAGACCATGGTGGTTTGCCAGTAAAAATGACTAATTCCAGAATACAAACAGCACAATGTTTTAGGCAAAATAAGAGTATGTCTTTATTTTAATGTAGTTTAAATTTAATATTATGAACATACTATACACAGGAGCATTTTCTTCATAGAAAATTTGAAGAGCTACTTATACTCATTTTAATTATGTATTTTTGTAAGGTTCCATCCTCAATATTAAAGTAGTAACAGTCTCTGACAGGTCACCCTTATTTGTTTCTATATGTAAACTGTCTTGGGTTTTCAAAACGTCTTGCTTTCTCAAGACGTTTTGAACTCCAAGTCGTGTCCCCTACCTGTTGACCCTATCGGGAATTGAACTATCGACCTTCCGCATGGGAAGCCTGCACTCTATCCATTCGGCGATTGCGTCCGGGAACTCCTGGAGAGGAAGAGTGTGTGCTAATCATTAGGTTTAGAATATGTTATGGTCTTCATCGGATTTTTTGGAGTGTTATGTCCTAACAACATCTAAGATAGCATTAGTTCCCACTTTAACAACCAGGGGGCCACTGTCATATTTATTTCCATTCTAAATCTTTTATTATATGCACCTTTTTGTTGTGCTTAAAATTATTTTATTTCCTGTAAGTATGTGTGAACAATTTTGTGCAAACAATTTGTTTTTATTTCTGGTTACGCCCCTGATAATCAGAACGCGGCTGAGCATATGCGAACAATTTCTCTCAGTGTCATATTTGTTTCCATTCTAAATCTTTTATTATATGCACTTTCTTTTTTGCATACAATTTTTTTATTTCCTGTAAGTATGTGTGAACAATTTTGTGCAACAATTTTTTTTTAAATTTCTGGCTAAGCCCCTGATAATCAGAACGCAGCTAAGCATGTGCGAACAATTTCTCTCAGTGTTATATTTTTTTCCATTCTAAATCTTTTATTATATGCACTTTTTTTTTGGCGAACAATTTTTTTATTTCCTGTAAGTATGTATGAAGAATTTTGTGCAAATAGTTTTTTTTAATTTCTGGCTACGCCCCTGATAATCAGAACGCGGCTAAGCATGTGCGAACAATTTCTCTCAGTGTCATATTTTTTCCATTCTAAATCTGTTATTATATGCACTTTTTGTTCTTGCTTAAAATTGTTTTATTTCCTGTAAGTATGTGTGAACAATTTTGTGCAAAAAGTTTGTTTTAATTTCTGTCTACACCCTGATAATCAGAACGTGGCATGTTCTTACAGACCGGATGTGATCCTGGCATCCCATGGACGCTGTCGTGACGGTGAGTATTAATTCAATTTAATTCAATACGTTATTTCAGAGTCAACATTATGGCCGTTACACAAAATGGTCCATTAGAATATATTAGAATAAATGTGAATAACATACAAGTCATAACATAAACACTACAATAGAGGTGGTGTAATGACGTCACAAGACTAACTTTCGGTGGCCATGTTGGATGACATAGAGAAGGCTTGCAACTGCGTATATAATATATATAATAGGATATAGTTGTCATTAACTAGTCACATAATTTAAAATATCAAGGCGCTATGGCAAAGAACATAAGATTTACCCCTATTAACATACATGCAAAATAACTACTTATACTGCATGTAAGTACATGAATCGATGACACAATATACATATAATATTCCTATCATTACTTTGTTTTTTACTAAATGTGAAGAGACGCATCAGTATCTCATCATAATCATTAGTTAAAAATGTAGCTTAAGCTTAATCATTTGTTATTGTCATCACTTGTTCATTCACATCATGGAAACGAGCCAGATAAGCATCACTTTTCTGGGATCCTTTCTGTCTGTAAGGAATTTGTATGCATTTATTGTATCACCTCAGTTTATTGTAAACATACCTTGCAGAGAGTTAAAATAAAATAATTGAATTGAATTGAACTGCCTACACTGTGCTTATTTACTGATTTGTTGGTTTATTTGTCACTGTTTTGAACAGTTTGGCCTCAGAAGTTGTTGCTAAAGTACTATAAGTAAACATATTGGAGGTAAACTGCCCAGAACCTCCCATAACACAAGAAAGCTCTGTTTTACTGCATCTGCATGCATTCACAACATGGCTAGGGGGGGTGCTCGTAATCCAAGATGGCAGCAGATGATTGCTAAGTAATGACGTCACGTGCACTCCCTCTATACTAACAATTATCAAAATGTTGGCCTCAGTACAGTAGTTTGTACCAGTAGTTGTGAATATTTTATCTAGTGTCAGTGTGACTGTTAGCAAATATATTATCTGTATGTAGGCCTACTACTCGAACACATTAAAGCTGCATAGTCCGATGGAGCATCACATTTTCAAAACCAAAACAAACATCTATATTTGATTCTACATATCTAACTTAGATATTGATGCACTTATTAAGCAATTGTTTCCACATAGAAGGGAATACTGAGTCAATTTAATAGAAACTGTTTCTACTAAAGCCTATGTTGTCACACTTTTGGCATGCTTGCCGAAACTAATTTTACACGTTTGCATTTCAAATATCTCGAAAGTTAGCCATTCAAAATATAAGGAATTATTATATAGCGAATAGCGAATGGTAGACAGGAAGTGTGAACACTTATTTGTCTCTCACTTTTATTTTTGTTGGTACATTAGTTGTCCCAAGCAGGGTAAATCCCAGTCACAGACGACTGGTCTTCCCCACTCCACTGCTGGTCGATAGAAAGCCCGAGCCTACATTTTTACCGACCCAAGGGATTTTTAAACTCCCACACCATATAGACATGGTATGAGAGCAACCGGCCTTTGAAGACGCTGTAAGTTATACACAGCGGTGGAAATCCAAATTGGCAGAGCTTGGGCCACGGGGAATCGAACCGCCGACCCTCAGGTTAGGAGTCTGACCTAGAAAAAAGTCACTCTAACCACTCCGCCACAGAGAACGCCACGTTACCTTCAACTAAAGTAAGGTAGATTATACCAATCAATTTAATATATTTATCTCAGAAAAATGACAGAAAGTCAAAACCATTGGACTATGCAACTTTAAAATACCTAAGTTTTACTCCTCCTTCTCTGCACTCTCACCCAACCATTTTCAAAACAACAGCTGGAGTTCCAGCTTCCGCACTCTCCCTAAACATATCTGGTTATGTAAACAGGAAAAAGCAAGCAAAGTTGTGCTTGGGGAGCACTGACCTCAGCACTATCACATGACCAAACTAGGCCACTCTACACCACCAAGTGGCAAAGTTCAGTACTAACCATGCACCACCTGTGACACAAATTAGAACTATTCCGAGTTTGTTTGTTTTCTCCGCGAGCTACAATGGCCGATGTGGCGTTTTCAGCTCACTGTCATTTTCAGCCGTGTGCATAGTCTCAAACTCAAAGCATTGTCAATGGTCGTGAGCAATCTTCATACAGAAAATACAGAAAAAGTGAAATATCTCTAAAACCACACCACCTATTAACAAATCGCTTGGTACACATATAGAAAACATCTTTACCAAAAAGATTATATTACATTTATAAGGTTAGTGTTCTTGATTTCTATTAATTTTGAATAAAACTAATGTTTTGCACTGCGCGTACCGTCAAACTCAAGGCATTGTCAATGGTGGTGAGCAATCTTCATACAGAAAATCCAGGAAAAGTGAAATATCTCTAAAACCACACCACCTAGAAACAAATCGCTTGGTACACATATAGAAAACATCTTTACCAAAAACATTATATTAAATTTATAAGGTTAGTGACTCACGACCATTGACAATGCCTTGAGTTTTAGTCTATGCGCATGGCTGAAAATGACAGTGAGCTGAAAACACCACACCGGCTTTGAAATATTTAATGGAGTATTTAGAGAATCCCTTGGTTTTGTGTTTCTTCAGAGTGCAGTGCAACGTGCAACTCCGTTGTGAACTCTGTCCATGTGTGTGCCTCCAACTTCAAAACCTACGCGAGCATGTGCCACTTCAACATTGCCAACTGTAACACGTAAGGCCTATATTATACATACAGTGTATCCCCGTTAAACCAAACTTGAAGGGACCCTAGAAATTTGTTTGGATTAACCGATCATTGGTTTAACCGAGATTTGGCTTTGACTTTGAGTAATTGTGTATTGCACATGTAATATACAATGTATGTGGACACTTTCAATCAACCAATCAATAGGATACAGCTATAATATTAATAGGCCTTGGACCTGTTAGCCGCTCTTAATTAATAGAAATGGAGACAGTTCTTCAGATGTGGTGGACCGTAGCAACTGTCACTGGCTCCAAGATATATGTAATGCTTGACCAGTATGCATCCAGTCGGGACTTGAAACAGTTCACTGACTCTGCTGCTATGACACTCTCCGGCAGGTCATTCCACAGGTCAACCACCCTAAAGCCGAAAAAGTTGTGTCACAGGTCCAGTCTGGAGTACCGCTTCCTCAGCTTCAGGGAGTGCCCTCTGGTCCTTTGATTATTGTTTGTTATGTATATACACTATAACCCCGTTAAAGCAAGCTCAGTTAAGCCAAACGATCGGATAATCCAAACATATTTCTAGGGTTCCTTCAAAATACTACCATTTATCATATAGCAAATTCGGTAGGGTCTCAGATGTTGGCATTCTCTCCAATTTCAACAACTCTATGCCATTATAGATACATACTGGATACTGGAACCAGAAGCTCCACATTTTGTTTTTACCAAAGCAGTTTTTACTCATATTTAGACAACGATTGTCATTCACCCCTAGTCTGGATAGGGGTGTAGTATAGACAGTGTTCTTGATAAGCCAGTGGAAAAATGGATTAAAGGCCCGTTTATACTTGTGATGGCGCTAGACAGCATTAAACGGTGCAAGACTTTACGTCGACACTTGATGGCGTTAGACGCATAAGCATATTCAGCGCTATACGGAGTGACCCAACCAGCCATGGTGCGACCCAACCAGCCACGGTTGAACTCGTTTGAGCCCGTTTAAACTTGTTTCCGGTACAAAGGCTAGGAGACCAGGTTGGAAACTGAGCGATAATAGATGAAAACTCCTGTGCCTCTGCCTGAGCAAATGAATGCCAGGGGACCAGGCTAGATCTCCACAGAGCTAGCAGTGTAGTCAAATATTATTTGACTAGTTTATTGTTCAGACATTATCACATATTTATGTATCTTTTGCACAGATTAAATTGTTTGAAGTATATTTGAAATTGATCTACATTGATTTCTGTTTAAATCACACAATATCACTACTTACTGAATGGGAAACTCATCCTGCAAGGGTCTGCTCGATATGACCCATTGGTCAGCCGTTTTTGCTCCTTTCGTCGCTGTGGACCCTTCTCGTTAGACGGCGCAAAATGGGGTAAGCATTGACCAGAGTTCAACATAAGCATATTCAGCACTGAAAGGAGAGGGACAACCAGCCACGGTTGAACTTGTCTGAGCATGTTTGAACTTGCAGGAAATGGAATTTCCTCTTCTGGTTTTCCCAAGAACTCAGTGTCAGCCAATCAGAGCTCTTCTTTTTTATTGCAAATGGCCACCTCCATGGGGGCCACCATTTGCAATCAAAAAGAACAGCTCTGATTGGCTGAGAACAGCTCTCAGTGTCAGCCAATCAGAGCTGTTCTTTTTTATTGCAAATGGAGGCCCCCATAAAGGGTGACCATTTGCAATCGAAAAGAACAGCTCTGATTGGTTCAAATTATTGAAAGATCCCATTCAATACGTCCATAATTTTTTTTAGTAGTTTCTTGTTCAGACATAGTTACACATATATATGTATCTTTTGCACAGATTAAAGTGCTTGAAGTATATTTTTAATTTATCTACATCAACTTCTGTTTAAATCACACAATATGAGGACTTAAAGAATGGGAAACTATTCCTGCAAGGGTATGCTCAATATGGAACAGTTGTCACCCGTTTTTCCTCCTTTCCTCGCTGTGGACCCTTCTCGAGTTCAACTATGTTGAACTTTCAAGGTCAGCGCTTCCATACGTCGGCAGTTCAGACTGACACTCAGAATATCCCAACTTTCACTATTATTTCTGCTTTTGATTCCTTTCAAAGAAAATTGCTCTTAGGTTAAATTAAATACTTCAGATCTTCCTCTTCAATCGCACATTAAGATCTTTTTAATCGACCCAATGAAAGCTATTAAATATATTTTGCACAAAATAAATGCTCCGCATAGACATAGCATTGCTGCAGCGCAAATACTGTGTTGTTTTACCCTTCGCGAGTAGTTGCCAGGGCTGTGACGTCATGCAGACGTCGAGAATACATTCACGTTGGCGACCGGGTGCGTCAAAGCATTCAGACTTTCACAGACATGTTCATTCCCCACCGTTTTGTGCCATCACACGGCGCCAACCAGTGTAAAGTTGACGGCGTCACACGCCGTCAAAAGTATAAATGGGCCAGTCATGCCCGTGCAGAAGGTCGGGAGTTCAAATCCCAACCGAGTCAAACCAATGTTTAACCAAATTTATACTTGCCGCTGGCTAGCCTGACACTTGACATTACTAGGATAGGACAAGGACTGGTTAGCTCAGTGTCAGGATAATGTTACTGAGTGGGAAATTGGATCATGGTGCCGGCGTCCTGATCTCCCGGTGGGGCAGCACTATTGGTATTAAAGTCGTCATGAGTGTGTACCGCCACAAGTTGGTGCTCGTCCTAACATGACCATAGCTGTAGCTAGGACGGAAAACCCAAACAAACAATTTTACAGAAAATAACTCAAACTGGATTTGTCGGTTTTTGCGCCTGAATCTTTCATATGTAAAGCGTGTGTGTGTGGGGGGGGGGGGGTCAGGGTGTTCCAGGGTGTTCCGGGGGGCGGGTTGGGGGGATATTGACTGAGTGGGATATTGGGTCATGGTGCCAGTGGCCTGGTCTCTAACTGAGGCAGCTCTAGAAAGGCGCCATGAGTGCGCACTGTCACAAGTTGGTACCCATTCTGATATGATTGTGGATGTTGCTAGGACAGAGCACCCCAACAAAATTTAAAAAACACATATATATATATATATATATATTTGGGTGTGCTGCATAAGCAATTATACGAGTATGATTATCCGAAAACCAGTTATCTATGAACTGTATCCGCATTCTGCCTCGCCTGGTGCTGCCACCTGGTTTCTTCCTCCTCACCTGGCTCTGCCTCACAGATATATGAGGCGGTCTCAAAAGGTGCTAAGCAATATGGGACAAAACTTTGTCCATTGTAATGATCAACATACTATCTGCTTATGCATTTGCTCAGGATAAACTTATTTGTTTTTTGCATGGTGTTTCATAATCCCAATAGAATACATATTGATTTGAAGCAAATGTCCTTGTGTTTTCAGTGTAACCATTTCTGTGCTGTTTTGTGTCAATCATTACAATGGACAAAATAAAGAAGCGTTATCACCTTTTGAGACAGGCTCAAATATAGTAACTTTAGTTAGCAGTTAATGTGACTGTGTTGCTGTGCTAAATTGTGACTTTTATCCAATTACTTAGCAACCACAACCTGACCATTATAAAGAACGGAGACTGCACTTGCGGGATGTCACATGTGTGTACTGCTGACGTTCGCCCTCTGTGTGGAACCGACGGGGTGACCTACAGCAATATATGCAAGTTCTCCCTGGCAAAGTTGTGCAAGTAAGTTGACGCTCCACATGTGGTGACACCAGCAATTAAAGTCTGATATAAAACACCCTTTATGCATATAGTATGTGAATGGAATTAAAGGCCCAGTCACACCTTACTGGACTGGGGAACCGGACGAGAAACGGACACTGTCCGGTACTGTCCGGCCATGTCCGGTACATGTCCGGTACCCATCCGGCGGTGTCCGGTGGTGTCCGGCGGAGTCTGGTACAAGTTTTGAATATTGCCAAAACTTCTACCAGACACCACTGGACTGACGTGTCCGGTTGGTGTCCGATTTGTCCGGTACATGTCCGGTACCCATCCAAACATGTCCGGTACTCATCCGTTGGTATCCGGTTTGTCCATTTTGTCCGGTACATGTCCGGTACCCATCCGTTACATGTCCGGTTCTCGTTCGGTTCTCATCCGGTACATGTATGGTACATGTACGGTACTTGTCCGGTTGTCTGGTGGCAATTGACCCAATTACCCTCCATTTTGTTACATTTCAATACATTTTTTGTGTACCGGAGAGCACCTGACTAGACAATTCTTTGTCCGGTGGTGTCCGGTACTCAGTCCGTTAAGGTGTGACAGGCGCTTAAAGGTGAGGGGTTGATATGTAATTTGGTATAGCGCTAGGTGGTATGCAATATGACGGAGCAAGCACAGGGTTCATATGGGGCCTGGAAAGTCTTGAAAAGTCTTGAACTTCATTTGCCCCATTTCAATTCAAGGCCTTGAAAATTCAGCCTCGAATTTAACCTTTTTGGGGTAATTAGTAGTGAAAAGCCCTGAATTCCATTAAACTGTCCCCACTGATCAAGATTAGTCTGAAATCACCATTCACCATTGTTATTTATTTTCCTGAAATCCAAATGCATAGAGTATTGAATTCCTATCAAATACAGCTTTGAAAAGCCTTGACCTCGGGAGTTCGGTTCTCGGTTGAGTCAAACCAATGACTTTTATAATTGATACTTGTCACTTCCTAGCCTCGCGCTCGGCATTAATAGGATAGGGAAAGGACTGGTTAGTTCATTGTCAGGATAATGTGAATGAGTGGGATATCGGGTAATGGTGCCAGCAGCCTGATTTTCCAGTGGGGCAGCACTATAAAGCCACCATGACTGTGCACTGTCACAAGTCAGTACCTGGCCTGATATGACCTTAGCTGTTGCTAGGACGTAAATCCCCACCAATGAACTATAGCTGTTCCATTGTTTATTAACATTTATCTTGTTTCTCCACTTCAGACCAACTATCAACATTGCCTACTATGGGACTTGCCGTGAGTAATGAAGGATTTAAAAAATTGGATGCCATGACATTTGTTATCCTTTATATATGTGTGGGTTAGCGCCCACCTCCCACTTGGCCAATATTTTGTAAACGTCTACCCCTTAAACGCCCATGTGTGGGTAAACGCCCACGCCACAGTTCAGTGATTTGCCAATTTAAACACCTAGGGCGTTAACCCATGAGAATACGGTATATGTTTATAAGTGGGGGGAGTTATTTCTGCTGTGTGCTTCTATATTGCATGTATTTATTGTTCTTGTATATATATACCGGGTGGTATGCAGGTATTGCAGGCATAGCAATACCTCAGGGAGTTTAACACCCCTGCCCTGCAGAGTTGTAAACCACTGCCTTGTGGTACAGGTTCTTGACAGAACCGAAGGCTAATGGAGCAAACCCTAAACAGAAAACCATGTCACTGTGGCAGCAGTAAGGGCGGTTGATGTATGGAACTCCCAACATCTCCCGACCAGCCACTGCAGGGACAAATAGTTTTGCGTCTGTCTTGACATGTTCTTGCCGGTGTGAAACCTCTATTTGCTCCCCGAGAGAGTGCTGTGGTAACTTGCAAAAGCCAGCAGCACTTCAACAGTTTTGCAGGCAGCTTTCCTGAAATGTACAACCGCACAAAGGAGAGTGGCATTCAAGTAATGAAAGCAGTCTTTGTCGCATCGCGGCCGACAGCATGATGATCTATATACCAATTCCATACATGTCAAGTACTACGTTTTGGCCGTAAAGACTACGGTTTTACACATAAAATTACAACTATAGTCATAGGTGAGCAAACCATATGGTTTTCAGCGTATTTGAACTCTCAATTTAGGGTTAGGGTTAGAATGCAAATACAGAATTTGATACGCATAAATAATTGTTGAAATCGCAAATTACTGTAAGGACTAGCAGTTATATTGATTTTATGGTTTCGCCGAGAAATATATGGTTTTCACAATCTTAGACTACTGTTTTCATTCTTGGGGGTTGACACCTATGCAATTCCATAAATCTCTCTCCATTCCTCCCCCCTACTGCCCTGTCCACCCCCCCCCCCCACCCCCCTCTCCACTCCCCTTTCCATTTCTAACTCCACCGGCCCCCTCCATTTAACAGTTTAAAAATATATATAAAATATAAAGAAATTCAGGAGCGGGCCATTTTTCAGGCACGGGCGGAGATGATCACCATTTTGATTTTTGTGTGCGCCTAATTCGGGGGGGGGAGGGGGGAATTGCTTGTTTTCCATAGACATGACAGGCCAGACCAAAAAAGATATTTGAAAAAACACATCAATTTTTCAACAAATTTTACAGTTTCTTTTCTTGTTTTCAGAATGTAACATAACCTGTGACCCGAAGGAGAGTAAGGTGTTTGTCTGTGGCTCGGACTTCATCACATACTCAAACAGGTGTACCTTAAATGCTTTCGGCTGTAACAGGTAATTTATCTACATATGAAAAGTTCAGGCGCAAAAACCACGTAAACGACAATGCAAATATTGAGTTAAACATTGGATTCAAGCCTTCAAAGGGTTACTTTTTTACATTCCTATTTTTTGTTCATTGCTCCATAACCATTTTTTCATAGCCAATGTAGAATTAGTGACAATTAAAATTAGCTTCAGGTAAATTTTGAACATTTTATGTTAACTTTTGGATTGGCGTTTAGGGGGATTTGTGCCTGAACTGTTCATTTATTAAACTGAATAAATGTTATTTTTATATAAACCACGTCATGGGAATATGGATTGCAGCTAAATACACTACATATATATACGGACCAGTGGCACTTATAGTATGGTGGGAGGGAGCGAGACGTAGCTCAGGTGATAGAGTGTCCACCTGTGAAGATATTGGTCATCCGATCGATCCTGCTCAGTGGACACATTTGCAGTTTGGGTTATTTTCTATTCCAACCAGTGTTCCAGAATTGGTTCATCAAAGGCCTTGGTATGTGCTGTCCTGTCTGTGGGAAAGTGCATATAAAAGACCCCTTGCTGCTTATCGGAAAGAGCAGCCTATATGTGGCCGCAGCAGGTTTCTTCCAAAGAAATATGTCAGAATGACCATATGTTTGACATCCAATAGCCGATGATAAAAATCAATGCGCTCTAGAGGCGTCGTTAAATAAAACAAACTTTTGATATGGTGGGTATGGCATCCACCCTGAGCGCGTCTTGAAGAGGGGGCGCCACTTGAGCTGATATTACGCTAAAGTTATCTAAAAGACGGGTGTCAGATGTTTGGACAGGGGCGCAATTTCAGTGCTTGCCATAGGCACATTTTTCTGAAGATACGCCACTGACACCGGCATTATGTGGACTAAAAAGAAAAGTGTCATAAACAGTTCAGCTAGGATTAAGGTATTCAAGTGTCGTTTGATTTTCATTTGTCCATCTGAATTTTCACTTGTCCTGGACAAGCGGACAAGCTCTTATTTCAAATGCTGATATATATCTTAAGGGGCTGTCACACTACGTACGACCTATGGCGTTAGCGTATGCGCTTTTCGACCAACACATCGGCATAGGCCGTCATAGGTTACGCATAGGTTGGGCATACATCGTATATGCTTTTCATAGGTCGTCATAGGTCGCTGTAGGTTGAGCCACCATACGTTTCTCATACACTGGACGTACGCCGGCATAGGTTACGCATAAGTTAGGGGTAGGTCGGCATAGGTTAGCCGTACGTTGAACCTGTGTCCTCCGCGTGTCTCTGGCGTATATAGTATATGCCTAGCTTATGTCTAATGAGCCTCTAGCGTGTGCTGGCGTACCCTTTGCATATTGCGAGCGTATGCCCAGCGTGTTGGCTATCTGTCATACTATGACGTATGGCCTTAGCGTATGCCGACCTATGACAATTTTGACCAACACGTCGGCATACGGCATCATAGGTTACGTATAGGTTGGGCATAGGTCGAGTACGCTCGGCATAGGTCGGCGTAGGTAGCCGTATCTCGACCTATTTTTATTTTAAATTATTTTGACACGTTACGCACACGCCGCCGCCATACGTCGTAGTGTGACAGGGCCTTAAAATGTGTAAATAGTTACTAGCACATTGTGTAAAGTACCGGATGTGGTGGCTGAATCAGTTAGAGCACAAGCTTCCCGTATGGAAGGTCAGGAGTTCGAATTCCAGCTGAGTCAAACCTATAATTAACTAAATTAATACTTGTCGCTACATAGCCTGACACTCGGCATTACCAGGACAAGGCAAGGACTGGTGTGCTCAGTGTCAGGATAATGTGACTGAGTGGGAAATCGGGTCATCATGCCGGCGGCCTGGTCTCCCAGTGGGGCAGCATTTTGAAGTTGCCATGAGTGCGCACTGTCACAAGTCAATACCTGTCCTCATAGGACCATAGATGTTGCTAGGAAGTAAAACCTCAACAAAGCAATAACAATTATATATATATATATATACATAAGTATATATTGGTTGGATGGTTGTTGGAGTTTTACATCCTGGCAACATCTAAGGTCATATCAGGACGGTTATATATAGTCACTTTATTTAGCAGTTCATATATTTTCTTATGCTAAATTGTGATTTTTTTTTCCAATTCCTTAGCGGCTACACCCTTTACCATTATAAAGAATTGCAGCCTACACCTGCGGGATGTCACATGTACTACGTCCTGACGACGAGCGCCCTCTATGTGGAATCGACGGTGTGACATACAACAATAAATGCCTAATAAATGCCTGATATAACCTCAGATGTTGCCAGGATGTAAAACTCCAACAAACCAAACATACAATCCCCTGTCTCTCCTCCTTCCTTTGTGCAGTGGCCTGAACCTGACAGTGCTGCATACAGGAGGGTGTGTGTGTGGTGCCGGGTACCAGTGTACCAAGGAGCTGAAGCCTGTGTGTGGCACTAATGGCGTTACCTACAACAACCATTGCCTCCTCAGACTGGCGAACCTCTGCACGTGAGTGCCATTTCTCAATCTTACCACAAGTAGACCTTTAAGTGTTCACACTTCCTGTCTACCATTCACTTCCCGTCTACCATTCACTTCCTGTCTACCATTCACTATTTTTTCCACAGAACATTCCGCGCATTGAGCAGTTAGGCACTACATTACAAGTAGTGTCAATTTTGTTAAAGTTGCATGGTCCGATGGCGTCTGAATTTTTATTTTATTTTTTAGATAAATATATCAAATTGATCATTATAATTTACTAATTATCCGCCCCGGAGTAATTTTGTCCGGAGTAATTTTGAGGAAAAATGGCTAGTTTTGAAGCAATTGGAGCTGAAAGAACTCAAAATACTTTGGACAAGCTTCCCAAAAGTCCTCTCGCTATGACGCATATTGACGTCTCGCGATGACCACGTGATGTGGAATGACCTAAATAAAATATAGCCTGGGTACCTTTTTTTTCTACTGATGGTGCCATTGCGCCATCATTTGTTTCTTGGCATGTGATCTGGGCTGACCTAATGATTATCAAATGTATTGTTCCCGGATAATAATATACATAATTATTACATCACTCTTATTCAGATCTGTAACAATTATTTAGTACAAAATTCCATGCAACTTGATATCAACCTAGGCTATGGTGCCAGCAATAGTACTAGTGGACATCCTGGAACCTGACTATGTACTTGGAATGAGGGTCAAGGCTACTGAGGCCACAAGATTGACCTAATTGATTAAAGGCTTCCTTGTGTGATGGGTTTCTCAAAGTAGGATGAGGTAGTAAATTCACTGATTATTCTATATATGCTGTCCCAAATCACTTGTTAATGCACCAATATCTAAGATGGATATATAATCAAATTAAGATAGATGTTTTGGTTTTGAAAAATAAATATTTCATCAGACCATGCAACTATAAGGCCCGGTCACATACACATTAGTGGAAGTTGAACGTAGTGGAGGCTAATGTAGTTGAACATAGTTGAACGTACCGGCATCGATACTTCTCCGTCATGCTAACTTGGTAATAACGTGGGTGGGCCATGAGTTCCGATTTAATCTTTGGACATGTTCAAAAGAGCGCTATGTTAGAGGCTAATGTACTGTGGCGAAGTCTCCATACTCTTAATGTATTCTAGCGTTATCTAGCATACTCTAGCATACTTTAGTGTACTTGGACCTAGTTGAACGTCGCTGACCGTAGTGGAGGCTAACATACATTGAACGTAGTTGAACGTGCTGTAACGTATTTATCCATACCAAAACCTGCCGTACCTTAACTTTTTTCACTGTAGTTTAACGTACTTACACCATGTTTGACCCACGTTAATCTATACTACGTGTATGTGACCAGCGCTTAAGTGTCGTAGTGCTGGTGCAAAGGGAGGGTATATTGCACCTAGTGCGGTATTCGAACCCACGCTTCCTGCCATTCTGGCACTGAATGGAAGAAGCTGCCTTTCTGAAATAAGCGATTATATTTGGTATTTCTGTTATGTTTCTCTGTATTGTGTATCGTGCATTAGTTCTAAAGGAGTCAAGTTCCTGTCATGGCCACCAATGACTGCGTTGTTGGTTGAAATCGTATATTGTGTGGTTATTACCTGTCTCCTATCGCAATGTTGTGTTTATTGTCTCATATATAAGGAGTATAATATATTATGCGTATATAAATGCCAGAATTAAATGGTTCTATTATTAATATTATCGATCGATTAATAATTAATTATGCTGCATTCGGCTCGTTAGATATTGTCCAATCGATGGCCATTCCCGGCGAGCCCGGGACTGCCCTAGGTGGCGCCAAAACGGCGGGTTCCGCAGCCGGGCCGCCATATTTGTTCATTGTGCGCCCAGATTTCAAACTTTGTAACTGGTAGGCAATAAAGCAATAAAGACTTGTCCATCCCATCACCGCTTTCATCCTTGTTTGAATGTAGGCAAATTTATATATGGTATATATAAAGATATACCCCAATAGAAGCACGCTACCCAATAGAAGCACACACTCCATTTTAAGATTGAAGGCGAGCACAAATTTACGATCATATTCAGACTGAATGCACATAAAATAAGACAATCCCACTTTATTTCAGAGGCGCGACAAAAACAAATAAAAATGTACGATCATATTCAGACTGAATGCACATAAAATAAGAATGTGCGTTTGATGCGCGAAAAGGAAGAAAGGCAAGGCAGGGGTGGAAGAAAGGCGTTTATTTGACGCCTGACAACAGAGTATACAGAGGAAGAGAGAGGCTCATGAGGAGCAATGCAATGATAGGAAAGTAAAAGGGGCTCATAAGGAGCAATGGGATGATAGGGCTCATGAGGAGCAACAGGGAAATGTACAGGGTAAATAATAGAGTTCAGGCAGAGTCAAATGTCTGAGGGGTGAGTGAGGGGGTGCCGAGGAGCCCTCCACCGCTGAAAGAGAAAGACATAAGAGAAAGAGATGGGTGAGTGGGTGGAGAAAAAGGAAGAGAGCTGGAAGGCGGCAGGAGGGCGAGTGCCTGAGGGAGGCCGGCGGGCGGCCTTATAAGGGGAGGGGGACGGGCGACAGCAGGTGAGGTGTGAATGCTGCCGGCCCGGGGGAGGGCGAGAGGCGGTGAGCAGCGGGGGTCGGGTGAGGCGCGAATGCTGCGCGACAGGGGCGGGGGAGGGAGCGGCGCGCGGCGGCGTCGGGTGAGGTGAGAGCGCAGCGCGACAGCCCGGGGCGCGGGAGGGTCTCTTCCTTTCCTCGCATCAAACGTAATGCTTCGCATTACGACCAAATCGGGGCACATTATAAGGGGGTTCCATTGTATACATATAGATTTATTTATTTGTGTATACTTATGTAAGATGTTCTATGTTCGAAATATATTCTGATTATTGTTATATCATACACAGTGGCACTGCATAGTTACTCGACAAATATTATAGTCTCAGATATTAAGGTTCAGTTTTTTTAATTATTTGGATGTAAGATTCCGGGAATTTGAATTGAATTTAAAGACAATATTCAATATTCATGGCCGAGACAGTTCCACATACCAGTCAATAAAGGATCAATATTATTTTACTACTATAGTAAAACCTCTTTAACCGACCACCTCCACAGATCGACCACTCCCATATATCGATCACTTCATTTGGATCCCAAACGATCGCCCATACAATTTCATTGTAACGATAATAAAAAAACATCCCTAAACCAACCAACTCCCTAAACGGACCACCTCTCTAAATGGACCATTTAATGTTGGGTACATGGTCGGTCGATTTAGAGAGGTTTTACTGTACTTTGTATTATTGAAATTTTTTCTTTTTTGGTCCATTAGTTGTTTAAGCAGGGAAATTTCAGTCATAGATGACTGGTCTTCCTCATTCCACTGCTGGTCGATAGAAAGCCCGAGCCTACACTTTTACCGACCCAAGGGATTTTTAACCTCCCACACCACATAGACATGGTATGAGAGCAACTGGCCTTTGATGATGCTGTAAGTTATACACAGCGGTGGAAATGCAAATTGGCAGAGCTGGGGGCACGGGGGAATCGAACCGCCGACCCTCAGATTAGGAGTCTGACCTAGAAAAAAGTCAGACACTCTAACTACTCCGCCACAGAGAACGCCACAAACTAAGTGATCAAACTAAGTGAAATGTAATTCTCTTTTACCTTTTCCTTCTTCCATTTCAGACCTGGAATAAGTCTAGCTGGGATTGGATCGTGTTGTGAGTACCATGGGATATTAAAACCAGGCGGGTTTTTTGTTGTTTGGGTTTTATTTACATCCTGGCAACATCTCAGGTCATATCGAGACGCGTACCCCCTTGTGCACTCATGGCAACTTTACATGGCCACTAGGAAATCAGGCCACCGATGCCATGACCCCATATCCCACTCAGTTACATTATCCTGACACTGAGCTAACCAGTCCTTGCCATATCCTATTAATGTCGAGCGACAGGCGAGGAGGCAACATTTATCTATTTTATAAGTCATTGTTGTGCATAGCTATATAGCTAAGTATCATCTGCTCATTTAGTAGACTGAGCCTGTATCAGAATATCTGCAGCATCTTGTCTGCCCAAGTGGGGTGCAAATCCATGTACCGAGGGGAAAAAAAGTTAGTTTCATATAACAACGCCTCTAGAGCACATTGATTTTCATATCATTGGCTATTGGACATTAACCATACGGTCATTCTGACATATTTCTTTGGAGGAAGCTTGCTGCCGCCATATAGGCTACTCTTTCCGATAAGCAGCAAAGGGTCTTTTATATGCACTTTCCCACAGACAGGTCATCACATACCACAACCTTTGATGAACCAGTTGTGGACCACTGGTTGGATCGGAAAATAGCCCAAACTGCAAATGGGTCCACTGAGCAGGATCATTCGGATGACCAATACCTTCACAGGTCGACACTCTACCGCCTGAGCTACGTCCTGCTCCACATGTACCCATGAAGCTCAAAGTCACTTAAAAGTGCATAGTCCTATGGTTTTGAGTTTCTGGCATTTTTCTGAGATCAATATATCAAACTGATTGTCATTATCTACCTTACTTTAGTTTTGAAGTAACTTTTATTTCAAATTGCTAACCTTTGAGATAATTGAAGTGTAAACATGTCAACTTAGTTTTGGCAAGGACGGCAAAACTCTGACCCCATGGGCTTCTGCAGTAACAGGTTCTATTAAATTGACTCGGTATTCCCTTATACGTGACGACAAATATTTAATACGTGCACCAGCATCTAAATTAGATATGTAGAATCAAATCTAGATAATTGTTTTGGTTTTGAAAATTTGATGTTTTCATCGTACTATGCAGCTTTGACTTTGGTGATCAGATGAGGAAGCGGTGTTTCAAATGTGATATTTGTCATATTATTGAATACTTCCATTAAAATCTTCTCCTCAGATTGCAACTACAACTGTTCGCAAGTCTCCAGACCCGTGTGTGCGTCAAACTTCAAAACGTTTGCGAACCGCTGTGTCTTCAATATGAAAAACTGTCAAAGGTAACTTGCAATCACTATTAATAAAAATGCATGGTAGCCCAGAAAAAAAAGAGATATGGGGGGAGGGGTTCCTATTTGAAGCAGTTTTCGCTCAGATTTAGGAATAGTTGTTATTCACCCCTACTCTGAGTAAGGGTGGATCTTATATTTACCATAACAGATGGTTTTGATCCCCTGCTATATTGTTTTAGATAAATGTCTGCAATGAGTGTGGATGCTCATTTGGAATCATTGCTGGGTGCAGGGAGCGCGAAGCTGACACCCCCCCCCCCTTCCGAGGGATGGGTGGGGCGGGGGGAGGGGAACTAAAGCAAAGTGTGTGGGGGGGGGGGGGGGGGGGTGGCCACACACCCCCCCCCCATCGATGCCAACAAATCATGAACACAAACTACAACACACACCTCCAATCCAAACAACCAATCATATCACAACAGAATCCGGAGCCCAGGGCTCCACCACACCTCATATGGTCAGTCTGCAACAGTGCCTCCGACTGACCACACCTAGTATAAACCCCTTAGCCACCCACCCACCCACACCTGCTGACTGATTGGCCGAGCCAATCAAAACATAACAAACAACAAATCAAAAAGATTGAAAAAAAAACTATTATAAAAAGACATTTAACTTTTAATATTTACCACGAATCAACGTGGTGTCATAATTTATCATTTATAATTATAATTGTTATTAGTATGTCTCATCACCTATTTAAATTGTTTGCATTTTAAATGTTCTCTTCTCATATCAACACATTTTTGTATTGCTATCTTATGTTCTCATATCAAAACATGTCAAAAGTAGCCAGATAGCACACCACACAGCTACGTACAAGCCTCCAATCAAATTACTTATCAGCAGCTACTGTGTGGATAACACCGACACTACAACTGGCCAGCATTGAAAACAAGCCTGGGTACCTGGGCTTGTATGCTATGGACAGTATAAATACAGCCTCAATTAAAAAATTAAAAAAATTAAAAAATATGTTCTGCATATCACATCTGTATTTGCAAGAACAACTTTAAAGTCTCAATGTATATATCTATCTATATGTTGTAATCAAATATGGAATTCACTTGATGATAATATCAAATGTTCAAAACACATCTATATGTTTCAACGAATGTATAAAAAGAAAATCTTTAAGCTTTACCAGAGGGAAAATACATAGTAGTCGAGTACATATATATTGAGATGTAATTTACAGTATTGAGGGTAATGTTAATATGCTTTTTACTTTTATTTTTCTATTTATTATTTCTATGGTATAAGTAATGTATATGTGTTATTTTTAAATCGGGAAAGCACCTCATAAGTATTGTATGTCTGCTTTCTCCATTTTCATGTGAAAAATACTTACTGATATAAATATCAACTTGTGTGTACATTGATCATGTGGAAATAAACATTTTTGTATTATTATTATTAGTATTATAATACACTTAACTGATCATCGACCATGACCTTAGGTCGGCCCTGACTGCCCCACCGATACAACCACACATGTAATGTGTGTGAGGCGGAGGCGCCCGAATAATGCCATGTTTTCCCAACCTCAGCTTATTATAAATTCCTTACTTCAATTTTAATGCTGCATAATCCGATGAAGCATCAATATTTTCAAAACTAGAACACTTATCTAAATTTGATTATGCATAAATCTAACTTAGACGTTAGATACTGATGCACTTATTAAGCATCTGTTGCACATGGAATGGAATATTGAGTACATTTAATAGAAGCTATTGCTGCGTTAGCTTATGGTGTCCGCATTTTGGGATGCTTGCCAAAACTAATTTGACGTGTTTACACTTAAAATATCTCCAAAGTTAGCAGTTTAAAATAAAAGTTACTTCAAAATGAAGTAATGTTGATTATAACAATCAATTTAATATATTTATCTCAGAAAGTTCATAGAACCTCAAAACTATCGGACTGTGCAATTTTAAGTACCTTTTTATTAAAAAATAGTTAACTTTTGAGATATTTGAAGTGAAGGCATGACAAATTAATTTTGGCATGCACACCGAATTGCCAACCACCAGAGCCTTCAGCAGTAACACGTTGTATTAAAGTGGAAATTGTATGCAGCAATGAATGCTTAATGATTGGCTGTTGGAGTTTTACGTACTGGCAACATCTAAGGTCATATCAGGACGAGTACCGATTTGTGACAGTGCATACGCATGGCGACTTTATATGGCTGCCCCACTGGGAAATCAAACCACCAGCACCATGACCTGATATTCAACTCAGTCACATTATCCTAACACCAGTCCTTGTCCTATCCGAATGATGCCGAGCGCCTGGCTAAGAAGTGACACGTAGTATTTAAGTCATTGGTTTGACCCAACCAGGGTTCGAATCCCACGATCTACCAAAAGATGGTTATTGAGTGCACCAGTATCTAAGTGAGCTATGTAGAGTCAAATCTAGATTAGTGTTTTGGTTTTAAAAAACGAATGCCTTCTTCGGACTGAACAGCTTTGAAGTTGTAAGCAATCGCTTAATCTACACAAGCTGGTCATCACACCCAAGGAAATTGGCAATTAGGTCAACTAATATTTTAGAAATTGGTGATCGTCCTTTTGAAATAAAAATCAGGGTCGTGTGGGCAGTTCTTATTTTTATTTTCTATTTTTCATGTAGAAGTAATATGTAACCAGATGCAATGGCCGAATGAGTTGAGCATCCGCCTCCCATTCTGGTAGGACATGGAATTCAAACTCATGGGTTCGAAACCTGGCTGAGTCAAACCAATTGAAATATCTAGATACCCACCCCTTAAATACTATAAATGCAACTCAACACTTATCCTTGGTCAGGAAGTGGATTCTATTATTTTCTTACTTTCACATAGATACAATTACAAACATGCACAATATAACAATACACAATTACAACCTGCAACCAACAATCAGATACAGTTCCCACAATATTCTCTGATGCCTCTCATCTGGAACAATAATTCCACTACCTCACCTTGTATACTGGTCACTTTCCTTCCTGGTCCTATCTGCTCCCAGCACAGTCTCCTCCCAGCAATCTCTCCTCTCAGCTTGTCTGCCCACCAGTGTGTCTCTGTGTATGTGTGTCTCTGTGTATGTGTGTGGTCACCTCCTTGAATTCTGGGGTGGTGAAACCTTACGACGGTTACTGGCTGCAGAACTGCAGCATAATAGAAAGGCACCTATAAATCGGCCCAATCTTTGGTTGAAGATTAATCTTCTGGTGGGACGGTTATAGAATCTGGGGGGTGTCTTTACAACGATTAAATGATGAGTCATTGGAGCGGTCCAGAATCACTCCGGTCTGGCGGTAGCAAAGCACTGGTATCCAGCACAGAGCAGCAAGAGTTTCCGAGGAAGAGACGGGTAAAGATGGGTCCAGCGGTTCCAGCAACGAGAACAAAGCGAGAGAAACGTAAAGGTAAAGGGCCCCACCCAAGCAAACAACTGCCTTGGTCAGGGGGAGAAGTAAGCTTGGGAGAAAAAAAAGGGTAGAGTATAGGAAAGAGAAATGAGGAGAGTTGAGTCAAAGGACCGTGTCTATTTGCTCTATGGTGACCAGCTGGTGAGCCAAAGACACGGACAGAGTAAGAGTAGAAAGTGAAATGCTGGCAAACTCCCCCTCCTGTACCTCTTTTCAGACAATATCAAGGAGGAGCATGGCCAGCGGAGAGGAGATAGAGAGAGGTGTGGACGAAGTGCGGTCCGGATAGCAAGTGGTCACCTCCCTGAGCTACCCCCCCTTTATACCCAACCAGGTCCTGCTGGTTTCCCCAACAAACACAGCTACCCCAAACAAACACAGCTAGCCCCACCCCCACTACTGGTCACCAACAAACATGCAGCTCCCCCAGTGCTGGTTACGACAAACATACAGCCTCCCTCACCCCCAGTGCTGGTTACGGCTGGCTGCAGCTACACATAGTCGATCACTGCACAGAGTGGCATACCAACTTACTCCAGTTTTCTTGACATAACAGCTTACTGCAACTCTCTTAATTAAACCCAATCTACACTCCACCATAAACCCCATTTACATTGTCCTTTACAATAGGTCCTTCTGGCCTATTTTATATTTGAACCATTCCTACATATTTAATCATTTTACACATATTATTACACAATTCCTTATACACGACACCTCAGAATTTAACCCAAAAAGTCGCATATTTTTACACAATGACTTAGAAATTGATAGAAAAGTTGAATTTCTGCTAGCCCGAAGCATTTTAAAGTTTTTAAACAATTTTTTTTATTTTGTTTATTCCGGAGCGGGCGAGTTTTCAGGCACGGGCAGGGACAATCACCAATTTCGTTTTTACTTTGGCCTTATCATCAATTATAAATCAGCGCTTCTCTATACTTATTTCTGTTGATGTTTAATTTTTGTGCTGGGGGGTCGTTAAACAAACAAACAAACAAATATTATTTCTGGTTCCTTTTTTAAATTTTTTTTGGGTACATTAGTTGTTTAAGCAGGGGAAATTTCAGTAGCAGACTACTGGTCTTCCTCATTCCACTGCTCCTTGCCCTATCCTAGTAATGCCAAGTGTCTGGCTAGGAAGCGACAAGTATCACTTTTTAAGTCATTGGTTTGACTCAACCAGGATTCGAACCCATTCTTATATGCCATTCTTACTTATTCTAATTTCTCTGATTACCTTCTAGGGGCAATGACCTTAGTGTGCTGTACGAAGGAGTGTGCACTTGCACTGGCAATTACCGATGCAGCATAGCATCGAAGCCTGTTTGTGGAACAGACCGGGTGACGTACGGAAACGAGTGTCTCATGGAAGTGGCCAACCTGTGCACGTAAGCATACGATATAGCGATATAGCGAATGGTAGACAGGAAGTGTGAACACTTATTTGTCTCTCTTTTTGTTTTGTTGATACATTAGTTGTCCCAAGCAGGGGAAATCCCAGTCACAGACGACTGGTCTTCCCCACTCCAGTGCTGGTCGATAGAAAGCCCGAGTCTACACTTTTACCGACCCAAGGGATTTTTAACCTCCAACACCACATAGATATGGTATGAGAGCAACCGGCCTTTGATGACGCTGTAAGTTATACACAGCGGTGGAAATCCAAATTGGCAGAGCTGGGGGCACGGGGAATCGAACCGCCGACCCTCAGATTAGGAGTCTGACCTAGAAAAAAGTCAGACACTCTAACCACTCCGCCACAGAGAATACAAGCCAACATTTGAAAATTCTCATGGGGGAGACTATGCGCGAAATCAGTTTTTACACCAATCGCACACACGTTCAGCAACATGTAGCAAAGGTTGATCAGTACCAACATTTTATTGCACCATAAAACATGAAAAAAATGTAATTAAGAGTTGTAAATAACTGCATGTATTAGATAGATTGTTTTCTAAAAGCGATAGATTTCTTCCTAAAAGTGGTATAAAAAGAAAATCGTTAAGCTTCAGCAGAGTGAAAATACATAGTAGTCTAGTATATAAACAATGAAATGTAATTTACAGTATTAAAAGTAATGTTAACATACTTTCAATTTTTCAATTTTTTATTTTAATTTTATTAGCAATGTATATGTGTTATTTTTAACTGGGGAAAGTGCTTCATAAGTATTGTACTTCTGCTTTCTCCTTTTTCATGCAAAACATTACTGATATAAGTATCAGCTTGTATACATTGTACAATGATCATGTGGAAATAAATATCTATCTATCTATCTATTTATATATCTATATATATCTATATATCTATCTATCTATATATCTATCTATCTAACTCATCCAATAAGCTCACTAAGATCCACCCTATATTCTTTCAGGCCGGGTGTCGAGATTCGATTTGCTTATTCTGGAGTGTGCATCAATTGTAAGTTTGCCGAAATAATATAATAAAAATCAATGATAAATATGGTAGGCCTATATATAACGAGTTCAGGTGCAAAACCCAGTAAACGCCAATGCACTAATTGAATGAAAATAAAAATTGTTTAGCTGATGGTAATATTAATTCTCACCCCTTCCACTTTTCTTGTCAAATGGTTTTGGAGCAATGACAAAAAAATATGAATGTTAAAAATGAACCTTTCGAAGGTTTGACTCCAATGTTTATCTTCATATATAAAACACTTCATTTGTTTAAAGTTGAATAGTCCGATGGTTTAGAGTTTCTGCCATTTTCTGAGATAAATAGATTAGATTGATCGCTATAACCTACCTTACTTAAGTTTGAAGCAACTTTTATTTTAGATGGTTAACTTTGGAGATATTTGAAGTACAACCATGCAAAATTAATTTTGGCAAGCACGCCAAAACTCTGACACCATAGGCGTCTGCAGAAACAGGTTCTGTTAAATTGCATCTGTATTCCCTTCAGTGTGATGACAAATGTGTATAAGTGCAACAGTATCTAAGTTAGATATATAGAATCAAATCCAGATGATTGTCTTGGTTTTGAAAATTTGATATTTTCATTGGACTATGCAGCTTTAATTACCTGCAACTGATAGTGATACTAAGACTTTTGTGCGACAGTACTCCGTACGTTGCTTCGCACACTAAATACTAATTAGAAAAATATCACAATTTCAAAAAGGCCAAATAAAGAGAATTTGAATGGTGATCATCACTGCCGTGCCTGAAAAATCGCCTGCCCCTGATTAAAATTTTTTTTTAATTTGTCAAAAAAACTGTTAAATCTGGAGGGTGAGTGGGGTAAGAAAAGGGAAGGGTAGTGGAGAGTGGAGTGGATGGAGTGAGAAATAGGGCAGTTAAGAGCGGGGAATAGACAGGGCAGTGAGGGAAAGGAATGGAGAAGGATTTGAGGGGTGATAGGGAGGGAACTGGGAAGGGGAGGGAGAAGGGTTGTGAGTAGATGGGGAGGAGACCAGTGAAATACTGAAAAAATACAAATAAAATACAAAATAAAAACCGCCCGCCCGGTGTCGCGGTTTAGATTCTCCAGGGTTTACATTCTACGCTCGGCATTCTGCGCATGCGCGTATTCATTAACACGACCCGGTGTGGTGTTTTCAGCGGGTTCCCGTGCTCAGAGGTGTCCCTCGCTTCTGCGCTGCTTCTGCGCATGCGCGGATTTCGCATCAACTCGGGTCACCCCAGCCACTTATTGGCGCATGCGCACATCCTACAAACTCGGGTTGAATAATCGAATACGCTCGGGTGGACAGTTTGTTCTTTTTTTTTTAATAACCGATAAAAGTACAGCAAAATAGGATTTAAAGTATTGTATCATGGCCCAGTTTACCTAAATTTCCATTTCATTAATCTAAGTTATTCTTTTTTTGCACACGGGACGTGTATTTGTCGACTCCACTCGAGTGTTCTATTTGAAATTCGGATGACTCGAGTCGCCCGGTTCGTGTTAACGATTACGGCCATGTTTACTAGATTCTGACGCATGCGCAGAAGCGAGGGACACCTCTGAGCACGGGAACCCGCTGAAACCACCACACCGGGTGACTCGGGTCACACGAGTTGCTAGAAATTCAAATAGAACACTGCAAGTGGAGTTGACAAAAACACCTGCCGTTTGCTGTAGTTATATCGGTTAGGTAAAAAAAAAAGAACAAGTTTTGGATTAAGCCACCATTTTCCCCACCCCAAGCGTAGAGAAGCGTATTCGATTATTCAATCCACGTCTGTAGGTTGCATCCGAGTCGGGTTGCAACCCGAGTTGATTAATCGAATAGGCCCCATTTGGCGGAAATGCCATTCGATTTTGACGCATGTGCAGAACCCCCACGTAAAATATAAACCCACGGAGAATTTAAACTGCGACACCGGCTCTGATTTTTATTTCAAAAGGACGATCACCAACTTTTTTTTATTTGGCTTATAATCTTAAAGTCGCCCTGGTATAGTCCACTAAGACGACAAACAAACTCGGAATGTAATACATGCTTGTTTGTCAATCCCATCAATTGCTAGTGAATGCATTTGGAACCTTGTGTGGTTTGAGGCGGTCTTTACGTACATGCTCACCTGTGTGTTTGTGCAGCCTGTGACTTCCGGTGTCCCCTGAGTTCTAACCGCTGGCCCGTCTGCGGCTCAGACTACAAGACCTACCGAGACAACTGCTTCTTGGACGACGCCATATGTAGAAGGTAAATGCCCCAGTCACACTACTGCTTGCGACCACTTGTGACCACTTTGCGACACAAAAAACCGCAGTCGCCAGCGACTTCCTTCCGACTAAAGCAACCTATGAAAATGGCCACTGACCTCTGGGCGACTATTTTGATCGCAAGGTTTTTGGTGCAGCAGCTGCAACCTCCTTGTGACCAACAGGCTCCTTGGCTCCTCCGACGCCTCCCCATTGGTCCGCTCACCGCTCCACGTGCCCCATACTCAGCCAATCACAGCGCGCCCCTCACCAGGCCCGCCCTCATCCTTCGCCCGACCCCAACTGGTCAGTCTCCATCATGCTCTCAGTTAGATAAAAGATTCACCACATACTTACACTAGGGGTGAAAAACAACCCTATATAAAAGCTGGCAAAGAATTTTGACATGGTGGGGAAATGAACTGAGCTGATAAATTCTTAATTTAAGAAGCACAATATATTCTTTATGTACGTCTTCATTATATTATTTACCCGCTACTTTTGAGTTGGAAAATATCATAAAACATATACTTTAATGCAATTTAAAAGTGAAATCGACCCCATTTTATCTCCGCCATCTTGTCCTTTTGCATTCTCTCTCATTTCATCAAGTCTGTGCTGATATGAGTAGCCATTTGATACTGGAACAAGGCGTTCCACTTCCGGTTCCATACTAAAGCAGTTTTCGCCAGCTTTTATGTAGGGTTAGTGTTCACCCCTGTACTACAAGTATCTAGCTCTCAGCCTGACCATTATACTTTTTACCCACCCACACCTCCAATTGATTGATAGAATTAAAATTGCAATCAAAAACCTATGAAAATTACGCAATACTATTCATCATCCTAATTAAATAACCTAATTAAATCAAATTTCCACCCGGGCACTTTAATTATGCCATTTTTATTTGATGAATATAGATTGTTTCACAATGTCTCATTACCTTCCCCGTATTCTTCATTATTACATCGCTCATCTTTATTTGCATGATCTTCTCTCGGTCGCTTCTCTGTGATTAGAACTTTGATATACCAATGGTAGTAGGCCTACTGCCACTGGAGCTGCTACCGGAATAAAGCCATGTTTACCCCACTCCATGCACCACTTGCTATCCGGACCGCACTTCGTCCACACCTCTCTCTATCTCCTCTCCGCTGGCCTTGCTCCTCCTTGATATGTCTGAAAAGAGTTCCAGGAGGGGAAGCCCGCCAGCATTTCACTTTCTACTCTTACTCTGTCCGTGTCTTTAGCTCGCTGGTTGGTCACCAGAGAGCAAATAGACACGGTCCTTTGACTCAACTCTCCTCATTTCTCTTTCCTAGACTCTACCCTTTCTATTTCTCCCAGGCATATTCTCCCCCTGACCAGGGAAGTTGTGTGCTTGGGTGGGGTCCTGTACCTTATCTTCTCTCTCTTGTTCTCGTTGCTGGAACCGCTGTATACCCCTTTGCCCGTCCCTTTCTCCTAAACCTTCGCTGCTGTCGACTGGATACAAGTGTTCTGCTACTGCCGGACCAGAGAGATTTGGTGCCTCCCCAACGCTTCGCCATTTTGAATGTTGTAAAGACATCCCCCCAGCTTCTACAACCGTCCCTACTGAAGATTAATCTTCAACCAAAGATCGGACCAATTTATCGGTGGCTTTCTATATTGCTGCAGTTCTGCAGCCGGTAACCGTCGTATGATTACGAACAACCCCACAAACAAGCAAGCTCCATGGACCCTCCACGTTCTCTGTACCCGCCAGCAATGTATGCAGAAAACAAGCCACTCGTGAACAGTTGTTCACAGTGTTGCCAACTCTCACGAAATTCCTGTGAGAGTCACAGAAATTGAAAGTTCTGATCAGTCGCCTCACGAGTCACGGATCGACTCCAAAATCCCACAAATTTCTGTACTTTTGTACGAATTTCTTTACTTTTGTTTAAATATGAGTAAATATCATCTATATATATATATGGTAAAATGTCAGCCTATAACCCCTTGGAAATGTCCCCAAATATCGAATTTTAAAGCAATTTTGATTTGTTTAAATCGTGGTGTGGAGTGGCATGTCCCCAGACCCACCTAGCAAGCTCATGGCTACCGCCACTCGAGTTCCAAGCCTGCAACGCAAAACCTCAAGGATTCTCAGTACCTCCAGGTTGGCAACTCTGTAATCTGTACCTATGATATGCTGTGTGCTAAAGGGTTTGCCTATAGGTCTTATTCATTGTTATGTCTATTTCAGCGGTGGTGCCTTGAGTATGATGCATGAGGGTCGGTGCCAGTGTCCTCAAGGTCCTTTCTGTAGTACCCAATACAGGCCTGTTTGCAGCAGCTTAGGAGTACCTTTCAAGAATGAATGTTTCCTCAACGTCTATAATCTCTGCGCGTAAGTTCATTTATATCAATGATTTGATCATTGCCATGTATATGTTATTCTACCTATCCTTTCTCTACATGACGGTGGCCGAATCAGTAGAGCGCAGGCTTCCCGTGCGGAAGGTCGGGAGTTTGAATCCCAGCGGAGTCAAAACAATGACTTATGAAATTGATACTTGTCGCTACCTAGGCTGATACTCGGCATTAATTGGATAGGACAAGGACTGGTTAGCATAGTATTACTATTAGGATAATGTGACAGTGTTGGATATTAGGTCATCGTAGAGGTGGCTTGATATCTCAGTGAGGCAGCACTATAAAGTCACCCTGTGTGCACACTGTCACAAGTCATAGATAAATCTGAGGAATAACCAAATAAAAAAACAACGATGTATAATGTGATGCATAACATATTATGCAAGTACAAATGCGCGGAAGGGAATTATTTGTTATATATGTATTTTATTATTCTGTACTATGCCTCTTCAAGTGCATCCATGCAACCGGTGGCACCACCACCCGGCTTTCTTGTCACTAACACTCCTGTCACACTGTCAGTCGCACAGGAGGATTTTTTCTTTGTCATTATATATATAATTACTATTTTTAAGATTAGATTCATTAAGGCCCAGTCACACCTTACTGGACAGGGGAACCTGACGAGAACCGGACACTGTCCGGTACTGTACGGCGATGTCCGGTACATGTCCGGTACCCATCCGGCGGTGTCCGGTACAAGTTTTGAACATGCACAAAACTTCTACCAAACACTGCTGGACTGACGTGTCCGGTTGGTGTCCGGTACATGTCCGGTACCCATCCCTACATGTCCGGTACCCATCCGTTGCTGTCCGGTTTGTCCGGTACCCATCTGTTACGTGCGCAGTTCTCATCCGGTACATGTACGGTACTTGTCCGGTCACCTGGCAGCAATTGACCCAATTATGCTCCATTTCGGTACATTTCGATACATTTTATCACCGAACACCCACCAGACTAGACAATTCTTTGTCCGGTTCATGTCTGTTGCTCAATCCGGTAAGGTGTGACAGGCGCTTTATCAACAACTATCATGTTCCTCCAGTGACATCAAACAAAACTATCGAACCGAGTTATCGGGTAATTGTTCATGTTAGATATAACGTGGGTAATTCGCAGACTGAGACCTATGCCGAGAACCGTCCCATAGCTATAACATTGTCATCCTGACTGTGGCGCCACCTCCCGGTAAGTTAGGCAGGACCGACGGCCCATGAACCACTAAGCATCCATGACCAGCCGGCGACAGTCAGCCTGCCCGGTAGAGTCCCCGTGCGGAATTTCCCCAAACCTTAAAGCTGCATAGTCCAATTAAAACATCAAATTTTCAAAACCAAAACAATTATCTAGATTTGATTCTACGTATCTAACTTAGATACTGGTGCACTTATTAAACATGTGTCACCACATAGAAGGGATTACTGAGGCAATTTAGTAGAACCTGTTACTATAGAACAGTATGGTGTCAGAGTTGTTGCATGCTTGCCAAAATTAATTTGGCATGTTTGGACCTCATATATCTCAAAAGTTAGCCATTTAAAATAAAAGATACTTCAAACTAGGTTAAAGTTGCAACGTCCGATGGTTTTGAATTTCTGTATTTTTTCTGAGATAAATATATTAGATTGATCACTAGTATTTACTTTACATTAAATCAAAGCTACTTTTATTTTAAATGGTAAACTTTTGAGATATTTTGAGTGCAAACATGTAAAATTAGTTTTGGCAAGCTTGCCAAAACTCTGACACCATAGACTTCTGCAGTAACGGGTTCTGTTAAATTGGGTCAGTATTGCCTTCTACCCAGAAACAAATGCTTAATAAGTGCATCAATATATAAGTTAGATATGTAAATGCAAAGCTAGATAATTGGTTTGGTTTTGAAAATTTGATATTTCATCGGACTATACAGCTTTAAGGTAAATTATAACGATCAAGCTAATACATTTATCTCAGAAAATGACAGAAACTCAAAACCATCGAACTGCAACTTTAATAATAAGAGATGATGGGTGACCCCCAACTCCAGCCCTTGTACAAACGATATCATGTGACCAAGCGTCACTGCCTGACGCGACGCCATAACAACCGCCTCAGCCACCATACCCTCAGCATCCCCAACCATAGATAAAAGATTCACTCCGTACTATTCTGTACAGTAGGGATGAATAACAACCCATGAGAAAAAGTGCAAGCGGCTGGGTAAATGAAATGAGCAGATAAAACCTTTCGTTTTTTTCTTGAAGATTTATACTGCCTATTATGGATAAGTCTTGTTTTCACCATTTGACAGTTTGTCGAAAGAAAGCCAGAGCCTACACTTTTACCGACCCAAGGGATTTTTAACCTCCCATACCACATAGACATGGTATGAGAGCAACTGGCCTTTGATGACGCTGTAAGTTATGCACATCGGTGGAAATCCAAATTGGCAGAGGTGGAGGCACAGGGAATCAAACCACTGACCTTCAGATTAGGAGTCCGACCTAGAAAAAAAGTCAGACACTCTAACCACTCCACCACAGAGAACAATCCTTAATTTAAGAAGCAAAATATATTCTTCACATATATCTTATTATTTAACTGCTACTTTTGATCTGAAAAATATAATAAAACATATAGTTTAATAGACTTTAAAAGTCAAACCAACAGCATTCTATGGTCGCCATCTTGTCTTTTTGCATTCGCTCCCATTTCACCAACATTCTCTGCCAATATAGTAGTCATTGGATACTGGAACCAGGAATTCAACTTCCTGTTCCACACTATAAAGACAGTTTTCGCTCGTATTTAGACTACGTTGTCATTCACCCCTACTCGGGGTAGCCCCATCCACCCACATCACTAGATAAGACCTTTGAGCATGTGGGGTTGAGGGTTCGGGACAGTCACCTTGGGGAACTGACCCCGGGAGGGTGTGGAGGGGGGTGTGGCGTGCTCAGCCGTGTACCGTGCTCAGCCGTGTACATAGACTCAAACTCAAGGCATTGTCAATGGTCGTGAGCAATCTTCATACAGAAAATACAGGAAAAGTGATATATCTCTAAAAGCACACCACCTAGAAACAAATCGCTTTGTACACATATAGAAAACATCTTTACCAAAAAGACTGTATTAAATTTATAAGGTTAGGGTTCTTGATTTGTATTAATTTTGAATAAAACTAAGGTTTTGCACTGCGCGCCGTCAAACTCAAGGCATTGTCAATGGTGGTGAGCAATCTTCATACAGAAAATCCAGGAAAAGTGAAATATCTCTAAAACCACACCACCTAGAAACAAATCGCTTGGTACACATATAGAAAACATCTTGACCAAAAACATTATATTAAATTTATAAGGTTAGTGACTTACGACCATTGACAATGCCTTGAGTTTGAGTCTATGTACATGGCTGAGCACGGTACACGGCTGAGCACGCCACAGGGGCCTTCGGGGCTGACTTTGAGGGGGAGGGGGATGCTGCCCCGGAGAGAACTAACTAAACTACACCACAGACCAGAGACACCAAACGCGTCATTGTATCATTTAATAAACCAATAGCAACCCAGTTGTGTCTCCATTTCATGAATTATCCCCCCAAGCGAATGAGCGCATAACATATTTACATTTATTTAATTGATTTTACAGGGATTCACAGGTTGTGAAACGGGATGACTTATACTGCAGTCAAGTACGAAAATACCCACCAAGCAGCGGTCGTGCAGCGGGTGAGTATTTTTTAATTTATAGATACTTTATTTATCAGAACACATCATTTGCCAGCCGACTTACATTCAGTGTAGTCATTAATGAGGTATACTGGCCATCATTTACCAGGCATGATGGCTGAATGAGTTGAGCGTCTGTCTCTCGCTTTGGTAGATTGCGGGGGATTTGAAACCTGGTCGAGTCAAACCAATGACTTAAAAATTGATACTTGTCACTTCCTAGCCTGGCGATCGGCATTAATAGGATATTGCAAGGACTGGTTGGCTCAGTGTCAGGAAAATGTGACTGAGTGGGTTATCGGGTCATGGTGCTGGTGGCCTGATTTCCCAGTGGGGCAGCACTATAAAATCGCCATAAGTGCATACTGACACAAGTCGGTACCCATCCTGATATGGCCTTAGATGTTGCTAGGACGTAAAACAACAACAAACAAACAAACTTCTTGACGGTACCTCTGTGACGTCACGTGCCGTGAGTTAAGTAATATGCATTTTAATATAAATCTGAATCCCATTAAAACTTCAATTATTCCAAATCAAAACACTTACATATCGAATTTAGATACTTGTGCACTTATTAAGTAATTGCTGCTACATTGAAGAGCGTCCCAGCCAGCATTCCCAGCTGGGCCCTGGGTGGGCAGCCCATCTGGGGCCCAGCTAAATTTGGCCACATGTTCCAAGTGGGCCCCACCTGGGCTAGCCCAGGTGGGCTTATCTCAGTTATTGAATATGTTCACTATATCTTAGACAACATTTTTTTTTTTTTAAAGCTGGGAATCTAGCCCATGTGGGGCCCATCTCACGCCCACTTCAGAGCCCACCTGGAGCCCCTGCCCAGCTGTGCCCAGCTCGCCCATTGACAACCCATGTAGGGCCCACCAGGGCATGTTGGCTTGGGTACTACATCAGTTTAATAGAACATGTTACTGCTGAAGCCTATGGGGGTCAGAGTTTTGACAGGCATGCCAAAATTAATTTTTCATGATTACACTTCAAACATCTTGATGGTTAGTTATCGCAAATCAAAGTTACTTCAAACTAATGGTAGATCGATTATAACGATCAACCTAATATATTTATCTCAGAAAATGAGAAAAATCTAAACAAGCGAACTATGCAACAGTAAATTGTCGTCTGCTAATGTGTTTTTTTTCTGTGTCGCTCTCTCTCTTTCTCTACAGTGGTCAGTGTCATCCAGTGGATCTGGCTTTTGATCCTGTCACTATCAACCTGGCAATTTGCCAAATAAGCCATGCTTCAAAGCGCAGAAAGAATATACATCAGTCAGCACTAAAGACTTCAAAAGTTCTCCAACAACCAGAAGACATGTTGACTGAGGTGAAAAAGAACAAGACTGTGATTGTCTACAGTAGATGGATTTGTGTCACTCGTGAAGGAAGTGCAAATAATATGTTGACGTCATGCATTCCTGATTTCACATATGAAGAGTTCCGGTGCAAAAACCTGTAAATACCAATCCAAAATTTGAGATAAACATTTGAAACATTGGAATGAGGTGTTCAGGTGCAAAACCCCATAAACACAAAACCAGAAATTGAGATAAACATCGCCGTTAAACCTTCAAACGGTCCATTTTTTATGTTCCTAGATTTTTGTTCATTGCTCCATAACCATTTCATCACAATAAAAGTCATTAAAATTACCTTCATGTAAAAGAATCTGTTATTTTAATTAAAATTTTGAATTTGCAATTCTGGGGGTTTGTTCCTGAACTCTTCATATAATCCCCAAGAGACAATGACAGCATAGTTCAACTGGGAAATCACAATGACCTTATCTGTAAGTTAACAAGACCATTTCAGGTTAAATTCCACACATTCCAATGATTGATTTAATACAATAGACTACATCACGGTTCCAGCGGCGCGGTGCATTGTGGGATGCATCAGAGCAAAACAACCCCCCCAGAAGCACATGGCACATGCTAATACACTGGGTGCAGCTATGAAATGTGCTAGTTTCAGCTCATCTCAGGTCTTGTTTGAAACATAGAATACCAACTAAAATAATATATATAATAAATTCAGATATCAATCTTTTATCCAGCATTGCATTTACATCAATATAATCAGCACATCTTATGCCATGTGCATTTAGATTTAGAAAGATCTAGGCACTCAGACTAGTGTTAGAGCCATAGCTAGAGTACTCAATGCATTGTCAATGGCAGTGAGCAATCTCCATACAGAAAAAGTAAAATATTGATAAAGCTACACCACCTAGAGACAAACCGCTTGGAACACATATAGAAAACATGTTCAACAAAAAGATTATATTAAATTGATAAGGTTAGGGTTTCGGATTTCTATTATTTTTGAATAAACCTGACTTTTTCACTGCGCGCATTGGCAAACTCAATGGCTGTATGCCTTTGCTTTGCTCCCAACGCCGTTTTCAGCGCATGCGCAGTCGGAACCGTGATGTAGTCTATTTAAAGTTGTATAGTCCGATGGTTTTAAGTTTTTCCTATTTTCTGAGATAAATACATTAGATTAATCATAAGTCTACTTTGCTTTAGTTTGAAATAACTTTTAATTTAAATGGCAAACTTTGGAGATATTTGATGCAAAAACATGCCAAATAAATGTTGGCAAGCACGCCAAAACTGACACGATAGGCTTCAGTAGTAACCGGTTCTATTAAATTGGCGCATTACACCGTTCTATGCAGCAACAAATGTTTAATAAGTGCACCAGTATCTATGTTGGATATATAGAATCTAATCTAGATAAGTGTTTTGATTTTGAAAATTTGATGTTTTCATCGGACTGTTCAACTTGAAATATAGACAACTTTGGGACTTAAACCTGAGCTCCCTTTGAAAGGAATGCCCGTCATAATAGGAAATGTTTTAATAACAATATAGCATTAATTAACTCTACATCCCTATTAGGTTTGGGTATATTTAAAGATGCACATGTAGCCTATTCTCCATGAATGTTTAATCATGAAATATAACGCCATACAAATGATTTGTCAGTACATGCATACTTAATTTTGTACGCTCAAATGCTGAGCATTATATGCTTCAGCAATAACATATTGTATTAAAGTTGCATAGTCTGATGGTTTTAAGTTTCTGTAATTTTCTTATTTAAATGTATTAGGTTGATTGATATAATCAATCCTACTTTTGATATTTGAAGTGCAAACATGCCAAATTAATGTTAGTGTGCTTTGTCAACTCAGTGTCTGACCCCATAGGGTTCAGCAGTAACAGGTTTTATTAAACTGACTTAGTATCACTTCTATGCAGCAACAATTACTTAAAGTTGCATAGTCTGATGGTTTTGAATTTCTGTATTTTTTCTGAGATAAATATATTAGATCAATCACTGGTATCTACTTTACATTAGTTCAGTTACTTTTAGTTTAAATGGTAAATATCTTTTTGAGTGCAAACATGGAAAATTAGTTTTGGCAAGCTTGCCAAAAGTCTGACACTATAGACTTCTGAAGTAACAGATTCTGTTAAATTGACTCAGTATTCCCTTCTATGCAGAAACAAATGCTTAATAAGTGCATTAGTATCTAAGTTAGATATGTACAATCAAATCTAGATAATTAGTTTGGTTTTGAAAATTTGATATTTCATCAGACTATGCAGCTTTGGTCGTAATGCTCCTCATGAGCCCCTCACTGCATTGCTCCTCCCGAGCCTGTTTATTTGCTCCTCATGAGCCCTTCCTTGCTTTTTTCCTCCTCAGCCTGCTTATTACCTTCCTCTGTATGCTCTGTTTGAGGCGTTAATAAACGCCTTTTCTTTCCACCCCCGCCTTGCCTTCTTCCTTTTCGCGCATCAATACGCACAGAAATATTTAAGTTGGATATGTAGGTTAAAATCTAGAAAAGTGTTGCTTTGGAAAATTTGATGCTTTTATGGGACTATACAATTTTAAATTGACTTAGTTTTCCTGCTATGCAACAATAAATGCTTCATTGCTGGCACGGATAGAGAGAACGACAAAGCACTAGTTTTGTGGGGGGAATCAACTTTTATTCACAAGACAGGGAAGATTATTGGTGCATTGTATCAACAAATCAAGCGGAGGTGTGGGTGGGTTGAGAAGAGGTGTTGGTGTGAAGGCAGTCAGTGATGGAGTGACTGTTTAGAGCCACATGGATGGCGAGGAAGAGGGGCCGGTGTCACAGTTTGAGCGCCCTTCTGTTGCTTCTGCACATGCGCGGATAGAGACAACATTAAAGCCACCCTACCTATCACAGTAATTTGTGATTTTTGGTGCTTTGAAAGCAAATTTCTCTTGTTTCTATTAAATAGTTCAGATCTTTCTCTACAATTTCACATTCAGCTTTTTTTTGATTAGCCAATTGGAAGTTCTTGAATTTATTTTGTGAAAATAGTTCTTGAGGCCATGATCTGGTAAGGCTAACACTGGCACTGACACTCAGAATATCCCAACTTTCACTATTATCTGTTTTTAATACATTCAGAGTAAATTGATCTTAGGTTACATTAAATACTTCAGATCTTCCTCTTCAATTGCGCATTAAGATATTTGTAATCGATCCAATGAAAGCTTTTAAATCTATTCGACAAAAAAAGTATACAACCACTGGCAGGGCGCTCAAACTGGCATGGCGCTCAAACTGCGACACCGGGTAACGTGTGCTGTGATTGGCTGTTGGGTTGAGGGGGGCAGCCAATCAGAGCGAGCTGGAATTGGCTGGAGTGTGCTTTCCTGCCCTCTGCATCCCCAGCAATGACAACCAATGAGCGCTCCCGCTGCTTAAACCCGGTGAGTGCGCCAGTGTACGAATTGAATATGTACTCTAAAAGCTTGCGTATTAACCAAGGCGGCAGATAAGTTGAGGTGAATTTTTTTACTAGCAAACTGATAGCGAAAAGGTAGGAAATATGATGCGCGCATAAGTCAAGGTGCTTCTGAGAACTTCCTTTATTAAAAAAAAATTAAATCGACCTAACCGCAAGTTTTTACAGTAGTGTCAAATCTAGCCAATGTTTTTGGTTTTGAAAAATGTATACTTTCATCAGATTATGCAGCGTTAATTAGTCTTTGTATGCAACACATTTTCTCTCAAACTAATACATTACCTTCATGTAAACATGCCTTATTTCTATGCAAATATGGAATTCTATCTTGATGTAGGTTTACTCAGCTGTTAGTTAGGCTTTCACTTACTCAACCTCTCTAACTTGGATGTTAGACATCTACATGTACCATACATATTCAAGAATTAATTCGATTCATTCTTTTAATCTATTCAAGCTACCTCTCCCAACTGTAGCTTCACACACGACTTTGTATTTGTTTGTATTTCATGTTTATACTTGATGCGCAGTGAAGGAGGAAGTCAAGGCACGAGTGGGAAGAAAAACACTTTATTAAATGTAAAGTGGGGGGGGGGGGCAATGTACAATGAGTGGGAAGGTAAATGTACAATGAGTAAATAAAGTGCATGAGGCAATTGAGAGTGTCAAAGTGTCATGTTAGGGGATGGGCCCCGAAGAGCCCTCCGCCCTAGAAGATGGAAGTAAGATAGTAAGGGTGGGTGGGTGGAGAAAATTGGCCGTGGAGTGTGTCTGGCAGGGCGAGGAGGTGGAGTGGAGAGGGAAGGCAGGGAAGCAGCTTATAAGGAGGGGGGAGTTGTTATGCAACCCAACGGTCGGCAGCGGAAATGCCGAGAGGGGGGGGGGGGGTACTCCTCCTTCACTGCCAATCAAACGCAATGCAAGCATTACGACCAATGTTGCATAGTCCGATGGTTTTGAATTTCTGTATTTTTTCTGAGATAAATATATTAGATAGATCACTAGCATCTAATTTACATTAGTTCAAAGTTACTTGGATTTTAAATGGTAAACTTTTGAGATATTTTGAGTGCAAGCATGGAAAATTAGTTTTGGCAAACTTCTGCAGTGTTTCTGCATAGAAGGCAATACTGAGTCAATTTAACAGAACCTGTATCTAAGTTAGATATGTCAAATCAAATTTAGATAATTGGTTTGGTTTTGAAAATTTGATATTTCATCGGACTATGCAGCTTTAACACAACCAAGGCTGAAAGTGGTCTCTGGCAACAAAAATCGGAAATCAGGTCGAGATCCTGGTGCCATCTAGTGATTTCCAGCAGAACCAAGCCATAATTATTACACCGATGACCACTTTCCATGAAATGTGGATCTTCCCCGATAGGATTAGCAGTGTCAGGGAATTGCAGAAAAATGCTCTCCATAAGCATATTCAGCGCTCTACAGAGCGACCCAACCAGCCACGGCTGTGACCCAACCAGCCACGGCTGCGACCCAACCAGCCACGGTTGAACTCGTTTGAACTTGTTTCCGCTAAAAAGGTATTCGGGGTCAGTGATTGGTTAATAATATATCAAAAGAAATGCTCGCTGCCATAGAATTTGTACTCAAAATTAAAAGAAATAAAGAACAATTTGGCATAACCATGGTGCACAAATGCAATATTATTACTTTATTCCACCGAAACGACAGTCGTATAACATATTGCAAATGGCGGCACCCATAAGGGGCGGCCATCTGCAATCGAAAAGAACAGCTCTGATTGGCTCAAATTATGGAAAGATCCCATTATTTTTTTAGTAGTTTCTTGTTCAGACATAGTTACACATATATATGTATCTTTTGCACAGATTAAAGTGCTTGAAGTATATTTTTAATTTATCTAGATCAACTTCTCTTTAAATCACACAATATCAGGACTTGAAGAATGGGAAACTATTCCTGCAAGGGTATGCTCAATATGACCCAGTGGTCACCAGTTTTTGCTCCTTTCCTCGCTGTGGACCGTTCTCGAAAAATGCTGGAAGTCAGGCTTCAACTGTCCTTGTTACTATATTATCGCCCATGCCTAACTTTTTCTTGTTTGAGTTTGATGTTTTTAGCAACATCCAAGGTCATATATTAACAGTATTCGGACTAACCAATTACTATCATATAAATAACCTAATTCCTTGGCATTTTGGTGAACGTTAATCAATGAATATAACATATTGCGGAAATCTTCAAAATCATGGAGATCTTTCATTCCTGGACAACACATATTTAATCTTGAATAAAGAAATTACTTATTCTCAGCCAATTTCGTCCCAATGATTATTGTGGTGTTTTATGTTATATATGGATTCAGGTCCATTGCTACCTATTCTATTAGGATATTATGCTTGATGTTTATCTGTGGTATGTGTTGTCCGGTCTGTGGGAAAGTGCATATAAAAGACCCCTTGCTGCTTATCGGAAAGGTCGCCGTGAATATGGCCTATGCTGCCTACACGGCGTAAAGCAACCACCAATCAATCAATCAATCAATTAATATCGGAAAGAGTAGCCTATGTGGCAGCAGCTGGATTCCTCCAAAGAAATATGTCAGAATGACCATATTTTCTGTTTGACGTCCAATAGCCGATGACACGAAAGTCAATGTACTCTAGAGGTGTCGGTAAATAAAACAAGCTTTTGCTATTTACATTTAAAATAGACCATGACACCGATTTCTAACTTGGTTTCACGTACTCAAACAACCACTTCTGGTTTGTCTTGTTACCAAACTTATACGGTATTACTTTCGTACCATTTTTTATCCTGTTGCGGCAAATATCAAAGCAAAGGTCTGGCTTTAATTTATTTTTGATGACGTCAGCAAAAATAACCCACTGCTGGTCTGGTGCCCCTGGCCTGTACGGTCGCATCTTGATGCACGAATCTGAAGATGAAAGAGTTTAGAAATTTGCAGTTTTCGTGTTTCCTTCTATTTAAAAGGATATTTTATTTAAACTTAAAAACGTGTCGGGCTAGCAGCAATTCGACTGATGCGCTTATTAATACTGAGTCAATTTAACAGAACCTGTTACTGCAGAAGTCTATGGTGTCATAGTTTTAGCAAGCTTGCCAAAACTAATTTTCCATGCTTGCACTCAAAATATCTGAAAAGTTTACCATTTTAAATAAAAGTAACTTTAAACTAGTGTAAAATAGATACTAGTGATCGATCTAATATATTTATCTGGGAAAAAATACGGAAATTCAAAACCATCGGACTATGCAACTTTAAGGAAAAAATTTAAAAAATGCGCGCCCGCCTCCCTGGACGAATCAAAGCAATGACTCAAAAATTTATACTCGTCGCTACCTAGCCTGGAGTTCTGCATTACTAGAATAGGGCAAGGAGCGGTGGAATGAGGAAGACCAATTATTGTCCACGGTTGAAAAAAAACCCGCTTAATCAACTAATGTACCCAAAACAAAAAAGTAAACTAGACTAGTTTGTTTGTTTGTTGTTGTTTTACGTCCTAGCAACATCTAAAGTCATATCAGGACGGGTACCAACTTGTGACACTGCACACTCATGGCGACTTTATAGTGCTGTCTCAATGGGAAACCAGGCCGCCGGCACCATGCCCTGGTATCCCACTCAGTCACATTATCCTGACACTGAGCACACCAACCCTTGCCCTGTCCGATTAATGCCGAGCGCCTGGCTAGGAAGCGACAAGCACCAATTTTCAAGTCATTGGTTTGACTCGACCAAGGTTCGAACCCACGATCCCCCGATCTACCAGCACGGGAGACGGACGCTCCAAAAACTAGACTATGATGACCAAACAAAGTGTGTGTGTCGCGAGCGGGGCACGGGCACTCCACTAATACATCACACCTAAAGAAATGTGGCGGAAACTCAAAATTATCTGATTTTGCGACTTTAAGCAATTCATTCTGACATACGTACCTACAGAATCGCAGACATATCCGTTGAGCTTGGACCTGATGAGTCCCATCTCGTCCTCATACCAGAGCTGGTTGTCGGCCGGAGGGGTCTTCCGGCCGTAGATGATGACGTCACCGCCACTGTCCTTGACTTCGCCCTTCAAGCCAAATAAGGAATTATCTAGGTCACCCAATATAAACATCGGTACTCTGGCTTATCTTTCTATAAACATAACTAAATGATATATGATTTGTATTAGAACACGCATTAACTGGACGTGGTGGCTAAATCAGTACAACGCAGGCTTTTTCTTTTTCTTGAAGATTTATACTGCTTATTATGGATAAGTCTGAATAGACTTGTTTTCACCATTAGACAGTTTGTCGAAATAAAGTCAGAGCCTACACTTTTACCGACCCAAGGGATTTTTAACCTCCCATACCACATAGACATGGTATGATAGCAACTGGCCTTTGATGACGCTGTAAGTTATACACAGCGGTGGAAATCCAAATTGGCAGAGATGGGGGCATGGGGAATTGAACCACTGACCTTCAGATTAGGAGTCCGACCTAGAAAAAAAGTCAGACACTCTAACCACTCCGCCACAGAGAACACATACGGAAGGTCGGGAGTCCAAAACCCGGCCAAGCCAAGCCAATGACTTACAAAATTGATACTTTTCGATATCTAGCCTGGTGCTCGGCATTATTACTATATTAGGATAGGGCAAGGACTGGTCTCCCATTGAGGCAACACTATAAGGTCATCATGAATGTACACTGTCACAAGTCGGTACCCATCCTGATATGACCTTAGATGTTGCCAGGATGTAAAGGAAGAGGTTGGAAGACAACATCAGGGAATGGTCACGCCTGGAGTTCGGCAAGTCCAAGAGGACAGTGACGAACAGGGAAAAATGTAGAAAACTGGTTACAAAGTCATATGTGGTGTCCCAACAATCCTCGCGATTAAGGGATTGATGATGATGATGACGATGATGGTGATGATGATGACACAAACCGGGGTAGTGTAGACTTTGGCTATGTACCGGTATGTAAGAACTAATCTACTCTTTGAGGTAACTAAATCTAGGCGGGTAGGGAGGGTAGAGCGGGTAGGGAGGGTAGAGCGGCTAGGGAGGGTAGAGTGTGGAGAGGTAGAGCCAGGTAGGGAGGGTTGGCGGTAGGGAGGGAGTAGAGCGGTAGGGAGGGTAGAGTGGGTAGGGAGGGTAAGTAGGTAGGAAGAGTAGAGCGGGGACGGAGGGTAGAGCGGTAGGGAGGTAGAGCGGATAGGAGGGTAGAGCGGGTAGGGAGGGTAGAGGGGGAAGGAGGGTAGAGTGGGTAGGGTAGCGTAGAGCCGGTATGGAGGGTAGAGTGGGTAGGGAGGGTAGAGCGGGTAGAGTGGGTAGGGAGGGTAGAGGGGGGTAGGGAGGGTAGAGCGGTAGGGAGGGTAGAGGTGTAAGAGTATAGTGAGCGGTAGGAGGGTAGGGGGGTAGGGAGGGTAGAGCAGGTAGGAGGTAGAGCGGGTAGGAAGAGTAGAGCGGGTAGAGCGGGTAGGGAGTGTAGGAAGATAGAGCGGGTAGGAGGGTAGGGTGGGTAGGGAGGGTAAGCGGGTAGGGAGGGTAGAGCGGGTAGGGAGGGTAGAGTGGGGTAGGGAGGGTAGAGCGTAGGGAGGGTAGAGCGGGTAGAGAGGGTAGGGAGGGTAAGCGGGTAGGGAGGGTAGAGCGGGTAGGGAGGAGAGCGGGTAGGAAGAGTAGAGCGGGTAGGGAGGGTAGAGCGGGTAGGGAGGGTAGAGCGGGTAGGGAGGGTAGAGCGGGTAGGGAGGGTAGAGCGGTTAGGGAGGGTAGAGTGGGTAGGGAGGGTAGAGTGGGTAGGGAGGGTAGAGCGGGTAAGTTCTCACCTTGACATCCAGCACATGATCTCCAGCTTTAGTTTTGATGAAGAAGAAGTCAGCGGGGCTGTTCATGATAAGGACAGAAGACGCAAACACTTGGTTATAAAAACAACATAAAGCAACACTTTGAATGGCGGACCCAGCTCACTGCCACCAGACGACACACTAACGCTATATAGCATAACAAAATATCCAAATTCTAGAAATATTGACTACATTGCACATAAAACTATTAGGAATAGACAATATAGCTTTACAAAATATCCAAATTGTAGAAATATTGACTAAATTGCACATAAAACTATAAAGAAAAGCCAATACAATGATGCAAAATATCCAAATTCCAGAAACATTGATTACGTTGGACATAAAACTATCAAGAATAATCAATATAGCTTTACAAAATATCTAAATTCTAGAAACATTGACTAAACTGCACATAAGACTATTAAGAATAGCCAGAATAGTTTTACAAAATATCCAAATTCTAGAAATATTTAGTATATTGAACATAAAACTATTATTAAGAATAGCCATTGGCTCTTGACAGATTAGTCTGTTTTTGTTTGTTGTTGGAGATTTACATCCTGGCAACATCTAAGGTCATTGATGCTTGTTGCTAGCTAGCCTGGTGGCTGGCATTACTAGGATAGGAAGTGGTTAGCTTAGTATCAGGATAATATGACTGAGGGGGATATCAGGTCATGGTGCCGGTGGCCTTGTCTCCCAATGGGACAGCACTATGAAGTCGCTATGAGTGTGCACTGTCACAAGTCAGTACCCTTCCTGATATGACCTTAGATGTTGCCAGGATGTAAAACTCAAACAAACAGACAAACAATGAGAATACAAAGTCTACCTACGCCTTTACAGCTTTCCACAACTGCGGAGTACACTGTGGCGTGGCTTGGCGCGCCACCAGGCGGACTAGGCCGGAACTATCAGGACCCAGAATGCAGCTCGGCATGCACAAGTACAGGCCAGGATCGTCGCCATTTTTTATCGTCATGTCAACGAACTGCCACGTCTGTGTGTGGTTATTTAATTGTTTCGGTTGGAGTACCACCTCTTCACCTGTAAATAAACGGAGAGGACAACATTGATTGATTGATTGGTGGTTGTTTTATGGCAGCCATGTCAGCAGCAAAGGCCACATTCATGGCGAGAAGTGTTTAACTTGTATTCTGTCCATTTTCGTCTAACCATCACTTTTACACAGGATGTAAAAAAAAGGTTGAATATTCGCTGCTAGACTTATAGCGAATATAGCGAATATAGCAAATGGTAGACAGGAAGTGTGAACACTTATTTGCCTCTCTTTTTGTTTTTGTTGGTACATTAGTTGTCCCAAGCAGGGGAAGTCCCAGTCACAGACGACTTGTCTTCCCCACTCCACTGCTGGTCGATAGAAAGCCTGAGCCTACGCTTTTACCGACCCAAGGGATTTTTAACCTCCCACACCACATAGACATGGTATGAGAGCAACCAGCCTTTGATGATGCAGCGGTGGAAATGCAAATTGGCAGAGCTGGGGGCATGGGGAATCGAACCGCCAACCCTCAGATTAGGAGTCTGACCTAGAAAAAAGTCAGACACTCTAACCACTCCGCCACAGAGAACTCCACGACTTCCACGACTTAAATCTCATAGAGGCAGATTTGCGTGCATTTGATTAGGGCTGGCCCTACTTCAGCCCAGGAATACAAGGAGCCACATAGACATGTAGGCATGGATAGGGTGATTGCACCAGGGACCCACAGTAGTGTAATGGCACCCTATCCCCAAAATGGCAAGAAGCGTGGGTTCGAATCCTGCTCTATGTGTAATATTTCCAATTTTCATCACCGCCAGTGACTACCAAATATCTGATCATGGGACTATAAATTATAATGTTGTGCGAATCACATTTGTGCTAACAAAACGCGACCATCTCATAATGTGCAATTCTTAAAGCTGCATAGTCCGATGAAAACATCAAATTAAAAAAACCAAAACAACTATCTAGAGTTGATTCTATATTTTTAACTTAGATACTGGTGCATTTAGTAAACACTTGTCACAAAATAAAAGGGAATACTGAGACAATTTACTAGAACCTGTTACTGCTGAAACCTAAGGTGTCAAGAGTTTTGGCATGCTTGCCAAAATTAATTTGGCATGTTTGCATTTCAAATATCTCGACAGTTAGCCATTTAAAATAAAAGTCACTTCAAAGTAAAGTCAGGTAGATTAAAACGATCAACCTGATATATTCTATCTCAGAAAATGACAGAAACTCAAAACCATCGGGCTATGCAACTTTAATCTTGCAGGTATTTTAAAGTTGCACTGTCCGATGGTTTTGAGTTACTATCATTTTTATGACATAAATATTTAAATTGATTATTATAATCTGCCTTACTTTTTAGTTTCAAGTAACTTTTATTTTGAATATCTAACTTTTGAGATATTTGAAGTACAAGCATGCAAAATTAATTCTGGGAAGCGCGCTAAAACTTTGACACCATAGGCTAAGGCAGTACAGTATAACCCCGCTAAACCAAGCTCAGTTAAACCAAATGATCGGTTAATCCAAATTTTTTTTCCGCGGCCTAACAAAATACTACCATTTATCATATAAAAAAGTTGGTTAAACCAAAGTCAGTTAATCCAAATTATCGGTTAATCCAAACAAAATTGTCGGTCCCAGGCCACTTCCGGTGTGGTTAAATCAAACTTTCATGTGGTTATAATATAAGATCATCTAAGACCCCAGCGCATCTTACACCACGCTTGTTTGGATAAGTGTTTGCAATAGTGTGTGTGTGTGTGGTGGTGGGGGGGGGGGGGTGGCTAGCCGGACAAGGGAAGTGAGTGGGGGGTGGGGGGCAGTAGTGTGGTGTGGGGGGGGAGGGGGAAAGAGAGTAGGGTGGCGAGCCGGAGGGGGAAAGAGAGTGTGTGGGAGCAGTAGTGTGTGTGGGGGGGAGGTGGAGATGCGGGGGGGAGTGGGGAGTAGGGTGGCCAGCCGGACAGGGTTTGTTTGTTTGTTTGTTGTTGTTTTACATCCTAGCAACATCTAACGTCTTATCAGGACAGGTACCGACTTGTGACACTGCACACTCATGGTGACTTTTTAGTGCTGCCCCACTGGGAGACCAGCCTGCCAGCACCATGACCTGATATCCCACTAGTCACATTATCCTGACACTGAGCCAACCAGTCCTTGCCCTGTCCTAATAATGCCGAGTGTCTGGCTGAGGAAGCGACAAGTATCAATTTTTAAGTCATTGGTTTGACTCGACCGGGATTCAAACCCACGATCCCATGGTCTACCAACACGGGAGACGGACGCTCTAACTCATTCGGCCATCCCGTCTGGTCTGCCGGACGGGGAAAGTGAGTGTGTGTGGGCAGTAGTCTTTAAAAATTAAACTGACTCATCATGCCCTTCTATTTAGGAACAATTGCTTAATAATGTATCAGTATCTAAGTTAGATATGTCAAATTAAATCTAGATAATTCATTAATTGCATAGATTTTAAATATTTTCTATTTTCATCGAACTATGCAGGTTTAATCTTGCAGGTAATTAAACCACAAAATTAAACCCAAAACAAAGTTAAAATATTTTCAAAATTCACCACTAAGGTCGAAGCACTTTCCATCGACGGCCGATGAGATCTTCCTCTGTTCCGCATCGATCAGCCATTGCTGCTCCTTGGGGGAATCCCCGTCCTTAGGTTTGAGTATGACGTCAGTGCGACTGCTGGGGATTCCCAGCTTCTCGAGCGATAATGCAGTGAGTACCAGACCGGATGCCTCGTGCCAGATCTCGACGAAGCGCCCCTTGGGAGTGCTGGAGACAGAAACGAGGCTAATAACACTCAAGCCACCATTCCACAGATACATTATCAAAAAAAAAAGGAAAAAAAGAGGGGAGAATGGAGAAAAAAAGAGAAAGTCAATGGAGGCATTTGACTGGGCCCTTTCCATCCGCAAGATTTAGGCTCCGCCCACCTGCTCAGTGAACTAGGTTTTCGAATGCAAAGAGGACCAGTCAAATGGCTTCAGTGGTTTCAGCCAATCAGAGCTGTTCTTTTCTATTGCAAATGGCTGCCCTGTATGGGAGTAGCCATTTGCAATTGAAAAGAACCAATCATTTCCATTGCAAATGGCTGCCCCCATATAGAGGGCAGCCATTTGCAATCGAAAAGAACAGCTCGGATTGGCTGAAGCTACTGAATCTTTCAACCTTTCCATATCAGCCATCTTGAAATACACCATGTGACCTTACGGATGGAGCCACAAGACAGATTTGATTCATACATATAGAAACCCACTTCCTGTCCCAGTTGAATAGGAATTTGTAAAGAAATATTTTGATATGCATATAGAAAGGCCCAGTCGAATACGTCCAATGACTAGTGATACACTGCTGTGTTAATCATTTTTCATTTAACTATTCCTACAGGTCTGTTTCATTCATAATCCATTTACCTATTACCACTGTTCTGTTTCATTAATATTCCATTTAACAATTACCATGGTACTATGTCACTAATACGTCATTTGAATATTACCAGTTTTCTTTGAATAATAAACCATTTAACTATTACCACAGCATTGTTTCACCAATATTTCATTTAAATATTACCACAGCACTGTTTCACCAATATTCCATTTAAATATTACCACAGCACTGTTTCATTAATATTCCATTTAACAATTACAAAAGTACTGTTTCACCAATATTTCATTTAAATATTACCACAGCACTGTTTCACCAATATTCTATTTAAATATTCCCACAGCACTGTTTCATTAATATTCCATTTAACAATTACCACAGTACTGTTTCACTAATATTTCATTTTACTATTACCACAGTACTGTTTCACCAATATTTCATTTAAATATTACCACAGTACTGTCTCACTAATATTCCATTTAACAATTACCACGGTACTGTCACTAGTATGCCACTTAAATATTACCAGTTTTCTTTGATTAATAAACCATTTAACTATTACAACAGTTCTCTTTGATTGATTAAACCATTTAACTATTACGACCGTACTGTTTCACTAATATTCCATTTAAATATTACCAGAGTTTTCTTTGATTAATAAACCATTTAACTATTACACAGTACTGTGTCACTAATATTCCATTCAACAATTACCACAGTACTGTGTCACTAATATTCCATTGAACTATGACCACAGTTCTGTTTCAATAATATTCTATTTAATGCAATAAATAAAAAAAGAAAACGACTAGTCAGAGTGCGTACTCATGGTAACTTCATAGTGCTGCCTCATTGAGAGACCAGTCCACCGTCACCATGATCTGATATCCCACAGTCACATTATCCTGACACTGAGCTAATCAGTCCATGCCCTAGAAATGCCGAGCCGCAGGCTAAGTAGTGACAAGTATAAATTTGGTAAGTTCTTGGCTTGACTCAGCTGGGACTCCAACTCCTGACCTTCCACACGGGAAGCTTGTGCTCTACCGATTTAGCCACCATGTTTGTATCAAGGTTATGTGCTACTCGGCTGGACAGTGACAGGTCATTCCTATTCTGACCTTGGGGGAATAAACCAGAGACGGCCCTGGGGCTCGAAGGTATCTCAGTGTTACTCCTGTATTCCTCAATTTTATTTTATTTGTTTTTGTTCAAGTGTTTTTATTCCTCTGAATAACATGTTGTCAGTGCTAATGCACTGGTCTTCCAGCCCTAATCACAATTGCCTCTACACAGTAAACACATCTACAACAATATACAGATAGACAATTACAGGAAAATAAGCAAAACATCGGTACACGAATGATCGGTAAAGAACAAGATAAGAGAAAAAGAAACATATGCGGGGAGGTAACTATGTTAGACTAGTATGGTAGGCGTTAGTAGGGGGTGGGGCATAACTGATTATCTTTCTAGTAGCAACATACTCATTGAAAGGGTGATGGGGGATTTGAGGACATGGTCCATCACATGCTTATAAATTATACAGTAAAACCTCTCTAAATCGATCGACCATGGGACCGACCATAAGTGGTCCCATTTAGGGAGGTGATCGGTTTAGGAAGTTTTTTTTATCGTTACAATGGTATGGGCCATTGTTTGGGACCCAAATAAATCAATTGATATAGGGGTCCATCTGTGGAGGTGGTCGGTTAGAGAGGTTTTACTGTAGTTGCATATAATTTGAATTTAAACTGAACTGTTTGAATCTTGTGACTGGCAAGTCAGTTACCATGGTAACCTCCCCCTATGTTTTATAAATATATACCAAATGGCTACAAACAACATGGTGTCACTATCAGACTATGTAACGGTCAAATGTGACCATAAATGTTGTCAGGATGCAAAACTCCAATAAACAAATAACACATCTTTCAACAGCATAGCTAGAGAAGATGGCCAAATGAGTCGCGTACTCGCTTCTTGTGGTAGCTGAGTGAAAGCCATGACTTAGAAAATTTATACTTGTCGCTACCTAGCCTGGCAGTCTGTATTACTAGGATAGGGTAAGGTAAGGAGCAGTGGAATGAGGAAGATTGTCCGCGATTGAAATTGCCAGTGCTTACTCAGTGAACGCAACAACTACAAATAGTGATCATGGCGGTACTTAGATAAAAGATTCACCCCATACTTACAGTCGGGGTGAATGACAACATAGTCTAAATACAGGCGAAAATAGCTTTAGTATGGAACAGGAAGTGGAAACTCTGGTTCCAGTATCAAATGGGTATCTATATCGGTACAGAGTTTGTGAAATGGGAGAGAATGCAAAAAGACAAGATGCCGACCATAGAATGCCATCGATTTCACTATTAAAGTCCATTAAACTACATGTTTTATTATATTTTCCAAATCAAAAGTAGCGGGTAAATATTAAGATAGTTGTGAAGAATATATTTTGCTTGATAAATTAAGATGTTATCTGCTCATTTCATTTACCTAGCATGTAGATATTTTTCACCAGCTTTTATATAGGATTGTACTTCACCCCATCTCAGGCTACTGCAGTACGGGATGGATCTTTTATCTAGGCGGTATTCGCAAGAAATGAATTCCTTACCCAAATGCAGTTTCGTTGTTGTCGACATAAAGCGGCTGCCACCGCTGATCAGCGCTGCCACTGTATTCAGTTGGAATCACCTGAAAAGAGCCCTGCAGACATAAATAGAAAAGAATATTCACAAGATGACTAACTGTCACAATGCTAGTTCTACGTGATGGGTGTATATTTATTCAGGATAGAGATGGTTTGTTTGTTTGCTTGTTTGTTGTTTTACGTCCTAGCAACATATACGGTCATATCCGGATGGGTTCAGACTTGCGACACTGCGAACTCATGGCAACTTTTATAGTGCTGCCACACTGGGAAATGAGGCTGCCGGAACCATGATCTGATATCCCACTCAGTCACATTATCCTGACACTGAGCTAACCAGTCTTTCCCAATACTATTAATGCTGAGCGCCAGGCTAGGAAGCAAAAAGTATCAATTTTAAAGTCAATGGTTTGACTCAACTGGGAACCAAACTCCCAACATTCCGCACACGAGGCCCACGCTCTGCGGATTAGGTCACCGCTCTGGTCGGATAGAGATTGTAAGAAGAGGCAAGGCCTGTAACACACCTTGATGTTCTGGAGGAACTTAAATCTGGGTACGATGATGTCGAGGACGGAGGCTGGGTTAGTGACGTCAACAATGGCATTATTGTTAACCACCCACTGCTGGTTCTTCTGTTTTGCATTGTATGGATGCATGGTTATGTCAGCGGCTGGGTAGAGAATTGTATTTCTTTCAAAAATAGTTCAACAACATTTTTACAGTGTTTGTACCAAGGCAGAAATAAAAATCCTACTTTTGTGCAACCAAAATCTTAGTTTTCCTACAGTACTTAAAATATGAAAACAAACTAAGCTGTCATATAATTAACAATATATATTCTGAATAAAGTAACTTATTTCATTAGCATTCCAAAGAATTTATGACACTCAACAAGAACAAGAAATGTAAGCAAAATCCGACGGATTCATCCAAAAATAATGCAAAATAATCGAAAATCTGAGTTTATCTGACAATTATGTGAATATCTGACGAGAGTTGGATAATCCGACTCTCTACAAACACTGCTTTCAATATGCAATGAAGGAAAGTTAATAGGCCTACTAACAGGGATCCCTTAAAATAAATATTCACAATAGCTTGAAGCTACAAAGTCCGATGAAAGTATACATTAAATATTAATTGTGATGTTGTGCACCTGTCCTGCAACTTAACAATAGCTGAACAAAGCATATGCCTAAAATTTTGGTTTGCATTTCGAAATTAAATTAACATATGTTCACTTCAAAACATCTTCAATGTTAACCCATTAAAATTAAGCTTATTTCAAATTTAAGTCAAGTTCTAAACCTACCTCTTTTTTTAAGAAAATGGTTTGTTTGGGTATAAACAAAATTTGTATTCCAGTTGAATATAATTATCTCCTTTTTTCAACACCGAGGCGCTGGTCTTCCGGCCTTAACAACTATGGCGCATATAAATATGAACTATTTATGGATGAGATTATGAGATGGCATGAACAATATAGACAATAGCAGATTGAAATAAAAATTAGCTGAGTATCATGACTAACCCTATATGTATGCTTCCACTAAGTCTAACTCATCATATGAGAAGTCATTACTTTTACAAATTCTTTTCTATTTTTTCTATTAATTATACTGAAAGAAAGATGCTGTTGTGGAGGTAACTAGCCCTATTGATACGTTTTGACGTACTTGCTCACGCAAACACTAGGTTGCAAGTTCCATGCGCTTACTTGACGCGGTGAGCAGGAAGTCATTGAGCTTGGACCTGATGGCTCCGGTCTGGTCTTCATACCAGAGCTGGTTGTCACAGGACTCGTGGTGCAGGTCATAAATGATGACGCTGGCACCAGCCTTTGTGTCCATCCGCGCCACGTCCAGCACCTTCAGAGTCTCGCAGTGACGCACATGCATGTAGTGCGCACACCTGAAGCCAGCCACATGCGTGTTTATACATATAGCGCTTTGTTTGTTTGTTAGAGTTTTACATCCAGGCAACATCTAAGGTCATATCAGGATGGGTACCGACTTGTGACAGTGCACACTCATGGCAACTTTCATAGCTTGTGCTGCCCCACTGGGAGACCAGGCCTACCGCCGGCACCATGACCCGATATCCCAGTCACATTATCCTGATACTTTACTAACCAGTCCCTGCCCTAACCTATTAATGCCCACCGCCAGGCTAGGAAGCGACAAGTATCAATTTTATAAGTCATCAGTTTGACTTGACTGGGAATTGAACTGCCAATCTCCCACACGGGAAGCCTGCGCTCTACCGCTTCGGCCATCGCGTTCAATGATATGGGCTACTAGGAATAGCTGAGATGCCAGTAGGGTCTGGGGGAGAGCAACACTTAGTAACAGTTAAAGCACTGCACTAACACTTAGTAACAGTTAAAGCACCGCACTAACACTTAGTAACAGTTAAAGCACCGCACTAACACTTAGTAACAGTTAATGCACCACGCTAACACTTAGTAACAGTTAAAGCACCGCGCTAACACTTAGTAACAGTTAAAGCACCGCACTAACACTTAGTAACAGTTAAAGCACCGAACTAACACTTAGTAACAGTTAAAGCACCAAACTAACACTTAGTAACAGTTAAAGCACCGAACTAACACTTAGTAACAGTTTTGCTAGCTGAGCTCCACTCACGTGTGTTGGCAGCACCATTCCTCCCTGAACATCTCAGCTTTGTCCTGAGCATACAGCTGCCCCCCTGGCTGCGACTCTGCCTCGTCCAATCCTATCACTCTCTCACGGTCACGTGACCGTATAACTACACCATCCAGCCACCAGCGTTGGCGATTGTTCATTGGTTGGTGTGACTGGACAACGATTCTGCCATCTGAAACACATTACAGAAAAGATGTTGGTTGGTTGTTGGAGTTTTACGTCCTGGCAACATCTAATGTAATACCAGGATGGGTACCGATTTGTGACAGTGGGCACTCATGTCGACTTTATAGTGCTGCCCATTGGGATGGTTGGTTTGTTGGTTGTTGAAGTTTACATCCTGGTAACATCTACTGTCACATCAGGACGCGAACCGACTTGTGACAGTGCGCACTCATGGCAACTTTATAGTGCTGCCCCACTAGTAAATCAGGCCGACAGCACCATTAATTACCCCTGTAGTAGTACAGTATTTCATGTCTGTGAAGGCTAGGTCTAGAATGTTGTTGCTTTTCCCAGTTATTCTAGTGCAAGATTTGATGACCTGTTCCAATCCCTACGAAACTGCAAAATGATTAACTTTTGTAGCTGTCTGTGCACTTGGATCTGCTGTATCTGCATTAAAATCTCCCGTTAGTTAATAAGTCTAGTGCAGTATCTAGGCTGCCATTAGGCATCCGTCCGTGTCTCCAGCTCACCGACTGGTCACCACATGGCAAAGAGGCATGGCCGTTTGTCTGAACTGTCCTAACTTCTCTTTCCTCTCTACTACCATTTCTTCTTTTTTTCTCCCAGGCTCACTCCTCCCCCTGATCAAGGGACTTGTTTGCTTGGGTGGGGCGCTTTTCCCTTTTCACTGTTTCGCTTTCCACCTTCTTACTGCAGATCCCACCATTCCTCCTCCCTTCCTCATAACCCATCGGCGATTGGACACGAGTCCATTGTATAACATAAGCAGTGAATGTAAGGAGACTGCTTCCTAACAGGTAGTTGCCTTTTATATTGGTTAGAACACATGTTTGGACCGCCCTACTCATCCCATCTCTTCGTTAGGACTGGCCTACCCAGCAACTATATAAGGAGTGTAGTCACACACTCTCGTCGCTGCAAGAGCGAAGGAGGAAAAAAAACCCACAAAAAACAAACACTACCAAAAATGGGCCGTTTTAACGGCGCTGTTTAACAATGCTGCAGTCCTTCAGCCAGTGACTGCTAGGTCACAAACTCCCCCCCCCCCCATAACTAACACTCTCGGCACTCTACTCCCAGACATCGAGGCGTCAACATCTCCAAGTCAGTTAGGCCTGAAACCTGATCTGGCTAGTTACAGCTTATGGGATGGATTCAACTTGCTGAGCTTCTACAACATTGACCAATGGCCATCAGCAGGATTCCCACATCACTGCTGCTTAGCCTGACATGAACATCCATCATCAACTGAGACTCTACAGTTGATCATCTATAGCCATCAACTCCTCAAGGCAACTGAGACATAAAATAAGCACCAAGATGACTGAGTGTATCTATCATCCTTATGGACTACACAGACAGTTGTGAGTGTAATATCATACCATTGAGAATTTATATGTAACTGTACACTTTGTAATTGAGAATATATGTTATGAGTACATATGTGTGTATCAGTATTTGTCTTCTTTAATAAGAATAGAAGATGTTCCAAATTCTCATTTCTCCTCACTATATTAGCTAGTCTATAAGATTAGGCATTAGTTATTATACGTGACAACTGCTACAATCCGACCAGAGAGAATCGGTGCCGCTCCAATGACCTGTCATTATTATTGTAAAGAACCCCCCGCTTCTACAACTGCCCCCTCTGAAGCTTACTCTTCATCCAAAAAACAGACAGATTTATCGGGGCTGTTTTCTAATGCTGCAGTCCTGCCGCCTGTAACCGTCAAGGTCATGAACCACCCCTAAGCAAGCACTCTTTGGAGGACAACCAAGGTTGGCCTAAAATTATTGTCTGCTTGCAGTAACCATGAGAAATTATTTCAAAATGACACCAAATATCACCTTTCAAAAAACAAGTGTTCAACCTTGATGTAAGGACAGGTTGCAAAAACAAAAATAAATTGTTTCCAATATATTGACGTCTATAATTTTTAATGACTTATAAACAATACTTTTTGTATAATTGTAGGACTTTTCAACACTTAATTTTTGCATTTTCAAAAGTTAGTACTTTTTAGTTTTTTCTATGACCAGTACGAACCCTGAAACATACCTGTGTCTGCGGTGATGCAGAGATTGGTGGCCTTGGTCCGGATTGAGCATGTCACAGCGTCCACCCACCACAGCTGATGCTCCGGCGGGCTGTCCAAGAGCCCACTCGGGCGGCACGTGACCACAGGAGCGCCGTGTTGAGGGCTGCTGTCCCCGACTTCCACAACGCATCCTGCAGGCAAACAGCGATGAAACGAGGAGACCCAACCAGCTCTCACATTGCCACTGGGTCAACTTAATGGGCTCTTCATTGAGCATGCATTTTCAGGGTAATTCTAGTATTCGTTACACAGCCGATATGGTGCGATTTAAACAGGTGGAGGTATAGTAAATTTCAAGCATACTTGAAACACTTTTAATCTGTGCTATGCATACATAAAATGTGTGATTATGTCGGAATACAAAACTACTATTACATGTGATTTACACTGAGAAGGGCTCACTGGGTTGCTTCCTGAAGTAGCGCTCACTTGATTGACCTAACAAGCGTGGACCGAACAAGCGCGTGATGGTTGGGTCTTCCTCGTTGCTGCGGTTATGCTTATTAGTGAACAACAAGAAGCACATGTACTGACAGCTTTGCGAAGCCTTTAAAAGAGCAAATTATTAAGCGCGAGAAAAGAGTATGTGTGTGGAGAGTAGGGTAGGGTTATTATTTTGGTTTGGGTTAACAAACTATCAAATCTGATATGCGGCCATATCACGATTATCATACCAAAATATACTGTAATTATATATGAGACTGTCTCAAAAGGTGCTAAGCAATATGGGACAAAACTTTGTCCATAGTAACAATCAACACACTCTCTACTTATGCATTTGCTCAGGATAAACTGATTTGTTTTTTACACGGTCTTTCATAATCCCAATAGAATACATATTGATTTGAAGCAAATGTCCTTGTGTTTTCAGTGTAACCGTTTCTGTGCTTTTTTGTGTCAATCGTTACTATGGACAAAAAAACAAAGATTTAGCTCCTTTTGAGACAGGCTCATATGCATGTCAGTTATGGCACAATTATAAATCTGAATATTTATGTAGCATACATTGATAAAATAACATATTCAGATTATTGTGTAATGAAGCAAAGAATTGCAGTGCTAGTAATAGATAGGTAAGATCATTTCTATCAGGCACAAATTAAACCCCTCTTCTTTCACAAAAACTCAACCACACATTCCCCAGTTTGTTTGTTGCTGTCTTACGTCCTAGCAACATCTAAAGTCATAATAAAACAGGCCACAGGCACCATGACCTGATATCCCACTTAGTCACATTATCCTGATACTGAGCCAACCACTTCATTCCCTATCCCATACCAGACGGGATCGCCGAATGAGTTAGAGCGTCCGTCTCCCGTGTTGGTAGATCGTGGGTTCGAACCCCGGTCGAGTCAAACCAATGACTTAAAAATTGATACTTGTCACCTCCTAGCCTGGCGCTCGGCATTATTAGGATAGGGCAAGGACTGGTTGGCTCAGTGTCAGGATAATATATAATGCTGTACCATGCATACAATATATTGGAAAAATAGCCAGTTTTAAAAATAGCTGGTTTTCGTGTAATTCTGGATTTCTAGAAGCCGGATAAGAGATTCGGTACATGGACTACTAATTCATTGCTTCATATACGATATAGCTTCCCGCTTTTCACCCAACCCCCACATTTACACTAACGCATGTAACCTTCCCCTGTGCACATGAATTCTGCAGTTACACACACAAATATCTCACCAGGCAGAGCATGCTATAACCAACTTAACAGATATCAATGTTACTCACTACATCGATTGTGTCGACTTACCTTGCTCTCCAACAGGGGACAGGATGAAGAACTTCCCTAGAGGCATCACAATTTATGATGTCATAACCAACCGCTTGAAGCCTGGAATGTACATGTATACATAACAGTGATAGAAATATTATACATGTGTATATAGTATAGATATAGGAATCTTACCTGGGTACAGATGATGGATAACTGGTGTTTTCGCGAGATACTAGCCTCGGATAGTCGTGGGTCAGGGAGAAGAAAGCACATGCAGTTCCAGCAATCTTCTACGTACTTTTTAGGATAATAAATGATTTAACTTTATATAGATTCTTATTGTGTTTTCGATTCGGTTCTAGCAAAACATGATAGTCGTGGTAGGGTAGGGTGGGTTGGCCCTGACCTACAACTATCTGAGGCTAGTACCTCAGGAAAACACCAGTTATCCATCATCTGTACCCAGGTAAGATTCATATAACTATACTATTTTACCTCGGTACTATGCCTCTGGCTACTCGTAGCCCAGGGAGAATTTTACGTAATCTAATTTTTTATCCTTTATCCTTTTATGTTGTAACCATAGTATGTATATATGAGTACATAATTTAATGTTGTTTCTCACCTGCTTCTAGTTGGTGAGTAGGCGTGTCACCACGCCGCTCGACTTTTTCAGTCGTTTGTTGTAATGTTTTGCAAACGATCTAGCCATCTTCCACCCCGCGTGTGCAAGAATTCTCTTAACTGAGATTCCTAATTATTGTCTTGCCTTGGAGAGCATGGCTCCATGCGTTGAGTGAGACGCATAGCATCCAGTGTTGACTCCTGCTCGTTTAAGCACCTTGATAGTCCACCTTGCGAGAGTGTCTCTCGAGATCGCTTCATGTGGCTGTATAAAGCTGATTAGTAGTTGTCTGGAATTTCTGAGTCCGCGTGACTGGGATATATATAAGCCCTAATGGCTGAAACTACACATATGGGTCACTCTCCTGAAAACTGGTCAGCATGAGATGGGATTTTAAAACATCAATAAAAACCTTCCTACTTATTTTTTTCCTTATACTTTTCATATTCATGTTCAGATTTGATGAAAGAAATAAGGGAAATAAAATAAAACTGTGTGCAACTTTGGTCTTTTTAGTTATGAACTGTTTTTTACCAAAAAACCCCATTTTACAGTCAGCCATTTGTAACATGACATATGGGACGTGGTTGAATCCTTATTAACATCTTGTATTGCATTGATATATCAAACAAAACAGTTCCCAAATCAAAGAGGAAGTATTTATTAACATGTATGCATGCTTAAATTTAAAAAAAAAAAATTTAATGTCTTCAGAAATAACATTACAAATTTCCGTCACACGTGTAACCGTGGTGTCTGGATGCCACACAAATATTGTACACTAATTATTCAGTGAATAAAGCATGGCTGGGAATTACTTTTTTTTATCAATATAAGCACTAGATATTTCTGTATATTATGCCATGATTAATATGCTTCTAAGTATGATATTATTTAATTCTGATTAGATATTTATTAAGCAGACTGTGGTGTCCTAAACATGTGTTACACGTGTGACACACATGTTATACTGCCATAAGAGATATCTTATTCATGGACTACACCTTTATTTTTTATCTCATCAATTTATATGTTACATAGATGTAAAGGGGAGATGTCCAGCTTTCATTTGCAACCAAAAAATGTAAAGAATTCAAATATTAAATTTTAACTCTCCCTGTGACACTTTTGGCCAGTTTTCAGGAGAGTGACCCATATCCATTTATCCTCCGGAAAACTAGTCATGTGTACTGTGGACAGTGGGTCCCCTGTACGATTTGATTTAAGTAATGTCTGTAAATCAAATGTAGCTTCATCCATGTCTATTTCTAGTCCATCAAGTGAAAGTGTCACAATGGTTTGGCCTCTGTGTCCTGTAACTAGCAGTAATAAAACAGCTAATTTAAATCCTAGGTCTTTCATTGACAAATGTCTGTTGTTAGGCCATGACTTGAATAACTTAATACTATTCATACATTCCAAAACCAATTGTATTTAGATGTGGGTGGGTTTCTTTTGTACGCCGATCTAATGAACCAGTGTACTAACTGATGTTTCCCAATGGTTTGTCCATCTATTCTTGGTAGAATAATGGATAGGGCACATCTCGCTGCGTTAATAGCACTGAATCCTAGTCCTTCATCTTCTAATATTCTAAGAAATCGTAACACTTGAGCTATTGTAGGTTTTAGCGGTTTGACTCCTTTGAGAAGGCAATGAAGTCCCCATTTCTTTAAATAGCTTGTGTATAATTTTACTGTCCCTTTTCTCCAGGCATGTGATATTAGTCTTTCTTTTGTTATTTTGTCTAATCCAAATTGTTCTAAATGTTTCCTTAGAAAAGAAATGCCAAAAGGGGTGTTGTCGACGTCTCCGTGGATTATTAGTGGTCCTTGATGTTGAAGGTTGTTCCTTTCCCTTGGGAAGCTCATCAAGTCTTTTGCTGCTGATGTTATTGCCGCTAGCCATGGTTGTGTTTCCCATGCTGGTACTATCAGTACTGCGTGGGTGTGATCCATCTTGATATTCATGGCCACTCTGCTGATAATGCTGAATTGGGGGGAATATGTAATAGAATTTATTATTCCAAATTAATGAAAATGCATCTACTCTCCAGGCTTCTGGCTCTGGATGGCAAGACACATATTTGGTAACTTTTTGTTGTTGCATGATGCAAAGAGATCAATGTCTGGCTTGCCCCAGTTGTGACAAATACGGCCAAAAATGTTGTGGTTCAATGACCATTCTAAATGTTAATGGAAGTGTCAGCTTTTCCTGTCAGCCAAAGTGTTTTGGCTGCCTGAAATATGTGCTATTGTTAGCCATATTTTGTGTTTCTCTGCCCAATCCCAAATGAGTGTAGCCAAATTGTTACATGGTTTGGAGCGAGTCCCTCCCATATTACGAATGTAAGCATAGCTGTTATCTGTTAGAACTCGTACCTGATTTTTAGGGATCTGAATCAGACTGTGGAGTCCTAGATAAATGGCTCTAAGCTCTAATACATTAATGTGGTCGGAGATTTCATCTTCCATCCAACGGCCACCTGCTTGTTGGTCTCTAGGTGCCCCCTAGCCTTCTAAGGAAGCGTCTGTTGTGACCGTAGTGTTAGGCTCTCCCATCCTAGTCGGGTTGGGTGAGTTGTTTATGTGTGAAAGCCACCAAATTATATCATTTTGGCCTTCTGGCAAAATTGTCATAGGTGGCTCAAAGTTTCCTTTAGTGCGAGCCAGTGCAAAGTTGTTATCTATCTCTAAGTATTTTATATGGGCCTGGCCATATAAAATAGCCGGTACGTAGGCTATCATTATTCCTATCAAGACTGTGACTTGTCATATTTTTGGCTTGGTCAATTGTAGTAATTGGTTTGCTGTTGTTGTGAATGTATCACCTTTTTGTTCTGTTAACGAGATAGTCATTTTTATGGTGTCAATAAAGAACTCCAGACATTTTTGTTTGTTTGTTGGTGGTTAGTACTGATTTAGCTTTATGTATATAGAAACCTAAATTTGTAAACGTTCTATATAATTTATCTACTGCTGCTTTGCATTGTTGTTGTGTTTGCGTGACAATAAATGAATCGTCAATGTATGGGAACATGATATGTCCTTTCCTAGCCATTAGCGAAAAAATAGGTTTGAGTAACCTTGTGAAAATGTGTGGCCAGCAGGCCAGTCCATTCAGCATACATGTGAACTCATAAAGTTTCCCATTCCAACAGAATCTTAAATACTTTCTATCATGTTTATATATGGGCACTGTGTAGCATGCATCTTTAAGGTCAATGCTGGCTAGCCAAGCACCTTGTGTGACTAAGTCTCTCGCTGTTTCTCACGAAAACATTTTAAAATGTTTGTATTCTATGAATTTGTTAAATAGTTAGGTCTAAAATTAGTCTAACATACCAGTTTGGTTTCGGTCTTAAGAAAATATTCAAGATGAATTCTCCAGCAACGTGTAGTGCTGGTTCTATAATGCCCTTTTTGCAAAAGTTAAGGACTTGATTGTTTAATGCTTCACGTTTTGAACCGTGAAACCTGTATGGAAATGGTATTCTATTTTGAATAGGTTCTTCTATTAACGGAATCCTTACCCCTTCTGCTAGGCTAAGGATAGTTAAGTTATCTATAACTTTATTCCATTCCGAAACACAGTTATTGAGGCTACCGGCTTGAAATATATTGCTTACTGTTACGGTTGCTATTGTTTGCATCGCGGCGTCTATTTGTTCCCTGGGGGAACGCCTTCTGAGCATTGAACTCCCTCTTGAAGGGCCTGTTCCCGTCATTCCAGCCGAACGACTGCCTCTGGCCCCTTCCTCTGGCTTGGAAGTTGAAGTTGGTTCCGAACCGGCCTCCTCATTGGCCGATTCTTCAGTTGTGAAAATCCTGCCTCAGCTTCTTGAAGCAGTTGGAGTTGCCATCACTTGGAGCTGGTTTCTACTTGTTTGAACAATTATTGTAGTCATCTGCCGAACATCTTGCCCTTATCTAGTGTCTTGCCCTTAATGGTCTTTGGTGCTAGGAATAGTGTGTATTCCTTTCCATCATTGTCCGTAATCTTCTTGGACCGTGCCACCTCTTTTCCAGCGTCTGTGCAGACTGCTTTAAATACGTTCTCAAAATGTCTGTAGGAGAGGAAGTTGCTGGTTGCTGTTAGTAACGCAATTCCTCCATTCATATTGTCACAGAGTGACAAGAACTAGTTCTGTGCCATCATCCTGTTGGTGATGGGCCCAATGGCTGTAAGAGCCGAGAGTACGCCTTTGTGCACCGTGTAGAGAGCCGTCTCAAACTTCTTCCTCTCTTCACTGAGTTTAACCTCAGGATCCATCTCTTTGATGGCGGATTCCGGAATTCCTTTAATTCTTGTGAATTTCTCTTGATTATGACTTCCCCTGGTTTGAAGGTGTTAAAGTGGCCTTGAATGGTCTTCCTCATGAGCGTCGTTATGTGTATTTTATTGTGTCTCAGCACTTTACACTTTTTCGTTTCTTTCCCTCACGATCTAGCGTATTTGCTGGACTGCTGTGTGTCGGAGTCTGAACTCATCATCGATGAGTCTGACGAGTCTGAAGAGGAGGACTTGTGTTTCCTCCTCTTCTTAGACTTTTTCTTAGTCTTCTTCACGAGGGGCTTCTTTTTACGGGCTCTCATGTACTCATTTCCTTCTGAGGAATTGTCTCTCTTTTTGTGTTTGCGCTTTCATGCAGACACAACCACCTCCTCGTCGTCTGAGTCGTCGTCTTCCGAAAAGTCCTCACATTCCGACTCATCGGAGTCTTGCGGAACATGTGTTCGCCTTTTCTTTGATGTACCCACTCTAGATGATAACATTTCTTCCATCTTCTGTTCCACAAGACTGGCAACCTGCTCATCTAGGTCCCTATAAGCGGGGGCCAGGGCCGGTATTGTACCCCCCTGCCTCCTCAGGATCCCTCTGTTCTGGCGAGGGCGACCTTTGTACATATGCAGGCGGTGTGGCGTCTTCATCCGCACTGAGTGTGTGAGTTGCCTCTGCCTTACTTTTCGTAGCCATGGCTCTGAGACTGTGAGTAAAAAGAAGAACAATGATTAGGCATTGTCTTAGGCGGAATAACACATTGATAATTAGAGTATAATTATACTAGGTGTGTATTTTATGGCGTTAAATCAATTTTTAACGCAGGAGTATGGCTAACAGACAGTCGCAGGATGACGGTATGGGTAACCAACCGATCCAAATGAGGGGTAGGGACCAGTATGGTGGTACCCTCCCATACTCTTAGTACCTATAAACTTCTCCCACCTGTGTTTTCTTTCGCCAACAAGTTGAAGAAAATACTATAGGACTTGGAGGTACGCCTTAACGAGAATCACATCAGGGGGAATCTTAATGAGACCCAGGGAATGAATCCCCAACGATGTAACCTGCCAACCATCTCTCCATTTGGCAATGGGCGGCTTAATTAACAACCAAACAATGGAAACATTGTTCTATCGATCATGTCATTTACGATTGAAACTAAGCTGTAAAACAGTAATATCTTATCGAAAAGTTTCAGAAAACTTTGTACATCATGATTTCTAACATGAACTAAACCAATGTATTGAGTTTGAAAGATACTAACCTGTTTGGTTTTGTAGTAAATGTAGAAAAACTGCTGTAGCTGCTCACAACACGTCCTCCTGCTGTGAGCTGATAATGCTAATTGCTGGACCCAGATGTGCTTCCTTCTCCCTGGGCTACGAGTAGCCAGAGGTGTAGTACTGAGGTAAAATATATATATATTGTATATATATTATATATTAGAAACAAAAATATACATATATATCTTGGCTAACAATTTATACTTCTTATATGCAGTGATAGAAATAAGCAAAATATGTCACTTGTCCACCTGAATTTTCCTTGTCCTGGACAAGCTCTTATTTCGAACGCTGCATAATAATGTATTAGTCTGCACTGACATCTCATGTCTCAGGCAAGGAGCCACATAGACATGTCGGCGTGGATAGGGTAATGACATCAGGGAGCCTAGCAAACTAGCCCGAAATGCAAGACGTGCGAAAAACCGATTGTAGGCATAATATTTTCCATTTCCACCCCCCCCCATGACATTGGTTCCATGACCAGGATCCTGTAGAAGCTATGTGCTGTATGGATGTTGAACCTACCCTGTATATATATTATTATATATATATGTAAGTGCTTATGAACGTAAACCATTTAATAGACCTACAATATGTAAAATTTCACATTTTCACTTTAGCACAAAATCCTATAAACATATGTTTGATACATTTTGTGGAATAGATAGTATTGCTAACATATTCAATAAGAAGCGGCTTCAATAATTATTTGTTATACCATTGAAAAAAGAAGGAAAAATTATGTCCAACATAACATGGAAACCAAATAAGCATGATAAGTGCCACTTCAGGTTTCAGCCAGGTTTCGAAACCCACAATCTGTCGCAAAGGCGCTCACCTCATTTGACGATCCTAAATAAAACTAACATTATATGACATCAGTTTGAATCCCAGCCAAGTCAAACCAATGACGTACAAAATGTATACTTGTTACCTAGCCTGACACTCAGCATTAATAGAATAGGACAAGGCCCGGTTTAGTGGTTAGCACATTATCAGGGTAATAAAACTGTGTGGGTTATCAGGTCATGGTGCTGACGGCCTGGTCTCCCAGTGTGGCAGCACTATAACTAGGTATGTGCACGTCCGCGCGCTACACGACGGCCGTTTTCTGCCAAATATCTGTTCCCGTAAAAAACGTTCTAATAGTAATAGCAGAGGGGTGCCCCAAAATGCTTGCTTTTCATTCGCTCTTAGGGGGTATCCCTATGAATTTCAGCCTATGACATAGATAAAATGTCTATCTACAACCTTGTGTTTACAATTTGCAAATCGGTTCACGTTTTCTGTGTCTGTGCACATTTAGAAGATTTGAATTGATTTCAACACTCAAACTCCACCTTCTTGGGCAGCTTTAACAGGTATGCAGACATTTAAATCTGTTATTAATTGACCATTGTGTGAAGTTTCATGATGGTGTAAGGTCGAAAAGGTACTTTGCTAGGTCCCCAAAGTTTCAGTGTTATAAGATCAATCATATCAATGACGACCAAAAATCCACAAATATGTCACTAATGTGTGCATTTACTACATTTTAATGGGTGGAATCGACAGAGCAGATAAGCATCTACTTACACTGACATTTTCATTTAGATATTTCGATTATTTAGGAAGTGAGAACAAAAAATGACTAAATTATTAAATATATAGGTTTTGGATCACACACTTATAATGCTAAAAGTAAAACATTAAAACAAAGGAAGAAAACTTAACGTTTCATGGATATATGATAGATATACTAGACTTACTTGCAAGCTGACGTATTACTGAGATTCCTATGAATCTTAAGGATGAAAGTAGAACTACGATGTGCACATGGATATATATACTCATTACACAATGAGAAATTCCTATAATCCTTCTGAGTCACTAATGTATTCATTTACTTTTATTTTAATGGTGTAAATCCTCTAAGTCACTCACTCACTTTTATTTTAATGGGTGGAATCGACAGTGCAGATAGTCATCTACTTACACTGAAAAATTCAGTGAGATATATAGATTATTAAGCAAGTTAGAACACAAAATGACTAAATATCTAGATTTTGGGTCACACACTTGTAATGTTAAAGCCTTAAAACAAAGGCAGAAAATTACCCCTCATTACCGAAATTGAAATAGCTCTAGCACCCTTCATAATCAACCAATTGACATGATTGTTGGATTTTCTTGTATGGTTTTCAAAGCTCTTTCCAACAATGCAATCCATTTTCAGATTGGTGTGGTTTAAAAATGTTGTCCACATTGCTACTATAACAGATTTGGCCTGTCTATATATGACCCGTCATAATTATAGTGGTCATGCGGCGAGGACTGACTATACCAATACTGAGTCCAAAATTTATCAAGTTTGTTTTGCAATGCATTTAGTGATGGAGCTTCGACTACCGGTATAATTTAGAAATAACACACAACCGTTAGATAAAAGCTTCTTAGTAGATTAAAAATATCTGGTCATTTCCTTACACAGCCTCTCAAAATTTTTTATAATATGACTGAGTGGGAAGTCGCCATGAGTGCCTACTGTCACAAGTCGGTACCCGTCCTGATATGACCTTAGATGTTGATAGGACGTAAAACAACATCAAACAACAATCTAATGGATTTTTCAGCAGCCCTTCTAGTAGGCCTACATATCCTCCTAAAATCAACCGCTATTCCTTTTCTGAATAAAGCCAAAGCCAAGGAATTGAAGGGTAAAGTCAGATCTGTATGTCTTCAGCCGTAGTCTACGCTTAGCCTTAGGTATGACATAGGTTCTACAGTTCTGAATGCACCGCTCCAACATTGAAACCAGGAAGAGAGTAGATAACAGATCAACCTCCAATAATTTACCTACTTAGCCTTAGGCTACTAGTAACTGAGTCACAGCTGAATCTTTTTTCTAAACCTAACTATATCTACAGTCTATGGACTATGGCTATAGCCGTGTTCACACGGGCAATGTAAATCGATTCGTAGAAATCGACTTGCCCAGTTTGGGTTACATTTCGCGTGTGAACGGGCGGCTGAGTCGGATTAGGGCTGAATCGATTCCTGTGATCCTGATACTGTAAACCACTTGTCAAGGTAGTTTATGTGAGTCGATTTCTGTGAACCGATTTATTTTGCCCGTGTGGACGCACTGAGGCGGATTAAGGACGTCACACGCATGCGCAGTCGAGACCTTAGTTTGTTGACTTTCTGGTCGCTCAAAAGCGCATATTATATAATTTAGTCTATGAAACCGCTAGCTGTGTACAGATATTTTTTTCATCATTTATTTGTAGGGTTTCACTGCCCAGCAAAAGTTTTGACCCTTCCAAACCAATACGATTCAGTCCATACAGATCTAGCCTTTTCTAGGTCGAACCCTACTCTCTCGTGGTGACGTCGACGAACCCAAACTGGCGCTGGTTAGTCTGGACTTGCTCATGCGCAGATATCGATTTCCGCCTTCAAACTCGGTGCGTGTAAATGCGCCGCTACTTCGCTTCATATAAATTGCTTTGTTTAATTCGCTTCACAATTTCCCGTGTAAACACGGCTATAATAGTCATTACTCATAGTATGTCTAGACAGCTGCTGATTCAGTTACTGTTACTATCAATGCCGATTCTCGATGTCGGACATCCGGGCACTTTTGGGGTTCACGGCGTGCGAAGGGTAAAACAAATGCTCCTCCCATAGAAACAACATTAGAACTACCCTATCTATCACAGTGCTTTCTGCTTTTTGGTGCTTTGAAAGCAAATTTCTCTTGTTTCTATTAAATAGTTCAGATCTTTCTCTATAATTTCATGTTCAGCTTTTTTTTTATCAGCCAATTGGAAGTTCTTGAATGTATTTGGCGAAAATAGTTTTTGAGGCCATGATCTGGTAAGGCTAACAGTAACACTGGCAGTGACACTCAGAATATCCCAACTTTCACTATTATCTCTGTTTTTAATACTTTCAGAGAAAATTGCTCTTAGGTTAAATTAAATACCTCAGATCTTCCTCTTCAATCGCGCATTGAGATATTTTTAATCGATTCGATGAAAGTTTTTTAATTTATTTTACAAAAATTAATGCTCCCCATAGACATAGCATTGCCGCAGCACACATCACGGCCGTATTTTACCCTTCGCGGGCTAGTTTCCGGGGTTGTGACGTCATGCCGACATCGAGAGTGCGAGCCAACACATATAATACAATAACAAACCCCCCTTCACCGTTATACTCTTAACAAACAATAACAAATGCCCCTTCACCCTTATACTCTTAACAAAAAGCACATTGATCAACTTACCTGCCCGATTTCCACACACAAGCAATCTTTCTGGAAGAGAGATGTGTGTGAGCGCGGATGGGGGGGAGGGAGTTTCAGTTGCTGGTTCCCGAAGTCGTGACCTAGTTTAACGAAATCCTCGCGTGGTGACCTAGTTTAGTGGACCCGTCTCTAGGTCAGCGCAGCACTGTCATCAAAGACCCTATAATACTAAGACGGCTCACTCAGCCTGTACTGTGTAATCAAAATGATCAAACCCACCACTTGGTGTGCTGGCTGTTCTCTTGGTTAAACAGGTGCTATATTATATGTATAAATGTATATATGAATGTGAAAGATATGTGATGATGGTGATGCTGATGATGATAGGTATTTGTTCTTAGCAATTTCATATTGATGTGTATTCATACTTACCTATCTCATGTATAATATAATTGTATGTGTTTACATGTGAAACACCAACAGGCAGCCGGCTGATAAAACCCACCACAAGGTGGCACTGTGAAATTTACATTACCATTGGAGAGATAGGGAATGAGCCGTCTTAGTATTATAGGGTCTTTGGTGTCATGCAGAGAAGGACTGCAGGGCAGCGCGCCGATATGTATTACGAAAGTGCGCTTTGACTTACAGATCCTCTTCTGGCTAATCTAGGCCAAAGACCCTATATTATAGGGTCTTTCTCTAGGCCCTTATTGGGCCTCCAATGCAACTTCGCAGTGTTACACATGGGCTATATGCAATGCGAAAAAAATAGCCGGCAAATTGGAGCTATAATATATTATGGATATTGTTCCTCGTACATAAATAATTATTCCTAGTGAGCATCAATTGTGTTCTTGTTCTGATTTTATGTTCTAGCCAAATCTAAGGTCATATAAGATGGGATTCGAACAAACAAATTATCATATTCATCCCGATTCCTTGACATTTTGCTCAACATTAATCCGCAAATATTGAAAAATTTGTGGAAGTCTACGAAAATGGGGAGATCATTCATCCCTGTTATATGTTATTATTATATATATTTAAAGTCAAAGATACTGCTACACTTTAATACTGTGTCTGATTATATAGGATTGCTGTGTATTTAGCAAACATGAAAATTCTACAATGTTCATAGTACACATAAGCATTCTATGCTTTCTTACATTTACAAATGGAAAATTCTTCACCTTGAAACTGCATAGCCTGAGGAAAGCATAGCATTTTCTAAACCAAAACACTTACCTTTGCTCCTACTCATCCAATTTAAATTAGTAATAATTTAAATTACCTTGAGGACAATATTTTTTATTTGAATGACATTTTTGGATTGGTGTTTATGGAGTTTTGCATAAGCATATTCATCGCCGGAAGGAGAAGGACAACCAGCCACGTTTGAACTCATTTGAGCCCGTTTGAACTTGCCGGAAATAGATTTTCCTCTTCTCCTCTTCGCGAGAACTCGGTGAACTAGATTAGTTTTCCGCGTTATTGATAGATTATAGAACAGAAATACTTGACAATAAACATTAACTTTGTTATAACTATAAAATGATATTTATTTCAATTATCATAAACATGTGTTGTCTTCTTTTTTTTATTGCAAATGGCGGCCCCCATAAGGGGCAGCCATTTGCAATCGAAAAGAACAGCTCTGATTGGCTCAAATTATGGAAAGATTCCATTATTTTTTTAGTAGTTTCTTGTTCAGACATAGTTACACATATATATGTATCTTTTGCACAGATTAAAGTGCTTGAAGTATATTTATAATTTATCTAGATCGACTTCTGTTTAAATCACACAATATCAGGACTTAAAGAATGGGAAACTATTCCTGCAAGGGTATGCTCAATATGGGACAGTGGTCACCCGTTTTTCCTCCTTTCCTCGCTGTGGACCCTTCTCAAGTTTTGCACCTGAACTCTTCATATATTGTTGCATAGAATGAATATTAATAATATAACCCGTTACTGCTGAAACCTATGGTCTCCAGCATTTCAATGTGCACTGCAAAATTACTTTGTATGTTTTCACTTCAAATATCTTAAAAGTTACTCATTTATAATACATGTTACCTCAAACTAAAATAAGGTAGAATATAATATATTTATCTGAAAATATAGAAGACAAATATTGAAGCATGCAACTTTAATTGTCTAGAAAATGACCAGTGTTGTCTGATTAATACAGGTGCATTGTTTGGTTTATTAAAACATCAGCTGCCATTTAATATATTTAGATCATCAATGCATATGGACATTACCCCCCTTGTGTGGCATTAAGTACTCTACTAAGGTGTTGGTCAGGTTCAATATCACACATTGGTTATTCACAGGGCAGAGCTCTAATTATTTTCCATATATATATATAGCCTATATATATCACGAATACAACTTCTCCCCCTATATCAATGGGGGAGTAGTATCTTTGATTACACATATAGTTTATATATATATATATATATAAATATATATATATATTTATATATATATATACATATATATATAAATATATATATATATATTTATATATATATACACATATATATATACATATATGTACCAGACGGGATGGCCGAATGAGTTGGAGCGTCCGTCTCCTCTGCTGGTAGATCATGGGGCCATGGGTTCGAACATTGGTCGAGTCAAACCAATGACTTGAAAATTGGTGCTTGTCATTTCTTAGCCAGGCACTCGGGATTATTAGGACAGGGCAAGGACTGGTGTGCTCAGTGTCAGGATAATATGACTGAGTGGGGTACCAGGTCATGGTGCCGGCAGCCTGGTTTCCCACTGGGACAGCACTATAAAGTCGCCATGAGTGCGCACTGTCACAAGTCGGTACCCGTCCTGATATGACCTTAGATGTTGCTAGGACGTAAAACAACAATAAACAAACATATATATTATATATATATATGTATATATATATATATAAATATATATATATATATATATATATATATATATATATATATATACAATCAATACACTCCCTATACATATATACATATATCAGGGGCCTAGCTTGGCATTTTCAGGTGGTACGCAGATGGAATAAAAATGCTATTGGAATAAAAGATGATGGAATAAAACGCTATGAAACATCATATATTTTCATTTAAAACAATTATAATCTTAGGTGCTACGCAATTGCATACATGGAAGTTAGGCCACTGTATATATCAACATCCGGTGGAGGCAAGGTGGGCGGAAGGTGATGCCACCAGCAGATCTTACAGACTATAACAATATAATAACAATTCCCTTCCATATCTTTATACTCGCATAATGCATTATACATCATACATAGTCAAAGATGCTATTACACTATAGTAGTCATTTTAATTTATATACAATAGCTGTGCATTTATTTACATTAAACTCAGGAGTACACATACACTTCAAAGACAGTAAGCTCATTATTCGATTTATGCATCAATCATTCTATTACGCATTATTGACTTTCTAAAACAAATACCAATGACTAGCTTTGTGTGGCACGCATTCGTGAACTGAGAGAACATTCATTATTTGGTATATTATTAATTGATTAAGCAGGAGAAATTTAAATTGCAGGCAATTGGTCTTCCTCATTCCACTACTCCTTGCCCTATCCTAGTAAGAATAATAATAATAAAACATTTATATAGTGCCTGATCCAGCAAGCCATTCTCAGGCGCTTTACATAACAAACAAATATAGGCGGAACAGCAGCTGGCATAGTAATTCTAGCAGAAACAGCAGCTGGTGCCAGCTGTGTTACTTTGGCGGCAATTGCTGCTTGCAATAGACCTTATGCAGCAGATGTCTTTGGCATCATAACATTAACAATAACCGCTGATGGCTCAGTTCTCAGTACCACAGTTCCCTTCTTGTGGTATCTAGTAGAGGTTTAGGAAATTGTTCTCCAGTCCCACTGCATGGTATTCTATCACCAGAGAGGATTAGTCAATGGATAAAAATGGATGTATTCGACTGGGACCTTTCCTTGCACAAAATGTAGGCTCCGCCCATCTGCTCAATAAACTTGGGCCATAATCGGGTTCCAGTACCCATGTTTTGTAATGCCGATCACCAGGCTAGGTACCGACAAGTATTAATTTATAAGTCATTCAACACTATTTCAGACGTTGAGTCTTTTCAGAAGCTCTCAGAGCCTGCCACCCTTAGGTGCTGCATTCTGCTTTGCAGATCGCGGCACCATTTTGACTAACTGCACACCAGTCGGATTAACAACGCACCCAAACGTATCCTTTGGTTTATAAAAGCCGAGTTCCTTCCCATCAAAGAGCTCTGTGATGTCATATCCGGCCGGATTGGTCAGTCCAAGGTCGGTGAGCGTGGTGTTCACCTTGCAGGGGTATCCCTGCTGGGAGGCGTACAGGAAGGCTACCGCAGCGCTACCCGCAGGAAGAACAGGCTTCACCCAAATGGACATCTTTGACATCTGAAAACAGAACCAATTGAACTGGTTAAAACAGTATCAGCATAATGTGACTGCGAGGGATATTGGATAATGGTGCCGATGTGGCGTGCTCAGCCGTGTCCCGTGCTCAGCCGTGTCCATCGCTTCTGCCCATGTGCGGATTTATTATTGTTTTTGTATCTCTATTTCCTACTGCAGGAATTCACCACACTTTGATTTATCTTTTCTTGGCTGGGGGAAGGGGTCTAGAATTAGCCTACTTAGGCCACGGTTGTAGTGAATATCCAAATAAGCCTTAGTGAAGTGTCTTAGCTGACAGCTTGAATGTGGATGGATTTTGACGCATGCGCAGATGATGCTGTTAGATTCTGATGCATGCACAGAAGCGATGGACACGGCTGAGCACGGGACACGGCTGAGCACGCCACACCGGCAGCATGATCTCCCAGTGGGGCAAAATTATAAAGTCGCCATGAGTGTGCACTGTCAGAAGTGGATATCCGTCCTGATGTGGCCTTAGGCGTTGCTAGGACGTAAGACAACAACAACAACAACCAACCAGCCTACTCCGGCTCTTTCAGAGGACTAGGTTGGCCTTTTCCTTTCCACCCCCTCACACCAGCCCACCCGCCCCCTTGCTCCCTCCCTAATTTCTCAGAACACAACTTTGACATCACCTGTCCTGTGGACATATGAATATATGATTGTAAAATGCTTACATAAATGTATACATACAGGGACATATCTGATTCTAGGTGAAGATTTCGAATGCAGATTTGTTGTAACTATGTATTTTGCATAAGTATGAACTTTAAATTAATGCAACGTTGATTGTTTGAATGGAAGATCACCCCCTTCAGGGAAGCCATACAATTACCTTACTACATGTTTGTCGTTAAATAAAACTCAATTCGCTCAAATCCTCAAAATCATTGTATATGTTATTCGTAAGATGGGTAATTCGCGGGGGATTGGGGGTTGGGGGTTGGGGGGTCGCCTCATACAATCAGGTGTTGCGGTTTCCGAGGCACACCAGTTTGCCAGGGACACATCAATTCAAATGCATTGTCAACGCCGTGAGCAAATCTTCATACAGAAAAAGTCAAATATCTCTCAAATTAGACCAGCTAGAAACAAATCGCTTGGTACACATATAAAAAATATGTTTACCAAAAGGACTATATTAAATTGATAAGGTTGGGGTTCTGGATTTCTATTAATTTTGAATAAAACTAACGTTTTGCACTGCGCATATCGTCAAACTCAAGTCATTGTCAATAGCCCTGTTTACACGGGCGATTTAAAACGCTTCATATGAAACCACTTGCCTAGATCGACTCACATTTGATGTGTAAATGCGACTCTGAGGCGTTTTAGGGCTGAATCAATTCATATGAAACGGTTCATCTATACCACCTTGCGAGGTAGTATAGATGAAGCGATTCAGCTGGTTCCCGGCAGTGTTAGGGCCCGATTAGGCCGAAATCTAGTGAATGCGATCATATTTAACAGAATTTCATACTCAAATAATGAAATTTAATTAAATTAACCTTAAATTCCAAGCAATATTAAAGTTGCATGGTCCGATGGCACTTGAATTTTTGTCTTATTTTTTAGATAAATATATCAAATTGATCGTTACAAGCTACTAATCATTAGTCCGGAGTGATTTTGATTAAAGATGATTAGTTTTGAAGTAATATGAGCTGAAAGAACCAAAAATAATTTCGACAAGCTTGTCAAAAGTCCTGTGGCTATGACCCAGATGGTCGTCTCGCGGTGACCACGTGATGTGAGATGACCTGGAACCTTACAGGGCTGTAGGTAGGTATTTCTGTTTGGGTTGGTAACATTCTGGGACTGGATTAGTGCCATAGGCCCATATGGCACTAGGGTTTTTAACTAAATATAATGTGTGTCTGTTGTCTGCTTGTGTCTGTCTATGTATGTCTGTATGTATCTGTGTGTGTGTATTTCTGTGTTTCTCTGTATGTGTGGGTATGTATGTATGTATGTGTGTGTATGTATGTGTGTGTGTCTGCCTCTATCTGTGTGCGTCTGTCTATGTGTCTCTGTCTGTGTGTGTCTCTCTCTGCAAAGTCAGGTCGGGTGTATGTGTGTCTGTGTATGTCAGGTGTGTGCATGTCTGTGTGTTTCTGTGTCTGTGTGTGCTGTCGTGTCTATGTGTTGTGATATTATGTTTGAATGTATATGTTATGTGTGTGTATGTGCGTCTGTGTGTATATCTGTGGGTATGTATGTGTGTGGCTGCCTCTGTCTGTGTGTGTGTCTCTCTCTCTGCAAAGTCAGGTTGGGTGTATGTGTGTCTGTGTGTGTATGGGTGTGTATGTCTGTATGTGTGTGTGTCTGTGTGTATGTATGTGTGTGCGTGTATGTGTGTGTCTGCCTCTGTCTGTGTGCGGCTGTCTATGTGTCTGTGTGTGTGTGTCTATCTCTGCAAAGTCATGTCGGGTGTATGTGTCTCTGTGTATGTCAGGTGTGTGCATGTATGTGTGTTTGTGTGTCTGTGTGTGCTGTCTATGCATGTCTGTCTGTGTCTATCTGTGTGTCTGTCTGTGTGTATATATATATGGGTGGTAATGTATGTGTGTATGTGTGTATGCATGTGTGTATGTTAGTGTGTGTCTGTATGTATATGTATGTGTGTGTGTCTGTGTGTGTATGTCTATCTCTGCATGTCTGTCTGTGTGTGTCTGTCTGGGGGTGTCTGTGTGTGTGTGTGTGTGGCAGGCTGGCTCTCTCTGTGCAAAGTCAGGTTGGGTGTATGTGTGTCTGTGTATGTCGGGTGTGTGCATGTGTGTGTGTGTGTTTCTGTGTATGTGTGTGCTGTCTGTGCATGTCTGTCTGTGTGTGCCTATCTATGGGTGTCTGTCTGTGTGTGTATGTCTGTCTGTGTATGTCTTGTGTGTGTATGTCTGTGTGTGTATGTCTGTGTGTATGTCTGTCTCTGTGTCTCTGTAAAGTCAGGTCAGGAAACACACAGACATATACACACACATCCACCTCATATCCCCTTCCCCTCTATGACCCTGCACAGCAGGCCTACTTGGTTGGGGGGGCTAATGGGGTCACGAGATTGGCCTAATTGGTTAATGGCCTTCCTGCATAATGGGTGTTTCAAACTGAGTGTTCAAAGGGGTGAGGTTATAAACTCACTGGTTCTTCTGTATATACTGTCCCAAATCATTAGCTAATACACCAATATCTAAGTTGGATATATAGCATCAAATGTAAGTAGTTGTTTTAATTTTGACAAAATTATATTTCATCGGACCATGCAACTTAACGTAGCAGATACATCTGAGTCAAATCGACGAGTGTAAACTAAACACATAGCAGTGCTCACCGGCTACAAGCGCACCACAGGCTGCTGGTTCCCGGCGCCAAAACACTTTTTAAACTCTGTCCGTGTAAACGCGCCTCAAAAACGCCTCATATAAATCGCTTTGTCTAGATCGTTTCACAATTCCCCGTGTAAACACGGCTAATATGGTTGTGAGCAATGGTCATACAGAAAATGTGAAATATCTCTAAAACCACACCACCGAGAAACAAATCGTTCGGTACACATATAGAAAACATCGTTACCAAAAACATATTAAATTTATAAGGTTAGTGACGATGCTGTTCGATTTTGACCCATGTGCAGAAGCGATGTGTCCCTGGCAAACTGGGATGCCTCGGAAACCGCAACACCGGCGCTATTCAAAGGGAGACTAATGCTGCCACCTATCGTCAACTGCAGTAACCTACCCTGGCTCGTTCGGACGTTGTCGCCATCTAGCGGCAATTTCCTCCCCATACGCTATTTGAATGGATGTCACCTGTCATTAAATACCAACATGTCTCTAACTTGTCGCCACCTAGCGGAATCTTTTTCCTCCAGTCTAAATAATGACGAACATTGCTTTAGTATGGAACAGGAAGTGGAATACCTGGTTCCAGCATCAACTGGCTACTTATATCGGTACAGAGTTTTGAAGTCCATTAAACTTGTTTTATTATATTTTTCAAATCAAAAGTAGCAGGTAAATATAAAGATATATGTGAGGAATATATCTTGCTTCTGAAATTAAGAATTGATCTGCTCATTTCATTTACCCAGCGTGTAGCTATTCTCCACCCGTTTTTCTAGTGGGTTGGTTTTCACCCCTACTGCAAGTATGAGGTGAATCTTTTATCTAACTGATCTGGCACTGACCGTCTTGATGCGCTTCCCCTGGATGCCGAGCGGGTCCTGGCTGATGGCGATCACTCGCTTGTTGAGCAGGATCTGCTTGGAAGAATTGCGCATCTTCCTGAAGTCGGCTGAGACGAGCAGCGGAGAGGCGAGGATGGAGAAGAGCGCCATCTGGACACGCTCCTGGTCATGACTCAGGCCGAAGTTCCCAATCACCACCTGGAGGAGACACCGATTTACAGACGCACCAAGTTTGTTTACTTGTTTCTTGGAGTTTTACATCGACCCGAGTTGATGACCGAATGAGTTGAGCATCAGTCTCCCATTTTGGTAGATTGTGGGATTCGAACCCATGGGTTCGAACCCTAGTCGAGTCAAACCAATGACCGCCCCTTATAAATAAATAATATGTAATATGAAATCATGAGCCCTGGAGCTGATATACAGATAACCTACAGACTGCTCTTTAAGAAAATAAACACATGTTAGAAAAAGATATGATGAGGTCAGGACATGTTCTTCCATAGACAAATTCTGTGGTTTGGATAGACAAGATCACCATTCCGACTGCGCATGCACTGACAACGGCATTGAGAGCAAAGCAAAGGTGTACAGGCATTGAGTTTGCCGATACGCGTATGGCAAAATTTCGATTTTATTCAAGATTAATAGAAATACATAACAATTTGGCATAAACATATATGCGCACATGCAATATAATGATCTGATGAATATATCTAAGACAAATCTAGCCATAGTTAAACATTTTGAGCTAAGAAACATATACAATTCCACACAAAACAACCAGTCACTTTAAGGCTGATATCCACATCACCATTATTAATTCTTGTTCTAAATATTAAAATGCCAAATGGTGTCAACAGACACTTGTTTCAGAGAAATATATAACCAATATCTGATTAACCCTACTCATTTTCTAGTTCTACATATATCATTAACCATAGGTTATAAAAAAAAACATGACATGGCCATGGCACTAACACTAGTCTGAGTGCCTAGATTTGTCTAAATCTAAATGCACATGACAATACAAACCAATACAAACCAAATACAGAACCTTGTTAACCACCCACATATACAGAAACAGAACACACTCACTACCAACCCAAATCTAACCAAAAACAAAACAAGAACACCAAACAACCGCAAACTACAAACCCAACACGCAGACATAATAAACCAAAAAAGGTTTTGTTTTTCTTCCACACATCCCACAATGCACCGCACGACTGGAATGGTGATCTAGTCTATTGCAAATATTGTATCATGGGTATGCAGGTATTGCAATACCCTAAGGAGTTTGACGCCCCTGCCCTGCAGAGTTGTAAACCACTGCCTTGTGGTACAGGTTCTTGACAGAACCGAAGGCTAAGGGAGCAAACCCTAAACAGAAAACCATGTCACTGTGCCAGCATCAAGGGCAGTTGATGTATGGAACTCCCAACATCTCCCGACCAGCCTCTGCAGGGACAAATAGTTTTGCGCCTGTCTGGATATGTTCTTGCCGGTGTGAAACCTCTATTTGCTCCCCGAGAGAGTGCCGCTGGTAACTTGCAAAAGCCAGCAGCACTTCATCACTTTTGCAGGCAGCTTTCATGAAATGTACAACCGGACAAGGAGAGTGACAGTCAAGTAATGAAAGCAGTCTTTGTCGCATCGCGACCGACAGCATGATGATGATGATGACTCATTGGATCTATACGGCTCAGGGTAACAATCACGACACAATTTGTTCTTACAGTTCACTGTATCTGCGTATTCACTTAATAGGACAGATTTTATCCTGTGTTTAAAATATGATCGTGCAACGCTCACCTCAATAACAGGGTACCATGTATTCCATGAAGTGGGATATGTGCACAACAGGAATTTGTCAACAAACTTTGACTTCATAGCCATTTTATCAAATAAGTCCTGATGCAAAGCCAACCAGTCCTTGTCATATCCTAGTAATGCCGAGCACCAGGCTAGCTAGCGACAAGACTATATAGTATCAATTTTGTAAGTCATTACTTTGACTCAGGGACGATTGAAATTTCTGACCTCCCAGATGAGAAACCTGTGCTCTTACAGATTTCCAATAAGTGGCGAGTGCTCACCTGGTCAGGGTCGTTGAATGCTCCGGGTCGGGCTACAGCGGAGAAGTTGTCTGGATCATCCCCAAAGAAGCTGATCATGCCATAGACACTGTCCCAGGAGTCGTAGATGTCGGTGAACTGTCGCATCATGTTGCAGGTCTGGGCAATCAGGGGCTGGTCCGGCTAAGACAATACAAGTTGTGTTAAAGGGACCCGACCACTGCCATACTGGTTACGCTGATTTCAACACCAGGTGGTGCATGTAAAAGTACAACATCTGAACACTTTGACTTCTGGATACTGAATGGTTTATTCCCGTCCAGGGCTCACTGAACCGCCGGCTAAACTTTTCATGACGTCATCTCATTTACATACTCCTTTGTCTCACTCACTGTCTGGAACATTATGCATCTCATTAGCATATATTATAGACGTGTCTAGATGTCTATTATGCATATATTACAGTGCATGCCATGTACGAGTAGTTCCCAGCTTTCCCACAGGTGGTGCATGGTACCAACTTGTGCTGTCCTCAGTGATCTAGAATGGTCATGTGACAAACTCCATTGCGACCCAGTTTAGGGTTTCTAAAGGTCACTAGCCAAGTGACCCAGCTTAGACTTGTGCTGTGGAATACTTCTGACAGCCCAGAGCCTAGTTCTATTACTTTTTTTCAGACACAGATGTGGTTTAAAAAAAATAGATATATGTGTATATATGTACATATATATACATATTTAGGTATGTATATATATGTGTGTGTATATGTGAGCGGTACAGTGAGTGACGGTTACAGTGTGAAGGGAGGGGGGGGTACCCCCACTGAGCTGAGGTGGGGGAGGCTGGAGTAGTAGATGACTATGAGAACCTCCAGAGTCCCAGGGGCCGGGCAACCGATGAGGGAGAAGAGGAATATTCCGGGTTATTATACTCGTGTATTGGAAGCAGATAACCAAACGACAAAGGGCGGATACAGGTATTTATTCATAACACAACCGTTACCTAACTGAATTGACCGTATCTGGCTGGGCGAGATGCCCTACCGAGTTAATATTCAAGCGTTAATGTTCAGAATCAAATAACAAATAATAACCATAAGTAGTATAATAAAAAAATTTAAAAAAATTAGGAAGCAGCGAGCAGCAGTAGCACGTGCCAGGTCCGGAGCGTGAGTGGGACTGGGCAGGGCCGGGAGGTAGGGACGAGGCCGCGTGGGGCGCCCTCTAGTGGATTCGAACCCAACTACCTATCAACCAATGCCTTGGAAACACACTAGAGGGAGGCACTGCATTTCCACTACACCGTCATATCCAGATATACGCAAGTATAATTCTTATACAGCATATATACACATGTGTATATGTATAGTATATACGTATAGATATACCTATATATGTATATATATGTATATATGTGTGTATATATGAAGAGTTCAGGCGCAACACCACGTAAGCACCAATCCAAAAATGTGGTTTAAATAAAAGATTTCTACTTGAAAATAATATTAATTCCCACTAATTCCACTTTTCATATAATCACCTGCTTATGGAGCAATGAAGGAAAAAGAAGAAATACAAAAACATAAACTCTTTAAAGGTTTGATTCCAATGTTTATGCACCTCGCCAGCCCCCTGCATGGGCCGCAACACGCCACTCGCTTGGAAGTTTTTATTATATATATATATGTATAAATATGTATATATAGTATAGTTATATGAGTCTTACCTAGGTACAGATGATGGATAACTGTTGTTTTCCGGAGGTACAAGCCTCGGATAGCCATGGGTCAAGGAGAAGGAAGCGCATCCGGGTGCAGCAATCTTTTACATACTTAATAGGATAAAAAATTATCTTAAAATTCTATGGATACTAATATGTTTTCGTGGTAGGGTAGGGTGGGCGGGCCCTGACCCACGACTATCCGAGGCTCATACCTCGGGAAAACAACAATTAATTAAGCTACCCGTGATAAAGTCGCTTACGGGAGTTTGAGTAGTAACTTCTACTTGTTCCCTGGGCAGTGGAACGGTTTCTGCGGGGTGAACTCCCTCTTGAAGGGTCTGTTCCTGTCATTCAAGCCGAACGACTGCCTCTGGCCCCTTCCCCATGCCTGGTAACCATAGTTCGTCCCGAACCAGGCTCCCCGTTGTCCAGTGCAATGGCTGCGAAAATCCTGCCTCGTCTTCTTGAAGCGGGTAGGATTTCCGTCGGCAGCCTTCTTCTTGTCGACCTCCATGTGCTTACCACACTTGCTGCCCATTTCCACTTGCTTGAACAAGTGTTGCAACTCACCCCCAAACATCTTGGTCTTATCTAGCGGCTTGCCCATGACAAGCTTGCGGGCAAGGAATAGCGTCTACTCTTTGCCATCATTGTCCAAAACCTTCTTGAAGCACACCACTTCTTTCCCTGCATCGGTGCAGACAGGCTTGAAGACGTTTTTGAAGCGTCTATAGGACAGGAAATTGCTGGTGGCCGTGAGCAGTGCAATTCCCTCGTCCATCTCCCCACAGAGTGAAGAGAACTTGTTCTTTGTCATCATCCTGTTGGCAAAAGGAGTTATGGCTGACAGAGCCGCACACCTTTGTATGCTGTGTGGAGGGCACCCTCAAACTTCTTGCGGTCATCATTCAGTTTGACGTCGGCATCCATCTCTTTGATGGCCGATTCTGGGATGCCCTTGATGCCCCTGTACTTTCCCCCCAGCTTCATTATCACCTCAGCCGGCTTGAAGGTGTAGAAGTGCCCCTGTATGGTCTTCCTCATCATTATGGTGGTCTGGATCTTCTTCCGCCTTAGCACCTTGATCTTTTTGACCACCTTGCCGCTTAACCTGGCGTATTTACCCGCCCTTTCAGTGGCCGAATCGGTGTGCGTGGAGACGAATCGGACAAGGAGTCCGAGGAAGAAGACTTGCTCTTCTTGTTCTCTTTCGACCTCCTCTTCTTACTTTTCTTCACCAGTGCCTTCTTCTTTCGCACCCTGGTGAAGTCGTCCCCTTCAGACGACTCTACTTTCTTTTTGTGCTTGCGCTTACGTGCAGGCACCACCACCTCTTCCTGGGACTCTTCCGCTGATGAGTCTTGAGCCTCCGAAAAATCCTTCCAATCGGAGTCCTCCGACTCGACAATTTGCCTCCTCCTGGCCGCATGCGGCCTAGAGGGCATCAACTCCTCCATCTTGAGCTGAACCAACCGCGCCACTCGGTCATCTAGGTCAGCCGGGCCCGCCTCCGACCCCCCTTCCTCCCCAGAATCTCTGCCTTCTGGCAACCTTTGTACCCTCACCAGCTCATCTTAGCTTACCTCGTGAGGTGCGTCCGCCTTACTCCATTTCGTAGCCATAGCTGGGAGTCTGTAAGAAACCAAAATCCTAGAGGTTAGGAATCTTTCATGGTGAACATGACACTAGCAAACAATAAATGATTAAACCAAAAGTGTCTAGTGGTGTTAAATCCGTATTTAAACCATTTTTAACACAGACGTGTGGTTAAATTTGTCAGTCGTAGGTAACTGGTATGGATAACCAACCGAAACAAAACAAGGGGTAGGGACCAGTGTAGTTGTAGCCTCCCACACTCTCTGTCCAATAAACTTCCCCCACCTGTGGCCTTTTGCAGCCAACAAGTTGTAGAAAATTCTACGGAACTCGGAGGTACGCCTAAAACATTTGGGGAATCTCAAGGAAACCCAGGAATAAATCCTAACGATATAAGTGGCTCCTGCCAAACACCTCTCCGTTACGCAATGGGCGGCATTACAAAGAACCATGACGGCATTGTTCTAATGATGTTACGACACACCATAATTAACCTGTAAATCAGATAATATTCAATTAAAAGTTTTAAAAACTTGATGTATGTGAATGCTAACGGGAACTAAACCAACGTATCCATTCCAAAACAATACTAACCTGGTTGGTTTACTAGTTAAAGTAGAAAACTGCCAGAGCTTACTCAACAAACGTCCTCCCATTGTGAGTAGATTATGCTAATTGCTGGACCCGGATGTGCTTCCTTCTCCATGGACTACAAGTAGCCAGAGGGGTAGTACCGAGGTAAAATATGTATATATAGATACACACACAAGATCGGTTTAGGCATTTGGGTGTTGATGCTTTAAAAAAAACTCGTTTTCATCTCGTATGTAAAGGGTAGCATATTTACAGAATGATTTGAAAAAACTTAAGAAATTGTGAATATAAGTAGAGTGATGAGACAATGGCTGTCTATAATTATGCACACATACACAAAAATAGTCAGGGGGTAACCAGATTTGAACTAGTGACCTCTCGATCTGCAGTCGAATGCTCTACCACTGAGCTATACCCCCTGTATAGATAGCAAGGTGACTGTGCTCATAATTAACATAAACTGACTTTAATCAATACTTGTCGCACATCTGTCTGCTCTCACATACCGGGTATCAGTTATTGCATCGACCTATTGACGCTTGGTTAACTAAACCTATATATAACTTGGACATCGCACAGTTATATCCTGATGTAAGGCGAGCACTGTGCTACCGCCTGGTGTTGCTGCTAAAAAAACAACTTGTTTTCATCTCCCCCATTTTCCTAAAACCGATATCATGCAATAAATTATAATAATTATGTACATATATACATATAATACACATGCACACATATCACCAGAACTGTAAATCATCAATTGTAAAGGGTAGCATATTTACAGAACGATTTGAAAAAAACTTAAGAAATTGCGAATATAAGTAGAGTGATGAGACAATGGCTGTCTAGATTTATGCACACATACACAAAAAAAGTTAGGGGGCAACCAGATTTGAACTAGTGACCTCTCGATCTGCAGTCGAATGCTCTACCACTGAGCTATACCCCCTGTGTAGATAGAAAGGTGACTGTGCTCATATTTAACATAAACTGACTTTAATCAATACTTGTCGCACATCTGTCTGCTCTCACATACTGGGTATCAGTTATTGCATCGACCTATTGATGCTTGGTTAACTAAACCTATATATAACTTGGACATCGCGCAGTTATATCCTGATGTAAGGCGAGCACTGTGCTGCCGCCTGGCGTAGTCCGGACTAACCATTGTGGGGTGCGGGTTCGGGCCTCCAGAGGGCGCTGCACTCGGCAGTATAAAGGGTTAGCCTCACTCCCTTTTCCGCCATGGGTGTGTGCGCAAGTTGGTGTCGAGAATTATTTATATATATATATACATATATATATATATATATATATATATATGTATATATATATGTACACCCCCTTAAATACATATACATATAGTTTGTCTGTTGTTGCTTTCCGTCCTAGCAACATCTAAGGTCATATCAGGACAGGTACCGACTTGTGACAATGCACACTCATGGCGATTTTATAGTGCTGCCTCACTAGGAGACCAGGCCACCAGCATCATGACCTGATATCCCACAGTCATATTATCCTGATACTGTGCTAAACAGTCCTTGTCCTATCCTATTACTACTGAGTGCCAGGCCAGTTAGTGCCACGTATTAGTTTTATAAGTCATTGGCCTGACTCGGCTGGGAGTCAAACTCCCGACCTTCCGCACGGATGCCTACACTCTACTGATTCTGCCACTGCGTCCAGTCATTGGATAACTAAACCTCTTTCTCTCTATATATATACAATATGCCCTGTACATTTAAGACACACAAAAAAGAGACAACTGTTCAGATATATGTATGTGTACAGCAGAAGTGTGGCAGAAGTGATGCCGGCGCTGTTGTGCCGATGTAATGGGGCTGTCACACTATGACGTAACGACGTCAGCGTAGGGAGAGCGTAAAAAACGTTGAACTTCTCGGCATAGTATGCAAATTTGGGCACAAGTTGAACGTGGATGCAGCGTAGTGGACAAGAGCATAACGTCGGTAAAGCGTAGTGATACCGTCATTCAACGAGAGAGGACAACGTCATTACGCTCACAGAACGTTATGAATGTTATTCCATTGCCAGAAGAATGTTACGTGATGTTACATATGTCATGACACGGTGGCGAAACGTTGAACGTATGTTGAACGTACATTCTCCTGACATTCTCCTGACGTTCTCCTGACGTTCCCATTACGCCGTGTGGACATTTCCACCCGGTTTAATGTGGGTCAACGTAGTGGAACATAGTTGAATGTAGTGAGCAGCGTTTGACTAACGTCTGTTTAACATCATTGATGTTCGCTGAACGTGTACAGAACGTACGGCAAACGTAAACCCTTACATTCGAGGTACGTCAAAAGTTTTGAACATGTCCAAAACCTCGATGTAACTTGACGTAACACGATGTAATGTGACGTAGCTCGACATCAGTCTAACGTCAATCTGATGTCATCATAACGTAACCCAACGTACCTTAACATAATGACGAAAAATGACCACGTTAGGCTCACATTGGCTCGTTACGTCGTAGTGTGAGAGGGGTATTAAGGCAGTCAACATTAGTCCAGCTCCCTGAATTCTGGCATGGGCAATATCATGAAACTGGTGATCAACGCACGAAGCACATATAACCTTATGCGCTGCTCTTCGACTGAAATTGCAGCTTCCAGGCCCCATGTGGAACTCTGGCTGTGCTATCGCCTTTTCCCGGTATAAAGACTATGAATCATGTGATCTGCGCGTCGATAGCCAGTTGCATCTCGTCAGCTATAAGCTCGACCCAACAAAAAGAATCGAGGTGCCACTGTGAGAGAAGAATGGATTAGAATGTAGGCTCCATCAGAGCTACATTGTGCCTTTTATGATGATCATAATCCACATAGATGCCTTGGCTTGTAATCAGTGCACAAAGAGTGAGTGAGTGTGTGAGTGAGTGTGTGAGTGAGTGTGTGTGAGTGTGTGAGTGTGTGAGTGAGTGTGTGAGTGAGTGTGTGAGTGAGTGTGTGAGTGAGTGTGTGAATGAGTGTGTGAGTGAGTGTGTGAGTGAGTGTGTGAGTGTGTGAGTGAGTGTGTGAGTGAGTGTGTGAGTGAGTGTGTGAGTGAGTGTGTGAATGAGTGTGTGAGTGAGTATGTGAGTGAGTGAGTGAGTGTGTGAGTGAGTGTGTGAGTGAGTGTGTGAGTGAGTGTGTGAGTGTGTGAGTGAGTGTGTGAGTGAGTGTGTGAGTGAGTGTGTGAGTGAGTGAGTGTGTGAGTGTGTGAGTGAGTGAGTGAGTGAGTGAGTGAGTGTGTGAGTGAGTGTGTGAGTGTGTGAGTGAGTGTGTGAGTGAGTGTGTGAATGAGTGTGTGAGTGAGTGTGTGAGTGAGTGAGTGTGTGAGTGAGTGTGTGTGTGAGTGAGTGTGTGAGTGAGTGTGTGAGTGAGTGTGTGAGTGAGTGTGTGAATGAGTGTGTGAGTGAGTGTGTGAGTGAGTGTGTGAATGTGTGAGTGAGTGTGTGAGTGTGTGAGTGAGTGAGTGAGTGTGTGTGTGAGTGTGTTGTGTATATATATCAGAGTTGAAACCCCCCTCCCCCCCAAACGATTTCACCTTTTAATTCTGATCTTATATCAATTTAGCAATATGTTAATATCACTTGTGTAACATGGAAATCAAACATACATTCAGAACATTATCTTAACATACACAAACAAAAATTCAAACAAGATTTGATTGAATACAGCTAAGGTACTGAGAATCCTTGAGGCTTTGCATTACGGGCATGGAACCCGAGTGGTGACAGCAGCAAGCTTGCTAGGGGGGTCTGGGGGCATGGCCACCCCTCAGAATTTCTTTGTTGAATGGCTTTAAAACGGGCTATTTGAGCGCATTTACAAGGGGTTATAACTTATAGGCTGATATCTTAGCATATATATAACATGATATTTATTTGTATTTAATCAAAAGTACCGAAATTCAATCAACATTACAGAAATTCATAAAAAAGTAAAGAAATTCATGCGATTTTGTACAAAAGTACCCAATAGACATTTGGGGGATTTTGTACGAAAGTACAGAAATTCATCGGATTTGGGATTTTGGGGTCGATCTGTGACTCGTGAGGTGACTGATCCAAACCAGTGTAGTAATCTGCACTGACCTCTCAGGCAAGGAGCCGCATAGACAGGTAGGTGTGGGTAGTGTGTTGATATCAGGGAGCCTAGGTGGTGTAATGGTTAGCACACTGGCCCAGAATGCAAAGAGATGTGGGTTCGAGTCCCGCTCTAGGCACAATATTTCCCATTTTCATCACCCCCACGACACTGGTGCCGTGACCAGGATCCTGTACAAGCTACGCGCTGTATAGTTGTTGAACCTACCTTGTGTATGTAAGTGTGCTGCATTGCCTGTATGTATGTAATTGTAAGCATTAAAAGACTTACAATTCCAGGGGACGAGTGTAGTGGTTTGCACTGACCTCTCAGGCAAGGAGCCGCATAGACAGGTAGGCGTGGGTAGTGTGTTGATATCAGGGAGCCTAGGTGTTGTAATGGTTAGCACACTGGCCCAGAATGCAAAGAGATATGGGTTCGAGTCCCACTCTAGGCACAATATTTCCCATTTTCATCACCCCCATGACACTGGTGCCATGACCAGGATCCTGTACAAGCTACGCGTTGTATAGTTTTTGAACCTACCTTGTGTATGTAAGTGCATTGCATTGCCTGTATGTATGTATTTGTAAGCATTAAAAGACTTACAATTCCAGGGGGGCGAATGTAGTGGTCTGCACTGACCTCTCAGGCAAGGAGCCGCATAGACAGGTAGGTGTGGGTAGTGTGTTGATATTAGGGAGCCTAGGTGGTCTAATGGTTAGCACAATGGCCCAGAATGCAAAGAGATGTGGGTTCGAGTCCCGCTTTAGGCACACTATTTCCCATTTTCATCACCCCCACGACACCATCAATTTCGATGATTCTCACAGGGATTTCGTGACAGTTGGTAACACTGTTGAGGTGAAGAATTCCAACCGAGGCTGGAGGAGATGACCTACTGACCTTGAGCCCGGCTGCGCGCGCATACATCGGCCACTCGCAGGAATACACAATATGGCGACCAGTCTCGTTCAGCGCTCTCCCCATGGCGGGAAAACCTGAAAAGAAATTGAAGCACATTTTGTATTACGGCTATTAGGACTTTGTATATGAGACTGTCTCAAAAGGTGCTAAGCAATATGGGACAAAACTTTGTCCATTGTAATGATCAACATACTATCTGCTTATGCATTTGCTCTGGATAAACTGATTTGTTTTTTACATAGTGTTTCATAATCCCAATATAATACATATTGATTTGAAGCAACTGTCCTTGTGTTTTCAGTGTAACTGTTTCTGTGCTGTTTGGTGTCAATCGTTACAATGGACAAAAAAAGAAAGAGTTATCACCTTTTGAGACAGGCTTATATGTAAGTCCTTGAGGAAGAACTGAAGCTGCATCCCAGCATGTAAACACACAGGAACTTGTGGTTGGTGCTCAGTCTTTTGAGAAAGCGTGACGTAGCTCAGGTGGGAGCATGTCCGCCTGTGAAAGTGTCGATCATCCTATCGATCCTGCTCAGTGGACCCGGTTGCAATTTGGGCGATTTTCCATTCCAACCAGTGGTCCACAACTGGTCCATCAAAGGCTGGGGTATGTGCTGTCCAGTCTAATGGAAAGTGCATATAAAATACCCTTAGCTGCTTATCGGAAAGAGTAGCCTATGTGGCGGCAGCAGGTTATCCCCCAAAGAAATATATCAATGACCAATATGTTTGACGTCCAATAGTTGATGATACAAAACTCAATGTGCTCTAGAGGCATCGCTAAATAAAACAACCTTTATTTTACTTTTTTCCTCCCAGTCCTATCGTTAAATACACAACCTATTCTTTAAACTCTAAATTATTTAATAAATTATTCCTCCAAAAGTAGCGGGGTAAATATGAAGATGACCGTGGAGAATATATGTTGCTTCTTAAATTAAGAATTTAGATATATGTACTCATTTCATTAACCCAGCCTTTCACCACTTCTTCTAATGGGTTGGGCCAACATGAAACCATGACTACCATGTTTGTGCTGAAGCTGCCGTCATTCCGATAATCATATCATTTTTTTCCGCAGAAGCTGTCATATCCCATATTGGACGATTGGACATAATGTATTTTGCGAATAACAACTCATGGCAATAATAATAAAGGCAATACTCCGCCTATTTATATACGCATAATTAATTATAATCCTATAATGCCGTACTCAATATGAAATTGATAAATTTTTACTGGAAACCACAATGAATTCTAATTTGACAAAAAAACAACTAAAATAGATTTGTTGGATTTTCTTTGGGTCTGAACCCCTCATATATACTTCAGGGTGATTAGTAGATAAAACCCCACATTGCAGTAGCCTGAGTAGGGTTGAAGAACAACCCTATATAAAAGCTGACCAAAATATCTACATGCTGTGTAAATGAAATGAACAGATAAATTCTTAATTTAAGAAGCAAAATATATTCTTCATATCTATCTTAATATTTACCCGCTACTTTTGATTTGAAAAATATAATAAAACACACAGTTAAATGGACTTTAAAAGTGAAATCGACGGCATCATATGGTCGCCATCTTGTCTTTTTGCATTATCTCCCATTTCACCAACTCCATGCCGATATAAGTAGTCATTTGATATTGGAACCAGGGATTCCACTTCCTGTTCAATACTAAAGCTAGTTTCGCGCGTATTTAGACTATGTTGTCATTCACTCCTCCTGCAAAATGCAAGTGTGGGGTGAATCTTTTATCTAGGTCATTAGATTCTCACCGTAGCCGTAGTTGGCAGGGGTTGAGTTGCAGCCGTCAAACTTGACCAGGTCTATGCCCCAGTCGGCGAAGGTCCTGGCATCTGTTTGAATGTGGTCCCGCGAACCTGGGAACCCTGCACACGTCTTCGTGCCCACGTCCTCGTAGATACCCAGCTTCAGGCCACGAGTGTGCATCTGAACATTGCTTAAATAATGTTTGTTTGTTTTGTTGTTGTTTTACGGCCTAGCAACATCTAAGGTCATATCAGGATGAGGTACCGAATTGTGACAGTGTGCACTCATGGCGACTTTATAGTGCTGCCCCACTGGTAAATCAGGCCACCGGCAGCATGACCTGATATCCCACTCAGCCACATTATCCTGACAGTGACACTGAGCCAACCAGTCCTTGCCCTATCATAATAATGCCGAACACCTGTCTAGGAAGTGACAAGTATCAATTTTTAAGTCATTGGTTTGACTCGACCATGGTTCGAACCCGTGGATTCGAATCCCACGATCTCCCAAAACGGGAGACCAACACTCAACTCATTCGGCCATCCCGTCTGGTCCGCGTTCAATAATGTAGATTAATAGACTTTAAAATTCGAATCAAGAGCATTCTGGGATCGCCATATTTTTTTTTTTCATTCTCTCCCAGGTTTTCTTATCGAGGGAGTGCACCTGACGTCATCACTCGGCGGTTAGCCATCTTGGATTACACTTAATACCACCTATGGTGCCCCCTGTCTTATACCAAGAACACTATGGCCACCACTGGGCCTACCTATAATCAGGGCTGCCAAAGTATGTGGCGCCACCTAGTGGGTACTGCCCGAACCTGTCTAATTCTTTGACAGACCATCCAAAGTGTCAACATACTGCACTTTAGCAATGTTGTGAGGCTACATGATTTAAAAAATGCTTCCCCTCCATCAGAAAAACCCTTTCCCCCAGCCTTTGAGGCCAAACTGCTCAAAACAGTGACAAATAAACCAACAAATCGGCAAATAAACACAATGCAAGCACTTCCAAGCCTTGCACATGTAATCCAATATGGCCACCGGAAGTTGCCTCGTGACGTCATTACACCCCCTCTATTGTTTTTTTTGGGTACATTAGTTGATTAAAGGAATCCGTTATAGCTCGCAGAGAAAGCAAACAAACTGGAATAGTTCTAATTTGTGCCACAGGTGGTGCATGATTAGTACTGAAATTTCAATCGCGGACGATTTGTCAACTCTTTGGCAGTATAGTTAAACACTGCGCACTGGAACCACCACCTCCACAGATAATTCATACTGAAAACGTTTTTGCTCGAATTTAAACAGTGCTATCATTCACTCCAACTCTAGGTAGGGTTGCTAAATAACCCATTATAAATATATTACCTCAGATGTTGCTAGGACGTAAAACCCAACAAACACACAAACATATCGTCAACTCCCACCGAGTGGGACCAGACGGGATGGCCGAATGAGTTAGAGCGTCCATCTCCCATGTTGGTAGACCGTGAGATCATGGGTTCGAACCCTGGTCGAGACAGACCAATGACTTAAAAATTGATACTTGTCGCTTCCTAGCCAGGCACTCGGCATTATTAGGACAGGCCAAGGAGCAGTGGAAGGAGGAAGACCAGTCATCTGCAACTGAAATTTCCCTGGCTTAAACAACTAATGTACCATCAACAAACATATATATATATATATTACCTCAGAAGTTGCTAGGACGTAAAACCCCCACAAACACAAACATATGGCCAACTCCCACCGAGTGGCGCCACCTATAGGCGACTGACTCACGTTGTTGTTGGATGGATGGAATTTTACGCTCTGGCAACATTTAAGGTTATATCAGGATGGGTAGTGACTTGTGACAGTGCGCACTCATGGCAACTTTGCAGTGCTGCCCCACTAGGAGACCAGGCTGCCAGCACCATGACCTGATTTCCCACTCAAGTAACATTATGCTGATACTGAACTAACCAGTCCTTGTCCTATCTTATTAATGCCGAGTGCCAGGCTAGGTAGCGACAAGTATCAATTTAGTAAGTCATTGGTTTGACTCGACTGGGAATTTAACTCTTCCACACAGGAAGCCTGCGCTTTATCGATTCGGGCACCATGTTTGAGCTGAAGCTGCTGTTATTCCGATAATCAAATGAGGTTTCTTTTGCAGAAGCCTATCAATATACAATGCCTTACTGAATATAAAATTGATAGATTTTAACTGGAAACCACAACATTGAATTCTAATTTTACAGAAACCAACTAAAACTAAAATAGACTCACGTAATCGGCCAAGGCCTTCATGCCGGAGGGGAAGCGCTTGGGGTCCGGCTGAAGACGGCCTTGGTCGTCCCGGGCATATGCCAGCCAGCAGTCGTCGATGCACACATACTGGTACCCAACTTCACGGAAACCATCCTCCACAATGGCGTCCGCCATCTGCATGAACAGCCGCTCACTGCGAAAGCGCGTGGTAAATAAAGCCGACAAAGGTTGATTGATTGTTTGAGTTTTATGTCCTGGCAACATCTAAGGTCATATCAGGACGGGTACAGACTTGTGACACTGCACACTCATGATGACTTTATAGTGCTGCCCCACTGGGAAATTAGGCCACCGGCACCATGACTCGATATCCCACTCAGTCACATATCCTGACACTGACTGAGGTAACTAGTCCTTTCCCTATCCTAATAATGCTGAGCGCCAGGCTAGGAAGCGACAAGTATCAATTTTATAAGTCATTGGTTTGACTTGACCGAGAACCAAACTCCCGATCTCCCGCATGCAAGGCCCACGCTCTACTGATTCGACCAATGTCCCCGGTGCCGACAAAGGTTTCCTCTGCAAGGACATGACATAGACGACGTCAGATATCAACAAGAGATGTAGAGGGGTTGGGCGATCGGTAGTTACTCCCACAGTTCTGTCTCAGACAATTTTTCGGAAGGCTGGGTTATTAACCCCATGATTTTACAATTTAATATGCTAATTATATTGTTCAAATACATAATTCGCTACCTTATACCCCTGTCACACTACGACGTAACGAGACAACGTGAGCCTAACGTGATGATTTTTCGTCATTACGTTGCCGTACGTTGGGTCACGTTATGATGACGTCATAATGACGTTAGAGTGACATCGAGCTACGTCATGTTACGTCGTGTTACGTCGGCGCGCGTCGAGGTTTTGAACCTGTTCAAAACTTTCGACGTATCTCAACGTGAAGCCGTTACGTTGGGATGACGTGACAATGACGTTAGGTTGACGTTCTCGCGATCGTTATAGCAGCGTAAATGACGTTAGAGTCACGTTATGTCACGTCACACCGACGGCCCGGGTGGGAGCAACGTGTGGGCAGCGTTTTGCACGTTACGGTCACGTTACGGTCACGTTACGGTCACGTTACGGTCACGTTACGGTCACGTTACGGTCACGGTTACGGTCACGTTACGGTCACGTTACGGTCACGTTACGGTCACGTTACGGTCACGTTACGGTCACGTTACGGTCACGTTACGGTGGCGTTACGGTCACGTTACGTCCACGTCGCACCCGTTACGGCGACGTTACGCTCACGTTACACTAACGCCCGGTCACGTCGCCAATTACCCCTCCCCCCTAACGTTGTCACGTTACAGCTAAGGTCACGACGTTCACCCACGTTACTTTCACGTTACGCTCACGTCCACAATTTGCATATTACGCCCATAACGTCGACGTAATATAATTATTTTCATGTTCTGCCTACACTGACGTAGTCACGTCGTAGTGTGACAGGGCCATTACTATTAAAAGGTTCTATCTGACAAAATGGTGCTTTCGAGATAATGAGGACTGAAGCTGTGTAACTGCATGATAGCAAAGCAGATAGAACAATATTATTTTTAATATATCTCAGTGAAAAATACAAGTTGAGATACAGTTGTGTAACTGCATGATAGCCTTTTGTAGATATAACGTTTTTACATTCATAACACCAATTCGGTCACTTTGTCAGATAGAATCTTTTTATAATTATAGTAAGGTCACAATATCTATCATAGCCCGCTACATTTGGAGTGATAGCTTTATGAAACCATGTAGATTATTAGACTTTGAAAGTCAAATCGAGAACAACCAATGACCGCCATCTTGATTTCATTTACATTCTCTCCCATTTCATCAACTCTGAGCAAATATAGATCAACAGAGGATGCTGTACATCTTGTTTAAATATGAAAGCAGTTTTTGCTCAGATTTAGACATGGTTGTCAATCACCCCTACTGTGGGTATGCGTGAATATTCTATCTAGTGGGGTGGCTGACCAACACTCAACACAGCCATTGATTGGTTGGTTGGTAATTGGAGTCTTACGCCCTTGCAAAATCTAAGGTCATATCAGGACAGGTACCAACTTGTGACAGTATGCAGTCATGGTGACTCTATAGTTCTGCCACACTGGGAAATCAAGCTGCTGGCACCATGACCGGATATCCCACTCAGTCACATTATCCTGACACTGAGGTAACCAGTCCTTGCCCTATCCTATTAATACCGAGCGCCAGGCTAGGAAGCGACAAGTGTCAATTTGATAAGTCATTGGTTTGACTCGACCAGGAACCGAACTCCCAATCTCCCGCACGCGAGGCCCGCGCTCGACCGATTCGGCCACCATGCCCGTTCCCCCGATTGCACAGTGACTAGATATGCATGACCAAATCTGGATAAGCACTTTGTTTTTGCAAATATTTGAGGCTTTCTTCGGATTATAATAAGTTGCGGTGCTATTAACTCGCAATTACAGAAGGAGCCAGAGTGTGCTACATATCCCATAACTAACACTCAACTGATGTCACTTAGCTGTCACTTAGCTGTCCCTTAGCTGTCACTTAGCTGTCACTTAGCTGTCACGTAGCTGACACTTAGCTGACATGTAGTTGTCACTTAGCTATCACTTAGCTGTCACTTAGCTGTCACTTAGCTGTCACTTAGCTGAGCTGTCACTTAGCTGTCACTTAGCTGCCACTTAGTTGTCACTTAGCTGACACTTAGCTGACACGTAGTTGTCACTTAGCTGTCACTTAGCTGTCACTTAGCTGTCACTTAGCTGCCACTTAGCTGCCACTTAGTTGTCACTTAGCTGCCACTTAGCTGTCACTTAGCTGTCACTTAGCTGCCACTTAGCTGTCACTTAGCTGCAGGTGTCCCAGTGACAAAACTATTAAGAAAACAAAAATATAGGGTGTTCAGAGGCTTGACCCCCCCCCCCCCCCAGCACCCCCTGGAAAGTTGTTAAAACCTACGATTAAAACGGTACAATCTGGCACCTACGTGGACATATTTTGACCTTGAAATTCCAACTAACTTCAAGACTAACAAATAATCAAAAGGTGTTTTTTTTTCACACGGACAGGATTTCCCCCCCTGCTGATTAGGAAACGCAGTTTTCGCTGAAATCAGTGATTTCGCCGAGAAATGAGATCCCTGTAGCTGTCAGTTAGCTGTCACTTATCTGTTAGCTGTTACTCACCTGATGCAGTTATCCAGATCAATGTCACAGTTTGTGTTGCATTCAAACCTCTCCCAGTTCAGGAAGCCCATGGGTGGGGTCAGGGCGACGCCGTTGTCTAAACTCGCCACCAGGGGCAAACCTAGCGCTGTCAGCACCAGGGGGAGGAGAATCACCGAGGCCATGTTGCTGTGGTTAAACAGAATACAGTGAGAAGTGATATTATCTTGTTATTCTATTAACAACTAATAATATTAGCTGATTAGAAACTCCGTAAGACAGAACAGAACATGAATATTTGGTTGAGAACAATACCTCTGGCTGGCCAACAATTTAGTGTACTGTTTATTTAGTTTGGTAAGAATTTTCAATGGGAGTGAAGTCGATAGCTGTGCTCGTGTCTGCTCAAGAGCGACTCACAGTGGGTTTGCCTACATGCGCACAAACCCAAGTCATCCAGGCCACTGTAGCGCCAGTGGAGCTGGGCGATAATAACGTTAGCAGGGTGACATGTTACAGAACCTCCGTAAAATAGTATTTGTATAATGTATTCATATATCACTTAAAGCTGCAGAGTCCGATGAAAATAGCAAATTTTCAAAACCAAAATAATTATCTAGATTTTATTATACATGCCTAAGTTAGATACTGGTGCACTTATTAAACATGTGTCACCACCTAAAAGGAAATACTGAGGCAATCTAATAAATTCTGTTACTGCAGAAGCCTATTGTCTCAAAGTGTTGGCATGCTTGTCAAAATTAATTTAGCATGTTTGCACTTCAAATATCTCAAAAGCTAGCCATTTAAAATAAAAGTTACTTCAAACTAAATTAAGGTAGATTGTGATGATCAACCTAATATATTTATCTCAGAAAATGACAGAAACTCAAAAACATTGTGTAAAGTCGACGGCCGGCAGCTGTGGTTGTGTAGGCAGGTTAAATAGGAAATCACTACAGGCAAGTATAGAGAAGGAAGGCAAGATATAGAGTGTGCAGAAGGAACCAGAAGGAGCTTGCTTAGTTTATTATATATATAGCTTGTAGAATCCAAGATGGCTGTACACACCTGATTAATCCATCCAATCGCCAACAGGCATTCTTATTCAACCAATGAACATTCAATATCCTTGTAACCAAGGCATGGTTATGTGTGACTACAGTGCCCTGTTGTGTCTGGTGTGCAGTGATCCGTAAATAACACTTGGGGGGGGGGGTGGAGGGGGTATGTGAGGAGAGTTCCAAAGACTCTCTCACAAGTCAAGAAGTGACCCTCTCTCAGATCAAGAAGTGACCCTCTCTAACTATCTATAGTGATATACAATTTCTATCTTTAACTAGTAATGGATCACCAACTCCACATATACCTTATATGCCTTTGGTTTTATATACCATCTACCAGTTGATAGAGAAGTTGCAATTTATTATAGAGTAGTACTCCATAGCCCATATCTCAAAATATCGGAAAATCTTACAATCGGACTATGCAACTTTAAGTAAATACTTATGTAAGTATATACATGTATATATATATATCGATTTACATTTGATAAAAAATTGTTCATACAAATAATGTAGATTTAAGAGCGCGTTGTTACTACGAGCAGGAGCCATTCAATGTATGTTACATAATTTACAATAAAACCACAGCTTGGCATAGTCACAACTTGGTTTAAAATGTTGCATGGTGCACAATTTTCCTTTTAAATGGCTAACTATATATATATATATATATATATATATAAATATATATATATAAAAATATATATATGGTGTATATATATGGCGTATATATATATGGTATATGCAGGTACCGTATATATATATATATAGTTAGCCATTCATAATGAAAGTTACTTCAAACTAAACTATATATATATGGCGCGTATATATATATATATATATATATATATATATATATATATATATATGAGTCAGACTCACGAAAATAGGCCAATTGGGGAAAGTTGTCACCGTCGAGCATTGGATGTCGGCGTCGATCGGTATAATTATAGTTTAGCTTTGACAGAGGTGTTGGAAAGTCATTAAATTTATCCTGAATGTAAAGGTAGAAAAATATAAAACAAAGAAATGCACAACACTTTAAGAATTGCGATACCGACATCTGTCGAAGTTGTCGGCGTCGAGCTTTGGATGTCTGCGTCAATCGGTATAATTTTAGTTTAGCATTGACATAGGTGTTGGAAAGTCATTAAGAAATGCACTACACTTTAAGAATTGCGATGCCGACATCTTAAATTGACCACCAATTGGCCCATTTTCGTGAGGCTGACTCATATATATACATATATATATATAGTTAGCAATTTATAATGAAAGTTACTTCAAACTAAACTATATATATATATGGCATATATATATGGTGTATGCAGGTACCGGACATTATATATATATATATATATATATATATATATATATATATATAGTTAGTCATTCACAATGAAAGTTACTTCAAACTAAACTATATATATATATATATATATGTAGCACGCATATATAAATATATACATATACAGTAAAACCTCTCTCAATCGATCGACCATGGGACCGACTTTAGTTTAAGTGGTCCATTTAGGGAGGTGGTCGCTTTAGAGAGTTAGAATATCCTTACAATTTTGTTGGGACCCAAATAAAGCGATCGATATAGGATTAGGAGGGTGGTCGATCTGTGGAGGGGTCGGTATAGAGACGGTTTACTGTATATTGGTTGGTTTTTGGTCGCATATTGGTTGGTTTTTAGTTGCATATTGCTTAGCACCTTTTGAGACAGTCTCATATATATGTATGGGTTTTACTGATTTCCCGAATTAACCTGTGGTGACGGTCACATGCCACTAGTTAACTAGGTCACGTTGTCCCACTTACACTCGCCGCCTATTCATGGGGTTTAAGACACCGGTACCAGTCTGAAAACTAGCACCCAACATTTTTAACCTGCGCTGAATTCCAACCAAGAACTGAACTAAGCAAGTGTTGGACGTCAGTCAACACTAACCAGCGTTGTTGTGAGTACTCTTATTTACAGTTATAACTAACCACAAGCAAACCTGATCAGCATCTCAACAACATCTCAAAAGGATTTATAAATATCAGAAATGCCGAGCATTGATTAAAAATAGCGTGGAAAACTTAAACGCAAACACATGTGGATATTTGCACAGCTGACGTTGTCGTCTACTATGGGTTCCACATTTGGAGTATGTTCGCCAGTGGAACACTGTGTTCTATGTCCCAGCCTAATAGTAATACTCCAAATGAACATTGACCATCACCAGCATAGACCACTACTTGCACAAAGTATGTCTGAATAAGTCTCACCTGTGTTGATACCAGTCTGACAGGATACCAAACTTCCGACGCTTAAGTTTACTATATAGACAGAGGGGCATTCGGCAACTTTCCCTCGTGGGTAACCTGGAGTGATACAGGGTAGCTCGCCAGGTACCGTAATAGCCCTGTCACACTACGACGTATCTCGCCGGCGTGCCGCCAATGCGCCAAAAAGTCGAGAAACGTCAAACTTTTCAGCGCGGTGGGAAAAAGTTTGACGTCAGGGCAGCGTGTTAGTAGCGCGCGGCCAACGTGTGTCGACGCGTGGCGGAAAAAACCCCAAAAGAGGTTGGTGCGCCATCCTGATATCACCTTAGATGTAGCTAGGACGTAAAACAACAAAGCAACAATTTGGCACAACATGTGGGAACCACCGTCACGCGCGCGTGGCGTGTGCAAACTGTTCACATAACGATATTCCAGAGCGTCCCCATAACGTCCGCAACCACACGTTCACGTGCGTTGTCGGTCGTCGAAAGTTTTGTGCATGCGCGCCGGCGTTCCTCACCAACCGTCGACATCCATGAACATGTACCGACGTGCGCATAACCCGCACGTAACGCTTCACGACGTATCCCGACGTTTCACCAAAAACTGACACACGTCGACGCGCTTTGGAGAGAAGCATCGTAGTGTGACAGCCCCATAAATCTTAGATTGAGCGGCTTGAGTTGGTGTCTTTTTGGCTGGTTTATTAAGGCTTTACATCCTAGCAGCATCTACGGTCGTATCAGGGTGATTACCATCCTGTCACAGGCTGCACTGATGGCGACTTTATAGTGATTCACTCCCCTTGGATTCTGTGCTACTGGCACCATGACCTGATACTATAGTCCAATCAGTCACATTGAACCAACAAGTCTTTGCCCTATTCCAATAATGTCCAGTCTCAGGAAAGGATACATTACATACTTTGCTTTGACCGGACCGCGGATTGAACCCAGCACTCCTAGTATAAAGTGTGCATTATCACAAACCGGCACACATCCTGATATTACCTCAGATGTTGCTAGAAGGGAAAGCCCCAATCACGTCATTGCGCACAATCTAGTAGTGTGGCAATTTTGCACTACCCAACAAACACACGGCCCTTTATATGTTAGATCCAGAAAAAAATATGCCGAACCCATTGCATTGGTATAACACTCCCAACTCTGACACAACTGGATGCGGTGGCCGAATTGGTAGAGCGCAGGAGTTTGAATCCAAGCCGAGTCAAAACAACGACTTAAAATATTGATATGTATCGCTACCTAGCCTGGCGCTTGGCATTAATAGGATAGGCCAAGGACAAGGACTGGTTAGCACAGTGTCAGGATAATGTGACTGAGTGGGATATTGGGACATGGTGCCAGCGGCCTGATTTCCCAGTGGGGCAGCACGTGCCCCTGTGCACCTCCCATAAATCCGCCACTGTTAACGGAGGATGTATTACTTTGATATACAATATATACAAATTGGAATGAACTATAGCCATGTTCACACGGACGATGTAAATCGATTCGTAGAAAGCGACTTGTATAGTTCGCATCAGATTCGTCGTCTGAACGCACGTCTGAGGCGGATTAGGGCTGATTCGACTCACGTGATGCGGATCCTGTAGACCACCTAAGCGAGGTAGTCTACGTGAATCGATTCCTGTGAGGCGGATAATTTTGCCCGTGTGAACGCAACCAATTCGCCTCACCTGATTCGATTTGTGTGATACGCCTCACATTTTGTCCGTGTGAACACGGCTTATGTCACCTCCGAATGAACCATTCATAGATAATGGGCATCGTGCACTGCAGCCAACACAATTGTACACCTCCCTACTGTTTGTTGCGGCACCTGTCTGCTATCGCTTATAATATTAAATGCAAATTGTGTTATCTGTCTACACAACATCCATATGTGGCACATGGCTATCATGTAAACCAGTTTAGCCTGCATTCTAAAATCACTTAGAATGAATTGTTACTTATTATAATAGTCATTATATAACTATAAGACAAATCTGGTGTGAGTGAGGTTTGCCGCGTCAATTAGAGACAGGTATAACCGGTGGTGGCGCCACCTATCATGCACGTGAGGTCGAGGAGGCAGAAGATAGAATAAGACGTACAATATATATAAACAAGTAATTTCCTTCCATGCCTTTATACCCGCATAATACATTATGTATCACATATATTCATATATGCATCTATACATGCATACATGTAATCTCAGCAACAATTTGATGGACCTAATTGACCTCATTCTGGTCAATGAGACTATTACTTTGGGTTTTGCAATGATCATGTGTACATTGTTGGTTGGCTGTTGGAGTTTTATGACCTGGCAACATCTAAGGTGATATCAGGACATATATCAACTTGTGGCAGTGCACACTCATGGCAACTATATAGTGCTGCCCCACTGGGAAATCAGGCTGCCAGCATCATGACATGATATCCCATACAGTCATATTATTCTGACACTGAGCCAACCAGTCATTGGCCTATCCTAATAATGCCGAGCCCCAGGCTAGGAAGCGACAAGTATCAAGTTTTAAGTCATTGGTTTGACTCGACTTATGCAAGTATGCATAATATTATATAGGTCACAGCGGCATGGTCATTGCATAGCCACAATTTACAAGGTTCTATATATCCAACTTTAGGTCTATCAAATTATTGCTGAGTCTAGATCATGCACTGAGTCTAGATCATGCTAACTGTGTGTAGAATCTAATGCTCAGATATGTGGCTGTGTATGTAGGCTATGAGGAAAACAATACAAACAAAGAGAAAGAAAGAGAGTAAAGTATGAGAGAGAGCGTCCAGCCCTCTGGTGTATCTTAGATAGTTACATGGGTTTTCAAGAGACCAGACGGGATGGCCGAATGAGTTGGTGCGTCCGTCTCCCGTGCTTGTAGATCGTGGGGTCGTGGGTTCGAACCATGTCGAGTCAAACCAATGACTTGAAAATTGGTGCTTGTCACTTCCTAGCCAGGCGCTCGGCATTATTAGGACAGGGCAGGAACGGGTGTGCTCAGTGTCAGGATAATGTGACTGAGTGGGATATCAGGTCATGGTGCCGGCGGCCTGGTTTCCCAGTGAGACAGCACTATAAAGTTGCCATGAGTGCGCACTGTCACAAGTCGGTACTTGTCCTGATATGACCTTAGATGTTGCTAGGACATAAAACAACAACAAACAAACAAACAACAACAAACATGGGTTTTTGGTAGAGTATCATACCGCCTCCTTCCACCAATAGGAATCTAGTATCCCTGGTTTCACCAATATGAATCCAGCATTCCTGGTATACATGGATACCAGTGGTCTGACCACCACCAGTAGCTGTCTGGCCCCTTGGCCACCACCAACCTTGACCTTTTGAGTGTGGTGACCCCTACCCCATCAGAAGGGCTACAATCACACCCAGACCTGCCAGCACCACTATATCTATTTACATCCCACTCAGGCACCACCAACCCATATATATAATTTTATATTTTAAAATCTGACCATCCGAGTGGGTCTGGCAGCGGTAGTGACCAGACGCAGCTGGTATCCGGGTGGCCAGGAGCCACTCACAGGTGGCACCCTAGTGGAGGAGGCAGGAACTAACTCCTACGGCAGTAGTACAGTAGGTAATAACTAAGTCCTATGACTGTAGTACAGTAGGTAATAACTAATATAGAGAGAACTGATAAGTGAGAGGGTCCCTGTTTATATTCCCGTAATAGATTATAGAGCACATATATGCGCATGGCCAAGTACACCGATCAGTAATATAACAATTGCATTCCCCCTTGCCGAATATCGGAATATTTTACGCATGGATGCGTTTATCATTGTGTACAAGACTAGTGGACTGAGGATGTACTCTTCTGGTATATGCGTGTAGTAGTCTGCACTGACCTCTCAGGCAAAAGAGCCACATAGACAGGTAGGCATGGATAGGGTGTTAAGTATATCATAGGTGGTGTAATGGTTAACACACTGGCCCGGAATGCAAGAGATGTGGGTTCGATTCCCGCTCTAGGCGCAATATTTCCCATTTTCATCCCCCCATGACATGCTCATTAAAAACACAAGGTGTGAGATATGAAGTAATGGCTGACACCTTGTGGTGCTGTACAGTAAGTGCTCAATTGTGTCTTCTTACTGTTAGTTTTAACCTAAGATTCCTTATATGCAGTATGAGGCATGCGAATGCGAATGCAAATGCAAATGCGAATGCGAATAAAAATCGAAAAGCATGTAAATGAATAGTGGTGCTTCCATAAGTCCGAATGCAAATGCAAATGCGAATACGAATGCGGCAAATGGATCGAACTATGGACCGATCAGTGCAGCATGCCAATGCGAATACTGTTGCGTTTGCCAATTTGCAGGAAAAATTGGCATATATCTATGCCGCATATACGACACTCACATGCTGCATGCCACATGCTGCATACCGCATATAAGGAATCTTAGCTTTATCCTTTACTCAAACTAATCGAAAAGATAATTAAATTGAATTTGATGGGTTCAGGCGCGAAAACCGACAAATATCATCTGGGCCGAAATGAAACCATGACTACCATCTTTTAGCTGAAGCTGCCGTCATTCCGATGGAGAAGTCTGTTGGTTCACAGAAACTGACCCATTCCCTATATAATCCACTATGCAATATGAATTTGATAGATTTTTAATCAATTCCATTTGACAGAAAACAACTAAACTGGATTTGTCGGTTTTTGCACCTGAACCCTTCAAATATAATTCACACCTACAAAAGCATCCACAAGAAACTATAATCGACTTGAGCGGTGGGGGATGACAAATCTATCATCATTTCAGTAATCTATAAATCTGCATTAATAAATGTCAATCAAGATATAGGTGTTATTTCCAGACAATAGAGAATGAATTGATTTAGATAAGTTCCCTCAATGCCATCCAGTGGCCATTATCTGACATGCAGATAACCTAGACATTCTCCTCCGCTCAGGAGCACTCACACTATCCTTGACTATAATTGTATCAAGACCATAGCCAGGGTTTTCTAAATTAGATTGTTGGATACATTTAGAACTATCAAGAAATGCCTTACTTTATTTTGACTAAGACAAAAGACTAAGATATTATGACTAAGGCTTAGTGAGAGTGTCATAGCAGCAGAGTCGGTGAACTGTTTCAAGTCCCGACTGGATGCATACTGGTCAAGCATTACGTATATCTTGGAGCTGGTGACAGTTGCTACAATCTACCACATCTGAAGCTGTCTCGATTTCTATTAATTAAGAGCGGCTAACAGGTCCAAGGCCTATTATAGCTGTATCCTATTGATTGATTGATTGATTGATAAGACATTTATATTTCTCTGTAGTAGCAAAGACAATGTAAGAAAGATGTGCAACTCAGCGCTTTCCCATGAAATACAATAAACAAGGTAATTGGACAGGTCCCCTAGCCCAGCCTGTCTACTGTACCATTGAAACAAGGGGACAGGTTCCCTAGCCCACCCTGACTGTTGTACCATCAAAGACAATGTACAACAATTATAGTGTATTATCTCCTAATATTAATAATGAAATCAATATTATAGAATAGTGAAGTTCAAACATACTTTAAGCCCTTTAATCTGTGCCATACATAAATAACTTGTGATTATGTCTGAGTAACAAAACTACTACTACTACCCCTGATCAAAGACAATACACCTTGTTTGCTGTGGGATGGCACCAATGCGTGATTATTTAGGAAATTCCTTTTTGAAAGCCCTGAGTGGCACGTCTTGTCATAAGCCGTGTTCACACGGGCAATGTAAATCAATTCGTAGAAATCGACTTGCCTAGTTCGGGTTACATTTCATGTGTGAACGCGCGGCTGTGATCTGGATACTGTACACCACTTGTGGAGGTCGATTACGTGAGTCGATTTCTGTGAACCGGTTTATTTTGCCCGTGTGAACGCACTGAGGCGGAGTAAGGACGTCACACGAATTCGCAGTCGAGACTTTAGTTTGTTGACTTTCCGGTCGATCAAAAGCGCATATTATATAATTTGGTCTATGAACCTGCTAGAGGTGCACAGATATTTTTTTCATCATTTATTTTTAGGGTTTCACTGCCCAGCAGAAGTGTTGACCGTTCCAAACCAATATGATTCAGTCCATACATATCTAGGTCGAACCCACACTCTCTCGTGGCGACGTTGACTAACCAAAACTGGCGCTGGTTAGTATCGCCTTGCTCATGCGCTGATATCGATTTCCGGCCCAAGTACTGCCCGTGTGAACGCGACACTAGTTCGGTTCATATGATTCGCCTTGGCTGAATTGCTTTAGATTTTGCCCATGTGAACACGGCTTTACATTGTCTTTGGTAGTAGTAAGTCATATTTACTTTGAAATTAAATACCCCATTTTTGGAGGCTTGTGGAAGATGATGCACACCCCTTTGACAGCCCCCTCCCTAGCTACCCGCTTCTCTAAGATATATGCCACTGTTGAATTCATAATTCATTGCAAAGTACTCTATGATCTACTTGACTGAAGGAGCTCAGCACAAATTTGGTGAGTAATATACTGAGTATCAATTAGCAGTGTCCGAGCAGTGTTGACAGATATATCTTTAAAAAATTAACCTTTTGAAGGTTTGACTCCAATATTTATTTTAATTTTTGGATAGGTGTTTATGGGGTTTTTCACCTGAACTCCTGATATAGCGATTGCAGACTCACAGGGCTCGCTCTGTACAGAACACTTACAGTTAGTGCATCACAGACGTATCTATAATAGTGTAGTAGTCTGCACTGACCTCTCGGTCAAGTAACCGCATAGACAGGTAGGCGTGGGTAGTGTGGTGATGTCAGGGAGCCTAGGTGGTGTAATGGTTAGCCCACTGGCTCGGAATGCAAAGAGATGTGGGTTCGAGTCCCGCTCTAGGCGCAATATTTCCCACGTGCTGTGTAGGTGTTGAACCTACCCTGTCCTGTGTATGTATATGTAAGTGCATTGCCTGTATGTATGTAATTGTCAGCATTAAATGACCATTTAAAAGACTTACAATTCCATTGGGACGAGTGTAGTAGCCTGCACTGACCTCTCAGGCAAGGAGCCGCATAGACAGGTAGGCATGGGTAGTGTGGTGATATCAGGGGTGGTGTAATGGTTAGCATTAGGTGGTGTAATGGTTAGCACACTGGCCCGGAATGCATAGAGATGTGGGTTCGAGTCCCGCTCTAGGCGCAATATTTCCCATTTTCATCACCCCCAATGACAATAGCATAGTGAAGGTCAGTACATAATAATCAGCCAATAGACTGTTAATGTCAATTTCCGATGCATCGCATAAGCATACAAACACACTAATTATGCTAATCTTATATTTCAGCTTCGATAACAACTGCCAGGATGGGCGTCCTACGGACATTGCTGTGTCTAAGCATTGCTACCATAGCAACGGGTCTTGACAATGGACTGGCCCGCACCCCTCCTCTTGGATGGTTGTCATGGGAACGCTTTGAGTGTAACACAGATTGTGAAAGTGACCCAGATAATTGCATTGGGTAAGTTCAGAGCTGGTCAATGATACTATTACTAATTTTATAACAAAACATGATATTTGTTTGATCTCTCCATATTAAAAGAGAGTGTTCATAGGGTAGAAATGCTCATAGGGTAGACCTAGCCGGTAGAGTGCTGGCCTTGTTTGCAGAAGGTCGGGAGTTCGGTTCCCGCTCGAGTCAAACCAATGACTTAAAAATTGATACTTGTCGCTTCCCAGCCTGGCGCTCGGCACTAATAGTAATAGGATAGGGTTAGCTGAGTGTCAGGATAATGTGACTGAGTGCGATATCAGGTAATGGTGCTGGCGGCCTGATTTCCCAGTGGGGCAGCACTATAAGGTACTCATGAGTGTGCACTGTCACAAGTTGGTACCTGTCCTGATATGACCTTAGATGTTGCCAGGATGTAAAACTCCAAGAACAAAGCAGCCTCATAGGGTAGAAATGATAGCCTTCCTCCTGTGACTGGGGTCATGACCCTTCTTAGTGAAGCTACTGGGCAAGGTTAGAAAAACTTAGATGCTTGTATTTAGATGAGAACATTTTCTAATATTTCTGAATGCCCGGCCACGTTTGGGACACCAGATAATACTACAGAAACTCTCCCCTTCATATCACTTATCTATCAACTCATTAACCAATGCTAAGGAAGAATGAAGACAAGTCACACAGATAAGCAGTGGAGAAGTTGTGCTTTAATAACACCAACTCCTGTCCACCTACCAGTGACCTATCATCCACACCCCTTGCCTTCTAGCCACACAAAATCTCATTACCACTTTAGCCTGTATAGAAGCAGTGCCTACAGCCCATGGGACAGGAGTCCTATGGCTGTGTACACACTCAATTGCAATAGATGAATTTTGAGAGCATCAGACAGAGTGTCTGGGGTTCCTGCTCAAGAGTAGGTGTGTCTCACTCAACAGCCAGGAGTAGAGTAATCTCTCTTCAGTGTGTATGAAGCAGAATCTAGAATAATGATCCCAGGTTTGAGGCTAGTGTGGTCAGAGGGCCAATGGGATGCAGGTGACTGGGCAGTCCACAGCCAGCCAATCAGGCACCCCCACAGTCAGGGTGGGTGGCACCCCCCGCCCCCCAGTAGGGGTGGCTGTCACTCAACCCAGCTGCAGGTGGTGCCCTGTGTGTATATGCAAATTAGGCTGGTGGACCTGCCCAGTGGTCCAGGAAGGGGGGGCAGGTAGCTATACAGTCACAATAGATCTCTGTTAAAATGGTCTTTTCTCCCATTGCACTCTTTATGGATGCATAGAGAAACATTTCAACAATCATGTACTGCCTCTTATATAGGAACATCTCTTCATTAATCTCAGGCATAATATATGAACATATATTTCACACAGCTTATATCATGTCATAATGGGAGTGGGATATTATTACTTTTAGTTTAGATAACATCGTCCCCACTCTATCGCCCAAGAATAATAATGCTCTCTGCCAATATATAATTCTTAACTGAAAATCCGTATATTTTTACAATTTGTTGAATAAACCAAACCATCTTGTTCCTCTGCCACTAGGTGGCAGCACGCTAGACTGGACATTTAGTGCCAATGATTTTCCGGAAAACGGACGGAAATCGCGGATTGTCAAGTTTGGAACGGAATTCATAAGTTGGAGCGGAATTCCGTTATTTTCATGTCAAATCCGTTATTTTGAACTAAAAAGTGACAGAATAAAGCCTAAATTGATCAAATACCACTTCTCCGTAGTGATGATCTCCAATCTAATATCAGTATTTATTTTAATTTTATTTGTCATTCTTTTGTGTGACGATCATGTTGCGATGTGTTACATTATTATTTCAATTGGTATCATTATAATAAAAGTGCAGTGTCAAGTTGAATGCTAAAGTCCCCGTCAATTAATTCTAACATGATAGCAATACATAAGTAACATAATCAAGCATAAAATTAAACAGTGTGGAATGGAATTTGTTATTTTTTTCTGAAACGGAATTGAAACGGAATTTGCTATTTGGTGAAACCGAATTTGCCTTATTTTGAAACGGAAACTCATTGGCACTAGACATTATTCACGTGTAGTACAGTTTCAGTGCAGGCAATGTTCCAGTAGGCCTACTTGCTGCTGATGCATAGTGGCATTTCAATGCAATCTTTCTAAAAAGGCATTGAGGACCAGGTTGTTTCAAAGTGAATGTGCCAACATTCGACAAGCATCCATGGGCAATTCAGGAACCTGACTACATTATGTGGTGGCCTCATGAGTTTCACTTTACAGGTGTTCGTTTTCACACAAGCAACAGATATTGTTTCTCTGTTTCACCATCAGAGAACGCCTAGTCCGTCGGACAGCAGATGCCATGGTAGGGTCTGGTTACCGGGATGTTGGTTATGAATACATCACTCTTGACGACTGCTGGCCAGCTAGAGATCGAGATGCTCAGGGAAACATCGTACCTGATCCTGTCCGGTTCCCCTCAGGAATGAAGGCTTTGGCTGATTATGTAAGAATCAATAATTTATAGATTATACAATATTTCAATGGTTACCATCAGAAAGTCCATTTCCTTGCACTTACCTTTTTTCTTAATTGGTCAGTTCTTGCATGCGTATTAAAGGGACCAGATATAGGTCGCTTAGACACTACCCGTACTCTGACAAATGCTCTCCAAGCATATGTTTGCCAGTTTTCAGTTTATGCAACTACATATGTGGGGGGAGAGTGCGAACATTGGTTGCTTCTGTTGTGTGTTATTTAGTCCAGCAGCACTGACACTTTTAGACAACCATATCAAGAAAAAGATTTTAGAAATTGCAATCTAAAATGATAAATATAAAGTTCAAATGTTTATTTATCATAACTATCTACTTTTTGTGTGAATAATTGATTAAATCATGTAGATTAATAGACTTTAAAAGTTGAATTGAGAGCTTTCTGTGGCTGCCATCTTGGTGGTTGCCATGGCTTCCCCTGTGTGTGGGGAACCCCTCTAGGTCATGTGATGAGGGAATCCCACCTATGATGTCATTCATACATCACAGACCTCAACTCTCCTCCCACATGTTCAGTGGAATGAACTGAACAAACTAAGCAAAGGTATGTTTGGAGAGCTTTTGATGCTCTATTCGTTTGTATCTGGGTGAGGTATAGCCGGCGACTTTAACTTATTTAGTTATCCATAATGGAATTATATTCTAATGACTTCATATGGAGCTGGTGCCACTTGACCGTGCAATTGGCACTCCTGTATCAAAAATGAAATTAATAAATAATAATTGCGTATGTATTGGTTGCAAATTCAGGTTTCTAGTATTAAGAAATAGTAGTTTGATATAGGTATTTGTCATGTGTTAAAGTTGCATGGTCCAATGAAATATATATTTTTTCAAAACCAAGACATGTATCTTAATTTGATTATATATATCCATCTTAGATATTGGTGCATTAACTAGTGATTTGGGACAGCATATATAGAATAATCAGTGAATTTACTACCTCATCCTACTTTGAGAAACCCATCACACAAGGAAGCCATTAATCAATTAGGTCAATCTCATGGCCTCAGTAGCCTTGACCCTCATTCTAAGTACCTAGTCAGGTTCCAGGATGTCCAGTAGTAGTATTGCTGGCACCATAGCCTGGGTTGATATAAAGTTGCATGGAATTTTGTATTAAATAATTGTTACAGATCTGAATAAGAGTGATGTAATAATTATGTATATTATTATCTGGGAACAATACATTTGATAATCATTAGGTCAGGCCGCATCACATGCCAAGAAACAAATCCTGGCACAATGGCGCCATCAGTAGAAAAAAAAAGGTACCCAGCCTATATTTTATTTAGGTCATTCCACATCACGTGGTCATCGCGAGACGTCAATACGCGTTATAGCGAGAGGACTTTTGGGAAGCTTGTCGAAAGTATTTTGAGTTCTTCCAGCTCGAATTGCTTCAAAACTAGCCATTTTTCCTCAAAATTACTCCGGATTAATGATTAGTAAGTTATACTGATCAATTTGATATATTTATCTCAAAAATAAAATAAAAATCCAGACGCCATCGGACCATGCAACTTTAATCAAATACTCAGAATCTTGCTTTTATTGCATGCGCAGTGAAACAGCAACAAATCTGGCTTTTTCATGAGCATAGTACTCTAAATACACACATGGTGCTGCTTTCTTGTGTATCATAACAGGTTCACAGTAAAGGCCTTAAACTGGGCCTCTATGCTGACGTTGGCAGACACACATGCGCAGGGTTCCCCGGGTCAAAGGGTCATGAGCATCAGGATGCGCAAACATTCGCCAAATGGGGACTGGACATGGTTAAATTTGATGGCTGTAATGTCGATGCGAGCTATTTCAAAATTGGTAAGTGATTGCTGTGAGCTATGGTAAGTAAATGTGTCATTAATATAATTGTCGTTGGTTATTATGTTTTATTCGTTTGAATATATATTCATTTATCAACAGTGAAGCACTAGTCTTCTGAATATTAAAAGATGCAATTGTTTACACAGATATATCATATTAGGGTACACTCTCTTAGCATTATATTGCATTCGCAACACAATAACTGGGTAGACCATGTATCAGGTTATTTTAATACAGTGGCTGTGTTATTTATTAGGCTCCAGTTTTAAGTTGATATAAAAATCATTTCTGTAAAGAAAAAGGGCTCCCTAACCATAAACGGCTACCATCATGTCTCATACACCACACAGTTGAGCGTCCATCCCTCGTTTTGGTAGATCGTAGGATTCGAACCCATGAGTTCGAACCCTGTTGGACTTTAAAATTGATACATGTCGCTTCCTACCCAGGCACCCTGCATTATTAAGAAAGGGCAACCAGTGTCAGAATAATGTGACTGAGTGGGATATCATGTCATGGTGCTGGCAGCCTGGTCTGCCAGTAGGGCAGCACTATAAAGTCGCCATGAGTGCACCCTGTCACAGGTCGGTACCAGGCTTGATATGATCGTTGATGTTGCCAGGACGTAAAATTGCAACAACCTGTACAAATATACGGTCTTTCAGTCGTGATAGACGAGTTAGGAATCATATCAATATCTCGGGCGACGGAGTTGGGGACCATTTTTATGTAATAGCGATGCAATGTGTGCCCACTGGCTGTGTGACATATAAATAACTGTGTGGAAATGCTATGTCACACAGTGACCAGGATTGCGGTATGATGTCCGGATATTAATATACGGTTATTAATTATAGAAATAACCAGCATGCACCAGGAAGAGTTCAAATGGAGGTGGAGCATATATTAAGGTTCATTGTAACTGTATGATGACAACATCACCCAGCCATTCTGCATATATTAGGGGCACCACCTGCACTGGGGTTGAGTGACAGGTGGCCCTCTTGGGTGCCGCCCCTCCCATGCTGCAGAGGTGTCTGATTGGCTGGCTGTGTGAGCCCAGTCACCCTTGTACTCCTTGCACTTGCTATGCAGACACACTCACTCTAGAGATACCAAAGGAAGCAGTTCACCACTGAGCTGTGTGTAACACCCATAGGAATCAGGTTCAATGGGCTGTAGGCACTGAATTGGTCGTAATGCAAAGCATTACGTTTGATGCGAGGAGAGGAAGAGACCCTCCCCCCCCCCCCCCCCGTGTCGCGCTGCTTCCTCACCTCGGTCGATGGCGCGGCGCGCCCCCTCCTCCCCCGCCCCCCCTTATGTCGCGCAGCCTTCGCGCCTCGCCCGACGCCCGCTGCTCGCCACCTCTCGCCCTCCCCCGGGCCGCCAGCATTCACACCTCAGCTGCTTATAAGGCCGCCCGCCGGCCTCCCTCAGGCACTCACCCTCCTGCCGCCTTCCAGTTCCCTGTTTTTTCCTTCCTTCGCTCCTCCACCTCGGACCTCTGCCCCAGCTCAGCCTCAGCATGCCTCAGGGAAAAGGACGTGGACGGAAGGGATCCCGGGCCGCCCCCCGGGGCCCTCTCCAGCACCCGGCCGGGGCGAGTCCCCGGCCTCCGCCCCGGCGTCCCCCGCGGCGCCCTCGGGCCGCACCTCGGGCTCCGAGATGTCGACACTGCTGGAGGCACTCCAGCGCATCCAGCTCGACCATCAGCAGTCCGCCGCCGAGGCGCGCCAGGCGACGGCCGACCTCCACGCCCGATCGGCTCCCTGGAGACCGGGGAACCCCGCCCCGCACCGGAGATCCCCTCATCTGCCCCGAGGCGCCAGGCCGCCCCAACGCCTCGGGCGCGTACCGCCACCACAGCCCGGCCCCCGCCGCCGCCTCAGGCGTCCCTCCCCGGGGCCGCGCACCCGGAGTACGAGAGGTACCGTCACCTCTCCAGTCAAGCACCGCCAGCCACGTCGCCGGCCTACCACGAGGAGGCCATCCGGCACAGCCCCGCCTCCGCGGCCGACGCCGTCCGGGACATATTGGCATCCGCCGAGGCGCGACACTCCGTCAGGCGCCAAGGGATCCCGGCCAATTACATCTTCCCCTCCGACCTGGTGAAACGTGGGGCCGAGAGGAAGCCGGTGAAGAGGGGGGAGGCGACGAAGGACGAGTATACCCTCGCCCTCCTCACCCTCATCGACCATCCCGACTTCCCCGCCCACTCCGCCCAGGGACTCCACCACCACCACCTAGCAGTCTGCCGGGATAACCTCATTTACCCCTGGGCGACCGTCCGCCGGTACTCAGAGACTGTGTTTACCGCGATCGCGGACGGAACCCTCCCCCAGGGCTGGCACGACCCGGTAGCGCTCAACCTCATGAGACTAGACTGCCTCGCCATGCCCGATGACCAAGCCACCGCCGCCCCCGCCCGCCTACTCGACCCTCTCCACCGAGGCGCGCACTTCCCCCGAGTCCAAGCCGACGCCCGCGCCACCTACGACAGGGACACCCACGGGGCCCCCTGCCCGGCCTGGAACCGCGCCCCCGCCTCGTGCGATCGGGCCCACGTCGGGGAGGCCCACGGTGAGGCGGGGGACAGGCGCCGTCACATCTGTGCATACTGCGCCAATGTGAGGCGCGTCCTAACTATGCACAGCGAGGCCGACTGCATCACAAAACAAACCCGTGAGCGCCAGACCCCCCCCTCCACCTCGGCCTCCCCCCGGCCGGCCCGGGGGACCCCTCCGGCGCCTCACCCTCACCACTGCCGACAGCCCCGCACCTCCCACCGACAACCTCCCAGCGACCACCGATCGCAGCGCCGCCCAGTCTCAGCCGGGGATCACCACCTCGGGCCTCACGCCTCAGCACACAGCCCAGCCCAGCCCCATGAGGAGCCCTCTGCAGAATTCACAGCCGCCGACCCCCACGACACCGCCTTCAGCGACCCACCTGACCCACCCCCAACCGCCACCCCGCCCAGCCCTGAGGACTTTGCTGCCCCCCCTGCTAGACTGAACAAGCAGAAACTATGGGCGTCTGTGTGGCAGGTTGTAAGTGAGGCAGGGTGGCAGGTCACTTGTAGGTGAACAAGAGTTGTAGCAATAAAGCTCAACCTTATCACTGTCAATCTTGCGTGACTTGTCTTCCCTTTCTTACTTATGAGTTGTTTTGGTATTTAGTTGGGGGAGACTGGCAGACTGTTGCCAGGATCCTCCTGACAGTAGTGAGTATTAGGATGACTAACTGAGACGGCCAGCAGTAATTCTTCAAACCGCCCAACCGCCAGACACTCGCCAATCTGGTGGAGATTGGGAGATTGATTAAGAAAGGAGAGAATTTTGAGGAAGAGTGAGATATAAAGAGTGGCACAAGAAAAGAAAGAAAAAAAACAAAGCTTACCTACAAGAAAATGCAAAGGCAGTCCGAAAGAGTAACAGAAAGTGATAGAAGCAATAAGAGACCATGCAAAAGGCAATGTTGGAGACATTCATTAATCGTAGCCAATTAGCAGATTATTGAAGTCGTAATTGATTTGACGACTATTTTCTACTTGCAGGCTACCCACTAATGGGGAAGGAGTTGAACAAGACAGGTCGGCCGATCATGTTCTCCTGTGAATGGCCACTGTACGACAGATCGCAAGGCGTCGTAGTAAGCCATGCTTTCAGGATTATCTCCTTACATTGCTGATATCATTTCCCTCTAAAGCTGTGTTCATACGGGCAAAGTTTATGTCGACTTAGACAAGTCGATTTATATGAATCGATTTAGTGTCGTGTCCATACATGCAGTACTTTTAGCCGGAAATCAATATCTGCGCATGAGCAAGTCCATACTAACCAGCGCCAGTTTCGGTTAGTCGACGTCGGCATGAGAGAGTGTGGGTTCGACCTAGATATGTATGGACTGAATCGTATTGTTTTGGAACGATCAAAACTTCTGCTGGGCATTGAAACCCTAAAAATAAATGATGAAAAAATATATGTGCACCTCTAGCAGGTTCATAGACCAAATTATATTATATAGTGTGACGTGCTTAATCCACCTCAAGTAAGTCAGTTGCGTTCACGCATGCCACTTATGTCGATTTAACCTAAATCGCTTCATCTATACTACCGCGTGAGGTGGTATAGATGAACCGATCTAGCCGAATCGATTCAGCCCTAAATCGCTTTAGCGTAGCATCCACATGGCAAATGTGAAGGGAACTAGGCAAGTCGATTTATATGATTCGTATTAACTGCCCCGTGTGAACAGGGCTCAAGCTGTTTTGTGAAAAAGAATAAAGACAGGCATGAGGTGCATTTAGATGATGTGCACTGCACAGTGGCTAGCCTGTATTATAAGTGATCATAGAACTTACTCCCGAAGCCCTGATCCTGAGTCGGCTGCTGGACAACTCGTAATGCCAAGTACACACCTACCGTATACGATTCGCGCACTAAAACTTGTGACTCGACCCGACCCGCTTAAAACTGAAAACGGGCCGATTCATTTTTCGAATTGCGAATCGCAATCATAATTGGCCCCTTTTAGCCCTAAAACTGAGTTTTTAGTCGGGAATCGCAATCGCTAGGTGTGCGCTCCCCGCGCACACCTAGCAATTTTTGTGCACGAAACGGGCAGTTTTAGATCGTATACGGTAGGTGGGTGCACACAAATGGTAGGTGTGTATCTGGCATTAGAAACAGTATTGGAACGCTGGGTAAAGGAATTGGGTCCAGAAATTCTTAAAACTGCATAGTCCGATGAAAACATCAAACTTTCAAAATCAAAACAGTGAATTAGATTTGATTATACACATCTAACTTAGATACTGGTGCATTTATTAAAGATTTGTCACCACATAGAATGAAACACCGAGCCAATTTAATAGAACCTGTTACTGGTGAAGCCTATGGTGTCAGACTTTTGGTGTGCTTGCCAAAACTAATTTTACATTCTTGAACTTCAAATATATCAAAACTTAGCCATTTAATATAAAAGTTACTTCAAACTAAAGTAACATGGATTATAGCTATCAACCTAATATATTTATACAGAAAATGACAGAAATTCAAAACCATCGGACTATGCAACTTTAATGAAAGAAGCAAAATATATTCTTCACATACGTCTTTATATTTATTTACTCGCTATTTTTAGGTGAGAAATTGATGAAATCATGTAGATTAATAGGCTTTATGAGTCCAATCGAGAGCGATGTTCGTAGCCACTGGATGCTGAAATCAGGTGTTGACCTTCTTATTTACAGTCCATTCATACCAAAGCCGGTTTTGCTCGGCCGTAGACATGGTTGTCATTCACCTCTACTATGGCTAGCGGTGAATATTTGATCTAATAGCCCTGTCACATTACGACGCTTCTCACCGGCGTGCCGCCAACGCGCAAAATAAGTTGTATGCGTCAAGACACGTCCAACTTTTCGGCATTTTGGGAAAAAGTTTGACGTCAGCGCCACGTGTTGGTAGTGTGCGCCCGACATTGTGGTAACGTATATCGACACGTGAGGGAAAAAAACCTAAAAAGTTTGGCGCGCCGCCATCATAAGACCTTAGATGTTGCTGGGGTGTAAAACAACAACGCACCATTTTGGCGCAACGTGTGGGAACGACCCTACCGCGAGCACGGCGTCTGCCTAGCGTTCGCATAACGTTATTCCAGCGATGTCGACATGCTTCTGACGTCACCATAATATTGGCACCCACGCGTTGACCCGCGTTGTCGATCGTCGAAAGTTTTGTGCATTCGACGTGACACGACGCGCGCCGCCGTTCCTCGCCGACCGTCGATGTCCATCACATGTACCGACGCGGTACCGATGCGCGGCTAATGCGTGCGTAACGTTTCCTGACCTGTGCCGAAGTTCCGCCTGAAAATCACACACGTCGACGCGCGTTGGCGAGGAACGTCGTAATGTGACAGCACCATAAAGTGATCGGTGATCGACTTGAATGCGAGCAACCACAATCCCAACCCCTAGCGGCAAACAGGTGAAGTGGAATAGTGGCGCCATCTACAGATGGTGGAAGTCATTAGGGCCTTGTTCGACTGATTTGGACAGTTTCATAGACACCAATCAATACAGAGAGGTTGACCAAGTTGTAGTCTCTCTTTTAAATAACACCATTTCTTTACAATGCTAATTAATTGTTTATCTCTTTTGCTATTCCATTGATATAACTGTATGTCATCCGGCAGCCAAACTACACCCTGGTGGCCGAAACCTGCAACACATGGCGGGTGTACGGCGACATCTATGATGCGTGGCAGAGCCTCACTTCCATTATTAACTGGTACGGCGATGACCGCGGCAACTTCTCAAAGGCGGCCCACCCAGGAGCATTCAACGATGCCGACATGGTAGATAGCCCGTCAGGCAGCCGCAAGTTTAGGGCTCACTTTCTCTCTCTCTCTCTGAGATCCGAGATCTCTCAGAGAGAGACAGAGAGATAGAGACAGAGAGAGACAGACACAGAGAGACTTGTTGTTTTTAAAAATATAAACAATATAACTACAGCAAAATAGGATTTAAAGTATTTATTGATTGCATAGTTTAGTTATATTTCCATTTCATTAAACTGATTTATTAATTAAATTAATTTTTTTTAAACCCATGTAGGACTTGTACTGCTACAGGATGGTACCAATATTGAGGCGGTTCAACATTGCATAATTTCAGTGATCAGATGAGAACCGTGCTTCCAATGTGATATTTAATGTATTGAAACAATTAATATGACAAATAAACTAGTCTAATATTTCACATGCTTCTCCTATCAGGTCACAGTTGGAAACTATGGGCTGAGTGTTGACCAGGAGCGGGTCCAGATGGGATTGTGGTCCATGTTTGCCTCGCCTCTCCTCATGTCTGTCAACCTGCGCACTGTCCGGCCACGGTCACGTGACTTGCTTCAAAACCGACGGGTGCTTGCCATTAACCAGGACCCACTAGGAAAACCAGCCACTAGGGTTGTCAACGTGAGTACCCCAAAGTAAAAATAGCATTCTGATAAATGTCATGCATACCATATTTTATTACTTTTATTATTGTTATTTTCATTGCAATAATTATTATTATGCAGGGATGAAAGATCTCCGCGGTTTCGCGGATTTCCGCGATTATTTATATATACCGATTAACTTTAAGCATTAACAAAAATGATATGTATATGACAACACTTGGGGGGAGTTTGAATGCCATTTTTAAATGACCTTAGATGTTGCAAGAACATCAAACCCAAACAAGAGCGAGTCCGGTATGGGCGATAATACAGTCACAAGGTTAGTTGAAAACTGACTTCTGGTATTTTCCCGCGAATCCCTGACAGTGCTAAGTCTATGGGAGAAGATCTGCGTTATCGCGGAAATTTGCCGTTGGCGGCCTGATTTCCGCGATTTTAGCCGGAGACCACTTTCAACCCTGATTATGGCTACAACTATTGCTATTGCGTTACTATCTTCATTGCAATCACAATTTTTACCGTTATCACTACAATGACCATTATAATTATCATTACAAATTGTTCAAAATATCAAGTGCAACAATAACATCAGCTAAAAGGCCCATTAAATATGAAAATATTTCTTCTCGAGACTTTTACATTAGAATATAGGCCCATTACATATTATCGACAATGCAACTCAATGCATATTTCAATAAATATAAACTGGTTTGATGGATTTAGTTCTTATTTTATGTGTCAACTTCAACCCCCATGTGGACACGGCAAAATATTTAGCTACACAACTGAAACTGTGCCTAGAGATACGTTATGATGCTGCCATCTGTGATAGCTATCGGCCACTAAAATACATGCTGCCGTATTCTGTCACTAGCTCGTAGAAATTGGGCAGTTTAGCGATTTTCTGTGAATGTAGTGGGAAAACATGGCATTTTCTCCCAAATTTTCAACATATGGATGGACCTACAAAAGATTTAGCGAATTTAGCCCAATTTTCGGCAGGTAAGACTAAGAGCTTGGTGTATGTAGAAACTCATCTGCTATCGGTGCTATACGTTTATTATGATAGAAATGTGATAAATGGCGTTGCCGTGGATTCGCTATAGGAATGCTGCTACTCGTGGTGACGGTGAGTTGTCGCAGCGCTAGTCAACAGGTTCGGGATTGCTGGTTATGAATTATCCATTCTGCTTACTTTCAGTTGGAGAACGGTCTCACTCAGGTGTTCACTCGCCCCCTGGTGCCAACTGGAAGTATCGCCATAGCCTTCGTAAACATGAGGGAGTATGGGTACCCAGTGCTTGTCTCCATTCAAGGGAAGTTACTGGGACTGACCAGTCAGCGCGGGTATAACATCAGTGAGGTGTTTGATGGATACCATGTCGGGTACCTGAAGCCTGGGCAGAACCTCACTCACCGAGTCAACCCCAATGGCATTTATCTAGTCAAGGCGATGCCCCTGTGAGGACAGAGACAAACTCGATGGACATGTGTAAAGTCCTCGGCTGGCAGTTTTAGTTGTGTAGGTAGGCTAAGAGGAAATCACTACAGGCAAGGAAGGAAAGCAGATATAGAGTGAAAGTAGGAGATCTAGACTCCCTTCTTTATTATATTTATAGCTTCAAGAATCAAGATGGTGGCACACACCTGATCAAACTCTCCAATCAGCAACAGGCATTCTTATATCTACCAATGATATTCAAGAACCTTGTAACCAAGGCATGGTTATGTCTGGCTACAGTGCCCTGTTGTGTCTGGTGTGCAGTGATCCGTAAATAACACTTGGGAGAGGGGTGGAGGGGGTATGTGAGTAGAATTCCAAAGACTCTGTCACATTTCAAGAAGTGCCCCTCTCACACTATCTATTATAATACACAATTTCTATCTTAGATCAGTAATGGATCACAAATACCACATATACCTTATATGGCTTTGGTTTACATACCATTTACCATTATATAGACCATTTGTAATTTATTATAGAATAGTTCACACCATAACCAATGTCTTAAATATCGGGAAAATTTTACACATGGTCATACTAGGATAGTGTTTCCAATGTGTACATTGGAGATTCATGATAAATGTGATGGCGATGTACATTCTGGTAATTCAATATTGAATATTTCATTTAAATATAAAGAATTCCAAAATTGAATAATGGGGTTGCAAAGAGAACATATTTGATTATCGGAATGATTGCAGCTTCAGCTCAAACATGGTAGTCATGTTTCCATTTTGGCCCCAATGGGGTTTGTCAGTTGGGTTCGAATCCTTCTCTAAGTTAAATCTTTCCCATTTACATCACCCCAACGACAATAGTTTCTGTGATGTTATTCTAAGCCTATTGTTGTAAGTGTGTCTATCCAACATATCAATTGTTTTATAAATGATGAAACACTCAAACAATGTAATGTTTAAAAGTCACTTTCATTTTTTCTTCTCGCAAATAATATTATTTGCAGAGAAGGGGCAACCGGCTAATATAAAATGATATTCACGCTTTCTGCACAAATTCATTTTATTCCATTTCATGTAATAATATACCATTATCTATTCTATTGCACCATTTTTTGTATAAATAATCTCGAACTGAAAAATGACTGGAAGACCAGTGCTTCGGCACTGACAAAGGAAGAAATTTATTCAGCAGAATAAACATATTTACGGAAAAAAAAACAGAAAAAAAACAGGCATGTGTCAGCAGATCTAGTTTGCAAAGTTCATACAGATGAATCGACAACTGTCCTGGTTATTATTATTATTATCCTCTTCTTTGATGCAGGCTTGCGGTAGCCTATACAAAGCTCGTAGCTCTCAGCTCTAGTGGTATGCAGCCTTGAAATCATACAGGAATGTTCCAGCGCATTGTTGAATTGCTTTATGGTAGCTGCTTCCACCGCTTCTTCCAGTAGCTCATTCCACATGTTTATCATTCGCTGTGAAAAGAAGGCCCCTCTGAGTGAGCTGTTGTACCTTGGCTTGAAAAGCTTCTTGGAGTGACCTCTGGTACTGCCTCCCTGTATGCGTCTGAATAGCAAAATAGGACCTTATATGTTGCCAGAACGTGAAACTGCAACAACCAACTGATGCGACAATTCTGTGATGGTATGATGGCTCGTCTTGGGGAAAATGGAGATTTCTCTGAATCCTTTGAAGTCACAAATGGAGTGAAGCAGGAATGTGTTTTAGCACCGTCACTCTTCAGTTCAGTGTTTGCTGGTATGTTACTAGAGGCCTATAGCGGGGGTGTAATGACGTCACAAGACAACTTTCGGTGGCCATATTGGATTACATACAGAAGGCTCGCAACTGCCTACACTGTGCTTATTTACTGATTTGTTGGTTTATTTGTCACTGTTTTGAGCAGTTTGGCCTCAGAAGTTGTTGCTAAAGTGCTGTAAGTAAACACATTGGAGGTAAGCTGCCCAGAACCTCCCAGAACACAAGAAACTTCTGTTTTACTACATCTACATGCATTCACAACATGGCTAGGGAGGGTGCTTGTAATCCAAGATGGCTGACTGCTGAGTGATGACGTCACGAGCACTCCCTCTATAGAGACACAAACAAAGGTTGTACTTCCACTTCCATACTGACGGCAGACTATTCAATTTGAGATGACTGCAAGCATGTACCCAACAGAGTCATTTTTATATGAAGTCTGTATCAAATATATCATCATTTATAATTACAGTGGAACGCTAACATGCTAGAAGTAGCACTGTAAGCTATATCTAACTGCAAGTCATACACTGCGAAGTAGAGCCTATCTATACTTCTGTATCAAATATATCATCATTTATAATTACAGTGGAAAGGTAACATGCTAGATTTATCCCTTTTAGTCACATACATCCAACTGGTGGGGGATCATTTATGATTACAGTGGCCATTTAACATGCTACAATTATCACTTTAAGCCGCATAGACGGGATGGCCGAATGAGTTAGAGCGTCCATCTCCCATGTTGGTAGATCATGGGATCGTGGGTTTGAATCCTGGTCGAGTCAAACCAATGACTTAAAAATTGATACTTGTCGCTTCCTAGCCAGATGCTCAGCATTACTAGGATAGAGCAAGGAGCAGTGGAATGAGGAAGACCAGTCGTCTGTGACTGAAATTTCCCCTGCTTAAACAACTAATATCCAAACAATATATATATATATGCAACTACAAGTCATGTAGTGTGAAGTATCTAGAATTTTGTATCAAATATATCATCTTTTATAATTACAGTGGACAGTTAACATGCTAGAATTATCACTTTAAGCCACATATATCCAACAGCCAGTCATGAAATGTGACGGATCTAGAATTCTGTATCAAATATATCATCATTTATAATTACAGTGGAAAGCTAACATGCTAGAGTTATAACTGCAAGCTATACAACCAACTGCTAGTCATTAAGTGCGAAGTATCTAAAGTCTATATCAAATATATCATCATTTATAATTAAAGTGAAAAGCTAGGCCCTAACATGTTAGAACTATCATTGTAACTGTAATCTATATAGCCAACTGCTAGTCATTAAGTGCAAAATATCTATAAAACTGCCATAAGTCATGAAGTGCGAATAGATCTGTATGGTTGAAGCTAAGATTCCTTACACGCGGTATGCGGACTGCGGCATGTGGTATGCGGTATGCGGCATGCGAATGGGAAGATTCCTTCTACGCGGCATGCGGCATGCGGCACACGACTGGCTATATTTGAAAAATAAAAATAAACAAGTATACTCCATAATGCACTGTATATGGCCTAATATGGCATGTATATCTATGTAACTCTTGGTACCTCACATGGAGGTTCTTACCTTTATAATTACCAAATTATAGATAAGTATTCATATTTTTGTGGCTCTGGTAGCATTTTTACTAACCAGAACCCCCACCACCACCACTACCATATGTTTCCACTCAGAAGCCTTGTGCGTGACCGTTCCGTAATGCTCAGTCGCCTCTCCTAGTGTTAAACTAATGGACACATCAGACTCAGGTTTCTATTCACACCCTGGGTGCCGCATGCCGCATGCCGTACCGATCGCTACAGGGACCGATCGAGTTGTCGCATTCACATTCGCATTCGCATTCGCATTCGCATACCGCGTGTAAGGGTTGTAGTCCATTGAGTTCAAGGCGTTTCGATTTTTTGCCGCATTCGCATTCGCATTCGCACACCGCATACCGCGTGTAAGGAATCTCAGCTTTATATAGACCTATTTCATATGACGTCAGCATAGGTATTTAGGTCATGCATGCATGGCTTGCATGGTGAGCTCCGCGGTGTGTACCCACTCGGCCGTGGGGCGGCTGCGGGCTCCCGGAGGCGAGGAAGGTGGTGATGAGGGGGGCGAGCTCACGTCCGATGCTCTCTGCGCCTCCCTCCGTGCGGCGCGTCAGCCACGTCCCTTTCCGGCGGGCATGGTGGATGTGTCAGCCGATAAAGTGTGTAGGCCCAGGAAGTGTCGACCGGGGTGTAGAGTGTGTAGGCCGGGGATGCTGTGTCGGCCGGGGAGGTAAGTATAGCCCCGTGTAGAGTATAGTCCCGTTTAGAGTCGTGTGTAGTGCCAAAGAAAAAATAGTGTCGATGGGCAGTGTGTGGGCGGAGGGAGGCGAGTGGCTTGCAGCAGCCAGGCGGGCGACTTATAAGGGAAGAAGCTCGGGAGATTATGTAAGGGGCAACAGTCGAGTAGGGAAAAGAGGGGGGGGGGGGGCCCTCCTTCCCTGCCTCGCATCAAACGCAATGCAAGCATTACGACCAATTTTCTTTAATAAATGACGAATCTAAAATACAACGGCAAAATGTTTTAAGGATACTTTTTTATTTCACAAATAATACGAGTTGGGGAGAAGGTGCAGGCTGGTGCAAAATGACACTCATGCATGTACCGTAATCTCGTGCCCACCCCTTAAATGTCCATGGGTGGGTAAACGCCCACCCCCCACTTCAGTGATTTGACAATTTAAACACCCAGGGCGTTAACCCGCAAGAAGACGGTATTATTATTTAATCTCATTTCATTTAACAACAAAAGCAGCCATGTGTGGTTATAGACCAAGTTTGCATATGCTAGCTGTGGTGCTTATGTGTTCAACACAATATACGATCAGTAAGTAACATGTGTCAAATTGTCAAGTCTATGTATGAATGGTTCGCGCACCAAAGACGAAAAATATAGATTAGTTGTTTTCTGCAAAATAGAATTTACTGTTGTGCTTTTCAGTTAAAGTCGATCAATTTCATATTGAGTAGGGCGTTATATAGGGGATGTGGCAGCTTCTGCGAAAAATTGGATTTGATTATTGGAGCTTCAGTTCAAACGTGGTAATCATGGTTTTATTTGAGCCTGGATCGCGTTTGTCAGATTTTGCGCCTGAATCCTTAATATGTTATAATTCATTCTGATTAGAATTTACATGATGATCTTTATGCTCTGTTTGTGACCAATGATTCTGTATACATAGTGTTTAAAAGCTGCTACGCAAGACACCCCCAAACATCTTGTGATATATCATTATTCATCATCGGTCTTCTCTGTGGCAGAGTGGTTAGAGTGTCTGACTTTTTTCTAGGGCAGACTGCTAATCTGAAGGTCAGTGGTTCAATTTCCTGTGCCCCCCCCCCCCCCCACCTCTGCCAATTTGGATTTCCACCACTGTGTATAACTTACAGCGACATCAAAGGCCAGTTGCTCTCATACCATGTCTATGTGGTGTGGGAGGTTAAAAATCCCTTGGGTAGGTAAAATAATTGTAGGCTCGGGCTATCTATCGACAAACTGTCTACTGGTGAAAACAAGCCTGTTCAGGCTTATCCATGATAGGCAGTATAAATCTTCAAGGGAAAAAAAAAATTACAATGGGAAACTGGCAGGCTTGAATTATCACCGTAAGCAGTACATTTACAGTGTGTTTTCAAATATCTTTCAAGACATGACTATTTACAAATGTGAATCCCAGTAGCGGTACACTGCGACTTGTTACCTAAAAACCCTAAATAGTGGTATATTTGGGTAATTCTAATACTATGTTCTGGCATTTAGGTAGATAAAAGATTCATCGCGTACTGCAGTAGCCTGAGTAGGGGTGAAGAACAACCCTATATGAAAGCTGGCGAAAATATTCTACATGTTGGGTAAATGAAATAAGCAGATAAATTCTTAAATTAAAAAAATATTCTTCATATATATCTTAATATTTACCCGCTACTTTTGAATTTCAAAATATAATAAACAATGTAGCTTAATAGACTTTAAACGTGAAATCGACCACATTTTGTGGTCGCCATCTTGTCTTCTTGCATTCTCTCCCACTTCACCAAATCTGTGCCGATACAAGTAGCCATTGCATACTGTGTGAAAGTATGGCATATATTACATACTAGAACCAGGAATTCCACTTCCTGTTTCATACTAAAGCAATTTTCGCCCGTATTTAGACTATTCTTCTTTTTTTTTTTGGTAAATATTGTATTCATCTGAATACTTATTTTGTCAGCACCAGGCCCACTGGTCTTCCAGCCGTTGGAGTGATCGCATTTGGTCTGTACATAGTGGAAGTGGAATGTGTTGCATTGCGTGCAGCGCAACCCATTCTGAACATAAAAAGAAAGTGGGGGAGCAGCCTATGCTGCATAGTGTACAGCATAAGTAGTCAACATACTGCAAGGTATATGCCTCAAGATAGAGTGGGCAATAATTTACACTAGTGGTTAAATCATATGCTGTGTTTGTATATCAGTTAGATTTGGTTTTAATAACGGTTAGTCTTTTAATAGTGCTATGTTGTGCATGTATAGTGGTTTATATTGTGTGCATTGCTGGTTGAAGATGTAGTTATTCAGTGGTGGCAATGGGTCTCGAGTAGTGGTGGTGTGTTTCGAGTCATTGAGTCATAATAATTGTTTGTCAAATGTGGATGGGGGGGAGGGGGGGAAGGGGCCCATGGGCAGGGGGGCGGACATGCAGGGAGAGAGCAGGCACGAGAGAGGGTGAAGTCAATGGGTCGTTCAGCAGGTCGTATTATATATTTGCAGTGCCAGGTTTTGGGCTTGAATAACCAGGTGAGCTCTGTATGCATTTTTAAAGGCAAGGATCGAACCCGCTTCTCTGGTTTTGGTTGGGAGTTCATTCCACATGACACTTCCTTTGTAAATCGGAGCTCTGATTAACTTATTTGTATTAGGGTTGTCATTCACACCTACTGCAAGTATGGGGTGAATCTTTTATCTAGCATTTAGGATGATGGCCCACACCTTCTCCCTATGTTGCACACCTTTAGATATATGTTACAATTGTGCACAGTCAGCACTACCACGAATACGTCACAACATCAACCGCACATGCGCACACTCTCTTATGATTCTTACCCAATCAGCAGCAGCGTCTCATTGGCCAATCAGATGGCTCCTCTTATTCACACACTCACTGTATATATATATCTATATATATTTATATATATACATATACATTTTGTCTACATCAGTCCCCCTTGGTCATTAAGTTCTCAAACACATTGACATCATAAGAACAATAAAATCTTACATATATCTGAGTTGAAACCATGTCTCATCGATGTGGATATACATGTATATATATATATATATATATATATATATTGTTTGTCAGTGCCCCATGGTTATTGAGTTCTCCAACACACTGACATCATAAGAACAATAAAACCTTACGTATATCTGAGGTGAAACCATGTCTGATCGATGTGCTTATATATATATATATGTATATATATATGTATATATATATGTATATATATATATATATATATATATATATATAGTTCAGGCGCAAAACCACGTAAACGCCAATCCAAAAATGGAGATAAACATTAGAATCAAACCTTCAAAAATTAATTATTTTATATTCCTACTCTTTTGTTCATTGCGCGATAACCATGTTATCATATGAAAAGTGGAATAAGTCAGAATTAAAAATTATTTTCAGGTAAAATCTTTCATTTAAACTACATTTTTGCATTGGCATTTACGTGGTTTTGCACTATATATATATAGATATATATATATATAATTATATATATATATACAAATATATATTTTCTACGTCAGTGCTACTTGGTCATTACTGACATCATAAGAACAATAAAATCTTACATATCCCGGTATATCTGAGGTGAAACCATGCCTCATCGATATGGATGCAATCAAAAGTTCCCCTCACTGCGATTTCGTTTTTTGTTCATCCTTTTGAAAGACCCAGTGGGTACAAATTGGTTTAAATAGCAATCAGGGAACGCCGATGATCACATCAAAATGATATTGACAATGGCTTGAATTGGAAATCTATTCAACATGGAAATCATCTTAATTCTATGTAAAAGAAAAAGATATTAAACATAAAAAATAGAAATTCTCTATCAATCTCAACTTTCTCTGCATCTCAATATCTAGCAGTTCTATATCGGTAGAAGCCATTGATTCAATACTGACATATCAATAAGGAATCAATGTACACTTTTTGTAGTTAAATATCCTTCATGTATATCGACTTAATTTCAACATAGAAATGATGTCTCACACTCACTGGGGAAAATTAGTCAAAGGATAGCAAAAGGAAAATGGAAGGAATTATGTAGACTCACGAACAATATATTATTTGTATAACTTGAAAAGATTGTACGAATTGAAGTATGAAGGCATATTACAATAAAATAAAATAAAACGCAGGTTATCCATGCCAGTAAATGACATAAGGATAAAGCTTATTATCTTTCCAAAAACAATGAAGCGATGACCTGAGTAATACTGCATGATAGCCGAATCGATAGAGCACAGGCCTCATGTGTTGGAGATCATGAGTTTGGTTCCCGGTCGAGTCAAACCAATGACTTATAAAATTGATACTTGTTGCGTCCTAGCCTAGTGCTCGACATTAATAGGATAGGGCAAGGTCTGGTTAGCTCAGTGTCAGCATAATGTGACTGAGGGGGATATCGGGTCATGGTGCCGGTGGCCTGATTTCCTGGTGGGGCAGCACTATAAAGTTGCCATGAGTGCACACTGTGACAAGTCAGTACCCATCCTGATATGATCTTAGATGTTGCCAGGACATAAAACGCCAATAACCAACCAAATGAGTATTAAGCTGGATGCTACCTTCAAATGATTGCCAAATCATTTACATTTTTTCCCCCTGTACTTTGACAGGTCATAGTCACAAGATTAAGCAACTTTTGGAATGTTACAAAAATTACATAACATATTTCTGTAAAATTTATTCGGGTACATCTCATAATTGTCATAAACAGATGGGATTGCCGAAGGAGTTGAGCTCCCGCTTCCTGTTTTCGTAGGTCGTGGGATTCGCTCCCACAGCTTCAAACATTGGTGAAGTCAAACCAATAACCTAAAGATTTATACTTGTCGCTACGTAGCCTGGTGTTCAGCATTATTAGGAAAGGGCAAGGAGTAGTGGAATGAGGAAGATCAATTGTTCGCGATTGCAATTTCCCCCGCTTAATCAACTAATGTAAAAAAAACAAAAAAAACAATGAAAAAACAACCACTAATCATACATTATATATGCATCTGCTTCGCTATATAACATATAGCGCATTTATGGATTTAGTTTAATGCCCACATATTGTAAACAGCACATTTCTTGTGGAGTGATATCTATTTCAGGGTTACCTGTGACCTGGCTGATATAATTAAACCAATATTAAACCGGACTTACTCAAATCCAATAATAGCCTTTTTGAGGACAGCTGATCTGTACCACCTCATATAGTTTATTAAACCCATTTTTATCAATTAATAATAATAAAACCTTTAACTTTTATCTAGAAAATTATTTCCCTTGGTCACAAATTATATACTTGTGAGCTTTTTAAATTTGTATGTGTCTATTGACGCATAACTGATTGCATGCTTCTACATTCTATGTAAAAGCGATGGTTGAATAAAAACAAACAATTGTCACGGCCTATGCTGCCGCCACGGTGTAAAGAAACCACTAATCAATCAATCAAGCAATCCTACGCTCTTCCCAATTTTTGCTGCTGTTAATAATTAGATAAATCCAATGGCTACTGATCCAAATAACCACTGTTTGAAAGTTCAGCTCTAGAATGTGTGTCAACTTCACCTTCCACATGCTCAGTATATAAACCCAAAAGGCATTCAGGCTTCAAACCCCACACTGGACAATAAATAACCCTCTGAATAAAATATATCCCAGGCATTATTATACATGTGCATAATATATTCTGGTAAAGATTAGATTAATATGCAGTGAATAATCAATATGCAAATTTCTATTTGTTCTTCCTTAAAAAATAAAAGTTCTAAACTGAAAATGAAATGAGCTACTGCAATATATATTTGGAGGGATGGCTATGTGGGCTGTGTGTGTATTTTGTTCTTTGTGAGATGGCTTGGATTATGCCTGCTACTGTTGGTAGTATATATCATTTTTGGCGGTAGAGTGAGTGGTGGTTACAGTGTGAAGCGGGAGGTGGCGCCACCATCAGAGCTGAGGTTGGGAAGGCTGGAGCAGTAGATGACTAGACCAGACTCCATCAGGGCATGACTGAGGGAGTGCTGGGGAAAAGGAGGGATACTCCGGGTTATTATACTCGTATAATTCTTATACAGCATATATATATATATGTACCAGCACCATGGTGAGAACACTAGTTGGACTGGATGGAAGGTTACATTACTGCACTTTAGATGCATCATTATCCCAAATTGAAGGATGAATTATTGTTGTCAGTCTATAAGTTTCGTTTTGACATGGCTGTGATGGTTATTTACAGTGATACATGAATATATTATATATATAATATATATTATCTATATCATATATCACATATATATCATATATATTATTATATATCATGTATATCATATATATTATACATATCATATATGTTATTTATGTTATATATATTATATATATTTATAAATAGGTATAGCTACATATATATTTATATGTATGCATATGTATATGTACCTATATGTATACATATTTATATGTATATATATTTATATGCATGCATATTTATATATGTAAATATATATATTTATATGTAAATATATATCTAAAAATATAAATATATATATACATACATGCATATTAATATATATATATATATAAATTGCTTCCGACCGAGTGGGGAAAGCAGCCCCCCCACCCCGAGGTGGGGAGGGGGCGAGGTGCATGATGGGCGACCCCCCCCCCCACCCCATGAGAGGGGGGGGGTAAGGAACCACTACAGCGTTTATTACCCGCGATAAAGGGTTTATCACTATCCATATATATATATATTATATATGAGAAGTATGCACGCGCTATGACAGATAATCTTAATATCTGGCTAGTCAATATCCCATGCTGACCTTTGAAGCTGATTATCAGTGATTATAACACTGATATTTATCATCAGCTTGTACAATGCTGGGAAATACAAGGATAGGACAAGGAGCAGTGTGAATGAGGAAGATCAATTTTCCGTGTTTGAAAATTCCTCAGTTTACTTAAAGTTGCATCGCCCGATGTTTTTGAAGTTCTGCCATATTTTGAGAAAATTATATAAAGCTTGGAAAATTATATAAGGTTTGTCTACCTTACTTTTATTTGATGTAGCTTTTAGTATAAATACCTAATTTTGGAGACATTTGGAGTGAAGTGATGAGACATTACTTTTGGCATGCACATCACTGTCAAATTATTTACATTTTTTCTCTCTGTACTTTGACAGGTCAAGGTCACAAGATTAAGCAACTTTTAGCCAGTGTCTTATTTTTGTTTTCATCTGCATATTGTTAACCACAGATAAAGATACCAAGTAAAATTACATTTAATTGAAAAAACCCCGCTATTTAATTATCTTTGAACATCCTTAGCTAAGCTTCAATCTTTGTGCACACGTATCAATATATTGCCATTTTCAACCTCTCCCAGTTTGCTTAAAATTGCATAATCCGATGATTTTTGAGCTTCTGCCCTCAGGGAGTTTGACGGCCCTGCCCTGCAGAGTTGTAAACGACTGCCTTGTGGTACAGTTTCTTGACAGAACCGAAGGCTAAGGGAGCAAACCCTGAACAGAAAACCATGTCACTCTGGCAGCATCAAGGGCGGTTGATGTATGGAACTCCCAACATCTCCCGACCAGCCACTGCAGGGACAAATAGTTTTGCGCCTGTCTGGACATGTTCTTGCCGATGTGAAACCTCTATTTGCTCCCCGAGAGAGTGCCGCTGGTAACTTGCAAAAGCCAGCAGCACTTCAACACTTTTGCAGGCAGCTTATCATGAAATGTGAAACCTGAAGCTGAGAGACATTAAGACCCACTCATGGACATCACTCTCACAGCAGAGAGCTAAATGGAGAGCGGCAGTCAAGTAATGAAAGCAGTCTTTGTTGCATCGCGACCGACAGCATGATGATGATGATGACGATATTAGTTTGATCGTTATAATGTCATTTACTTTACTTTGAATAATGTAACTTGTATTATGAATGGCTGATTTTGGAGATGTTTTGAGTGAAAACATGCTAAATTAATCTTGTCATACATATAAATTCAAAGTGACAACACAAGGGGAACCAAGAGACTATTACTGTCTCGCAGCGAAAACAAGTCATTAGACTAACCGTTATGCGCAGCATAAATACACCGTCACAACAAAGATTCTGACACCATAGGCTTCAACAGCAACAGATTCTATTACATTCCCTTTAAGTTTTATGCAGCAACAGATACTTAATAAGTGCACGCATATCGAAGTTAGATATGCTGGATCAAACCGATGGCAGTGTTTTGGTTTTGAAAATGTGATGCTTTCATCGGACTATGCAGCTTTAGAGTTGCATAGTCCAATCATTGTGAGTTTCTGTCATTTTCCGAGATCAATTTATTAGATTGATCGCTATAACCTACCTTACTTTAGTTTGAAGTAATTTTTATTTTAAATGGCGAACTTTTTAGATATTTGAAGTACAACCACGCAAAATTAATTTCGGCAAGCACGCCAAAACTCTGAGACCATAGGCTTCTGCAGTAGCAGGTTCTATTAAATTGCTTCGGTATTCCCTTCAATTGTTGACAAATCTTTAGTAAGTGCACTAGTATCTAAGTTAGGTAATAGTTTTGGTTTGGAAAATTTGATATTTTCATCGGACTATGCAACATAGCAGAGGTTTATTAATAGATACACTGTGCCTTACACTTGATCAGGCTGTCTTATTAAAATGTAGTAAGCCTGAACATCTGTGTTAGAAATTCGATTAAGAAACACGAAGCAACATGACAATGTACACACTATGTTGGCAGTCTTGAGTTTCCCAAAGCATTTACCCTTCCAAGGCATACCATAAAAGTCACCACTCATTGCTACCATCAAAATAGTCACCAACCTCTAAAATCTAAGCTTTTCTTCTGCACAAAAAACATCGACGTCATTTCTACAACTTGAACCTTGAGCTTGGTTGAACATAGATAAAAGATTCACCCCATAATGCAGTAGTCCGAGTAGTGTGAAGAATAACCCTATATAAAAGCTGGCGAAAAATATCTACATGCTGGGTAAATGAAATGAGCATATCAATTCTTAATTTAAGAAGCAAAATAAATTCTTCACTTATATCTTAATATTTACCCGCTACATATGATTAGAAAAATATAATAAACCATGTAGTTTAATAGATTTTAAAAGTGAAATCGACAGCATTCTATTGTCGCCATCTTGTCTTTTTGCATTCTCTCCCATTTGACCAACTCTCTGCTGATATAAGTAGCGATTTGATACTGGAACCAGGTAATTCCACTTCCTGTTCCATACTAAACCTATTTTCGCCCATATTTAGACTACGTTGTCATTCACCCTACTGCAAGTATGGGGTGAATCTTTTATCTACCTTTGAAGGCATACCATAAAAGTGAGACCCACTCATTGCTACCATCAAAATAATCACCAACCTCTAAAGTCAAAGCTTTTCTCCTGCACAAAGATCATCGATGAAATTTCTACAACTTGAGCCTCGAGCTTGGTTTGAACACACAACAACTGAGGATTAGATTAGATTGAATGAGGACACTTAAAAGTATTATACAATGTCTGGAAACAGCGACGAGTAGGACGGAGGTGGACCGTCCTTGGGATCGGGGAAGGTTTCTAACGAGGACAGATCTGATTGGCTGATGTTGGCGGCTGCAGCCTCGGTTTGGGACACACTTCCGGGCCGACTTCCGGCCCGGCGTCTGTCAATGAGGTCACGTGTGAGGTCGGGTACGGAGAGATCAACGCCACCAGGTGGTGTGGGGGAACCCCCGGGGTTATCCGGTGTGTCGTCACCCCCGACGTTCTGAGAAGAAATAATTTAGAATAAATTATACAATTCAATCCAATGGATAAGTTCTACCAATATTTCTCTGTCAATCCAATAGACAAGTTCTACTAATACCTCGTTATTAATCCAATAGACAAGTTCTACCAATACTTTGCTATCAATCCAATAGATAAGTTCTAGTGATAATTTGCGATCGATCCAATAGACAAGTTTGCTATGGATCCAATAAACAAGTTTGACCGATACTTCACTATCAATCCAATAGACAAGTTCTACCGATACTTCACTATCAATCCAATAGACAAGTTTGCTGTGGATCCAATAAATAAGTTTTACCGATACTTCACTATCAATCCAATAGACAAGTTCTACTGATACTTCGCTGTCAATCCAATAAACAAGTTTAACCAATAATTCACTATCATTGTATCAATCCAATAGACAAGTCTACTGATACTTCACTATCAATCCAATAGACAAGTTTGACCAATACTTCGCAATCAATCGAAAACAAATCCAAGAGACAATAGACGATCTCTTCGGCGGAAGACAAGTGTTCCAGCATTGACAAAAAGTATCCTCAGATGTATAAACATATTCACAACAACAACAAAAGTTACAGTTTGTTATAACCAAAAATCAACATATTAACAGTATTTAATCAATCAAAACAGTTTAAATATAATAGCACTTGCTTGTAAATAAGAAACATGAGTAGCACCATTGATGATGAGATGAAACTTGGATGCGAAACTTGGATGCGAAACTAACCTCAACATGGCGGTGTATCTGGGCTTCCGTAAACAGGGGGCCTGCCCTGTGTTTCGCCCAATAGACGAAGGCAGTTAGGAGACCGGCAATGAGCACCACACCCACTATGGACCCGACAGCCATGCCCACCACCGGGTCAGCTGCAATTACAAGAGTACACATTAGATTTACATGGGTAATTCCAGCGTTCCCACTCTTTTTCAGGCTTCTTTTTTTAATGACCTTTCAAGTACTTTTTTTATGACCACTAAAACTGTTTTTTAAAGGACCAAAATGGAGAAATTCCACAGTTTTTTCAGCATGCAATAACTCCAGGTTCTGAGGGTGCTCCACTAGTCCTATTGCCGAACAGGTAGGGGGAAATTCCAATGTAATCTTTGGAGGACAGTCGGTGTGTGCAGCATGCTTCTTCGACTACAGTATAAGCTATGCAGCAACACATACTTAAACAAGTTAAAGTTCAAATCTGATGGTTTTGAGTTTCTGCTATTTTTCTTAGATCAATATATTAAATTGATTGTTATAATCTACCTGACTTTGCTTTGAAGTAACTTTTATTTTAAATGGTTAAGTTTTGCGATGTTTGAAGTGCAAGTATGTCAAATTAGTTTTGTCAAGCATGCCAAAACTCTGACACCGTAGGCTTCAGCAGTAACAGGTTCTATTAAATTGACTCAGTATTCCCTTCTATGTGGCAAGAACTACTTAATAAGTGCACCATTATCTAAGTTACATATGTAGAATCAATTCTAGATGATTCCTTTGGTTTGAAATGCTTCATCAGACTATGCAACTTTAATAAGCAAACCAAAACGTAAACATTGTTTTATTTAACGACGCCTCTATAGCACATTAATTTTCATCATCGACTATTGGACGTCAAACATATGGTCATTCTGACATATTTATTTGGAGGAAACCCGCTGCCGCCACATATGCTACTCTTTTTGATGTTCTCTGTGGCGGTGTGGTTAGAGTGTCTGACTTTTGTCTAGGTCGGACTCCTAATCTGAAGGTCGGTGGTTCGATTCCCCATGCCCCCATCTCTGCCAATTTGGATTTCCACTGCTGTGTATAACTTACAGCGTCATCAAAGGCCGGTTGCTCTCATACCATGTCTATGTGGTGTGGGAGGTTAAAAATCCCTTGGGTCGGTAAAAGTGTAGGCTCGGGCTTTCTATCGACAAACTGTCCAATGGTGAAAACAAGCCTATTCAGGCTTATCCATGATAGGCAGTATAAATCTTCAACAACAAGCTAGGGGTCTTTTATATGCACTTTCCCACAGACAGGACAGCACATAGCACAGTCTTTGATGAACCAGTTGTGGACCACTGGTTACTAAGCGCACCAATATTTAAGTTGGATATGTAGGATAAAATCTAGATTACTGCTTGGGTTTAGAAAATTTGACGCTTTCATCGGACTATGCAGCTTCACGTTTACATGAGGCGCTTTTTTTGTTGTTTTTGTTGTTTTTGTTTTTGAGGCGCTTACATTTGTTGTAGGTGCTGCCGCAGACGTGTACATCCATGAGTTCTTCGCTGCGGTCTCCACAGTTGTCGTAGCCATCACATTTCAGTGCCAGGTTGATGCAGAGCCGGTTCGCACACAAATACTCAGCCGTCTTATTACACGCCTGTCCAGAGTCTGGAATGGTCATACGCAGAGAAATGATTCCAGTGTCAGTTGAAATAATCCCGGACTTGCCAGATAGTTTACATTCCATAAATATGCACATGTGCAGAACATGGAATGCGATGATGTGGTTAGAGAGTCTGATTTTGTTCTAGGTCAGACTCCTAATCTGAAGGTCGATGGTTCAATTCCTCATGCCATCAACTCTACCAATTTGGATTACCACTGCTGCGTATAACTTACAGTATCATCAAAGGCTAGTTCCTCATACCATGTCTATGTGATGTGGGAGGTTAAAAATCCCTTGGGTTGGTAAAAGTGTAGGCTCGAGCTTTCAATTGACCAACTGTCTAATGGTGAAAACAAGTCTATTCGGACTGGAATTATAAGTCTTTTTTAATGCTTACAATTACATACATACAGGCAATGCACTTACATATATACATATACAGGGTAGGTTCAACAACTATACAGCGCATAGCTTGTACAGGATCATGGTCACGGCTACCAGTGTTAATGGGATGATAAAAATGGGAAATATTGTGCCTAGAACAGGAATCAAACCCACATCTCTTTGCATTCCGGGCCAGTGTGCTAACCATTACACCACCTAGGCTGCTTGAAGTCACCACACTACCCACGCCTACCTGCATATGCCTTTTACAGTGGTTAGAACACATGTTTCATCATCAACTGAGACTCTATACCTGTATTGTTGGCTACAGCTTACAGACAGTGAATCGTCTATATCCATCAACTCCTCAAGGCAACTGAGACATAAAATAAACACCAAGAGGACTGAGTGTATATATCATCCATATGGACTACACAGACAGTTGTGAGTGTAATATCATACCATTGAGAATTTATATGTAACTGTACACTTTGTAATTGAGAATATATGTTATAAGTACATATTTGTGTATCGTTACTTGTCTTCTTTACTAAGAATAGCAGATGTTCCAAATTCTCTTTTCTCCTCACTATATTAGCTAGTCTATACAATTAGGCATTAGTTATTATACGTGACAATACATATATATATATCTGTGGTCAGAGTAAGGGCGCATGAGAAGACAGGTTCACACATATATAGACAGGTGCCGACAGTAGATGACTGATGGTCGACAACAGGATGAGCTCAGGTGGAAAGCTTCCGATTATTTATACTCATATAATTCCTTATACAGGACATAAATACATTTGTATCACCTACCCGGCATGTGCTCATGTACATAAGTGTAGGTGACATTGAAGGCCTTCCGGTCCCACAGGATGTCCGCACCCTGGTAGTAGTACAGTGTCACCTGGTTCGTCTTGGAACGCACAATCCGGTCAGTTGGGGTGTTTCCACATGCTCCTGTAAGGACAGCGACAGTCAGGTAAGTACGCGTATAAACATGGGGGATTCACTGCAGCCGCAGTGTTGCCAACCTCGAGGTATTAAGAATTCTTGAGGTTTTGCTCTATGGGTGTGGAACCCGAGTGGTGGCTGCCGTGAGTTTGCTAGGGGGATCTGAGGGTATACCCCCCCCCCCCCTGAAATTTGTCTTTAAATGGCTTTAAAATGGGCTAATTGAGGGAATTTCCAAGGGGTTATAGGCTGATATTTTAGCATATGCATAACATGATATTTACTTGTATTTATTTAATCAAAGGTAGAGAAATTCATACAAAAGTACAGAAATGTGTACGATTTGTACAAAACTACAGAAATTCAAGTGATTGTTGGGTCGATCTGTGACTCGTGAAGTGACTAATCAGAACCTTCAATTTCCGTGACTCTCACAGGAACTTCGTGAGAGTTGGAAACACTGCACTCACGCTTGTCATACTGTCACACGGCCCATAGTCAGAACCACACTGTCACACGGCCCATAGTCAGCACCACAGTCACACAGCCCAAAGCCAGAGCCAAACTGTCACATTGTCAGACGGCCCATAGCCAGAACCACACTGTCACATGGCCCATAGTCAGAACAACACTGTCACATGCCCCATAGTCAGAACCACACTGTCAAGTAGCCCATAGTCAAAACCACAGTCACACAGCCCATAGTCAGAACCACACTGTCACACCGCCCATAGTCAGAACCACACTCAAACAGCCCATAGTCAGAACCACACTGTCACATTGTGACACGGCCCATAGTCAGAACCACACTGTCACACGGCCCATAGTCAGAACCACACTGTCCCACAGCCCATAGTTAGAATCACAGTCACACAGCCCATAGTCAGAACCACACTGTCACACAGCCCATAGTCAGAACCACACTGTCACACGGCCCATAGTCAGAACCACACTGTCACACAGCCCATAGTCAGAACCACACTGTCACACAGCCCATAGTCAGAACCACAGTCACACAGCCCATATTCAGAACCACACTGTCACACAGCCCATAGTCAGAACCACAGTCACACAGCCCTTAGTCAGAACCACACTGTCACACAGCCCATAGTCAGAACCACAGTCACACAGCCCCTAGTCAGAACCACAGTGTAACACAGACCATAGTCAGAACCACAGTCACACAGCCCATAGTCAGAGCCAAACTGTCACATTGTCAGACGGCCCATAGCCACTCACGCTTGTCATACAGTCACACGGCCCATAGTCAGAACCACACTGTCACACGGCCCATAGTCAGCACCACAGTCACACAGCCCATAGTCAGAGCCAAACTGTCACATTGTCAGACGGCCCATTGCCAGAACCACAATGTCAAATAGTCAGAACCAAAACTGTCACATTGACACACACAGCCCATAATCAGAACCACTCTGTCACACAGAAATGCTTAATAAGTGCACTAGTGTTTAAGTTAGATATGTAGGGTCAAATATATGTAGCTGTTTTGGTTTATACACTTTTAATAAATTACTATTTAAAAAGAAAACAAAGGAAAAGCACCTGTTCTGCTTCTTGGACACACTTAGTTTTAGGAAGGAACCTTTATGTGTGTGTAATTCACAAGGCAACAAGGAACTACATTCACAGGAACTACGATTCAGTCAGATATCAGGCTCCCGGGTTCGAGTCCAGTGACTGAGGCGCTCAACCCCACTGATTGCTGTCTTATGTTTGTAGGGTAGGGTGGGTGGCTAAATTTGAGGCGGGGAGGTTGGGCTTGTCTGGCATCAGCTTCAGGAGTGAACCGGACGCGGTGGCCGAATCGGTAGAGCGCAGACTTTATTTTTCTTGAAGATTTATACTGCCTATCATGGATAAGTCTGAATAGTCTTGTTTTCACCATTAGAACGGCTTCTGGGAGGGGGGGTTGGGGGTCGGTCGGGTGGGGTCGGGGAAGGGGCCGCATTGCAAATGTCGGTGTTGATAGAAAGTTGGTTGAGAGAAAGCCTGAGTCTATACTTTAACCGACCCAAGGTAGTTTTAACCTCCCACACCCCATAGACATCGTATGGGAGCAACTGGCCTTTGATGATGCGGTAAGTCATACATAGTGACGGAAATCCGAATTGGCAGAAGTGATAGCATCGGGAATCAAACCACAAACCTTCAGATTAGGAGTCAGACCTAGAAAAAAATCAGACACTCTAACCACTCCACCACAGAGAATACCGTGTGGGAGATTGGGAGTTCAATTCCGGTCGACTCAAACCAATAACTTATAAAATTGATACTTATCGCTACCGAGCCTAGCGCTTGTAAGTAATAAGTTTGGACAAGAGCTGGCTAGAACACTATCAGGATAATGTGACTGTGGGATATCAGATCATGGCGCCGGTGGCCAGGTCTACCAGTGGGGCACCATTATAAAGGTTGCCAAAAGCACACACTGTCACGAGTCGGTACTCATACTGATATGACCTAAGATGTTGCTAAGATGCAAAACTCCAACAAACAAACAAGCTTCAGGAGTGAGGGAGGCAAAAATCACGTGACCTGATATGACGTCACATCTCGCGTGAGGCTAGAGTGGCAGGGAGCGACAATGTGGAGGTGGAGTTGAACCCAGATGACGGAAGTGGCAGTCCCTTGTTGCAACACAAACAATTGCGCAGACGGTTCTCCTGCGATGACCTTGTGACCTTTTCATCGATGGCCAAACAGTCATGTATGATGCAACACTGTGTCCAGTTAGATGGAAACACGATTGACCTTTCTATTATTGCCTGAAAGAGCATAAGGTCATTACTGTTGTTACTCACCTCCCCCCCTCCCCGCCCCCTGGGGTAAGCTGACTGGGACCAACTAAGTAACAGCGCCACCATCGGGTCCTTCCGGTACTAGCATTTCCTTCAGGGGTTTTGGTGTGATTTTTTTTTTGGTGAATGAATTTTATTCATATATCATTATTAAGTGCCATAGCACTGGTCTTCCGGCTGTAAGTGTTCTTGGTGTGTTTTTTTGTGTATTTTTGTTTGGTGACGTTGTATTTATGCTGCCCATAACGGCTAAGTCTAATGAGTTGTTTTCGCCGCTCGACACTAATAGACTTGTGGTTCCCCTTGTTTTGTCACTTTCACTTGTTGTGTAGCTATCTTTTGCATGCATTCTTTCTGTTTGTAAGCATTCTCCCACATCTCCTTACGCTCTGTGAGTTTGTTAGTTCTACAATTGGTTAGTTGTTCAGTTGCCTATAGCTATTTTCCCAAAATGGTCGCAAGGAAGTTGCCCAGAGGTCAGCGATGATTGCTTTGGTCGCAAGGACGTCACCGGTGACAGTTGTGGGTTCTTTGGTCCAAAGTGGGCACAAGCGGTAGTGTGACTGGGGCTTAAGATAAAGAGTCGATGATGACGTCATGCAGATCTCCAGTATCAATCCCCTATAGATACACCAACACTGCACCCACTCCAAACAAATCACAACTTAATGCGAAACTAAAAGCCAACCACCCGACTCTGCTGGGCTTCCAGAGGTCAGAGGTGAAGGCCGCGGGGCACGGTCACGTGGTCAGCGTCAAGCGTCGGATGTGAGGTCCAGAGCGAGGCAGGCTGGCGGCCATTTTGATTTGGTGATATAGACCGGGTGTGGCTATTGGATGGTGCCTGGGGAGAGGTGGGGAGAGGTGGGGTCTGATTAGGCACCTCCCCACACACCCCACTCTCCACCACCACCCCTCTCCACCTCCCCCTCCCCCACACCCCCCAGGGTCACCCGGATATCTATGAGGTTATGGTAGAGGGAACATACTCTGTGATTACACCGACATTTGCAATGTGCCCCCCCCCCAACCCGCCCCCCGGAACACCCCGGAACACCCTGACCCCCCCCCCCCCCCCACACCCCCCCACACACACACACGCTTTACATATGAAAGATTCAGGCGCAAAAACCGACAAATCCAGTTTGAGTTATTTTCTGTAAAATTGTTTGTTTGGGTTTTCCGTCCTAGCAACAGCTATGGTCATGTTAGGACGAGCACCAACTTGTGGCGGTACACACTCATGACGACTTTAATACCAATAGTGCTGCCCCACCGGGAGATCAGGACACCGGCACCATGATCCAATTTCCCACTCAGTAACAATATCCTGATACTGAGCTAACCAGTCCTTGCCCTATCCTAGTAATGCTGAATGCTAGGTTAGGTAGCGACAAGTATCAATTTTGGAATTAAGTGCAGCTAACTAAGTAACATTTCTTTCTGGTACTTGTTGGTATTTTGTTGTGGTTATCATATTATTATTGTTTTCTTTCAAACTAGTTGTTGATAGTGTTTTGCATTTACCATATTATTGTTGTTCCTTTCTGGCTACTTGTTTGTATTCTGTGGTGGTTACCGTATCAATGTTGTTTCTTTTTGACAACTTGTTACTATTCTGTCGTGGTTATCATATCAATGTTGTTTCTTTCGACTACTTGTTTGTATTCTGTGGTGGTTACCATATCAATGTTGTTTCTATCGACTACTTGTTTGTATTCTGTGGTGGTTACCATATCAATGTTGTTTCTTTTGACTACTTGTTGGCATTCTGTGGTGGTTACCATATCAATGTTGTTTCTTTTGACTACTTGTTGGCATTCTGTGTTGGTTACCATATCAATGTTGTTCCTTTTGACTACTTGTTGGAATTATGTTGCGCTTATTGTTGTTTCGTTTTGGCTAATTATTAGTGTTTTGTTGTGGTTTCCATATTATTGTTGTTTCCTTTTGTTGGTGTTTTGTTGTGGTTACCATATTATTGTTATTTCTTTTTGGATACGTGTTGGTATTCTGTTGACGGTGCCTTACTATTGTTGTTCCTTTCTGGCTAGTTCTTGATATTCTAATGCGCTTACTATATTAAGGGAGGGTTTTCTGGCTAGTTATTAGTGTTGTGGTTACCATATTATTGTTGTTTCTTTTTGGTTATATGTTGACATTCTGTAGCAGTTACCATATTATTGCTGTTTCTTTTCATCTACTTGTTGATATTCTGTTGCGGTTACCATATTATCCGTGTTTTCCTTTTGGCTACATGTTGATATTCTCTTGCGGTTACCATATTATTGCTGTTTCTTTTCATCTACATGTTGATATTCTGTTGCAGCTACCATATTATTGTGGTTTCTTTTTGGTTATGTGTTGATACACTGTTGCGGTTACCATATTATTGCTGTTTCTTTTCATCTACGTGTTGCTATTCTGTTGCAGTTACCATATTATTGCTTTTCTTTTCAGCTGTGTTGATATTCTGTTGCGGTTTCCATATTATCGTTGTTTTCTTTTTGTCTATGTGTTGATATTATGTTACAGTTACCATATTATTGCTGTTTATTTCTGACTACTTGCTGATATTCTGTTGTTGGTACCATATTATTACTGTTCATTTCTGACTACTTGCTGATATTCTGTTGCGGTTACCATATTATTACTGGTTATTTCTGATTACGTCTTGGTGTTTGTTCTCTTACAGTTACCATCTTATCGCTGTTGTTTGCTTCTCATCCACCTTACCTCACACAGACACACATTCCGACACACCTGGTTTCTAACCACCATGGAACTGTCGATTAGACGAGGCTGCCCGTGAGAGGGTCTGTAGTCACGTGGGTACCAGATGCAGGGGCTGCCAATCTGCCCCCTGGTGAGTCAATTATTATGTCCGACTGTTCCGCCTGTCGTTATCTTGATTGCACCGACTTGTTGGGGCTGAGGCATGCTCGACGTGTACCCAATAAAAGTCCCGTTCTACTCACAAAATAAAATGGGAAGGAAATTGTTTTTTTAAATAATTTAAAAAAAACATTAAAAGACTTTTTTTTAAATTGAAGTGAAAAAAAATAAGAAAAAAGGGGAAAAATAAGAAATAAAGAAGTCAGTGCTAAATGATTTGAACAGAAGTTGTCTGTTTGTTGGAGTTTTACATCCTGGCAATATCTAAGGCCATAGACCGGATGCGATGTCCGAATCCGTATAGCACAGGGTTCTTATGTTGAAGGTCGGGAGTTCGAATCCCAGCCGAGTTAAACCAGTTACTTATGAAATTGATACTTGTTGCTAGCCTACCTAGCCTGACGCTTGACATGATAGGGAAGGACTGGTTGGCTCAGTATCAGGATACTGTGACTGAGTGGTATATTGGGTATGGATAGTTGTGGCCTGATCTTCCAGTGGGGGAGCACTATAAAGTCGACATGAGTGTGCACTGTCACAAGTCGATACCCGTCCTGATATGAAATTAGATGTTGCTAGGATGTAAAACAACAAACACTCAAAGGTCATACCAGTTGGTTGGTTGTTGGAGTTTTACATCTTAGGTCATATCAGGACTGGGAAGGATTTGTGACAGTGCACACTCATGGTGACTTTATAGTGCTGCCCCATTGGAAACCAGGCCACTGGCACCATGACCCAATTTCCCACTCAGCCACATTATCCTGATCGTGAGCTAACTAGTCCTTGCCCTATCCTATTAATGCTGAGTCCCAGGTTAGGTAGCGACAAGTATAAATTTGGGAAGTCATTAATTTGACTCGACTGGGAACCAAACTCACAAACTCCCGACCTTCTGCATGGGAAGCCTGCGTTCTACCAATTCGGCCACCGCGTCCGGTTTGAACTAAGGTTCATACTGCAACAGCATATTGCTTGGAATTCAATTCTTGTAAAGTTTTTTTTCCTAAATTTAAGAAAGAAAATTGGCACTTTGTCACAAGAGCACATTTAGTAAACCTGGCTCAATGTTCATGTTGGTCTCACTCTCCAAGCAGCTGCATCGCTACCTCCCTTGATCTGCCAGTGATCTCCAAGCAGAGGTCACTACTGCTGTATCTTGTCTCCCACCACATGTTGGGCCTATCTGGAATTGGCACCAGATTACCGCATAAATAGGCCCGGTGGGACGCGGAGGCGCGCGTGAAGCTGCGTATTCGCGTGTAGCTGCGCATGTACCTGCGCATGCGCACGGCAGTTTGTGTCGAGATGAAGCAATTGGTGGATATTTTTCCTTTTTTTTTTCTTTGCTGATCCTCTTTATTTGTAAATTTGTCACTGAAAAGTTTATTTCTGGCATTTTTTAAACTAGGATATGGCAAGGACTGGTTTATATATATATCAGGCTACGTAGCAAAGAGGAAGCCGAGACGGAAGTTGGTGAACAGCCTTAATTTATTGATGTGGCTCCTGGCCGAGCAATAAATGCCCTATCTATACAAAAATAAAAATAAAAATTGGATGTGTACTGGTACAGATGACCGGCTGTAGTGCGTGGACTAGGCGGTGAGGGCGGCAGCAGCAATGGAAGGGCGCTGGCCCACAGCAAATAAACATAAAGCAGAGAGGCGGATAATTATTCAGTCATACAAATAATAAATAAATAATAATTATAAGATATATGCTTCCGCCAATTTATATTCATATAATAGATTATATCATATATATATATATCTGTATATATATGTATATATATTTCATATATTATATATACACACCAAACGCGGTGGCTGAATCGGTAGATGTGAACCTAACATCTATGAGGATATGTGCTAATAGTCTGTAATCGACATAGGTTAGCAAAAGTACACTTTTTTCTGTATCACTAAATTGATCTTTATGGTGATTTTAATTGACCCTCTTCCGTTACACTACACCAGATGTAGTAGTCAAATCGATAACAGCGTAGGCTTCCCATGTGGAAGGTCGGGTGTTCGAAACCCGGCGGAGTCAAACCAATGACTTACAAAATTGATACTTGTCACTACATATCCCGATTCTTGACATTACTAGGATAGGGCAAGGACTGCTTAGCTCAGTATCAGGATAATGTGACTGGGTCGGATATCGGGTCATGGAGCTGGCAGCTTGGTCTCCCAATGGGGAAGCACTATAAAGTCGCCATGAGTGCGGACTGTCACAAGTCGGTACCCGTCCTACTACACTTTAGTTTTTTTGGGGTACGATTAGTTGTTTAAGCAGGGGAACTTTCAGTCGCAGATGACTGGTCTTCCTCATTCTACTGCTCCTTGCCCTATCCTAATAATGCCAAGCATCTGGCTAGGAAGTGACAAGTATCAATTTTTATGTCATTGGTTTGAGTCGACCAGGATTCGAACCCATGATCCCACGATCCCACGATCTACCAACACAGGAGATGGACGCTCTAACTCATTCGGCCATCCCGTCTGGTTTGAAATAAGTTTTATTTTAACGGGATATATTGGAACCTATTTGAAGTGAAAATATGCCAAATTAATGTTGATATGTTCCCCAAAACGCTAGACATAGCCCTTGTTTACCCATTTTCAAGTGTAGCAACAACACAGGAACTGTAATAACTATTTAATAAGTGTGCCAATATCTAAGTTGGATATGTAGAATCAAATCTACGTCAGTTTTCCTGTTTTATTTATTTTTAAAAAAAGAAGAAATGTTGATGCTTTCATCGAAATAGGCACCTTTGATGTTGCAAAATATATTGGCGACACATAATATTGATATATATTAGAATTTATAGACATCTCACCGTAATATTCTCGTGCTGGGAGTAAAATATAGAAAGTTAAAGGAACTTGTACACTTGCACTTCCTAGCCTGTGTCCCCAATAAAATACAAAAGCTGAGAAATATATACATCAAAACAGTAATCTATTTGTAAGGGTCCATCGATTTATGCTCCCGGTTGATAGAAATCTTACTTTCTATTGTCATCTTTCGGAAAACAGTGTGATTGAGGGTCATAGGTGAACTGCTTTAATTTGATTTGTTTGGACTTTGTGTCCTAGCAACAACTAAGGGTATGTCAGGTCAGGGCATTATTAGATTTGATGGTCATCATCATCATCATGCTGTCGGTCGCGATGTGACAAAGACTGCTTTCATTACTTGACTGCCGCTCTCCATTTAGCTCTCTGCTGTGAGAGTGATGTCCATGAGTCGGTCTTAATGTCTCTCAGCTTCAGGTTTCTCTTGATGGTATCCTTGAACTGGAGACGAGGGCACCCTCTCTTTCTGTAACCAGAAGACAGTTGAGAGTAGAGGATCTGTTTGGTAGCCTGTCCTATGACATCCTCATGAGGTGTCCAGTCCACCGGAGATTCTTTTTGATCAGAAGATCTTTCATAGAGGGCAGCCCCGTCCGTTCGAGTATTTCCTTATTTATCACTTTGTCCTTCCAGGTTAGCTTCATGATTGAATGCAGGTGTTGCATAATGAAGGCATGCAGCTTTTTCACCTGTCGTCTGTACACTGTCCAGGCCTCGGCTCCGTATAGTAGGGTGGATAGCACAATTGCATGGTAGATCTTGCCTTTGACCCGCATGGACACATGGTGGTTGTTCCAGAGTCTCTGGCATAGTCAGCCGAAAGATGAGCTAGCCTTGGCCATCCTCCTCTGTATTTCAGCATCAATGCGTCCATCACTTGAAATAGCGCTTCTGAGGCAGGTGAATTCTGGAACAGAGTTCAGTTTGTTTCCGTCGACCATGATATCCTCCTCTCGGGTTCTTGTAGAGTTGGGTTGGTACACCAAGATTTGATGGTGATGGAGATTAAACTGAATGGATAGAGGCTTGCTTGTGTCAGTCATAAGCAAGTTGCTCAGTTATAACTGATGAGGGATCAAGCCTGAGATACTCTCTAGGATAGCACAGATGGCTTGATTGACAAGGCTGAAACCAGCTTGGATTGACGACTGTCTCTCTCAGCTCCAAGATACGACCAATGCGCTTCCTTGTCACATCCATCTTCCTGTACGCTTGTGAGTCTTTTTTTTTTTTTCTTGAAGATTTATACTGCCTATCATGGATAAGTCTGAATAGACTTGTTTTCACCATTAAACAAGAGAAAGTCCGAGCCTACACTTTTACCGACCCAAGGGATTTTTAACCTCCCACACCACATAGACATGGTCTGAGAGCAACTGGCCTTTGATGATGCTGTAAGTTCTACACAGCGGTGGAAATCCAAATTGGCAGAGGTGAGGGGCATGGGGAATCGAACCACCAACCTTCAGATTAGGAGTCTGACATAGAAAAAAGTCAGACACTCTAACCACTCCGCCACAGAGAACGTCATATGGACGCTCATGTCTGAGCTCCAAAGGAGAATAGAAGCCATGGAAATGAGGTGCTATCAGAAGATACTCCGTATCTCATGAAAAGACCATGTTACCAATCAGGAAGTCTGTGCCAAGCAGGCAATTGGACCACACATCATGCTGTCGGTCGCGATGCGACAAAGACTGCTTTCATTACTTGACTGCCGCTCTCCATTTAGCTCTCTGCTGTGAGAGTGATGTCCATGAGTCGGTCTTAATGTCTCTCAGCTTCAGGTTTCTCTTGATGGTATCCTTGAACCAGAGATGAGGGCGTCCTCTCTTTCTGTAACCAGAAGACAGTTGAGAGTAGAGGATCTGCTTTGGTAGTCCAGTCCACCGGAGATTCTTTTTGATCGGAAGATCTTCCATAGAGGACAGCCCCGTCCGTTCGAGTATTCCCTTATTTGTCACTTTGTCCTTCCAGGTTACCCTCATGATTGAACGCAGATGTTGCATCATGAAGGCATGCAGCTTTTTCACCTGTCGTCTGTACACTGTCCAGGCCTCGGCTCCGTATAGTAGGGTGGATAGCATGGACATGTGGTGGTTGTTCCATAGTCTCTGGCATACTTGGCCGAAAGATGCACTAGCCTTGGCCATTCTCCTCTGTATTTCAGCATCAATGCGTCCATCACTTGAAATAGCACTTCCGAGGTAGGTGAATTCCGGAACAGAGTTCAGCTTGTTTCTGTCAACCATGATATCCTCCTCTTGGGTTCTTGTAGAATTGGGTTGGTACAGCAAGATTTGATGGTGTTGGAGATTAAACTGAATGGACAGAGGCTTGCTTGTGTCAGTCATAAGCAAGTTGCTCAGTTATAACTGATGAAGGTTCCAAGCCTGGGATACTCTTTAGGATAGCACAGACGGCTGCAGTATTGACAAGGCTGAAACCAGCTTGGATTGACGAGTGTTTCTCTCAGCTCCAAGATACGACTCATGCGCTTCATTGACACATCCATCTTCCTGTACACTTGTGAGTCTTTTTTTTTCTTTTTTTCTTGAAGATTTATACTGCCTATCATGGATAAGTGTGAATAGATTTGTTTTCACCATTAAACAGTTTGTAGATAGAAAGCCTGAGCCTACACTTTTACCGACCCAAGGGATTTTTAACCTCCCACACCACATAGACATGGTATGAGAGAAACTGGCCTTTGATGACGCTGTAAGTTCTACACAGCGGTGGAAATCCAAATTGGCAGAGGTGGGGGGCACGGGGAATCGAACCACCAACCTTCAGATTAGGATTCTGACATTGAAAAAAGTCAGACACTCTAACCACTCCACCACAGAGAACACCACATGGACGCTCATGTCAGAGCTCCAAAGGAGAATACAAGCCATGGAAATGAGGTGCTCTCAGAAGATACTCCGTATCTCATGAAAAGACTATGTTACCAATGAGGAAGCCTATGCCAAATAGGCAATTGGACCACACAAAGATCTCCTCATGATCATAAAGAGATGCAAACTGCAATGGTATGGCCGTATTTCCCATTCATCAGGTCTGGGCAAAACCATCTTGTAAGGCATGGTGAAAGTGGAAAGAAAGCAAGACGGACAAACGAAGAGGTGTGAAGACAACATCAGGGAATGGACAGGCCTGGAGTTTGACAAGTTCCAGAGGGAAGTGGAGAATATGGAAAAATGGAGGAAACTGGTCGCAAAGTCATGTGTGGTGCTCCAATGAATCTCGCGGTTAATGGATTGATGATGATACTTATAATTAGATTATATTGGCGGCAGCATTGTCAGCCATTGTGACAGGCAATCTGGTGTTATCGCAATGAGAAGTGAATATTCACGTGGAAATCAATCAACCAAGTTCTTTGCTACATAAATAGAATATCGATGCTGTTATAGGAATTAATGTGCATGTGGCTGAGTCGATTATATAGCACACAAAGAAGGGACGAGGATATGTTCAGTACAAGCGGCTTAGCTAAATACACTCAGGAAATACAGTTGAACCACAGCTCGGCCAATTTATTTTTAAATGAATAACTATGCTGTGGCTCAACTGTATTTAAAAAATCTATAAAGCTAAGGTGCTTGTACTGAACATATCCTCATCCTTTCTTTGTGTGCTATATAATCGACTCGGTCACATGCACATTAATTTCCATAATATCCTCGAGGTGCTATTTATGTAGCAAAGAACTTGATTTATTAAATGGTGATGGTTTAACACCATGTCAGCAGCAAAGACCATATTTTAATTTGATTTTTATTGTTGTTCAATAATTAATTAAGCAAGAGGAAATTTAAATTGCAGAAAATTTAGATCTTGCTCATTCCACGGCTCCTTGTTCTATCCTAGTAATGCCGAACACCAGGCTAGGAGCGACAAGTATACATATCTAAGTCATTGGTTTGACTCGGCCGGGGTTTCGAAACACAAACTACCAAAGTGGGAGATGAATGCTGAGTTCATTCAGGGCCATCTCACCTTCCCGTTTTGGTAGGTAGTGGGATTAGAACCCATGGGTTCGAACCCTGCCCGAGTATTTCCAGATCGTGAAGTATAGAGTATCATTCTTATCACCACAGTTCCAGGATTCATTCCCTGCTGACAAAAGGTCTCCTAACCCATCCCCCCACCTCGTTTTCGCTAATCATGTGACAGTAATGACCACTTCATTGCTCAAGGTTTTTAGTTTAACTGATAAGTAGAAAACTGGGTCTGGTGGGGGGGGGGCGGGGAGGGGGGAGGAGAGAAAAACACCAGTTTACCCTTCTTTACAAATTCTCGGTGGTTCTGGTGCGGTGGCCGAATCGGTAGGGCGCGGGCCTCACGTGTGGGAGATCGGCAGTTCGGTTCCCAGTCGAGTCAAACCAATGACTTATCAAATTAATACTTGTCACTGCCTAGTCAGGCATTCAGCATTTAATAGGATAGGGCAAGGACTGGTTAGCTCAGTGTCAGGATAATGTGACTGAATGCGATATCGGATCATGGTGAGGGCGGCATGATTTCCCAGTGTGGCAGCACTATAAAGTCACCATGAGGGTGCACTGTCACAAGTCGGTGCCAGTCCTGATATGACCCTAGATGTTGCCATGGCGGAAAACTCCAACAACCAGCCATCATTGCTCGAGGAGTTCAGTTTAACTGGTAAGTAGAAAACAGGGTCTGTGGGTGGGGGGGAGGGGGGGTGCGGGGGAGGAGAAAAAAACACCAGCTTAAAGTTGCATAATCTGATGATTTAGATTTGTTCTAGATAAATATATTCGGTTAATCATTATTAACTATTTGACTAATTTCGTTGGAAGTAACTTTCATTTTAAATGGCTAACTTTTGAGATCTTTGTGAAGTGCGAACATGTGAAAGTAATTTTGGCAAACATGCCAAAACACTCTTTTCCAAAGAACAAGCTACAACCTTTGGCATTGGCATTGCAGGCTCGGTGTTTTATTCAAATCAGCGCTTATCGCATTTTAGACCAAAGCTCTTAATATGTAGAATCAAATCTAGGTAATTGTTTTGATTTTGAAAATGTGATGCTTCATTGGACTATGCAGCTTTAACTGATAAGGAGAAGACTGTGTCTGTCTGTCGTGGGTCGAGAAAAACACCATCTTAACCTTCTTAAGCAATTCTCCCTGGAGCTGAACAGCCAACTCTCGCGACGCCTCGAGACGCCGAGATCTCAGACGAGAGCCCTGGGAAATGGCGTCAATTGGCGGCCATTTTGTAATTGTGGCGCCATTTTGAAGCGTCCCTTCTCATTTAAGCCAGCCGTGTTATGATAGAATTATCCACAAAGACTTCCGCTGACCCAGATAATGCCCCCCCCCTGGTGGCGAAAGTAGGTATTAGTACAACGCACCCCTGGCAACAAAAATAACTACTGACTCTGTCGCCTTCAGTCGCGTGGTAAGAGAAATTGACAATTTAAAATAATTATTTAGATCTTAATTACTATTTAATTTCCACATTTAGTGTTATATTGTTATTAAAAGGAGATTATTTGGAATATGTACATTTAGTGTTAGATTATTTAAAAAAAGATTATCTTGAATTTACACATTTAGTGTTATAATATCATTTAAACAAATATTATTTTGTAGTGAAAAGAGAAATGACAACTTAAAGCCATCCTAGAGATCTTAATTATTACTTAATTTACACATTTAGGGCTATATTGTTATTAAAAAGGGATTATTTCCAATGGATACTTTAGGTGTTATATCATTAATAAAACCTTAACTGGAATTTACACATTTAATGTTATAATATAAAAAAAGATTATTTGGACTCCTCCTGTGAAAAACACCAGACGGGATGGCCGAACGAGTTGAATATTCACCTTCAATTTTGATAGTTTCTGTGTTTCGAACCCTGGCTGCGTCAAACTAATGACATAAAAATTGATACTTGCCACTTCCTAGCTTGGCACATTGCATTATTAGGATAGGGCAAGGACTGGTTGGCTCAGTATCAGGATAATGTGACTGGGTGGGATGTCAGGTCATGGTGCTGGTGGCCAGGCTGGTGGCCTGGTCTCCAAATGGAACAGCACTATAAAGTCTCTATATATGAGTGTGCACTATCACAAGTCGGTATCGATCCCGATATGACCTTAATTGTTGCCAGGATGCAAACCCCAACAACCAATATTACTTAATTTACAGATTTAGTGGGGTATTATTATTATTATTATTTAAAGAGAGTTTATTTAGAATTTACACATGTAATCTTATAGTATTGTCATGGGGGTGATGAAAACGGGAAATATTGCGCCTAGAGCGGGACTCGAACCCACATCTCTTTGCATTCCGGGCCAGTGTGCTAACCATTACACCACCTAGGCTCCCTGATATCAACACACTCCCCACGCCTACCTGTCTATGTGGTTACTTGCCTGAGAGGTCAATGCAGACCACTAGACTCGTCCCCCTGGAATTGTAAGTCTTGTAATGCTTACAATTACATACATACAGGCAATGCAACACACTTACATACACAGGGTAGGTTCAACAACCATACAGAATGTAGCTTGTACAGGATCATAGTCACGGCACCAGTGTCATGGGGGTGATGAAAACGGGAAATATTGCGCCTAGAGCGGGACTCGAACCCACATCTCTTTGCATTCCGGGCCAGTGTGCTAACCATTACACCACCTAGGCTCCCTGATATCAACACACTCCCCACGCCTACCGGTCTATGTGGTTACTTGCCTGAGAGGTCAATGCAGACCACTACAGTATTTATAAAAAAGATTATTTGGAACTTACACATTTAGTGTTATTAAATATTTAAACGCATTTGAATTCCTCCTGTGAAAAACCTGTGTTGTGCATGCAGCCTTTGGAAATGCTGTGCTGCTGGGAATGGGGTTAATATTCTAGACATTCCGAGGAGGCCAATTCGTGGATTGCAACCAAGCGTTGATAATGGATTCGTTAACAAAGTGGTAATCGGGTGTAATGTCTGGGTGCAAATGTTTTGAAAACAATCAAAGAAAAAATGGTTTCGACTGAAACTTAAACTGCCGTGTCCCGAAACAAATTACTAATTGTGTAAACTACTTACTTAGATCCAGGAACCCCCATGGCGAGGTTTTGTTTGTTGTTTTACATCGAAGGTCATATCAGGACGGGTACCGACTTATGACAGTGCGCACTCATGGCGACTTTATAGTGCTACCCCACTGGAAGACCAGTCTGCAAGCACCATGACCTGATATCCCACTCAGTCACATTATCCTGACACTGACCCAACTAGTCCTAATAATGCCGAGCGCCAGGCTAGGAAGCAACTAGTATCAATTTTTAAGTCATCGGTTTGACTCGACCATGGCGAGGGGTGAGTGGGGGTTTGGTGGGGTTTGGTGGGGTGGGAGAGGACGAAAACATAAGAAAACAAAGATGTCTTTGAAACAGGCAAAGCCGTATAGTCGGATGAAAGCTTCAAACTTTCGAAAGCAAAACGCTTAGAAATATTTGACCTACATATTCCAAATTGGATATTTGAACACTTATTAAAACATTGCTCCTGCATAGTACTACTGCCCCACTGGGAAACTGGGAAATCAGGCCGGCACCACCATGAGCCAATATCCCACTCAGTCACATTATCCTGACACTGAGCTAACCAGTCCTTGCCCAGTCCTATTAATGCCGAGCGCCAGGCTGAAAAGCGACCCGGATCAATTTTAAAGTCATCGGTTTGACTCGACTGGGAACCAAACTCCTCATCTTCCACACGAGAGGCCCGCGCTCTACCGATTAGGCCACTCATACATTTCGATGTCAAAATTAAGTTAAGTTTATATGTTTTTACTTCAAATATCTCGAAAATTAAGAGTTATTGTAAAACTTACTCCAAATTAAAGAAATGTGCATTACAAAAACTACTCTTATACCTTCATCTAAAATAAAATAGGGCAGAGACTCATCAAAATCTCTTATGCAACTTTAAGCTCGAAGGCTACCACGGATATCACAAAAATCACAATGCAAAGTATTTTAATTAAATAAATTTCAACCCACATAATATATTTTAAATGAAAAGGGAGGGCATGTTATTAATATCGATGTTTTTTAAATTTTTTAACTTTTTAAATATTTTTATTGAGGCTCTATTTATACTGTCCATATCATATAAGCCCGGGTACCCAGGCTTGTTTTCAATGCTGGCCAGTTGTAGTGTTGGTGTTATCTTACCACACAGTAGCTGCCCAGTTATTTGATTGCCTGCATTTCAGTAGCAGATAGATAATTGGTTAGTAGCCTATGTTAGTTTTTTTTAATTTTCTTGGCATATATGTATTTTATTTTGTTCTACTCTTATTACTAAACTATTGTGAATACAGAATATTCTATATCTGTCTTAATGAGAAACTACAGAGAAGATACTTGATAGCAGTCCCTACATTCTCCTTTAATTTGATTAAATGTCTAAATAGTGTTGCCTGGTATATCAATTACAATGACCAGTGACCAGCCTAATCTGTTAAGACTGGTATCAGACTGCCAACAACAATATCACTGTTTGCTACTCTGGTTATTTATTAAATTTAAATTTAAATTTCTATTCATCAAAAACGGATAAAAGTTTGAAAGATAAAGTAATTAAATCAAGGCGTATTCGCCTTTGTATGGGGTTTGAGACCCTCAAATCTATGCAGAGCACACTCAATTGAGGCATCGGCCAAGAGCAAGACGCATTCAAGAGTCCTTCATGTCTCAAAGCCAGGGTCCGTACATGTGAAGATATGGAATTCAAGGCTATTTCAAAGGTCTTCAATGCTGTTTTTGATAGGAATTCAAAACTATTTTCATTTGGATTTAGTCCAAAATTGGCATGCCGAAAGCCGATTTCAGACTTATTAAAATTAATGGAATTCAAGGCGTTTCAAGACTCTTTACCCAAAATAGGTTAAGTTCAAGACTTTTCAAGGCCTTGAAATGGGGAAAATGAAGTTCAAGACTTGTCAAGACTTTTCCAGCCCCGTACGGACCCTGCAAATCACATATCAGGTAATAACTGCTGAATACTGCAGTACATGCAGGCATACATTGTGGTGTTCTCTGTGGCGGAGTGGTTAGAGTGTCTGACTTTTTTCTAGGTCGGACTCTTAACCTGAAGGTCGGTGGTTCGATTCCCCATGCTCCCATCTCTGCCAATTTGGATTTCCACCGCTGTGTATAACTTACAGCGACATCAAAGGCCAGTTGCTCTCATACCATGACTATGTGGTGTGGGAGGTTAAAAATCCCTTGGGTCGGTAAAAGTGTAGGCTTGGGCTTTCTATCGACAAACTGTCTAATGGTGAAAACAAGCCTATTCAGGCTTATCCATGATAGGCAGTATAAATCTTCAACAAATACTGCATACCATTCATTGGCCACCACACTTTACGCCTACAGTCCACAAGCAGCTTCTAACAGAAGCGACATGTGCCGGACACAGTGGCCATATCGGTAGAGCGCAGGCTCCCCATGCGGAAAGTCAGGAGTTGGAATCTCAGTCGAGTCAAACCAATGACTCACAAAATTGATACTTGTCGCTACCTAGCCTGCCACTCGGCATTAATAGGATAGGATAAGGACTGGTTAGTTCAATATCATCAAGATAACATGACTGAGTAGTAAATTGGGTCATGATACCACCAGCATGTTCTCCAGTGAGGCAGCATTATAAAGTTGCCATGAGTGCACACTGTCATAAGTTGGTTCCCATCCTGATATGAACTCAGATATAGCCAGGAAGCCAAACCCCAACAAACACACCATCGTCGTGAGTGGGCCTATATACAGTAAAACGTCTCTAATCGACCACCTCCACAGATCGACCACTCCCTTATATGGATCTCTTTAGTTGGGTCCTAAACGATCGCCCAGACAAATACCATTGGAACCATTAAAAAAAACCTCCTTAAACCGACCACGTCCCTAAATGGAGCATTTAAAGTCGGTCCTATGGTCTGTCGATTTAGAGAGGTTTTACTGTAACTCTATTTCAGTGCAAATAATAGCTGGTCTGTTTACCCAGGGGGGTACTTAGTGGCGAATGTGAGGCAGGAACTGATAACCCAAAACACCCAGCTCGCAAATCTCTGATCAGGAAACCCCTGCCAATTTAACCCAACAACAGCAACTTTTATTTGGAGATGCCATTTTTCCGATTTGAATTTGATACATTTTGAATAGTACCTTCCCAAAAAGAGAGAACTGATTGAATCTGCTGATAGTTGCCGATGTTCTGTGATGAATACTTTTTTTTTTTAATGTATGGTACATGTGTTGATTAAGCAGGGGAAATTTCAATCGTGGATGATTGGTCTTCCTCATTCCACTGTTCCTTGCCCAATCCTAGTAATGCAGAGCGCCAGACTAGGTAGCAACAAGTATCAATTTTTAAGTCATTGGTTTGACTCGATCAGTGTTCGAACTGCTTTGGTACTTCTGGTTCTATACAGAATTAGGGGCGCGGTCGACTTATTGAGTTATTGAGTCAGCAGGAATTATGCGCATGAACCTATCGAGCAATCTGTGACGTCATGCTGTCTTCCACATGATGCACTCAGCAGTCAAAGCCGTGTTTGCACTGTTACATGCACTGATGCTTGTGACGCATAACGCATGGCAAAATCCACCCAACCACCCACTCACACACCCAGCCACCCCCTCCACACACCCAGCCACCCACCCACTCACACACCCAGCCACCCGCCCACTCACACACCCAGCCACCCCCTCCACTCACACACCCAGCCACCGCAGCCACACACCCACCCACCCACTCACACACCCAGCCACCCCCTCCACACACACACCCGCCCACTCACACACCCAGCCACCGCAGCCACACACCCACCCACCCACTCACACACCCAGCCACCCCCTCCACACACACACCCGCCCACTCACACACCCAGCCACCGCAGCCACACACCCACCCACCCACTCACCCACCCAGCCACCCCCTCCACACACACACCCACCCACTCACACACCCAGCCACCGCAGCCACACACCCACCCACCCACTCACACACCCAGCCACCCCCTCCACACACACACACCCGCCCACTCACACACCCAGCCACCGCAGCCACACACCCACCCACCAACTCACACACCCAGCCAACCCTCCACCACACACCCGCCCACTCACCACACCCACCCACCGCAGCCACACACCCACCCACCCACTCACACACCCAGCCACCCCCTCCACACACACACCCGCCCACTCACACACCCAGCCACCGCAGCCACTCCCTCCAAGCACTGCCACACTCCTCTACACCCATCCACCCATATATCCATCCACTCACCAACACACCCATCCACATACCCAGCCACCCACCCCAGAGACACACTCCAAGCTCTGCCACACTCCTCTACACCCATCCACACACACACACATCCACTCACCCACCCCTCCAAGCCTTCCGCTACACCACCGCATCCACACACTCATCCACTCACCCATCCATTCACCCACTCACCCATCCATTCACCCATCCACACACCCAGCCACCCACCCCATACACACACTCCAAGCTCTCCCACACTCCTCTACACCCATCCACACACACACCCATCCAAACACACACACATCCACACACACATCCAAACACACACCCATCCACACACCCAGCCACCCACCCCAGAGACACACTCCAAGCCGTCCCACACTCCTCTACACCCATCCACACACACACACATCCAAACACACACACATCCACACACACACATCCAAACACACACCCATCCACACACCCAGCCACCCACCCCAGACACACACTCCAAGCTCTCCCACACTCCTCTACACCCACCCACACACACACATCCACACACAACCATCTATCCACCCCTCTAAGCCTTCCTCTACACCACCCCATCCACACACTCACCCACCCACTTACCCACCCATCAGTCCCCTCCAAACCTTCCCACATTCCTCTAAATGGGACCAGACGCGGTGGCCGAATCGGTTAGACTTAGAGCGCAGACTTCTCCTGTGAAAGGTCGGGAGTTGGGATCCCGGCTGAGTCAAATCAATGACTTACAAAGTTGATACTTGTCGGTACCCAGCCTGGCGCTCAGCATTAATATATAATAATAATAGGATAGGACAAGGACTGGATACCTCACTATCAGGATAACATGACCAAATGGGAAATAGAGTCATGGTGCCGGCGGCCTGATCTCCCAGTGGGGAAACGCCATAAAGTCGCCATGGGTGCACACTGTCGCAAGTCTGTACCACTCCTGATATGACCTTAGATGTTGCTAGGATGTAGAAAACAACAAGCAAACAAACAAACAAAATCATACTCCCCAGCTGTGCTATTTGTAAGGTTGACGTAGAGCGCATCTTCGCTGTCTCGGTACTTCCGGTCCAGGAATATCTGCGCATGCTCAGACCGGGTGAAGCAAATCAACAAGTGACGTCACTCATTAATGACCCTTCACATGTTGCCTAACTTCTGCTGGTTCACAGACAGCAGCGGGTGGTTCTACCAGCTGTTCGGCGCTTAAAGTTGCATAGTCCCATGGTTTTGAGCTTCTGTAATTTTCTGAGATAAATATATTAGGTTGATCGTTATAATCTATCTTACTCAATATTGAAGTAAGTTATATTTTAAATGGCTAACTTTTGAGATATTTGAAGTGCAAATATGTCAAAGTAGTTTGTCAGGCATGCCAAAACTCTGATGCCATAGGCATTAGCATTAATAGGTTGTATTAATGTGTTTAGTTTAGGCCTAAGGCTTGCGTATATACTGTACATGTATTTGAAAGTAGGTATATGTATTTTGATATATTTCTTTACAAAAAAAAGAAAGAAGGAAAAAAGTGTTTAAAGACTAAAGACTGTCTAAAATCTAAAGACTGTTTAAAGACTAAAGACTGTCTAAAACCATGCAATACATATTCACTGAATGCATGATACTTTTATTGGACTGGAATTGTGCACATTTACTACTACAGCTGATACTTCATTTATAAAATGTATAATAATTTTAGTATCAAACAGGATTTGCATGCAGTTACTATTACAACTGATAGTAGTTTCATTTATGTATTAAGGAATTGTACTGTACAGCCGGAAGACCAGTGCTCTGGTGCTGACATGAGATATTATTCGATGAATAAAATACACTTTAGTAAAAGAAATTAGTAGGATCAAATCTAAAAAAAGAAAACCTCTGATGCCATAGGCATTAGCATTAATAGATTGCATTAATTTGTTTAGTTTAGGCCTCAGGTAGTAACAACAAGTATGCTAATTGAGTGAAGCCAACGAGTAATGGAGCAATGTTTTGTTCGTTTGTTTGTTGTTTTAAGTCCTAGCAACATCTAAGGTCATATCAGGGTGGGTGCCAACTTGTGACAGTGCACCCTCATGGCGCAGTCATGGCGACTTTATAGTGCTGCCTCACTGGGAGATCAGGCCACCAGCACCATAACTTAATACCCCACTCAGTCACATTAATCAGACACTGAGCCAACCAGTCCTTGCCCTATCCTATTAATGCCGTGCATCTGGCTAGGAAGTGACAAGTATAAATTTGTATGTCCTTGGTTTGACTTGACCAGGGTTGGAGCAATGTGAACTGGCAGAAACCGGCGTCTGGTCACATGGTGCTTGTCACGTGACATATCTGCCCATCTGGAGAAGGCTGCTGTTGGTACCGGTTGAGGTGTGGGGTGGGAGGCGTCGGGGTGGGGGGGGAGGAGACGGAAGCAATGAGGCGGAGCAACTGGCATGTGGGGTAGAACACTCCGCCTCCGTTGTTCAGGTTGGGTGGTTGGTTGTTGTAGTTTTACATCCTGGCAACATCTAACGTCAAATCAGTACGGGTTCTGACTTGTGACAGTGCGCACTCATGAGTCATGGCGACTTTATAGTGCTGCCCCACTGGGAAATCAGCCTGCCGGCACCATGACCCAATATCCAACTCAGTCGCATTATCCTGACACTGAACCAACCAGTCATTGCGCCATCTTATGAATGCCAAGCGCTTGGGTGGGAAGAGACAAGTATCAATTTCATAAGTCATTGGTGTGACTCGGCCGAGAATTGAACTCCGACCTTTCGCACGGGAAGCCAGCGCTCTATCGATTCGGCGAAGGGAAGCAGAGGGGAGGAACAAATTGCATGTGAGGTAGAACAATTCCCCTTTGTTGCTCAAAGTGATATGATTTAGAAATTGACAAACAAAATAAACAACAACAAAAACCAAAAAGAATGTACGTCGAGGAATATCAACATTTTATTAAAGCTGGACAGTGCGATGAAAGCATAAACTTGTCAAAATCAAAACACTGATTTAGATGTTATTCTACATATCCAACTTAGATACTTAGTAATAAGAGTAGAACAAAATAAAATACATATATGCCAAGAAAAAAACAAACTAACATAGGTTACTAATCATACCAACCAATTATCTATCTGCTACTGAAATGCAGCCAATCAAATAACTTATCAGCAGCTACCGTGTGGTAAGATAACACCAACACTACAACTGGCCAGCATTGAAAACAAGCCTGGGTACCCGGGCTTATATGCTATGGACAGTATAAATACAGCCTCAATAAAAAAAGTATTTAAAAAAAACCATACTGGTTTACTTTTAAAGCATTAGTTGTTTCTTAGAAGGCCATACTAAGTGAAGTTAGGATAATGTGACTGAGTGGGATATTGGGTCATGGTGCCGGCAGCTTGATTTCCCAGTGGGGCAGCACTATAAAGTCGCCATGACTCATGAGTGCGCACTGTCACAAGTCAGAACCCGTACTGACTTGACCTTAGATCTTGCCAGGACATAAAACTACAACAACCAACCACCCAACCTGAACAACGGAGCAGGAGTGTTCTACCCCACATGCAAGTTGCTCTTCCCCATTGCTTCCCTCTCTTCACCCCCCCTGCCACGCATGCCTCCCTCGGGCTTATATGCTATGGACAGTATAAATACAGCCTCAATAAAAAAAATATTTAAAAAAATTAAAAGTAGAGCCTGTTACTGCGGAAGGATATTGGGGGTCAGAGTTTTGGCATGGATGACAAAATTAATTTACCATATTTACACTTCAAATTTCTCCTATTAAGAAATATCTGAAGTGTAAATATGGAGTCCTAAATTACGAGTCCTCAAATAGCCATATATAATCACAGTTACTTCAATCTGAGGTAGGGAGATAATAATGATCAATGTAATATATTTAGTAAAAAAACAAAAAAACAGGAACTCAATACCATCTCACTATGCAACTTCATACGATAAAAGTTGTACTTGACCCTTGTCAACTTGAATACTCGAACGGACGGGGCTGCCCTTTATGGAAGATCTTCTGATCAAAAAGAATCTCCGGTCGACTGGACACCTCGTGAGGATGTCATCAGACAGGCTACCAAAGCAGATCCTCTATTCTCAACTGTCTTCCGGTTACAGAAAGAGAGGGCGCCTTCGTCTCTGGTTCAAGGATACTATCAAGAGAAACCTGAAGCTGAGAGACATATAGACCGACTCATGGACATCACTCTCACAGCAAAGAGCTAAATGGAGAGTGGCAGTCAAGTAATGAAAGCAGTCTTTGTCACATCGTGACAGACAGCATGATGATGATGATGATGAACCTTGGGCTTTGTACAACCGTGAACATGTTGAACACTTTGGATAGCCCCTAAGTTGGCACAGCATACAGTGAAAGCTAACACTAACAACATTGTGTTTGACAGCATTGAGATCTATATCTTAGGTGCAAACTATTTCCTTGTTTGCTTCTTTCTTTGTTTGGTTTTACACCCTGCCAACATGTTTGTTTGTTTGTTGTTGTTTTACGTCCTAGCAACATCTAAGGTCATATCAGATTATCGTAGGTAGTAGGTCATATCAGGACGTGTACCGACTTCTGGCAGTGCACACCCATGGCAACTTTATAATGCTGCCCCACTGGGAAATTAGGCTGCCAGCATCATGACCCGATATCCCACTCAGTCACATTATCCTGACACCAATCAAACCAGTCCTTGCCATATCCTCATGATGCCAAGCGCCAGGCGAGGAAGCGACAAGTATCAATTTTGATAAGTCATTGGCTTGACTCGACTAGGATTTAAACGCATGGTCTTCCAAGTTCCAGACAGGAAGTCAACTTTGTGTTAGTAACACATCCTCTTGTGCCGTCCAATCGTGGAGCCTTGTAAGCGGAAATGCGCATAGTTGAGGTGCATTGTGGGTATGACGTCAGTGATGATGTAAGCCCCGACGTGCGCTGGTTATTATGCAGTGTCCATTGTGTCAGTGTAGAACACGGCACTTAACCTGATCACTGAAATAAACCAACAACATGGGAGCACCGCCATGAAGGTTCACCGAGACAGATGCTTGCTTGGTTGTTGGAGTTTTGCGTCCTGGCAACAACTAAGGTCATATCAGGACAGGCACCGATTTGTGTCGGGGCACATTGATGATGATTTTATAGTGCTGCCCCACTTGGAAATTAGGCTGCAGGCATCATGACCAGATATCCCACTCAGTCATATTATTTTGAAACTGAGCTACTTTATAGTGCTGCCCCATTGGGAAATCAGGCAACCAGCACCATGACCAGATATCCCACTCAGTCCTGTTATCCTGACACTGAGCTAACCAGTCCTTACTCTATCCTATTAATGATGAGTGTCAGGATAAGAAGCGGCAAGTATAAATTTTGAATTCATTGGCTTGACTCAATCAGAACTGGAACACATGGGTTCGAATCCCACTATCGACCACAACGGGAGACAGACGCTCAACTTATATATACACCACTGTGTATAACTTACAGTGTCATCAAAGGCCAGTTGCTCTCATACCATGTGTATATGGTGTGGGAGGTTAAAAATCCCTTGGGTCGGTAAAAGTGTAGGCTCGGGCTTTCTATCGACAAACTGTCTAATGGTGAAAACAAGTCCCCCTATTCAGCCTTATCCATGATAGGCAGTATAGATCTTCAAGAAAAAAACCACAACTCATTTGGCCATCCCGTCTGGTCTAACAAGACAGATAAATGAGGACTCCTTTGAATCAGGGATGAAAGTGATCTCGGGCAAAAGAACCTGCGGAAATCAAACTGAGATCCTGGCACCACCTAGTGGGTGCTGGCAGAACCAAGCCAGGTTAATTACATTGATGGCAAATCTCTGTGACAATGTGGATTTTCCCTCATAGAATTAGCACTGTCAGGGATTCGTGGACAAATGCCGTAATTCAGGTTTCAACTGTCCTTGTTATGCCTGTATTATTGCCCAGGCCAAACTCTTTCTTGTTTGCGTTTCATGTTCTAGCAACATCCAAGGTCATATAAGAATGGGATTCGTACTAACCAATTACTGTCATGTACTAATTCCTAGGCATTTTGCTTAAAGTTACATAGTCCAATGGTTTTGAATTTCTTAATTTTTTCTGAGATAAATATATTAGATCGATCACTAGTATCTACTTTACATTAGTTCAAAGTTACTTTTATTTTAAATGGTAAACTTTTTAGATATTTTTAGTGCAAACATGGAAAATTAGTGTTGGCAAGCTTGCCAAAACTCTGACACCATAGATTTCTGCAGTAACAGGTTCTGTTAAATTGACTCAGTATTGCCTTCTATGCAGAAACACATGCTTAATAAGTGCATCAGTATCTAAGTTAGATATGTCAATCTAACGCCCTGCTCCTATAACTTATTGTCTTAAAGTTCCCAAGAACTACTGGGCTGTATCACCTCATGTAATTTTAGCTATATTTGTAAGATAAATTTTGCCATCAATTCACACAAATCTAGCGACTTCAAAATTGCATCAGAGATAATTTTGTTCTGTCATTTGACACAGATCTGACGATTTCGGAATTTCATGTAAATTTTATTGTAAATGTGATCAACAAAAGATGCACCACTGTTCTGACCAATCAATCAATAAATCAGCTGCTGACATGGCGTAAAGCAACCACCAATCAATCAATAAATCAGCTGCTGGCACAACTAACTAACTGCTTGGAAAGTTCGGCCACTTCGCTAATTAGTTGGGTGGATTATGCAAAACTAATCCATAATACCTGTCTAGCCATTCAAGTACTGACCCTGTGTACATTTATGTAATGCTTTTCTATGCATTGTTGCATGATGATTAATTATTTAAATTAATCAATCCATGCATGCTGAGTCCCTCTGGTCCCTCACCAGATGGGATGGCCGAATGAGTTGAGCGTCTGTCTCCCGTTTTGGTAGATCGAGTGATTCGAACGCACGGGTTCGAACCCTGGTCAAGTCAAACCAATGACTTACGAAATTGATACTTGTCACTTCCTACCCAGGCGCTTTACATTGTTAGGATAGGGCAAGGACTGGTTGGATGAGTGTCAGGATAATGTGACTGAGTGGGATATCGGGTCATGGTGCTGGTGGTCTAGTCTCCCGATGTGGCAGTACTATAAATTCGCCATGAGTGTGCACTGTCACAAGTCGGTACCCGTCCTGTTATGACCTTAGATGTTGCCAGGATGTAAAACTCCAACAACCAACCAACTACTCGGTGTGGCGTCTGTCCTATTTACACAGTCCTTCAGAGACACTTGTCGGCAGCAGCGAGACAGAACGCCGGGCGGTTAGTGAGGGGGGCACCCAGTGGTGGCGCCACCAGTCATGTATGGTGAATCACCAGGAAATATTGATAGTACAGGCAACTTGCGTTATTTATCTCAGTGCAGTAGTATGTCTTAAATACAACGTGAAGAAATGTAATCTCGACACTAAAACCTGCGAAATAGTGGCCAAGGATAGGAGCTCATGACATGCTTTCTATTCGCAAAGGCACAACACAGTTTTTGGTGTTTTTTTTTACATTAGGTGTTTAAGCAGGGGAAATTTCAATCATGGACAATTGGTCTTCCTCATTCCACTGCTCCTTGCCGTATCCTAATAATGCCGAGCGCCTGGCTAGGAAGCAACAAGTATACATTTTTAAGGCATTGGTTTGAGTTGACCAGGGTTCGAACCCATGACCCCCACAGTCTACCAACACGGGAGACGGACGCTCTACCTCATTTGGGTATCCCGTCTGGTTGTTTGAAACTGATCATGTATCTCAAGGTAAACAAAAGCATCAGCAGGGAAACAATCATCTCCGTCACCTACCAGACTCTCTGACTGCAGCTACACACACGTCCAAAGTGCCAGCGCACATTCCGAGCACAAATTGGACTCATTGGTCATCGACGAGTTCACAACAAATGATGAGTTGCTGTCATCGTCGCCACCGATGGACAACCAAGAAGAAGTAGTATGCACTGATGTCTCATGCAAAGGAGCCACATAGACAGTGTAGGCGTGGATAAGGTGATTGCATCAGGGAGCCTAGGTAGTGTAATGGTTCACATGCTGGACCAGGAATTGCAAGACTTGTGGGTTCGAATCCTGCTCTAGGCGCAATATTCCCCATTTTCATCTCCTCCAATGGCACTAGTTGCCATGACTTGGATCCTGGACAGGCACTATTTCATTGTTGAATCTACCCTGTCTATCTGTATATGCAAGTGCATTGCCTGTATGTATGTACATGTAATTGTATTCATTAAATGACTTATGGATGTCAACCATTAAAAAGCCTTACAATTTCAGAGGGACGAGTATAGCAGTCTTCAGTGACAGCTCATGCAAGGAGCCACATAAACAGCTAGGCGTCCATAGGGTGATTGCATAAGGGAGCCTAGGTAGGGTAATGGTTAGCACGCCAGCCCCAGAATGGCAAGAGGCGTGGGTTCGAATCCTGCTTAAGGCGCAATATTTCCCATTTTCATCACACCCCGTACCCATGACACTACTCTCATGGCGGTGAGGAAAATGAGAAATATTGCGCCTAGAGCCAGACTCGAACCCACATCTCTTTGCATTCCGGGCCAGTGTGCTAACCATTACACCACCTAGGCTCCCTGATATCAGACCACTACACTCCCATGAGTTCTCATAGTCATACATCACATATAGCAAGCGATGGTTTCCATTGACAATATTTGCTGGGTATATTGACAATATCAGATATAATGGACAGGTCAAACATGGTCCCGCCTCATGCAATGTTCCCAATAGGATTCCCATCCACTAGCATGATGTCATGCATCTTCGTAATACACCAGTCATGAATAAACCAGCTTGCTGTTTGTGTGTTGTTGTTTGACGTCCTAACAACATCTAAGTTCATATCAGGACGGGTACCGACTTGTGACAGTGCGTACTAATGGTGACTTTATAGTGCTGCCCCAGTGGGTTGGTTGGTTGTTGGAATTTTACATCCTATCAACATCTACGGTCATACCAGGACGGGTACCGACTTGTGACAGTGCGCACCAATGATAACTTTATAGTGCTGCCTCTCTGGAAGACCAGACCAAAGACACCATGACCAATATCCCACACAGACACATTATCCTGATACTGTGCTAGCCAGTCCTTGTCTTATCCGATTAACGCTGAGCGCCAGGCTAAGTAGCGACAAGTATACATTTGTTTGACTCGGCTGGGATTCGAACCCCCGACCTTCTGTATTGGAAGCCTGTGGTCTAGCGATTCGGGCACCACTTCCGGGTAAATAAGCCAGCGACAAGCTGTAGATCATTCACTATGCACAGCTAGATGAGATGGAGATTGCCTTTTACAACGCCATCCACAGCATGGTTTGGGCCAGAGCTTTTTTATAAAGCTAATTACTGTGATATGCAATCTAGATATGTCAAGCATGCTCTCAGGTGAATAATATAATAACACTTTCAATGTCACATTTACCACACAAAAAGCCGCTTCCTTTCCCAAGATGCGCAAACATATACAGGTCCTTGCTGTGAACTCCACATGAATAAAAAGAAACACACAAAAACTAACAATTAGTAACATAACGACGAACAGCTGAGATGACATTGACAAGGCTGCTATCAAATTTAGACTATTGCTGTTCAGCGATGAAAACAAGCCGTGATGCAAGTTACTCCTTATGGACAGGGTAAATAAACCCCCCCTCCCCCCCCCCCCAAAAAAAGGTTCCACAGTCCCTTATCCAAAATCCTTGGGGGAAAGGCAGTTTCATTTCGGAATTTGTCGGTTTCAGAATAAAGGTATGTATCAAACATTAATACTGCCGGTATAATATATGAATATTCACACTAAGTGGGATAAATAACGACTACCGTTTATTTATAGAGTAATATGCCGATAAAGGACATAACGTGATAATTTTAGACCAGATATACTCTAGTATAACAACTGGTATAACTTATAATATTACAGTTTATGTATATACTGAACAGAAAACAAAAACAACAACAAAGTAGGTTTTAGGAACTTTTCGAATTTCAAAATTTCGGATAAGGTAATATGATCCTGCACTAGTTTATATTTAAATGTTGCAATTCTTCTAATGCGTTTACAGCTGCAAAAAAAAACCAATGGCTTTTGCAGCTGGTTTGTGTCCACATTCTATTTTCATGATACAGCAAAACTAGGTGCTCTGAAGACGACGATCTTCAGCTGGTTTCTGGATGCTCCTCTCTCTCATGCCACAGTGAGGCTGGCCTCCTGTGGCTGGTTCCCGGGCGGCTCTCTCTCTCATACCACAGTGAGGCTAGCCTCCTGTGGCTGGTTTCCGAGCAATTCTCTCTCATGCCACAGTGAGGCTGGCCTCCTGTATCTGGTTCCCAAGTGACTCTCTCTCATACTACAGTGAAGCTGGCCTCCTATGGCTTGTTCCCGGGAAACTCTCTCTCATGCCACAGTGAGGCTAGCCTCCTGTGGCTGGTTCCCGGGCAACTCTCTCTCATGCCACCATGAGGCTGGCCTCCCATGGCATGTTCCCGGGTGACTCTCTCTCATGCCACAGTGAGGCTGGCCTCCTCTGGCCGGTTCCTGGGTGACTCTCTCTCATGCCACCGAGAGGCTAGCCTCCTGTGGCTGGTTCTCGGGCGACTCTCTCTCATGCCACCATGAGGCTGGCCTCCCATGGCATGTTCCCGGGTGACTCTTTATCATGCCACAGTGAGGCTGGCCTCCCATGACATGTTCCCGGGTGACTCTCTCTCATGCCACAGTGAGGCTGGCCTCCTCTGGCCGGTTCCCGGGCGACTCTCTCTCATGCCACAGTGAGGCTCGTATCCTGTGGTTGGTTCCCGGGCGACTCTCTCATACCACAGTGAGGCTGGCCTCCTGTAGCTGGTTCCCTGGAGGCCCGTTCACATACAGGGTGGTCCCAGAGGGGGGCATGATGGGTACCAACTCTGATACATCACGCCCCATTTCGGCCCACACACTCTCCATACACAACCTTGCTCTAACTATGCCTGGTTGCACGGCGCTATACACGCTATACACCTTATACTAGAACATGTTTGTTTGTTGGGGTTGTATGTCATAGTAACATCAATTGTCATATCATGACGGGTACCGACTTGTGAACCAGACCTTCACCAAAATCTTCTAGTATATATATATATAATATATGTATATACCGGTTCCAGTGGCCGAATCGGTAGAGCGCAGGCTTCGCGTGTGGAAGGTTGGAAGTCCCAGCCAAGTCAAACCATGACTTATAAAATTGATACTTGTCGATACTTCTTGTGACGTAGTCAGGCACTCGACATTACTAGGATAGGACTGATTAGATCAGTATCAGGATAATTTGACTGAGTGAGATATCGGGTATGTGATGCCAGCGGCCTGATCTCCCAGTGGGGCAGCACTATAAAGTAACAATGAGTGCACACTGTCACAAATCGATACCCTTGTGACAGTGCACACTCATGGTGACTTTATAGTGCTTCCCCACTGGAAGATCAGGCCTCTGGCACCATCACCCAATATCCCACTCAGTCACATTATTCGGACACTGAGTCAGTCACAAGCCAGTACCAGTCCTGATATGACCATAGATGTTGCCAGGACGTTAAACTCCAATAACCAACCATCTTCACAGTATATATATAATGTATTTGCAATATAATTGATTATGTGAATATAAATAACGGCAGCCCCTTAAGATTATGTGAATATAAATAACGGCAGCTATCTAACCACTTTAACTTCCATTTTATTTACTGCGGAGCGGGCATTCTCTCCTCCCCGCCTCCTCTACGCCATGAGCCAACTGTCACTCTGCTCACTTTCAATATGTATATATATATATGAGTCAGCCTCATGAAAATGGGCCAATTGGTGGTTTATTTAAGATGTCGGCATCACAATTCTTAAAGTGTAGTGCATTTCTTGGTTTTATATTAAATTATCCTAGAAACAAATAAGGTTGTTGTGTTTTCTCTAACTTTACATTCAGGATAAATTTAAGGACATTGCAACACCTCTGTCAATGCTAAACTATAAGTATGCCGATCGACGCCGACATCCAATGATCGACGCCGACAACTTGACCAGATGTCGGCATCGTAATTCTTAAAGTTTAGTGCATTTCTTTGTTTTATATTAAATTATCCTAGAAACAAATATGGTTGTTGTTTTTTCTCTACCTTTACATTCACGATAAATTTAAGGACTTTCCAATACCTCTGTCAATGCTCAACTATAATTATACTGTTCGACGCCAACATCCAATGATCGATGCCGACAACTTCCCCCAATTGGCCTCTTTTCGTGATCCTGACTCATATATATATATATATATATATATATATATATAGATATATACATATAGGCATATCCATATATGCAGTTATGTATGTGTGCATACACATGCATATATATGACATTTACAGAAGAACTCATACAACGGGGATTCATTGGTGAACAATGATATATATATATATATAGATATATATAAATATATCATAGCACCATTTCTGTGTGTCCAGATATGGATCGTGTGTTTACGTGTATTGCTCGTGGCATTCCCTGGAGATTGGAGGCATCCGTTATACCGGCAGCCATTATCCGGGCGAACATCAATGTCCATGCTGTCCACAAACATGTGCCATTATCACCAAATTATCATCAAGTTATGTCTGACATTTTCAACAACTTTCAAGAGCAGCAACCTGTTTAAAAAAACGTATATATTTAGGCAAATTCAAATTTCAAATTACCAAGAGCAGCAACCTGTGTAAAAAATATATATTTAGAATGCAGTTTGAAATAGCCTCCAAGGCTATAATAGTAAATACAGAATTCAACGACAGTATTTTTTTGGTGTGATTCTAAAACAAGTGACCACCACCCGAGCTCATTGCAATAAAGGTACTATAATTGTTGATGTCGCAAATGTGGAACACTCTGGTAAACATTTGATACTAAATCAAATTGCTTGTGCAATTACGGGTTGCATGCTATGTTAGGTTGACCAACATGCAGGCATGTCACGTGTGTTATGGATGTAATTGAAAATTAATCAGATGGCATGGTCGAATGGGTTGAGCGTCTGCTTACCGTATGGCAGGTCGTGGGATTAGAACCCTTGGGGGTTCAAACATTGAGAGAGTCAAATCAATTACTTCAAAATTGATACTTGTCGCTACTTAGCCTGATGATCAGCATTAGTAGGATAGGAAAAGGAGTGGTGGACTGAGGAAGACCAATTGTGTGAGATTTAAATTCGCCCTGCTTAATTCTTATAGTGAGCAAAAGACCTGAAGGCTCATCATCACAATCATGCTGTCGGTGGCGATGTGACAAAGTCTGCTTTCATTACTTGACTGCCGCTCTCCATACAGCTCTCTACTGTGAGAGTGATGTCCATGAGTCAGACTTAATGTCTCTCAGCTTCAGGTTTCTCTTGATGGTAACCTTGAACTGGAGATGAGGGCACCCTCTCTTTCTGTAACCAGAAGACAGTTGAGAATAGAGGATCTGCTTCGGTAGCCGGTCTGATGACACCCTCATAAGGTGTCCAGTCCACCGGAGATTCTTTTTGATCAGAAGATCTTCCATAGAGGGCAGCTGGATCCGTTCGAGTATTTCCTTATTTGTCACTTTGTCCTTCCAGGTTAGCCTCATGATTGAAAGCAGATGTCTCATCATGAAGGCATGCAGCTTTTTCACCTGTCGTCTGTGCACTGTCCAGGCCTCGGCTCCGTATAGTAGAGTGGATAGCATGATTGCATGGTAGATCTTGCATTTGACCCGCATGGACACATGGTGGTTGTTCCAGAGTCTCTGGCGTAGTCGGCCGAAAGATGTGCTAGCCTTGGCTATCCTCCTCTGTATTTCAGCATCAATGCGTCCATCACTTGATATAGTGCTTCCGAGATAGGTGAATTCCGGAACAGAGTTCAGCTTGTTTCCGTCAACCATGATATCCTCCTCTCGGGTTCTTGTAGAGTTGGGTTGGTACAGCACCTCCGTCTTCTTGATGTTAATCTTCAGGCCGAACTTCTTTGATGCATTGGAGAAAGCGTCCACTATTTTCTGGATCCCTTCAGCAGAGTGGGCAACCAGTGCACTGTCATCTGCGAATAGCAGCTCTCTCACCAGCATCCGAGTAGTCTTGGTCTTCGCTGAAGGTTAGCAGTGACAAAACAAGGATGAAAGTGGTCTCCAGTAAAACTAAAATAAATGCTGAAATGAAACTAAGACGTTGGCGCCACCTAGCAGGCTCCGGCAGAACCAAGCCATCGTTATTACACCAAGGGCAAATTTCCATGGAAACACACATTTTCTCCCATAGGATTAGCACTATCAGGGAATCGCGGACAAATTCCGGAAGTCAGGTTTCAACTGTCCTTTTTGTGACTGTATTATCTATCGCCCACGCCAAACTCTTTCTTTTTTGGTGTTTATGTTCTAGCAAAAATCTATGGTCATATAAGAATGGGATCTGGACTAACCAATTGCTGTCATATATGTGATGTATAATGAATTATGCGAGTATAAAGATACATAAGGGTTAATTATTATTATTATTTCGTTATACTCCGTAAGACCAACATTGTACCGGTGGCTCCACCTTCCCTCCTCGCCTCCACTGGATGGAGACCAGTGTCAGTTGCACCGGAGGATTTTTCTTGATTGGCATTTTGCGAATATTACTTGGTGAAATTAAAATTCTCGGAAATATTTCATCGCTTTCATCCCTGGTAATATAGAACTGATTCACCTGAATCAAATGATATTTACCACACAGTTTTTTGTTAAATGGTTACAATGTGATTACCTTCAGCATAGTTCAAGTATAGTTAACATGACATAGCGCAGTTTAGCAGATGCTGACACATATATAGATAGATCAATAGATGGGTAAATAGATAGACACCAGCTGTATTTTTATTTTTGATCCAAGAATGCAGATTTGGTTGTAAAATAACGCAACCATGGTGCGTGCATGTATGAATATGGTATGGTGTGTTCAAGCTGTAAAATCTTATACCATCACCAATTTAAAAAAAAAAAGAAGAAGCCTAACCTAGATTTGATTCTACGGATCAACCTAGATACTGGTGTGCTTATTAAACAGCTTGCACTGCATACAATCAAAGACCCTATAATACTAAGACTGCTCACTCAGCTTGTACTGTGTAATCAAAATGATCAAACCCACCACTTGGTGCACTGGCTGTTCTCTTAATTAAACAGTTGCTATATTATATGTACAAATGTATATATGAATGTGAAAGATGTGTGATGATGGCGATGATGATGATGATGATGTGTATTTGTTCATAGCAATTTCATATTGATGTGTATTCATACTTACCTATATAATGTATAATATAATTGTATGTGTTTACATGTGAAACACCAACCAGCAGCCGGGCTGATCAAACCCACCACAAGGTGGCACTGCAAAATTTACATTACCATGGGAGAGATAGGGAGTGAGCTGTCTTAGTGTCATAGGGTCTTTGATACAATTACAAAGAACACAAAGTCAATTTAATAGAAGCTGTCATCGTTGAAGCCTATACTGTCCAACATTTCGGTGTGCATACTAAATTAAAGTGGCACATTTTCACTTCAAATATCTGCAAAGAGACCAGACGGGATGGCTGAAAGAATTGAGCAGTTGAACGCCCGCTTTGCATGTGACAGGTTGTGGGATTCGAATCCCTGGGTTTGAACCCTGGTCACGTCACATAAATGAATTACAAATTTATATTTGTTATTGGCTGGCCTTGCCCTTGTCATTACACACGGGATGGCCAAATGAGTTAGAGCATCCGTCTCCCGTGTTGGTATATCGTGGGATCGTGGGTTCTAATCCTGGTCGAGTCAAACCAATGACTTAAAAATTGATATTTGTTGCTTCCTAGCCAGGTGCTTGGCATTACTCAGATAGGGCAAGGAGCAGTGGAATGAGGAAGACCAGTCGTCTGCGACTGAAATTTCCACTGCTTAAACAACTAATCTACCAACAACAAAAAATGTCAAGGAGCAGTAGAATGAGGAAAACCAATTGTCTGCGATTGAAAGTTTCCCTTCTTAAAATTACAGTTTGATAGTTTTGAGTTCTTGGTATTTTCTGAGATAAATATATTACATTGATCGCTATGATCTATAGTAAAACCACTCTAAATCGACCGGCCATGGGACCGACTTTAAATGGTCCATTTAGGGACGTGATCGGTTTAGGGAGGTTTTTTTTTATCGTTACAATGGTATTGTATGGGCGATCATTTGGGACCCAAATAAAGTGATCGATATAGGGGAATGATCGATCTGTCGAGGAGTTCGGTTAGAGAGGTTTTACTGTACTTTACTTTATTTTGAAGTAACTTTAATTTAAAAGGTTAACTTTGCACATATTTGAAGTGAAAACAGGATAAATTAATTTTGACAAGCACATCAAAAGTCTGACACCATAGGCTTCAGCAGTAAAAGGCTCTATTAAATTGATTTAGTATCACCATTCTATGTAGCAACAAATACATAATAAGTGCACCAACATCTAAGTTTGATTTGTAGAATCAAATCTAGGTTTTTGGTTTTTGAAAATGTTATACTTTCATTTGACTATACAATTAACGTACCAACAAAAGGTTACCAGTAAAAAATCAGTTATTTCAAACTAAAATAAGGTACATTGTAAGCGTCAACCTGGTATATTTCCCTAAAACTATGGCAGAAACCTACAACCATCAGAAAGTGCACCTTTAATGCTGAGGCCACCCCTTGACTACACCGGTAGTAACCAGTATCGCTGCCATCAAAAGATGAGAGCAAAGCACACAGCATCGAGTCCCATAACTTGCAACCCATTACATTATCTTCTACAGCGGTGTAACCTCCGAACAGTCTCGCAAAAAGCGCCTATCCGCAGAGGAAGCAGGATGTTGAATGAGATGCCTCCATTCAAATTAGCGGGACTCTGACATACCTGCATTTCAAGTCATCGCTCAAAATATATCTCACCGGGCAGGCCCTTAAATAATACCGTACCCTGTGATGGTTCCCTCCACATCTCCTCCCACCGCCCCCCACAGCGATCCCGTTCTCTACGCCCGCATCCTAACAATACTGGGACCCTTTCTGCTCCTTGCTATTCCTCCCCTTCCCAGGTGACTTTCAACAACCCGTTCACTGCGAACCCACTCAACCACTAAAGCTCCACCGACACCTGCTTCGCTTCTCCCCAGGTACTTAACTCATAACAGGTCACGTGATCTGAAGCCCTTCACACACACTGCTCTCAGCACATTCACGTCTACTCCATATATGTAGGCACTTAGCACAAAATGATACATTGGGTTAGACCCCAGTGCTCCTTTCATGGGCTTTGATCTGGCTTCTGGTCTATCTTAGTAGTGTTGCCTTGCTTGCTCTGGTGTCCCTTAGTGGTTGGGTTAGACGCTTAATGTCTTGGCTATATCCATATGCTAATGTTTTTAGGTGGATTATCCTTCTGTTTTCTAGTAGCTTTACTTTAGTTCTTTTGTGTAGGTCATAAGTGGGGTGTAGTTTGTCTACTTTCAGGCATATTTTCAAGGCCCTATTTTGTAGTATCTGCAATTTTTTTAGTAGCTCTTTCTTAGCACCCATGTAGATTACATCCCCGGACCACCTCCGGATCATGCCGGATCGAGCCCGGATCGCAAAATGCTCCAGACCGCCCCGGATGTTTTAAACATGTTAAAACATCCGGCCCAGCCACGTATCACGCTGGACTATGCCGGACCACCACAGATGAGCCACGGATGAGCCACGGATCACCCCGGATGTCCATGGACCACCCCGGATGATGGTCCGGGGCTCGTCCGGCCTCTGATCCGGGTAGGTCTGACTGGGGCTTTAAGTAGCAATGATAGAAATAAGACAAATATGTCACTTATTCTTCTGACACCGAGCCTCACATACCAAACTAACTGGATATACTGACTAGTCGGTCATTCTCTGCATCCCGCCGACTCTGACCCTTGACTGACTGACTCCAATGGTCACTCACATCTCATTTAATAAATATATAGTAACAATTTCAGTGGTACAGTGAGTGAGGATAATGACCGCTGAGGCGTGGGCGAGCAGGTGGTGCCACGTGGGGAGGTCATGAGGTACCAATAGATGACCTAATGAGAGGGTAACCAGGTGATGACTTAGTGGCTGGGGAGTATATGGATCTTCCGGCTTATTATACTCATACAATGGCTTATACAGCATATATTTATATATATGTGAAGTGGGTGACACTACTCGTGCTGTGGCAATTGCGGGCTTGGGTCGATTACCTCGCATTCTGAAATGTGGGCTACTCGCCGAGACAGACCCGCATTTGCCACCATTTGCGGGGGGCCGGGTTCCCTGCTGTAATGCGTTGCTAGGAGACGTCAATTGTGACTTTCCTAGCAACAGTGGAAGGTCAAGCGCTCGGGCTCAGACCCATCGGACATGTTTTTGCACGCTCTGATGTTTTAGATTTAGAGATTTAGATTGAGATTTGGGCCTTTATTGTCGGAATCTGGAAGATTATTAAAGTAAAAATAATGGGAAGGGACATATTGAGGGGTATTTATTGAGATCATAGAACCGGATTGTACTATTAGGGTAAGAATAAAGCCGTGAGCTCATAAAAAGTAAATTGGAACGTTCCTTGCATTCTTTACTATTCTCCAGTCTTCTTGTATATTAACCGCTATGGTCAACTTGCTATTCGATTGCTTTATATGCAATTAAGGGCCTTATGCCTGATAGGCCTTATGCAGCCAATTCACCCTTCTGCGGGGATATTAATGCACATATTAACAGAATTAACATAGTGATATTTGGCTGAAAATAAGACATTAACATAGGCTGACTATCATTGACAGCAGCTGCAACATAGGGAGTGTCTGCTTAGTTCTGGATTCATTGAAGTATATTAACTCACACCGAATGGTGGGGAAGAGAGCCAGTTAGTTGAAATACTAAGTAACTGCTTTGTTATAATAAATGCGGGGAGGGACAAAACCGTATTTCTGTGATACTCTGGCTGTCCACCCTTAGCCCGATAATTACACCGACACAGGAGGTCAACCTGCAGACGGGACGAGAGGTGGCGGTGGCCTGCGGCAGGCTCAGGAAATTCACATGGAAATAATTACATAAATTAACACGTAGGCTCACCTTAGGTGGGGGCGAAATAGCCAAATGGTTAAACTGGTGCGGATATATATATATATCCAAAAATATTGGTGAACGTCCCTGCCCGTCCCTGAAAAATCGCCCGCCCCTGATTTTGTTTACAAATTACTTTTTTGTTAAACCGTTCAAAATGCGTCGGACTAGCAGCAATTCAATTTTCATATCAATTTTCAAGTAATTTTTTAACTCAGCAAGGGTTTGAATCCAGGAGTTTGAATCCCAGGAGTTACCAGAACGGGAGGCGGATGCTCAACTCATTCAGCCATCGCATCTGGTTACATATTAATATTACGTCTACGTCAAAAATACTAAATCAAAATAAAAACCAACCATCTGACCCTGATTCTTTATTTCCAAAGGACGATCACCGATTTTTTTGTTTTATTTGGCGTATTTACAACATCCACGACGACAACACCAAGCAGAAATCCAATCAGGGATAACGCCTTTTTTTGTGTGTACATTAGTTGTTTAAGCAGATGATATTTCAGTCAGAGACGACTGGTCTTCCTCATTCCACTGCTCCTTGCCCTATCCTAGTAATGCCAAGCATCTGGCTAGGAAGCGATACATATCAATTTTTAAGTCATTGGTTTGACTCGACCAGGATTCGAACCCACTGTAAAAATATATGGATTTTCGGTTAAGAATTATTTATATATTGGCAGAGAGCATTGTTATTCTTTGACGACGGAGTGGGAACCAGGTTATCTAAACTAAAAGCAATAGAATCCCACTCCCATTGTACATGATACTGAGTGATGTGAAATATATGTTATATATGATGATTGGAGTTAATGAAGAAATTTCCTATAAAAGAGACAGTACAGTATACAACATCCTGTTCACCCATGACCACTGGACCGACCCACCTGCCTAATCTGCATATGCATAGAGTGCACCACCTGCAGCTGGTTTGAGTGACAGCCTCCCCAGACTGTGGGGAGTGTTTGATTGGCTGGCTGGGGAATGTCCGGTCACCTGACTCCCTTGGCCTATCCTGACCATACACTAGTCTCAGATAAGTAATTATTCAAAATTCTGCTTCAGAGACACTGAAGAGAAATCACTCTACTCCTAGCTCTTGAGTGAGATACACCTACTTTTGAGCAGGAACCCCAGACACTCTGTCTGATGCTATCTAAATTCACCTATTCAAATTGAGTGTATACACAGCCATAGGACTCCTGTCCCATGGGCTGTCGGCACTGCTTTCAGTATACAGGCTAAAGTGATAATGAGACATAGTGTGGGCAGCATATGAGGAGTGAAGGTGCTAGGTCACATGTAAGGGGGATGGACATGAGTTGCTGCCAATAAAGCATAACTTATTCACTGTTCATCTGTGTGACTGGTTTTCCTTCCTCTTTCCAGACTTGGTTAAATTGATTTAGGCTGATTGCATCACAGGTGAAATGAAGGGGAAGAGTTTTGTAGTCACATGGAGTGCTCAACGCGGCCGAGCATCCATGTTTCTATACCACGATCTACCAAGACGGGAGACGGACGCTCTAACTCATTCGGCCATGCACCTTGAATCTAATCACACAAACCCCTACTCACGTGTAAGTTCCGAGCCGCCATTTCCGGGTATCCCATCATACACCCGTAAAATCCCCGCTTTGCAGTCCCGGGTTTCCGGTATGCTTATATTGTTAATGACGATCTGCACCGTCTTGTGTGGGGGCGCCACTATCGTGAACTTGCACGAGAACTGTGTGTGGAGGTCAAGGCCCTTCGAGAGAGCCACGTGACCAGCGCCGCTTGTGATTGGTTGGAGCGTGAACGAATCACAGGAGGCCTTGGTGAGCTCTGAGCAGCGGCAGGATTCCTCGACGTAGTCTGTGGAGGAAGGGGAGATGGTGTTAGGTTATTAAGCATGTGTTGCCACATTGAAAGGAATACCAAGTGAGATTACTAAAACGTGTTACAGTATAACCCCATTAAAACAAGCTCGGTTACACCAGAAGATCGGTTTATCCAAACTTTTGTCGGTGGCCCGGCAAAATACTACCATTTATCATATACAAAATTTGTTTAAACCAATGTTGGTTAATCCAAATTATCGGTTAATCCAAACAAAATTGTCAGACCCCAGGCCACTTCGAGTACGGTTAAACCAAACTTTGATGTGGTTATAAGGTCATCTGAGACCCCACCAACTTTTTTATATTATAAATGGTAGTATTTTGTAGGGCCGCTGAAAAACGTTTGGATTAACCGATCGTTTGGGTTAACCAACCTTGGTTTAACGGGGTTATACTGTATATACATAAAAAACAATAATCAAAGTGTCCACATACATTGTATATTACATTCATAATGCACCCACGTTTTTGCCAAAGCCAAGTCAAAGGCGAAGCCAAAGCTCAGTTAAACCAATGATCGGTTAATCCAAACAATTTTTTAGGGTCCCTTCAAGTTTGGCTTAACGGGGTTATACTGTACTGCCAAAGCCTATCGTGTCATAAAGAGGCTTGGCGTGCTTGCAAAATTAATTTGGCATGTTTGCACTCCAATAAATAGTATCCTACCCCCGAACCATCTCGAGTTAGATTTCACTTCTATATTTCCAATCATGCTTCATCCCGAATGAATTCACGGTGGGGTTGTTGGAGTTCTCGGAGGCTGAAGACAGTGCTCAGAGTGAACGTCATTGAATACGATTATGACTTATTCAATGTCGTTGACTCTGAACACTGTGGGAAATACACAGATGAAATCGAACTCGAGATGGTTCGGCGGTAGGATACTATTTATTAGAGTTTTACGTCCTAGCCACATCATGTCAGTCATATTAGGACGCGCATCGATTTGTGACAGTACACGCTCATGGCGACTTTATAGTGCTTCCCCACTGGGAAACCAGGCCACCAGCACCAGCACCATGACCATGACAGTGTGCACTCATGGCGATTTTATAATTATAGTGCTGTCCCACTAGGAGACCTGCCCGCCAACACCATGTCCTGATATACCACTCAGTCACATTACTGGCTTACGGGCAGGGAGGAAAGAGTAAGCAGTGCTGGGAATGACAAAACTTTCTTCTCGTGACAATCTCATCCAACGGCGATTTCAGTTACACTACTGGCTGTTTGAGCATGCCCGCGGGCAAAGTCTGACATGAACATGAAGTTATGCGAGTCATTAATGTAATCGTCGACAATGTATGTACAATGTTTTTATGAACGTAACAGTTAATCAAGTGAGGGAGATGCATCACAATATATCAACGATCATGAGTCAAGTGAGTGGTTAGAGTGTCTGACTTTTTTCTAGGTCGGACTCCTAATCTGAAGGTTGGTGGTTCAATTCCCCATGCCCCCACCTCTGCAAATTTGGATATCCACCGCTGTGTATAACTTACAGCGTCATCAAAGGCCTGTTGCCTTCATACCACGTCTATGTCGTGTGGGAGGTTAAAAATCCCTTGGGTCGGTAAAAGTGTAGGCTCGGGCTTTCTATCAATAAACTGTCTAATGGTGAAAACAAGTCTATTCAGACTTATCCATAACAGGCAGCATAAATCTTCAAGAAAAATATAAATCATATAAGTAGTGATCAGGTGGATCAATGAGTTTTTAGGTTAAATGGTAAGGTTTGCTTGATCTTATTAGCACATATATATTAAGATAGTGATGACTGGCTAATAGGAGAAATTAACCTATTCACCGGTTAGGATAATTACGGCGAGGAGATTTTTGTATCATTAAATGTTTTCTGTTTTTATTTGTCTCATTGTGTTTGATTTATATCGAGAGAAGTGGGAGTAGGTGGGTGGCTTTTTTTCAGTGGAGATGTGGAGCTGACGGGTGTCAGTGGAAGAGTGAGGAAGTGTGTGTGACACGGAGTTGGAGGGAGAGTGAGGGAGGGGGGCCTGTGGTTGGCTGGAGAGGATTAGGCCATCAGGATCAGGATAGTGGTGGGCTGGTGATTGACAGGTGGGCGTGGCCGCTTCAATGGCCTCCCCCTGCCCCCAGCAATGACAGCAAATGACCACCACGGTGGTCATTTAACTCCATTATCCTGATACTGAGCTAACCAGGTCCTCGCCCTATCCTAGTAATGTCGATCGCCTGTCTAAGATAGCGACAAGTATCAATTTTTGAAGACCAGTGCATCAGCGCTAACAAAATATGTGTTCAGTTGAATAAAATATTTACACACAAAAAAAAAAATTGATTCGACCAGGAATACAATTCTTGACTTTCCGCACGTGAAGCCTGCGCTCTACCCGATTCAGCCACTCCGTCCATGGGTTCGTGGGTAGGAACAGACAGAGAAAAATATGCAAATTAGATGGTTTTGATGCATTTATCAGGCATTTATTGCAGCATCCGGCGAAGTGACTGAGAAGACTGAATATTGATGAGTGCATGTCCCCTGGTGAAGTTATAAGATCATACAGGCCCCGGGAATCGCGGCAGGCGTTCTGACCACGCCCCTTTGTGCCTGACTCATGGCTTACGAACAAATCCCCAAACAAGGAATTATAATGAGTGTTTAAATGTCGGGTTAATATATGACAGAAAGACAGAACCATACACACGATGACACGCACAATTATATGCTGTATAAGCCATTATATGAGTATAAAAAGAGGCCGGAAACTTCCATCTGCTCCTCAGCCCTATCTACTCCCTCAGTCATCTACTGGAGAAGCCTACACTTCCATCTTACTAATCCTCAGATCTGTTGGGGAAGCTTCCGCCTTACTATACTCATATATATATATATATATATATATATATATATATATATATATACATCATATTAATATGCATGTATGTGTATTAACAATATATGTATGTGTATGAGTATGCATCAATATTCATTGTTACGCATTATTATTCATTGTTAAACATTGAGCATGTTGGCGAGGCTAACATGTATAATTTGCGAACGAGGCAATCTAGCTTTGTTTACATCACACCTCCTTTGACAGTCTCAACTCAGTCTACCTCGCTGCCTCTTACTGTTCACTTCGCTTTCCCACCCGCCCACCCACTTTCTGGGGGGGTGAACGCTGATTGTCTTCTCACTGCAGAAATCTGAATATGTGATGTTGCTGGTACGAACATGAACTTCTCCCCTGGTCGGCACACAAATTGACAGGTCCTGACGCCCACCTGCATAGCCTGTCCTCAGGCCGAATTGATTTCTTGATTAAGCCTTTCAAAAGTTTCATGTTCTCTTTTTGTCCTGTTACTTAGCCGAGTGAAGCGAATTAATATTCATTGCTATACATTAATATACATTGCTATGCATTACTGTGCATTGCTATGCATGTATATTTCCGTAAATCGGTAAATGTCTAATATATAGATATATGAATACATGAGGGTATGGGTGTATGAATGTATGGATGAGTGAATGTATGAATGTATGAAGTTATGAAGGGATGAAGGGATGAATGGATTGTTTGTTTGTTTGTTGTTGTTTTAAGTCCTAGCAACATATAAGGTCATATCAGGACGGGAAATGACGATATAAATAAATACATAAATATATAAATGCATGAGTATTTAAGTGCATAAATATATAAATACCTGAATACATGGATACATAAATACATAATTAAATAAATAAATAACACGTATATACAAATATGTATATATATATATACAAATATGTATATATATATATATACATATGAATAACTCAAAACATCAAAACATCAATACACCAGTATATAAATATGTAAATGCACACATACATATTCAGGTATATAAATCTATACTAGATGTGCGAGTTTGGGTATTGCACTCAGACTAACACTTAACAGAGTATGACTCTGTTGGCGGATCTTTAGTAAATTGTGGCGCTGTCAAGAAATCACCTCCGGATTCGATGACTCAGCAGTCACACACACACACACCCTACGCACCCCTCCCCCCCCCCTCCCCCCCCCCGTACACTTACGCACAGACACTGAGACACTCAAATCCACACACACACTGACACACATACACACAGTTCACGTCATTCGACACAAATCGATATCAATCTGAAAAGTGAGAGGTGAGCTCAAATTGCACGATTGTATTTGATATAAATCTGCATTTTTCACCAGTTGAAAAAAGAGCCATTTCAGTTTAGGTTGTCGCAATGGGATTAGTGTGTGTGTGGGTACGTGGATGTGTGTGTGTGGATGTGGGTGTGTGGATGTGTGTATGGGTGGGTGTGGGTGGATGTGTGGATGTGTGTATGGGTACGTGGATGTGTGTGTGGGAGTGTGTTGGTGTGGGGGTGTGGATGGGTGTGTGTGTGATTGTGGGTGGATGTGTGGATGTGTGTGTGGGTACGTGGATGTGTGTGTGGGAGTGTGTGGGTGTGGGGATATGGATATGGGTGTATGGGTGGGTGGGTGATTGTGGGTGGATGTGGGGATGTGTGTGTGTGGGTACGTGGATGTGTGTGTGTGGAAGTGTGTGTGTGGATGTGTGTTTGTATGGGTGTGTGTGGGATTGTGGGTGGGTGTGTGGATGTGAGTGTGTACGTGGATGTGTGTGTGTGGGAGTAGGTGGGTGTGGGTGTGTGAATGTCTGTGTGTATGGGTGGGTGTGAGATTGTGTGTGGATGTGTGTGTGTGGATGTGTGTGTGGTTACGTGGATGTGTGTGTATGGGAGTGTGTGTGCGTGTGTGGATGTGGGTGAGTGTATATGGGTGTGTGTGGTGTGAGTGGGTGTATATGGGCTTGTGAGTGGGTTGGTGTGCGTGTGTGGGTGTGTGTGGGTGTAAATCTGGGTGTGGGTGTGCGTGTGCGGGTTTGTGTGTGGATGTGTGTGTGTGGGGGGGGGAGGTGTGGGGGGGGAGTATGTGTGTGGTGTGAGTGAGTGGGTGCGTGTGCGGGTTTGGGTGTGGGTGTGGGGGGGTTTGGTGGGAAGCCCGTGTGCTGTCACCAATTAACTCCGTCAAGGCCACCTCAAACTAGGCGATAATTTGACTTGAACCCACATTCCAAGTGATGGGGTTTAATTACTTTCCTGCTCATGACAAGCACGTAGATATCGATATCGACCACCTTATCGATGTTGTTCTCTTCAATCGAATGTTTTGCATATTTTTCTCCGTCTGTTCCTACCCCGAATCCATAGAGCGCAGACTTCCCGTGCGGAAGGTCTGGAGTTCGAATCCCAGCCAAGTTAAACCAATAACTTATCAAATTGATACTTGTTGCTACCTAACCTGGCACTCGGCATTATTAGGATAGAGCAAGGATTGGTAGGTTCATTGTCAGGATAATGTGACCGTGTGGGATATCAGGTCATGGTGCCCACGGCCTATCCTGGCGCTCAGCTTTACTAGGATATAGTAAAGAACAGACATTAACTCTCAATTTTCACACGGTCAAGCAGGGGAAAACACTCCCGCTGTCAAACCAATGACTTAAAGATTTACACTTGTCGCTACCTAGCCTGGTACTCGGCTTTGCTAGGATATGGTAAAGAACACGCGTTAACTCTCACTTTTCACAAGGTCATGCAATGCAAGTAGGAGAAAGCACTGCTGCTATAAATAGCATAGCACCATTGATGCCCAAATCTGACCACGAACGGCACCAGATTATTGCCTAAAATGCATTACAAGTGAAAACTACACGTCAAGTCCTTTGATATCCGGCAAAGTCCGGTTTGTGTCTGTTGCATATCCATTGATATCCGTGGATATCCGTTGATATCCGGACCAATCCGTTACAAGTTTTGAGCATGCACAAAACTTGTAACGGATTGCGGTGGACTGATGTATGCGGTTACCATCCGTTACCGTCTGTTACTGTCCGTACCCGTCCGTTCCCATCCATTCCCGTCCATTACATATCCATTACACTTCTGTTGCCATTCGTTATAGTTATTTTTGTATACTGAATTGTACATTGATCGTTAGATACGTTATCAACCGTTACCGTCTGTTACCGTCTGTTACCCATCCATTACTATCTGTTACCCATCCGTTACCGTCCATTACAGAATCACACCGGACTAGAATATTTGTGTCCGGCTCTATCCGTTTCCTCAATCCGGCGAGGTATGACAGGGGCTTAAGCATTATGCATGTTTCAGTGTCACAATTTTGAATACATGTACTCTTTTCTATTCTCACCTGGATGAACCCTTCTAAAATTGCATGTGGTTTCTCTGAATGGCTCCTATTCAAAACGTGTCTAGGAAATAATATGGTTCTTGTTCTAAATATTGCATTTAGATTTTGTGTCACATCAAAAGATGCGTAGTGCTCTCCACTGCAGCCATTCTTACTTGCAGTCCTGCTTTTCTTTTAATGGTGCCTTAAAAGTAGATGTATGCGGAAAACAATAAGTCTAATTGCCAAGAGCTGTAACCTATTTCAGTTTTGATCACGGATTCCCCCTATATAGGGTATGCACTGACGTCATGCTAAACGGAAGTGCGGCCATTGTGGCGATAGTAACCGCAATAATAAAGACAGTCACACTGCAAACTCAATGGCAGTGAGCAATCTTCCTACAGAAAAAGTGAAATATCTCTAAATCCACACCACCTAGAAACAAACTGATTGGAATACACATAGAAAACATGTTTACCAAAAAGATTATATTAAATTAATAAGGTTAGGGTTCTGGATTTCTATTAATTTTGAATAAACCTGACGTTTTGCACTGCACGTACCAGCAAACTCAAGGCATTGGCCATGACAGTCAGCAATCTTCATACAGAAAAAGTTAAATATCTCTAAAACCACACCACCTATAAACAAACTGATTGGAATACACATATAAAACATGTTTACCAACAAGATTATATTAGATTTATATGGTTAGCATCCTGCATTTCTATGAATTTTTAATAAAACTAACGTTTTGCACTGCACATACAGGCAAACTCTATGTGATGTTTACTGGTTGATATCGCCACAATGGCCGCGCATCCGGTTGATGTCGTCACGTGAATACCCTATATTTGGGACAGACATTGAAGAAAAACCCATACAAGGATATGATCCGTTGGGACTGAATTTTCTACTTGCCTGAGTGGCAAAACTACTGATCCAAGCCCAAGTCAGCCAATTGAAACTGAAATCTGCTACTGCTGATCAGAAAAAACAATGACTTGCCCGTTCAGCACGTCACCGAGAACTTCACCCGCCCGACCGAGTAAACTAGGTGCCCCGGGCAACCGGGCAGTCCTTATTCATTAACTTATTGTCCTAGCCTGTATACGTCTACTCAAGTCAGCTTATCGGTGAATGTGAGGCAGCCTTAAGGAAGTCGTTGACGCATCCTGAGCGCTTGCTATCCCAAGCTCCATCTCCTTAAACTATTGCTCGCCTCTCTTGTGGCACACTGTCCCCGGTCCCCTGGTCCCAGACGCGTGCTGTTCTCTCTCCTTAATCATGCTACTCTGCTCGCATCGTGTAATTAAGCAATTTGCCTAGTCGTCTTTGAGGCAGAGCTGATCCTGCATGTGTGAGGCTGATATTAGTGATACTTATTACATGGAGGCAATCAGGAAGCCAGCTGCCTGCGTGACATATGTTCTAATTCACAGAGGCGTGACGACAGGTCCATGTTGTAGTTACTTAAAGTTGTACAATCCGATGGTTTTGAGTTTATCGCATTTAAATAAATATATGCATATATATGTGATGCATAATGCGTTATACTGGTATAAATACAAGGGGAACATATACTCTATATCTCTATTCCTCCTGAATATGTATGTATATATTTAGTTTAATACATATATATATATATACATTTATATATTTAGTTTAATACATACATATATATATATACATGCATATATTTAGTTTAATACATATATATATATATATATATATATATATATATATATATATATAGACGAATGGCACAGTGTACAACTGGTGTAGCGTCCATGCTTAGGCTCTTGCCGGTGACGGCGCCAAAGGTCATGTGAGGGGGGGGGCATACATCAAGTAAGGCACCCAATCAAGAATCAAGGAGCAAATAAACGTATGATTCCCTTCCCTGCCTTCATACTCGCATAATGCGTATACATCACACACACATATACACATATATATATATGAATATATATATATATGAATATATATGAATATATATATATAGGTATGTATGTATATATTTATTTAAATGTGATAAAGTCAAAACCATATATATATATATATATATATATATATGGGATATATAATTTATTACTATGAGTATAAAGGGGCGGAGCTATATTCCTATATCCTGCAGGATCCTAGCATTTATTGCTGCCTTTATTATTAACCCACAATATATTATTGTTATATTCGCTGCGGGCTGGTTCCTGCTGCGCTATCCTGGCGCCCCACCATGTTGTCATATGCCAGTCAGACCTTGTCAGGGTCACATCAGCGCCAGTTGATAGATATAGATGATCCATTGTCTGTGAGCCGTCGCCAACCATACAGGTATAGAGTCTCATTTGATTATGGATGTGCATGTCAGGCTAAGCAGTAGTGATGTGGGAAAAGGCAGACACCACAGTCACCAATCCTCCTCATGTCCATTGATCCATATTGTAGAAGCTCAGCAAGTTGAATCCATCCCATAAGCTGTAACTAGCCATATCAGGTTTCAGGCCTAACTGACTTGGAGATGTTGACGTCTCGATGTCTGGGAGTAGAGTGCCGAGAATGTGTCACTACGCTCCTTATATAGTTGCTGGGTAGGCCAGTCCTAACGAAGAGATGGGACAAGTAGGACGGTCCAAACATGTGCTGTAACCACTATAAAAGGCAAACTACCTGTTAGGAAGCAGTCTCCATATATTCACTGCTATGTTACATGAGCTAACCAGTTCCTGCTCTATCCTAGTAATGCAGACTGCCAGTCTAGCTAGTGACACGTATCAATTTATATGTCATTGGTTTGACTTGACCAGGGTTCGAACCCACAAACCCATGGGTTCGGATCCCCCAATCTCCCAAAACAGGAGGCGGACGCTCAACTCATTCGACCATCCCATCTGGTCCCAAACTAAGGGAAGGTCAATTATAAAATTCATCTTTATATATATATGTACTATGTAATTTATTATGTGGACATAAATAACGGCACCTCTTAATGTGTCTCTCTAACCACCTTAACTTCCATGTTATTCGTTATTCACTGTGGAGCGGGCATTCTCTCCTCCCCCACCTCCTTTACCTGTGAGCCAACTGTCACTCTGCTCACTTTCAAATATGTATGTGATGTATAATGTATTATGCGAGTATAAAGATTTGCAAGGTAATATTACTTATTATTATTATTGTTATCCTCTGTAAGATACAACACTGTACCGGTGGCGCCATCTCGCCCACCTCGCCTCCTCGGTATGTTGACCAGTGTCAGTCGCACCGGTGTTGACCAGTGTCAGTCGCAGCAAGTGATTTATACAAAGACTGAGGAATAAGTACAAAGAACTGCTGGTGGTGGCGCCACCATAGGCGAATGTGCCGCAGCAAATCACTGTGAGTCTGTTAATGGACGATAACGGATCAAAATGATAATAGGAAAAATACCTCATACCGATCATTTATACACGTATATACATATACTAACTATATATATATATATTCAATGCAATTCCATTGCAGGGATAAATAGTTTTGCACCTGTCTTGACATGTTCTTGCCAGTGTGAAACCTCTATTTGCTCCCCGAGAGCGTGCCGCTGATAACTTGCAAAAGCCAGCAGCACTTCACTTTTGCAGGCAGCTTTCATGAAATATATACATATATATATATATATATATATATATATATATATATATATATGTGTGTGTGTGTGTGTGTGTATGTGTGTTTCTGATGTTTGATTGCAGTGAAATTATCATTGCAGATATTTTAAATGAGATAAAATAACACTTCACGTGATTATGCTCACCAGCTCTGTCATCCTCTGCCTCAGAGTGCTGACTCAGGTCACCCGCACCCGGTGCTAATTAGTAACCATAGTAACATCCACACACCCATGTGTGCGGGCAGCTGGGTCCACTGCTACCCCACCAGTGCACCACACACGCTGTCCACTTAGTGTGCGCTATAGGAGGGCGCGCGTTCAAGTCACTTCCAGTTGACGCGGTGATAAGAAACCAGCTTTTTATTGTATTTACATTCGCAATAACCGCCAAATTTCACTTCCTGAGTAAGTTATGCTCCTAAATAACATTATTTAGATCCTAGCAGTGAATAGATTTGTGCATTTTGTTTTATTTGCATTTGCCAGCGCCGGCCTTAATATCGCTTGGATTTTGGGTTTAATTTGACCGAATTTCACTTATTGAGTAAGTTATACTCCTAAATAACATTATTTCAACTCCGGAATGAATATTTATGGTTCTAAATAACATAATTAGATCGTAGCAGTGAATAGATTTGTGCTTTTTGTTTTATTTACTTTCGCTTCAATGCTGCGACTGCCATTGTTTTCACCGCCTCGAATAGTTGCTAGGACACAATGCGCTAAGAACCCGGATGTCCACGCAATCCTATTACTGCGTGTGCCCCCCTGTGTTTGCCATGTACACTGCGTCAGTTTTCTGGATTGATACAGTGTGCTTCATCCTGACCCAAACATCAGCTGATCACTCCTGGTCTGCTGGGTCCCAGCAGAATAATCTCAGAAGACTCACTATTTAGAACATGGCTTATTTTGTGATAAAATTAAAGTTGCACAGTCCGATGGTTTTGAATTTCTGTTTTTTTTCTGAGATAAATATATTAGATCGATCACTAGTATCTACGTTATATTAGTTCAAAGTTACTTTTATTTTAAATGGTAAACTTTTGAGATATTTTGCATGCAAACATGGAAAATTAGTTTTGGCAAGCTTGCCAAAATTCTGACACCATAGACTTCTGCAGCAACAGGTTCTGCTAAATTGACTCAATATTGCCTTCTACGCAGAAACAAATATATATATATATATATATATATGTGTGTATATGTAAGTGCATCAATATCTAAGTTAGATATGTAGAATCAAATCTAGATAATTGTTTTTTTGTTGAAAATTTGATATTTCCTCGGACTATGCAGCTTTCAATGGCTTATGTCAGTTTGTTGAACTTCGCAGTCAATCTCTACTCATAATAAGTTCAGTTTGTTGTCGTTTGTTGAGGTTTTTAAATCCTGGCAACATCTCATGCCATATCAGGATGGGTACCAACTTGTGATAGTCTGCACTTATAGCAATTTAATAGTGCTGCGTCACTGGGAGACCAGACCACCAGCATCATGACCCAATTCCCCACTTAGTCACATTATTCTGATACTGAGTGAACCAGTCCTTGTCCTATCCTACTAATGCCGAGTGCCAGGCTATGTAGCGACAAGTATCAATTTTATAAGTCATTGGTTTGACTCCGTGGGTTTTGAAAATTTGATGTTTTCATCGGACTATGCAGCTTTAAATTCCCCTATTCAAATAAGCAGTATTAATCTATGAACTCTTCACGGAAACATCCTTATGAGCATAGCCCTAAAGCCCTGGTTACATAGCCGATGGTAACTTGGCAATAACATGGGTGAGCCGTGATCTCGGATTTAATTTTTGGACATGTTCAAAAGAGCGGTCCGTTACAGGCTGAATTTGCATCTGTGATGCTAATGTACTCTAGCATACTCTAGCGTACTCTAGGATACTCGAGTGTATTCTAGCATACTTGGACGAAGCCCTGGTCACATAGCGGTTAGTGGACATAGGTGAACATAGTGGAGGCTAACATAGTTGAACATAGCGGCATCCGTACCATAATGTATTTATCGGTACCATACCATATTTATCCGTACCAAACCTGCCATACCTTAATGCATTCCAATGTAGTTTAACATACTTACACCATGGTTGACCCATGTTAATCTATCCTACGGATCACTACGTCCACTAATTGCTATGTGACCGGGCCTTTAATAATGTCACATGCACAATGTCAACTCAAAATGTGTCATGTTCCGGCCACAGGTTTTTTTTTTTTTTTACACGTTTCCACTTCAAATATCTGAAAACTTAGCCGTTTAAGATAAAACATACTTCAACTTCAAGCTAAAGTGAGGTATGCTATAACAATAACTTTAATATAATTATTTATCCTTATGAGACATATCCTCATGAGACAGCTCCTCATGAAACAAATCCTCATGAGACAGCTCCTCATGAGGTAGATCCTCACAATACATATCCTCATGAGACAGAATCTTATATGATAGAACTTCGCAAGAAAGATCCTCATGAAACATCCTCATGAAACAAATCCTCATGAGGTAGATCCTCATGAGACAGACCCTCATGAGAAAATCCGCATGAGACAAATCCTCATGAGACAGATCCATATATGATATATCCCCATGATATAGATCCCTATGAAACCCATCCCAATGAAACATATTCCCAAGAGATAGACCCCTATGAAACAGATCCCCATGATATAGATTCCTATGAAACAGATCCCCATGAAACATATCCCCAAGAGATAGACCCCTATGAGACATATCTCCATGAGATAGATCCCTATGAAACAGATCCCCATGAAACATCTCCCCAAGAGATAGACTCCTATGAAACATATCCCCATGAGATAGATCCCTAGGACTATATCATGAGACATATCCTCATGAAGCAAATCCTTATAAGATAGATCGTCATGAGATATATCCCTATGAAACAGATCCCTATGAAACATATCCCCAAGAGATAGGCCCCCATGAAACAGATCCCCATGATATAGATCCATATGAAACATATCCCCATGAAACATATCCCCAAGAGATATACCCCTATTAAACATATGCCCATGAGATAGATCCCTATGAAACAGATCCCCCATGAAACATATCCCCAAGAGATAGACCCCTATGAAACATATCCCCATGAGATAGATCCTTATGACTATAGTATGAGACATATCCTCATGAAGCAAATCCTTATTTGATAGATCGTCATGAGATAGATCGACATGAGATAGATCCCTATGAGACAGATCCTTGTGCCAGGTTCTTGCGAGTTGTGTGACGTCATGACGTACGGTCCTACCGACGTCCCTGCAAGTAACGCGTCACAAACCACGTCGTACATCTCAGCCCGCCGTTGCACACGCGCGGGATGCAGGAATTACTCATCCACCCGACAGATGGCGCCACGATCGGTGAGATCTGCCCCGCCCCCTGGTGGACGTGGCAGGAACGGATCCCAGTCTCGAGCCGCTAAATTGACCGAAAGTGTCCAGTGAAGCTATCCACTGCCTAGTAGTTGGTTGGTTGGTTGGTTGTTGTAGTTTTACGTCCTGGCAACATCTGAGGTCCTATCAGGTCGTGTACCGACTTGTGACTGCGCAATCATGGTGACTTTATAGTGCTGCCCCACTGGGAAATCAGGCTGCCGGCACCATGACCCAATATCCCACTCAGTCACATTATCTTAACACTGAGCTAACCAGTCCTTGTCCTATCCTATTATAACCAAGCGCCAGGCTAGGAAGCGATAGGTATCAATTTTCTAACCGATTGGTCTGACTCGACCGCGAACCAAACTCCCGATCTCGCACACGCAAGGCCCGTGCACTCTACAGATTCGGCCACTGCGTAGTAGTAGATCAGATTTAGCAGATGGACAGGGTTATCTCTGTTAACCCATAATACTGAATTTATAATAGCTAACCAACTAACCTCCTTCAAAATCTACTAATATACCCTACCTAAGTACCCACTGACCTACCTATTTACTCTTGTAATGTAAACGGCCTGGGGCCGTATGTATGAACCGTTTTTTATCGACTCCGGTGTTAAGAGCCGCTGCCAGGGTAGCTAACACCGGTATTTTGAAATGGATCATGGGGTATGTACGGTGCCAAAGCGCAGTGGCGTTAACTAACATCTCAGTTATTTATAATTTGGGGAACTATGCGGCAGCAGTAGCGGTGTTAATATCGCTTCAATTTTTGGTTTATTTTGACCAAAATTTGACAGTGGGGTTAATATGGCTTTGATTTTTGGTTTAATTTGACCAAATTTCACTTATTTTGTATGTTATTCTGTTAAATAAAATTGGTCAAATTAAGCCCAAAATCGAAGCGATATTAACGCCGCCGCCGTATCGGCGGCCATTTGTTTTGTTTACATTCGACAATATGAAAATCGCCGCCGATGTAGCAGCGGCATTATTATTGCTTCGATTTTGGGGTTGATTTGGTCAAATTTCACTTTTAGAGTATGTAATTCTGTTAAATATGATAGCATTGAATAGATTTGGGCCTAATTGGTACCTAACACCGCCCTTAAACCTGCTATGGAGTGGTGTTAGCATACCCGGTCTTAAACTTGCGGTGTTTGCGTAACACCGCTCTATACATACTGACTTTTTCGCCGCTAACCTAGAAATCCCGTCCAAAACCAGTTTTGGCTCACTAACACCGCCCCATGCATATAGCCCCAGAAGACCAGTCCCTCGGCGCTGACAAAATGCATGTTCTGATGAATATAGTGCTTTACCAAAAATATAAAAAATAAATAAAGGGGAGTTAAAAATGTGTGATAGATGCAGGGAGGTATTACAAATCAAATTGACCGGAAGTTGCTGGTGAGTTTTTAGTGAAGTGGGTTCGTGGCGACTCCCTGGGGAATCGGTGACCGTCGGGTGAACGCTGGCCTCCAGCAGTCCGAAGTGTGACACATTTTCGCGGTTTAGAAGTGTAGAAGTCGGCACTGACCTATCGGTCAAGGAGCCACATAGCCAGGTGGACATGGGTAGGATGATGACATCATGGAGCCTAGGTGGTGTAATGGTTACCATACACGCCCGGAATTGTTATCTATTTAAAAAAAAAATAATGTATTGCCCATAATGTATAAGCTCCCGCGAGGGTGCTTGTTTTCAGCTGGACAGGTGTGATACAGGTTTGGTCTGGTCCCGCACCCAGGAGTGTTTACCTGTTCCTGCTCGGGCCAGCCTTTTGCGGCTTTGGGTATTAGTAGTCTCTATGTTAGTTTTTTTTGTATTTTTCCAGAGTTTTTTGTCTAATCTGTATATGATATCTTAGCCTACTATGTACACCTAGATGACATACATGTCTGCGGGAGAGGATCCCATCCCATTATGATTTGTTACAGCATCCTTTCACCCAAGACCTGTCCTTAGATAGTGCAAGAGATGTGGGTTTCGATTCCCACTCTAGGCACAATATTTCGCATTTTCATCACCAGCATGATGTTGGCGCCATGACCTGGATCCTGTACAAGCTACACGCTACATGGTTGTTGAACCTACCCTGTGTATATATGCGTGTAAATTCATTGCCTGGATGTATGTAATTGTAAGCATTACATTACCATTTAAAAGACTTTTAGGGAGACAAGTGTAGTAGCCTGCACTGACCTCTCAGTCAGGGAACCACATAGATAGGTGGGTGTGGATAGTGTGGTGACATCAGGGAGCCTAGGTGGTGTAATGCTTAGCATACAAGCCTGGAATGCAAGAGCTGTGGGTTTCGATTCCCGCTTTAGGCATACTATTTCTCATTTTCATCACCCCCACAACAGAAATTACTTTATTTATAGATATGTCCTCTCGCCATGGACGCACTGTCCATAATGTATGCAATAATACATTTTATTATGCATCTACTTTCGTTGCCTTTGGACCTGATGCAGTGCTCTAATTGGTAGAGCATAGGCTTCCCATGCGGAAGGTCGGGAGTTTGAATCCCAGTTGAGTCAAACCGATGACTTATAAAATTGATACTCGTCGCTTCCTAGCCTGGCGCTCGGCATTAATAGGATAGGGCAAGGAGTGGTTAGCACAGTATCAGGATAATGTGACTGTGTGGGATATCGGGTCATGGTGTTGGTGGGCAGGTCTCCCAGTGGGGCAGCACTAAAATTATAAAGTCACCATGAGTGCACACTATCGGTACCCATCATGATATGACCTTAGATGTTGCCAGAAAGTAAAACTCCAACAAACAAACATCGTTGCCTTTGATGCTTCAACCTGATTGCAATGGAACAGGAGTGGAACCCTCAACCATAGCAAAGACCCTATAATACTAAGACGGCTCACTCAGCCTGTACTGTGTGATCAAAATAATCAAACCCACCACTTGGTGCGCTGGCTGTTCTCTTGGTTAAACAGGTGCTATATTATATGTATATATGTATATATGAATGTGAAAGATGTGTGATGATGGCAATGATGATGATGATGCTGATGATGATGTGTATTTGTTCATAGCAATTTCATATTGATGTGTATTCATACTTACTTATCTCATGTATAATATAATTGTATGTGTTTACATGTGAAACAGCAACCACCAGCCGGGCTGATTAAACCCACCACAAGGTGGCAGTGCAAAATTTACATTACCGTGGGAGAGATAGGGAGTGAGCTGTCTTAGTGTTATAGGGTCTTAGACCATAGGCTTTAAAACTGCATAGTCCGATGAAGCATCAATTTTTCAAAATCAAAGCAATTATCTAGATTTGATTCTACGTATCTAACTTAGATAGTGCTGCCCTTATTAAGTATTTGTTGCCACATAGAAGGGAACGCTGAGTCGATTTAATAGAACCTGTTACTGCAGAAGCCTATGGTATCAGAGTTTTGACGTGCTTGCCAAAATTATTTTCACATGTTTGAATTTCAAATATCTCAAAAGGTAGCCATTTCAATTAAAAGTTACTTCAAACTAAATTAAGGTAGATTATAATGATCAATTTAATATATTTATGTCAGAAAAATGTCAGAAACTCAAGACCATCGGACTATGCAACTTTAAACAAGCTAACAAGAAGCGCAAATAATTGGTTTTCCAATCCTAATATAATGGGTCCCATTTTTCATGGCGGGTCAGGACGTGACTTCCGGTCGGCGGCCATCTTGTTGTCCGGGCTTATCGCGCGCAGGGGACGCCGGGAGGAAATGTGCGCATGCGAGGATAAGGTGGAGGCGACACCTACATGATGATAGCGGAATGAAGCCCTCTGGAATGTTAGCTCGTTGGTTGGTTATTGGATTTTTACGTCCTAGCAACATCTAAGGTCATATCAGTACAGTATCAGACTTGTGACAGTGTGCACTCATGGCAACTCTATAGTGCTGCCCCACTGTGAAATCAGGTCGCCGGCATCATGACCCGATATCCCACTCAAGTCACATTATCCTGATACTGAGCCAACCAGTCCTTGCCCTATCCTATCAATGCAGAGCACCAAGCTAGGAAGCGATGAGTATCAATTTGATAAGTGATTGGTTTGACTCGACCTGGAACCGAACTCCTGATCTCCGGGACGCAAGGCCTGTGCTCTACTGATTCAGCCAACGCGCGCGCTGGAATGTTAGCTGTGGGGGTGGGGGTGGGGGTGGAGGGGGGGCATGGCTGATAGGACACGTCACGTGACCACAGACCAGGCAGGCAGTCCGCCATAGATTCCCACAGCGCGATGTCACTCAGGGCAGAGCATCTCTGATAAGTCTGCACTAATAGTCCTTATTATCGCGGCGTTTGTGTGTATATATATATATATATATCAACATAAATCAGAGGTTAGATATCAATTCAAAGTAGCATATATATAAATATATACCCCACCCCACCCCTACTACACCTTCTTTCAAAACCTATTACCTAACATTTTCCTTTAAATTGACATAAAACCTGTCTGATGTAAGTCCCCACTGCAATCTCAGACCTCCGATCCCATCATTAGACCACATAATACAGAACACTTGTGATGGGATTAAAAAATGGGCGGGTTTCTCACATTTGATATTGGTGATTGGATCCACTGATTTGCATGTTTACAATATAATATACATATGTGTATTGGAGATATGTTATATCTTTTTGGAAAAAAGAAGAGAGAAAGCAAAGGAAGAAAGAAGTATTTAAAGACAATTCTAGAATCATCTTGTACATTTATTGATGCATGCTCACCAAGTGCATAATACATATCTTGAACTGGAATTGTATGCAGTTACTATTACAACGAATAGTCAATTTATATTATGCTCCTATTATCGAACAGGTTTTTCATGTGGTTATTATTGCAACTGATATTGTCATTTATGTACCAATAAATTGTACCAGGCTGGTAGCAACCAGTATCAATTTTAGGCCATTGGTCTGACCCTGCTGGGTTTCAAACCCCCTACCTTCCGCACACGAAGCCTGCGCTCTACCGAATCGACCACCGCGACCGGTGCAATGTGTAATGCGTAATGTATAATGTGTAATATATAATATAGATATATAATATAGACTTAACATAGAAATACTATAGATATAATATAGATATAATATAGATATAACATAGATATAATATATATAATGTGTTCTATAACGACATTATGGGAATATAAACAAGGACACTCTTCCCACACAGTTCCATCCATAGTGGGTGCGCAACTAATGATACCTGTGTTAGTTCCTATTCTAGCCACTAGCGCCACTGGCGAGTGGTCAGACCTGCCTACAGCGGTCTCAATATGGCAAGATTCTAAGGGCACAGAGCCCCCTAGCGGTACAGACCCAGATGTACCCCGCAAACACCCGAGATGACAACGAGGCTCTGGAGATGGGCGGACAACATGGCCCTCAGCGACCAATAATATGTGCCCTTTCGTCAGGGGACCAATCAGAAAGTCTCTTTCATCTGAATAAGTTTAGCGGGTAATGACAAACGAAAGGAGTTCCTCAGGGCGCGTTCGGGTAAGGATGTAAACAGGAAGTTGCGGGGGAATTGCAAACTGGGAAGGTGTGGATAGAATTCTACTTCTACCCTACTGCCTGCTTCGGTCTCTCGCCTTCCTGTCTTTAATGTCTTCATTTTTGTTCTATTTCTTGTCCTTCTTTATAACAGAGTGCCGTCACTTTTAGGGTGATGTACAATAAAACCAAGATATTGTAAAGATGAAGCCAGTTTTAGTCAACAGACTTTTACCAATGTAAAACACAAACAAACTTTAGATTCCCAAGAACAACTGAAATGTATCACCTCTTGTAATTTTACCTATGCTTTGTGAGTTAGACTTTGCTGTCATTTGACACAAATTTACCCATTTCAAACTTACATCAAAGATAATTTTTGCTCTCCTTTGAAACAAATCTGATTTGTCGTGTAAATTTCAATGCAATAATATAAATGTGATTAACACAACTTGACAGAATAAATACCACTAACTTTTCACTATAAATATGGTCCTTATTGCTGACATGGCATAAAACGATTACCAATCAATCAACCATTCCATTCCTATTTCTTGTGCAGTATTTGCGTTCCTGATTCGCTAAGAAAAAGATGAAAATCGTGATTGGAGCTGAACAATGTCCAATTCAGCAAAGCTGAGCCCTCTAGCCTTACACTAATTTACACAGCAGCAATTGTTTGTGCAACGAGCCCCCTTCCCCCAGCACAAAAAGTAAACATCGCCTCTTGAGGGCCATAGAGTTACAATGAAAATGTGAAGTGTAAATGCGCAAATCTCCAGTGTGATAAAAATCGGATGGGTGACTGGGTGGTAAAAGTTTGTGTTGCCACTTAGTTGCCAGAGGAGAAACACTGATTTTGGTAGCGGCTGAGTGAGTGGCTAAATTCCCATGGGCGGCTCTGGTGGGCGTTGCTGAGGCAGCCACCCATTGGTCGAGGCCACGTACCCATAGCAACCACGAGTTCAGTGCGTGGGTGGCTGTCCTGAGCTGCATATCTCTTCCATAGCGGACCAGACGGGATGGCCAAATGAGTAGAGCGTCCGTCTCATGTTTTGGGAGATCGGGAGATCAGAACCCATGAGTTTGTGGGTTCGAATCCTGGTCGAGTCAAACCAATGACTTAAATATTGATACTTGTCACTTCCTAGCCTGGCGCTCGGGATTATTAGGATATGGCTCAACTGGTTGGCTCAGTGTCAGGATAATGTGACTGAGTGGGATTTCAGGTCATGGTGCTGGTGACCTGGTGTCCCAGAGAGGCAGCACTATAAAGTCGCCATGAGGGCGCAGTCACAAGTAGGTACCCGTTCTGATATGACCTTAGATCTTGCTAGGACATAAAACAACAACAAACAAACAAACTTCCCCAGCGAATCAGCTACAATTTCTTTTTGTTTGTTAGTTGATTAAGCAGTGGAATTTTCAATCGCAGACAATTTAGTCTTCCCCATTCCACTGCTCCTTGCCCTATCCTAGTAATGCCAAACGCTAGGCTAGGTAGCAACAAGTATACATTTTCATGTCATTGGTTTGAGTCAACCAGGATTCGAACCCATGGGTTCGAATTCCATGACCTATCAAAATAGGAGGCTGGCGTTCAACTCATTCACCCACCCCGTCTGATGAATTCTGAAACAGTTCCTTTCATCTACCGCCCCACTTCTCCTGCGTCTCTTTCTACTTTCCCCTTCGCTTCATAATTCTTAATTCCCCAATGCTTCACTCTCTGCTGTATCGGCATCACCATTCCGCACAATCATCTCGGACAAATCCACCTACGTTCGGCAATTATTTCCCAACAACAAATGCGCTTGCACTGTTGCAGATGGCTCTCGCATATGCAAAGAATGCTCTCAGCGCTCCATAATGATGCGCCCAAAGGAACTGCCTGCCCACCATATTGTAGAGAAATCCTTTCGAATTACCCTGTACCCGCCCCCCCTCCCCCTCTCGCCTGCTTACTTCTCTTGCTCTCCACCCATAACCATTACTCAGCTGTGAGTAGAGAGTGATGGCTTCTGTACACTCTCCACCCACAGGTCGCTCAGGTCGGCGTGCTCTCCACCAGAACGCCATTAGGACCTGCAAACAAGCCCGGTTTGGCCGTCAGGCATGGACGCCATCAGTCTCACCTGACACTCTCCTGACACTCTCCAATCACAGCTGGCTGTCAAGGAATAATATTGCCCCCCCCCTCCACCCCTCCATCTCCCCCACCTCCAGAATAGTTTTGTCCTTGGCAATATTACACAGGGATGAAAGTGGTCTCTGACAAAAAAAAACACGCGGAAATCAGACCGAGACTTTATATTAGGATCAATGGTAAACTTCCGCGTTCGTGGATTTTCCCCCCATAGGATTAGTTAGCATTGTCAGGGAATCATGGGAAAATGGCGGAAGTCAGGTTTCAACTGTCCTTGTTGTGACTATATTATCACGTATATCTAAACCTTTCTTGCCTGCGTTTGATGTTCTGGCAACATATAACGTCATACAAAAAGAATTTGGACAAATCAATCTCTGTCATATATTATATATATAATATATATTTTGTATGACGTTCATCGGTGAATATTTTTTATATCGCGGAAATCTGCAAAGTTGGGGAGATCTTTCAATTCATCCATGATTATACGAGAATAAAACTGCTCTACAGGGCAATGTTATTGCGGTATAATGCTGCCCGACACCCGCCACATAATATTCCCCCTGTGAATTCATGGTGTGCAATGCATGTCACAAAAGGCAACCCAGTCCTGATATGACCTTAGATGTTGCCAGGACGTAATCCTCCACCAAGAAACCAACCAAAAGCCAACAGATTGCGATATTGTGCATTTTAATGTGTGATTGGTGACTTTACACTGAAGGATAATGTCTCCCTCTATAATCCTAACACTCTCCATGTACATATTTGGTTCTATAAACAAAACCAAACAAACAAAAAATAGAGAAAAGGATACCTTATGCTGGAGAGCAGTTGAGTCTTTTTTTCTTGAAGATTTATACTGCCTATTATGAATAGACTTGTTTTCACCATTAGACAGTTTGTGGATAGAAAGCCCGAGCCTATACTTTTACCGACCCAAGGGATTTTTAACCTCCCACACCACATAGACATGGTATGAGAGCAACTGACCTTTGAAGACGCTGTAAGTTATACACAGCATTGGAAATCCAAATTGGCAGAGGTGGGGGCATGGGGAATCGAACCACCAACCTTCAGATTAGGAGTCTGACCTAGAAAAAAGTCAGACACTCTAACCATTGCACCACAGAGAACACCATTCTAGTAAACACAGCTAGGTGGGTTGCGTTATTCCGGAGGGGGCAGTATAATACTGGCATATGATTGCCTCCAGCTATGGGAGCGGTTTTATTCCATTATGTTTTGACCCCGGTGTTCTGCTCTATTATGGCCAGGTAACAAGAATCAGAGTGGGGCGGGGCAGGGGGCGGTTGGGTTTGGCTAAACCAAAAACACGCTTTGCGCAGTGTGAGGTACAAAGCACAATGTAGGCGCGAGTTAGGTGTGCTAGGAGGATGGTTGGTTGGTTGTTGGAGTTTTACATCCTGGCAACATCTAAGGTCATATCAGGACAGGTACCAACTTGTGGCAGTGTGCACTAATGGCGAATTAATAGTGCTGCCCACTGGGAGAACAGGCCACCAGCACCATGATGACCTGGTACCCTATTGAGTCACATTATCCTAACACTGAGCCAACCAGTCCTCGCCCTATCCTAATAGTAATAATGCTGAGTGCCTGGCTAGGAAGTGACAAGTATACATTTTGTAATTCTTTGGTTTGACTCGACTGGGAATTGAACTCCTGACCTTCCACATGGGAGGCCTGCGCTCTGACGATTCGGTGTGCTAGGAGAATGACGACCTACTGGAGGTTTGTACGCACGGGGGTGGGCTGCGGTGGGGTGGGGGGGGGGGGGCACGGGCGGCAAATGGAGATGAGCGTGAGCGATAATTGGGAACTTCCGAAATTAGAACTTGATTGCGTGCACCGGAAGCCGCCATTATGCTCGCTGCGATTTAAACTCGGGCCACCAGCGGCGAGCCCCACCGGAGAGGTGGGAGGGGGCGGGGGGAGGTGCTGAGGGTGGTAGGAGGAGGTGGTAGAGGGGGGCGGGGTGAGTGAGGCGGGCGCAGTCATGTGCTTAGGCGCCATTCCTGTGGAGAGGACGCGAGCAAAGGCAACTAACAAATTACCGAAATAGTTAAAGTTGCATAGTCCGATGCTTTTGAGTTTCTGCCATTTTCTGCGATTTTTAAAAATATTTTTTTAATTTTTGTATTGAGGCTGTATTTATACTGTCCATAGCATATAAGCCCGGGTACCCAGGCTTGTTTTCAATGCTGGCCAGTTGTAGTGTTGGTGTTATCTTACCACACAGTAGCTGCTGGTAGGTAATTTGATTGCCTGCATTTCAGTAGCAGATAGATAGTTGGTTGGTGTGGTTAGTAGCCTCTGTTAGTTTTTTTGGATTTTCTTGGCATATATGTATTTTATTTTGTTCTACTCTTATTACTAGACTAGCCTACTCCTATTTACATATCATAGGCTTGTACGTAGCTGTGTGGTGTGTTATCTGGCTACTTTTGACATGGTTACCTTCCATTGGGCGTCCCGCTGGTGGTGAGATAAATACACAATGCTGGTCTACTTTATATTAGTTTGAAATAATTTTGACTTCAAATAGCTAACTTTGGAGATTTTTGATGTCAAAGCATCCCAAATTAATTTTGGCCAGCATGCCAAAACTCCGACACCATAGTCTTCAGTAGTAACAGGTTCTATTAAATTGACTTATTATGAGCTTCTATGCATCAACAAATGCTCAAAAAGTGCATCACTATCTAAGTTGAATATGTGTAATCAAATCTAGATAAGTCTCTTGGTTTTGAAAATTTGATCTTTTCATCGGACTATGCAACTTTAAAGTTGCATAGCCCGATGGTTTTGAGTGTCGGCCATTTTCTCAGATAAATATAATTGGATTGATTGTTATTATCTATGTTAGTTTAGGTTGAAATACATTTTAATTTAAGTTGCTAATTTTGGAGATATTTGAAGTGAAAACATGTTAAATTTATGTTGGCATACACTTCAAAATAATGACACCAGAGGCTTCATCAGTAACAGGTTCTATTAAATTGTCTTAGTAAAATAGTATGCCCTTCTATGCTTTGGAGATGTCAGATTAATTTGGGCATTCACATCAACATTCTGACACCGTAGTGTTCAGCCATAACAGGTTCAACTGGCTTGGAACTGCCGACACTGTGCTTATTTACTGATTTGTTTGTTTATTTGTCAGTGTTTTGATCAGTTTGGTCTCAGAAGTTGTTGCTAAAGTGCTGTAAGTAAACACATTGGATGTAAACTACCCAGAATCTCCCAGAATGCAAGAAAACTGAGTTTTACTGCATCTGCAATCATTCACAACATGGCTAGGGAGGGTGCTCGTAATCCAAGATGGCTGGCCACTGACTGCTGACTGCTGAGTGATGACATCACATGCACTCCCTCTATAGGTGCCCTGGTATCTACGTTAGATAGTGTAGTAGTCTGTACATGAGCTCCACTACCACGCGGTGGCGGCAGACACTACGCTGCAAACCTATGCAGTTACCCTGAACTGCGTTAGCCACCGGGAAGAGCCCCAACTGGTCTGCCCTCTACTGCATGTGGCTAGCACACTCCCCACCCACCTATAGAGGCGACCTGGGACCTGCCGAGTTAGGGGGCGGGTCAGTTGACTGTTGATGCCGCGGAGAGCGGATAGGTTTTGGAATACACCAGTTGAAGCATACTGTTACTAAATCTTGGTGTTCTTCCGAGAGTGCGTGGCAGTGTGGAACACCGTGGACCATCACAATACATAAGACCAAATCTAGGTACGGTGATTTGGTTTTGACAATTGGATGCATTCATCGCGCTGTGCGGCTTTAAATGACATGACCTATTTTGAGTGTTGTCAAGGGCCACCATAGAGGAGCGCCATCTGGTGGTGCCGTCAGAGGGCGCCACTAGGAGTCGTCGGCAGCGTTCAGGCGGCCATTACTGCGGAGGACCGCCTCCCTCATTACTGACCACGTGACTGAGGGCATCCGCCACTTGACACCAGCTTAGTGAAGCCATTACATGACAGGGGGCAGCACCTATATGACGTCACGGTCATCTCTCTCACAGTCACACGCCCCCTTATAGGCCAGTGCTACTCGGTTATTGTTGATTGGTTCGTTGTTGGAGTTTTACGTCCTGGCAACATCTAAGGTCACATCAGGACGGGCACCAACTTGTGATAGTGCGCAGTCATGGTGACTTCATAGTGCTTCCCCACTGAGAGACAACCAGGCCACTGGCAACACGACCTGATATCCCACTCAGTCACATTATCCTGACACTGAGCTAACCAATCCTTCCCCTGTCCTATAAATGTTGGGCGCCTGGCTAGGAAGTGACAAGTATCAATTTTATAAGTCATTGGTTTGACTCGAGTAGGAATTAAACTCCCGACCTTCTGCACAGGAAGCCTGCACTTTACCGATTCGGCCACCGGTCTCTAGTTGTAAACCCGATAGCTCTCTCAGTCACATTATACTGGCACTGAGCTAACCAGTCATTGCCCTATCATATATATATAGTTTTAATGCCAAGTGCTAGGCTAGGTAGCAACAAGTATAAATTTGACTTGGTTTGACTCGACCTGGAATCAAACTCCCGACCTTCTGGACAGGAAGCCTGCGCTCTACCGATTCTGCCACTGCGTCCGATCCAGTCTGTAGTTCTAAACTATCTGGGAAACTCATAGACAAGGCTTAAGTTGACCGTCAGTTAAATCGCTCAAAATTCCTTTCACTTAATTTTGTTTTGATTTACTGAAGTTTTCTTAGTCTGCTTTCTTAAATTTCGCTTCGCATTTCTTTGCCGTTGACTGCCACGATTACAGTCGTGTCTGTTTTAACGCTGACAATAAAACACGGAATGTTTGTTTGTATTTATTTGAAGCATGTTCTTGTCTATGTCCCAAATGAAAGTGTCATGTCACAACCTTACTATGAAAAGGATTTATCTGACAAAATAGTGCTTTCGAGATAATGAGGACTGAGGCATCGTTAAATAAAACAAACTTTTTGTTATGTGTTTGCTGTCTGGTAATATGCACTCAGCGCTATAATGGGTCATTCTCTCAAACTGGGCACCACATATTTGGTTTCCACATTACTATGGTGATAATTAATTCTTTTTTTTTTGGTAGCTAGCCAAATAATTATTGTTGGCCCCGTGTGTTAAGTATGTAAGGCCAGTCACTTACATCGTATGGGAGCGTATGAAACTACGTAGTCCGCGAATGCCGACATATGATGCGTGGTGAACAATCGGTGTTTTGAGCGTATGTGTAACCTTGGAGCGTAGATGAGCGTACGAGGCGATACTGTGACATTTTTTGACAGTTTTGATTGGCTAAGAACCAAAGCATAGCGTTCTTCACATACTTCATAGCGTATGTACGCACTAGCGTATGAGCATTTGAAGCGTATGATCAAATAAAACCATGTCCTATTAGAATACACTGTGCAACACGTCAAATGCTAGGATATGCTCCATACGTTACTGGAGTTTGCGTCATCAAGCTAAGATACTCTGTTGCATTCTCTCTCATGTTCATCAACCTCGTGCGCACCATAGCGTAGATACAACACTGGCATGACGGGAGGTACACGGTGTATGAGCATGATCTACGCTCCATGGTCGAGATTTTTGATTGATACCAAACAGTTTTCGGCACGTTTTTAGAGCTATGGCAGTAGTGTGTACGTAGGCGTGATGTGTATGCGTAGCGTATGCGTAGCTCTGCTTAGCAAACGCCGCGTAAAATGGCGAATATGTCTAAGCCCGCCGTTTATGACTAGTCCGCCTACGCCGCCGTACACGACCGCAAAAACCCGAATGTGACGCCTTTTTTGCGTGTATTTTTTAATCTATCCACAAAATGATGCTGTAAACATGCGAGGCTGGGTAAATTTCAGCTCATAGACTTCTTGTCTTAACCAAATCATTATCTTCACATGCTGGTCTAATAGAAACCCCAAGCCTTACACTTTAATTAACGACTCATGGACTTTTAAAACTCCACAACCACATAGATAGCATGTCTGAGTAGCAACCTGGCCTTTTGCATGACGCTGTCAGTTCATACACACTCTGTGTCGAACAGATAAACACTGGATGAGGGAACCAGGAGCTGGGGGCACGTGGTTGATTGAACCAAACCGTTCCTCCCCGTTTCTAGACATGTGTGTATGGAGTGATCTGTTATCTACTCGTACAAACCCCTAATATGCAAACACTCTAACCACTCTGCCACAGTTGAGCGTCTGTCTCTCATTTTGATCAATTGTGAGATTCGAACCAATGGGTTTGAACCCTGATCGAATCAAACCAATGACCTAAAGTTAAACAATGTATACTTGGCGCTTCCTAGCCAGGTGCTCGGTATTATTAGGATAGGACAAGCAATAGTTGGCTCAGTGTCAGGATACTGTGACTGAGTGGGATATTAGGTCATGGTGCTGGTGGCCTGGTCTCCCAGTGGGGCAGTAACTATAAAGTCGCCATGAGTGCACACTGTCACAATGCGGTACCCGTCCTGATATGACCTTAGATGTTGCCAGGACGTAAATCTAAAAACAAAAATCAACATCACAAGATGTGTACCCAACTTTGCACCCCGATTACAAACTTCCTAATATGGAAGTATGTCTAGCCCATTTTCCTCTGTCCACCCCCCCCCACCCCCACCCCTCCCTCACACGCACAGTGGGCAGCCCTCACTAGGTACCCCTCACCCACTCAACCAGCCCCCCCCCCCCCACACCTAGCACCCACAAACCCCCACAGAGCGGAGAAAACAAACACGTGGCTAACACAAACATCTCCCGGTGCTCGTGTGTACAAACACCTGGTCGCCATATTGGACTCCGGCGCTATGCATCATGGGGCAAGCGGCCTGTTTTACTAACAACGCCACATGTATTTTCACAAACATTTACCAAAAAAACGTCATCTTTATGGAAATTACTTTCACAGCATACTACTGTCTTAATATTATTTGGATAATTTTGATTCGTTTATAAGCTTACTTCGCACAATTAAAGAAGTGCGTGTACAGAAATATCGCAAAATTAAGCAGGAAGCTAGCTAGCTATACATGGATAATTTTGGTGATAATAATTTGGAGGAGTGAACTAAGTTGTCCTCAGGTAAACACAATAATCAGTCTTTCCAATAACTCAGCACATTTCTAGGAAAAAGTACAGGTTTGGTAAAAGTTGGCCATGATTTTCTGCCATATTCTGGTTTAAACATATCTCAGATAAATCATTATAATCTACATTGCTTTAGTTTCAAGTAACTTTTGTTTTAAAGGCTTACCATCGAAGATATGTGAAGTGAAAACAAAAAGCCAAATTAAAATGCTGGACGCCATCGGCTTTCACAGTGACAGGTTTCACGAAGCTGGATTAATAGTCCTTATTTTTGGGTTCATTAGTTGCTTAAGGAGGAGAAATTTCAATCGCGGATGATTGGTCTTCCTCATTCCACTGCTCCTTGCCCTATGTTAATAATGCGGAGCGCCTGTCTATGAAGCGACAAGTATAAATTTTTAAGTCATTGGTTTGACTCGACCAGGGTTTGAACCCATGATCCCACGATCTACCAACATGGGAGACGGACGCTCTAACTCATTCAGCCATCCCGTCTGGTTAACTTATATATGTGCAGCAATACACCAGTATCTAAGTTGGACATAAAGGATCAATATAGATTTTAACAAATGTATGCTTTCAATAGACTACATCACCGTTCCAATGGCGCAGTGCATTGTGGGATGCGTCAGAGCAAAACAAACCCGCGAGAAGTACATGGCACATGCTAATACACTGGTTGCAGCTATGAAATGTGCTAGTTTGAGCTCATCTCAGCTCTTGTTTGAAACATAGAACACTAACTAAAAAAATATATATAATAAATTAGATTATTAATCTTTTATCCAGCATTGCATTTACATCAATATAATATGCACATCTTATGCCATGTGCATTTAGATTTAGACAAATCTGGGCACTCACACTAGTGTTAGACTTAGAGTCATAGCCATAATCAGTTTTACTTATTTTATTAATATTTTTATTTATATCCTATGGTTATTGACATATGTAGAACTAGAAAAGGAGTAGGGTTAATCAGATATTGGTTATATATTTCTCTGAAACAAGTGTATGTTGACACATTTGGCATTTTAATATTTAGAACAAGAATTAATAATGGTGATGTGGATATCACTGATTGTTTTGTGTGGAATTGTATGTTTCTTAGCTCAAAATGTTTAACTATGGCTAGTTTTGTCTTAGCTATATTCATCAGATCATTATATTGCATGTGCGCATACATGTTTATGCCAAATTGTTATGTATTTCTATTCATTTTGAATAAAATCGAAGTTTTTCCCTACGTGTATCGACAAACTCAATGGCCATTTGCATTTGCTTTGCTGCCAATGCCGTTTTCAGCGCAGGTGCAGTCGGAACCGTGATCCTGTCTATTGAATATATTGATTTAGCAAGCACAACTTAGATCGTGTAGTCTAGATACACAGTGATTTAGTCAATGCAATACTCCAGTTTAATAATAGGACAACCAGATGTGGTCGCCAAATCGGTAGAGCGCAGGTTTCCCATGTAGAAGGATAGGAGTTCCAAACCCGGCTGAGTCAAACCAATGACTTGTCGCTTCCTAGCCTGACGCTTGGCATTAATAGGATACGGCAAGGACTGGTTAGTAAAGTGTCAGGATAATGTTACTGTGTGGGATATCAGGTCATGGTCCCAGCATCCTGGTCTCCCAGTAGGGCAGCACTATTAATTTGCCTTATATGTTGCTAGGACGTAAGTAGACTGACGTAAAAGAACTACAAACAAAAGAACAACAAAAACGCCTGCTTCCCATATAAGAGGTCACAGGTCTCGAACCCATGGCTCGAATCATGGTTATGGTCATCATCATGCTGTCGGTCGCGATGCGACAAAGACTGCTTTTATTACTTGACTGCCGCTCTCCATTTAGCTCTCTGCTGTGAGAGTTGCGTCCATGAGTCGGTCTTAATGTCTCTCAGCTTCAGGTTTCTCTTGATGGTATCCTTGAACCAGAGACGAGGGCACCCTCTCTGTCTGTAACCAGAAGACAGTTGAGAATAGAGGATCTGCTTTGGTAGCCTGTCTGATGACATCCTCATTTCATGAAAGCTGCCTGCAAAAGTGTTGAAGGGCTGCTGGATTTTGCAAGTTACCAGCAGCACTCTCTCGGGGAGCAAATAGAGGTTTCACACCGGCAAGAACATGTCAAGACAGGCGCAAAACTATATGTCCCTGCAGTGGCTGGTCGGGAGATGTTGGGAGTTCCATACGTCAACCATCCTTAATGCTGCCACAGTGACATGGTGTTCTGTTTAGGGTTTGCTCCCTTAGCCTTCGGTTCTGTCAAGAACCTGTACCACAAGGCAGTGGTTTACAACTCTGCAAGGCAGGGGCATCAAACTCCCTGAGGTATTGCTATACCTGCAATACCTGCATACCAGATTATGGATACCATGGTTATGGTAAAGTTGCATAATCCGATGGTTTTGAGTTTCTGTCATTTTCTGAGATACATATATTAGGTTGGTCGTTATAATCTATCTTACTTTAGTTTGAAGTAACTTTTATTTTAAATGGTTAACTTTTGAGATATTAGAAGTGCAAACATGCTAAATTAATTTTGACAAGCATGCCAAAACTGTGACACTATAGGCTTCTGCAGTAACAGCGTTGATTACATTTCCTCAGTATTCTTTTCTATGTGGTGACAAATATTTAATAAGTGAACTAGTATCTAAGTTAAATATGTAGAATCAAATCTAAATAATTATTTTGGTTTTGAAAATTTAATGTTTTCATATGACTATGCAGCTTTAAAGCAATAAGTTTTAAACTGATACTTTTTGGAATGTGCACAGTAAACCGCTGGGACTGGGAGTGTTGACTCTGCTCTCCCTAGATGGGAGCTCCGAGGCGAAGTCAAGAGGCTGCCAAGCGCTCCACTTACACCTCCTTTGAAGTCAAATTCAAAGACTCTGCTGGCTGTAATTATATTTACATTAGTTGACAGTAGTCACTATGGTTACAGGACACGATGGCTGCACCAACAAATGATTCGCTGGCCATTTAGTTTCTGTCGAAATATATGCAGAGTTAACTCCATCGGCCGAAAAAACACATTTAAAAGTGAAATAATGTAAATGATATACTAACGTGAGCCATCACCAGATATTTTAACTTGAAAGTGTAGAGACCATTAACATATTCCAGATTTATATGTGGGTTGGTTGGTTGTTGGAGTTTTACGTCCTGGCATCATCTAAGGTCATATCAGGACGGGTGCCGACTGTGGCAGTGCGCAATCATACCGCACTGGGAGACTAGGCCACCAGCACCATGACCTGATATCCCACTCAGTCACATTATCCTGACACTGAGCCAATCAGTCCTTGCCCTATCCTAATAACACTGAGCGCCTGTGGAGGAAGCGACAAGCCCACATTTTTAATACATTGATTTGACTCGACCAGGGTTCGAACCCCTGGGTTCGAATCCTACGATCTACTAAAACGGGAGATGGACGCTCAACTCATTCGGCCAACCCGTCTGATTTTATATGTGGGTGAGTGTCAATATTAGCACTATCAGTGTCAGTATCAATTCAGGGATGAAAGTGGTCTCCGGGAAAATAAGCGGAAATGCGGATATTCTCCCCTAGGTTTAGCATTGTTAGGGAATCTCGGAAAATTTCCGGAAATCAGGTTTCACATATATTGGCATACGCTGATAGTGCGGCGCCATTTGAAGCATGTATTAGTAGTATACGCTGATACTGATAGTGCTGGTGTTTGGAGCATTTATTAGTAGTATACGCTGATAGTGCTGTGGCATCTGCACCACATATTAGTATACGCTGATGGTGCTGCGGGTTGAAAAATTCCGGAAAATCCGCGAAGTCGCGAAGATCTTTCATCCCTGTCACTTTAGTTCTATGCTATATGCTGTAAATAGTGTATTCAACAGACATTTTCAGCTCACCGTTATACACCTTACCCGATATACCATTTTTGTGTAAATAATCCCGAATTGAAAACTGGCTGGAAGACCAGTGCGTCAGCGCTGACATAAGAAACTTATTCAGCAGAATAGACACATTTACCATACACAAGTTAGTTGACCTGTCCTTAAAGTTGCCTAGTCGGATGAAAACATCAAATTTTCAAACCAAAACAATTATCTAGATTTGATTCTGCATATCTAACTTAGATACTGGTGGACTTATTAAGCATGTGTTGCCACATAGAACTTAGAAGGGTGTGCTGAGTCAATGTAATAGAACGTGTTTCTGCATAAACCCTTTGGAGTGTCAGATGTTTTTGTGCATGCTTGCCGTGATAATTTAATTCTTAGCATGCTTGCCACCTCAACTGAAATTCTCCAAGGTTAGCCATTTATAAAATAAAGTACATGCCAAACCTAACACTATATACGATTATAACAATCAATTTAATATAACGACAAATTCCTTGATCCTAAAATAGCTTCCAAGAATGATGCTGTGCAAAATTAAGGCGTAGGAAGATCCCCCAGGAGCGCACTGCAATGGGGCATGTGAGTATGCCACGGCTCCACCTGCGGAGACGCCCAATGGAAGGTAGACCATGCCATAAATGTAGCAGATAACACACCACACAGCTACGTTCAATGCCAATGATATGTAACTAGGGGTATGGCTTAGTCTAGTATATAAGTTGAACAATAAATACATATACTACCAAGAGAATGCAATAAAAACTAACATAGGCCTCAGTTAACCATACGAACCAATTATCTATTGGCATACTGAATGCAGGCAATCAAATACCTTATCAGCAGCCACTGCTGTGGTAAGATAGACACCAACACAACAAATGGTCCAGAGTTGTTAAACAAGCTCTGCGGTACCAGGGCCTTATATGCTATGGACAGTATAAATACAGCCTCAATTAAAAAAAATTTAAAAAAAATTTGTCTCGGAAAAAGTGGCCGAAGCGCAAAAGCATCGGACTATGCAACTTAAATATGACCAGGACGTAAAACTCCCAGCAACCAACAAACCAACCAGTTTAGTTGTTGGTAAAGTATCCTCACCCTCCTTTTCCCGCCCTTTATGGCCAGCCATGTTTGCCGCCTCGTTCTCACTCAAACACCCGCCAAATAAACAGCGCCAACAATCCAGCCCGCCATCTCTCTGCGCATGCTCACCAACCCACACACCACTTCCGCCAGCAGCGCCCCATCGCAATCTCCAACCCGATGTTTAGTTCGCTGCACATATTCAAAGTGCCACCGCCGCCGCGCAAAGACTACGCTTGGCGGTAAACCGTTCTTGTTGCTTAGCAACAGCGAAGGCGGTCGCGGGGCATTCGGCTAATTAGGTCAGCATTGATGTCGCTGACCGTCTGCTTCCGGTGGAATCTAATCAGAGAGACTTTGATGTCGCAGCTTCCATTGGAAACCCTCTGGAAGGCGTATCAAAGTATCATTTGATGGCTAATGAATGTGTGCGGAAGGATATTGACGGTTTAGGCTTCCTTTTTGACTGACAATGCGCCATTTTGAACCCGAAAGAATCCGCCCTCCCCCCTCCTCAGACGGCCTGTGTGCAAAAGGAGGCAGGCTTTGCAAGTCAGTTTCGAGAGGAGTCAAGTAGGTAAGAGTGTGAGGAGGGAGATCTCCCTGATATACAACACACATTGTAAATATGGAGAAATGGTGGGGGCCGAAGGCAGGGTTTCCACCAGAAAATAATTTGAGGGTACGGAGAATGGGTTAACAAAAAAATGTCTATATCACTTGGTCAATTATGAACACCGCTATGATTGCTGTTGTATAGCTGAGTTGTTGGTTGTTGTTTTACGTCTTAGTAACATCTATCGTCATATCAGGCTTGTGACAGCACACCCCGAATTGTGACAGTGCACACTCATGGCGACTTTATAGTGCTGCCCCACTTGGAAATCAGGATACCAGCACCATGACCTGATATCCCACTCAGTTACATTATCCTGACACTGAGCTAACCGGTCCTTGCCCTATCCTATTAATACCGAGCCCCAGGCTAGGAAGCGACAAGTATCACTTTTAAAGTCATTGGTTTGACTCGACCGGGAACTAAAGTCCCGACCTTCCGCATGCGAGGCCTCCGCTCTACCGATTAGGCCACCACGTCCGGTCAGTCAAACTGATTATCGATACTGGCTGTGTTGTCTCTGGCTCCACAAAGAACCTTTTAAAATAAATTATCCCAACAATTTGAGGGTAAAGGGTCATACCCTCAGAAAATTGAAGGGTACGGAAGTTTACCCATGGTTGCAGGCCAGAGTGTGACCGAGGCCTTAATCAGCTATTATCAATATCTTTTCCGGGAACAGAGTTAGCATTGCTCATGAAAGCTCGCAGCTGGTGACTTTCATGTAAAAGCCAATACAGTACAACCCTGTTAAACCAAGCTCGGTTTAACCAAACGATCGGTTAATCCAAACTTTTTTCGGCGGCCCGGCAAAATACTACCCTTTATCATATAAAAACGTTGGTTAAACCAAAGTCGGTTAATCCAAACTATCGGTTAATCCAAACAACATTTTCGGACCCCAGCCCACTTCCAGTATGGTTAAACCAAACTTTCATGTGGTTATAAGGTCATCTGAGACCCCACATACTTTTTTATATGATAAATGGTAGTATTTTGCCAGGCCGCCGAAAAACGTTTAGATTAACCGATTGTCTGGGTTAACCAAGCATGGTTTAACGGGGTTATAGTGTGTATACATTAAAAAAAACAATAATCAAAGTGTCCACATACATTGTATATTACTCATAATGCACCCACATTGTTGCCAAAGCCAAGTCAAAGTTGAAGCCAAAGCTCGGTTAAGCCAATGATCAGTTAATCCAAACAAATTTCTAGGGTCCTTCAAGTTTGGTTTAACGAGGTTATACTGTATCTGTAAATGCTCGCTAACCCTATAGCACCATTTTAGAAGAGCACAAATTAACTTGAAGTGATGTTCACTCCCAGTGTTGCCAACTCTCACGAAATTCTCGTGAGAGTCACAGAAATTGAAGGTTCTGATCAGCCACCTCACGAGTCACAGATCGACCTGCAAAATCCAACGAATCTCACATAAAGATGAATTATGAGGAAATAAAAGATGTTTTGGTTACTATTTTTACTTTTTTTTCTAATTCATATCCCGTACTACAGCATACTTCCGATTAAATACAAGTAAATATATTATACATATGCTAAAATAATATGAATAAGCAATGCTTAGGACCGACCACATACCCCCGCCCATATTAGTAGAAATTAGGAAAGTCTATAGACTGGGCGCTGAAAACCATAGAAATACATGCTGAAAACGGCAAACAAAGATGTACGCGCAGTACAAAACTTCGATTTTATTCAAAATTAATAGAAATACATAACAATTTGTCATAAACATGGAAGTTCGGAATTACAGTCTAGTCTATTGACATACATATAAATGCTCGGAGAATTATTTATTTATTATTATGCAATTCAACACCAGTATATTATTAACCAATCGCTGACCCCGAATAACGTAAATATGGGCTTAATACCTTGACAGCCTCGCCGCAGTATATCGATGAGCGATTTCCGTTTCCGTTTGCTGGATTTTGATTGGTCAACACGAGTAAACAAATGGCGGCACCCATACAGTGCTATTTCCGTTTGTGCTTGCTGGATTTTGGTGGTTTCATTTTCCACCTCTATGAGTAGGAGTATTGTTTATGTGTATATGTACACATGTTAGTCCTTAGCCTCCCCAGAGGGTGGGTCGGTATAAACCTATAATAACCCCTTGGAAAAGTTACCTCAAATAGCTCATTAAACAAAAGAATTCTTGGGGGGGAATGCTCCCGCAGCCCCCTAACAAATTCCTGGCCGCCATCACTCGGGTTCCACGCCCGCAATGCAAAACCTCAAGGATTCTCAGTACCTCCAGGTTGGCAATGCTGTACTCCGGTAGCTGTAAACCACTAGAGAAACCCCCCGGGGGAGGGGGGGGGAGGAGGTACAAGGAGGGGGGGCGTGGGGGGGGGGCTGTTTGTGATGTACTGGAAGGTCTCAGGAGACAGAATCTCATGTTTATTGCAGACAAAATGCAATAATCGCCGGTGAACTATGATGTGTTTGGCAGAGTAATTGGTAGTTGTGGCTGCGTAACACTGTAGTCCTGTATGAGGGCAGGAGTAAGCGGTGCTTCGGTTGAATCAGGGGTGTATCCAGGGGCAGTGCCTGGGTTTTAAATCCCCCTTGAGATGTAGGTGTTATTGGGTTAACATGTGGTCTTAGGGTAAATGAACAGCTGGCCAATGAAAGTGGGACCAGCATTATTGGAAAGTTAAGTGTGTTTGCTGAGAGCGATAGTACCGGTTGCTGAGCAGTAAGTGGTTTTAATACCATCCCGGACTGGCAGGCCGAATGTAACCAGCAGCGCCGGTGCTGCGAAATATGTCCGTCCTCCCCCAGAAAATCGCCGAGCGGCAATTTTATTTTGAAATAAAATCGCTGCTGGATATTTTGTTTCTAAATAAAAACCCCTGTTCCCCTTCCTTCTCCTCCCCCTCCTCTCTTCCCCTCCACTCACCTCTCTCCTGCCCTCACCTCTCTCCTCCCGTCATCCCCCTCCTCGCCCCACTCTCCTCCCGTCACCCCCCTCCTCACCTCCCTCCTTCTCTACCACACCCTTTTGAGGAGGTGATTCTATTTCGTGACAGCGGCTTGAAGGTACCTGCAACTCGGGTTGTCACCCCCTAGCACGAGATATAATTTAAAGTTGTTATATTCAGATGGTCTTGAGCTTCTGGCATTTTCTGAGATAAATACATTAGATTCATCATTATAATGTACTTTACTTTATTTCAATTCACCCACTACATGTTAAACCCACAAAACGATAATTGTGGATAATTGAACTACGCGGACTCGGATGAATGGTATATATTTGGACTTTTTAATGCACTAGAATGGTAATCATACATGCATGAGTATAATGAAAGAAGGCCCCGAGATGCTTAAGCCCTATAGTTCTAGTCTCTTATTGTGGGGTGGGTGGGATGGCAGAGTAAATTGTCTGTCGTCATCCGCCGCCAAGTCGTAGTGGACGAGATCGTCTTTTGCTCGCTTTATATAGCAGCTTAGCCAGCCCAAAACGTCACGACTACGTATATGTTTGTAACTTTGTAACAATTTTGTCTGCTGACGCCGTATCTAATTTACATACGGTGTCCACCAGCGCTGCGTGGTTACTCGGCATAGTTCAAAAAGACCCGCTAGGCATGGCCGATATACGTATTTAATGTTAAAGTTCGAGTAAAGGTGGTGCCAGCGGCCGTTTGAATAAGAATCTGACTCCAGCTTGTTCAATTACCCATGTTGCGAGCAACATCGACAATTGACAGCGCATATGTGATTGTGAAGCATACATGGATCGTAGCTTAAAGTTGCATAGGCCGATGCTTTTTAGTTTCTGCCATTTTCTGAGATAAATATATTATACTAATCGTTATAATCTACTTTACTTTAGTTTGAAGTAACTGTAATTTTAAATGGCTAACTTTGGAGATATTTGACGTCAAAACATGCCAAAATAATGTTGGCAAGCACGCCAAAATTCTGACACCATAGACTTCAGTAGTAACGGTTTCTATTAATTGACTTATTATGCCCTTCTATGCAGCAAGAAATGCTTAATAAGTGCACCAATATCTAAGTTGAATATGCAGAATCAAATCCAGATAAGTGTTGTGGTTTTGAAAATTTGATGTTTTCATCGGACTATGCAACTTTAAACTTAAAGCTGCACAGACAAATCTAAGATTCAAATTGTCTTAAAGCTGCATAATCTGATGGTTTTGAGTTTCTGCCATTTTCTAAAATAAAAAAAAAAAAAATTAGGCATAATTTTCGACGATGGAATAAAACCTCACGGGCTCTGGGCACCCCCCCCCCCTCCCACACACACCCAATGGGGCAGCACTATAAAGTCACCGTCACAAATCGATACCCATCCTGATATCTCCTGAGGTGTTACTAGGACTCAAACCCCAACAAACAAACAAAAACAACACAACAAGAAAAATCCATGACGCATATGGCTGATTCAATAGTTCCTAGACCCCCCCCCCCCCACCCTCCCAGATCAACCCCGTCCCCTCGTTCATTTGAGGCACCCAATTACCATTCTGATCATTAACATAACCAGACAACGCACGGTCTGCAGTCAACTTCTTGAATCCACACCGCTTTGGTAGATCGTGGGATTCGAACCCACGGGTTCGCTCCCTGGTCGAGTCAAACCACGGACATAAAAATTGCTACTTGTCACTTCCTAGCCTGGTGCTCGGCATTATTAGGATAGGGCAAGGACTGGTTGACTCAGTGTCAGGATAATGTGACTGAGTGAGATATCAGGTCATGGTGCTTTCAACATGATCTCCCAGTGAGGCAGCACTATAAAGTCGCACTGAGTGTGCACTGTCACAAGTCGGTACCCATCCTGATATGGACATGTAGATAAAATAGGCTAGTATAGAATTAACTAGAAAAAAGTGGAAAACTCTTCCCAAGAAAACCCCAAAACACTAACATAGAACCTTAAGAAAACAACTAACATAGTAATAAGAATAGAACAAAAATACAATGCCAAGAGGGCCCCAAAAAAACAACTAACATAGACTACTAAACATACCAACAAACTGTCTATCTGCTACTGAAATGCAGACAATCAAATAACTTATCAGCAGCTACTGTTTGGTAAGACAACACCAACACTACAGCTGGACAGCATTGAAAACAAGCCTGGGTACCCGGGCTTACATGCTATGGACAGTATAAATACAACCTCAATAATAAAAAAATGGTTTAAATGACATTAGATGTTGCTAGGATGTAAAACTCCAACAACCAACCAAACCTTGAGTCCTTATGGTTATGCGTGGAATATTCATCCATGTTCCGCCGAGTGTTTGTCATTCTAGTCTGAGATGGGAGTGAATTAAACCGCCGACAATAGCTGCCGCTAGGTGAGCCGGGGGGAGGGGGGGGGGGGTAAGGGGGGGAGGTGTCGCGCGGAATATTGCACCCCCTAATAACTCTCACCCACCAGACGGCCACAGCTGCCAACTGTCATTCACAAGGCACGTCGCCATGGCAACATGACGCTGCGCCTAGCAACTTCAACGATTACTTCCGGGTCGCGCATTCTGGGCGTCATTACATGGATTACTAATTATGGGCTTTTAACATATTTTATTTTGTGTTTTTTTTGTTTAGAAGGGCACCACAGAATTGTCGCCCATCAGGAGGAGCCCACAATCAGGACACGGTGTAAAAATATACAGATTTTCGGTTCGGAATTATATATTGGCAGAGAGCATTACTATCCTAGGGCGACGGAGTGGGGACCAAGGTTATGTAATAGAAAAGCAATGGGTGCCCCACTCTGTGTGACATAATAAGCTATGTGAAATATATGTTAGTACATAGTGCCAGAGATTGTGAGAAGATGTTCCTATATAAGAGACAGTTAATGTTTGGTGAAAGGTTCCCTCTATGCACCCATAAAGAGTGCAAGTGGAGGAAAAGGACATTTTCAGTATATATATATTTTATTGTAACTGTCTGCAACTACCTGTTACCACAGGGCCGATGGGCAAGCACACCAGCCTCATCTACATACAGTATGGACACCACCTACAGCTGGGTTGAGTGACAGCCACCCATACTCCAGGCGTCGCCACCCAGGCTGTGGAGGGTGCCTGATTGGCTGGTTGTGGGATGCCCAGTCACCTGCACTCCTTTGCCCCACCTGACCACACTAGCCTCACTTTGATATTAATTATTCGAGACACTGCTCCAGACACACTGGCCAAAAACACTCTACTCCTGACTCTTGAGTGAGACACACTCACCTCTAAAGCAGGGACCCGCACACTCTGTCCGATGCTACCACCTTTCATATATACAAACTGAGCTGTGTGCAACAACCATGGGACTCCGGTTCAATGGGCTGTAGGCACTGATTCATAGAAATACTAAAGCGTTAATGAGACTCTGTGTGGACTGAAGGTAAGGGGTCAGGGTGATAGGTAGGTGAACAGGAGTTGATGCCAATAAAGCACAACATCTTCACTGTCAATCTTGTGTCACTTGTCTTCCCTTTCTTCCTTATGAGTTTGTTTAAGAGGGGCATCAGGTGTGAACTGATTGGGGAGAGTTTATGGTATCTCTGGTGCTCAGACGGCCGGGCATACAGAAATATTATAACGGGATCCACCGCACGGCTTTTAGCCAAGCCTAATGTCCGACTTCCGGTGGGTCATTCTCGACTTCCGGTGGTTAGCATAAATTAGTAGATGTCTTTTATAGCTATAATTGTAAAGTTGCATATTCTGATGAGAACATCAAATTTTGAAAACCAAAACAATTATCTAGATTTGATTCTACATATCTAACTTAGATACTGATGCACTTATTAAGCATTTATCGCCACATTGAAGGAAATATTGATAGAATCTGTTACAGCAGAAGTTTATTGGGTCAGAGATTTGGCATGCTTGCCAAAATTTTTGTTGCATGTTTGCACTTCAATTTCAAAGATCTCAAAAGGTAGCCATTTAAAATAAAATGATAATGATATGACCTTAAGCCTACATTCCTTACACGCGGCATGCGAATGCGAATGGAGCAAAAAATGGAAAAGGCTAGAAGTCAATGGGGGTGATTCCTTACACACGGCATGCGAATGCGAATGCGAATGCGAATGCGAATGCAAGCAAATGTGAATGCGAGCGAATGCGAATGCGGCAACTGTATCGGTCCATGTACCCATTGGTCTGGCATGCGGCATGCGGCATGCGGCATTCGAATAGAAAAACGATCACATCAGGCTGGGCTGGGCCGGGCCGGGCTGGGCCTGGCTGGAATCATGACCGTTTGCATGCCGCATGCCGCATGCCGCATGCCGCATGCCGCATGCCGCATGCCGCGTGTAAGGAATCCTAGCTTTAGTTGTTGCCAGGAAGTAAAACTCCAACGACCAACCAACCCAATGGGGCAGCACTATTAAGTCACCATGAGTGTGCACTGTCATAAGTTGCTACCCGTCCTGATGTGAACTTAGATGTTGACAGGGTGTAAACCTCCAACAAGCGACCAACCAACCACATGTGTGTGTGTGTTTTCTAAAGGTAGAAAGTCTATGTGGATGTTGTCGTCTGTGTGTGCGAATGTCTTCTTTTAGTTGGCGCCCAAACTCTGCAAGCCCTTGCTGTAATCCGATGAGGGTGCCTCGGTGTGCGGGGAAGCTTCCTCCTACTAACCCGATTAACTACATCCCTCGTTAGTGCACAGGGCACGGCCCCCCTCCTCAGTCCCCAGTCCCCTCAGTCCCCGCCCTCCCCCCTCAGTCCCCAGTCCCCTTCTATCCACCCCACCTCTACACACACACATACACACACACATACCTCCACACACATCCCGCCATCCAAACCCCATCTTCCATCCCAACCTTTCACCTCCACCTTTCAGTCCCCATCCCAATTCCCCATTTTCAACTCCGAACCTTCCATCCCCACCTTCCACACGCACGTTTCACATTCACATTCCATTACCCAACTTTCAACCGCCACCTTCCACCCCGCTTTTCACATTCACATTCCATTACCCAACTTTCAACCACCACCTTCCATCTCCACTATCCATTCCCTCTTTCCACCCCCACTTTTAACATAAATATTCCATTACCCGACTTCCATCCCCACCTTCCACCCCACTTTTCATATCCACATTCCATTACCCAACTTCCATCACCACCTTCCACCCCCACTTTTCATATCCACATTCCATTACCCAACTTCCATCCCCACCTTCCACCCCCACTTTTCATATCCACATTCCATTACCCAACTTCCATCCCCACCTTCCACCCCCACTTTTCATATCCACATTCCATTACCCAACTTCCATCCCCACCTTCCACCCCCACTTTTCACATTCCACATTCCATTACCCCACACTTCCATCCCCACCTTCCACCCCCACTTTTCATATTCACATTCCATTACCCACTTCCATCCCCACCTTCCACCCCACTTTTCATATCCACATTCCATTACCCAACTTCCATCACCACCTTCCACCCCACTTTTCACATTCACATTCCATTACCCGACTTCCATCCCCACCTTCCACCCCCACTTTTCATATTCACATTCCATTACCCGACTTCCATCCCCACCTTCCACCCCCACTTTTCATATTCACATTCCATTACCCAACTTCCATCCCCACCTTCCACCCCCACTTTTCATATTCACATTCCATTACCCAACTTCCATTCCCACCTTCCACCCCCACTTTTCATATTCACATTCCATTACCCAACTTCCATCCCCACCTTCCACCCCCACTTTTCATATTCACATTCCATTACCCGACTTCCATCCCCACCTTCCACCCCACTTTTCACATTCACATTCCATTACCCGACTTCCATCCCCACCTTCCACCCCCACTTTTCATATTCACATTCCATTACCCAACTTCCATCCCCACCTTCCACCCCCACTTTTCATATTCACATTCCATTACCCACTTCCATCCCCACCTTCCACCCCCACTTTTCATATCCACATTCCATTACCCAACTTCCATCCCCACCTTCCACCCCCACTTTTCATATTCACATTCCATTACCCAACTTCCATCCCCACCTTCCCACCCCCACTTTTCATATTCACATTCCATTACCCAACTTCCATCCCCACCTTCCACCCCCACTTTTCATATTCACATTCCATTACCCAACTTCCATCCCCACCTTCCACCCCCACTTTTCATATCCACATTCCATTACCCAACTTCCATCCCACCTTCCACCCCACTTTTCATATTCACATTCCATTTCCCAACTTCCATCCCCACTTTCCACCCCCACTTTTCATATCCACATTCCATTACCCAACTTCCATCCCCACCTTCCACCCCCACTTTTCATATTCACATTCCATTACCCAACTTCCTCCCCACCTTCCACCCCACTTTTCATATTCACATTCCATTACCCAACTTCCATCCCACCTTCCACCCCCACTTTTCATATCCACATTCCATTACCCGACTTCCATTCCCACCTTCCACCCCCACTTTTCATATTCACATTCCATTACCCACTCCACCCCACTTCCATCCCCACCATTCCACCCTTCCACCCACTTTTCATATCCACATTCCATTACCCAACTTCCATCCCCACCTTCCACCCCCACTTTTCATATTCACATTCATTCCCGACTTCCTCCCACCTTCACCCCACATTCATATCACATCCATACCCACTTCCTCCCACCCACCCCACTTTTCATATTCACATTCCATTACCCAACTTCCATTCCCACCTTCCACCCCACTTTCATATCCACATTCCATTACCCAACTTCCATCCCCACCTTCCACCCCCACTTTTCATATCACATTCCATTACCCAACTCCATCCCACCTTCCACCCCCACTTTTCATATCCACATTCCATTACCCAACTTCCATCCCCACCTTCCACCCCCACTTTTCATATTCACATTCCATTACCCAACTCCATCCCCCCTTCCACCCCACTTTTCATATCCACATTCCATTACCCAACTTCCATCCCCACCTTCCCCCCCACTTTTCATATTCACATTCCATTACCCAACTTCCATCCCCACCTTCCACCCCCACTTTTCATATCCACATTCCATTACCCAACTTCCATTCCACCCCACTTCCCACCTCCCACTTTTCACCTTCCACATTCATCCACATCCTTACCCAACTTCCATCCCCACCTTCCACCCCCACTTTTCATATCCACATTCCATTACCCAACTTCCATCCCCACCTTCCACCCCACTTTTCATATCCACATTCCATTACCCAACTTCCATCCCCACCTTCCACCCCCACTTTTCATATTCACATTCCATTACCCAACTTCCATCCCCACCTTCCACCCCCACTTTTCATATTCACATTCCATTACCCAACTTCCATCCCCACCTTCCACCCCCACTTTTCATATCCACATTCCATTACCCAACTTCCATCCCCACCTTCCTCCCCCACTTTTCATATTCACATTCCATTACCCAACTTCCATCCCCACCTTCCCACCCCCACTTTTCATATTCACATTCCATTACCCAACTTCCACCCCCACCTTCCTCCCCCACTTTTCATATTCACATTCCATTACCCAACTTCCATCCCCACCTTCCACCCCCACTTTTCATATTCACATTCCATTACCCGACTTCCATTCCCACCTTCCACCCCCACTTTTCATATCACATCCATTACCCGACTTCCATTCCACCTTCCACCCCACTTTTCATATTCACATTCCATTACCCAACTTCCATCCCACCGTCCACCCCCACTTTTCATATTCACATTCCATTACCCAACGTCCATCCCCACCTTCCACCCCCACTTTTCATATTCACATTCCATTACCCAACTTCCATCCCCACCGTCCACCCCCACTTTTCATATCCACATTCCATTACCCAACTTCCATTCCCACCTTCCACCCCACTTTTCATATTCACATTCCATTACCCAACTTCCATCCCCACCTTCCACCCCCACTTTTCATATCCACATTCCATTACCCAACTTCCATTCCCACCTTCCACCCCCACTTTTCATATTCACATTCCATTACCCAACTTCCATCCCCACCTTCCACCCCACTTTTCATATCCACATTCCATTACCCAACTTCCATTCCCACCGTCCACCCCCACTTTTCATATTCACATTCCATTACCCAACTTCCATCCCCACCGTCCACCCCCACTTTTCATATTCACATTCCATTACCCAACGTCCATCCCCACCTTCCACCCCACTTTTCATATCCACATTCCATTACCCAACTTCCATTCCCACCTTCCACCCCCACTTTTCATATTCACATTCCATTACCCAACGTCCATCCCCACCTTCCACCCCACTTTTCATATCCACATTCCATTACCCAACTTCCATTCCCACCGTCCACCCCCACTTTTCATATTCACATTCCATTACCCAACTTCCAGCCCCACCGTCCACCCCCACTTTTCATATCCACATTCCATTACCCAACTTCCATCCCCACCTTCCACCCCCACTTTTCATATCCACATTCCATTACCCAACTTCCATTCCCACCTTCCACCCCCACTTTCATATTCACATTCCATTACCCGACTTCCATCCCCACCTTCCACCCCACTTTTCATATCCACATTCCATTACCCAACTTCCATCCCCACCGTCCACCCCCACTTTTCATATTCACATTCCATTACCCAACTTCCACCCCCACCTTCCTCCCCCACTTTTCATATTCACATTCCATTACCCAACTTCCATCCCCACCTTCCACCCCCACTTTTCATATCCACATTCCATTACCCAACTTCCATTCCCACCTTCCACCCCCACTTTTCACATTCACATTCCATTACCCAACTTCCATCCCCACCTTCCACCCCCACTTTTCATATTCACATTCCATTACCCAACTTCCACCCCCACCTTCCACCCCCACTTTTCATATTCACATTCCATTACCCAACTTCCATCACCCACCTTCCACCCCACTTTTCATATATATGCCATTACCCAACTTCCATCCCCACCTTCCACCCCACTTTTCATATCCACATTCCATTACCCAACTTCCATCCCCACCTTCCACCCCCACTTTTCATATCCACATTCCATTACCCAACTTCCATCCCCACCTTCCACCCCCACTTTTCATATCCACATTCCATTACCCAACTTCCATTCCCACCATCCACCCCCACTTTTCATATCCACATTCCATTACCCAACTTCCATCCCCACCTTCCACCCCCACTTTTCATATCCACATTCCATTACCCGACTTCCATCCCCACCTTCCACCCCCACTTTTCATATTCACATTCCATTACCCAACTTCCATCCCCACCTTCCACCCCCACTTTTCATATCCACATTCCATTACCCGACTTCCATCCCCACCTTCCACCCCCACTTTTCATATCCACATTCCATTACCCAACTTCCATCCCCACCTTCCACCCCCACTTTTCATATTCACATTCCATTACCCAACCGCTGATACCGATCGACGTACACCAACACACCTTTCCCAACCCCCACTTTTCATATCCACATTCCATTACCCAACTTCCATCCCCACCTTCCACCCCCACTTTTCATATTCACATTCCATTACCCAACTTCCAGCCCCACCTTCCACCCCCACTTTTCATATCCACATTCCATTACCCAACTTCCAGCCCCACCTTCCACCCCCACTTTTCATATCCACATTCCATTACCCAACTTCCATCCCCACCTTCCACCCCCACTTTTCATATTCACATTCCATTACCCAACGTCCATCCCCACCTTCCACCCCCACTTTTCATATTCACATTCCATTACCCAACGTCCATCCCCACCTTCCACCCCACTTTTCATATCCACATTCCATTACCCAACTTCCATCCCCACCTTCCACCCCCACTTTTCATATTCACATTCCATTACCCAACGTCCATCCCCACCTTCCACCCCCACTTTTCATATCCACATTCCATTACCCAACTTCCAGCCCCACTTCCACCCCACTTTTCATATTCACATTCCATTACCCAACTTCCATCCCCACTTCCACCCCCACTTTTCATATCCACATTCCATTACCCAACTTCCATCCCCACTTTCCACCCCCACTTTTCATATCCACATTCCGTTACCCAATTTCCATCCCCACCTTCCACCCCCACTTTTCATATTCACATTCCATTACCCAACTTCCATTCCCACCTTCCACCCCCACTTTTCATATCCACATTCCATTACCCAACTTCCATCCCCCTTCCACCCCACGTTTCATATCCACATTCCATTACCCAACTTCCATCCCCACCTTCCACCCCCACTTTTCATATCCACATTCCATTACCCAACTTCCATCCCCACCTTCCACCCCACTTTTCATATCCACATTCCATTACCCAACTTCCATCCCCACTTTCCACCCCCACTTTTCATATCCACATTCCATTACCCAACTTCCATCCCCACTTTCCACCCCCACTTTTCATATCCACATTCCATTACCCAACTTCCATCCCCACTTTCCACCCCCACTTTTCATATCCACATTCCATTACCCAACTTCCATCCCCACCTTCCACCCCCACTTTTCATATCCACATTCCATTACCCAACTTCCATCCCCACTTTCCACCCCCACTTTTCATATCCACATTCCATTACCCAACTTCCATTCCCACCTTCCACCCCCACTTTTCATATTCACATTCATTACCCAATTTCCATCCCCCTCCCCCCCCCTTCTCATATTCACATTCCCCCCCCCCCCCCCCACCTTCTATCCCCACCTTTGACATTCACATTCCACCCCCACCGCTACATTCCATCCCCCACCTTTCACCCCAACCTTCCGTCATTCAATCAATCAATCAATGGGTGCCGTCTTCTCGAAGAAGGTTGGCTGCAATGGACCTCCATCTCTTCCTGTCATTCGTTCTTCTCACGCATTCCGCATAGCTCATTGCTGTCCACTCAGTGATGTTGTCCATCCATGTTGTTCTCCTTCTCCGTCTTGGTCTTTTCCCTTCTATCTTCCCTTCCAGTATTCTTCTCTGTGATTCCTGGTGTCGTATCATGTGGCCAAAGTATTTAATTCCGCCATTCACATACATACAAACACAATATCCCATACGGCTCTCCTCACACCCACCCACCCCTCCCCCACACCACGGACGCACTGTACATCCCCGTCCACCCTTCACCATCCTTCTAATCACGTGACTAGGCATGGGCCTTCTCATTAAAGTCCGCCTCAAATTACACGGTACTCAGACCTGGACTTCAGAAAGCTGACGCAATGACTCAGTAATGTCATGCTTCCTTGTTAAACCTTAAAGAACACCTCATGTTACATGACACTTAGATGTGGATTTAATTGAGCAATGCAAGCAAAGCTAACGAACACTACATGACGTGCTGGGTCCCGGGAAGTTGGATGATTCAATAAAATTAGCTTTCTGTTTTACGTTGGATAATTCTGGCATATTTCCAAAAACAATAAAATTAGCTTTCTGTTTTACGTCGGATAATTCTGGCATATTTCCAAAAACAATAAAATTAGCTTTCTGTTTTACGTTGGATAATTCTGGCTTATTTCCAAAAACAATAAAATTAGCTTTCTGTTTTGCGTCGGATAATTCTGGCATATTTCCAAAAACAATAAAATTACCTTTCTGTTTTACTTTGGATAATTCTGGCATATTTCCAAAAGCAATAAAATGTGTTTTCTGTTTTACATTAGATAATTCTGACATATTTGCAAAAACAATCAAATTAGCTTTCTGTTTTACATGGGATATTGCTGGCATATTTGCAAAAATAATAAAATTAGTTTTCTACTCTTTTTTTTGGTCCATTAGTTGTTTAAGCAGGGGAAAGTTCAGTCATAGACGACTGGTCTTCCTCATTCCACTGCTGGTCGATAGAAAGCCCGAGCCTACACTTTTACCGACCCAAGGGATTTTTAACCTCCCACACCACATAGACATGGTATGAGAGCAACCGGCCTTTGATGACGCTGTAAGTTATACACAGCGGTGGAAATCCAAATTGTCAGAGCTGGGGGGACGGGGAATCGAACCGCTGACCTTCAGATGTTCAGATTAGGAGTCTGACCTAGAAAAAGTCAGACACTCTAACCACTCCGCCACATTGGATAATTGTGGCATATTTCCCAAAACAATAAAATTAGTCTTCTATTTGACATGAATCTCATGTCAAACAGAAAACAATTTCTCTTCAGTTATCCATCTGCCCTACATTTCTAAATAGGTTGAGACTCGCCAATGAAATATGGCCACAAAATTACAAATGGGATTTGCGTTGATATGCAACTACAGTAGGATCCTTTTTTTGGGGTGGGCGTTGGGGGCTTTTTTTGCGGACACCGACAAAAACAAATGTCTTTACGGGTAAATATCCAGTTTGTCTATTTGCATATTCATTTATTATTTATTATTATGCAAGTGTATGCGCTTGTCAGCTTAGTAATAACTTAAAGCTGCATAGTCCAATAAAGCATCAAACTTGAAATGACTTTAAATTTCATACTTGTTTCTTCCTATCATAGCGCTCTGCATTAATAGGATAGGGAAAGGACTGGTTAGCTCAGTGTCAGGATAATGTGACTGAGTGGGATATCAGGTCATGGTGCCAGCAGCCTGTTGTCCCAGTGGGGCAACACTATAAAGTCGCCATGAGCGCGCACTGTCATAAGTCGGTACCCATCCTGATTTAACCATAGATGTTACTAGGACGTAAACTCCAACAAACGAGCAACCAAGCTTATTGTTAGGATCTCGTCGGGAATGCACTGTATTGTGAGCCAGTCTTTACAAATACCTCAGTTAGGCATAGCTACACTGGTCCCGCGTGGTAACCACCGGGCGGCTAATTATCCACTCAAATACACATCTGTGCATCGCTAAGTCCAGTCGATTCTTAATACAATTTAGCTAAATGTAGAAACAACTTTCCCCATCAGCATCTGTCAGGAGCCATGTTCACGCTCCTTTTGTTTATTGGAGTTTTACGTCCTGGCAACATCTAAGGTCATATCAGGACTGGTACCGATTTGTCACAGTGCACACTCATGGCGACTTTATAAATTATAGTGCTGCCCCACTAGGAAATGACCTGATATCCCACTCAGTCACATTATCCTGATGCTGAGCCAACCCCATCCTGATATGACCTTAGATGTTGTCAGGACGCAACAATTATAAATTTTAAAGTTATTTGTTTAACTCGATCGGGAACCGAACTCCCGACCTTCCGCACGCGAGGCCCGCGCTCTACGGATTAGACCACGGTGCCCGGTGTTCGTGCTTCTACCATGATGCCTTAATTAAGACCAGCGGCTATAAATGCAACTAGGCAGTTTCAAGAATGGCAATGCTTAAATCGTATTATATACCTATAATCAGATTGTGTCGGCCATATCGGGCTATGAGCACTAATAGGGGGAAGCTGTGGAGTTGATTTTTTCCCCTCCATATTACATCAGCCATTCCCAGTCATCTAGACATTTTTTTAATTTTTTTTTTTTATTGATGAGGTATTTACTCTGCCCATAAGGTATAAGCTCCTGTCAGGGTGCTTGTTTTCAACGCAGGACAGCTGTGGTGCTGTCTTGATCTGTTCCTTTGCCCAGGAGTGTTTACCTGTGTCTGCTCGGATCAGCCTTCTGCAATTTTGGTTGTTAGTAATAGCCTATGTTTTTTGTTGTTGTAATTTTCCAGTTTCTTTGTCTAGTCTGAGTAATGATACCTTAGCCTACTATGTACATCTACTTGGGTGACATGCAGGCTTGTGGGAGAGGATCCCGTTCCATTCAGATTTGTTGTTATTTGTTACAGCATCCTTTCACCTAAGCCCTGTCCTTAGATAGTGCACTCGTGTGCTAGAACACACTCGGACCCTTTAGGACTGTGGCCAGGTGGGGTGGCTGTGTTGTTTGCCTAGCCATTTTGTATTTCAGGGTGGATTAGTTGCATGACCGTGGCCTGTCCACTTCTGTGTTGGTTTGTGCCATTACACATATCCAGGTGGACTGTGCCATGTGGTGATACCATAAGGTGATAGATAGCATAAGGTTTGTTTGCTTGTTGTTGTTTTACGTCCTAGCAAAATCTAAGGTCATATCAGGCCATGTACTCAACTGTAACTAGCACAGGCATTTAATATTTCCACTGGGGCGTTATAATTAGACGATGGTTGTAATGAGGAATGCATGCAAATCAGACCTCGCCTCAATTTGTTCTGATCTTTTTTTTATTCAGAATTAATTTGTCAGGATATTGGAAGCTGATTGGGCGGGGGCGGGATGGAGGTTTGAGATAGGGTCAGCTTCCATAATTGCAGGTAATTTTATTTAAACTAATAATAATAATCATGATAATGATAATTGTATTGTTAATGATGATGATGATATGATGATGAGAATGTGATTTAAACTAATAATAATAACGATAATAATAATGTTAATGATGAATGGTGGTGATGATGATTGATGATGATGATAATAAGAAGAAGAGAAGAAGAGAAGAAGAACAAGAAGAAGAGAAGAAGAACAAGAAGAGAAGAACAAGAAGAGAAGAAGAACGAGAAGAAGAGAAGAAGAACAAGAAGAAAAGAGGAAGAAGAAGAAGAAGAGAAGAAGAAGAGAAGAAGAAGAACAACAACAAAAAGAGTAGATTCCTGAATTAGATTCGGGATAACAAAACGTATATCTGTTAAAATATCACAATACTGTTACGAGATTTGTCGTGTGTAATCCTCTTATTGCGCATTGCGAAGTATCGCACCTGAGTCAGGATATCTCTCAGTGAAAGCTTGTCAGTAGGCAGCTATCTAAAGGGGCTGTCACATTAGGGTTTTTTGCGGGAGCGTATGGCGGCGTAAGCGCGTTACGTCATATACGTCGGCATACGCTGTATACGCTACTCATACGCTACGCATACGCTACTCATGCGCTACTCATACGCCGCCAGATGCCACCAGGTGCGGGCGTATGTGAAGCGTATGAGGCATACGCCGCCATACGCTTTCATAAATCTGTCCGTCCAATTTTTTTTGTGCATGCTAAAAAAAAACCGACCTATGAGGGCGTATGGCCCATACTGTCAAAAAATGTCACAGCACGCTCCCATACGCTCCCATACGCTCCTCATACGCTCCTCGTACGCTCCTCGTAGGTTCCACATACGCTCAAAACCACCCGAAGGGTCACCAAATGTCATCATAGGCCGGCACGTGCAGGACCTACGTAGGTTTTCAATACGCTCCCGCCATACGCCGTAATGTGACAGGGCCGAAAACAACCTACTGTCCAGCAAGTTAGACTCAGGGAGTGGCAGTGTGGTGTACATGTGTTGCATTTAGTGTACATGTATTGTATGTGGATTTCCACCGCTGTGTATAACTTACAGCGTCATCAAAGGCCAGTTGCTCTCAGGCCATGTCTATGTGGTTTGGGAGGTTAAAAACCCTTGAATCGGTAAAAGTGTAGGCTTGGGCTTTCTATCGACAAACTGTCTAATGGTGAAAACAAGACTATTCATACTTATCCATGATAGGCCGCATCAATCTTCAAGAAAAAAACAACGACAACAAAAGATTCATTGTATGTGGTGAACCTGTATTGGTTGTTGGAGTTTTACCTCCTGGCAACAACTAAGGTCATATCAGGACGGGTACCGACTTGTGACATTGCAAACTCATGATGACTTAATAGTGCTGCCCCACTGGGAAATCAGGCTGCTGGAACCATGACCCGATATCCCACTCAGTCACATTATCCTGCCACTGAGCTAACCAGTCCTTGCCCTATCTTATTAATGCCGAGCGCCAGGCTAGGAAGTGACAAGTATCAATTTTATAAGTCATTGGTTTGACTCGACCGGGAATCGAACTCCCGATCTCCCGCACCCGAGGCCCACGCTATACCAATTCGGCCACCTCGCCCGGTGTCCATGTATTACATGTAGTGTACATACATTGTATGTAGTGTACATACATTGTATGTGCACATTAATCAGCTGTAGTCCAATATTCATGGGCCCCTGGAATGAGTATTGACCAATGCAAAGCCAAAGTCGATATGCATCCCCAACTCCAAAATGACCGATGTAATTGAACCTTGAACCTGAAATGCTTGGACAATGCCAATGCATTTAAACAAATAGCTGGTCATTGCAAAATATTTAAGATCTAGTTACCAGATTTTCATATGACATTGTATTCTTACTTTCGGTATTCGATATATCGTAAAGTTGCATAGTCCGATGGTTTTGAGCTAATGTCATTTTTCTGAGATAAATATATTGAATTGATTGTTATAATCTAACTTACTTTATTCTGAAGTAACTTATTTTAAATGGCTCTCTTTTGAGATATTTGAATTGTAAACATGTCAAATTAGTTTTGATAAGCATACCAAAACTCTGACAACATAGCCTTCTGCAGTAACGGGTTCTATTCAATTGGTGCAGTATTCCCTTCTACGTTGCAACAAACGCTTAATAAGTGCACCAGTATCTAAGTTAGATATGTAGAAGGAAAACTAGATAATTGCTTTGGTTTTGAAAATTTGATGCTTCATCGGACTATGCAGCCATAACAAAATAATCAAATCCAATGAATATTAATTGGATTGCACCTAGAACCACTAAAAAGGAATAGTGATAGGATATTTACAAGTGGCAGTATTACTATTAGTACTGGACAGATCAATCCCAACTTACTAGAAGGTAGTACGAATAGCCATTTCTGTGACATCATGGCAGGAAGGGATAGGTGGGATTACATAGGTTATAGGACATATAATCAAGCGGCTTCAATTTCACTCGTAGGCTTTGTTGTGTTTTCCCTTTGGAACATAAAGCTGCATAGTCCGATGAAATATCAAATTTTCAAAACCAAACCAATTATCTAGATTTGATTTGACATATCTATGTTAGATACTGATACACGTATAAAGCATTTGTTTCTGCATTGAAGGCAATACTGAGTCAATTTAACAGAACCTGTTACTGCAGAAGTCTATGGTGTCGGAGTTTTGGCAAGCTTGCCAAAACTAATTTTCAATGTTTGCACTCAAAATATCTCAAAAGTTTACCATTTAAAATAAAAGTCACATTGAATTAATGTAAAGTAGATACAAGTGATCGATCTAATATATTTATCTCAGAAAGATTACAGAAACTCAAAACCATTGGACTATGCAACTTTAACTGCATTTAACTGCTATTTACAGCCGCTCTCTATATTTAGTAATATAGTATGATTTACTTCTATCCAGAGAGAAAGCCTATTTAACCCCACTCGCGAGTGGGACATAGCTCAGGTGGTAGCGTGTCCACCTGTGAAGGTGTCGGTCATCCAATCTTTCCTGCTCAGTGGACCCATTTGCAGTTTGGGATATTTTCTGTTTCAACCAGTGGTCCACAATTGGTTCATCAAAGGCTGTGGCATGTGCTGTCTTGTCTGTGGGTGAAGTGCATATAAAAGACCCCTTGCTGCTTATCGGAAAGAGTATGGGTAGTCTATGTGGTGGCAGCTGGTTTCCTCCAAAGAAATATGTAAAAATGACCATATGTTTGATGTCCAATAGCTGATGATGAAAATCAATGTGCTCCAGAGGCGTCGTTAAATAAAACAAACGGTTTTATTTAACCCCACTCAGTCACATTATCCATGATACTTGGCAAACCAGTCCTTGCCTTCTTCTGTTAATACTGAGTGCCAGGATAGGTGGTAAGTATCAATTTGATAAGTTGGTTGGTTGTTGGGAGTTTTACATCCTGGCACATTGAAGGTCATATCAGGATGGGTACCAACTTCTGACAGTGTGCACTCATCACACTTTTATAGTGCAGGCGCACTGAGAGACCAGGCTACCATCACCAAGACCCGATATCCCACTCAGTCACATTATCCTGACACAGAGCCAACCAGTCTTTGCACTATCCTAATAATACCAAGTGCCTGGCTAGGAAGCAACAAGTATAAATTTCTAAGTAATTGGTTTGACTCGACAACAGGTTTGTTTGTTGTTGCTTTGCGTCCTAGCAACATCTAAGGTCATATCAGGATGGAATCCTACAGGAGATGGACGCTCAACTCATTTGGCCATCCTGTCTGGTCAAGAGATGAACAAGAGAGAGAATAACATAAGGACAAAGAGAACGAGCGATAATAGGGGGATTTGCAGTGATGTGGACACAGTTGACACACACGACACTGGCATGCATGTCGCGATGGGTATAACTGACCTCATGTGTCCCGGCATATTGGTAAAACCAGAACAGCCTCTCACACATAGGCCAAGCACTTCCATTAGCATATCATGTATATTGGGACTCATCTGTCTGACACAGCCGCCCTAACCGACTCCACCCCATGGAGCAACAGCACACTCCGCAGTGATTTGTTGGTTATTGGAGGTTTACGTCCTGCAACATCTAAGGTCATATCAGGATGGGTACTGACTTGTGACAGTGCACTTAACAGTGCTGCCCCACTGGGATACATGGTCGTCAGCACCATGACCTGATATCACACTCAGTCACATTATCCTGACACTAAGCCAACCAGTCATCGCCCTATCCAAATGATGCCAAGTGCCTGGCTAGGAAGCGACAAGTATCAATTTGATAAGTCATTAGTTTGACTCGACATGGAACCAAACTCCTACACTCTACCGATTCAGCCACCGCGTTCAGAGTGCAAATTCGCCACAGCACTCTGGCAACATCATTGGTCTGTATCCTACACCCGGGGTCTTTGCCCAAGGGTAAACTGAGTAAAATTCTGTACCATTAAATTTTCTGATGGTACAACTCTGTACCCTCAAATTGTTGGGATAATTTTTTGTCAAAGGTTATTCAAGGAGCCAGAGACAACAAAGCCAGCATCAATAATCAATTAGACTGTTAGTATGCAACAGTAACCATAGCAGTGTTCATAATTGACCAAGTGATGTGGAAAAATAATACTGAGCTGAAATTGTCGGGGGCAGTACCCCCAGACCCCTCCACCCCCCAGTCTGGATCCCCTCAAATAATTTTCACCATACATATCACCACTACATTTGACCAGATGGGATGACCGAAGGCGTTGACGGACCACTGCCCATTGCGGGAACTTGTGTGTTCAGACCTCGGTCCAGTCAAACAAATGACTTAAAGCATCGATACTTGTCACTACCTAGCCTGGCGCTCGGCATTGAAAGGATAGGGCAAGGACTGGTTTATTCGTTATCAAGAAACTGAGTGGGATACCTAGCAACATCCAAAGTCATATCGGGATGGGCACCAACTTGTGACAGTGCACGCAGCTGATGACTTTATAGTGCTGCACTATTGGAAGACCAGACTATCAGCACCATGACCCAATATCCCACTCAGTCATATTATCCAGATATACTGACCTAACTAGTCTTTTCCCTATCCTAGTAATTCTGAGCGCTAGGCAAGATGGCGATGTATATCAATTTTTCAAGTCATCGCTTTGACTCGGCCGGGGTTTGGAACCCACGACCTGCAACATGGGAAGCTACCAAACGGCGCTCTCACCGATTATACCACCCTGTCTGTCCACATTTGGTCAAAATCTAGAAATGAAGAGTTCAGGCACAAAACCCTGTAAACGCCAATCCAAAAATTTAATAAAAATAACAGATTTATATGTGATGGTAATTTTAATTCTCAGTAATTCAACTTTTCTTGTGATGATACGGTTATGGAACAACAAATAAATATATAGGAATATAAAAAAAGAACCTAGTGAAGGTTTGACTCCAACGTATATCTCATTTTTTGTATTGGCATTTACGGGGTTGTGTACCTTAACGCTTCAAATATATATATAAACTTTTAGAGCACCCTCCCATCCGAATTAGCAATGCATACAGGATGGGGTGAGGGTGGGGTGTGGTGTGGGGGTGTCTGGTGTGGAGGGGAGTGTTGATCTCCCTAATATCGCCCTCTGCTTAGAGTGGATACAGAGATCCAATTGAGGCCACCGCAGCAGACACGATGACTCAGCATGTAATCCTCACCGGAAGCAGGTCCTCAACCGGAAGTGGCCCGGACACCCAGAGAACCCGAAGAAACCCGGATTAGAGGCGGATAATAAGGAAGGAGATACCCCCTGCATAAATAATTTGCCAGGCTTGGTTGGTTGGTTGTTGGAGTTTTACATCCTGGCAACATCTAAGGTCATATCAGGAGGTGCACCGACTTGTGACAGTGTGCACGAATGGTGACTTTATAGTGCTTCCCCAGTGGGAGATGAGGCCGACAGCACCATGACCTGATTTTCCACTCAGTCACATTATCCTGACACTGAGCCAACCAGTCCTTGTCCTATCCTATTAATGCCAAGCGCCTGGCGCGGAGGCAACAAGTATAAATTATTAAGTCATCGGTTTGACTCGACCAGAGTTTGAATCCCACTCTCTACCAAAACGGAGATGGACACTCAACTCATTCAACCATCCCGTCTGGTTTGCGATTGAATTGAAACCACCACACGGCGTTGCGTTGCATCGCAATAAAGAGCATTTATTTAAATAAAATGATCAACAAACATTTATAGAACCTCCCCCTCCACCCCCAGCCATGCCACCAGACGCTCAATGGCGCTCCCACTGCGCATGCTCCCTACACAACGCCTTCTTTCTACGCCTCCTCCGCTGGAGAGCTCTACTTTTCTACACCTCCTCCACTGGAGAGCTCCACTGCGTCTGGAGAGCTTCAGTGCATGTGACTACTCCGCGACAGGAGAGCTCTACTGGGTCACACGGGGTCACAGACCTCAGCGATTAACCCTTTTGCTAATGGCTACCCGCAATTAAAGTTGCATAGTCCGATGGTTTTGAGTTTCTGTCATTTTTTGAGATAAATATATTAGGTTGGTCGTTATAATCTACCTTACTTAAACCTGCCTATGGTCCGATAACAACATCAAATTTTCAAAATAAAAGCAATTATCTAGATTTGATTCTACTTAGATACTGGTGCACTTATTAAACATTTGTCGTCACCTATAAGGGAATATTGAGGCAATTGAATTGAACCTGTTACTGCAGAAGCCTATGGTGTTAGAGTTTTGCAAGCTTGCCAACATTAATTTTACATGTTTGCACTTCAAATATCTCAAAAGTTTGCCATTTAAAATAAAAGTTACTTCAAACTAAACTGATGTAGATTATAATGATCAACCTAATACATTTATCTCAGAAAATGAGAGAAACTCAAAACCATCGGACCATGCAACTTTAAGGTATGAAGGGACCTTTATTTTAAATGTCTAACGTTTGAGATATTTGATGCGCAAACATACCAAATTAATGTTGGCAAGCACGCCAAAGCACTGACACCATAAGCTTCTGCAGCAACAGGTCCTATTAAATTGGCTTTGTATTATGTTCTATGTGGCGACACTTTTTTATAAGTGCACCTGTATTTAAGTTAGATATGTAGAATCAAATCTAGATAATATATGGTTTTGAAAATTTGATGTTTTCATCAGACTATGCAGCTTTAAGCCTTCCTGGGTTCCGAGCTAAGATGTCACAATTATAACGCAGAACAAACTGCAGAAGGTTTATATGTTTGTATAATTAACCTTTTTTTTGGGGGGGGGGTAAATATGTTTATTCTGCTGAATAAGTCTTTTGTCAGTGCTGAAGCACTGGTCTTCCAGCCTTTTTTCAATTTGGGGTTATTTACACAAAAGGTATATAGAATAAGGTATACAATAACTGTTGAATACACAATTTGCAGTCTGTAACGCAATGAAATTCTGTAACCCAAAAGTTCCATAGCAGTATGGTAACAGGAGTGTCATATAACTAGATCAATATTTACATAGTATTTAGAATGTAAGCAGAAGTTATCTTCTGTATTCAGTTGGTAAAGTTGTAGTAAGTTTTAATGTTCATTTGCAGTTAGACAAGGATTATTTAAATGTTGGTTTGTTAGGAATATGCTAGTGTAACTCTAGTGTAGTTAATTATGTGAGTTTATGAATTATGTTGTTGGGGTGGGGTTGTTAATAATAAACTGGACCAACTGTGACCAGTGCAGCAGTGGGACCAATCCCAGTGCATTTAGGTCTTAAATTTTACATTTTTACCTGGACTGTCTCTGTCATCGTATATGATTGACTGGAGATAATAGAGGAACAGCAACAAAGGGAAAAAAGAAAAAGAAAAAAGAAGAAAAGTGGCATGTTTAACAGCACAGTAAAGCCTCTTTATATTGACTGACCATGGGATCGACTTTAAATAGTCCATTTATGGGGGTGTTCAGTTTAGGGAGTTTAAAAAAAAATCATTACAATGCTATTGTATGGGGGGTCGCTTGGGACTCAAATAAAGCATGCGATATAGGGGAGTGGTCGATCTGTGGAGGTGGTCACTTAGAGAGGTCTTACTGTACATCACCTTGGGGTATTAATATTCCATCATGGAATTTGTAGAGATGAAAGGGGCGTAGCTTGGGATTTTCAGGTGGTACACAGATGGAGCAAAACACTATTGGAATAAAACACGGTGGAATAAAATGCTATAGGACATAAAATATTTTAATTTTCTTAAACTTGTAATCATAGGTGGTATGCAACTGCGTACCTGGACATATGGAAAGTAGGCCAATAGGTGAGATATTTATTCCAGTCGGAGAAGATGTGTACAGCGAACATGGTGTGAGACACGGCCACAGGGAGCAGCTCGGCGTGTCACGTGACAATACCATCGGAAACACGTGACGCTCTCAGTATCCAGGGAGACGCCAGGCAACTGCTGCAATCTCCTAGCAGATGTGCTGCCTTGTAGGCGAATCGCCTACACAGCACGTTAACATACTTCTTTACACTACACTGTTCTCTACACTGTCGCTGCAGCGTAGTTTTTTTAAATTTCTTGGTGAATGGTTTTTATTCATATGAGCAGATCTTGCCTGAACACCATTGAACTCGATTTCCAGCAGTATTTATTCAACAATTTAATTTATTCAGGGTTAGCGGTAGTTTTGTTATTAACAAACTACAAAATTGTAAATAACAATTTTGTTTGTTCTGGGTTCATAGCCATTTTGACATATCAAATTCCAGGACTTTCTGGGACTTGCAATGACCTTTCAGTGCAAAGTTCCGGGATTTATTAAATTAAAGTACCCTGAAACACAGCCGTACTCATAGTCGATTTACTGTGTAAGATGTGAAGCGTAAATAAGCATAAACAATTACAATGAACATATGCCTAATTTTAAGTGTATTATGGCCGGTGCACACCTACCGTTTTTCCGCGCACACCTACCGTATACGATCTAAAACTGCCCAAAAATCGCTAGGTGTGCGCCCCCCGCGCACACCTACCGATTGCGATTCGCGCATAAAACTCAGTTTTTAGTGCTAAAAGCGGCCGTTTACGATTGCGATTCGCGATTCGAAAAACGAATCGGCCCGTTTTCAGTTTTAAGCGGGTCGGGTCGAGTCGCGAGTTTTAGTGCGCGAATCGTAAACGGTAGGTGTGCACCGGCCATTAGGTTGAGTCTAATAACGTACCATACTTTAATTTGAAGTAGCTTCTATAATAAATGGCCAACCTTATAATTGAAGTAATGTTGACAAGCACGTCAAAGCTCTGACACTATTGATTACATCACGGTTCCGAGTGTGCATGCGCTGAAAACGGCGTTGGGAGCAAAGCAAAGGCGTACGCCCATTGAGTTTGCGTAGGGCAAAGCTGGAATTTTATTCAAAATAACTAGAAATACATAACAATTTGGCATAAACATGGATGGAAGGATGCAATATAATAATATAATGCATATGTTTAAGACACAACTCTCCATAAACCATAGAATATAAATAAAAACATGAATAAAATAAATAAAGCTGACTCTGGCTATGGCTCTAACACTAGTCTGAGTGCTTAGATTTGTCTAAATCTAAATGCACATGGCATAAGATGTGCTGGTTATATTGATGTAAATGCAATGCTGGATAAAAGATTAATATCTTAATTTATTATATATATTTGTTTAGTTGGTATTCTATGTTTCAAACAAGAGCTGAGATGAGCTGAACTAGCACATTTCATAGCTGCACCCAGTGTATTAGCATGTGCCATGTGCTTCTTTTGGCTTTGTTTTGCTCTGATGCATCCCACAATGCACCGCGCCGCTGGAACCATGATGTAGTCTATTGGCTTCTGCAGTAACAGTAACAGGTTCTGTTAAATTGACTCAGTATGCCCTTCTATGCAGCAATAAATGCTTAATAAGTACATGGGTATCCAAGTTAGACATGCCGGGCCTAGAGACTCTCTTTGGTTTAGAAAATGTGATGGTGTCATTGGACTATGCATCTTGAATCGCTAAAGCTAAGATTCCATATATACGTGGAATGCGATATGCAAATGCAAATGCGACAAAAAATGGAAAAGCATTGTAAATGCACAGTAGTGCTTCCATATGTCCAGTTGCGAATGCGAATGCCAATGCGAATGCCAATGCCAATGCATGGATGGCAAAGTGGATCACTCAATGGACCGATTAGTGTGAATATGAATGCGAATGGCATGCCGCATACTGCATATATGGAATCTTAGCTTAACTAAAGTATTTCAGTTAGTACAAACTCTCACCGCTAGAGGAGGTGGGTAGGTGGGTGGGTGACAACAGGTTCAGGCCTTGATGAGCAATGCAGGGTTGGTGTATTGACATATAGATGAGTGTTCTTTCACACGTGGAGGGTGCGACTGTCTCCATGCACACACTCAAAGCGGTCAGACTGAGTATTGATGGTTAGATTGATAATGGGATCAATATGGGATGGCCGAATGAGTAAAGCGCCCGCCTCCCATTTGGGTAGGTCTTGGGATTTGAATCATTGTCAAGTCAAACCAATGGCTTAAATCGTTATACTTGCCGCTAGTTAGCCTGGCGTTTGGCATCACTAGGATAGGGCAAGGAGCAGTGGAATGAGGAAGATCAACTTCCCTATCTCATCGCTGTCAATTTGGATTTCCATTGCTGTGTATAACTTACAGCGTCATCAAAGGCCAGTTGCTCTCATACCATGTCTATGTGGTGTGGGAGGTTATAAAATCCCTTGGGTCGGTAAAAGTGTAGGCTCGGGCTTTCGATCGACCAACTGTTTAATGGTGAAAACAAGACTATTCAGACTTGATAGGCAGTATTAAATCTTCAAGAAAAAATGTGTCCGCAATTGAAATTTCCCCTGCTTAATCAACTAATGTACCAAACAACAACAAAATTAATTAATTATGTGGATAAAGGGATTTTTAACCTCCCACACCACATAGACATGGTATGAGAGCAACTGGCCTTTGATGATGCTGTAAGTTATACATAGCGGTGGAAATCCAAATTGGCAGAGGTGGGGGCACAGGGAATCGAACCGCCGACCCTCAGATTAGGAGTCCGACCTAGAAAAAAGTCAGACACTCTAACCACTCCACCACAGAGAACACCATCAGTTCAAACATCTCCAAAGATAGCCCTATAAAACAAAAGTTACTTCAAACCAAACTAATTTAGAACATAATGATTATCCTAAAATAGTTATCTAAAATATAAATAGCGGAAACTCAAAAAACCATCGGGCTATGCAACTTTAATGCTTCTAATATTTCCAATAGCCTTCTACGATTCTTGCAGTAATTTCTTCATCTTAATTCTATTATGACTACTCCTTATATTATATTACAATGTCTACCTCTCATTACTTAACCTCCTCCCCCTCCACCCACTCCACCCCACTCCACTACCCCCCCACACCCCCCACACACAGTCCCTCAGCACCCCAATCCCCATCACCGCCCATCCCGCTCGCCCTAACGGCGAGGGCGGTTGCCATGGCCACGGCTAACGCCCAGGCAGGCGTTCTTGAGGAGCCCTCTTACTAACAACTAGCAGTAACCGGTTGCACTAACCGAATACTTAAAGTTACATAGTCCGATGGTTTTGAGTTTCTCTCATTTTCTGAGATAAACATATTAGGTTGTTCATTATAATCTAACTTACTTTAGTTTGAAGTAACTTTTATTTTAAATCGCAAACTTTTGAGATATTTGAAATGGAAACATGCTAAATTAATTTTGGCAAGCATGCCAGTAACTCTATCACATCAAGCTCTCAGTAACATGGTTCTGATAAATTTGATCAGTTCCTTCTATGTGCTATGCAGCTTTAATAAGTCATCATATAGTAGAATCAAATCTAGATATGTCTGGTTTTGAAAATTATGTTTTCACGACAGCAGCTCAACACGTCATTAAAGCTGCACAATCCGACGAAAACATATTTCCGAAACCAAATCATTATCATAGATTTGATAGTAAATTACCATCTTCGATATTGTTCTGTACTGCTTGGCTGTTAACCTGAGAAAACAAAACTAAATCATTATCGTAGATTTGATAGTAAAGTAACAACTTAGCTATTGTACTGCACTGCTTGGCTGTTAACAGGAGAAAATCAAACCAAATCATTATCGTAGATTTGATAGTAAATTACCAACTTCGATATTGTTCTGTACTGCTTGGCTGTTAACCTGAGAAAACAAAACTAAATCATTATCATAGATTTGATAGTAAATTACCATCTTCGATATTGTTCTGTACTGCTTGGCTGTTAAAGGGAGAAACAAAACCAAATCAGTATCGTAGATTTGATAGTAAATTAACAACTTAGATAGTGTATAACACTGCTTGGCTGTTAACGGGAGAAAACAACCAAATCATTATCGTAGATTTGATAGTAAATTAACAACTTAGATATTGTACTCCACTGCTTGGCTGTTAACGGGAGAAAACCAAACCAAATCATTATCGTAGATTTGATAGTAAATTACCAACTTAGATATTGTACTCCACTGCTTGGCTGTTAACGGGAGAAAACCAAGCCAAATCCTTATCGTAGATTTGATAGTAAATTACCAACTTAGATATTGTATAACACTGCTTGGCTGTTAACGGGAGAAAACAAAAGCAAATCATTATCGTAGATTCGATAGTAAATTTTGTATTTATTTATTTTTTGGTCCATTAGTTGTTTAAGCAGGGGAAATTTAAGTCATAGACGACTGGTCTTCCTCATTCCACTGCTGGTCGATAGAAAGCAGCCTACACTTTTACCAACACAAGGGATTTTGAACCTCCCACACCACATAGAGATGGTATGAGAGCAACCGGCCTTTGATAACGCTGTAAGTTATACACAGCGGTGGAAATCCAAATTGGCAGAGCTGGGGGCATGGGGAATCGAACCGCCGACCCTCAGATTAGGAGTCTGACCTAGAAAAAAAGTCAGACACTCTAACCACTCCACCACAGAGAACGCCACAACTTAGATAGTGTACTCCACTGCTTGGCTCGTTAATGTGAAAAAACAAAGCCCATCAAGAATGGTAATTGCGGACCAGGAAGCTCCTACTCCTAGGTACGTAGCTCTGAGATAAATGTACTTGCAAATTACTAACAAACCGCACAACGCGATAATCCACAAACTAACGATTAAAGTTGTTCAGAGTGACAACGAGTTCTATCATGAACTTATGTGTCAAGGAGAGGGCAAATAAACTATCAATACTAAAAAAGCAAAACCCATGGCCAGCATTTCGGTGTGCATGCCGATATTAAAGCTGCATAGTGCGATGAAAATATCAAATTTTCAAAACCAAAACAATTACCTAGATTTGATTTGACATATCTAACTTAGATACTGGTGCACTTATTAAACATTTGGCGCCACATAGAAGGGAATAATGATGCAATTGAATAGAATCTGTTACTGCAAAAGCCTATGGTGTCAGAGATTTTGGCGTTCTCGCCAAAATTAAGTTAGCATGTTTGTACTTCAAATATCTCAAAAGTTAGCCATTTAAATAAAAGTTACTTCAGACGAAAGTAATGTCGATTATAACGATCAACCTAATATATCTAGCTCAGAAAATGATAGAAACTCAAAACCATCGGACTTTGCAACTTTAACGTGGCATGTTTTCAGTTCAAATATCACCAACAATAAACCTTTGAAATAAGCGTTACTTCAAGGTAAACTCAAGTACAAAATAAAAATCAACCTAATAATATATAGACCGGATGCAATGGCCGAATTGGTAGAGCACAGGCTTCCCGTGCGGAAGGTCGGGAGTTTTTTCTTGAAGATTTATACTGCCTATTATGGATAAGTCTGAACAGACTTGTTTTCACCATTAGACAGCTTGTCGATAGAAAGCCCAAGCCTACACTTTTACCGACGCAAGGGATTTTTAACCTCCCACACCATATAGACATGGTATGAGAGCAACTGGCCTTTGATGACGCTGTACGTTATACACAGTGGTGGAAATCTAAATTGGCATAGGTGGGAGCACGGAGAATCGAACCACTGACCTTCAGATTAGGAGTCCGACCTAGAAAAATGTCAGCTACTCTAACCACTCCCCCACAGTTAGAATCCCAGCCGAGTCAAACGATGACTTTGATAGTTGTCACTACCTAGCCTGGTGCTCGGCATTAATAGGATAGGGTAAGAACTGGTTAGCTCAGTATCAGGATAATATGACTGTGTGGGGTATCAGGTCACGGTACTGGTGGCCTGGTCTCCCAGTGGAGCAGCACTATAAAATTGCCATGAGTGCGCACTGTCACAAGTCAGTGCTCGTCCTGATATGACATTATATATTACTAGGACGTAAAACAATGATAAACAAACAAAACAAGCCAACAAACATGGATCCCCCGGCATTATGGGTACGCGCTATCCCTGTTCGGTGATTTGTTAGTGCGCGTGGCCGTGAGGCTGACGTGAGATACGGGCCCCTTACAGCGTCCGGCGCCGGTCACGTGACCGACGCCGGGCCATACGGGCAGCCCGGCCCGTGTTAGTAGCAAGTACTCAAGCCTCCTCCCGACTTCCCGCACACGAGGCCCGCGATAGGAGAGCGGGACATAGCTCAGGCGGTAGAGTGTCCACCTATGAAGGTGTCGGTCATCTGATCTGCTGAGTCGACCCATTTGCAGTTGGGGCTATTTTCTGTTCCAACCAGTGGTCCACAACTGGTTCATCAAAGGCTGTCTGTGGGAGAGTGCATATACAAGATTCCTTGCTGCTTATCGGAAAGAGTAGCCTATGTGGCGGCAGCGGGTTTCCTCCTAAGAAATATGTCAGAATGACCATATGTTTGATGTCCAATAGCCGATGATAAAAATCAATGTGCTCTAAAGGCCTTATTAAATAAAAGAAACTTTACGAAGCCCGCGCTCTACCGATTCGGTCACCACGTCCAGTAGGGGTACATGTGTGCAGACACAATTAGGCGTGAGAGGAAATAGCAAAGGCCAGGTTTCCTTGGCTGCAGTTATTTTTAATTTTTTACTAAATGTAGTTTTTAAAACTAAATGTAGTTTTTTTAAACTAAATGTAGTTTATTCATTGAATAATGTCTTTTGTCAGCGCAAGGGCACTTGTCTTCCAGCCGTACAGTAACATTGTTTTGATGCACTCCACATTACTAGGATAGGCCATGGACTGTATCAGGACAATGTGAATGACTGGACGCGGTGGCTGAATCGGTAGAGCGCAGACTTCCCGATCGGAAGGTCGGAAGTTTGATTTCCGTTCGAGTCAAGCCAAGAACTTATCATCAAATTGATAATGGTCACTTTCTAACCTGGCACTCGGCATTATTAGGATAGGGCAAGGAATGGTTAGCTCAGTGTCAGAAAAATGTGACTGAGTGGTATATCAGGTGATGGTGCCAGTGGTCTGGTCTCCCAGTAAGGTCTGATATGACCTTAGATGTTGCTGGGAAATAATACTCAAATAAAGAAACAATGCGAATGAGTGGGCTATTGTGTGATAGCACCAGCAGTTTGGTACACCAGTGGAGCAGCACTATAAGTATAACGCCACCATGAATGTGCCCAGCAACAAGTAGTTACCAGTCCTGATATAACTTTAAGTGTTGCTCAGACGCAAAATCTGAAATAAACAAATAAACCCCATTTAATACATGATCAAAATGATCAAAATGTGCATTTATTTTTAATCGAAAGGGGTTTTAAAATGCTTTAAACAAAAAGAAATTAAATAATGAATGCAAATATGAATAGATTATTTTCCTCGGCTGATCCCTGTTCGACAATGGAATTAATTAACCCTGACAGTAGGTGGTAGTCACTGCAGATACACCAATTAACACATACCAAAACAAATCAATATATCACTTTTACCCCGTGTCTCCCTGGTGGCGAACCCGTGCGTTAATTACCTCTCCTGTGATCAATAGTTTCTGGTGCTCATTACTGCAGGCATTATCCCTACTGGAAGTGATTAGCATACCAGGGAACCACGTGGTATGTGTGTGTGTGTGGGGGGGGGGGGTGCCCAGGCCTCTGCTGTTCTGAGACTTTACTCCCTTTTAATGCTAATTAGATTTCCATTGCTCAGTTTTATGCAAATTGAACTATATCACAGTCATCCATGCATACGTGTGCATGGAAAGTTTGTGAATGTGTGAGGGTCGAGCTTGACTTGTTATTTGTGTCCATCGTTAAAGTTGCAGAGCATAGTCCAACGGTTTTGACTTTCTGTCATTTTCTGAGATAAATATATTAAGTTGGTCGTTATAACTTACCTTACTTTAGTTTGAAGTAACTTTTAATTTAAATGGCTATCATTTCAGATATTTGAAGTGCAAACATGCCAAAATAATTTTCGAACTTGACTTGTTATTTTAGTCCATCGTTAAAGTTGCAGAGCATAGTCCAACGGTTTTGACTTTCTGTCATTTTCTGAGATAAATATATTAAGTTGGTCGTTATAACTTACCTTACTTTAGTTTGAAGTAACTTTTAATTTAAATGGCTATCGTTTCAGATATTTGAAGTGCAAGCATGCCAAATTAATTTTGGCAAGTACGCCAAAACTATGATAGGACTATGCAGCTTCAAAGTTGCATAATCCGATAGATTTGAGCATTTTTATATCAATATACAATGTAGTAGTTTGGTGGCTGTAACCTGTTTTATATCCTCTTAAAGTATCTTTTATTTTAAAGCATTAATTTTGGAGATCTTTGAAGTGAAAACATGGCAATTTAATTTCGGTGTATGCCATGAAATGCTGGATATAGCCTTTGTTTACAAATTAATATTTTTTAGCTTGGCAGCATCACTGAAATACTAAATATCGACTCTGTTTTTTTTTTTTAATTCTTTTTAATTTTTTATTGAGGCTGTATTTATACTGTCCATAGCATATAAGCTCGGATACCCAGGCTTGTTTTCAATGCTGGCCAGTTGTAGTGTTGGTGTTATCTTACCGCACAGTAGCTGCTGATAAGATATTTGATTGCCTGCATTTCAGTAACTCATTATTTAAAGTTGCATAGTTCGATGGTTTTGAATTTCTGTATTTTTTCTGAGATAAATATATTAGATCGATCACTAGTATTTACTTTACATTAGTTCAAAGTTCCTTTTATCTTAAATGGTAAACTTTTGAGATATTTTCAGTGCAAACATGGAAAATTAGTTTTGGCAAGCTTGCCAAAACTCTGACACCATAGAATTCTGCAGTAACAGGTTTTGTTAAATTGACTCAGTATTGCCTTCTATACGCAGAAACAAATGCTTAATAAGTGGATCAGTATCTAAGTTAGATATGTAAAATCAAATCTAGATAATTGGTTTGGTTTTGAAAATTTGATATTTCATCGGACTATGCAGCTATAAGCGTAGCGGCTAGCGGCATAGCACAAACATACCAAACTGCAATAAGACTGTCACAGTCAATTGTTTGTTTGTTGTTGTTTTACGTCCTAGCAACATCTAAGGTCATATCAGGACGGGGTCACAGTCAGTACTGGATGAGTAAGTAGAACCATGGCATTGTTCATCTATTTGAATGGAGTCACTCAGAGTCAGACATCAGTGAATATAGGTCACGAGCTGCTCTTGTAATACTGTAAGAGAACAATGCTGGCTTACACCCCAGTCACACTATCGCTTGCGACTGCTTTGCGACCACTTTGGACCAAATATCCATATTTTGAGGCCTAGATTTGTTAAACTACTGTTTTATGCCGCAAACACCATATAGTTTTTCTCTGATATCAGATGGTTAGTTGGTGGAGTTTTATGTGCTGGCAACATCTAAGGTCATATCCGGATGGGTACTGACTTGCAGCAGTGCGCACTCATGATGACTTTATAGTGCTGTCCCATTGAGAAATCAGGCCACCAGCACCATGATCTGATATCCCACTCAGTCACATTATCCTGACACTGAGCTAACCAGTCCTTACCCTACCCTATTAGTGCCGAGCACCAGGCTAGGAAGCGCCAAGTATCTATTTTGTAACCCATTGGCTTGACTCAACTGAGAATCGAACTTTCGATCTCCTGCAGGGGAGGCATGCACTCTACCTACCTCCTCACGACCTCATTGCAACCAAAGCAATAGCCGCTAAACTCCAGGTGACCATTTTGGCCGCAAGGAGGTTTTTAATGCAGTAGCTGCAACCTCCTTGCGACCAAAATATAAATGAGGTCAGCGACCACTGAGGATCACTTTGCAATTATTTTACGACCGCTTGTGACCCCTTTCTGATCACCCATTTTTGGTGGTTGCAAACTGGTCGCAAGGAGCAGTGTGACTGGGGCTATACTTACTGCAGCGCGTGCTATACGTTTAATATGGCGGCCGAGCCAGGCCTGAAGGCTTCTACTTTGAGACGGCTCAATCTCCACCCAGATACTGGGTTCTCAAAGCGCCCCCCCCCACCCCCCCAGTAGGCTTAGCTCCGTTAGATCTGCTTGGAGCTCACAACACAGTGGCTGTTTTCTGAATAGATCAGCAATACGGGTCGGGTCCTGATATGGCCTTAGATGTTGCCAGGACGTAAAACTCCAACAACCAACCAACCAATGCGGGTATTCCGCTTCCACCCACCAGCCCCTCCAGATACACTGAATCTGTGACCATGCACGCCGGATCACAGCTTCAGCTTACATGGCCGAAATTGTGGGAGGTGATGAATACACAGACACAAAGTGGTATTTTCTCTTGTGTAAAATATTTGGTAGGACAACATTCCAGTGATCTACATTAGAAACAAATGCATGGCAATAACCGCACCAAGGTTGGTTATCGGAAGGCATTTGGGCAAACTAAGTTGAAATAATAGCGTCTATTGTGAAGGTTAGGGGTAAGAGGGGCACTAAGCCCAACATCCGGTGTGTAAGTGGAAGTTGTGACGCGGGTCGCAGCTTCAGTCCTTCTTAAGGCACTAGTGGAACTAGGAATACCCGTATTCTCATCACAGTGTATTATTGTGAAATATTGAGTTGTTCTCCTTTCTTTAAGTGTGTGTCAGCTTTTTTGTTGTTGTTACAGAGGACACAAACTTAGGACTTGGAATCCCAGGAACAACTGGTGAGTGAGGAAAGCCTTATTCCTTGATAGAGTTGCAAACACATGGAATAGGCTTCCACACGAAATAGTCAAAGCTCCATCATTAAATGCATTGAAAAACAGACTCAACAAATTTTGGAGTCAGTATCGGTATAAGTTAGTCCTCATCACATGACCACTATAATTAAGACAGGTCATATGGACAGGCCGAATCTGTTTGTTAACAGGCTATTATGCCTACATAAATAAACCCGAGGGGATAAGATAATAAGTAAGTATAAGCAAGTATATGAATAAGTATAAGTATTCAAAACAAAACTAGGGGAGGCCAGAAGCCGGTTTCAGAGCTGGTTCCTGGTGCCTGTTGGTAGTGCCTGTATACGGAATACACCAGGGAACAGCGTAGCCACACTGACGGCTATATGACAGTATAGATACATCCAAATAGGATAAGGGCAGGGTTGCCAACATTGGAAAATGAAAAACCAGAAGATCTTAAGGGATGTTATATTGGAGATGGTAGTGGCTTCACGTCATTGTTGCAAAGCCAAGTGGGGGAGGGGGGTCCGAAAAATGTTTAAATCTTAGATGCTGTGTGGTGCATTTTGGACACATCTATGATAGATTTCTACATTCTTTTCTATGTTCTCTGGAATAATGCGTACGATTGATATAATATTATTATATTAATGGTATTGTATGGCATAAGGATGATGGGACATAAAATATTGTGCACCTTACAGCGAGGTGATGATGGGACATTTTTTTTCTTGAAGATTTATACTGCGTATTATGGATATGTCTGAATAGGCTTGTTTTCTCCATTAGACAGTTTGCCAATAGAAAGCCCGAGCCTACAGTTTTACCGACCCAAGGGATTTTTAACCTCCCACACCACATAGACATGGTATGAGAGCAACTGGCCTTTGATGACGCTGTAAGTTATACACAGCGGTGGACATCCAAATTGGCAGAGGTGGGGGCACAGGTAATCGAACCACCAACCTTCAGATTAGGAGTCCGACCTAGAACAAAGTCAGACACTCTAACCACTCTGCCACAGAGAACACCAAATATTGTACACCTTACAGCGAAACCATAAGGGTTGGCGACCCTGTAAGGGTAGTAGTATCCGACCCGGTGTATACCTATATATTCTAATCTGAGGCCACCTCTAGTGAACCGCTATGTAATAGCTGAGAGAACTGCAGGCAATGGGTATCCATACAGTAGGCCCTGCATGTAAAATGGGGCGACCAGACGCAGTGAGCGGATTGGTAAGCAGGTAAGAGTGCAGGCTTCTCGTGTGGAACGTCAGGAGTTTGAAAACTTAGCTGAGTCAAACCAACGATTTACAAATGTTATACTTGTTGCTATCTCGCCTGGCGCTCGACATTAATAGGATAGGGTATGGACTGGTTAGCTCAGAATCAGGACCATGTGAGTGAGTTGGATATCGGGACATGGTGTTAGTGGTCTGATTTCCTATGTGGGGCAGCACCATGATAAGTGTGCATTGTCACAAGTTGGTTCCCATCCTGATATGACCATAGATGTTGCTAAGACGTAAAATCTTAAAAAACAAACCAGATGCAGACCAGAGTAGAATAATGTTAAAACAACTGATTAAAAAAAAAACAGGATGAAAACATGCAACCAACTCGTCCGCATTCTACTCAACTACTGTTTTCATTTTCCTACGATGTAAGGCACGCGGCGGCCGAATCAGTAAAGCGCAGGCTTCTCGTATGGAAGGGCGGGATTTCAATTTCCAGTTGAGTCAAGCCAATGACTTAGAAAAGTGATACTTGTCGCTTCCTAGCCCGGTACTCGGCATTAATAGGATAGGGCAAAGACTGGTTAGCTCAATGTCAGGATAATATGACTGTCTGGGAGATGCAGGCATAGTGCCAGTGACCTGGTTTCCAAGTGGGACATCACTATAAAGTTGTCATGAGTATGCACTGTCAGAAGTCGGTGCACGTCCTGATATGACCTGAGATGTTGCCAGGATGTAAAACTCCAACAACGAACGATCTGATATCAGAGACAAACTGTATGGCGTTTTCGGCATAAAACAGTAGTTTAACAAATCTAGGCCTCAAAATAGCAGCGAAAGCGTGTTTTCAAACCATCCCCAGGGTAGGCGGTGATGAATACTATCACTCTAGGTGTGCTTGATAATGAAAAACAAACAAAAACACAGACCCTCTTCCCCGCTTCCACCCCAGGGTCGCCAACCCTTACGGTACCTTACGCAAATCTTCCGATTTTTCATTTTCCAATATCGGCTACCCTGCGATACCATTAACATAGTAATATTATAGTAACATTATGCATTTTGCCGGTAATATGATTAATTCACGACGTTGGAGACCATTTTAGTGTTGCTTAGTGAAATACCAAGTCACGTTGACATGGTATTCACGGGATGCCTATAGCGTCATCGCTAACGATCTAGCACTCACTACTGAAGCAGCAAGCCGGACGGTTCGATTTCAAATATATTCCACCGTTATAGGCAGTTCAGTGCTCAGAAAAACCCACCCGACCCACCCTTGGTAGGAGTTTTAGTTATTTTTGGTGTTCAACCTGGCTGAGTGTCTGAGGTGCCTGTCTTAAGCTGAGAGAATTTCCTCGGTGCTTAGTGCTATTATATTGAAGTAGACTTTTCGTCCTGATTAACAGTGGTGGGATTATTCTTCTAGTATACAAGAATGCTGTTAAAAGATCAAATAATTATTATACCAGAGATAGATGGTAAACGGTGCTGGATTGATATAGCGTTCTGATATTCTACTGCTAACTAACAATGTTGTTGTGTGAATTCAAGTCTGTCGGTAAGGGAGTTTACCTGCCGAAAGTTATTAATATAAAAGTCTATCACCACTTGTAACTATCGCTATCAATATAGTTTAGGAAGTAATGTTGTCTGAAGTAAAACAAATTAATTATGATCTGTGCTAAAAATATGTCGTTCTCGGAAGAAAATGTTGTAAACTAGATGTTTGCCTGTCTGTAACCGTTTACACAAAAATAGTTTCTGAATACCAGAACTGTTGAAATGCTGGCTTCCTGTAATAAAAGTTTGTTGCACTACTTCTGTCACCATCATCGTGAATTATATCAATCTTACGGATTATTGTGTCCAAAATGCAACACAGAGCATCTAAGATTTTAACATTTGTTTTGGGGGAATACCCCCAGACCCGCCCCCCTCCCCCCAATATAACTTCCCTTAAGATCTTCCATTTTTTCATTTTCCAATGTTGGCAACCCTGCCACCCCTACCGCAGACGCGCACACACACCATAACAACAGGATTTAACAAATAATAATGTTTGATTACAATAATGGCCGGGTTTAATTTCCGAGTCGACAATAGCGTCCAGTCATCTGTATCAGTTTGTCCACAACAGCCTCCGGGCTGGCTGAATTAAACCAGCGTTTACTCGCGCCACATTCCGCGTCGCGCGCCTGCGCGCACCCCCGCCCCCCCCCCCCCCCCCCCCCCCCCCCCCGCCGCTACCGGACGCCGTGGCCGAATCGGTACAGCGCAGGCCTCCCGTGTGGAAGGTCAGGAGTTGGTCGAGGAATCATAATTGCGTCCAAACCAATGACTTATCAAATTTATACTCGCTCGGCATTAATAGGAAAGGGCAAGGACTGGTGTTCTCAGTGTCACGATAATGCAACTGTTTGGGATATTGGGTCATGGTGCCAGTGGCCTGGTTTCCAAGTGGGGCAGCACTATGAAATCGCCATGAGTGTGTACTGTCACAAGTCGGTACCCATCCTGATATGAGCTTAGATGTTTCTAACATGCAAAGAAACAACAAGCAAGCAAAACATCGCAGACAATCTTCTGGTAGAAATAAACTAACAAGGTGGTACCTGCACTGATATGACCTTAGATGTTGCTAGGACGCAACACAACAACAAACAAACAACACTCCTCCTTCCTCCTTCCTCCCCTTCCCCATCCTCTCCTCTCCCCTCCCCCCTCCCCCAACACCCCCGCTGTTCACACAACGCAGCCTCTCGCCCTCTTTCATTGGTCCAGACACACACGCGCGCCTCTATTGCGTCACCGGGAACGCCGGCATCACTTCCGGGTCAACCCGAATGTAGGTCAGCGCGGGGTCAGCGTAGCTCGGCGCCGAGGGTTGCAAGTGCAGGGAACATTGAGGGGCGGAGTGTGTGTGTGTGGGGGGGGGGGGCGGTGTGGGGCGGGGGCATGTTTGAGGGGCTGTGGTTGTAAATATTGCTCATGGCGGGTTGTGTGAGAGGGTCCGACGGGCAGCTAGACAAAGGATGGAACAGCCGGGGCTTGTTTAGACAGAACCGGGGGGGGGGGCACAAAGGGTCGTTATCTAAAGTCATTTGCATTAATTAATAAAGAGGATCCGACCTTGGGAAACGGGGACTGAAATTTCATAGCAGGCATCAAATGTCCAAAGTACGATTAAAGGAAAAATTCCTTCTTATCTTTCTCTTTATTTTGTTTCAAGGCTGCATAGTCTGATAGAAGCATCAACTTTTCAAAACCAAAACAAGGATCTAAATTTTATTCTACATATCTAACTTAGACACTGGTGCACTTATTACGTATTTGTCAACACACACAAGGGAATACTCATGCACTTGAACAGAATCTGTTACTGCAGAATGCTATGGTGTCGAGTTTGGGGCGTGCTTGCCAAAATTAATTTTGCATCGTTGCACTTCAAATATTTAAAAAGTTAGCCATTCAAAATAAAAGTGACTTGAAGCTAAAGTAAGGTACATTAATAACGATCAACCTAATGTATTTATCTTAGAAAATGTTAGAAACTCAAAACTATTGGACTATCGAACTCTAGGGTAATTAATTGGTTCATGGAATTGATTAGATTATTAATTGGCTGGAGCTTGGGCCAATCACACATTGCCTGGCTAAGGGGACCCTTAGTAAAGCCCTGATAATACTAAGATGGCTCACTCAGCCTGAACTGTGTAATCAAAATGATCAAACCCACCACTTGGTGCGCTGGCTGTTCTCTTAGTTAAACAATTGCTATATTATATGCATAAATGTATATATGAATGTGAAAGATGTGTGATGATGGCAATGATGATGATGATGCTGATGATGATGTGTATTTGTTCATAGAAATTTCATATTGATGTGTATTCGTACTTACCTATCTCATGTATAATATAATTGTATGTGTTTACCTGTGAAACACCAACCAGCAGCCGGGCTGATCAAACCCACCACAAGGTGGCCCTGTGAAATTTAAATTACCATGGGAGAGATAGGGAGTGAGCCAGCTTAGTATTATAGGGTCTTTGCCCTTAGCTACTCTCACAGCCCCGATTCTTAACTAGAGCTGAAAACCCCATTAGAAAAAGTGTTGGCTGGCTGGGTAAAGGAAATCACCAAATAAATTCTTAATTAACCTTCCAACTCCCCAAACCCCAATACAACAAAAAATGAAACAAAAATCCAACAAATATGCATCTAAACGTCTCCACCTTCCACCTGAATAAAAATATCTTTGCACAACCAGTTTGTAAGATTAGGTTTTGCTTGTTTGTTAGAGTTTCGTGATATTCAGGATGGACACTTGTGACAATGAACACCCATGGCGCCGCTATAGCATTTCCCCCCTGGGAAACTAGGCCGGCAGCAACATAACCCCATTTCCCATTCAGTCGCATTATCCTGATACCGATCTAACCAGTCCTTGCCTTATCCTAGTGATTCCGAGTGCCAGACTGTGTAGCGACAAGTATTACTTTTCTTAGTCATTGGTTTGACTCGACCGGAAATTGAAATCCCGCCCTTCCACACGAGAAGCTCTTGCCGATTCGGCCACCGCGTCTGGTCCAGTTAGTAACAGCAGTGAAGCGCTCAATGTTTGAATAATTGCCAACTAATGCTGCAATCAAGTTCACGTGTCACCATGTTTTTGTTTCCTTATGTTGTGACAATAACCAGGAACCCTCCCCCCCCCCCACTAGAAACCCTGTAACTGAGTAACTGAACTCTGTGAGTAGTACAACAGAACAGGGATGCCTGACAGCTGGAAGTATTATAGTTGTGGAGATGGAAGGTAGGGTCTTGGAGTTTTATGCCCTGGCAACATCGCAGGTCATATCAGGACAAGTAATGACTTGTGACAGTGCACACTCATAGTGACTTTATAGTGCTGCCCCACTGGGAAATCAGGCCGATGGCACCATGACCCAATATCCCACTCAGTCACATTATCCTGAGCTAACCAGTCCTTGCCCTATCCTATTAATGCCGAGTGCCAGGCTAGGAAGTGACAAGTATCAATTTGATAAGTCATTGGTTTGACTCGACCCGGAACACAAACTCCCGATCTCCCACACGCAAAGCCCGCGCTCTACCGATTCGGCCACCGCGCCCGGTAGTTGCTGGGAGATACAATGTTCAGTTGATGAGGTTTATCTGCCCACCTACACGCTGTGGTTGGTGAGATATATAGGTTCAAGTTGATTACGTTATCTCCCTACATGGCCAGATGCCACACACCTGGTGTTGTAGACGAGTGGTATTTTTCTGTTCTTTTAGACATTTTACCCCCTCTCCCCCTACACATCCCCACAATATCGGGATTCTACCCCCCCTACCCCCCACCCCACCCCCACCCCCTCTCCTCCCTTTTGTATGCATCCACCTGCCCACTGCATACTTCCTACCAAACACTGAATGCCCGGTCACATACACGTTAGTGGACGTAGTTGAACATAGTGGAGGCTAACGTAGTTCAACGTTGTTCAACCTAGTGTAACATACCGGCATCCATACTTCTCCGTGATGAGAATGTGATAAGAATGTGTGTGGGCCATGAGTTCCGATTTAAGCTTTGGACATGTTCAAAAGAGAGGTACGTTTGAGGCAGACTTAGCCTCCATGATGATAACGTACTCTAGCCTACTCTAGCATACTTCTTAATGTAGTCTAGCATACTCTAGCATACTCTAGCATACTCTAGCATACCCTACCATACTTTGACCTGCACAAAACCTTGGCCGTGTATGTGAACACGGCTTAAAGGCCCGGTCACGTCCACGTTAGTGGACGTAGTTGAACGTAGTGGAGGCTAACTACATTGAAATACGATAAGGGACGGCAGGTTTTGGTATGGATAAATATGTTACTGTACGGATAAATACGTTACAGTACGGATACATACATTATGGTACAGATCCCGGTACATTCAACTATGTTCAACTACATTAGCCTCCACTACGTTCACCTACGTTCACTAACGGCTATGTCACCGGGCCTTCGTCTAAGTATGCTAGACTACGCTAGAGCACACTAGAGTATGCTAGAGTACGGCAGAGTATGTTAGCATCACGGATGCAAATTCAGCCTCTAACGTAGCACTCTTTTGAACATGTCCACAAATTTAATCGGACGTCACGGCTCACCCACGTTATTACCAAGTTAACATCACAGACAAGTATGGATGCTGGTACGTTCAACTAAGTTCAACTAAGTTCAACTATGTTAGCCTCCACTATGTTCAACTACGTCCACTAACGTGTATGTGACTGGGCCTTAAGCTGCTACAAATGCACTACCAACAGCTACACAGCGTATACGGGTCATTTTTCTGAAACTTGCCACTGCATATTTGGTTTCCACGTTACGATAGTGATAATTAATTCTCTCTTTTGTTGGTCGCAGGTCAAAGAATTATTGTTGCCTCTGCGTGTTAAGTATGTTAGCGATGCTACATGTATTTAATCAATGCCATAAAATGTATCAAAAGTATGCTTGTATAATTTTGTGCTGAAGTGAAAATCTATACATTAATAGTGTAGAAGTATGCACTGACCTCTCAGGCAAGGAGCCACATACACAGGTAGGCATGGGTAGTGTGGTGATATCAGGGAGCCTAGGTGGTGTAATGGTTAGCACACTGGCCCGGAATGCAAAGAGATGTGGGTTCGATTCCTGCTCTAGGCACAATATTTCCCATTTTCATCACCCCCACGACACTGGTTGCCGTGACCATGATCCTATACATGCTAGGCATTGTATGGTTGTTAAACCTGCCCAGTGTATGTAATTGTAAGTGCCTTGCCTGTATGTAATTGTAAGCATTCAAAGACTTACAATTCCAGGGGGACAAGTGTAGTGGTCAGCACTGACCTCTCAGGCAAGGAGCCGCATAGACAGGTAGGCGTGGGTAGTGTGGTGATATCAGGGAGCCTAGGTGGTGTAATGGTTAGCACACTGGCCCGGAATGCAAAGATATGTGGGTTCGAGTCCCTCTCTAGGCACAATATTTCCCATTTTCATCACCCCCACGACAATATTATGCATTTACCCAAACCCCGCTTAAAACTTTAAAAAAAAACTTTCTTCAATTTTTGTTCTTGTAAAATATAATCTTGTTTGCTTAACTGTAATCAATGAAATCTTCTTTGACTTTGTTAATGTTATGTATCCTAAGATGTGTGTTTGATTTCAATATTGCACAAGCGATATTAGCGTTATCACTCAATTTGTGCGAGATCAAAATCAAAAAGTGAGATAGCTTTCCTTAAACTTTGATATATGCATAACATGTAAACCTTCATAGATTCCCGTCCTGATATGACCTTAGATGTTGCTAGGACGTAAAACAACAACAAACAAACAAAAATTCATAGATTCTGCTATAATTTTGAATGTTTTCTCTTATTAGTTGCAAGGTTTTCACTTTTCGTTTCCATGTCACACTTTAGTGGCAAGTTTCAGAGATTTGATGCATGTTTTCCCACATATACCCCACATACCAGAACATCGCAATCTAACCGATGAAACTAACCATCAATGTGTACTTGCACTAGGCAATGCGTCATGCAGCTGAAATTCCACAGCACCGTCATAAATCAAAAAGTTTCTGACATATTTTGTCATCACTCATCACATTCTCGAGTTTATTCATCACTAAAATGATCTGTGTAGATAACTCCTAGTATATAGGGCTATAAGACCACTGCAGTGACCGGGTGTGGTGGCCTCGCGTGTGGAAGATCGGGAGTTTGCGAGTTTGGTTCCCGGTCGAGTCAAACCAATGACCTAAAAATTGATACTTGTTGCTTCCTAGCCTGGTGCTCGGCATTATTAGCATAGGGCAAAGACTGGTTAGCTCGGTGTCAGGATAATGTGACTGAGTGGGATATTGGGTCATGGTGCCAGCGGCCTGATTTCCCAGCAGGGCAGCACTATAAAATCGCCATGAGTGTGTACTGCCACAAGTCAGTACCCGCCCTGATGAACTTAGATGTTGCTAGGATGTAAAACAACAACAACAAACAAACAAGCCACTGCAGTGACACAAACAAATATATTACTTTGCAGAATTGCAGAATAAAACTATTTAAATACTGCAAAATAAATCTAACCCCACCCATGAGAGATGAGAAATAATCTGATATCTCAATAACTAAAGAAGTATGAGTTAGTTTAGTATCTGCCATTAAGGATGCACTTAGCCAGCTGGTCTGTAGTAGCGGGTGTGGCATTTTTTTAGTTACTCTCACAGCAATGTTTCTGTGACGGGCTACTAAACAACCCATTCGAAAAGGGGTCGGCAAGCTGGGTTATGTAAACAATCACAGGACTTTGCAATCTAATATACTAAATATATCATTCAAATATCATTCGATGCTTCCTTGTGGTGTTCTCTGTGGCGGAGTGGTTAGAGTGTCTGACTTTTTTCTAGGTCGGACTCCTAATCTGAAGGTTGGTGGTTCGATTCATGCCCCCACCTCTGTCAATTTGGATTTCCACTGCTGTGTATAACTTACAGCGACATCAAAGGCCAGTTGCTCTCATACCATGTCTATGTGGTGTGGGAGGGTAAAAATCCCTTGGGTCAGTAAAAGTGTATAAATCTTCAAGAAAAAAATACTTATCTATGATACCCCACTACGTTTAGGGTGAATACTTGATTAAATCGTGTAGATCATTCAATCAACTTTAAAAAGTAAAATCAAGAGCATTCAGTGGCCGCCATCTTGGTTTTGTTGGGGTTTGTTTTGCATTCTCTCCCAATTCATCAATTCTACATCAACATAGATAAACACTGGATGCTGGAATCAGTAGCGCCACCTCATATTTAGTGTTGATTCATACCAAAGCAGTTTAGACACAGTTTTCATTCACCCATACTGTGTGAATGGGTGAATATTTTATCTTGGCATTTTTATGTTCAGACCTGTGTTCTTATTCCAGCTTCCGGTTGACCCAGATGGTAATATTCCCACAAGGTCATTTAGCTAACAATGTTGTGCAGCATTTTCCCACGCCTATTTCATGGTGCTGTCTGAATTAAAGTTGCATAGTCCGATGGTTTTGAGTTTCTGTCATTTTCCGAGATAAATATATTAGATTGTTCATTATAATGTACCTTACTGTAAGTTTGAAGTAAATTTGCTTTAAAATGACTATATTTGAGTATAAACATGCCAAATTAATTTTGGCATGCTTGTCAAGGCTATTTTTTAATTTTGTTTAAATTGAGGCTGTGTTTATACTGTCCATAGCATATAAGCTCGAGTACTCAAGCTTGTTTTCAATGCTGGCCAGCTGTATTGGTGGAGTTATCTTATCACACAGTAACAGCTGATAAGGTACTTGATTGCCGGCATTACAGTAGCAGGTAAATGGTTGCTTACTATGGTTAGTAGTCTATGTTTTAGTTTTTTTAAATTTTGTTGGCATATATATATTTAGTTTTTGTCTACTCTTACTACACGAGCCTACTCATATTTACATATCATAGGCTTCCACGTGGTTGTGAGGTGACACCATAGTCTTCTGCAAGTACAATATTCTATTAAATTGACTATGCAGCAAGGAATGCTTAATAAATATGGCTGTATCTAAATTATATCTAGGTTCAAATCTAGGTATGTTGATTATTCAATGATTTCATTGAACTATACAAGTTTAATCGCCACGATGTACAAGTCCAAGACACGCTTCGCGACTTGCATGTACATAATTTGGTGGAATGTCGTCAATCAGTCACAACATACCAACCCAGGTAAAAGGAGTTGTATCGGGTTCCAAGCGGAGACAGAACTAGATGGAACCCGCTGCAACGGAAGGACCCAGCGGGTTCCATCTAGTACTGTCTCGGCTTGGAACCCGATACAACTCCTTTTACCTGGGTTGGTTTGTTGTGACTGATTGAACCCGCTGCAATGCAAGGACCCAGCAGGACCAGACGGGATGGCCGAATGAGTTACAGCGTCCGTCTCCCGTGCTGGTAGATCGTGGGGTCGTGGGTTCGAACCCTGGTCGAGTCAAACCAATGACTTAAAAATTGATACTTGTCGCTTCCTAGACAGGCGCTCAGCATTTAATAGGATAGGGTAGTGACTGGATGGCTCAGTGTCAGGATAATGTGACTGAGTGGGATATCAGATCATGGTGCCGGCGGCCTGGTTTCCCAGTGGGAGAGCACTATAAAGTCACCATGAGTGTGCATTGTCACAAGTCGGTACCCGTCCTGATATGACCTTAGATGTTGCTAGGACATAAAACAACAACAAACAAACAAACAAGGAACCAGCGAAGCCACCCAGGTAAACATCGTCACTGGCATAGAAGCTTGTAGTGGACTGCACGGACCTCTCAGACAAGGAGCCAAGTGGACAGATGGGAATGGATAAGGGTGAGGACATCAGCAAGGCTAGGTGGTGCGATGGTTCGCACACTGGCCCGGAATGCAAGAGGTGTGGGTTCAAATCCTGCTCTAGGTGCAATATTTTACGACACTGGTTGCTATGACCTGCTACATGCTTCATGTATGTATCTAAGCGCATTGCCTGTATGTATGTTGGTTGGTTGTTGGAGTTTTAAATCCTAGCAAAAATCTAAGGTCATATCAGGACGGGAACCGTCTTTGAACAGTGCACACTCATCGCAACTTCATAGTGCTGCCCCACTGGGAGACCAGGCCACCATCACCATGACCTGATATACCACTCAGTCACATTATCCTGACACTGAGCCAACCAGTACTTGCCCCATCCTGATAATGCTGAGCGCCTGGCTAGGAATTGAAAAGTATCAATTTTTAAGTAGTTGCTTTGACTCGACGAGGGTTCAAATCCCACAATCTACAAAAACGGGAGATGGACGCTCAACTCAACTCATTGGGCCATCCCGTCTGGTCTGGAAGCCTGGCAGTAGGTCTCACCACGCTTAATCTATAAATCTGACAGCTCCATCAGCCAATGCGATGCATCGTTCTCTCTAATTGAATCCGAACGCGCGACGATTTTAAATCCCAGCTCCGTGTTTGACGTCACGTGACACATCTACAACGCCATTTTCCTGATATCGGCAATCCGGTGACGTTATCCAAAGCGTGTGCGGCCTACCGTACCGGAAATCAGTGCATGTGTCACGCCGCATGTGCGCCCCTCGTGTATTGTGTGTTACTCCTCCGATTATCGCCCACTGCGTTAACCCTCTCAGTCATAAGCATATTCAGTGGTGTAAGGAGCAGGACAACCAGCCACATCCGAGCCCGTTTGAGCCCGTTTGAACTTGCCGGAAATAAACTTTCCTCTTCTCGTGTTCGCAAGAACTCAGGGAAGTAGAATTTGCCGAAACGCGCAGTTCAAAACTTAGATTTTATCCAAAATTAAAAGAAATTAAAGAACAATTTGGCATAAACATGGATGCACAAATGAAATATTAATAGTTTATTCCACGGAAACGATGGCCGCCATCTTGATCTGATTTCCGATTGCGGGTAAACAAACCCACATGGGGTTGTTACAAGCATTATTTTGTGTATGGCTGAACCAACATTTATCTTTGTATGCTTCTAACAAAATTATTAAAGACTTTTGCACAGATTAAAGTGTTTGAAGTATATTTGAAATTTATCTACGTCAATTTCTGTTTAAATTACACAATATCAGTAATTACAGAATGGGAAACTCATCCTGCAAGGGTATGCTCGATATGGGACAGTGGTCACCCGTTTTTCCTCCTTTCCTCACTGTGAACCCTTCTCCTCTCACTTCAAGAACAGCTGCCGGGCGCGGTGTCCAAATCGGTAGAGTGCGGGCCTCGCGTGCGGGAGATCGGGAGTTCGGTTCCCGGTCGAGTCAAACCAATAAAAATTTATACTTGTCGCTTCCTAGGCTGGTGCTCGACATTAATGGGATAGGGCAGGTGTATGTGACTGAGTGGGATATCGGGTCATGGTGCCGGTGGCCTGATTTCCCAGTGGAGCAGGATTATTAAGTTACCATGAGTGTGCGCTGTGACCTTAGATGTTGCCAGGATTTAAAACTCCTACAGCCAAGCAACAAGAACACCTTCGCCGTGAATATGGCCTATGCTGCCGACATGGCGTGAAGAAACCAATCAATCAATTAATCAATCAATCAATCAATCAAAACAAGAACAGCTAGTGTAGACAGTATTCTTACCCTCGGGTTGGGGCAACTACATGAAAGGCAGTTAAAATATATATATGTAATCAGGGGTATAGCCAGAGATTTTTTTAAATAAAAATATTATAAAAGATATTAAACAATTGCAAGCACACACTTTCTTATTCATACATGCTAATTGGAAATAACAAAGTGTAAGCACTTTAAAAAAAATTACATATTATAAAAGATTTATTATGGACAAAATATAACACAAGAGGAAATTGTGTGCATGTATGTACAGTGCTACAGTGTTGCTACACCCCTGGTTTATTAGTAGTAGTAGTAGCAGACACCCCTGCCCTGCTGAGTTGAAAACCACTGCCTTGTGGTACAGGTTCTTGACAGAACCGAAGGCTAAGGGAGCAAACCCTGAACAGAAAACCATGTCAATGTGGCAGCATTAAGGGCGGTTCATGTATGGAACTACCAACATCTCCCGACCAGCCACTGTAAGGACAAATAGTTTTGCGCCTGTCTGGACATGTTCTTGCCGGTGTGCTTCCCGAGACAGTGCCGCTGGTAACTTTCAAAAGCCAGCAGCACTTCAACACTTTTGCAGGCAGCTTTCATGAAATGAAATCCTGAAGCTGAGAGACATTAAGACTGACTCATGGACATCACTCTCACAGCAGAGAGCTAAAAGGAGAGTGGCAGTCAAGTAATGAAAGCAGTCTTTCTCGCATCGTGACTGACAGCATGAAGATGATGATGAGTAGTAGCAGTACTGTCATTGCTGCTCTATCACTGCCACTATCTTTATCATTATTACTATTATTATTCCATTATTGATGATGATAATTATTATTATTGGTGTCAGCATCTACATAGTTACCCAACTATCATTATGACTCTTATTATTGCTATTATTGCTTATTATTGTTGCACCTCACACCGCTTATTGTGGACAAAAATGCATCCTACCAATTTAACTCACACAATAATGTGTTTAATCAGAGCAGATTGAATAAGTAGGGTATCAGTGTGCGGATTAAGGCGGGATGGGGTGAGGGGTGGGTGGGGAGAGGGAGGTTGTGGGGGGAGGGAGTGGTGGAGGAAGAAGGGTGGGGGTGGGTGAGGTGGGGGTGAGGATGGAGTGTGTGGGGAGAGGGGTGGGTGGAGAGGGCTGGGAGAGGGTTGGGGTGGGCGCGGTCGGGGTGAGGATGGAGGTGGTGGTGGAGAGGGGTGGGTGAACAATGGGAGGGGTGTGTGGGTGAGGGTTGTGGTGGATTGGTGTGGGGAGAGGGATGGGTGAGGGTTGGGTTGGATAAGTGTGGGGAGAGGGTCTGGGTGAGGGTTGGGGTGGATTGGTGTGCGAGGGAGAGCGCTGGGTGAGGGTTGGGGTGGATTGGTGCGGGGAGAGCGCTGGGTGAGGGTTGGGGTGGATTGGTGCGGGTGGAGAGCGCTGGGTGAGGGTTGGGGTGGATTGGTGCGGGGAGAGCGGTGCGTGAGGGTTGGGGTGGATTGTTGTGAGGAGAGGGCTGGGTGAGGGTTGGGGTGGATTGGTGTGGGGAGAGGGCTGGGTGAGGGTTGGGCTGGATTGGTGTGGGGAGAGGGCTGGGGTGGAGGGTTGGGCTGGATTGGGGTGTGGGGAGAGGGGTGGGTGGGGGTTGGGGTGGATTGGTGTGGGGAGAGGGCTGGGTGAGGGTTGGGGTGGATTGGTGTGGGGAGAGGGGCTGGGTGAGGGTTGGGGGTGGGATTGGTGTGGGGAGAGGGCTGGGTGAGGGTTGCGGGGGATTGGTGTGGGGAGGGGGCTGGGTGAGGGTTGCGGTAGTTGGTGTGGGGAGAGGGCTGGGGTGAGGGTGGGGGTGGATTGGTGTGGGGAGAGGGGCTGGGTGAGGGTTGGGGTGGATTGGTGCGGGGAGAGGGCTGAGTGAGGGTTGGGGTGGATTGGTGCGGGGAGAGGGATGGGTGAGGGTTGGGTTGGATAGGTGTGGGGAGAGGGCTGGGTGAGAGTTGGGCTGGATTGGTGTGGGGAGAGGGCTGGGTGAGGGTTCGAGTGGATTGGTGTGGGGAGAGGGCTGGGTGAGGGTTGGGCTGGATTGGTGTGGGGAGAGGGCTGGGTGAGGGTTCGAGTGGATTGGTGTGGGGAGAGGGCTGGGTGAGGGTTGGGCTGGATTGGTGTGGGGAGAGGGCTGGGTGAGGGTTGGGGTGGATTGGTGTGGGGAGAGGGCTGGGTGAGGGTTGGGCTGGATTGGTGTGGGGAGAGGGCTGGGTGAGGGTTCGAGTGGATTGGTGTGGGGAGAGGGCTGGGTGAGGGTTGGGCTGGATTGGTGTGGGGAGTGGGATGGGTGAGGGTTGGGGTGGATTGGTGTGGGGAGAGGGCTGAGTGAGGGTTGGGGTTGATTGGTGTGGGGTAAGGACTGGGTGAGGGTTGGGGTGCATTGGTGTGGCGAGAGGACTGAGTGAGGGTTTCGGTGGATTGGTGTGGGGAGAGGGCTGGGTGAGGGTTGGGGTGGATTGGTGTGGGGAGAGGGCTGGTTGAGGGTTGCGGTGGATTGGTGTGGGGAGAGCGATGGGTGAGGGTTGGGGTGGATTGGTGTGGGGAGAGGGCTGGGTGAGGGTTGGGGTAGATTAGTGTGGGGAGAGGGCTGGGTGAGGGTTGGGGTGGATTGGTGGTGGGGAGGGCGGGGTGGGGGTGGGGTGGATTGGGGTGGGGAGAGGGCTGGGTGAGGGTTGGGGTGGATTGGTGCGGGGAGAGGGGTGGGGAGGGTTGGGGTGGATTGGTGTGGGGAGAGGGCTGGGTGAGGGTTGGGGTAGATTGGTGTGGGGAGAGGGCTGGGTGAGGGTTGCGGTGGATTGGTGTGGGGAGAGGGCTGGGTGAGGGTTGCGGTAGTTTGGTGTGGGGAGAGGGCTGGGTGAGGGTTGGGGTGGATTGGTGTGGGGAGAGGGCTGGGTGAGGGTTGGGGTGGATTGGTGTGGGGGGAGCGATGGGTGAGGGTTGGGGTGGATTGGTGTGGGGAGAGGGTGGGGTGAGGGTGGGGGTAGATTGTGTGGGGAGAGGGCTGGGTGAGGGTTGGGGGGATTGGGTGTGGAGAGGGGGGTGAGGGTTGGGGTGGATTGGGGTGGGGAGGGGCTGGGTGAGGGTTGGGGTGGATGGTGCGGGGAGAGGGCTGGGAGAGGGTTGGGGTGGATTGGTGTGGGGAGAGGGCTGGGTGAGGGGTGGGGTGGATTGGTGTGGGAGAGGGTGGTGAGGGTTGCGGTGGATTGGTGTGGGGAGAGGGTGGGTGAGGGGTGTGGTAGTGGGTGGTGGGGCAGAGGGCTGGGGGAGGGTTGGGGTGGATTGGTGTGGGCGAGGGTGGGTGAGGGTTGGGTGGAGATTAGTGTGGGGGGAGGGGCTGGGTGAGGGTTGGGGTGGATTGGTGTGCGGAGAGGGCCGGGTGAGGGTTGGGGTGGATTGGGGTGGGGAGAGGGCTGGGTGAGGGTTGGGGTGGATTGGTGCGGGGAGAGGGCTGGGTGAGGGTTGGGTGAAGGATGGAAGGTGCGGTGGTTGACGGGCTTGGGGGGATGTGCGCTGGAGGGGGCAAGGCAGGTGTGAGGGTAGAGGGGCTGAGGAGAGGGGAGGGGATGGGGATGGGGATGGGGATGGGATGGGGGATGGGGATAAGGGGAGTAGGATTCTGCGGATTTCGGGAGGGTGGGGTTGGGGTGGGGACGGAGAGGTGGGGAGGATGCAGAGGTGGGGGGGGGGGGCGGTGGTGGAAAGAGGGGAGAGGGAAATATGGGGGGGGGGAGCGGGTGAGGGTGGAGAGGTGGGGGGATGGAGGGGTTGGGGGGGTCGAGGGGGGGCAGGAAGGCAGGATGGAGAGTGGGCGTTTGGGAGGGGAGCGGTGGGAGGGTGGCGAGGTGCGGGAGGGGGTGGGGAGGTGCGGGAGGGTGGAGGGGTGGGGTGAGGTGGAGAGGTGGGTGAGGGTGCGGAGGGCGGCAGGGGGGGGGGGTGGGAGGTGGTTGGAGAGGGGGGGGGGATGTGGGTGAGGGTGCGAAGGGAGTGGGAGATGGGGAGGGGGAATGTGGGGGATGGGGGAGAGATTGTGGAAGGGTGGAGGGTGGGGGAGGGGGGGGGGGGGGGAATGTGGAGGTTGGAGATGGGGAGGGGATGGGGAGGGGAAGGAGAGGGGGGTTGGTGGAGAGAGAGGGTGACGGAGAGGTGGGTAGGGTGGGGAGAGGGGGGGGGGAGTGGAGTGGGAGATGGGGAGGGGTAGGGGAGGGGGGGGGGAGGAGGGGGAGGGGGGGAGGGTGGGGGAGAGGGGGTGAGGTGGGAGGTGGGTTAGGGTGGGGAGAGGGGGGGGATGTGAAGTAGTTGGAGATGGGGAGAGGTAGGGGAGGGTGGGGAGAGGAAGGAGAGGGGGGATGGTGGAGAGAGAGGGTGAGGTGGAGAGGTGGGTTAGGGTGGGGAGAGGGGGGGATGTGAAGTAGTTGGAGATGGGGAGAGGTAGGGGAGGGTGGAGAGGGGAAGGAGAGAGGGGATGGTGGAGAGACAGGGTGAGGGAGAGGTGGAGAGGTGGAGAGGTGGGAGATCAAGAGAGGGCGGGGGAGGGGGGGGGGGGGGAAGCGCTGTTCATCCGCTGTCCATTGCCACGTCACAGCACAGACAAAGGATCGAAACAATGCAAGCGTTCAGACAATGGATTTAATAGGATTTCGGCTGACTCTAGACACAGCGGCCCCGCCGCCATCTTGTTTCCTTTTTTTTTCTTTTTTTTTTCCTTTTTCCTGTTTCTCAATTAACAACCGAATAATCAGGTTTGCGCTCAATCATTATTCTAACTGCACTGGGAGGGAAAATGTTACACCCCGCCCCTCCCACCTGCTAACTGCGTCACACACACGCGCGCACACACACACACGCGCACACACACGCGTACACACACATGCACACACACACAGATAGAGACACACTCGGCGAGATGGCCGAATGAGTTGAGCATCTGTCTCCCTTTTTGGTAGATCGTAGCATTCGAATGTATGGGTTCAAACCTTGGTCGAGTCAAACCAATGACTTAAAAATGTATACTTGTCGCTTCCTAGTCACGGGCTCGGCATTATAAGGATAGGGCAAGGACTGGTTAGATCAGTGTTATATGAGGTCATGGTGCTGGTGGCCTGGTCTGCTCGTTCGAGCAGCACCATAAAGTTGCCTTGAGTGCGCACAGTCACAAGTCGGTACCTGTCCTGATATGACCTCAGATGTTGCCAGGATGTACATCACCAACAACCAACCGCCTCAGACACACACACACATAAACACACACACACTAGCTGTTCTCTCCAATCAAGAATTATCCAAAACATTAAGTGTAGCTGTCCTGAAACCTTAATAGCCCATGAAAGGGCTCAACTTTTCTAAGCCAAAGAACTTAGGTAGATTTAATTTTACATGCCAGTCTCCGATATCGGTGCATTTATGATACATTTATTGCAGTTTGGGTTCAGTGTGTGGAACGCTGCTTTACTCATAAATAGGTCAACAATCAAATATTTCAGTGACATTTATTTCACATGTTTTCATTAAAAATATATGTGAAGCACAAAGTAGTATGCGAGTATAAAGATACGGAAGGGAACATTACTATAATATTTTATCTGTATACTCTTTATGACCCAACACTACCGGTGGCGCCATCTCGGCCCACCTCGCCTCCACTGGATGTTGACCACTGTCAGTTGCAGCGGAGGATATCTTATATGTATATATATATATATATATATATATACTCTATAATTATGTATACATATAAGCCTATGAAATAAAACTTATTTTAAGCTAAAATATATTATAATGATCAACATTTTGTATCAATTTTTTTTCTTTTGACTAAAATGTATTTATTCAGTGAATAATCCCTTTGTCAGCGCCAGAGTACTGGTCTTCCGGCCGTTCAGTACAATTTGTTGGTAAATAAATGAAACTATTAGTTGCAATAATAACCATATGCAAATCCTGTTCGATAATAGAAGCATAACATAAATTAACTATTAGTTGTAATAGTAACTGTATACAATTCCAGATCAATAAAAGTATTATGCATTTGGTGAATATGCAGAACCAGATGGGGTGGCCGAATGAGTTAGAGCATCCGTCTCCCGTGTTGGTAGATAGTGGGATCGTGGGTTCGAACCCTGGTCGAGTCAAACCAATGACTTAAAAATTGATACTTGTCACTTCCTAGCCTGGTGCTCGGCATTATTAGGATAGGATAAGGACTGGTTGGCTCAGTGTCAGGATAATGTGACTGAGTGGGATATCAGGTTATGGTGCTGGTGGCCTGGTCTTCCAGTGGGGCAGCACTATAAAGTCGCCATGAGTGCACACTGTCACAAGTCGGTACCCATCCTGATATGACCTTAGATGTTGCTGGCCGTAAAACAACAACAAACAAACAACAAACAACATCTATGTATCTATCGACCTATATATCTATCTTCATCTATCTAACTAGCTATCTAACTAGCTATCTAACTAGCTATCTAACTAGCTATCTAACTAGCTATCTAACTAGCTATCTATGTGCCTCTTTATATTACTAATATATCCCTGCAGGTATTGTAGGTATAGCAATACATCAGGGAGTTTGACGCCCCTGCCTTGCAGAGTTGTAAACCACTGCCTTGTGGTACAGGTTCTTGACAGAACCGAAGGCTAAGGGAGCAAACCCTAAACAGAAAACCATGTCACTGTGGCAGCATTAAAGGCGGTTGATGTATGGAACTCCCAACACCTCCCGACCAGCCACTGCAGGGACAAATAGTTTTGCGCCTGTCTTGACATGTTCTTGCCGGTGTGAAACCTCTATTTGCTCCCCGAGAGAGTGCCGCTGGTAACTTGCAAAAGCCAGCAGCACTTCAACACTTTTGCAGGCAGCTTTCATGAAATGTACAACCGCACATATAAATGGAGAGCGGCAGTCAAGTAATGAAAGCAGTCTTTGTCGCTTCGCGACCGACAGCATGATGATGATGATGATATCCCTAGTACAGCGCTGTAGCACTGGACCGTACACTCCTGGTGCCACCTTCCCCACAGCTAGGATCTTTGTTTGTTGGGGTTTCATGTTCTAGCAGCATCTAATATCATATCCTGACAGGCACTGATTTGTGACACAACCTTTAGAGGTTAGTTGCGACCTGGCTGGTCAGGGGGCGGGTCACTTGGTTTTGTGATGCTGTGATGGGCGGAGCGATAGGAAATAAACCTTGGAAGCATGTTTCTTCTTCTCGTCTTCTCTCCATGTTGCGTCGAGTAGCAGACCAGGGGGAACTGGCCATACATGGCCTATCACGCTATCAAGGCACGACTAGGCTGGTGTGTATGGCTATTGACTGGTGCTTTGCATGTCGCTGGTGCTTCCAAGGTAATCCAGCCGGCATCAGTGGGCTGGTACTGAGCTGGTCACACACATCCAGCGAAGTGCCGCTGTCTCCTAACAATTCTCTATTACACAAGCTCCCATATGCACAACTACCTAACCCTGTCGAGTCAAAGCAATGACTTAAACATTTATACTTGTCGCTTCCTAGCCAGACGCTCGGCATTATTAAGATGTGGTGTTCTCTGTGGCGGAGTGGTTACAGTGTCTGACTTTTTTCTAGGTCGGACTCCTAATCTGAAGGTCGGGGGTTCGATTCCCCATGCCCCCACCTCTGCGAATTTGGATTTCCACCGCTGTGTATAACTTACAGCGACATCAAAGGCCAGTTGCTCTCATACCATGTCCCTTGGGTCGGTAAAAGTGTAGACTTGGGCTTTCTCTCGACAAACTGTCTAATGGTGAAAACAAGTCTATTCAGGCTTATCCATAATAAGCAGTAAAGAAGAAAAAAAAAGATATGCTGCGTAGAAGGGAATACTACTAAGCCAATTTACCAGAACCCATTACTGCTGAAGCTTATCGTGTCAGAGTTTTGATGTGCTTGCCAAAATTAATTTGGCATGTTTTCACTTCAAAATGAAATGTCTCCAAAGTTAGTATTACAACTTCAAACTGAAGTTGTTGTTTGTTTGTTTGTTGTTGTTTTACATCCTAGCAACATCTAAGGTCATATCAGGACGGGTACCGACTTGTAACAGTGCGCACTCATGGCAACTTTATAGTGCTGTCCCACTGGGAAACCAGGCCGCCGGCACCATGACCCGGTATCCCACTCAGTCACATTATCCTGACACTGAGCACACCAGTCCTTGCCCTATCCTAATAATGCCGAGCGCCTGGCTAGGAAGCAACAAGTATCAATTTTAAAGGCATTGGTTTGACTCGACCGGGACTCGAACCCACGACCCCACGATCTACCAGCACGGGAGACGGACGCTCTAACTCATTCGGCCATCCCGTCTGGTCACAAACTGAAGTAAAATAGTCTGATGTATTTTTGTCAGAAAATGTCAGAAACTCAAAAAACATCGGACTATGCAGCTTTAAACAAATTTAAATCTTTCAGTGGATTGTGCAGCGTTAAGCTACAATCCCTGCATACGTGGCGTACACGTGTGCTGCCAGTTATTACAATTATAGCATGCAGCGAAAGAATGTCGGAAATGAGTAAATTATCCACAAGCATCTTTTTTTTGGGGGGGGGGGGCAGGTGAAGTATTGGTTGATTGGTTTTGGGAGTTTTACGTCCTGGCAACATCTAAAGTCATATCAGGATTGGTACTGACTTGTGGCAGTGCACACTCATAGCAACTTTATAATGCTGCCCCACTGGGAGATCAGGCCGCCAGTAACATGACCGGATGTCAGTCACATTATCCTGACACTGAGCCAACCAATCCTTGCCCTATCCTAATAATGCCGAGCGCCTGGCTAGGAAGCGACAAGTGTCAATTTGTTAAGTCATCAGTTTTAACTCGACCAGGCTTCGAACCCCGCGATCTACCAAAACGGGAGATGTTAAAATGTTGTGGGTGAATTGTTGCTAACACGTGGACCTGTCAAATGCTGTGTGGGCTTGTCGGAATCTAAATAGCTGATGCTTGACATCTAAATACCCTATTATAGCCAGGCAGAAAAAAACACCCTCCCCCACAGCTATAGCCCCCCACCCCCTCCCCACCGAGCGCGGTGACCTAATCGGCAGAGCGCTCCCCTTGCGTGCGGAAGGTCGGGAGTTCGGTTCCCCGTCGAGTCAAACCAATGACTTTTTAATTGATACTTGTCGCTTCCTAGCCTGGCACTCGGCATTAATAGGATAGTGCAAGGACTGGCAAGCTGAGTGGGATATCAGGTCATGGGGCTGTCAGCCTGATTTGCCAGTGGGGAAGCACTATAAAGCTGCCATGAGTGCACACTGGCACAAGTCGCTACCCATCCTGATATGACCTTAAATGTTGCCGGGATGTAAAACTGCAGCAAACAGACAAACACAGCACCACCCACACCCACACCCACATTCACACCCACACTCACACCCACACATACACCCACCCACACTCACACACCCACTCACGCACACACACAACGCCCAACACTCCTGCATTTCCCCAGGCATTGCCGTCTGCCTGTGTGAACACTCCCAATGTCAACCTCTCCCAGAAAGCATTCTGTGATACAAATCACAGCTAGAAGTCAAGCTTTGTGATCTTCAAAATTAAAGCTCTCGACGAGATTAGACCAAATTCTGCCACTTTTGTCTATTTAAATGATAGCTAATCCGATGGTTTTTAGTTCCTGCCAAAGATGAGTTTTTGAGTTTTTGCCGATGGTTTTTGAGTTTCTGCCGATAGTTTAAGGTTCTGCCAAGATTCTTTTAGATTAAAGCCACTATTCTTTCATGAATTGACTACAATGATTTAATCTATGGACTGCTGACAAAACAACAAGAAAACAAATTACAGAGGATTCAAAACGGCGCACTTAGAATTGTCTACAGAGGAAAAAACCTGTGTGTAAAGGAAATGCAAGCCAAAATACAAGTCAGCTACCTGAGCCAAAGGAGGGACACACATCTCCTCAGTCTCATGTATAAAAGATCCAATGATGAACAATATATTGACCATACAAACAGAGTAGCCAGACAGAGCTATACTACACTTCTAAAAATAACCAAGCCACTAACAAACAAGCTGACTAAAGCACTGATCTACAGAGGTGGCACATTATTGAATAAACTCCATTCATTAGGCCACACAATACAAAACACTTGTGATGGGATCCAACAATGGGCGGGTTTCTCCCATTTGGTATTGGTGATTGGATCCACTGATTTGTATATTTACACTATATATATATGTGTATTGGAGATATGTTACATGTTTTTGAAAAAAGAAGAGAGAAAAACAAAGGAAGAATCTAGAATCATGCAATGCCAAGTGATGTTTGTTTGTTGTTGGTTTACGTGCTAGCAACATCTAAGGTCATATCAGGACGGGTACCGACGTTTGACAGTGGGCACTCATGGCGACTTTATAGTGCTGCCCCACTGGAAGACCAGGCCACCAGCATCATGCCACCAAACAACCAACCTAAGGCAAACATTCAAAAGCCATCAGACTATTCAACTTTAATGAGCAGCGGGTAATTGTGCAATCAACCTGATCTGGGCATGTGACCTTGGCGCTTGACCTTGGCGCGTGACCTTGGCGCGTGACCTTGGCGGCAGACAGTACTGCTGAGTAGGGAGCAGGGACGTGAAGTAGAAACATGTTTCACTGCAGAACTGATGCAGACAACAACTAAGTCAAGTGGTATGTCAGGGTTTGTCATGTTGGCCGTAGTATGGGGATGAAGGCTTGTCACTGAGAGCTTGTCGGCAGTTGGAAAAGTGGAAATATAGTATTGTCACTGACAAAGTATTGGAGACAATGTAAACTGTACTATTGTCACTGAGAGCATGTTGACAGTTGGGGCGGTGAAAATGTAGCCTTGGCACTGACAATGTGTCAAAAGTTGAGACAATGTAAGCTGTACTATTGTCACTGAGAGCATGTTGACAGTTGGGGCGCTGAAAATACAGCCTTGTCACTGACAATGTGTTGAACGTTGAGACAATGTAAACTGTACTATTGTCACTGAGAGCATGGTGACAGTTGGTGTGGTGAAAATGCAGCCTTGTCACTGACAACGTGTTGAAAGTTGAGACAATGTAAAATGTAATATTGTCACTGAGAGCATGTTGACAGTTGGGGTGGTGAAAATGCAGCCTTGTCACTGACAACGTGTTGAAAGTTGAGACAATGTAAAATGTAATATTGTCACTGAGAGCATGTTGACAGTTGGTGTGGTGAAAATGCAGCCTTGTCACTGACAATGTGCTGAAAGTTGAGACAATGTAAAATGTACTATTGTCACTGAGAGTATGTTGACAGTTGGGGTAGTGGAAATGCAGCCTTGTCCCAGACAACTTGTTGACAGATGGGGCAGCGTAAATGTAGCTTTGTCACTAAGAACATGTTGACAGATGGAGCAGTCGAAATGCAGCCTTGTCACAGACAACTTGTTGACAGATGTGGCAGCATAAATGTAGTTTTGTCACTAAGAACATGTTGACAATTGAGACGATGTAAAATGTACTATTGACAGTGACAACATGTTGACAGTTGTGGAAATGTAAATGCAGCTTTGTCAGTGAGAACATGTTGACAGTGGGGGAAGTGGTAGTAGCCTTGTCACTGACAACTTGTTGACAGTTGAGACAATGTAAAATATACTATTATCACTGAGAGCATGTTGACAGTTGAGGAAGTGTAAATGTCTTATTACTTGCAACATGTTGACAGTTGGGTAAGTGTTAATGCAGCCTTGGCACTGGGAACATGTTGACAGTTGAGGCACTGTAAATGTAGTATTATGCTAAGAGTTGAGGCAGTGTAAATGTCTTGTCACTGACAACATGTTAACATTTGAGGCAGTGTAAATGTAGCCTTGTCACTGACAACATATTGACTCTTGGAGCGGTATGAACATAGCCTTGTCACTGACAACATATTGACTGTTGGAGCAGTATGAACATAGCCTTGTCACTGACAACATATTTACTGTTGGAGCTGTATGAACATAGCCTTGTCACTGACAACATATTGACTCTTGGAGCGGTATGAAGATAGCCTTGTCACTGACAACATATTGACTGTTGGAGCAGTATGAACATAGCCTTGTCACTGACAACATATTGACTGTTGGAGCGGTATGAACATAGCCTTGTCACTGACAACATATTGACTGTTGGAGCAGTATGAACATAGCCTTGTCACTGACAACATATTGACTGTTGGAGCTGTATGAACATAGCCTTGTCACTGACAACATATTGACTCTTGGAGCGGTATGAACATAGCCTTGTCACTGACAACATATTGACTCTTGGAGTGGTATGAAGATAGCCTTGTCACTGACAACATATTGACTGTTGGAGCAGTATGAACATAGCTTTGTCACTGACAACATATTGACTGTTGGAGCGGTATGAACATAGCCTTGTCACTGACAACTTATTGACTGTTGGAGCAGTATCCTTTCAGTTGTTGGGAATTTGGGCGACTGCAGACGACATTTCAAAAGTAGCCAATACTGACACTCTAACTCTTGTGTGAGTCACACCCGTGATGCACCGCGCGACTTTCTGCCCCACTAGGTCCTTGAGGTATGGATTACCTGATCACTGTTGTTTGGTCATTTGCTGTTGACTGGCCTGGATCACCGAGTTCCACCCAGAGGGACCTCACCCCACTGACCACCGGTCACATCGATTGGCAGCCGGGAACCTACTGGCACTCGTCCAGCCAATCTAGGCCCAGTTCTACGCTGTGTCATCTGCGTCGCTGTGTCGTCTGCGTTTTGTAAAATGTCGTCTGCTGCTATATATCCTTCACTTCACACACCCTCCCACCCACCGTCTCCATTGTGGAAAGAAGAATTAGAAGAAGAAGAAGAAGAAGAAGAAGGAAGAAGAGGAGGGGAAGGAGCAGGAGGAGAATGGGAAGAAGGAGGAGCAGGAGAAGAAGAAGAAGAAGATGAAGAAGAAGAAGGAAGAGGAGGAGAAGGAGAAGAAGAAGGAGGAGCATGAGCAGGAGGAGAAGAAAGAGAAGAAGAAAAAGAAAAAGAAAAAGAAGGAGGAGGAGGAGGCTATAATTAACTGCCTGTTAAGTTTGTGTCAGCCGAGAGGGTAATGTGTTGGACTGTGAAATTATATGCCTGCCGGCGCAGAGGATTAGAATATTATTGAGCCAGTGACATCAAAATACTATGCGATGATATGTTTTAATCACACAATGTTTTAATCACATTAGGTTGGTTATTCAAGGTCAAATAATTAACAACAAAATGTTATTCTACTATCACCAAAGACAACAAACTACCCAACGCATATTTCTTAATGAATCATGTTCCAATACCTCACGCATAGTGGGCTGCTGTTATATTAGACGACCTTCTCCGTCGTCTAGTTTCATTATTTAACCAAATAAATGACAAGGAATGCAATATTTTATTTAAAGTTGCATAGTCTGAAGCTTTGGATTTTTTGCTATTTTCTGAGATAAATATATTATACTAATCGTTATAATCTACTTTACTTTAGTGTGAAGTACCATTAATTTTAAATGGCTAAGTTTGGAGATATTTGACGTCAAAACATGCCAAAATAATTTTGGCAAGCACACCAAAACTCTGACACCATAGACTTCAGTAGTAACGGGTTCTATTAATTGACTTATTATTCCCTTCTAGGCAGCAACAAGTGCTTAATAAACGCACCAGTGTCTAAGTTGAATATGTAGAATCAAATCTAGATAAGTGTTTTGGTTTTGAAAATTTGATGTTTTCATCGGACTATGCAACTTTAACGAGAATTCAAATATAAACCACAGACAGGGACAAAATAGTCGAAATTAAAGTTTTTAAATTACTCATTCTATGAATTACATGCCAGGAAATAACATTTCAGATTTCAGGCCATTTAAATTTCAACAATGTTCCGGAAGAGTATGCGCCCAGACCTCACTAACTAGCTCATGCTCGAAGCGCACTCAGGCAAAGCACTTTGTCGCTTGCACTGTTGCAGCTTTCTGGTTTTGGTTGGTTGTTGGGATTTTATGTCCTGGCAACATCTAAGGTCATATCAGGACAGGTACCGACTTGTGACAGCGCATACTCATGGCAACTTTATAATGCTGCCCCACTAGGAGACCAGGCCACCAGCACCATGACCCCATATCCCACTCAGTCACATTATCCTGACACTGAACCAACCAGTCATTGCCTATCCTAATAAGGCCGAGCACCTGGTTAGGAAGCGACAAGTGTCAATTTTGAAGTCATTGGCTTGACTTGACCATGGTTCGAACCCGTCGTTTCGAATGCCACGATCTACCAACATGGGAGACGGACGCTCAACTCATCCGGCCATCGCATCCCCCCAATATTCCAAGCATTCCCCTGCCCCTTGTCTATGGCATATATACACACCACCAAATATGGACCAATATGTAGGCAATACAATGGGCGTATTTAAACGGTTCGCCTGCGCCTATAGAGGCGGCCATATTGCCAGCACAGTCTGGGCCAGGGATTTACCGCCAGGGGGATCAAACAGAGGCTGGAATGAAAGGCTCAGTGGCTGGACCCTCCCTGCTGGTTGGCAAGCTGATGAAATGGCCCAATAAAGAAAAAAATATATTAAAAAAGGAGGGGGGGGAATGCAGTGAAAAGCATCCGATATAACTTACAAGGTGACGTACTGCAAGAAAAGGGCACTATGGGGATTTTTTTTCTTTGTTTGTTGACGATTTTTATTGTGCCACATAGAAAGGTGAACGTGGATAGGGTGATGACATCAGGGAGTGTGTGCGGGGTAATGGTTAGCACACTTGCCCGGAATGCAAGAGATGTGGGTTTGAATGCTGCTCTAGGTGGAATATTTCCCCTTTTCATCACCCCACCCCCCCAATGACAAGTCCATGCACTTGTTTTCACTGTTGCGCAGTAGTGGTCATAATCCATATGGATCAATTTCCTTCATCAATAATGTCTGTAAATTTGTTTGCAGTGTAAAAATCAGATAGTTCCCAATTAAACAAATAAATTTGGTTTCGGGTTATATTTGTGTACACAGTCACACATTTGTAATACCTAATACATCTTTGTCTTTGTTTTTAGCGTGTGGTTGGTTGTTGGAGTTTTACGTCCTAGCAAAATATATGGTCATATCAGGACGGTTACTGACTTGTGACAGTGCATACTCATGATGACTTTAATAGTGCTGCCTCAGTGGGAGAGTAGGCCGGCGGCACCATGGCCCAATAACCCAGTCAGTCACATTAGCCTGATGCTGGGCCAACCAGTTGTCATCCTATCCTATTGTGATGGCCCACGGTCTTCCACACTGCGACACACTCACGGAAGAACACCAAGATTTAGTAACAGTATGCTTCAAACTGGTTTATTCCAAAACATATCCGCTCTCCGCGGCGTGAACAGTCAACTGACCCACCCCCTAACTCGCGAGGTCCCACGTCGCCTCTATAGATGGGTGGGGGGTGTGCTAGCCACACGCAGCCGAGGGCAACCCAGTCGGGGCTCTGCCCGGTGGCTAGCGTGCCGCCACCTAGCGCAGTTCAATGTAACTGCGTAGGGCTGCGGCGTAGTGTCTGCCGCCATCACGTGGTAGTGGAGTTCATGTACAGACTACTACACTATTAATGCCGAGCACCAGGCTAGGAAGCGACCAGTATGATTTCAGTAAGTCACTGACTTGACTCGACTGGGATTCAAATTCTGGACCTTCCGCAGTGGAAACCTGCGCTCTACCAATTCAGCCACCGCGTCTGGTCGTTATGGGGAGACAAAATGCCATAAAGTTCAAATTAGTAGCAGTCGCTCTTTTCACTCTTGCCATTAACCATTCTTGGGCGGCCACCACGGATTTGATGGTGTCCGACACATGAAGAGTTCAGGTGCAAAACCCCATAAACGCCAATCCAAGGCGCGGTCTCCGGTACAAGTTTTGAACGTCTTCAAAACTTCTGTCGGACACCGCCGGACTGAGGTGTCTGGTTGGTGTCCGGTGTGTCCGGTACATGTCCGGTACATGTCCGGTACCCATCCTTACATGTCTGGTACCCAACCGTTGGTGTCCGGTTTGTCCGTTTTGTCTGGTACATGTCCGGTACCCATCCGTTACGTGTCCGGTTCTCATCCGGTTCTCGTCCGGTACATGTACGGTACTTATCCAGTTGTCCGGCGGCAATTAACCCAATTTTACACTCCATTTCGATACATTTCGATAGATTTCTTCACCAGACAATACCGGACTAGAAAATTCTTTGTCCGGTGCTCTCCGGTACTCAGTCCGGTACGGTGTGACAATGGCTTTAAACATATTCATTATAATATTATATTGCATCCTTCAGTCCATATTTGTGCCAAATTGTTATGTATTTCTATTTATTTTGAATAAAATCGAAGTTTTGCCCTACGCGTATCGGCAAATTCAATGGCCGTACGCCTTTGCTTTGCTCTCAACGCCGTTTTCAGCGCATGCGCAGTCGGAACCGTGATGTAGTCTATTTATGAATTGTTGTTTACGGGGTTTTGTGTCTGAACTCGTCACATACTTATTTATTGGGGTTTTATTCTGATTCTTATTCGGCTATAGTGATCGTTTATTTATTCTGCTCAATACGGTTAAGCGTGTAGCGGTCTGCACTGACTTCTCAGGCAAGGCCACATAGACAGGGGGATGTGGATAGTGTTGTAAAATATTCTGATAATGATGCACTGGTGAGAGAATGCAAATGTGTGAAACAGGTATATAGGGCCAGGTGCATAGATGTTTATGTAGTTGCTGGTGGTGCTTGATTCATTGGTGAATAGTCATTGTGTGTTAGTCAGATAATGTGTAAGGGGCACTTGGAGCTCTACCCACTACCCCATCTACCCCTCTGCTAGTCATGAATCGCCACACACTCAGCTCAGGGCAGGTGGTGGCCATGGGAGCCACACCGAATGGTGGTGGTGGGCAGATCACTGTAACCATGGGGACACCGGAATGCTTGATGTTCATTGGTAGAGCTGTAGATGCTTGATTCTCATTGGAGAATATGGGCAGGTGATATACTATATTGAATCCATGTACCATATAAATAATAAACCTGAGGGCTTGGCTCTCTCTCTTCTTTCACTCTTTATTCTCTTCCTTTCTCTTTTTGCCTGTATTGATTTCACTATAGCCTGCCTACACAACGACAGATTCCAGACGTGGACTTTACAGTGTGATGACATCATGGCGTCTATGTGGTGTAATGGTGAGCACACTGACCCAGAATACAAGAGGTCTGAGTAGAGTTTGATTCCTGCTCTAGGTGCAATATTTCCCTTTGTCATCACCCCTCGATGACAGGGGCATTTACGTGTTTTCACCGCTGTGCAGTAGTGTTCATAATCCATACGGATTGATTTCCGTTTTCAATAATTTCTGTAAACTTCTTTGTGGTGTAAATTCGGGGAGCTACCTTTTTAAATTGTTTGTATATTTTGGTTCCCGTTTATATCTTTGCACACAGTCAACATTTGTAATACCTTATACATTTGTCCTTGTTTTTGTAAATACATGTTTTTCTTTGTTTCACAGCAATATAGGGATGGTCGAATGAGTTGAGGATCCGCCTCCCATTTTGGTACTATAATTTCTATTTAATTTGTATTTGTATTATTCACAAACTGCTCCTCCCACGTTGTACGCACGCGGGACGCAGTGTCTCGACCCAACCTCTACCCCCACCCCCACCTCCACCCCAACCACACCACCCATTTTACTACTTTGTGATTTCATATTTTATGTTAATTATTCACAAACTGCGCCTAGATCAACACTCTACTAGCAGTACCACGTGGTGCGCGTGCGCATTTGCAGGAAGGAGGTAGTGCCCCCCCCCCCCCGAGCCACCCCCACCCCTACCCCCACCTTCACCCCTACCCCACCCCTACCCCACCCCTACCCACACCCACACCACTACCCACACCTTCACCCTTAGCTCCATCCACCGCACCCCTACCCACACCCACACCCCCATCCCCACCTCTACCTCCACCCCCACCCACACCTCCACCCATCGCACTCCACATCCCCACTTCTACCTCAAGCCACACCTCCACCTCCACCTGCACCCCACCCCCACCCCTACCCCCACCCCTACCCCCCACCTCACCCCTCCCTCACCCACCCCACCCCCACCCCCACCCCTCACCCCCACCCCACCCCCCCCCCACCCCAGACCCCTACCCCCCACCTTCACCCCTACCTCCCCCCTCCACCCCACCCCCCACCCCCACCCCCTCCCCCACCCCACCCACCCCCACCTTCACCCCTACCCCCACCCCTACCCCACCCCACCCCCCCCTCCACCCCTACCCCACCCACCCACCCACCCCTACCCCACCCACCCCATCCTCCTCCACCCCACCCCCACCCCCACCCCACCCCCCCCCTACCCCACCCCACCCCCACCTTCACCCCACCCCACTCCACCCCACCCCTACCCCACCTCACCCCTACCCCACCCCCACCCTACCAGACCCCTACCCCCACCCTCACCCCTACCTTCACCCCACCTCCACCCCACCCCACCCCACCCCCACCCCTACCCACACCCCTACCCCCCCCTCACCCCCACCCCCTCCCACCCCCCCCTACCCCCACCTCACCCCTACCCCACCCCACCCTACCGACCCCACCCCACCTTCACCCCTACCCCACCCCCCTACCCAGACCCCTACCCCGACCTTCACCCCTACCCTCACCCCTCCCCACCCCACCCCAGCCCCCCCAACCCCTACCCCACCCCTACCCCCACCCACCCCTACCTCCACCCCACCCCACCCCTACCCCCACCTTCACCCCTACCCCATCCCCACCCTACCCAGACCCCTACCCCCACCTCACCCCCTACCTTCACCCCTACCTCCACCCCCCCCCACCCCACCCCCACCCCTCCCCACACCCCTACCCCCCACCTCACCCCTACCCCACCCCCACCCCACCCCTACCCCACCCCACCTCACCCCTACCCCACCCCACCTCACCCCACCTCCCCCTACCTCCACCCCACCCCACCCCACCCCCCACCCTACCCACACCCCCACCCCCCACCCACCCCACCTCCACTCCCACCCCACCCCACCCCCACCTTCCACCCCCCACCCCACCCCACCCCCCCCACCACCCCCACCCCTCCCCCCACCTCCACCCCACCCCACTCCCACCCCACCCACCCCTCCCCACCCACCCACCCCCACCCTCCCCACCCCTACCTCCATCCCACCCCACCCCTCCCCCCCTCACCCCTACCCCACCCCACACCACCCAGACCCCACCCCCACCTCCCCCCCTACCTTCACCCCCATCTCCACCCCACCCCACCCCCCCCCCCCACCCCCACCACTACCCCCCCCCACCCTCACCCCTACCTCCACCCCCACCCCACCCCTACCCCCACCTTCACCCTACCCCCACCCCACCCTACCCAGACCCCTACCCCCACCTTCACCCCTACCTTCACCCCTACCTCCACCCCCACCCCACCCCACCCCCACCCCTACCCACCCCCCCACCCCCCACCTTCACCCCTACCTCCACTCCCACCCCACCACTACCCCCACCTTCACCCCCACCCCACCCCACCCTACCCCACCCCTACCCCCACCCTCACCCCTACCTCCACCCCTACCCTCCCCCACCCCACCCCCTACCCCCACCTTCACCCCTACCCCCACCCTCACCCACCCACGCCCTACCCCACCTTCACCCCTACCCCCACCCCTACCCCACCCCACACCCCCACCTTCACCCTACCCCCACCCCCCCCTACCCACACCCCTACCACCACCTTCACGCCTACCTCCACCCCTACCCCATCCCACACCCCCACCCCACCCCTACCCACACCCCTACCCCCACCTCACCCCTACCTCACCCCTACCCACACTCCACCCACACCCCACCCGCACCCCTACCCCCACCTCCACCCCCCACCCCCACCGGCACCCCTACCTCACCCCTACCTCCACCCCTACCCACACCCCTACCCCTACCTCCACCCTACCCCCACCCCTACCCCACTACCCCTACCTCCACCCCTACCCACACCCCTACCCCCACCTTCACCCCTACCTCCACCCCACCCCTACCCCCACCCCCCCCGCACCTCTACCCCCACCTCACACCCACCTCTACCTCCACCCACAACTCCACCCCACCTCCACCTCCACCTCCACCCCCCCCTCCAACCCCCCCCCCCACGCCGCCTCTTCCCACAGATGTCAGAATGATCAGATAAAGGGGCGAGGACTCAAAAGTAAAGCTGCCCGTTGCTATCTGCGTTATCGCGCCGCCACCAGCGATATGTCACTCCCCTTTGATACCGCCCCGTGTAACCAGGGGGCGCCCCGTTGGATCCCGCCCCAATAGGCGGCGCTACGGCGCGAGGACATTTCGGCGAGGAACCGAGGGAAAGCTGCTTTACCATTGGGTGTGGGTAGTTTGTTTGTGCTTGTTTTACGTCCTAGCAACATCTAAGGTCACATCAGGACGGGGGACCGACTTGTGACAGTGCACAGTCATTGTGACTTTATAGTGCTGCCACACTGGGAGACCAGGCTGCCAGCACCAGGACCTGATAAATGAGTGATATCCCACTGAGTCACATTATCCTGACACTGAGCCAACCAGTCCTAGCCCTATCCCAATATGTCGAGCGGCAGTCAATTCTGTAAGCCATTTTTCAACTCTGACATGGATATCCTGTACGCCTTCATATGATCATGGATTCTGAAATTATTTGGAATGTTTTCTGTTATTATTTGGAAGGTTTTTCACTGTTGGTCTCCACGTCACACTTTAGTGCCCAGTTTCAGAGAATGATTGACCCATTATCGATAACAGGTGAGTGGGTTCGAGATTACAGTATTGACTACTTAGTTGTAGGTGTATTTCCGCTGGTTGATCTCGGCAGGTACAGAGATTACAACTGTAGGGGCATTTTGTTTTAATTATCTATAACAGGCACGCCAGGTAAAACAATATATTTCTCGTGACTACAACGATTTTCCATTGAAACAGTGGTGGCGTTAATCGGTCTATGTGCATGATAGCTTACTGAATTGTTGGGGTTTTACATCCTAGCAACAACAAAAGTGTGTAATGATTTTATTTACCCTGCTCATAATGGGTAAGTGTGTTATTGCTAAAGGCCCAGTCAGACCTTACCGCACTGAGTACCGGACACCACCGGACAAAGAATTGTCTAGTCCGTTGGTGTCCGGTGTCAAAATGTGTCAAAATGTTGCGATTTCAATGGACAAGGAACATACATTAACGAATAGCCACCGGACGATAAACGGACGATAAACGGACAACACCGGATAACAACGGACAAGCAACAGTCAACCGACGGGCGAAAACCGAATGTCAAACGGATGTACCGGATATATTCACGGACGTGCTGAAAACATATACTGACCGAATTCCCGCAATAAAAACAAACAACAAAAACAACAACAAAAACCCACCATCAATGGACTTGGCAGGAAGCAAACCGGGGACATAATGGATGGGTAACGGACATGAAACGGCCAAAACGGCCAAAACGGACTTAAAACGGACACCAACCATATATGTCAGTCCAGTGGTGTTCGGTACAAGTTTTGAACATGTTCAAAACTTGTACCAGACACAGCCGGACACCACCGGAGATAGAACGGACAGTGTCCGGTTTCTGTATGCTTCCTCAATCCGGTGAGTTCTGACTGGGGCTTGACAGTTGTTTACATCGCTGGACAGCACTAATCCAATTTGATTAAATTTTTTGAATTTTGTTTTAGTAATAATTTTGGTTTTCTTGCTTCTTGTTTATGGCTTGTATCTGTTTGTACATTCCAAACCCTCCAAACCATATAAGGTCATTTCAGGACAGATACCAACTCGTGACAGTACAGACTCATGGTGACTTTTAAAGTGATGTCCCACTGGGAGATGAGGCCATAGACACAATTACCTGATATCCCACTCAGTCACATTATCCTGATACTGAGCAAACCAGTCCCTTGCCTTATCATTTTTTTTTTTTTTACTAAATGTAGTTTATTCAGCGAATAATGTCTTTTGTCAGTGCCAGAGCACTGGTCTTCCGGCCGTTCATTACAATTTGTTGGTACATAAATGACAATATCAGTTGCAATAATAACCACATGAAAATTCCTGTGTAGCGCCAGGCTAGGTATCAATTACAAATTTTGTAAGTCCTTGCTTTGACTCGACCTGGCTTTAAACGTCCAACTTTCTATAGACGAAGGCAGTGCTGTTATCAATTGGGCAATCACATCCGGTCTGTGCACGCAGAATTTAAATGTTGATGGAGATACCTACATGTGTATGCATCCCTATATGTGATCCAGTCCTTGCAATAAAGGAGCTACTTAAGGCCCTGTCACATTACGGCGTATGGCGGGAGCGTATTGAAAACCTACTTAGGTCCTGTGCGTGCCGGCCTATGATGACATTTGGTGACCTTTCGGGTGGTTTTGAGCGTATGTGGAACCTAAGAGGAGCATACGAGGAGCGTATGAGGAGCGTATGGGAGCGTGCTGTGACATTTTTTGACAGTATGGGCCATACGCCCTCATAGGTCGTTTTTTTTTTAGCATGCACAAAAAAATTTGGACGGACGGATTTATGAAAGCGTATGGCGGCGTATGCCTCATACGCTTCACATACGCCGGCATCTGGCGGCATCTGGCGGCGTATGAGTAGTGTATGAGTAGCGTATGCATAGCGTATGAGTAGCGTATACGGCGTATGCCGACGTATATGACGTAATGCGCTTACGCCGCCATACGCTCCCGCAAAAAACCCTAATGTGACAGCCCCTTTAAGGAATATCTGTCATTGTTGTAAAAGGATAAGGATAAGGTCAGCAGTTCGATTCCCTGTGCCCCCCCACCTCTGCCAATTTGGATTTCCACTGCTGTGTATAACTTACAGTGTCATCAAAGGCCAGTTGCTCTCATACCATGTCTATGTGGTGTGGGAGGTTAAAAATCCCTTGGGTCGGTAAAAGTGTAGGCTCGGGCTTTCTATCGACAAACTGTCTAATGATGAAAACAAGTCTATTCAGACTTATCCATGATAGGCTGTATACATCTTTTAAAAAAAACCAATCGCGTAGTGTATGCTAAGCCTTGCCGGAGCAGGGTGTGAAGGGGGCAACAGTTATTGGGATGTGGTTTTAGCGCTTCATCGGGCAATATAAACGGACCTGAGAGATATGTGGGGTAAGGGATGGGGGGGGGGGGGTGGCAGTGATACAGGGTATGACACATCCGGGTAGTTTGTGGGAGGGGGCGGGGAGGGGGGGCGGGAGGGGGTGTCTTCGGGGACAGTTGTAATCAGGAAGGAAATATGTAATCGTGCACGATTGATGGTGATGTGCAGGAACAGATTTAGGGGTGGGAGAACATTCCACGACTTTATCGATGAAATGGGAACCGGGGGAATGGAGAGGGGGTGGGTGTGGGTGTGGGTGTGGGTGGGAGTGGGTGGGAGTGGGAGTGGGTGTGGGTGTGGGAGGTGTGGGTGTGGGTGTGGGAGGTGTGGGTGTGGGTGTGGGAGGTTTGGGAGGTGTGGGTGTGGGAGTGGGTGTGGGAGGTGTGGGTGTGGGAGTGGGTGTGGGAGGTGTGGGTGTGGGGTGGGAGTGGGAGTGGGTGGGTGATCGTGCCATTTTGAGTGAGTGGGAAGGGCTACACGTGAGAGGAGGGAGGGGAGGGGAGGGGAGAGGAGGGGAGGGGAGAGGAGGAGACAGGGTGGGAGGGTGGTGAGAGGATGGGGGAGTGGGGAGAGGAGGGGAGAGGAGGGTGGGGAGAGGAGGGCGAGGAGAAGAGGGGAGAGGAGGAGACAGGACGGGAGGTGGTGAGAGGATGGGAGAGTGGGGAGAGGAGGGGAGAGGAGGGTGGGGAGGGGAGGGGAGAAGAGGGTGGGGAGAGTAGAGGGGAGGAGAAGAGGGGGAGGAGGAGACACGACGGAGGTGGTGAGAGGATGGGAGAGTGGAGAGAGGGGGGGAGGAGGGTGGGGAGAGGAGAGGGGGGAGAAGGGGGAGAGGAGGAGACACGACGGGAGGTGGTGAGAGGATGGGAGAGTGGGGAGAGGAGGGGGAGGAGGGTGGGGCGAAGAGGGGAGACGATGGGTGGGGAAGGGAGCAGGGGAGCAGGGGTAGAGTATGCGAGAGGAGAGGAAAGGGAGAGGAGAGGACAGGGAGAGGAGAGAGGGGAGGAGAGGAGAGAGGGGAGGAGAGGAGAGGTGGGTCGGTGGGGAAGGGAGGGAGGGGAGGAGAAGGGAGAAGAGGGGCAAGGAAGGGAGGGGAAGGGAGAAGAGGGCGAGGAGGAGCGAGGAGGGAGAGAGGTGTGCAGAGGGGAGGGGAGAGAATTGGAGGGGAGAGTACGTAGAGGAGAGGAGGGAAGAGAATGGGAGAGGGGAGAGGGGAGGGGGATAGGAGAGGTGGTGTGGGTAGAGAATTGGAGGGGAGAGTACGAAGAGGATGGGAGAGGGAAGAGGAGAGGGGAAGGGGAGAGGGGAGGGGAGGGGAGGGGAGAGGAGGGGCGGATAGAGGAACGAAGAGGATAGGAGAGGCGAGGGGAAAGGGAAGGGAGGAGGAAGGGAGGAGAGAAAATGGGAAGGGAGAGAATGAGAGAATGGGAAAGAAGAAACACCAACTGAACGGAAATAAAGAGTGGTTTGTGCTGATGCGCGTTTGTGTCCGTTATCAGTTAGGCGATGTCGGTTTGTTTTTGTGATATGATCCGGATGTATGGTTTGACAATAGTAGATTAGAAAGCCTGAACCGCGTGGGAATTCTGTCATGTGATGTTCCATTGGTGGCTCATTTGATCGAAGCAGTAATGTCTGCACAGCCGACATGGAAAATTCACTAACCTCACACCCAAATACACATTTGTTATCAACTGTCAATTATACTTACAGCAAATCCAACAAATGCATGCTCAACCAGTTTATCTGCACAGAGAGATACATATGTACATTTAATATTTCCCTCAAACTACCTGCTGTTTTCCCTGCACTGATTAACCAGGTGCTTGGCATTATTAGGACAGAACAAGGACTGGTTGGTTCAGTGTCAGGATAATGTGACTTAGTGGGATATCAGGTCATGATGCTGGTGGCTTAGTCTCCCGGTGGGGCAGCACTCTAAAGTCACCATGAGTGTGCACTGTCACAAGCCGGTACCTGTCTTGATATGGCCGTAGATGTTGCCAGGATGTAAAACTCCAAAAACCAACCAACCATCCTAAAGCGCATGTCACACCGTACCAGACTGAGTACCGGAGACCACTGGACAAAGAATTTTCTAGTCCGGTGCTCTCCGGTATACAAAATGTATCGAAATGTATCGAAATGGAGCGGAATTGGGTCAATTGCCGCCGAGCAACCGGACAAGTACCGTACATGTACCGTACCTGTACCGGACGAGAACCAGACATGTAACGGATGGGTACCGGATGGGTACTGGATGGGTACCGGACATGTACCGGACAAAACGGACAAACCGGACACCAATGGATGGGTACCGGACATGTACGAATGGGTACCAGATGGGTACCGGACATGTACTGGACAAACTGGACACCAACCGGGCACGTCAGTTCGGCGGTGTCCGGTAGAAGTTTTGTGGATGTTCAAATCTTGTACCGGACACCGCCGGACACCACCGGACACCGCCAGATGGGTACCGGACATGTACCGGATATCGCCATACAGTACCGGACAGTGTCCGGTTCTCGTCCGGTTCCCCAGTCCTGTAAGGTGTGACTGGGCCTTTAAACGGAACGGATGTCTGGCCAGAAGGAAAACAACCTGACATTTCAAAGTGTCGGTGAGCCTACTGGTACAACATGCCCACGGAGTGGATCTAGTTCGACGTGAGTGAGGGGTGAAATAACAGACGCATTGATCTCTGCAGCCCCATGGATAAGGCCCGCCTCCGAAACTGGAGAGTTCCAGACCACTCACCAGGATCAAGAAGGTACAGGGGCAAGTGGTAGTAAGACATAACCATTTTATTGTGACGGACCGAACGCTGTGGCCGAATGGTTAAGACAGTAAGAGCGTAGGCTTTCCGTTTGTTTGTTGTTTTACGTCCTAGCAACATCCAGAGATGAAAGTGGTCTCTGAGGGAAAAAAGCGGAAATACTGATATTCTCGCATAGGTTTAGCATTGTCAGGGAATCGCGGACAATTCCCGGAAGTCGGGTTTCATACATATTGGTATACACTGATAGTGCTGCGGCGTTTGAAGCACATAATAGTAGTACATGCTGATAGTGCTGCGGCTTCTACGCCACATATTAGCATACGCTGATGGTGCTGCAGCATAAAACAACATATTAGTATACACTTATAGTGATGCAGCGTTTGAACACCGTATTTAGTATACACTTATAGCTACAGGAAAAATCCCGGAAATCCGCGAAATCGCGGAGATCTTTCATCCCTGAGCATCTAAGGTCATATCAGGATGGGTACCGACTAGTGACAGTGCGCACCATGGTGACTTTATAGTGCTGCCTCACTGTGAGACCAGACCACCAGCACCATGACCCGACATCCAAGTCACATTATCCTGATAGTGTGCTAACTTGTCCTTGTCATATCCTATTAATACCGAACACCAGACAAGTATCAATTTTATAAGTCATTGCTTTGACTCAGCTGGGATTCGAACTCCCGACCTTCTGCACGGGGAGCATGCGCTGTACCAATTCGGCCACTGCATAGTTGATCCTTGTCGGTACTTAGCCTGGCGCTCAGCATTACTAGGATAGATCAGGCGCGGTGGCCAAATCGGAAGAGCGTGGGCCTCGCGTGCAGGAGATTGGGAGTTTGGTTCCCATTCGAGTCAAAGCAATGACTTATAAAATTGATACTTATCTCTTCCTAGCCTGGCGCTCAGCATTAATAGGATAGGGCCAGGACTGGCTGGCTCAGTGTCAGGATAGTGTGACTGAGTGGGAAATCGGGTCATGGTGCAGGCACCCCCTCCCCCCACAACCCCTCACCACGTCACCACACCCGACCCCCCCCCCCCCCCACGGGTCAACTCGATCGAGCAAATGCGGAGGGGGGGGGGGGCAGGGTTCAGGAGGTCATTTGCAATTCGTCAAAACTGTCACTCTCCACCCATTACATGGGCCTTTCATTGACTCGGCCACGGCGCGCTAAAGCCGGGACATGTGCTTGGAGAGTGTGAGCCTTGATTAAGTGGTGGCGCGCCATGGCGGCGTAATGACAAACCGCGCGTTCCATATTGTCTGAATGTCGTCTGCGCAAAAAGAGCGGGAATTAATCTGGCCGCAGCAGACGATCATTGAGAGCGCGTTCTGTAGCAGTGTAGCAAATTAGATGCTCGTTTTCTAAGCTGCCCCGACCACAATACACATCTATTTGTTGTTTTATTTTGTCTTATTGATGAGGGAGTGTTGCAGTACAGTAAACGCCATAATTGACTAGATTGTCATTCCGATTGCGCATGCGCTCAAAACGGCGTCGAGAGCAAAACACAGACGTATGGCCATTGAGTTTACTGATACGCGTAGGTCAAAACTTTGATTTGATTCAAAATTAATAGAAATACGTAACAATTTGGCATAAACAATTAAAACATGGATGCACATATGCAATATAATGATATAATGAATATATTTAAGACAAAACTAGCCATAGTTCAGCATTTTGAGCTAAGAAACATACAATTCCATACAAAACAATCAGTCACTTTAAGGCTGATATCCACATCACCATTATTAATTCTTGTTCTAAATATTAAAATGCCAAATGTGTAAACAGACACTTGTTTCAGAGAAATATATAACCAATATCTGATTAACCCTACTCATTTTCTAGTTCAACATATGTCATTAACCATATGATATAAATAAAAACATGAATAAAATAAGTAAAACTGACTCTGGGTATGGCTGTAACACTAGTCTGAGTGCCCAGGTTTGTCTAAATCTAAATGCACATGGCATACGATCTGCTGATTAGATTGATGGAAATGCAATGTTGGATAAAAGATTAACATCTTAATTTATTATATATATTTTTGTTGTTGGTATTCTATGTTTCAAACAAGAGCTGAGATGAGCTGAAACTAGCACATTTCATAGCTGGACCCAGTGTATTAGCATGCGTCATGTGCTTCGTGCGGGTTTGTTTTTCTTCCACGCATCCCACAATTTATCCCGACGCTGGAATGACGAACCCATCTATTGTATTCAAGCTAAAGCTGCATAGTCTGATGGTTTTGAGTTTCTGTCATCTTCCTTAAATATAACACGTTGATCTTTATAGTATAAATCTATCTTACTTTTGTTTGAAGTAACTTTGATTTAAAATTACTAACTTCAGCGATATGTGAAGTGTAAACACGCTAAATTAATGTTGGGGTGATTGTCAAAACTCTGACCCCTATGGGCCTCAGCAGTAACATTAAAAATTAACAGTGGTGTTCTCTGTGGCGGAGAGGTTAGAGTGTCTGACTTTTTTCTAGGTCAGACTCCTAATCTGAAGGTTGGTAGTTCGATTCCCCGTGCCCCCAGCTCTGCCAATTTGGATTTCCACCGTTGTGTATAACTTCCAGTGACATCAAAGGCCAGTTGCTCTCATACCATGTTTATGTGGTGTGGGAGGTTAAAAATCCCTTGGGTCGGTAAAAGTGTAGGCTCAGGCTTTCTATTGACAAACTGTCTAATGGTGAAAACAAGTCTATTCAGACTTATCCATGATAGGCAGTATAAATCTTCAAGAAAAAAACCCACAGTATGCCCTTCTAAGTGTTATGTAACATCAATTACTTAATAAGTGCACCAGTATCTAAGTTGGATAAACAGGCTCAAATCTAGATAAGTGTTTTGTTTGTGAAAAATTGATACTTTTATCAGACTATACAATTTAAAGAACATCTGTATTGGTATGTAATAAGACACAAGTGTGACCAAATTGTTATTCTAGTTCCAGTCTCTTTTCTGCTCAATTGGAAACCTCCCCTGGAATGTATCGGGTGTCAGTGCCTACTGACATTCAAATACATTTAATTAAACTGTGTTGATTTTAGGGACTTGTGCCAACAATGTTACAATGCAAACAGCATGCGTGATCAGTTTAGCAATGTAAAAGAGGCGGAAGCTTCAGCCTTCTTGAGGATAGCGGGAATATATCATCTCATTTAGCTAATTAAACAAAATTCTAATAATTTAGGATGAATGAACGCCATTGAATTTTACCTAGAATCAAAATTGAATATATACTTTTACATTTTGTGTAAAGGCAATGATTGGATAATTTTATACAACAGACTACAAATTGAACACTTCTCACCACAAATATCGCCTATGCTGCGATCATGGTGCTAAGCAACCATCAATCAACCAAGCAAATTAAATCTACCCACAATGTTATTGTTAGTGCAATCAGAGGTGCAATCAGAGGTGCAATCAGAGGTGGATTGTTTGTTTGTTGTTGTTTTACGTCCTAGCAATATCTAAGGACATATCAGGATGGGTACCGACTTGTGACAGTGTGCACTCATGGCGACTTTATAGTGCTGCCCCACTGGAAGACCAAGCCGCCAGCACCATGACCTGATATCCTACTCATTCACATTATCCTGACACTGAGCCAACCAGTCCTTGCCCTATCCTAATAATGCCAAGCGCTAGGCTAGGAAGCGACAAGTATAAACGACAAGTATAAATGTTGCGACATAGTTCTTACTACTGCTGGCAGAGAGAGAGACGGAACCCAGTGGTTGAATAGGTCCAGCGAAGGTTTCCTCTGTGAAAGGGTGGAGTTTGAAATCCCGGCCGAGTCAATCCAATGACTTATATCAAATTGATACTTGTCGTTATTAATAGGATAGGACAAGGACTGGTTAGCACAGCATCAGGATAATGTGACTGTGTGGCATATCGGTAATTCACTAGCATGTTTACTGAACGAAGAATTCACCTTTTAGTTTTACAAGTGCTTGGGGTGACAGTGAACTGGCAGTCTGGGCTCCCAGTGCGGCAGCACTATAAAGTCACCATGATTGCGCACTGTCACAAGTCGGTACCCACCCTGATATTACCTCAAATGTTGCTAGGATGCAAAAACAACAAGCAAGCTGGCAGAGAGCGAGTTGGTGGTGGAAATCGTCTATGTATGCTGATTACATTGTATGAAATACACGATTTCCATGGCCTTGTGGGTCACAGCATCTGTGGAGAGGCAATTGAAGCTCTGTTAACATTGGTTTCATATTGAGTAACTGACACAGTCTTTTCAGCACAAATGTGGATTCGTAGAGAAAACATACTTACCATTTTTTAATCATTTTTGATAATTATAGCTGTATCCTATAGATTGGTTAATTGATTAATCAGTGTAAAACAACACAATGACACGATGTGGACCCACAACAGTAGTGTCATTGCCTATCACCAGGTGTCATACTAATCGCGGAAATCGTGTATTGCATCAGGCGTAATCCTAGTAGTAGGCTGTTGCTGGTGGCAGCGTTGAAGACTTCAACGAGTCACTTTATCGGTCCAGATGCCTTTAGGTCTATATATATCTATAGCTGGTTGGCGGAGTGTTCAGGGTGTGTGTTGGGGGAAGGAAGGGGGGAGGGGAGCAGCTGGGTAGTGTGTATTCCACTCGTTGTTAAGGGGGGGGGGGGGGGGGGGGGGGGGTCAAGTTTGTATGGGAATAGCGTAAGTAGGGGCATGGTATGTTGCACCTCACACACATGACACACACCACACAGACACCACATACACACGACACTCTGCTCTCATCAAACACTAACCATGCCCGGGTTGTCTACTAGATTGGAGATACGGGGAGCGGGGGAGGGAGGGGGGGAGGGGAGGGGACGGGACGGGACAGGAGCGGACGGGAAGGGATGGAGGGGACGGGAGAGGAAGGAAGGGGGGGGGGGGCGGTAGGGGAGAGGAGAGGAGAGGAGAAGAGAGGCGAGGAGAAGAGAGGAGAGGGGATGGGAGGAGAGGAGAGGAGAGAGGGGAGGAGAGGAGAGGGTGAACGGAGAAGAGTTGAGAGGAGCGGAGAAGAGTTGAGAGGAGCGGAGAGGAGAGGAGAGGAGAGGAGAAGGGAGGGAGATAGTAGAGGAGAGAAGAAGAGAATAGAGGAGAGGGTGGGAGCGTAGAGGATGAGACGGGAGAAGAGGGGAGAGGAGGGGAGAAGAAAGAAAGGGATAGGAGAGGAGAAAAGAAGAGACGAGAAGAGGAATGGAGAGGAGAGAAGAGGATAGGAGACTGGGAATAGAGGAGAGGTGAGAAGAGGAGAGGAAAGAGGGGATGGGGTGGGAGGGGAGGGAAGGGGAGGGTAGAGAATGAGATAGGGGTGTGGAATATGTTTACCCCCCTCCCTGAAAAAAGTAGATTAGAAGTGAAGTGTGTGCAAAAATGAAATTGAAAGGTCCGGTGATGGAGTGCCCCTCATTCCCCGACCTCTCACCAGGCGTCGCCACCCTTCTCACCCGGCTAACCTCTCTTAGCCAGAGTGCAGTGCGAATGTAAACAAAGGGCTCGAGCAGGCTCCTCGCCACCCACCCTCATCCTACACTCACCCTACCCGCACCCTACCCGCACACTACCCGCAACGCAGTGAAGGCACACTCATAGTTCTACCCTCAGGGCAAGGTGGGCCCCCGTTTTATTAAATATATTAGCGCATCTTGGTTAAAATAGCAAAAATTCACAGAAAAAGAATTGAAGTGAAAACCATCATGTCCCTTCTCCCCGGACCAGCACACCCACAATTTAATTGTTCAGTCTGTTCCTCTGGAACTTCTGTATCAAGCCTTCAAAGACCTAGCAGGGTCAAGCTAGATTGCTAAGAATTTAGATTGTTAATTTCTGTCTGCAGTTAGCGGGTAGTTGTTAGGAGGACGGCCCCATTGTGACGGAGATTGTTTGACTACCTCTTCCCACCATCTCAGCTCGCTGGGAGGAGTCGAGGAGTCATTCCTGAACGCCTCCCACCCCCCGCCTCCCCCACACACCGCACCCCCCCCCCCACCACCACCTCACCCACACGCCGCACCCACCTCACCCACACACCGCACCCCCCACCACCACCACCTCACTCCCACACCGCCTCGCACAGACGAACCAATAACTGAATAAGCACACACACTGCAGGCACATCCACACACACAACACACACATGCAACAAGCACACACAGCACACACGGCACACACGGTACACACAGCACACACAGCACACGCAGCACACACAACACACACAACACACACCGCACACACAGCATAAACAGCACACACAGCACACACAACACACACAGCACACACAGCACACACAGCACACACAGCACACACAACACAAACAGCACACATCCAACAAGCACACACAGCACACACGGCACACACAGCACACACAGCATACACAGCACACACAGCACACACAGCACACACGGCACACACAGTACACACATCACACACAGCACACAGCACACACACAGCACACAGCACACACACAGCACACAGCATACACAGCATACACAGCACACACACACACACAACACACAGCATACACACACAACACACAACAGCACACACATCACACACAGCACACACAGCAACCACACACACAGCACACACAGCACACACAGCACACACAGCACACACAGCACACACAGCACACACAACACAGCACACACAGCACACACAACAAACACAGCACACACCACACACACAGCACACAGCACACACAACACACACAGCACACACAGCCCACACAGCAAACACATCCAGCACACACAGCACACACAGCACACCCAGCACACCCAGCACACACAGCACACACAGCACACACAGCACACATAGCACACACAGCACACACAGCACACACAACACACACAACACACACAACACACTCAGCACACTCAGCACACACATCACACACAGCACACAGAGCACACACAGCACACACAGCACACACAACACACACAACCCACACAGCATACACAACATACACAGCACACACATCACACACAGCACGCACAGCACACACAGCACACACAGCACACCCAACATACACATCACACACAGCACACACAGCACACACAACATACACAACATACACAGCACACAGCACACACACACCATGCACACACAGCACACACGCACACACACACAACACACACAAGCACACACAGCACACAACACACACAGCACACACAGCACACACAGCACAACACACACACAACACACACAGCACACACAGCACACACAGCACACACAGCACACACAGCACACACACACACAGCAACACGCACACACAGCAACACACACACACCACACACGGCACACACACACACACACACAGCACACACACACACACACACACACACACACGCACACACAGCACACACAGCATACACAACATACACATCACACACAGCACACACAGCACACCCAGCACATACACAGCACACAGCACACACAACACACACAACACACACAGCACACACATCACACACGCAACAAGCAAACACACACACATAGACACACATTGTTTACCCACACACATCCACACACAGAGCACACATCACACACAGCACACACAGCACACACAGCACACACGGCACACACGGTACATACAGCACACACAACACACACAGCACACACAGCACACACAGCACACACAGCACACATGCAACAAGCACACACACAGACACACACTGTTTACCCACACACAGAGCACACAGGCAACACGCACAAACAGATACACAATGTGTACCCACACACAAACACACATGCAACAAGCACACACAGCACACACAGCACACACAGCATACCCAGCATACACAGCACACACAACACACACCACACACAGCACACACAGCACACACATCACACACAGCACACACATCACACACAGCACACACAGCATACACAGCACACACAGCACACACAGCACACACAGCACACACAGCACACACAGCACACACAGCACACACAGCACACACAACACACACACAACACAGCACACAGCACAACACAGCACACGCACAACACACACACAGCAGCACACGCAGCACACATATCACACACAGCACACACAGCACACAGCACACACAGCACGCACAGCACACACAACACACACAGCACACACAACCCACACAGCATAACAGCATACACAGCACACACAGCACACACAGCACACCCAGCACACACAGCACACACAGCACACACAGCACACACAGCACACACAGCACACACAGCACACACAACACACACAACACACACAGCACACACAGCACACACATCACACACAGCACACACAGCACACACAGCACACACAGCACACACAACACACACAACACACAGCACACAACATACACAGCACACACATCACAACAGCACACACAGCACACACACATGCACACACATCACACACATCACATCACACACAGCACACACAAGACGCACAACAAACACATTACACACAACACACAACACACACAGCACCCATGGCACACACAGCACACACGGCACACACGGCACACACATCACACACAGCACACACAGCACACAGAATACACACACACACACAACACACACTCAGCACACACATCACACATACATCACACACAACACACACAACACACACAGCACACACAGCACACACAGCACACACAACACACACAATGGACACACATCACACACAGCACACACTTCACACACGGCACACACGGCACACACATCACACACAGCACACACAGCACACACAGCACACACAGCACACACAGCACACACATCACACACGGCACACACAGCACACACAGCACACACAGCATACACAACATACACATCACACACAGCACACACAGCACACCCAGCACATACACAGCACACAGCACACACAGCACACACAACACACACAGCACACACAGCACACACGCAACAAGCAAACACACACACATAGACACACATGTTTACACCACACACATCCACACACAAGCACACATCACACACAGCACACACAGCACACACAGCACACACGAACACACACGTACATACAGCACACACAACACACACAGCACACACAGCACACACAGCACACACAGCACACAAGCAACAACACACACACAGACACACACTGTTACCCACACACAAGCACACAGGCAACACGCACAAACAGATACACAATGTGTACCCACACACAAACACACATGCAACAAGCACACACAGCACACACAGCACACACAGCACACACAGCACACACAGCACACACAGCACACCCAGCACACACAGCACACACATCACACACAGCACACATGCAACAAGCACACACACAGACACACACTGTTTACCCACACACAGAGCACACAGGCAACACGCACAAACAGACACACAATGTGTACCCACACACAAACACACACGCAACAAGCAAACACACATACAGCACACATGCAACAAGCAAACACACACAGACACACAATGTGTACCCACACACAAACACACACAGAGCACACAGGCAACAAACACACACAAACACAATGTGTTCCGACACACATCCACACATCCACACATCCAGCACACACGCAACAAGCAAACACACACACAGAGACACACAATGTGTACCAACACACATCCACACACACAGCACACACGCAACAAGCAAACACACAACCACCAATGTGTTCCAACATATATCCACACACACAACACACATGCAACAATCAAACACACAACCACACAATGTATACCAAGACACACCCACACACACAGCACACTTGCAACAATCAAACACACACATACACACAATGTATACCAAGACACATCCACACACACAGCACACATGCAACAATCAAACACACACACAATGTATACCAAGACACATCCACACACACAGCACACATGCAACAATCAAACACACACAGACACACAATGTGTACCAACACACATCTACACACACATCAGACACGCAACAAGCAAACACGCGCACAGTCACACACATATATAATATGAATGTTTTATAAACATTATATATGCCATATATGCTATACATATGCATGATTACGTAAATATAAATCAGAAAAGTACTCGCACATTTTATTACATTATTCCGCTTACGACGCGATTGATTATTCTATTTCACACACACTGTCTGTGTCTGTGGATGATTGGTCACGTGGGTATGGCTACGTGCAGAGGGGGGGGGGGGGGGGGGGGGGGGGGGGGGGGGGGGGGGGGGGGGGGGGGGGGGGGGGGGGGGGGGGGGGGGGGGGGGGGGGGGGGGGGGGGGGGGGGGGGGGGGGGGGGGGGGGGGGGGGGGGGGGGGGGGGGAGGGGGGGGGGTGGGGGGGAGGGTGCCGGTGTCATGGTATACAACCCCTGCCTGATCGCAGCCCCTGTCGTGAAGACAGTTGACTAAGCATTTATTTTTGTAAAATAAATTAAAAAACTTTCAGTGGATCGATTAAAAATATCTTAATGCGCGATTGAAGAGGAAGATCTGAAGTATTTAATGTAACCTAAGAGCAATTTATGCTGAAAGTATTAAAAACAGAGATAATAGACTAAATAGTGAAAGTTGGGATATTCTGAGTGTCAGTGCAATCTTCATACAGAAAAAGTGAAATATCTATGAAACTATACACCACCTAGAAACAAACCCCCTGGAACATATATAGAAAACATATCCAACGAACAGATTATATTAAATTTATATGGTTAGGGTTGTGCATTTCTATTAATCTTTAATAGACACTGGCAGTGTGTAGTCGTTCTGCAGCCGAGCTGAGCTTGTTTACAACCTCTGCGCATGCGCAGAAGCCACGACAGGGGCTGCGATCAGGCAGGGGTTGTATACCATGACACCGGGACAGAGAACCGGAAGTTTGTTTGTTGTTTGGTTGTTGTTGTTTTACGTCCTAGCAACATCTAAGGTCATATCAGGACGGGTACCGACTTGTGACAGTGCGCACTCATGGCGACTTTATAGTGCTGTCTCACTGGGAAACCAGGCCGCCGGCACCATGACCTGGCATCCCACTCAGTCACATTATCCTGACACTGAGCACACCAGTCCTTGCCCTGTCCTAATAATGCCGAGCGCCTGGCTAGGAAGTGACAAGCACCAATTTTCAAGTCATTGGTTTGACTCGACCATGGTTCGAACCCACGACCCCACGATCTCCCACTCATTCGGCCATCCCGTCTGGTCTCTGTATATATGCAAGTGAATATAAATAGCAAAGGTTCTCGGACATTTTATTACATTATTCTGCTTACTAATACTATTCAATTGACCAGATGGGATGGCCGAAAGAGTTGAGTATCCGTCTCCCGCTTGGGTAGATTGTGGGATTTGAACCCATGGGTTCGAACCCTGGTCAAGTCAAACCAATGATATAAAAATTGATACTTGTTGGTTCTTCGTCAGGCGCTCGGCATTATTAGGATAGGGAAAAGACTGGTTGGTTCAGTGTCAAGATAATGTGACTGACTGAGTGGGATATCAGGTCATGGTGCTGATGGCCTGGTCTCCCAATGGGGCAGTACTATAAAGTCGCCATGAGTGCGCACTGGTACAAATCAGTACCTGATATGACCTTCGATGTTGTCAGGACGTAAAGCTCCAACAACCAACCAGCTACAGTAAAAACCTCTCTAAATCGACCGACCATGGGAGCAACTTTAAATCGTCCATTTAGAGAGGTGGGCGGTTTGGGGAAGTGTTTTTTACCATTACAGTGGCCGATCGTTTGGGATCTAAATAAAGCGATCGACATAGGGGAGTGATCGATCTGTGGAAGTGGTCGGTTAGAGAGGTTACACTATATCCAACTGATGGTTGTTCTATTTCACATGCAATGTGTCTGATTGGTCACGTGGGAATGGGTACCTGCATGCGGGGGGGGGGGGGGGCGAGGATGCCGGTGTTGCAGTTTCCGAGGCACACCAGTTTGCCAGGGACACATCGCTTCTGCGCATGCATCAAAATCGAACAGCATCATCACTAACCTTATAAATTTAATATAATGTTTTTGGTAAACATGTTTTCTATATGTGTACCAAACGATTTGTTTCTAGGTGGTGTGGTTTTAGAGATATTTCACTTTTTCTGTATTTTCTGTATGAACATTGCTCACGACCATTGACAATGCCTTGAGTTTGACGGTACGCGCAGTGCAAAACATTAGTTTTATTCAAAACTAATAGAAATCCAGAACCCCAACCTTATCAATTTAATACAGTCGTTTTGGTAAACATGTTTTTTATATGTGTACTAAGCGATTTGTTTCTAGGTGGTGTAATTTGAGAGATATTTGACTTTTTCTGTATGAAGATTTGCTCACGGCCATTAACAATGCATTTGAATGGATGTGTCCCTGGCAAACTGGTGTGCCGCGGAAACCGCAACACCGGGACAGAGAACCGGAAGCAGCAGACTACGGACTGCTGGTCCTAACTTAAGGCTGCATTCCATATACGCGTAATGCGTAATGCGTTATGCGTTACGCGTTATGCGAATGCCAGCATTCCATATACGCGTAATGCGTATTGCGTTATGCGTTATGCAGTGAAGTATATAAAAAGTATATAAAAAGTGTGTGTGACTCTGTGTCTCTGTGTGTGTCTCTATGTGTGTGTCTGTCTCCGTGTCTCTGTGTGTGTCTCTGTGTGTGTGACTCTGTGTCTCTGTGTGTGTCTCTATGTGTGTGTCTGTGTCTCTGTGTCTCTGGCAAAGAGACACACACAGACACATATACACACACAGACACACACAGACACACACACACAGACACACACAGAGACACACACACAGACACACACAGAGACACACACACAGAGACACACACAGAGACACACACAGAGACACACACACAGAGACATACACACAGAGACACACACCCAGACACAGAGACACACACACAGACACACACACAGACACACATACACACACACAGACACAGAGACACACACAGACACAGACACAAACACAGAAGCACAGAGACACACACAGAGACACAGAGATACACACACAGACACACACACAGCAACAGAGACACAAAGACACAGACACACACAGAGACACAGAGACACAACACAGAGACACACACACAGAGACACACACACACACAAACACACAGAGACACACACACACACAGAATGGGACGGTCCAAACATGGCTCAGTTTAGCTTGCTTTGAGGGATGTTAGGACCGTCCCAAATATGAAGACTGCTTCCTAACAGGTCCGCCGCATAAACCTACATGTTTGCACCGTCCCCTTCTCCATACTGCTCTGTATATGACCAAATATTGCATTTATATCTATGTAACTTTTTGTACGTCACATGGGGGTTCCTACCTTTATAATAGCCAAATTATAGATAAGTATTCCTATTTTTGTGGCTCTGGTAGCATTTTTACCAACAAGAACCCCCACCACCCTTGAAGACTGCTTCCTAACAGGTCCGCCGCATAAACCTACATGTTTGCACCGTCCCCTTCTCCATACTGCTCTGTATATGACCAAATATTGTATTTATATCTATGAAACTTTTTGTACGTCACATGGGGGTTCCTACCTTTATTATAGCCAAATTATAGATAAGTATTCCTATTTTTGTGGCTCTGGTAGCATTTTTACCAACAAGAACCCCTACCACCCTTGAAGACTGCTTCCTAACAGGTCCGCGCTCCACCTTGTCCCGGTGTAAAGATTTCAAATTCCCCCCATATTCAAGTTCCCCCCCCAGGAACTTGAAAACGTTTTCAAATTCCTCCCAGGGGAATTTGAAAACGTTTTTCAAATTCCCTCCCCTCATTTTAACTTTCCCTCCCCCCCCCCATTTTTGGGGGAATTGTCTTTATTTTTTGTAATTTTTTTTTGTTATTTTTGATTATCTTTTCATGACAAATATTATAATATACAGAGAATAGCATAATGGAAATTATTACTAGTACAATAAAACATATTTAACCACAAATGACACAAAAAGTATCCAAGATGGTTAAGAAAAAAATATTATAGGTCTGAAATTTAAAATGTCTTTTAAAGTGTTTTAAACAATTTTAAATTCCCGGAGGGGGGAATTTGAAAATAGGGGGGGGGGGGGATCTGAAAACTGTTTTTAAGTTCCCCCCCAGGAATCTGAAAACGTTTTTAATTTCCCTGGAGGGAAGTTAAAAACGTTTTCAGATTCCCGGGGGGGAACTTGGGAAGGGGGGAAGTTGAAATCGGTACACCGGCTGTCCGTAAGTATCAGTCGCTTCCTCCAACCTTATATCAATGGACAAAGGTGACTGAGGACTTTCTATTCGCACCACCTTTATGCATTACGTATTACGCACCGATCGCTACATGGAGCGATCTGGATAATGGGTTTCTTTCGCATTCGCATTCGCATTACGCATTACGCGTGAATGGAATGTAGCTCATAGGTTTCAAGGTGTTTCGATTTTTTGTCGCATTCGCATTCGCATTCGCATTACGCATTACGCGTATATGGAATGCGCCCTTTAGGGTGTCACGTGGGTTCAAAACGAAGACGCGCGCAGCCTGAAATAACATTCCCCCACCGTCAGCTGGCGGAATGGAGACCTCAAACACACCCAGCCTGTTATCTGGGTGTGGGGGAGGGCGGGGGAGGGGTGATCGAATCGATGGGTGTGAGGGAAAGGTGGTGAACGGGTTGAGGGGAGATGGGGAAGGTGATTGGAGGGAGGACAGCGGGGAATGCGGGGGGGAGGGGGAAGGGGAAGGGGAAGGGGGCGAGAAGGGAGGTGAGGGAGGTGAGGGAGGTGAGGGAGGTGAGGGAAGGATTGTGAGGTGGTGAGGGGGTGAAGGAAGAGAGGGGGTGAGGAGGAAGGGGGTGAGTGGAGGTGGGAGTGAGGTGGAGAGGGAGGAGGGGTGAGGTGAGGGGAGGAAGGGGGGGAGAGGGAGGGGAGGGAGGGGATGGAAGGGAGGGGATGGGAGGAAGGGAAGGGAGGTGAGGGGAGTGAGGTAGTGAGGGAGGAGATATGAGGGGAGGGGAGAGGAGGGAAAGTGAGGTGGCGAGGGAGGATAAGAGGGAGATGTGAGGGGAGGGGAGGGGAGGGGGAGGGGAGGGGAGGAGATATGAGGGGAGGGAAGAGGGGGGGAAGTGAGGTGGCGAGGGAGGATAAAGAGGGAGAGGTGAGGGGAGGGGAGCGGAGGGGAGGAGATATGAGGGGAGGGAAGAGGGGGGAAGTGAGGTGGCGAGGGAGGATAAAGAGGGAGAGGTGAGGGGAGGGGAGGGGAGGGGGAGGGGAGGGGAGGGGAGGAGATATGAGGGGAGGGGAGAGGAGGGGGACGTGAGGTGGCGAGGGAGGATAAAGAGGGAGATGTGAGGGGAGGGGAGAGGGGGGAACTCAGGTGGCGAGGGAGGATAGAGAGGGAGAGGTGAGGGGAGGGGAGAGGCGGGAACTGAGGTGGCGAGGGAGGATAGAGAGGGAGAGGTGAGGGGAGGGGAGGGGAAGGGAGGTTGTGAGCGAGGATAGAGAGGAAGAGGTGAGGGGAGGGGAGAGGGGGGAACTGAGGTGGCGAGGAAGGATAGAGAGGGAGAGGTGAGGGGAGGGGAGGGGAGGAGAAAGGATAGGATGGGAAAAGAGAGGTGGGGAAGAGAGGGGAAGGAGGAGAGGGGAGATAAGGTGAGGGAGTGGAGGGGAAGGGAGGGGAAAAGCGAGTAAGCTAGTGAGCTAGTGAGGGAGGAGGATTGATTGATTGATTGATTGATTGGTGGTTGCTTTACGCCCAATCAATCAATCAATCAATCCTCCTCCCTCACTAGCTCACTAGGAGGGGGAGGTGGGGGGAAGGGTATGAATGTGACGGGGTGAGCTGGTGAGGGGAGGGAGGAAGAGAGAGAGGGGTGAGGGGAGGTGAGGGAGAGGTGAGGGGTGAGAGGGGAGTGAGGGGGTAAGGGGGGAGGGAGGAGTTCTTCACGTAGGAGGGGCCGGCCTCATTACCAGATCTAACTTCCCATCTAAGCTAGCCCCCCCTCCCCACCCGGCTGGTGGCGCCCCCTGACGAACACCGTCAGGGGCGCCACCCACCCGCCATGTCGGCCATCCACCCGCCATGTCGGCCATCCTGTGTGGGTTTTAGGTCCAAATTGATTTGTTCTCATTTCATGTGGTACCAAATTAAAGCTCTGGACGATAAGGATGCAACTACGTCTCAGTGTAAATGGAGCGATGGGGTGCAGTTTATTTGCGCCGTTCTGTTGGAATATGTGATCTGATCTGATCTTTCAGGTTGGTTGGTTGTTAGAGTTTTACGTCCTGGCAACATCAAAGGTCATATCAGGATGGGCACCGGCTTCTGACAGTGCACACTCCTGGTGAATTTATAGTGTTGTTGTCGCTCCACGAAATCAGGTGCCGGCACCTTGACCCGATATCCCACTCAGTGACATTATCCTGACACTGAGCTAACCAGTCCTGGCCCTATCATATTAATGGCGATGCCAGGCTAGGAAGCGACAAGTATCAATTTGATAAGTCATTAGTTTGACTTGACAGGGAACAAAACTCCCGATTTCTCGCACGCGAGGCCCGCGCTCTGCCGATTCCGTCACCACGCCCGGTCTGATCTGTCACGTGATCGCGCGGGATGTGTGGGTGGGAGAGTGTGGGTGAGTGGGTGTGTGGGTGGGAGAGTGTGGGTGAGTGTGTGGGAGAGTGTGGGTGAGTGGGTGTGTGGGTGGGAGAGTGTGGAGTAATTAGAGCCACAATCCCGTGGGCGATAATAGAGGCGGGATTCACATCCTGGAGTTGGTGGGAGCGTGCCGAGAGGACTGCAATGGAATTGTGGTTCCCTGGAGTGAGGATGTAGGCGGGGGAGAGATTATTGTTTGTTTGTAGGGGTTTTACATCCTAGCAACATCTACGGCCCTGCCAGGACATTGCACACTCATGGCGGCTTTCATAATGCTGCCCCACTGGAAGGGGAGGCCACACCATCGACACCATGAGCCAATATTCCACTCAGTCACATTATCCTGATACTGCTGAAACCAGTCCTCGCCATACACTAGTATTGCAGAGCGCCAGTCTCTAAGTATAGATTTTGTATGTCATTGGTTTGACACAGCCGGGATGGATTCGAACCATTGACCTTCCAGATGGGAAGCCAGCACTTTACCAATTCAGCGAAGAGGTAGTGCTGAATGCTTGAAAGCACTGATGACACCCATAAAAACAGCACTGCCTTCTGAAGGGCTGTACTATCGAATGCCGTTCATCTATAGACTGACCCCTTGTGGCGTGTTCCGTTGTTCTGTGTTCACTTGTGACCTTGCGCCGCACCACACAGACAATGAACCTGTGTTTTGCCTAGTGGCCATTCCCATAGGTTGGACCCAGGGACCATATCGTATGGCCTTGTGCAAGGAACATAGAGAATGAACATGTTCATTGTCTGTGTGGCGTGTCACCAGGTCACAAGCGAACATGGAACAAGGGAACACGACACAAGGGAACAGTCTATTGATACACGGCCTAAGTGAACTATGTTGAATGACGTGATAAGGAGACACTGTTTATTTTGTGTGTGCATCCTTCGTCGGTGCTAGTTTTATTTCCCAACCTCAGATTACAAATATAAGAATCTCATTAAAAGTAAACTAAACTAAGCAGATAGCAGAGTAGCAATCACATTTTAATCAAAAGGAGCAAACATCTACCACCATCTAATACATCTACCACTAAGGCCAAATGAAATTAAAATAGTGGTTTGTTTGTTTGTTGTTGTTTTACATCCTAGCAACATCTAAGGTCATACCAGGAAAGGTACCGACTTGTGACAGGGCGCGCTCATGGTGACTTTATAGTGCTGTCCCACTGGGAAACCAGGCCACTGGCACCATGACCTCGTATCCCACTCAGTCACATTATCCTGACACTGAGCCAACCAGTCCTTGCCATGTCCTAATAATGCCGAGCACCTGGCTAGGAAGCAACAAGTATCAATTTTTAAGTCATTGGTTTGACTCGACCAGGGTTCGAACCCACAATCTACCAGCACGGCAGACGGATGCTCTAACTCATTCGGCCATCCCATCTGGTTTTAAAATAGTGGTGATTGTCTTTTTTAAATAAAAATCAGGGTCGAGTGGGCGGTTTTTATTTTAATTTCATATTGTAGATGGAGATGTAATACATAACCAGATGCAATGGCCAAATGAGTTGAACGTCCGCCTCTCGTTCGTGTAGGTCGTGGAAATCAAAATCCGGGGTTCGAACCCTGGCCGAGTCAAAACAATGATTACAAAAATGTATATGAATTGCTGCTAGTCCGATGCATTTTTAACAGTTAAAAAAATTGTTAAAATTCAGGGGCGGGCGATTTTTCAGGCACGGGCAGGGACGATCCCCAATCTTTTGTTGTTGCCTAACTGGAGGTGGGGATGAGGGGTAACATTTAAGGGGCTGTCACATTATGACGCATCGCACCAACGTAGGCCGCCGTATGTGCTTTTTGGCACTACATTGGGATACGTCGTTATGCATTACGCGTGCGTTAGGTGCTCATTGGTATACGTCAATGTACATCAATGTTCGTCGAGATATGGCATCGCGCGTCAGGGGGTCGGCAAAGTTTTGTGCATGCACAAAACTATCGACATACGACAACGTTCGACAACGTGTGGATTTTACATCGGCTGTTTGTGATGTATACGTTAGGCATATGTCGATGTACATTAGATGTACGTTAGACAAACATTGTTCACTACATTGCACTACATTGACCTACATTAAAGGCAGTGGGAACATACAGTCTGCATACTGACAATGTATGGATAACATACGTCTAACATATGTCTAACATATGTTTAGCGTTTCTCCAGCATGTCTAGACAAATATAATGTATGAGGTGTAGTTCTGGCAATTGAATAAAGTATATAACGTTCACCGGCATTCTGCGAACGTACCGTGAGCATAATTCAAACATTTTTCTCCGGGAGGCATGTTAGCCATACGTTGGTCATATGTTGGCCATACACTATGTATACGGTATGTACATGGTATGTATACATCCAACTTTGCCCCCAGCGCCGAGAAGTTTGATGCTTCTCGATGCAAAAAAACTGATTTTACGTGTTGGCCGCGTGCTTGCGAGATGCGTCGTAATATGACAGGGCCTTTAAATCACTCATTTTACTTTACATATAATTTCTTCTTTTTTTTTTACATAGAAGATGTATACTGCCTATCATGGATAAGTCTGAATAGACTTGTTTTCACCATTAGACAGAATAGCCTGACAATAACAAAAATCAAGAAAATTATTTAATTGAATAGGGAGGTGGTTTGTGCAAAACCCGGAATGGTCGCAAACTTTCACCATATCCGGAAAAATTTGGGCTAATCAAAAGTCTGGAATTCCGTATAAATCCGGAAGATTCTACTCAACGCTAATGACGCTGCATACTAATTGCTTTAATTGTATTTCAATAATACTTAAAGCTGCATAGTCCGATGGTTTTGAGTTTCTGTCATTTTCTGAGATAAATATATTAGATTGATCATAATAATGTACCTTGTTTTAGTTTGAAGTAACTTATATTTTAAATGGGTAACTTTTGAGATATTTGAAGTGCAAACATGCTGAATTAATTTTGGCAAGCTTGCCAAAACTCTGACACCATAGATTTTGCAGTAACAGGTTCTATTAAATTGCCTCAGTATTTCCTTCTACATGGCGATACATGTTTAATAAGTGCACCATTATCTAAGTTAGATATGTTGATTCAAATCCAGATGATTGTTTTGATTTTGAAAATTTGATCCTTCATCGGACTATGCAGCTTTAATAGAAAAGTGCAAGGATTCGTTAGCTCAGTGTCAGGATAATGTGACGGAGTGGGATATCGGGCCATGGTGGGATATCGGGTCAGCGGTATCGCATTGGGGCTGCACTATAAAATCACCACGAATGAGCACTGCCACAAGTCGGCGGTGCCTCTCCTAATATGACCTTCGATGATGCTAGGATGCAAAGCCCAACCAACAACAACTTTTCAATAATAATAATTTTTATTATAATAGACCAAATGTATATTTTTTTGTAAACAATATCCACAACACAAATCCTTCACCGCGTGATCTTAAGATGTTGACTTTGATGGGATTGTTATTGCTTGGTTGGATGGATTTACTCATTTAGTCCCCAGAAGATTCGGTAACTGTGCCGGCCGGGCCTCCCCGGGCCGTATCTTGTTATACCCCTGCCACACTACGACGTAATGAGCCAACGTGAGCCTAACGTGGTCATTTTTCATCATTACGTTGGGTTACATCATGATGACGTCAGAATGACGTTAGAATGACGTCGAGCTACGTCACATTACGTCGTGTTACGTCGAGGTTTTGGACATGTTAAAAAATGTTGACATAGCTCGAACGTAAGGGTGTACGTTCGCCATACGTTCTGTTCACGTTCAGTGAACGTCAATGATGTTAAACGGACGTTTTTCCAACGCTGCTCACTACGTTCAACTCCGTTCCACTATGTTGACCCACATTAAACCGAGTGCAAATGCCCACGTGGCGTAATGGGAACGTCAGGAGAACGTCAGGAGAACGTCAGGAGAACGTGCATTCAACATACGTTCAATGTCTCATGATGTAGGTAACGTCACGTAACGTTCTTCTGGCGATGGAATAACGTTCATAACCTTCCGTGAGCGTAATGATGTTGTCCTCTCTCGTTTATTGACGGTATTACTACGCTTTACCGACGTTACGCTCTCGTCCACTATGCTGCATCCACGTTCAACTTGTGCCCAAATTTGCATACTACGCCCAGAAGTTCAACGTTCTTCATGTTCTCCCTACGCTGACGTCATTACGTCGTAGTGTGACAGGGCCATTAGGGCCGACCAACTCGTGGTGCACACAGGGACTGACGGGCAGGGGTGGAAGGGATATATATATATGTATATATATATGCATATATATGTATATATGTATATATAGATATACATATATACATATTTATTTATATATCAGGCATGTGATTGGGTGAAGGGGAAAAAACCTGAATTTTGTTTCCAGTTATCGTGGGGACACACACCATCCCACGAAGTTGCGAGAGGGATGCAAATAGTGTATTTCGGAGGTGTTTCGACAGACAGGGAAAAAACGGAAGAAAAAAATCCCCTGACAACCGGTTTCGGTGGCCTGAGAAACCATGGAATTTCGGTTAAAACCAGAGAAATCACATGTCTGATATATATATATATATATATATATGTATATATATATATATAAACCACTAGGCAATAAGGTTAGACAAAGCAGAGTTGGGCTGAGTTCTTTATTAGTTCTCTGGCTGGGACTAATGTGCCCTACCAAAAAGAAAATGCGTGCCAAGTGACAGTGGTTTGAATCAATTCCGCACCAAACAGTTGGCGCCCCAATCGCACGCCCATAGAGGGGTGGGTGCGCAAATCCGAATACATTCAATTAATCGTACAATGAAATATGATATCAATAGTGGAATTGCTCCGTTCCTTTATATTATTATAATACATTATAATACACATATATATATATAGGTAGGAAGAGCTCTTTTCCTAAATGTAACAAGTGCCAATCCAGAAAATGAGTTTGCAATACCAATGCCAAGTTTGTCGATTGTGTTTGAGAAAAGAGTTCCTCATACATATATAAAGAGCTCTTCATATATATATATATACATATATATATATGTATATGAGACTGTCTCAAAAGGTATATATATATATGTATATGAAGAGCTCTTTTCCCAAAACATGATGTAGGAACTTGGCAAACTTATTTGTTGGATTGACGCTTATTGCATTTTGGGAAAGCTATTTATACTAAAACTAGTAAAAGCAACTCTAGCTATTTATACTAAAAGCGACTCTAAACTGAAGGCAGGTAGATTATAATGATCAACCTAATGCCCCAGTCACACTATGCTAGCGATCGCTTGTGACCACTTTGCGACAACCAAAAAGGGTGGTCACAAAGTCGTTGGCCATCGGTCAGTGACCTCCGGGCAACCATTTTGGTCGCAAGGAGGTTGCAGGTGCTGCATGAAAAATCTTGCGACCAGAAAGGTTGCCAACTAGTCGACGATCATCCCTTTTCCTGACTTTGTTTTCTTTGGTCGCAAAAAGGTCACCGGCTTTTGGTCACAAACTGGTCGCAAGCTATAGTGTGTCTGAGGCCTAATATAATAAAATAATATTATAAAAGGCCAAAACTAAAACCCAACAGACTCTGCAAGTTTAAGCAACGTTCAGTCACGTGACTACTTGTAATGGATGGGGGACCACCTGGGAATACAAGGTGCCATAGACATCTTGTCACAGGCTTACAGCCTACTAAATCAATAATGGATAAGTAATAGTAATGTAGTAGTCTGCACAGACCTCTCAGGCAAGGAGCCACTTAGAGAGATAGGCGTGGATAGGGTGATGACATCAGGGAGCCTGGGTGGTGTAATTGTTAGCATACTAACCCAGAATTCAAGAGGTGTGGGTTCGAATCTTGCTCTAGGCGCAATATTTCCCATTTTATTCACCTCCCACATGACATTGTTCCGTGACCAGGATCCTGTACTAAGTATGTGCTGAATGGGTGTTGAACCTACCCCATGTATATGTAAGTCCAGCACCTGTGTGTATGTACTTGCAAGCATTAAATAACCTATGGATATGAACCGTGCAATCGTGCTATCCACCCTACTATAAGGAGCCGAGGCCTGGACAGTGTACAGACGACAGGTGAAAAAGCTGCATGCCTTTATGATGCAACATCTGTGTTCAATCATGAGGCGAACCTGGAAGGACAAAGTGACAAATAAGGAGATACTCGAACGGACAGGGCTGCCCTCTATGGAAGATCTTCTGATCAAAAAGAATCTCCGGTGGACTGGACACCACATGAGGATGTCATCAGACAGGCTACCAAAGCAGATCCTCTACTCTCAACTGTCTTCTGGTTACAGAAAGAGAGGGTGCCCTCGTCTCCGGTTCAAGGATACCATCAAGAGAAACCTGAAGCTGAGAGACATTAAGACCGACTCATGGACATCACTCTCACAGCAGAGAGCTAAATAGAGAGCGGTGGTGTCTGCACCACGTATTAGTATAGATCTACGCTGACGGTGTTGTCGGATTGAAAAATCCCGGAAAACCGTGAAATCGCGGAGATCTTTCATCCCTGATTGTATATCAGGTATTAGTGATAACCAGATAAGGTTGTTTTTGTTGCGTTATTAGGGGTTGATGTTGGTGTGATATACATTTCTAACTTCATTAACTATTGCTAATGCATTAAAAACCGACCGAACGCGTGGCTTAATCGGTAGAGCGCAGGCTTCCCGTGTGGAAGGTTGGCAGTTTGAGTCCCAGCTGAGTCAAAGCAATGACTTATAAAATTGATACTTGTCGCTACCTAGCCTGGCATTCGGCAGTAATAGGATAGAACAAGGACTTGTTTGCACTGTATCAGGATAATGTGACTGTGTAAGATATCGGATCATGCTGGTGGTGGTATGGTCTCCCAGTGGAGCAGCACTATAAAGTCACCATGAGTGCACAATATCACAATATGGTGCCCGTCCTGATATGACCTTTGATGTTGCTAGGATGTAAAAGAAAAACAAACAAAGATTAACAACTAAATCCCAATATTTGATCTGAATTCCACTTCTCCTCACTTGACACTAATAAGCTGTTCTTTGATCTTCATGTATTAAAATTAATAGACTTGGTTAAGATCAACTCTAGTATGATAATTTACAATGCAAACAAAGGACTACTGCCAAAAAAGCTACAGTCTTTATTCAAAATAAGTTCAGATAGTAGCCATGATACAAGGCAGAGTAACAACCTAAGACAAGTATTAGCAAGAACAACTTTAAAGTCTCAATGTATGTGGTATAACAATATGGAATTCACTTGACGATAATATCAAATGTTCAAAAAACATATATATGTTTCAACGAATGTGTAAAAAGAAAATAATTAAGCTTTACAAGAGGGAAAGTACGTAGTAGTCTAGCACATAAATATTGAGATGTAATTTACAGTATTGAGGGTAATGTTGATATGCTTTTAACTTTTATTTTTCTATTTATTATTGTTATGGTATAAGCAATGTATCTGTGTTATTTTTAAATGGGGAAAGCACCTCATAAGTAGTGTACTTCTGCTTTCTCTTTTTCATGTGAAAACATTACTAATATTAAATTTCAACTTGTGTGTACATTGATCATGTGGAAATAAATATTTTATTATTAAATATGTTATTATTATTTATTATTAATAACTGTCACTAATGCACTAACAATGAACATCATTTGCTACTTCTTCATAATACTTAATTTTTGTTGGAGTTTATGCCCCAGCAACATCCAAGGTCATATCAGGATGGGAACACTCAGGGTGACTTTATAGTGCTACCCCACTGGGACACCATGCCACCAGCACCATGCCCTGATATCCCACTCAGTCTACAGATACTCAGTATCCTACTACTAGTTGTAGTAATACCAAGTGCTAAGCTAGGTAGTGATAAGTATCAATTTTGCAAGTCATTGCTTTGACTCGACCGGCAATCAAAACTCCCGACCTTCCACACAAGAATCCTGGTCCCACAAAATATCGACAAGTATAACTTTTATTAGCGTTTGCTTTGATTCAGGCAAAGATTGAAGCCAGGACCTCTACCGATTCGGCTACCACGTCCGGTCATGACAATTGATGTAAATACAATTTCTAATTCAGTTGATAGTGACAACCCATGGTTTCTTAGCTGTTGTGAGTAATCTGTTGTGCTCATAAGTGGAACAGGCTATATGTAGGTCCTGAGTAATATGTTGTGCTCAAAAGTGGAATAGGCTCTGTGTAGTACTTCAGGTCCTGAGTAATCTGTTGTGCTCATAAGTTGATGATTGATTGATTGGTGGTTGCTTTACGCCGTGTCGGCAGCATAGGCCATATTCACGGCGAGAAATGTTTGTTTTTTGTTCAAACCATCATTTTTACATGTAAAAGCAGACAATCAATTATGTGCCAATAGACACTAATTAAATTAGAAAGCTCACAATCATATATCTGTGGTCAAGGGAAACAAATTCCCATAGAAAAAGAAAAGTTTCATTAATAATTAATAGAATCCATTTAGTAAACTATATAAGGTGGTACAGTCTGGCTGCCCTCAAAAAGGCTAAAATGTTTTCCTGTTTTACCTTAGTAAAAAGGTCATGCAGACTGTCTGCAGTGTAGAACCGTTGGCGCATGGCCAAAAAATCAACGCAACTTAGTCAAATGTGTTTGAGTGTCAGTGGGGACTGACACCCAATACATTCAGGGGGAGGTTCCCCCTTGAGCAGAAAAGCATGTGTAAGCCACGAGTGGCCAACACGGCAGCAGCTAAGGACCACTTGGTCCCGCCGACCTCACGCATGAGTCTGTGGTGGCTTTCCCACAGATGGTTCAATTTCTTTAAGTTTATTGATGTTTTCATCCCACTCATGTTGCCATTTGGATTTTATGTGGGTGGCTATTAGTGGTTTCAGATCAGAGTGAGGGATCAGACATGGTTCAAGATCACAGTTCAGGGCCTTCTTCGCAGCCCGATCAGCTCGTTCGTTTCCTTGTATGCCAGCATGGCCAGGCACCCAGCACAGGTGGATATCATACCCATCTGTTGTCAGTTGGTTCATTTTATAAATGACCGTTGCTAGAATAGGGTGATTCGTTTTCAGTCCAACAACAGCCAGGAGGCAAGAGAACGAATCACTGTATATAACATAGTTAGTGTGGTTGGATACCTCGATACACTCCAAAGCGAGAAGGAGTGCTCGGGCCTCTGCAGTGAAAATCGAGCTCTGATCGGGCAAACGTACACCAAATTTTTCCCGTCGGCAGACTGCCGCAGCAGCTACCCGGCTTTGGTCTTTCGAACCATCAGTGTATATGGAGAGGTGGTCTGCAAACTGGCCTTGAATCTCTGCATGCAGTCCTTGGTACTCGAGTGGATGTGTCCCAGATTTCCTCAGTTCCGTGAGTCGGAGGATAACCGATGGCTTTCTCAACGACCACGGGGGATGTTCTGGGACTTTGGCATCCTCCAACACGTCCAAATCCACGCCCAAGGCCTCATAAGTGGAATAGGCTATGTGTAGTACTCCAGGTCTTGAGTAATCTGCTGTGCTCACAAGTGGAATAGGCTATGTGTAATACTCCAGGTCCTGAGTAATCTGTTGTGCTCACAAGTGGATTAGGCTCTATGTAGTACTCCATGTCCTGAGTAATCTGTTGTGCTCACAAGTGGAATACGCTCTATGTAGTACTCCAGGTCCTGAGTAATATGGTGTGCTCACAAGTGGAATAGGCTATGTGTAGTACTCCAGGTCCTGAGTAATCTGTTGTGCTCACAAGTGGAATATGCTATGTGTAGTACTCCATGTCCTGAGTTATCTGTTGTGCTCACAAGTGGAATAGGATGTCTGTAGTACTCCAGGTCCTGTAACTGTCTGACAGCGTGGGGGGGGGGAGGTGGTGCTTGCTCATTCCAGTCTGGTAGAAGTGAATGCCTGTTTTGCTTTGCCTGATGTCTGCACGTGCCTGTCCAGTCTATCTGCGGTTCTGCACGTGTTGCTTTTGGGCCTGTTCTAATAACAGTTCATCAACAACAACAACCACAAACTAACTTTTGAATCACCAGACAGGTTGAGTTGAGCAACCATTTCTCTAGTGAGAGGTCACGTTGGGGTTTGAAATTCCAGCCGAGTCAAAACAATATTTTAAATATTGATACTTGTCGCTACCTAGCCTGACACTCGGCATTACAAGGATAGAGCAAGGAGCGGCGGCATGAGGAAGACCAATAGTCAGTGATTGAAATTGTCCCTGCTTAATCAGTGAATGGAATAACAAATGTGAACTTTTGTCAGAAATAGTTTGAACAGGAGAAACGGATTTACGGTCTAAGCAATAAGGGCTTATATACAAAAAATTAAAAATTGGTGATCAATCCCGCCCATAAAAGCCACCCTCCGCTAATTTGTTGTTTACTGTTAAAAATGTGTCTGGCTAGCAACAATTCAACTTTTGTATCAATTTTTAAGTCATTGATTTGACTCGCCCAGCGTTCAAACCCAGGAGTTTATATCCCACGACCTACCAGAACGGGAGGTAGACACTCAACTCATTCAGCTATCGCGTCTGGTTACGTATAATACTTACATCTACGTAAGAAAGTAAGAAAATAACAAATCAAAACCGCCCGATCCTGATTTTTATTTCAAAAGAATGATCACCCAATTATTTTGTCTTGACCTAACTGAGGTCATATCTGGTGCTAACTTTTAAGTGATGGCCTTAGACTAGTTACATCCTACAAAGTATAGACAAGAATAACTTTTATAAGTCTTTGCTTTGATTCAGCTGGAGATTGAACCCAGGACCTCCCACACAGGAAGCGGACGCCCTACCCACTCATATAGGTTATACTGTCTTCATAGGCATTCTTACCAACATTATTATTTTATGTGTCATGTAAATCCCATTTAGACACATAATAAAGATCTACAGCTGGTACCTCACTTGCTGTCCGGACCGCACTCTGTCCACACCTCTCTCTATCTCCTCTCCGCTGGCCTTGCTCCTCCTTGATATGTCTGGAAAGCGTTCCAGGAGGGGGGGCCCACCGGCATTTCACTTTCTACTCTTACTCTCTCTGTGTCTATGGCTCGCTGGTTGGTCACCATAGAGCAGATAGACACGGTCCTTTGACTCAACTCTCCTCATTTCCCTTTCCTATACTCTACCCTTTTTTTTTTTACTCCCAGGCATACTCCTCCCCCTGACCAGGGCAGTTGTGTGCTTGGGTGAGGCCCTGTACCATTACGTTTTCTCGTGCTTTCTTCTCGTTGCTGGAACCACCGCTGCACCCATCTTTACCCACCTTTCCTTGAAACCCTTGCTGCTGTCGACTGGATACAAGTGCCAACTACCGCTCAACTACTGCCAAACTGAAGAGATTCGAGGCTGCCTCAACGCCTCGCCATTACAATGTTGTAAAGATGTCCCCAGCTTCTACAACACTCCCTACTGAAGTTAAGTCTTCAACCAAAGATTGGGCCGATTTATCGGAGCCTCTCTATTAATGTTGCAGTTCTGCAACCAGTAACCGTCGTAAGGTTACAAACCACCCCCAAAGTCAAGTCAGGTGGTACCTGCACCCACCGCAGTAATGTAGATTGGGGGTGAGGTGTGGTATAGGAATAAAGAAACGCCAATCAATTGTTGGTTCTTGGAGTTTAAGTCCTGGCAAAATCTAAGGTCATATCAGGACGAGTACCGACTTGTGACAGTGCACACTCATGGTGACTTTATAGTGCTGCCCCACTGGCATATCAAACCACCAGCACCATGACCTTATATCCCACTCAGTCACATTATCCTGACACTCAGCCAACCAAGTCATTGCCCTGTCCTAATAATGCCAAGCGTCTGGCTAGGGAACAACAAGTATCAATTTTTAAGTCGTTGGTTTATCTCGACCAATCCTTAGATTTGAATGCCATATATCGACCAAAACAGGAGATGGGCGCTCAACTCATTCAGCTATCCCCTCTGGCCAAGGGGGAATGGGGGGTGGCGGTGGGTATGTTAGGGGGGTGGGGGTGGAAGAGCCAACCTTTACCATTAGCAGCCTTGACTAGGGCAAGATTTTGCAGCTACTAGGCTCATTCCCAATGCCTACTTCACCATTGCATTTGTGTTACCACTTGCCACTCCACTCTACAATATGAATGATGTTATAGTTTAACATCATTACAGTACATTACCATCATAGTTTAACATCGACCAGATAGGAGGGCCAAATGAGTTGAGCATCTGTCTCCTGTTTTGGGAGATTGTGGAATCAGAACCCATGGGTTTGTTGGTTCGAACCCTGGTCACGTGAAAACGATGACTTATACATTTATACTTGTCTCTTTCTAGCCAGGTACTCGGCATTATTAGGATAGGGCAAGGACTGGTTGCCTCAGTTTCAGGATAATGTGACTGAGTGGGTTATCAGGTCATGGTGCTGGTGGCCTGGTCTCCCAGTAGGGCAGCAATATAAAGTCACCATGAGTGCGCACTGTTACAAGTCAGTACCCATCCTGATATGACCTCAGATGTTGCTAGGATGTAGAACAACAACAAACAAACTAGTACACATCATCCAGGGATTCTATTTGCTTCTATAGACGCATACTCATCATTGGAGGAACATAATCCGACAGTTTTGAGTTCCTGTATTATTCTTAGACTAGTTAGAGATTTGGGGGGGGGGGGGGTGAAAATGGGAAATATTGCACCTAGAGCAGGATTCGAACCACACTTGTTTTCCATTCTGAATCTAGTGTGTTAACCATTAGACATTACACTAAGCTCCCTGGTGCAATCATCCATGACCACCTATATATGTGGCTTCTTGCCTGAGAGGTCAGGGCAAGCTACTAAAAAGTAAAATGCATATAATATTATTAGGTTGATCGATATAATCTACCTTACTTTAATATTAAGAAATTAATGTATTATCTATAGTATCTAAATGATCTACATGATACATATGATCGATGTCATCTATATGATCTATATTATCCATATGATCTGTATGATCTAGATTGTCTAGATTATTTAGATTATCTAGATACCCTAGATTATCTAAATTATCTAGATTATCTAAATTATATATATTATTTATATTATATATGTGTGTGTGCGCATGCAACAGGTTTTCTGTGTAAGGCAAGGGCTTGCACACTTCACATACGATATACGAAGAGCTCTTTTCCGAAATGTAATAAGCAGCGATTAAAAAAAAAAGAGCTTGCAATGCCAATGCCAAGCTCATAGCTCGTGCTTTGGAAAAAGAGCTCTTCATATATATATAAAGAGCTCTTCATATATATACATATATGGATAGCTCCTCTCCAAAACACAATCCACAAACCCGGCACTGCCATTACATTTTTTTGACTGGGGTTGCAGTTTCCGCGGTACGCCAGTTTGCGAGGTACACATACATTCAAATGCATTGTCAATGGTCGTGAGCAAATCTTCATACAGAAAAAGTCAAATATCTCTCAAATTACACCACCTAGAAACAAACCGCTTGGCACACATACAGAAAACATATTCACCAAACAGATTATATTAAATTTGTATGGTTAGGGTTCTTGATTTCTATTAATTTTGAATAAAACTAATGTTTTGCACTGCGCATACCGTCAAACTCAAGGCATTGTCAATGGTCGTGAGCAATCTTCATACAGAAAATACAGAAAAAGTGAAATATCTCTAAAACCACACCACCTAGAAACAAATCGCTTGGTATACATATACAAAACATCTTTGCCAAATACATTATATTAAATTTATAAGGTTACTGACGATGCTGGTCGATTTTGACGCATGCGCAGAAGTGATGTGTCCCTCGCAAACTGGTGTACAACGGAAACTGCAACACCAGCGCTTATCGCGTTTTATAAAAGAGCTCTTCATACTTATACATATAATATGTGAAGAGGAAAAAAGCCTTTGATATATCGTAATGTTTGTTTGTTGTTGTTTTACGTCCTAGCAACATCTACGGCCATATCAGGATGGGTACCAACTTGTGACAGTGCGCACTCATGGCAACTTTATAGTGCTGCCCCACTGGAAGACCAGGCCGCCAGCACCATGACCTGATATCCAACTCAGTCACATTATCCTGACACTGAGCCAACCAGTCCTTGCCCTATCCTAATAATGCCGAGCGCTAGGCTAGGAAGCGACAAGTATCAATTTTTAAGTCACTGGTTTGACTCGACCAGGGTTCAAACCCATGAATGTTTTGGTGACGTGAATAGGTAATTGTTAGTGAAGTGTGTAGTTGGAGGGATGTGATGTGACTGTCTCAGCGTGTGGGTGTGTGAGTGTGAGTGTGTGTGTGGGGGGGTGTATGTGTGGGTGTGGAAGGGTGAGGGGGGGAGTTGGAAGGGTAGTGTAAGCGTGTGGGGGGAGGGTGTGTGTGTGCCAGTATGTGTATGGGTGATGGTGTGTGTGTGAGTGAGTGTGAGTGGGAGGGGCTGTGGGAGGGTGTGTGCCTGTGTGTGTATGTGTGTGTGTGGGTGTTGGAGGGGGTAGATAGAGCATGGCTGGGTGTCATGGCGACCAGCTGGCAAGCATTGCTCAGCAGCCCTCGCCCCTCCCCCGCCCCCGCCCCCCTCCCCGCCCCCTGCTACACTGCGCGGCTCGGCTTACAACGCGCTGATTGAGACGTTAGCAGCTCCAGTATTAGTGAGCAGCTCGGAGGGCAGCTCGGAGGGCCACACCGCACGCCGCATCCGAACCAATCCCTCTCCAGCACCCGGCGACAGCCCCGAGCCGGTGCAGTGTGGCGGGGCCGAGCAGAGCACCCAACACAGAGCACCTCATCTCAACGCAGCATTCAGGGGCCACACTGCTCGTTGCATCCGAATCAGACACCTGACAATGGTTGTGTATGTACTTTCCAGTGCCGGATGAGTTGGTGCAGTGTGGCAGGGCCGCACAACTCATTCAACATAGAGCATCAGTCACTGCACTTAGCATTCAGAGCCTACACTGCTCGTCGCATCTGAATCAGATAGCTGACAATGTTTGTGTATGTACGGGATGAGATGGTGCAGTGTGGCAAGGCCGAGCAGCTCATTCAACACCAGTCAGATCGCATAGCATTCAGGGTCTACACTGCTCCTCGCATCCGAATCAGACACCTGGTTGTGCATGCACTTCGGATGGTGTGAGCTGTGGTGCAGTGTGGCGGAGCGACACATTCAACACAGAGCATCAGTCACCTCGCGTAGCATTCAGGGCCTACACTGCTAGTCGCATCCGAATCAGACACCTGACAATGGTTGTTAGTTGGTTGTTGGAGGTTTACGTCCTGGTATCATCTAAGGTCATATCAGGACTTGTACCGACTTGTGACAGTGCGTACTGAAGGCTAGGGAGCGACAAGTATCAATTTTATAAGTCATTGGTTTGACTCGACCGGGAACCGAACTCCCGATCTCCTGCACGCAAGGCCTGCGCTCTACTGATTTGGCCACCATGCTCGTTGACAATGATTGCGTATGTACTTTCGAGTGCGAGATGAGCTGGTGCAGTGTGGCAGGCCGATGGCACATTCAACACAAAGCAACAGCCACCTCAAGTAGCATTCAGGGCCCACACTGCTCCTTGCATCTAAATCAGACACCTGACAATGCTTGTGTATGTACTTCGAGTATGAGATGAGCTGGTGCAGTGTGGTAGGGCCATGCAGCTCATTCAACATAGAGCATCAGTCACCTAACGTGGCATTCAAGCTCTACACTGCTCGCCGCATCCGAATCAGACACCTGACAATGCTTGTGTATGTACGTCGAGTATGAGATGAGCTGGTGCAGTGGGGCAGGGCCTCAGAGCTCATTCAACTTAGAGCACCAGTCACCTACCGTGGCATTCAAGCTCTACACTGCTCGCCGCATCCGAATTAGACACCTGACAATGCTTGTGCATGTACGTTGAGTATGAGATGAGCTGGTGCAGTGGGGCAGGGCCGCACAGCTCATTCAACATAGAGCATCGGTCACCTAACATGACATTCAAGCTCTACACTGCTCGCCGCATCCGAATCAGACACCTGACAATGCTTGTGTATGTTCTTTGAGTATGAGATGAGCTGGTGCAGTGGGGCAGGGCCAGGCAGCTCATTCAACATAGAGCATCAGTCACCTACACCACTAACCACACCTAACCACTAATCTTCACTAACAACTGACAACTAACAACTGACCACACCCACCACCTAACTAATCCTATCCTCACTTCACTTCTTCCCCAGGCCTTGACTGGACCTGCTGTGCATATCGGTGGACCACAAGCTTCCCATGTGGAAGGTTCGAAGTTCGGATCCTGGCCGAGTCAAACCAATGACTTGGCACTTGGCGTTACTAGGCGTTACTAGGTCAGTATAATTTGACTATGTGGCACATCAGTTCATGGTGCCCATGGTCTGATCTCCCAGTGAGGCAGCACTATAAAGTCGTCATGAGTACATACTGTCACAAGTCAGTATTGGTCCTGAGGTGTTGCTGGGGCATAAAACTACACCAACCAACCAGCCTACCTCAGCACTCAAAGAGGGCTGGAGTTGGGCTCCTAGGCTGCCTTTTTCTCTATGACCCCCCCTCGCCCACCTCCATCCCCACACCCGCTTTCTCTGACCACTACCCTGGCCACATGGGACCACCTTCAGTGGCACCCATACAGTCCTGCAGACTTGCAGCCTTCAGCATGTCAACGCGACTGAAAACTCCCCCAAAACCCAAGCCAACTTCAAGCAGCAATCAGGGCCCACACTGCTCGCTGCATCTGAACCAGACACCTGTCGATTGTTGTGTGTGTACTTTCCCTAGCGTGGTGACCTGGTGCAGTGTGAGCTAGTGCAGTGTGAGCTGGTGCAGTGTGAGCTGCTCGACGCACAGATCGGAGACCTGATGGGAGACGCAGACGCTAGCGTTCTTGACACACGCCCAACCCCTGACCCATATCGAAAGAACACAACTCAAGGCGGGTGTCACCAACAAGTACACAGCCATCTAATTCACCCTAACTATTTGTTAGTAACTCCGGAGAACCAGACGGGATGGCCGAATGACTTGAGCGTCCGTCTCCCGTTTTGGTAGATCGTGGAATTCAAACCCACGGGTTCGAACTGTGGTCGAGTCAAAATGACTTATAAAATGTATAATTGTCACTTCCTAGCCAGGCGCTCGGCATTAATAGGATAAAGCAAGGACTGATTAGCTCAGTGTCAGGATAATATGACTATGTGAGATGTCACTTGTCAGGTCATGGTGATGGTGGCTTGGTCTCCAATTGACTACATCACGGTTCCAGCCGTGCGGTGCATTGTGGGATGCGTCAGAGCAAAACAAACCCGCAAGAAGCACATGGCACATGCTAATACACTGGGTGCAGCTGTGAAATGTGCTAGTTTCAGCTCATCTCAGCTCTTGGTTGAAACATAGAACACCAACTACAAAAATATATAAGATATTAATCTTTTATCCAACATTGCATTTACAGCAATATAATATGCACATATTATGCCATGTGCATCTACATTTAGACAAATCTGGGCACTCAGACGAGTGTTAGAGCCATAGCCAGAGTCAGTTTTACTTATTTTATTAATGTTTTTATTTATATCCTATGGTTAATGACATATGTATACATAGACAATTAGTAGGGTTAACCAGATATTGGTTATATCAATGTATGTTGACACATTTGGCATTTTAATATTTAGAACAAGAATTAATAATGGTGATGTGGATATCACTGATTGTTTTGTGTGGAATTGTATGTTTCTTAGCTCAAAATGTTTAACTATGTCTAGTTTTGTCTTAGCTATATGTCTTAGCTATATTCATTCATGTGTGCATACATGTTTATGGCAAATTGCTATGTATTTCTATTTATTTTGAATAAAATGGCAGTTTTGCCCTAGGCGCCTCGGCAAACTCAATGGCCGTACGCCTTTCCTTTGCTCCCAACACCATTTTCAGCGCATGCGCACTCGGAACCGTGATGTCGTCTATTGGGAGGGCACAATAAAGTCACCATGAGTGTGCACTGTTTTAAGCCCAAGTCACACCTACCCGGACGAGCCCCGGATTTTTAGCCGGACCACCCCCGGACCGTTCCCCCGGACTGTCCCGGACAGCCCCGGATAAAATCGCTATTTTTGCCTCCCTCTCACACCTACCCGGACGAGCCCCGGACTATAAGCCCAGATCACCACAGATGAGCCCCAGAGGAGCCCCAGACTACCCGGATGAGCCCTGGACAACTACCGGACGAGCTCCGGACAACTCCCTGATGATAGCCTGAAATGTGGGACTCAACCTGGGGAAGTCCGTGAGTAATACATGGTCATCCGTGGATATCCGTAGTTAACCTGTGGTCATCCGGCCTGTCCGGGTCTTATCCGGGCAGTCCGGGAGTGGTCCGTGGCTCTGTCGGGGCTAGTCCAGACAGGACACGGACTACCCCCGGACAAGACCCGGATTATGTCAGATCGACCCCGGATTGCAATATTCCCCAGATCGCCCAAGAACCAGCCACGGATCACGCCTGATCGCCACGGACCACGGTCCGGGGCTCGTCCGGCCCCTGATCCGGGTAGGTGTGACCTAGGCTACAAGTTGATGCCCGTCCAGATATGACCTCAGATGTTGCCAGGCCGTAAAACTCCAACTCTGGCTCTGCCTCCAACTCCAGCTCTGCCAATTTGGATTTCCACTGCTGTGTATAACTTACAGCGTCATCAAAGGCCGGTTGCTCTCATACCATGTCTATGTGGTGTGGGAGGTTAAAAATCCCTTGGGTCGGTAAAAGTGTAGGCTCGGGCTTTCTATCGACCAGCAGTGGAATGAGGAAGACCAGTCGTCTATGACTGAAATTTCCTCTGCTTAAACAACTAATGGACCAAAAAACTAAAAAAACTAAAAAAACACCAACCAACCAGTAACTCGAGATCAAACAGGGCAGCCTGGCTACCTTTGTCAATACTGGGGCGTTCACAGATCCACAAACATAGTTTAGTGGGTGTAGACTAGGAGTGACGTCAGAGCATCCTATTTTCCCAGGCTTCCCGTGTGGAAGGTCGGGAGTTCGAATCCCAGCCGAGTCAAACCATTGACTTACAAAATTGAAAAACTCTCGCTACCTAGCCTAGTGTTCGGCTTTAATAGGATAAGTCAAGGACTGGTTCACTCGGTATCAGGATAATGTGACTTGTGTGGGATATCGGGTCATGGTTTTGGAGGCCTGGTCTCCCAATGGAGCAGCACTATGAAGTTGTCATGAATATGCACTGTCACAAGTCAGTACCCATCCTGATATAATGTTAGATGTTGCCGGGATGTAAGACTCCAACAACCAACAAACCCAGCGGGGCAGCACTATAAAGTCAGCATGAGTGCGCAGTGCCACAATTCGCCAGCCGTCCTGATATGAGTCATGACCTTAGATGTTGCAAGCAAGTTAAACAACAAATATCCTATTTTCGCTGCACAGCTGCCTATTTTGACGGTAATTATCGAAACCTTGTCGAGCACCAACCAGCCCAGCTGCTGATGGACAGGCATCGATCGTCAGTGTCTGCCCGTGTGGGCTGTGAGTAGGAAATCCCATGTGGCAGTGCTGATATTGGAATACTATATATATATATATATATATATACATATATATACATATATATACATAGTATTCCAGTATATATATATATATGTGTGTGTGCGTATATATATATATATATATATATATATAATACCGAATATGTGGCAGTGCACCGAATTGTGGCAGTGCGCACTCATGGTGGCTTTATAGTGCTGCCCCGCTGGGTTGGTTAGTTGTTGGAGTTTTACATCACGGCAACATCTAATGCCTGGCACACACCTCCCATTTACGATTCACACACTAAAACTGACTGCGCATCACGACCCCGACCCGTCCCGTTTCGCGACTAAAACTGCCCGATTCGTTTTTCGAATCCCTTGCGATTTCAGTTTTAACCCCTAAAACTGAGTTTTAAGTCGCGAATCGCAAGGCTCTGGTGTGCTAGGGGGTCACACACCTAACTAAAACTCAAACTTATGCGCGAAACGGGCAGTTTTAGATCGTATACGGGAGGTGTGTACCGGGCATAAGGTCATATCAGGATGGGTACCGATTTGTGACAGTGCATACTCAAGGTGACTTTATAGTGCTGCCCCGGTGCATTGGTTAGTTGTTGGAGTTTTACATCACGGCAACATCTAAGGTCATATCAGGATGGATACCGATTTATGACAGTGCATACTCATGACGACTTTATAGTGCTGCTCCAAAACCATGACCCGAGATCCCATGCAGTCACATTATACTGATATATATATATATCAGGCAAATGCGAAAGATCTATATATACAGTAAAACCTCTCTAAATCGACTGACCATGGGACCGATTTTAAGTGGTCCATTTAGGGACGTGGTCGGTTTAGGGAGTTAGAATATCCTTAGAATGGTATTGTTGGGACCCAAATAAAGCGATCAATATAGGGGAGTTCCCGATCTGTGGAGGTGGTCGGTTAGAGAGGTTTTACTGTATATGTCTGTGGAGGTGGTTGGTTAGAGAGGTTTTACTGACCTCTCTAATGGCCCAGTCACACTACGACGTGATGGCCTAACGTGACGGTCACGTTAGGCTCTCGGTCACGTTAGGCTCAAGGTCACGTTGGTCGTAATGCGAAGCATTTCGTTTGATGCGAGGGGAGGGAGAGCGACTCACCCGGCCCTGAGCGACTCACCCCCCCTCCTGCCACTGCTCACCTCCCCCCGCCCCTGAGCGACTCACCCCCGCCACTGCTCACCTCCCCCCGGCCCTGAGCGACTCACCCCCCTCCTGCCTCTGCTCACTTCCCCCCTTATAAGGCCGCCCGCCGGCCTCCCTCAGGCACTCAGCCTCCAGCCCCCTTCCAGCTCTCTGCCCCTTCTTCTTCTTGGGATTCTTCACCTCGGGCCGCTGCATCCCCTCGGACCGCTCCAGGATGCCCAGACACGGCAAAGGCACGGGCCGCCACAGCCCCCGGGCGACCGCCCTGGCCGCGCCGGGACCATCCTCGGGCGCGCCGGGAGGCGCGTCGGCCTCCTCGGCCCCGGCCTCTCCGTCGGCACCCTCGGGCACCGAGATAACTCAGGTTCTCAAGGCTCTCCTCGACCTCCACCGCGCCACCACCGCCGCCCTCCACGCACGCCTGGACGCCATCGAATCGAGGAGAGCCCGAGGGCAACCCTCTTGCACCACGCCACCGCCCGCCCCGAGGCGGACGGCGTACGGCACACCGCCCATCCCAGCACCTCGGGCACACGCCCCCACGGAGGCGCGCCCTCCCCCGCCGCCTCAAGCACCGCGCGGCAGCCGTCTCACCGCCGCGCCCGAGGGGACGCCCCCGCCCACCCCGAGGAGGGGGCCGCCGCATCAAGCACCATGGAAGGGACCTCGGACACTGCCGCAGCCACGCCGGCCCCCTCCTCGGGCACGCCGGGAGGCACCTCGCCCAGCTCGGCCCCGGGTCCCTCCCCGGCGCCGCGGGACCAGCCCTCGGGCGCCGAGGCTGCCCTCCGACACATCACGGCCCGTCGGCTTCGGACGACGTACAGCCCACCGCCCATCACATCACCTCGGGCACACCTCACCAGGGGAGCGCACCCACCCCCCCCCACCACCTCAAGCACCGCCCCGGGGGGCACAGACCCCGGCCGCCTCGGCGGATTTTTGATCCGCCGGCCCCCCCCCCGGCCGGCCCGGGGGGGCCCTCTCCGGCGCCTCACAACCACCTCGAAGCCGACAACCTCCTCACCCTCAGACCACAGCCCAGCCCATCGGCAACCACCTCCCAGTCGGGCCCCAGCGCCCCCTCAGTAAGGCTCCCATCGCCGCCCAGCGCCAGTCGCCCATCACCGACCACAGCCCAGCCCAGCCTCGCGAGGAACCCTCAGACCACACCACAGCCCCAGCCCAGCCCAGCTTGCCCGAGGCGCGGCCTGACCGCCGCCTCGGCACTGCCGACCTCATCGGCAACCACCTCCCAGTCGGGCCCCAGCGCCCCCTCAGTAAGGCTCCCATCGCCGCCCAGCGCCAGTCGCCCATCACGGACCACAGCCCAGCCCAGCCTCACGAGGAACCCTCAGACCACAGCCCAGCCTCAGACCACAGCCCAGCCCAGCCTCACAGGAACCCTCTGCCGACATCACATCTCAGGAGCGGGCCCCCCCTTTTTTGGCCGCCCGCTCCCCCTCCACGTAGGCCCCGGACCCTCCTCTCACCCAGGCCTGCCTATCCGGGCCCCCGCCTCGGGCGCCCCGCGCCCCCGCCTCGGGCGCGCCTCAAGCCCTCTCCTTACTCTTTGGCGGAGGGCTCCTCGGCCCCCCCTCTACCAGAACTCTGACACTGCTCCTTATGAGCCCCTCACTATTTATCCTCTGCTCCTCATGAGCCCCTGACTCTTTGCTCCTCGCGAGCCCCCTGCTCCTCATGAGCCCCCTGTATTGCTCTGCCTCCTCAGCCTGTTTACCTCCTCAGTTACCCTGTTTGTACCTTACTTTGTCATTTATTGTTATTTCACTGTTTCTCTGTATGTTGCCCGAGGCGTCACAATAAACGCCTCAGTTTTCCCACCTCCGCCTCTGTTCTTCCTTCTCGCGCATCGGTCGTAATGCGAAGCATTTCGTTTGATGCGAGGGGAGGGAGAGCGACTCACCCGGCCCTGAGCGACTCACCCCCCCCCCTCCTGCCACTGCTCACCTCCCCCCGCCCCTGAGCGACTCACCCCCGCCACTGCTCACCTCCCCCCGGCCCTGAGCGACTCACCCCCCTCCTGCCTCTGCTCACTTCCCCCCTTATAAGGCCGCCCGCCGGCCTCCCTCAGGCACTCAGCCTCCAGCCCCCTTCCAGCTCTCTGCCCCTTCTTCTTCTCCACCCACCCACCCAACTCTCCCTCCTCTACCCTCCCCCCTCTGCGGCGGAGGGCTCCTCGGCCCCCCCTCTACCAGAACTCTGACACTGCTCCTTATGAGCCCCTCACTATTTATCCTCTGCTCCTCATGAGCCCCTGACTCTTTGCTCCTCGCGAGCCCCCTGCTCCTCATGAGCCCCCTGTATTGCTCTGCCTCCTCAGCCTGTTTACCTCCTCAGTTACCCTGTTTGTACCTTACTTTGTCATTTATTGTTATTTCACTGTTTCTCTGTATGTTGCCCGAGGCGTCACAATAAACGCCTCAGTTTTCCCACCTCCGCCTCTGTTCTTCCTTCTCGCGCATCATGGTGGAGCCGTGGTGCAGTCACACTACGACGTAATGGCCAACGTTGTGGATTAGTATTGCTAGTGTTACTACTGGTTGTTGGTTGTTGGTTGTTGGTTGGTTGTTGGTTGGTTGTTGGTTGGTTGGTTGGTGGTTGGTTGTGGATTGGTTGTTGGTTGTGGATTGGTTGTTGGTTGTGGATTGGTTGTTGGTTTGTTGTTGGTTGGTTGGTTGTTGGTTGGTTGGGTGCTTGTGGATTGGTTGTTGGTTGGTTGTTGGTTGGTTGTTGGTTGTGGATTGGTTGTTGGTTGGTTGGGTGTTGATTGGTTGTTGGTTTGTTGTTGGTTGGTTGGTTGGTTGGTTGTTGGTTGGGTGGTTGTGGATTGGTTGTTGGTTGGTTGGTTGTTGGTTGGTTGTTGGTGTGTGTGTCTGTGTGTGTGTCTGTGTATGTGTGGGTGTCTGTCTGTGTATGTCTGTGTCTGTGTCTCTCTGTCTCTGTCTCTGTCTCTCCGTCTGTCCATCTGTCCCCCGTCTCTCTGTCTCTCCATCCTTCTGTCTCTCCATCCCTCTGTCTCTCCGTCTCTCTGTCTGTGTGTGTGTCTGTGTGTGTCTGTCTGTGTGTGTCTGTGTGTGTGTCTGTGTGTGTGTCTGTCTCTCTGTCTGTCTGTCTCTCCGTGTGATTTTTACTTGTCTGCCTGAACTTTCACTCTCCCCACGCACCCGGCAGGCTTACCTTTATTATCTCATTTTATAACCTACATGGTCATGGAATAAAACTACGCAAATAAAACAAAACAAACGTCATAAAATAATGTAAAGCACATAACAATGACTTCACACTGTGGTACATTACTTCACACTGAGATACTAGCCAGTAGCGCGTTGGTTAACAATTAAATACAATAACAGAAGTAGAATATTACGTTAAATAAATAATACCTCCTGCCGAAGATTTATACCCGTATACTATTAAACCTACTATATATGTATGTATATAATGAGCCTGTCTCAAAAGGTGATAACTTCTTTTTTGTTGTCCGTGTAATGATTGACACAAAACAGCACAGAAACGGTTACACTGAAAACACAAGGACATTTGAGTAGTCAAATCAATATGTATTCTATTGGGATTATCAAACACCATGTAAAAAAACAAATCAGTTTACCCTGAGCAAGTGCATAAGCAGATAGTATGTTGATCGTTGCAATGGACAAAGTTTTGTCCCATGTTACTTATCACCTACTTACCTAACCCAACCAGCTCCCTGCCTACCTACTTACCTAACCTGACCACCTCCCTGCCTACCTACTTACCTAACCCGACCACCTCCCTACATACCTACTTACCTAACCTGACCACCTCCCTACCTACCTAACCCAACCACCTCCCTGCCTACCTACTTACCTAACCCGACCACCTCCCTACATACCTACTTACCTAACCTGACCACCTCCCTACATACCTACTTACCTAACATGACCACCTCCCTACCTACCTAACCCGAACACCTCCCTACATACCTACTTACCTAACCTGACCACCTCCCTACATACCTACTTACCTAACCTGACCACCTCCCTACCTACCTAACCCAACCACCTCCCTACCTACCTACTTACCTCACCCGACCAGCTCCCTACCTACTTACCTAACCAGACCACCTCCCTACCTAGCTACTTACCTAACCCAACCACCACCATACCTACCTACTTACCAAATCCAACCACCTCACTACCTACATACTTACCTAACCTGACCAGCTCCCTACCTACCTACTTACCTAACCCGACCACCTCCCTACCTAGCTTCTTACCTAACCTGACCACCTCCCTACCTACTTACCTAACCCGACCACCTCCCTACCTACCTACTTACCTAACCCGACCACCTCCCTACCTACCTACTTACCTAACCCAACTACCTCCCAACCTAGCTTCTTACCTAACCTGACCACCTCCCTACCTACTTACCTAACCCGACCACCTCCCTACCTACCTACTTACCTAACCCAGCTACCTCCCAACCTAGCTTCTTACCTAACCTGACCACCTCCCTACCTACTTACCTAACCCGACCACCTCCCTACTTACCTAACCTGACCACCTCCCTACCTACTTACCTAACCAGACCACCTCCCTACCTACCTACTTACCTAACCCAACTACCTCCCAACCTAGCTTCTTACCTAACCTGACCACCTCCCTACCTACTTACCTAACCCGACCACCTCCCTACTTACCTAACCTGACCACCTACCTACTTACCTAACCCGACCACCTCCCTACCTACCTACTTATCTAACCCGAGCACCTCCCTACCTACTTACCTAACCCGACCACCTCCCTACTTACCTAACCTGACCACCTACCTACCTACTTACCTAACCCGACCACCTCCCTACTTACCTAACTTGACCACCTACCTACCTACTTACCTAACCCAACCACCTCCCTACCTACCTACTTACCTAACCCAACCACCACCATACATGTTTTTTTTGTTTTTTTTAATTGAGGCTGTATTTATTCTGTCCATAGCATGTAAGCCTGGGAACCCAGGCTTGTTTTCAATGCTGGCCAGTTGTAGTGTTGGTGTTGTCTTACCGGACAGTAGCTGCTGATAAGGTATTTGATTGTCTGTTGGTACGTTTAGTAGCCTATGTTACTTTTTTGGGCCGTCTTGGCATTGTAGTTTTGTTATATTCTTATTACTACATACCTACTTACCTACTTACCTAACCCAACCACCTCCCTACCTACCTACTTACCTAACCGGACCACCTCCCTACCTACCTCCCTACCTCCCTACCCCAATCACCTCCCAACCTACCTACTTTCCTAACCCAACCACCTCCCGACCTACTTCTCGACCTACCTAACCCAACCACCTCCCTACCTACCCACTTATCTAACCCAACCACCTCTCTGCCTACCTACTTACCTAACTGGACCACCTCCCTACCTACCTACTTACCTAACCTGACCTCCTCCCTACCCACCTAACCCGACCACCTAACTACCTACTTACCTAACCTGACCACTTCCCTGCCTACCTACTTACATAACCGGACCACCTACCTACCTACCTACTTACCTAACCTGACCACCTACCTACCTACTTATCTAACCCAACCACCTCCCTGCCTACCTACTTACCTAACCTGACCACCTCCCTACCCACCTAACCCGACCACCTAACTACCTACTTACCTAACCTGACCACTTCCCTGCCTACCTACTTACATAACCGGACCACCTACCTACCTACCTACTTACCTAACCTGACCACCTAACTACCTACTTATCTAACCCAACCACCTCCCTGCCTACCTACTTACCTAACCAGACCACCTCCCCTAACTACCTACTTACCTAACCCGACGTTTCCAGGACGTATAACTTTATTTCAACTCTGACATATTCACAACATGTAAAGCTTCATATGAATATGGATTCTGTTATTAATATTATTGGGAATGTTGTTTTCTTTGCTATTAAGTATTATTTGGAATATTTTCACTTTTGGCTCAACATTGAATCCATGTCACAAAGGTGGTACCCAGCTTCAGAGAACGACCCACCTCCGTACTTACCAACCTACGTACTAACCTACGTACTTACCTACCTACCTGGTACTTACTTACCTACCTACTGGGGTCACTGAGAACGTGTAACCTGTAACAGTAGGCGTGCCAAACCAACCATCCGCCCATCACCCATCACCCACCTCCCCAAGGCCACACGCAATACAAATATCAATATAACACTCGTCACATCCATTCCCCCCCCCCCCCCCCCCACACACACACAAACACACATCGCGCAACCCTCAAGCCATCCACACCTATCTGCTATTCCTAGGCCTGTCAGATCCGATGACGCACTAGGCGGCGCGCGCCTACAAACAAAGCATAAAGGGCCTCGTGTGGAAGCAGTGGGGCGCGGGGCCGGAGAGTGCGGCGGGGAGGCCGGAGTGTGGGGAAGGGAGTGGGGCAGGGGAGGCCGGGGATTGGGGCCAGGGAGGCTGGGGAGTGCGGCTGGGGAGGCAGGGGAGTGGCGGCTGGGGAGTGCGGCTGGGGAGGCAGGGGAGTGCGGCTGGGGAGGCCGGGGAGTGTTGGGCCGGGGAGTGGGGCAGGGGAGGCCGGAGAGTGGGGCAGGGGAGGCCAGGGTATGGGGCCGGGGAGTGGGGCCGGGGAGGCCGGAGAGTGGGGCAGGGGAGGCCGGGGATTGGGGCCGGGGAGTGGGGGCGGATAGTGGGGGCGGGTAGTGAGGCTGGGGAAGGAGGGCGGGGAGAGGGGAAGTCAGGGAGTATGACAGAGGAGTGGGGCAGTGGAGGCCGCGGAGTGGGGCAAAGAGGCTGGGGAGTGTGGCCAGGGAGGCCGGGGAGTGGGGCTGGTGAGGCCGGGGAGTGTGGCCAGGGAGGCCGGGGAGTGGGGCCGGGGAGTGTGGCCAGGGAGGCCGGGGAGTTGTGCCGGGGAGTGTGGCCAGGAAGACCGGGGAGTGTGGCCGGGGAGTGTGGCCAGGGAGACCGGGGAGTAGGGTTGGGGAAGCCGGGGAGTGGGGCGTGGAGACAGGCGGGAGCAGCACACCGGGCCGGGGCGGGGGGCAGGGCCGGCCAGCTGGTGACTGTCACCGGGCCCCAAGCCGCTGAATCTGGTGACGGACAGCTCCAGCAGTAAAAGAGGGGTAAATTATGGGATGTTCAAGCCCCACTCACCTGTCCTGTATCCACCGCCGCCTCCTGCCGTGTTGGCGGCAGTCACGGCCGTGCTGCTGCCGTGTGGCTGGTCGGCCAAGTAAAATCCGAGCATGAGGAGCGTGAGGTGGATGTGCACGTCGGACAGGCGCCACAGCGGGGCCGGGCCGGGCGAGGGGCGGCCACCGCCGGGTGGGTGGTGGATGTGAGCACACCAGGGCCACCACCATCTCGCCATAGCGGCATCGTCCCCGGGTGTGACGGGCTCAGGGGGTGGGGTCTTGTGGCGGGCTCTGCCGCAAAGGATCCCCGGCGTGTAGGGTGACGGGAAGCGGCTGTACTGTGGGTGGGGCCTGCTTCCGCGTGGAGAGCCGGACCGACACTGACGGGAGGAGGGCGGGGATGGGCGGGTGGAAGGGAGAATAGAAGGGCGGGCGGGCGGGAGAAGGGTTAGCGGGAGGCTAGGGGAGGGTGGGCAGGCGGCAGCTGTGTGGTGAGGGAGCGCGGGGAGGTAGGGTGTGATAGGGCGAGTGGCGCGAAGTGAGGGAGGGAGGGAGGGAGGGAGGGGGGAGAGGGGAGGAGGGAGGGGAGGGTGAGGACGGGAGGGGTGGAGTGACGGACAGGAAGGGAATGGGGGAGGTAGGAATGGGGAGTGAGGGGGAATGAGGGAGGGAGGGAGGGAGGGCGGAATGGGGGAGGGAAGGAATGAGGGAGGGAGGGAGGGAGGGGAGGGACGGAGGGAGGGATTGGAGAGGGAGGGTATGCGGCGTGGGTTCGGGGTGCGGGGTTCGGGGCTGGTGGGGGGCACTGATAGGGGAGGAGGGAAGGGGGGGGGGGGGGACTATTCGCATCATTAGCACCGCGGGGAGTCGCCGGGGCCTCGGTGGGGGATCCGGGAAATATCTCCACATGTACATGTTTTCATTCTGCGCTGGTATGACGTCACACACGCCCGAATCAAGCTCGACTCCGCAGTTCCTTTGGGTGATGGCGGAGAGATAGATGTGATAGATGTCACAGGTGTGATAGACGTGATAGATGTATTGATAGATGTGGTAGATTTGGTCAATGTAATAGATGTGATACTGATATATGTGATAGATGTAATAGATGTATTAGATGTAATAGATGTGATAGATGTGATAGATGTGATAGATGTGATAGATGTGATAGATGTGATAGATGTGATAGATGTGATAGATGTGATAGACGTGATAGATGTGACAGGTGTGATAGATGCGAAAGATGTATTGATAGATGTGGTAGATTTGGTCAATGTAATAAATGTGATACTGATATATGTGATAGGTGTAATAGATGTAATAGATGTAATAGATGTAATAGATGTAATAGATGTGATAGATGTGGTAGATGTGATAGATGATGTGTATGGGTGTTCTCTATGGCGGAGTGGTTAGAGTGTCTGACTTTTTTCTAGGTCAGACTCCTAATCTGAAGGTCAGTGGTTCAATTCCCTGTGCCCCCACCTTTGCCAATTAGAATTTCCACCGCTGTGTATAACTTACAGCGTCATCAAAGGCCAGTTGCTCTCATACCATGTCTGTGTGGTGTGGGAGCTTAAAAATCCCTTGGGTCAGTAAAAGTGTAGGCTCGGGCTTTCTATCGACAAACTGTCTAATGGTGAAAACAAGTCTATTCAGACTTATCCATGATAGGCAGTATAAATCTTCAAGAAAAAAAAAGGTGTAATAAATGTGGTAAATGTAACAGATGTGACAGATGTGGTACATGTAATAGATGTGACAGATGTGACAGATGTGGTTAAATATAATAGATGTGACAGATGTGGTAAATGTAATAGATGTGACAGATGTGGTACATGTAATAGATGTGACAGATGCGACTGATGTGATAGATGGGGTAGATTTGGTCAATGTAATAGATGTGACAGATCTGATAGTTGTAATAGATGTGATAGATGTAACAGATGTGATAAATGTGACAGGTGTATTAAATGTGACAGATGTGATAGGTGTTGTAGATGTGGTAAATGTAATAGATGTGACAGAAATCGATAGATGTAATAGATGTGATATATGTAACAGATGTGATAAATGTGACAGGTGTAATAAATGTGACAGATGTGACAGATGTGATAGATGTGACTGGTAGTTGAGGATGTTGTAACGAGCTGAAGATAGCGTGAGGATGCCTGTTGATAAAGTCCAAGTTACAATATAGCTTGGGACCGCTTGGGACCAGTTTGCGATCACTTTAAGACCAAAGAACCCACAGTCACCAGCAACTTACTTGCGACCAAAGCAACCTATGAAAATGGTCACCAACCTTCGGGCAACCATTTTTGTCGCAAAGAGGTTTTTAGTGCAGCTGCTGCAACCTCCTTGCAATCAAAAGGTCGGTAATCGCTGAGGACCACATTGCGACTACTTGCGACGAACCCTTTTTTGTGGTCACAAAGCGGTCGCAAGCGATCACAAGCTGTAGTATGACTAGAGTATAATCTATAACTATATATAAGTAAATCCTGGCTCAGGGAATGAGAAGTCAGATGAGTAGATGGTACACACTCCCATCGATGAAACGGATGTTTTGTTTTGTTAGATTAAAGATTCACCCCCCTACCCAAAGTAGAGGTGAATGACAACCTAGTCTGAATCTGAGCAAAACAATATGTTGGTATGAATCATGTTGGGGGGCTACTGATTACAGCGCACAATGCTATCTATATTGGCATTGAGTTGAGAAATTGGAAGAGAATTTAAAAAAAAATAAAAAAAATTAATATGTTTCAATGGCGGCAACAATAAGTTCTCGATTTGATTTGAGTTGAGTTTTTATTGAACCACAAACATGTAGTAAGGTTTCCCCAAAGGGGTGATCTTGCAGCCGAGCAACCAATTGTAGAATCTAATGCTCGGTCGGATCTGTTGCTGTGTATGTAGGCTATGAGGAAAACAATACAGACACAGAGAAAGGAAGAGAGTAAAGTATAAGTGGAGAAGAGAGTCCAGCCGTCTGGTTTATTGTTTATATAGTTACATGGGTTCATTGCAGAGTATCACCTCCTTCATACCACCTCCTTCCCCCAATGGGAATCGAGCATTCCTGGTCCTACAAATAGGAATCCAGCATTCCTGGTCTCCATAGATACCAGTGGTCTGCCCACCACCAGTAGTTGTATGCACAAAACTAAGAACAGGTGCCGCTGGACTGACGTTTACGGTTCTTGTCCGTTTGATTTCGTTTCATCTGTTGGCTATCTGTTCATGTCCGTTTCATGTCTGTTTCATGTCCATTTCAAGTCCGTTTCATGTCCGTTTCATGTCCGTTCGTAGACCTGATTACGCAACATTTTGACACATTTTAATACATTTTGATACTTATCACCACCGGACTAGACAATTCTGTCCGTTGCTCAATCCGGCGAGGTGTGACAGCCGCTTTAGCCACCACCAACCTTGACCCTTTGAGTGTGGTGACCCTTCCCCAGCAGAAGGGGTAGGCCCTGAGTGCAATCACACCCATACCTGCCAGCACCATTATGTCTATATTTACATCACACTCAGGCACCACCGACCCATATATATATATATATATATATGTGATGTATAAGCATTATGCGAGTATAAAGCTGCGTAAGGGATTATATATATATGTTATTACTCTGTACTACTTGATAACACACTATGTTATCGACCAATCGTCTCTCTGTATCTATTTACCTCCTACCACAATGCACTTCGAGCCGCGCTTCCGCCGCCTCCACTGTCACTTTTGAAGCGTCAACACCTCTCTCTCCCCGCACCTCACCCACCACCGCCCCCCCCCCGCCGCCGCCCGCCAACGCCGCAGCTACCTCTGCATCGACCACATACGATGTCGGCTGTATACTGTGCTCTCTGCGCATCGACGCAGAGAGAGGGCGACCTTGACGCCTGCTCCCGCAACCAGATTGAGAGTGAGGTGGACGGTCAGCCGTCACGTCTATCATGCAGAGCATCTGCTGAAAGACAGGCGAGATCTAGGCAGATGGGGGACGTCTCCTCAGCCATGCAAGGCACGTCTATGGAGGACCAAGTGAAAGAGGCGAAGGAGGACATCCGCGAAATGGAGCTGGAGGAGGAGATGGAGAAACTAAACGAGCTCAGGGAGAACCTACGCAGACGCAAGGCCGAGCGCCAGGTGGCGAGAGACACAGATGTACGTGGCCCGGAGAGGGCCCGTGGTCATAGCGGACAGGAACAGTCCAAACACGGATCGAAGCATGAGGCGAATCCTACCACTACAGAACACTCCAGCTACGGGACGCGGGCCTCCCGACACCGCTCCAGGGGAAGGAGGTGCAGACGCCACAGTGACTCCAGGTCTGGGAGCAGATCCAGCAGCAGCACGAGGAGGCAGAGAAGTAAGTGGTCCCTTCATAAATTCACTGTTGCGCGCAAGGATGTTAAGAAACTGAACCCGCACGAACTGGTTGCTGCCTCGGCACTATGGTGCCTAGACATTGACATGGACTCTCTTTCAAAGAAGGACTATCGTACCTTCCTTGAGCATATTCATTTTCTGTCCGTAAGAGCCATGACTGATGATTTCAAAGATGCAGCACATGTCGCTTATGACTCGGCGATTAGAAAGAGGGCAGAGGAGCATGGCTTCGCCGCATTTGCCGAGGCATTCCAGGGCGCTAGCGTGATACATTATGGTGCGCAACAGATGAAAACTAAGCGTGGGACCACTTACTAGCAAGCGGAGTAGCGCGGGGGGTGTTAAGAAATCCTGCTACCAGTGGAACAAGGAAGCCGGGTGCCCCCGGTCAGAGGAGAGCTTCCACTTCGCTCACAGCTGTGGGAAGTGCGGTAGCCGCTCCCACAAACAATTCAAATGCAATAGGGATTGACGAACCGTTGAGCACCGTCTATCCGGGGGGACTGTGTTTCAGACTTTGGAGAGGCCTAATCTCGTTATTAAGGCAGATATCGGTGCCGACACATCTTCTGTAAATGTTTCACACGTCCTTGTCACACCTGATGACCATTGTTCTAATAAAGTTGAGATAGGCGCCGCCGCTGTTAAAAAATGTTTCAGGAGCGGTGGCACTGAAGATATCGTGATTACGATGAATGTTGCTAAGGTTGAAGCTGACACTGTTGTTCTTGATACTATGTTGATACAAGCTAATACTAACAATGATCTGACCACAGGTACTGGCCATGACCAGAATAACGAAGATTCAGACGCCATTTCAAATCTAAGTTGTGGGGTCTTTAATGTAGGCGATCAAATTACATCCAGCCAAGTAAAAGGTACCGGCCAGGATCGCCCCCAACCTGGCCCGCCGGGGGTAGGGGGGGACGCCGTTGAAAATAAAGGTGGCTTTATTGATGTACTAGTAGAGGCCGCCCCCATATGGGACTCCAAAGTAAGGAGGGGGGACGCCGACAGGACGGACGCAATGGTTAAGGGTACCCATAATAGTCGGGGCCACCTCAATTTTGATTCCCAGCAGGGGGGGGGTGACGCTCTAAGAAGTAGCAGCCCCGAATTTGGCGGGAAAGAAGACCCCCATCTCGCTGTAAACAATAAAGACTGCGCTAATGTCTGTGCACACAGTAGCTGGGATGGCTCGACCGCCCAGAGTAGTGACAGTGCCAGTAGGCAGGGCGGGAGGGGGGACAAGGGCGACACCCACACACCCAGCGCCGCCACAGCCTCAGATCTCGATAACACCCACAGGGGGATTGACGCCAAGGCCTCTCCTAAGGGGCGTGAAAGCCCGCACCGGATTAGTGGTGACGGTATAAACCGGTTGGGCTGAGCCCGAGGGACATGAGGGCAGTGGCTGGTTGTCAGTAGTCTATGAAAATCACGCCTTGTCAGTGACGGTTCGCGAGGTATCAGATCAATTTTCCTTTCGCGTTTATGATAGTTGTGCCCAGGGCACTTGCTCCTGCATACACACTATAGCGGACTGTACTACCCAACTCCGGCCTTGCAGGGTGTTCAGTGAATTATTTTTAAGGGGAGACTCTGATCCTGACGACCAGTATATCCTAACCGGGGCGGTCTTCGGATTCAATGTATTTAATCCCGATTGCGACTTAAAATACACGACTAACTGTAGGGTTCCCAAAGACACATGTGACAGATCTACGATTTCGGAGAAGCTTGCCAGCGAAATAAACAAGGGTGGCATTTCCGTGGTAAATGAACCCCCCGCATGTATACACAATTGATTTTGCATACCAAAGGATGGGGGGGGATCTCGGACGATTGTCGATTGTAGCCGCCCAAGTGGGTGCTCGGTTAACTCGTGCACGAACGAAGTTTGCGCGAAATTTTCATATAGGAGTGTCGACTCGGTAATTGAGGTTATGGAGAGGGGTGATTTTATGTCGACAGTCGACATTAAGGACGCTTACCGCGCAGTATCTATACACCCCAGGGATCGTGAAAGACAAGGTCTACACTGGCACTTTGGTACGGAGGGTGACACGAGATGCACCTACATGAAAGACAACAGGCTATGCATGGGACTTTCCTCCAGCCCTTATGTGTTCACCAAGATTTCAGACTTTATAGTGAGATGCGCTATGCGGGAGGGGGTATCTAGAGTTATCAACTACCTAGATGACTTCTGCATAGTCAGTCCGAGCCTGGCCGAGGGCTGTAGGGACCAAGAGAAGGTCATAGCCATCCTCAGGAGGGTCGGGTTCTTCGTAAGCTTCAGCAAGCTGACCTCCCCAACCACCACGGTCCGATTCCTTGGGATCATAATCGACTCGGTGGAGTTGGAGATGAGGCTCCCTGAGGATAAACTAGCCAGGCTAATCACGGTCCTCAATGACATAAGCGGACGGAGGAGGGTGTCTCGTAGGGAGCTTGAGAGCTTGGGCGGTTTGCTTGCCCACTGCAGCAAGGTGGTGAGGGGTGGGAGGACCTTCTGCCGCCGGATTTATGACGCGATTAACAGCGTGAGAGAGCCGCATTTCAAGGTCAGGCTCTCGAGGGGCTTCCGGGATGACATTGACTGGTGGTGTGGCTTTGCAGCCCGTTTCAATGGCAAGGCCAAAATGCTCGGCCCCTTCGCCGCTCACCTCTCCACCTATAGTGACGCCTCCAACTATGGCTATGGGGCTCTCCACGGCCAAGACTGGGTAGCAGGCGCTTTCGCCCCAAAGGATGATGAAGCTTTAAATGTGAGCATTGGTACTCACCACGCCCCCCCTGATGACCACTGTTCCTCCGCACACATCAATGTACGGGAGATGTGGGCGGCCTATGCTGCCGCTCTCAGATGGGGGAGGCTTTGGAAAGACTGCTCAATTGTAATGGTTACAGACAGCACAACTGTTATGGCCGCTCTCAACTCTGGCCGCTCTAGGAGCCCCGACATAATGTTCTACCTCAGGCGCCTCTTCTGGTTAGCTTCGGAGGGGAATTTTGAGTTCTCTTCCGTATTTATTGGAAGCAGTGATAACATCATATGCGACGCTCTGAGCAGACTAGACGACCCCAGCAGTGCTAGCCGCATCTCTAAAGCCGACCCGACGGGCAGGCTATGTTGCGCGGGACTATTCAGTAAAGTCTTCTCTTCCCCTTGCAGGGTTGGAAGAGCTGCAGAGGGAGAAAGTGACGTTCCAAAATCGGTCGTACGCGCCCAACTCAATCACAACACGGGGGGTTCAGGTGAGACGGTACCTGGAGTTTGTGGAAGGCTACTCGGAGTCACTCACCCCGTTGCCGTGCCCGCCGAGGCAAGTGGCACTCTATGCCACGTGGCTGGCTCGGACGATGAAGTACTCATCGATCCTGAATTATCTCAGTGGGCTGAACAACTTCCTGAAGCAGAGGGGCTCAGAGCCAATAGCCTACACCAACTTCGAGATTGCCTCCACTTTGAGGGGTATTCGGAGGGTGTGCTCCACGGCTCCAAAGCAAGCCATCCCTATCCTGCCCGATACCCTACTGAGCATGTTCCGCTTCCTGTCACCAAGACCGGGCCACGTCGCCTGGAGGGCTGCCCTGCTGTGCAGCTTCCGGGCACTGCTGAGGAAATGCCAGGTAACGGCATCTGACTCCTCGCTCCTGAGAGGGGACTTCCGTTTCTTCCCCTGGGGGATGATCATATCCATAAGACGATCAAAGACGATACAATTTAAGGAAAGGGTCTTAGAGATCCCAGTCGCTCGCTGTCCCAATACGCAGATCTGTGCAGTTCATTGGACAGAACTCCACTTTGAGCAGCTCCCGGCGACTATGTCGGACAATGCCTTCCGGATCCCTGGGCTGGGTCAGTACTCTATCCCTCTTCCTTATAAGATCTACCAAGCGACTCTTAAGATATTCGCTGAGAAGGCGGGGCTTGATCCCGCTTCCGTCTCCTCCCACTCCCTCAGGAGGGGCGGCTGTACCTTCCTCTCTCTGTGCGGCGCTACGATCGAGGAGCTCCGCACCAGGGGGGATTGGTGCACCGACACAGTCTTCACCTACTTGAAGACCCCCCTCTCTATCAGGATCATGAACGATATTAGGGTGGCGACGTCGCTTGCCACCACCCCCTTGCCTCACTACTAACCTAAGATATGGGTTGGGTATCTCCGATCTTGGCAAATATTCCCTATGCCAGAGAATATATATTATCTCATCCCATATCTTTGTTTGTCTCCTTCTTGTACTGTAGCTTGTCTATGTGATGTATAAGCATTATGCGAGTATAAAGCTGCGTAAGGGATTATATATATATGTTATTACTCTGTACTACTTAATAACACACTATGTTATCGACCAATCGTCTCTCTGTATCTATTTACCTCCTACCACAATGCACTTCGAGCCGCGCTTCCGCCGCCTCCACTGTCACTTGCGACCTGAATTTTCCTTTTAAGGCTAGGGCAAATATTCCCTATGCCAGAGAATATATATTATCTCATCCCATATCTTTGTTTGTCTCCTTCTTGTACTGTAGCTTGTTTATATATATATATATATATATATATATACATACATGCACCTGGTCACGTACACCAATCAGTAATAGAACATTTGCATCCCGCCTTTGCTGAGTATCGGAATATTTTACCCAATGTATGACTGTTACAGTGTATTAATCTACATCATTTCAGCAATTCATCACTCAAAAACAGTGGGCTAAGATAAATAAGCATTTGAACTATTTATTTAGCACTTTTGATTACTAAATAGTGTGGCTATCTCCATAACCCAGCCTTCCTACACTTTTTCTAATGGGTTGTTCAGGGCTGCAGGAGTAACAAGTGTTTTGTACGCATTCGCCTCTTGTTATACGGCAAAGCTTGGATGCTCCCCAACTCGGCTACTCGTTGGCATAACATATGAATGCTATTTATCACATAGCGAAAATAGCGAAAATAGCGAAAATAGCGAAATAGCGAACGGTAGACAGGAAGTGTGAACATTTATTTGTCTCTCATTTTTGCTTGAGTGCAAGTAAATATGCAACACAAGGAATAATTAGTAGCATGTGGTGAATAAGGGGTCAAATTTCCCTGGATCATCAGCCCATGCTTTTTCTAATCTGGTCTTGAATGAATTTATTGACTCGGCATCAATAACATTTTGTGGGAGACTGTTCCATATATGTTCATGTTCTGAGAGACTTGGTGCTTTGGAGCTATCCAGCCTCTATTATAGACATGCTACGGGTGACATATTATTATTAGAGACATACAAGCACATGTCTGGAAAAAGTAAAGTAAAGCTTGTTATATTCAACAACGCCTCTAGAGCACATTGATTTTATCATTGGCTATTGGACGTCGAACATATGGTCATTCTGACATATTTCTTTGGGGGAAACTAGCTGCGGCCAAATAGGCTACTCTTTCTGATAAGCAGCAAGGGTTCTTTTATATCCACTGGTTTGTGCATGTCTGGAATGTGTATGCAGTAGATACTAAGTATATGCCCCACCCCCTACTAACGCCTACCATACTAGTCTAACATAGTTACCTCCCCACATATGTTTCTTTTTCTCTTATCTTGTTCTATACCTATCATGCCCCCGTCTCCAGTTCAAAGATACCATCAAGAGAAACCTGAAGCTGAGAGACATTAAGACCGACTCATGGACGCAACTCTCACAGCAGAGAGCTAAATGGAGAGCGGCAGTCAAGTAATGAAAGCAGTCTTTGTCGCATCGTGACCAACAGCATGATGATGATGATGACCTATCATTCATGTACCAATGTTTTGCTTATTTTCCTGTAATTGTCTATCTGTATATTGTTGTAGATTTGTTTACCGTGTAGAGGCAATTGTGATTAGGGCTGGAATACCAGTGCATTAGCACTGACAACATGTTATTCAGAGGAATAAAATCACTTGAACAAAAAAACAAAACAAAATCCAGCTAAATGAATCATTCACTAGGGGGGTCACAGTTTCAAGCTAAAAAGGGAAAGGTCCATTAAGAATATTAGATGGCAATATTACGGTAACAGGATAACAAATATGACAGTTATGCTAGACTTACTTGTAAGTTGACGTCTTTTTTGTGTGTTTTTTGAGGGGGATGATTTATTTACCCTGTCCATAACGAGTAAGTCGCATCGTGGCTTGTTTTCATCGCTGAACATCAATAGTCTAATTTTGGTATTACTGAGATTCGTAAGAATCTACAAATATGAAGGTAAGGATTAGTGGCCCGCCCACCCAAACTTTTAAGAAGGGAAGCCGAGAAGTACATAGGGCAAAGACTGGTTACCTCAGTGTCAGGATAATGTGACTGAGTGGCACACCGAGTCATGGTGCCGGTGGCCTGATTTCCCAGTCGGGCAGCACTATAAAGTCGCCCTGAGTGCGCACTGTCACAAGTCGATATCTGTCCAAATATGACCTTTGATGTTGCCAGAACGTAAAACTACAACAACCAACCAATCTTGCGTCTGGCGGAAGGCCTCAACCTGATACAGGCTACCAGACGGGATGGCCGAATGAGTTAGACTGTCCGTCTCCATCTCCCGTGTGGATTCGAACCCTGGTCGAGTCAAACCAATGACTTAAAACTTTATACTTGTCGCTTCCTAGCCTGGCACTCAGCATTATTAGGACAGGGCAAGGACTGGTTGGCTCAGTGTCAGGATAATGTGATTGAGTGGGATATCAGGTCATGGTGCTGGCGGTTTGGTCTCCCAGTGGGGCAGCACTATAAAGTAGCCATGAGTGCGCACTGTCACAAGTCCTTAGCCATCCTGATATGACCATAGATGTTGCTAGGACGTGACACAACAACAAACAAACAAACTGATAGAGGCTCCGTAGACTAGCCAATTCGGAAATAGATGAATATGAATAACAGTTGTCAAAGTTTTAACATGCTTGCGAAAATTAATTTTGCATGCTTGCACTTCAAATATCTAAAGAGTTAGAAATTTAAAACAAAAACTACTTAAAGCTAAAGTTAGGTGGATTATAATGATGAACTTTATTTATTTAGTGCTGGAGGGGTCGCTAAACAATCAAACTAATGTATTTATCCCTTTTTTTTAAATGGCCAGAAACCCAAAACCATCAGACTGTACAATTCTAAGTTTGTAAATCATTGGCTTCACCCGGCCGAATTCGAACCCACAACCATCAGCACACGAAGGCAGCCGACGCTCGTACCGATTCTGGCATCTTGCCCAGTTTTCTGTGGATAGTAATAGAGCCTACGTACCTGTGTGACCTTTCTTTGTGAGTGTCGCTTCTCTTCTCGATTTTACTTCTTCCCAGGAAATGGCTTGTTCCGCGATTACTTCACGCATACGTGGACACGCTTCGGGGTGTGTGGCTTCCGTTCACTTTTACTATTGGCAACAACTTCAACTGTTCTGGAAACATGAGCTGAATTAGTTACTCCATAGCCCTGAGCCAAAGACCCTAAAATACTAAGAGAGCTCACTCCCTATCTCTCCCATGGTAATGTAAATTTTGCAGTGCCACCTTGTGGTGGGTTTGATCAGGCCGGCTGCTGGTTGGTGTTTCACATGTAAAGACATACAATTATATTATACATGAGATAGGTAAGTATGAATACGCATCAATATGAAATTGCTATGAACAAATACACATCAGCATCAGCATCATCATCATCATCGCCATCATCACATATCTTTCACATTCATATATACATTTATGCATATAATATAGCAACTCTTTAACCAAGAGAACAGCCAGTGCACCATGTGGTGGGTTTGATCATTTTGATTACACAGTACAGGCTGAGTGAGCCGTCTTAGTATTATAGGGTCTTTGTGGTGTTCTCTGTGGCGGAGTGGTTAGAGTGTCTGACATTTTTCTAGGTCGGACTCCTAATCGAAAGGTCAGTGGTTTGATTCCCTGTGCCCCCACCTCTGCCAATTTGGATTTCCACCGCTGTGTATAACTTACAGCGTCATCAAAGGCCAGTTGCTCTCATACCATGTCTATGTGGTGTGGGAGGTTGAAAATCCCTTGGGTCAGTAAAAGTGTAGGCTTGGGCTTTCTATTTGTGTATTTGTTCATAGCAATTTCATATTGATGCGTATTCATACTTACCTATGTCATGTATAATATAATTGTATGTGTTTACATGTGAAACACCAACCAGCAGCCAGGCTGATCAAACCCACCACAAGGTGGCACTGCAAGATTTACATTACCATGGGAGAGATAGGGAGTGAGGCGTCTTAGTATTATAGGGTCTTTGGTATTGTGGTTGATTTGTGGCTGTTTACAGATTCATATAGTTAGGGATATTCTTCAGATACCAGCGCCCTATGCTCACCTCTAATTTGACCATGATTCATGGCTGTATCTCTTACCTTCTGTGAAATGATTCACCCGCCTCCGAATAGTTGGTTGGCTGTTGGAGGTTTATGTCCTGGCAACATCTGCCAGGATATATCACAGATTGTAAATCTGTTGGTGCTTTTAAAAAAGGTCTTAAGACACATTTGTTTAAATCTGCTTTTAACTAGGTGAAATGTATTTTCCTGTATATTTGTTTGTTATGTAAACTGCCTGAGAACGGCTTGCTGGATCGGGCGCTATATAAATGTTTTATTATTATTATTATCTAAGGTCATATCAGAACGGGTATCGACTTGTGACAGTGCACACTCATGGTGACTTTATAGTGCTGCCCCACTGGGAGACCAGGCCACCAGTGCCATGACCTGATATCCCACTCAGTCACATTATCCTGACACTGAGCCAACCAGTACATGCCAGGAAATCGCATTTCAGGATATCTAAATCTAAAAAATGTCCGGGAGAGAATGCGCCCAGACCTCCCTCACTAGCTCGTGCTCAAAACGCACTCAGGCAATGCACTTTGGCGCTTGTAGCTTGGTTGGTTGTTGGGATTTTAAGTCCTGGCAACATGTAAGGTCATATCAGGACAGGTATCAACTTGTGACAGTGCACACTCATGGCAACTTTATAATGCTGCCCCACCAGGAGACAAGGTCGCTAGCACCATGAGCTGATATCCCGCTCAGTCACATTATCCTGACACTGAGCCTACCAGTCCTTGCTCCATCCTGCCGGGTGCCTGGGTAGGAAGCGACAAGAATACATTTGTAAGTCATTCGTTTGACTTGACCAGAGTTCGAACCCATGGGTCCGAAACCCACGATCTACCAAAATGGGAGACAGACGCCCAACTCATTCGGCCATCCCGTCTGGTTCGGTCTCCGAATAGACCACATGTCTTACTGTTAGCAGGGGCACAAATGTGGACGTCACTCTCCTAGCATTGGAACTGCAAATCTATTAGTCTTACTTTTGCTGACTATTGGCATGGTGAGAGGGTGCATATGGGTCACTCTCCTGAAAACTGGCCAGAAGTGTCACATGGAGAGTTAAAATCTAATATTTGAATTTTTTACATTTGTTGGTTGCCAATGAAAGCTGGAAACCTCCCCTTTACATCTATGTAAAATATAAATTGATAAGATGAAAAATAAAGGTGTAGTCCATGATTAAGCTATGTCTTATGGCAGTATAACATGTGTGTCACACGTGTAACAGATGTTTAGGACACCACACAGTCTGCTTAATAAAAATCTAATCAGAATTTAATAATAATATCATACTTAGAAGCATATTAATCATGGTATAATATACAGAAATATGGAGTGCTTATATTGATAAAAACAAAGTTATTCCCAGCCATGCTTTATTCACTGAATAATTAGTGTACAATATTTGTGTGGCATCCAGACACCACCGGTTACACATTTGACGGAAATTTGTAATGTTATTTCTGAAGACATCAAATAATTTTTTTTAAATTTAAGCATGCATACATGTTAAGAAATACTTCCTTTTTGATTTAGGAACTGTTTTATTTGATATATCAATGCAATACAAGATGTTAATAAGGATTCAACCATGTCCCATATGTCATGTTACAAATGGCTGACTGTAAAATGGGTTTTGTTGGTACAAAAACACTTCATAACTAAAAGGACCAAAGTTGCACACAGTTTATTTTATTTCCCTTAGTTCTTTCATCAAATCTGAACATGAATATGAAAAGTATAAGGAAAAAAATAAGTTGGAATTGTTGTTAATGATGTTTTGAAATCCCATCCCATTCTGACCAGTTTTCAGGAGAGTGACCCATTTCACTCTCCTATCTTTGAAACTGAAAATCTGTTTCTATTGGCATTGGTAGCAGTGCACATTTCATTATCCGAACGTTGAAACTGAAAATCTGTTGCTATTGGTATTGGTCAGATTGTGCTTTTGTGTATTTCACTCTCCTATGACTGATAGTGCAAAGGTCTTATTATTGGTATTGGTGAGTGTGTATTTCACTCTCCTAGCGTTGAAACTGCAAATCTTTTACTGTTGGCATTGCTGATCGTGTGCTCTCCTGACATTGAAACTGCAAATGACATCTTATTGACTGCTTGTGTATTAAGTATGTTAGCAATGCTAGAGGGATTAATCTATTTCAGCAAATGCATTAAAAAAAATGTGGTAGTATGGTTTTCTGCTAAAGTGAAAATATGGTAATTTGCATATTACTAGGTACTGGAAGTGCCCTGTAAAAGTCCAGGAATGGTGCTTTTTTTCATCAATATTCACATGCTTGTAACTATTTCTGTATGTATATGATTTTGATGAAATTACATAACCTAGAACATCAACATATGTTCTATCGGATATTGTTGTTGGATTGAATATACAGTAAGTTTCTATTTAAGTAAACTCCATTACTGGTGTCAATGAAAACGAGTCTGAAAACAGGGTATCTTTAATGGGCTCACGCTTCCTTGCACTACATCGGAGAAAGCCATGGATGGTACCAGAAGAAGCACAATGACTAGGTCAAAAAGGTTAAATTCTGCAATTTAAATTATTTTCAAAGTTTAAAGCCCATCTAGTGAATTAAAAAATAGCTTAGGCCTACACCTAATAAGGTTTGATATGGATAGATAGACAATTTGATTCCCTTTCCAATGATACCAATCTTAGCATAGTGCTAGTTAGTGCAAGGAGCCGCAGAGAGAATATTGACACCAACCTGTTTGGGTCTTTGCTGACCACACTAGTTTCACAATGGTGACACCCATGTAGAAACAGGTATATGACATTGATGTCTATTGAGATATATCAAAGAATATATAATCTAATAATGGGCCAAATGTGGGGAAGATCCAACCATTGCTCTAGCCACAGTGAATATATAAAGATTTATTTAAATCAATATTTTTGGTTTCAGACACTTTTAATTTTGTTTACCATCAAAATACAGCTTTTGATATCTTAGCTAAATTATTGTCATAGCTAATATGCCTTACTTCCATCTGCTATGTCTGCACAATTTTAAGAAGATCCACTTATTGGATGACCCACAGTGAGTGTTCAAAGCTTGATGAACAAATCTTAATTTTTTTATTTTGTACACTTTTCTTTTTGTAAGTGCAATCAAAATGCACTTTTTGTATTTCTAGACAGAATATTAGTATGACAATGTGTATTACCTCCAGATGGTGTGCACTGTAAATGTATATGAAGTTTAACCAATTGCTTAAGATACAATGAACATTTAAAGATTCATTAAATTGATATATTTGGTTTTCCAACAATTTGTCTTTATATGTTCAATCAAAATTCAATATTTTCCATACTTTTGGATATAATATTGATATCAATAATATCTATGAGTCTCAGTGAATGGTTACTCTAATACTGTGCCAAATATGAGGAAGATTCAAAAGATTGCTTTGCTGCAATTAGCTTTCAATGGTTGAAATGTTGAAAACAATTCACTTACAGATGCTGTTTACATGCAAACAATTACACTTTTTGACATTTTAGGATGTAAATATCTTTTGATTCTCTGAATATAGAGCAGTGAAAGAAAATAGGGTGTTACACTGTTATGAATAGGTGAACTATTTAGCATTTATTCAGTCTTGTTGCAGTTTTCCAAGAAAATATCATGCTTTGAAAATGGCTATTTGGCCAAATCAGGATGATTTTTTAGTTATGAATTGCACTTTTTGACATTGTCTTATTAAAAATCTGCTTTACTAATTGATTTAGCAATTGACAATTTAAATTCCTTTATATATGTACAATGGAAATTGGTTAGCAGATCATCCTTCCACCTTTTGTTTTAGTTGGTCAAAGTTCCACCTTTAATTCAAAATGAATACATTTTTATATATTTAATCTTACAAAATTATTAGCTCCAGAATAATACTATAATTATATAGCCAAACTGTTTTTGGATTTGGGTTTCTAATTTCAATGTCTACAGGAAGGAAAAAAAATATTGGACCATAGGCATATTTTTAAATTTTGCTGCCGGTTCCTAATATTACGGTTAAAATAAGGTTTTCAAAAGGTTTTCAACTAAATCTAAGAATGACTTTTATTTCAACTCTGACATGCACAACATGTAAATCTTCATATGAACGTGCTATATTTGGAATCTGCTATATTTGGAATGTCTTCTGCTATTATTTAGAATGCTTTTTTCTCTAATAAAGTTGAATGTTTTCGCTTTTGGCTTCAATGTCACATATGTGGTAAAAGGTTTCTGAGAAGGGCCCAAATATGAAGTCATTTTTTTTTTTTGGTAAATATGTTTATTCTGCTGAATAAGTCTTTTGTCAGTGCCGAAGCACTGGTCTTCCAGCCATTTTTCAATTCAGGGTTATCTACACAAAAGGTATATAGAATAAGGTGTACAGTACTTGTTGAATAGACAATTTGCACCATGTAACACAATGACATTCTGAAATCCAAAAGTTCCATAACAATATGGTACAGTAGTGTCATATAACCAGATCAATATTAGTCAGATCAATGTGAGTATTTACATAGTATTTAGAATATAAGCAGAAGTTATCTTCTGTATTCAGTTGGTAAATTTGTACTAAGTTTGAATGTTCAGTTGCAGTTAGGCAAGCGGTAAATAAATGTTGGTTTGTTAGGAAAATTCTAGTGTAACTCTAATGTTGCTAGTTATGTGAGTTTATGAATTATGTTGTTTATGAATTATGTGAGTTTATGAATTATGTTGTATGCTAATAGAACTGAATGCGGTCTTTTAATTAAATATTTTGGCGGAAGCCATGGAGTTGGTCGCTGGGTGCGTCTCCATGTCTAAAGGCTCTGTCACACATCACCGGATTGGGGAAACGGAAAGAAACCAAACAAAGTCTGTTGATATCCGGCAAAGTCCGGTTTCCATCCCTTGCATATTCATTGATATCCGTTGATATCCGGCCCAATCCGTTACAAATTTTGAGCATGCACAAAACTTGTAACCGATTGCGCCGGACTAAACTACGCGGTTATTATCCGTTACTGTCCGTTCGCCATCCGGTACATATCCATTGCATGTCCGTTACCCGTCCATTACCCGTCTGTTACATACTTGACACATTTCAAGTCCGAATAACACCGGACTAGAATATTCTTTGTCCGGTTCTGGACATTGCTCAATCCGCCATAGTGTGACAAGCACTTTACGGGCGGTCCTCGTTTTGTGGTCTCTTTAGAGGTTATAGCTCTTCCCGGTAATGGTCGCACGGGGCCCTGTTAAAAGGTGGCGCCACCTGCCTTCAACGCCCGGTACTAGTAGTGCCGGTCGTTGAAGCCAGGTGGCGCACTGTGGGAACCATTACACGTCGTTACCACCTGTTTCTTTCACAGTGCGGATTATCTTAATAAAAGAAAATGCCGGCAACAAATAAGTATTCCCATTCATAAAAGTAATATATTTCAGCTCTGTGGTTTTTCATATTGCCCACACACCCCCAACACGAGAAAAAAAACACCCAAAACACCACATAGGCCTACATATAATTGTACAAATGCTCACGCTGAATGCTTGATCCTGACTCGATACACCACAACCACTTAACAATATGTTATTGTGCTTAAAATGTAGTAGAGGGCAGCCCAGTCGGGGTCTGCCCTGTGGCTAGCCTGCCGCCACCTAGCGCAGTTCAGTGTAACTGCGTAGGTGCGCGGCATAGTCTCCGCGTGGTAGTAGGGCTCATGTACAGACTACTACACTATGGCTGGAAAACTAGTGTCTTGTGAATGAAGAATTGTTTGTTTGTTGTTGTTTTACATCCTAGCAAAATCTAAGGTCATATCAGGAGGGGTACCGACTTGTGACAGTGTGCACTCATGGTGACTTTATAGTGCTGCCCCACTGGGAAATCAGGCCGCCGGCACCATGACCCGATGTCCCACTCAGTTACATTATCCTGACACTGAGCTAACCAGTCCTTGCTCTATCCTATAATGCTGAGCGCCAGGCTAGGAAGCGACAAGTACCAATTTTAAAGTCATTGGTTTGACTCGACCGGGAACCAAACTCCCGACCTTCCACATGTGAGGCCCACGCTTTACCGATTAGGCCACCGCGGCCGGTTGTCAATAAAGAAAGATTGTATTCAGATGAATAAAAATTGCTTGCCAAAACCCCAAAATGACTATCGATAATCCACATACAGTACAACCCAGTTAGACCAAGCTCGGTTAAACCAAATGATCGGTTGATCCAAACTTTTTTCAGCGGCCTGGCAAAATACTACCATTTATCATATAGAAAAGTTGGTTAACCAAAGTTGGTTAATCCAAAGTATCAGTTAATCCAAACAAAATTGTCGGCCCCAGCCCACTTCCGGAACAGTTAAACCAAACTTTCATGTGGTTTTAAGGTCGTCTGAGACTTTTTTATATGATAAATGGTAGTATTTTGCCCGGTCGGATTAAGCGATCGTTTTATTTAACCGAGGTCGTTTAATGGGGTTAAACTGTATATACATAAAAAACAATAATCATAGTGTCCACCTACATTGTACATTCTTAATGCACCCCGTTTTTTCCAAAGCCAAGTCAAACTCAAAGCTCGGTTAAACCAATGATCAGTTAATCCAAACAAATTTCTACGGTCCCTTCAAGTTTGGTTTAACGGGGTTATACTGTATACAGAAACAGAGTACAAGTCATAAGGGATCCGGAGGCCATTCAGCATGAACCAGTCAGACAAACACAGAGTGTGCCGACAACACAGAGAAATCTAAATAACACAGCTAATCTAACTAGGTCAGGTCAAACGATTAGGCCGGCGGACAGGCTAGACCTCTAAAGTTAGACCGCTGCGAGCTGTAATCACACATTGAACTATATGCATGCTAATATTAAGGTTATTGCTTTCAGAAGACGTTCATTATATTTCAATGTATACATAATGTTGTAGGGAGGCTAAGCAGCCAGACAATAACCCAAAGGACATGAGTGAATGGGTACATTTGGACATTGGCTGACCTCTGATCGAAAGCTAAGTATTTACGGTGTTATTTCATCATTACTGTATTATTGTATTTTAAACCTGTAAACCCGATGTGAATGTGACAATTTTAAAGATATTGCATATCTCAAAAAGACTTGTGAAGGGGTGATGTAATATATGCATAAAAGACATCCAGGCACGAGTGGAGAACAAAGGAATATGTAAATGAGATGACGTCAGAGGTAAAGGGTGCCGGTGGTTCAGGGCCCTGGATGGTGAATAAAGAATTCAGTATCCAGAAGTCAAAGTGTTCAGACGTCGTACTTTGACAGTTAGTATGCTAACCGTGGAATGGCAAGAAATTAGGTGGGTTTAAATCCTGCCCTAGGTGCAATATTTCCCATTTTCACCACCCTCACGACAACATGTTATAAATTGGGTTTCACCATCAGTCCATACGGATGCTAATTTATGGGTCATTGTGACGCCGTGGAGCTCACCAGAGTGTCCAGGTCATGTAGTAGTCATTGTGACAGTGAGGGAAGTAACAATGTGTATTCCTAGGTAATGTCCACTGACCAGTACCCCGGTGTTGCAGTTTCCGCAGCACACCAGTTTCCGAGGGACACATCCATTCAAATGCATTGTCAATGGCCGTGAGCAAATCTTCATACAGAAGAAGTGAAATATCTCTACAACCACACCACTTAGAAACAAATCCCTTGGTACACATATAGAAAACATGTGTACCAAAACGATTATATTAAATTGATAAGGGTAGGCTTCTGCATTTCTATTTTAATTTTGAATAAAACTAATGTTTTGCACTGCGCATACCGTCAAACTCAAGGCATTGTCAATGGTCATGAGCAATCTTCATACAGAAAATACAGCAAAAGTGAAATATCTCTAAAACCACACCACCTAGAAACAAATCGCTTGGTACACATATAAAAAACATCTTTACCAAAAACATTATATTAAATTTATAAGGTTAGTGGCGATGCTGTTCGATTTTGATGCATGTGCAGAAGCGATGTGTCCCTCGCAACCTGGTGTGCCGCTGAAACTGCAACACCGGAGAAAGACTGAAGCTAGCTTGGTTGCCCGCCAGTCACGTAGACTTTAGACTTGGCACAGAGCATCACGTCATCGGGACCAGTGTAGCTGTTCCTCCACACATGCACTACTCTACGGTGGGGTCGTCAAGGCGTTAAGCCCATAAGCCTAATTTACGGTTATTTTGTGCAATAATATGTACCGGCATCTCACTTTGAGAGTTTTATTTGAATCATGTATGTTTGGTCGTAATGCGAAGCATTTCGTTTGATGCGAGGGAAGGGAGAGCGACTCACCCCCCCCCCCCCCTCTACCCGTGCCTTCACCCAGCATTCGTGCCTCGCGCGACGCCCGCTGCTCACCCTCGCCCTCCCCCGGCCCTGAGCGACTCACGCCTCTCCTGCCACTGCTCACTTTCCCCCTTATAAGGCCGCCCGCCGCCCTCCCTCAGGCACTCAGCCTCCAGCCGCCTTCCAGCTCTCTGCCCTCTTCTTCTTTGGCTCTACTCCACCTCGGACCGCTGCTCCTCTGCTGACCCTGCACCATGCCCGGCCGCGGCAAAGGGAAGAGTCGGAGAAACTCCAAGACCTCCGGGATGGCCACACCAGGACCCTCCTCGGGCTCCCCGGGTAGCCCCGTCCCCTGTACGGCCCCGACCTCCCCGGCAGCACCCTCGGGCCAGCCCAGCAGCGAGACGGCCCTCCTCATCGAGGCCATCACCCGCCTCACCAGACGCATGGACAGAGACCTGGACGACAGGGGGGAGCCCCGAGGGGCCCCGCGGAGCCCCCCGCCCACGCCGAGGCGGGAGCCCGCCTGCAGCCTGCACCACGTCCCGGCGCCTCGGGCGTACGCCGCAGCCGGGAGCCGGCCGCCGCCTCCACCTCAAGCGACTCAGCCCGGAGGCCCGCACCTACAGTACCAGGGCTACACCCGCGCCCACGCCAGCTCAGCACCACCGCCCACCTACCGCCAGGATCCCGAGGAGTACAGCCCGGCATCCGCGGCCGACGCGGTCCGCGAGATCCTCGCATCCGCCGAGGCGCATCGCACCGTGCGCCGCCGAGGGATCCCAGCCGATTACCTCTTCCCTTGCGACCTCGTGGAGAGGGGTGCGGGGCGCAAGGCAGTCAAGCTCGGAGAAGCAACCAAGGACGAGTACAGCCTCGCCCTCCTCTCCATGGTCAACCACCCATCCTTCCCGGATCACTCCCTCCAGGGCCTACACCAACACCACCTCACCCTCATGAGAGACGTCCTCATCCACCCCTGGCCGACCGTCCGCCGGTACTCGGAGACTATCTTTTCCTGGATCGCTAACGGAAGGCTCCCCCAGGGGTGGCATGACCCTGTGGCCCTCAACGCGCTCAGGGTCGACTCCCTCACCATGCCCACCACCCCGGCAACACCAGCTCCCCGAGGCGACGATGGGGCCCGAGGCGCACACCTGCCCCGGCAGCAAGCCGACACCCGCACCGCCTACGATAGGCACGCTCACGGGGCTCCATGCTCCGCTTGGAATCGCGATCCCGCCTCGTGCGATCGGGCACCCCTCGGAGAGGCTCACGGCGAGGTGGGAGACAGGCACCGGCACGTCTGTGCGTATTGTGCCAACGTGCGGCGCATATTAACAATGCACAGCGAGGCCGGATGCCGCACCAAGCAAGCCCGTGAGCGCCAGACCCCGGCCGCCTCGGCGGATTTTTGATCCGCCGGCCTCCCCCCGGCTGACCCGGGGGGCCTAGCCCAGCGCCTCACCCCAACCATTCCCGACAGCCCCGCGACTTCCACCGACGGCCTCCCAGCGAACACCGATCGAAACGCCGCCCAGAAGAAGCCGAGGATCATCACCTCGCACCTCACACCTCAGACGACTCAGCCCAGCCTCACGAGAGACCCACCCAGCCCAGCCCTGAGGAGTTCGCTGCCCCCCTGCTCGACCCTCGCCGGACCTCCTCCCCCCGGGCCTCAGGAGCGGGCCTCCCTTTTTTGGCCGCCCGCTCCCCTTCCACGTAGGCCCCGGACCCTCCTCTCAACCAGGCCTGCCTCTCCGGGCCCCGCCTCGGGCGCCCCGCGCCCCCGCCTCGGGCGCGCCTCGAGCCCTCTCCTTACTCTTTGGCGGAGGGCTCCTCGGCCCCCCCTCTACCAACTCTGACACTGCTCCTTCTGAGCCCCTCCTCTATTTATCCTCTGCTCCTCATGAGCCCCTTACTGTATTGCTCCTCACGAGCCTGTTGCTCCTCATGAGCCCCTCTTATTGCTCTCTGCCTCCTCAGCCTGTGTTACCTCCTCTGTTGCCCTGCTTGTACCGTTTACCTTACATTTCTCATATGTTTTTGTTCCTTCTCACTGTTCTCTGTATTTGCCCGAGGCGTCACAATAAACGCCTCAGTTCTCCCACATCCGCCTCTGTTCTTCCTTCTCGCGCATCGGTCGTAATGCGAAGCATTTCGTTTGATGCGAGGGAAGGGAGAGCGACTCACCCCCCCCCCCTCTACCCGGGCCTTCACCCAGCATTCGCGCCTCGCGCGATGCCCGCTGCTCACCCTCGCCCTCCCCCGGCCCTGAGCGACTCACGCCTCTCCTGCCACTGCTCACTTTCCCCCTTATAAGGCCGCCCGCCGGCCTCCCTCAGGCACTCAGCCTCCAGCCGCCTTCCAGCTCTCTGCCCTCTTCTTCTCCACCCACCCACCCAACTTTCCCTCCTGTACCCTCCCCCCTCTGCGGCGGAGGGCTCCTCAGCCCCCCCTCTACCAACTCTGACACTGCTCCTTCTGAGCCCCTCCTCTATTTATCCTCTGCTCCTCATGAGCCCCTTACTGTATTGCTCCTCATGAGCCTGTTGCTCCTCATGAGCCCCTCTTATTGCTCTCTGCCTCCTCAGCCTGTGTTACCTCCTCTGTTGCCCTGCTTGTACCGTTTACCTTACATTTCTCATATGTTTTTGTTCCTTCTCACTGTTCTCTGTATTTGCCCGAGGCGTCACACTAAACGCCTCAGTTTTCCCACATCCGCCTCTGTTCTTCCTTCTCGCGCATGTTTAGGGAATGTAATACAGTATAAGCCCGTTAAACCAAACTCGGTTAAACCAAATGATCGGTTAATCCAAACCTTTTTCGGTGGCCCGGCAAAATACTACCATTTGTCATATAAAAAAGTTGCTTAAACCAAAGTCGGTTAATCAAAAGTATCGGTTAATCCAAACAGAATTGTCGGCCCCAGGCCACTTCCGGTATAGCTAAACCAAACTTTCATGTGGTTTTAAGGTCAACTAAGACTTTTTTTATATGATAAATGGTAGTATTTTGCCAGGTCGCCGAAAAAAGTTTGGATTAACCGATCGTTTGATTTAACTGAGGTTGGTTTAATGAGGTTAAATTGTATATACATAAAAAACAATAATCATAGTGTCCACATACATTGCCAAACCCAAGTCAAAGTCAAAGCTCGGTTAAACCAATGATCGGTTAATCCAAACAAATTTCTAGGGTCCCTTCAAGTTTGCTTTAATGGGGTTATATTTGTTCAATCCCGAAATAGATGCCGGGATTGGTATATGTTATACGACTTGATGGCTTATGGGCTTAACACCTTGACGACTCCCCCGCAGAGTAGCGCACACTACGCGGAGGAACACCTACACTGGTGACAGTGAAGTGTTCCCCTGTGCAGTTTAGCTTGTTAGTTTAAAGCTGTGTTCACACACGGGCGTTAAGTCGCCTCAACTAGTTCGCCTCATCTAAGTCGCCTCACATTCGCCATGTGGACACTACGCTGAGGTGACTTAAGGCTAAGTCGCCTCATCTAGTTTGCTTCAAGTAAACCGCGTTGCGAGGTAGGTTATATGAAGCGATCTAACTTAAGTCGGCCCAACTTCCTAATGTGAACGGTATCGGTTTACTTGAAGCGGCTTAAGCACGTCACAGTCGAGACCTGAGTTTGTTGACTTTCCGGTAAATTTGCTTTATGAAACTGCTAGCTGTGCACAGATATTTTTTTCATCATTTATTTTTAGGGTTTCACTGCCCAGCAGAAGTTTTGACCGTTCCAAAACAATATGATTCAGTCGAAACAGATCTAGGTCGAACCCACACTCTCTCGTGCCGACATTGACTAACCGAAACTGGTGCTGGTTAGTATGGACTTGCTCATGCGCAGATATCGATTTCCGCCTTAAACCGCTCCGAGTGTGGACACGACACTAGTTCGCCTCATCTAGTTCGCCTTATCTAGTTCGGCCTAAACTTGCAGGTGTGAACACGGTTTAATTGTGTGTGGCTGTTTCACAACATGAATGTAGTGTTGCCTAATTCTTCTTAAATATTGCTTTTTTTGCTTTCCTTTTTAGTTTCTCTTGGTGAAATTATTTCTAGAGCTCATAATGTCAGTTGTTGCCCACTTGCCATTCAGCGTTAATTTAAAATAAAATCTGAAGCAATGAATATGCATGTTTTATACTATTTATTGATCCAATATAAATACATATAATAATAAGTTAGCATGTAGTATAACATATATACACATACCCAATGGGGTCAACAATACATGATAAATACCAGGCCAACACCCCGCCGTGAATATGGCCTATGCTGCCGACACGGCTTAAAGCAACCACCAATTAACCACGCCCCTGACAATGTTACAAAAATAAGAGAAATGCAACTCTATTTACTCATATTTACACAAGTATCAACAGTCAATAACAGCTGAAGCATACATAGCATCTGTTTGGTAGGTTATATCATATCTGCAATATTTGATAACATGACATAACGTTAACTAAGCTAGTGCCACATCTGAAGGACCTTAGTTATCCAGACAGACTCAGGAGACTCATGTTGCCAAGCTTCACATACAGAAGATTTTGTGGGGACATGATCAACACGTGGAAGTTCCTGAATGCTGAGTATAATGTGGATGAGGCCTTGTTATTCAGACGCATACAGGGAAGCAGTACCAGAGGTCACTCCAAGAAGCTTTTCAAGCCAAGCTACAACAGCTCACTCAGTGGGGCCTTCTTTTCACAGCAAGTGATAAACATGTGGAATGAGCTACCGGAAGAAGTGGTGGAAGCAGCTACCATAAATCAATTCAAGAATGCACTGGACAGGGCCTGAGCCAGGGAAACATTCCTGTACGATTTCGAGGCTGCATACCACTAGAGCTGAGAGCTACGAGCTTTGTGTAGGCTACCACAAGCCTGCATCAAAGAAGAGGATAATATTAATAATAATAATAATGACACAATATATGAGTGTATTGTTGGAATGTTTTGAATGGAATCCACTAAATACACATATGGGAAATTCCTGTGCCGACCTTTGAGATTTGATCAGCTGATTTACTATGTGTTCCTTCCATGAATATTTATTATAACCTTATGTAATATTCAAGTTCCAGAAATATCAGCCGAGGTGTAAAACATCAAAAAGTACCTCTGAGATATCCGGTCTAATGGGTCTGGACAGATCAGTCCATGCTTACTCTATTGGCACTTAAATTTGCATAGTCCGATGGTTTTGAGTTTCTGTCATTTTCTTAGATAAATATATTAGGTTGATCGGTATAATCTACTTTACTTTAGTCTGAAGTAACTTTGCTTTAAAATAATAAACTAGGAAGATATTTGAAGTGGAAACATGCCAAATTAATTTTGGCATGCTTGCCAAAACTGGAAACCCCATAAGCTTCAGCAGTACCAGGTTCTATTACATTGTCTTAGTATGCCCTTCTATGTAGCATCACAAGCTTAATAACTGCACCAGTGTCTAAGTTGACCATGTAGGTTCAAATCTAGATAAGGTTTTTAGTTTAGAAAATGGGATGCTTTCATCGGACGGACTATGCAACTCTAAAGTTGCATAGTCCGATGGTTTTGAGTTTCTGTCATTTTCTGAGCTACAGAGGCCTATATATCAGGTTGGTCATTATAATCTACCTCACTTTGAAGTGACTTTAATTTAAATGGGTAACTTTTTGGATATTTGAAGTGCAAACATACAAATATAATTTTGGCAAGCACACCAAAACTGACACCAAAGGCTTCTGCGGTAACCTGTTCTATTAAATTGCCTCAGTATTCCTTTCTATGTGGCAATATGTTTGATAAGTGCACCAGTATCTAAGGTAGATATGTAAAATCAAATCTAGATCAGTGTTTTGGTTTTGAAAATTTGATGCTTTTATCGGACTATGCAGCTTTAAATAATCCTATTCTGTGATATCCGGTATGGAAGAGATACATAGAAATAAACAGGTTATTAAAGTTGCACAGTCCGATGGGTTTTGAGTTTCTGTCATTTTCTGAGATAAACATATTAGGGTGATCGTTATAACCTACCCTACTTTCACTTGAAGTAACTTTTATTTTAAATAGCTAACTTTTGAGATATTTGAACTGCAAACAAGCAAAATTAGATTTGGCAAGCTTGCCAAAACTCTGACAGCATAGGTTTGTGCAATAATAGGTTCTATTAAATTGCCTCAGTGTTCCGTTCTATGTGGTGACAAATGTTTAACAAGTGCACCAGTATTTAAGGTAGATATGTAGAATCAAATTAAGATACTTGTTTTGGTTTTGAAAATGTGATGCTTCATCGGACTATGCAGCTTTAATTATAGCTGGGGAAAAGGGGCTTCCAGTTCATGTTCAGTTAAAGACAGTTCTCTGATCCTTTCTGTGGGGGGGGGGGATTGCCTGGAATCGTTGGTTCTTTATCACCATCGTCTATGAGTTGTAACTTATAAAGCCTGGTACACACCTCCCGTATACGATTCACGCGCTAAAACTGACTGCCTGATGGTACCCGTTAAAACCCGACCCGTCCCGTTTCCCGACTAAAACTGCCCGATTCATTTTCGAATCTTATAAAACCCAGTACACATCTCCCGTTTTGCGACAAAGTTTGAGTTTTAGTCGGTTTCAGTCTTTAGGTGTGTGACCCCCTCTCACACCAGAGCCTTCCGATTCGCTACTTAAAACTCAGGTTTAGCTTTTATACCGGAAGTGTGTATTGGGCTTAAGTCTAAACATGTGTGAGTTCTATTTCACAAAAAGAATCCTATAACATTCGGCTAGTTCCAAAGGGCCGTAACTTTAACTTGAAGGGCCTTTTTTCTTTGGCTAGGCCCTAAATAACTACCAGAGAATATACAATATATGAACCATACATGTGAATATGTAAATTTGGACTATCACTGCCCCTTTAAATGGGATGAACTGTCTTTTGTACACCACATAGATCACAGCTACATTGAGACTTAAGCACCAACTACTCCTGACTTATTGATACAATCACGATGATTTAATTAACCAGCAGGTTGGACCGGATTTTTCTTCCTTTTGTTTTCTTGAAGATTTATACTGTTTATCATGGATAAGTCTGAATAGACTTGTTTTCACCATTAGCCAGTTGGTCGATGGAAAGCCCAAGCCTACACTTTTACCAACCCAAGGGATTTTTAACCTCCCACATCACATAGACATGCCTTTGATGAGGCTGTAAGTTATGCACAGCAGTGGAAATTCAAATTGGCAGAGGGGATGGCACGGGGAATCAAACCATCAAACTTCAGATTAGGAGTCTGACCTAGAAAATGTCAGACACTCTAACCACTCTGCAACAGAGAACACAACATTTCTATGATTGCAAATAGAGCACCTGAGAAATGTGTGTGGATATAGTTATTGAGCTTTTGTTCACAGTGTGGCATCAACAACAATTAAGAAGCAAAGGTAAATACACTTCATGATTTATAACTCTAGTTACAACCTTAACCCACAAAAATATTTAATTAACCACACAATTTAGCAACATGGTCGGTGTCTGCAAAGAACTAAAAATAGGGTCCACAGGAAATGCTATAGTGAGGACAGGATTACGCTGATTGGTTCTTATCATTATTATATCACAAAAATAGGCAGCTACACAGATAAAAGAAATGCAGTTCAGACCTTCTAGCTTCATCTACAATGTGTATTTTCCAGGCAGATCAAATGACGAAGCCTGCATTTTATCGAAGCAAATGAGAGAAATGTGGTCTATTTTCATAATTACTACAATTTCATACTCTTGCAATCCTTCAGTTTCTCTAGTCTAGCGCTGTTTCTATTTTAATAACTAAAATACATTTACGTGATATACATATATATATATCACGTAAATGTATGTTAGTTATTACATTGGGGTTTCTCCATGGCAGCAATTTATGACATTTGTTAGCAAATTAACATAATAATGAATTTCAGTTTAATTTAGAAAACTAAGTAAGTTCGCTTTGCTCAATATGCCTCACACTGAGATCTGTCGCTTACTCCTCCATGCCGAGCCGTTTCCTGATAATCCTGGAGATGACTATGGCAGGCCGTTCATCCCACTTCAGGAGGGTCTCGTGAGGTGTGTCCACCTGGTCACCTTTCAGTCTATCCAGCAGTGTCACACAAGCCACGCCACCTGGTGGAAAAGGGAAGAAACGGGGCCATTAGGTACAACCTGTAGACTACATTCTAGCCAGACGCTCGGCATTACTAGGATAGGGCAAGGAGCAGTGGATTGAGGAAGACCAGTCGTCTGCGACTGAAATTTCCCCTGCTTAAACAACTAATGTACTAACAAAAACAAAAAAAAAGAGCATGCACAGTTGTTTTTTTTTAATTGAGGCTGTATTTATACTGTCCATAGCATGTAAGCCCGGGTAACCAGGCTTGTTTTCAATGCTGGCCAGCTGTAGTGTTGGTGTTGTCTTACCAAGCAGTAGCTGCTGATAAGTTATTTGATTGTCTGCATTTCAGTAGCAGATAGATCTGTTGGTACGTTTAGTAGCCTATGTTAGTATTTTTTTGGGCCCTCTTGGCATTGAATTTTTGTTCTATTCTTATTACTATGTTAGTTGTTTTCTTAGGGTTCTATGTTAGTGTTTAGGGGTTTTCTTGGGAAGAGTTTTCTGCTTTTTTCTACTTAATTCTATACTAGCCTATTTTATTTACATGTCCATAGGCCTGTACGTAATAGGTGGTTGAGTTATGTTTGTTTGAATTTGATTTGATTTATATTGTTGTTGGATATGTTATCTGGCTTTTATATTTCCAGTTATCCCGCCCTGGGCTGTCCAGTTTTTACTGTTTGTTGTTGTTTTACACTCTAGCAACATCTAAGGCCATATCAGGATGGGTACCGACTTCTGACAGTGCGCACTCATGGCGACTTTATAGTGCTTCCCCACTATGAGACCAGGCTACTGGCACCATGACCCGATATCCCACACAGTCACATTATCGTGACACGGTGCCAACCAGTCCTTGTCTTATCCTATTAATGCTGAGAGCCAGGCTAGGTAGTGACAAGTATCAATTTTATAAATCATTTGTTTGACTCGACTGCGATTCGAACTCCCGACCTTCCACACAGGAACCTGCGCTGTACCGATTCAGCCACCACGTCCAGTGTGTTCTTACTGTAAAGAGGGCTCTTTTCTCATACAGTTTGTTGACAATAATCAAATAGAAAATACATAGTAGCATGCAAATTAGATCTGATTTATTATATAGTTATGTACGTTATGGATACACATAATGTGCATGACATGTAGACAGATATAGATGCATACAGACAATAAATAGAATGAGGCCTGGATACTTTAAATGCAACTAGATTGTGTATATATATTTGTATATATTACATATACATCCTTACATTTAACCTCCACTGTTAAAACGTTCCCAGCTGGCAAAATTACGCTACATTTTGCGGCTTCATTTAACATCCACAATTATAAAGTATGATGTCGGTAAAATTAGACCACAATCTGAGGCCTTGCATTTAATGTCCGCAGTTATAAAGTTTGCTGTTGGTAAAATTAGACCACATTCTGAGGCCTTGCATTTAACGTCCGCAGTTATAAAGTTTGCTGTTCGTAAAATTAGACCACATTCTGAGCCCTTGCATTTAAATTAATGTTCGCAGTTATAAAGTTTGCTGTTGGTAAAATTAGACCACATTCTGAGGCCTTCCATTTAATGTCCGCAGTTATAAAGTTTGCTGTTGGTAAAATTAGATCACATTCTGCAGCCTTACATTTAACGTCCACAGTGATAAAGTTTGCTGTTGGTAAAAGTAGGTCACATTGTGAGGTCTTACATTTAACATCCATAGTTATAACTTTCACCGTTGATAAAAATATATCACATTGTGAGGCCTTACATTTTACATCCATGGTTATCAAATTTGCTCTCGCTAAAATGATGTCACATTTTGAGGCCTTACATTTAACTTCCACAGGTATAACGTTCACTGTTTGTAAAATTATATCACATTGTGAGGCCTTAAGTTTAATGTCCACAGTTATAAAATTTGCTTTCGCTAAAATGATGTCCCATTTTGAGGCCTTACATTTAACTTCCACAGTTATAACGTTAAATGTTGGCAAAATTAGGTAACATTAGGAGGTCTTACATTTAACTTCCACAGTTATAACTTTCACTGTTTGTAAAATTATATCACATTGTGAGGCCTTACATTTGATTCCCGCATGGTGACACATGGCAGCAAAACAAAGCGACTCCATTTCAATGTTGCGTACACCCTTGGCGTATGCCTCCTTTAAGAAGGCCATTTTTTCGTCCTCTGTGTAGTCACAGAAGGCACCGTCAAGACGTCCCTGGCCTGGCAACGAAGACACATAATTATATATATGTTAATGGACATATATCTGTGATGTATTTCACAACATTAAGATTCACAGATAAACAAATGTAGCAGGGTTCATACAGCTATTCGTCAACCAAATTTAAGGCCTTTTTAGGGCCTTTTTAGGTAAGAAATTCATCTATTAGGCTGAAAATATATGACATTGTAATGATTATATACATGTCAACTGTTTAGGGTCTTACTTCACCAGGTTTCTGTGTGCTATTTTTATAAAGCCAAAGAAGTATAGTAGCTATGATGATGTCAAACCAGAATATATTAGGCCAATGCCCAGAATCTAAGTATCATGATTCTGTCATTGGTCGATGTTTTGTTGATGCAGCTGGTAATGAAAACAAATGAAATCGCAGCTGCTTTCGAATCGGACTTTGATCAATCTAAAAATTAAAGGTGTTTTTTTGGCACATTTGGTCAATCTTCAATGCCTTTTCAAGGTATTTTCAAATTTAGGGCCATTTCAAGAGACACTTTCAAATTCAAGGCCCAGTATACTCCACTGAGACAACAAACAAACTCCGAATGTCATGTTGGTTGATTGTTGGAGTTTTACATCCTGGCAACACCTAAGGTCATATCAGGACATGTACCGACTTGTGACAGTGCACACTCATGGCGATTTTATATTGATGTCCCACTGGAAGACCACGCTGTCGGTACCATAACCTGATATCCCACCCAGTCACATTATCCTGACACTGATTCAACCAGTCCTTTCCCTATTGGAGTATCCTCATAATGCCGAGCTGCTGGCTAGGAAGTGACAAGTATCAATTTTTAAGTAATTTGTTTGACTTAACCAGTGTTCGAACCTGAACCTGACTGGTCCCGAATGTAATGTTCTTAGTTAGTGGTGATTGCTTAATGCCGAAATGTATGAATGACGTCATGGGTGGGATTCCCTTATATGGTTCCCCACATGACCAAATATGGTTCTCCGCAGACCGGAGAACACCGGGGAACCCCTTTAGGTTGACCTTGCGCACTCACCATTATGGCCCTCTCCCTCCACATATTCAGTTACACAAACTGAAAAAGGTGACCTTGGAGAGCATACAATTCCAGTCTCAGCAGCATATACCAAGTCCCTTTAACAGAGTGCTTTTAATGTATTATCAGGAGACCTGGTAATGCACTGTATGATAAAACCAAAGTACAACATTTTTACAACATGGATGTTGAAGGATGTGAATTTTCATTAAACCTGACACACTTTAAAGAACAATAGATCACAAACAATAAACAATAAATCACTCTAAGTAAGCAGTGTCACTGGCTTATGAATCATTGATAAGGTATTTGGCATTCCAGGATTATACGCAATTATATCTTCACTGTGGCAGTGGGGTTCTCTGTGGCAGAGTGGTTAGAGTGTCTGACTTTTTTTCTAGGTCAGACTCCTAATCTGAGGGTCGGCGGTTCAATTCCCCGTGCCCCCAGCTCTGCCAATTTGGATTTCCACCGCTGTGTATAACTTAGAGCGTCATCAAAGGCCAGTTGCTCTCATACCATGTCTATGTGGTGTGGGAGGTTAAAAATCCCTTGGGTCGGTAAAAGTGTAGGCTCGGGCTTTCTATCGACCAGCAGTGGAATGGGGAAGATCAGTCCTCTGTGACTGGGATTTCTCCTGCTTGGGACAACTAATGTACCAACAAACAAACAAAAAAATTAGAGACAAATAAGTGTTCACAATTCCTGTCTACAATTCGCTATATTCGCTATATACTTAAGACATTTAATGAACATAAAATGACATCAAGTAAAAACATTTCATAAAAATCAAAATGAGTTAATAGCTTTATAATCAACCTGAGTGCAAATGAGTAGAGAGTGAGAGTGTATCTCCAAATGAAGAGCTCTTTTCCTAAACGTGATAAGCGCCAATAAAAAAAAAAGAGTTTGCAATGCCAATGCCAAGTTCGTAGATCATGTTTTGGAAAAGAACTCTTCACATATAGATATATATATATATATATTTATATATGTGCACTATAATCCATTATGGGAATATAAACAAGGACACTATCTATCTTCAGTTCCCTATGTAATAGTATATCACTGTATCCTATCTAACTGACTCTGTGTCGTATGGCCAGGGCCACACTGGTGCCACCTATGAGGGGCTTTAGGCACTGTATGCCAGCTGCATCTGGCCGCTATCACCTATAGGCCCATTGGGCGGTCAATTTTAACTTTAGGTGGGCATTTAATATATCTCCGCCAGAGAATATATATATATGATGTATAGGCATTATGCAAGTATAAAGGCGTGGAAGGGAATTATTATTATTAATTGTTTGATTCATTATCTACCAACCACTATTCTCAATGTATTCACTCGTTATCCTACATGCTGGTACTGGTGGCGCCACCATCGGCCCCGACCTTAACTACTGGCGCTTCCATTGTCATTTGTGCCTGAGAATCTTTTCTGAGAGCTCTATAAATATTATGAAGAGCACTTTTCCAAAACACGATCTACGAACTTGGCATTGGCATTGGCATTGCAAACTCATATTTTGGATTGGCACTTATTGCATTTTGAAAAAGAGCTCTTACAAATTCTTTATGAAAATTCTTTATGAAACTTACCCTCATAGAAGTCAAGTGTACACATGGTCTTGCCCTTGACAATTTTAAACTCGTCGTCCTGGTGTGCCTGAGCAAGCATCTCCTCTAATATCTCCTTGTCCATGATGGCCGGACGCTTTACTATCTTGCCAAGGATCGCCTGAAACAGTGGAAGATCACGTGACTTTAATTGGTTGGTTGCAGGAGTTTTACATCCTTGCAACATCTAAGGTTCTATCAGGATGGGTACCTATTGACTTGTGACAATGCGAACTCATTGCAACTTGAATAGTGCTTCCCCACTGATAAATCAGGCCGCCGGCACCATGACATGATATCGCACTCCATCACATTATCCTGACACTGAGTTAACCAGTCATTGCCCTATCCTATTATTGCCGAGCGCCAAGTTATGAAGAGACAAGTACCCATTTTATAAGTTGCTGGTTTGACTCGACCGGGAATCGAACTCCCGACTACCAGCACTGGAGACACACGCTAATTAGATGACTTTAATGTTATCTGAAGACACCATATGCAATCTACTACACTCTAGAAATCAACTATGAAGAGACCAGATGGGATGGCCAAATGAGTTGGAGCGTCCGTCTCCCGTGCTGGTAGATCGTGGGGTCATGGGGTCGAACCTTGGTCGAGTCAAACCAATGACTTGAAAATTGGTGCTTGTCGCTTCCTAGCCAGGCGCTCGGCATTATTAGGACATGGCAAGGGCTGGTGTGCTCAGTGTCAGGATAATGTGACTGAGTGGGATACCAGGTCATGGTGCCAGTGGACTGGTTTCCCAGTGGGGCAGCACTATAAAGTCGCCATGAGTGCGCACTGTCACAAGTCGGTACCCATCCTGATATGACCTTAGATGTTGCTAGGACGTAAAACAACAACAAACAAACTATGCACTTTGCTACTAGACACTTTGTTACTAAGTAATCTACTGCACACTTTGCTACTAGGCAATCTACTATGCATTTTACTACTAAGTAATCTATTGCACACTTTGCTACTAGGCAATCTACTATGCACTTTGCGACGACCTAGTAGCAAAGTGTGCAGTAGATTACTTAGTCAGAAAGCGCATACATTGTTTAGCCGTTCTATTCCTTTAGTTCAATTAATATACCATGGATTCCCTGTGCCTACTGCTGGCTGCCACCGTCTCTCCTTCTTCGTAGCCATTTCATGTTTTTGTTAATATAATCCCGCCCGAGTGCCAACACCCTATGTACTACATGTTTGCGGGCTCTACCCCCCCTCCCGCCTCTGATGTGTATTAATTACCATTACTCCTCCGCTCCCATAGCTAAGGCCGACGGTATACTCCACCGCTGATGTCACTTGTAAACACCCGAGATATTACCTATTATTATTATTTTCGGTATTAAGGAGGTGGTTACTAGTTCCAAGAAGAGGGTTATGCTACACTCTGCGATGTCTACATCACTCGCTCATCTGCGCAGAAGCCCAATAGTAATAGATATTATAATACTTGTCACAAAAAAAAAGGAAAATAATGAACCATTATTAGGGAGTTGACCACGATGTGGGTTCGTCTTGGTGAGCAGCCCGTATTTCCATATGCGGGTTGCTCAAACCAAGCCCGCGCCAGCCACAGCTCGATTATAGTCTTGCCCACTTCAATTGCTTAGTCACAAAGAATTGATACTTGTCGCTACCTAGCATGGCGTTTGGCATTACTAGGAGAGGGCAAGAACTGGTTAGATCAGTATCAGGATAATGTGACTGAGACAGGTGAGAGTGAAATCAGGTCATGGTGCTGGTGGCCTGGTCTCTCAGTGGGGCAGCACTATAAAGTCGCCATGATTGCGCATTGTCACAAGTCAATACCCGACCTTATATGACCATAGATGTTGCTAGGACGTAAAACTCCAACAAACAAACATAATATGCAGTAATGGATAGTATCTGTTGTAATTCTTACTAACAAGACGGTACATACCAGTTCATAGTTGGGTTGGAATAGAGCATCTACAGTGCCTTCTGAAACTACCACAGTCCCAGGCTCCAGACCTACAGAAAAAGACGATCTTATTACATGAATATAATTATACTTTGTAAATTGCAGGAATCAATTAATTGTGATCCCGGTTGAGGCAAACCAATGACTTACAAAATTAATACTTTTCACTACCTAGCCTGATGCTCGGCATTATTAGGATAGGGAAAGGACTGGTTAGCTCAGTATAAGGACCATGTGACTGAGTGGGATATTGGGTCATAGTGCTGGTGCTGGTGGCTTCCTGGTCTCCCAGTGGGGCAGCACTTGTTTCACCAAGAACTTAAAGCTGCACAATCCGACGAAGGCATGATATTGTTAAAACTAAAATGCCTGCTTAGATTTTCCCTAGATATATCCAACTTAGGTTCTGGCTCACTCATTGAATATTTTGCAGAGGCACTCTGGGATGCCTGTGCAATGCTTCTACATTCAAAAATTGGTAAGCAATGCTATGTCCATCATTTCGGTGTGCATGCCAAAATTAATTTGCTATGCTTTCACCTTAGGGTATGCAGGGATTGCAATACCTCAAGTATTGCAATACCTCAGGGAGTTTGACGCCCCTGCCCTGCAGAGTTGTAAACCACTGCCTTGTGGTAGAGGTTCTTGAAAGAACCGAAGGCTAAGGGAGCAAACCCTGAACAGAAAACCATGTCACTGTGGCAGCATCAAGGGCGGTTGATGTATGGAACTCCCAACATCTCCCGACCAGCCACTGCAGGGACAAATTGTTTTGTGCCTGTCTGGACATGTTCTTGACGGTGTGAGACCTCTATTTACTCCCCGAGAGAGTGCCGCTGGTAACCTGCAAAAACCAGCAGCACTTCAACACTTTTGCAGGCAGCTTTCATGATATGACCATCAAGAGAAACCTGAAGCTGAGACATTAAGACCGACTCATGGACATCACTTCTCACAGCAGAGAACTAAATGGAGAGCGGCAGTCAAGTAATGAAAGCAGTCTTTGTCGCATCGCGACTGACAGCATGATGATGATGATGCTTTCACTTCAAAATATCTCCAAGATTAACCCTTTAAATTAAAAGCTATTTCAAACTAAAATAGAACAGATTATTACAATTAACTGATTTATTCATTAAAGAAATATTCCAGAAACTCAAAACCATCGGATTATATAACTTTAATGTAGTAATTTCCTTCCCGACAATTGCATGCTAAACACAGGTAGGATAGGACACGTTGGGCTGCAAATTTTGTATTAAAGCTATATAAGACTTGTTAAAGGGACCAGCTATAGGTCACTGAGAGATGACCCATACTCCGACAAATGCTCTCCAAGCATTCGTTTGCCTGTTTTCAGTTTATGCAACTACATATGTGGGGGGAGAGTGCTGACATTGCTTGCTTCTGTTGTGTTTTATTTAGTCCAGCAGCACTGACACTTTTAGACAACCATATAGAGAAATAAATGTTAGAAATTGCAATCTAAAATAATAAATATAAAGTTCAAATGTTTATTTATCATAACCAGCTACTTTTTGTGTGAATAATTGATAAAATATTGTAGATTAATAGACTTTAAAAGTTGAATTGAGAGCTTTCTGTGGCTGCCATCTTGGTGGTTGTCATGGCATGGCATGTGTGTGGGGAACCCCTCTAGGTCATGTGATGAGGGAATCCCACCTATGATGTCATTCATACATCACAGAACTCAACTCTCCTCCCACATGTTCAGTGGCATGAACTGAACAAACTAAGCAAAGATATGTTTGGAGAGCTTTTGATGCTGGATTCGTTTGTATCTGGGTGAGGTATAACCGACGACTTTAACTAGACTAAATATAGGTATATTGAAAATATGCACACTCACATGCAACAAAGCAAACAGGCACATTAAAGGGAGAAGCTTAGAATAGTGATATAATCATATCTCTGAATTCACCATTGCGAGCTACCTTACTTAAAGCTCCTGTTATTTGGAGATAGAGTCAGACCTTGGATGCTGCCAGGACCTCAAACTCCAAAAACCCGTCAATATATTTGGAGATAAAGCAATTGCCAAACACTCACAATAATTCTGCAGTTGGAGTCTCTGTTAGGTCGTGTATCCATAGACTGTTTGTTCCCTTGTGGTGTGTTCTCTAATTCTGTGTTCGCTTGTGACGGTGTGATGCAGCACACTGACAATGAATGAACCTGTGTTTTGCATAGTGGCCATTCCAATAGGTTTGACCCAGGGACTGTATGACCTTGTGTAGGGAACATAGAGAATGAACATGTTCTTTGTATGGGTGGCGCATCACAAGGTCACAAGTGAATATGAAACAAGGGAACAGTCTATGGATACACAGCCTTAGGTTCCAGTCGTCAGCAGTCACAGTGGTCGGTCTTTCAGCCATGTGGACCATGATCATCGGGTGAGGCCCTGCCCCTTTAATTTAACTCATCAACACCGAGTGAGGCACTGCCCCCTTAATTTAACTCACCAACACCGGGTGAGGCACTGACCCTTTAATCTAACTCACCAACACTGGGTGAGGCACTGCCCCTTTAATTTAACTCACCAACACCGAGTGAGGCACTGCCCCTTTAAGTTAACTCACCAACAGCGAGTGAGGCACTGCCCCTTTAAGTTAACTCACCAACAGCGAGTGAGGCACTGCCCCTTTAATGTAACTCACCAACACCGAGTGAGGCACTGCCCCTTTAATGTAACTCACCAACACCGAGTGTGGCACTGCCCCTTTAATTTAACTCACCAACACCGAGTGAGGCACTGCCCCTTTAATGTAACTCACCAACACCGAGTGAGGCACTGCCCCTTTAATGTAACTCACCAACACCGAGTGAGGCACTGCCCCTTTAATTTAACTCACCAACACCGAGTGAGGCACTGCCCCTTTAATGTAACTCACCAACACCGAGTGAGGCACTGCCCCTTTAATTTAACTCACCAACACCGAGTGAGGCACTGCCCCTTTAATTTAACTCACCCACTCCTCCACACGTCCCGAGTCGGTAAAATGTCACATCACCGACATCGGCATAGAATAGCATCTTCAGGATCTCGTGCATCATTATGGACAGGGAGGGGGTTCCTATGCCATGCTGTATTGGGAGAGGTGACATCGGTACAATGCAAGCAGGTAGAGGCGTGGCAGAATTAACAGACAATGATTCGCCAAAGTGAGCTTTTTCTTTTATTTACGCAAACAATCCCTTTAAAAAACCATTAATTGTAGAAATACAGAAAACATAGCACTGTTTAAGAAAATACTAAAAAAATAAAAGATGTTTAAATGGATTAACAGAAAGAATAGTGAAAGCTGGATTTCGGACTGTTTGCAATTTACAGTTACAAGCCATAAACGAGAAGCAAGAAAACCAAAATTATAACAAAAACAAAATTCAAAAGATTTTGAATCAAATTGGACTCGTGCTGCCCAGCGGTGAAAACAAGTGTTAGCACACTTATCCATGATGAGCAGGGTAAATAAATTCATCACCAAAAAAAAACGGCGGGGAATTCTAACTAGCAGAGAGTGTCACTGACTGGCTTACTTAAAAACTCACGATGAAGCGAAATGGTTTACGCCAAAATACTGACACAGATTTGATCTGGCATAGGCAATTTGGATACTGGAAGTAAAAGTAAAACTTGTTTTATTTAATGACGCCTACAGAGCGCATTGATTTTTGTATCATCGGCTATTGGATGTCAAACATATGGTCATTCTGACATATTTCTTTGGAGGAAACCCACTGCTGCCACATAGGCTACTCTTTCCGATAAGCAGCAAGGGGTCTTTTATATGCACTTTCCCACAGACAGGACACCACATACCACAGCTTTTGGTGAACCAGTTGTGGATACTGGTGCACTCATTGAAGTTACAGAGTCCGATGGTGTTGAGGTTATGTAATTTTTCTGAGAAAAATATATTAAATTGATTGTTATGACTGACCTTATTTTACTCTGAAGTCACTTTTATTTTAAATGGCTAACCTTTTGAGATATTTGAAGCGCAAGCATGCATAATTAATTTTGGCAAGCACGCCAAAACTTTGACATCATAGGCTTATGCAGTAACACCTTCTATTCAATTGACTCAGTATTCCCTTCTATGTGCGCATAATACTTAATAAATGCATCGGTATCTAAGTTAGATATGTAGAATCAAATTTAGGTAAATGTTTTGGTTTTGAAAATTTGATGCTTCATCGGACTATGCAGCTTTAAGCATGTATCTCTGCCTAGTATTACTAATAGTAGTGTCATGGGGGTGATGAAAATGGGAAATACTGTGCCTAGAGCGGGACTCGAACCCACATCTCTTTGCATTCCGGGCCAGTGTGCTAACCATTACACCACCTAGGCTCCCTGATATCAACACACTCCCCACGCCTACCTGTCTATGTGGTTACTTGCCTGAGAGGTCAGTGCAGACCACTACACTCGTCCCCCTGGAATTGTAAGTCTTGTAATGCTTACAATTACATACATACAGGCAATGCACTAACACATACATACACAGGGTAGGTTCAACAACCAAACAGCGCAAAGCTTGTACAGGATCCTGATCACGGCAACCAGTGTCGTGGGGGTGATGAAAATGGGAAATACCGTGCCTAGAGCGGGACTCGAACCCACATCTCTTTGCATTCCGGGCCAGTGTGCTAACCATTACACCACCTAGGCTCCCTGATATCAACACACTCCCCACGCCTACCTGTCTATGTGGTTACTTGCCTGAGAGGTCAGTGCAGACCACTACACTCGTCCCCCTGGAATTGTAAGTCTTGTAATGCTTACAATTACATACATACAGGCAATGCACTTACACATACATACACAGGGTAGGTTCAACAACCAAACAGCGCAAAGCTTGTACAGGATCCTGATCACAGCAACCAGTGTCACGGGGGTGATGAAAATGGGAAATACTGTGCCTAGAGCGGGACTCGAACCCACATCTCTTTGCATTCCGGGCCAGTGTGCTAACCATTACACCACCTAGGCTCCCTGATATCAACACACTCCCCACGCCTACCTGTCTATGTGGTTACTTGCCTGAGAGGTCAGTGCAGACCACTACAGTAGTAATAAATCATAGTATATTTATTGCTGCCTAGTAATACATTTAGTAATACTATATCGCTTTAATAGAACCTACTAGTACTAATGATGAAGTCTGTAGTTGTCCAGCATTTCAGTGTGCACACCAAAAGTAATTTTGCATGTTTTCAATTCAGATATCTCCAAAGTTAATCCTTTACAATAAAGTTATATTAAAGTTGCATAGTCCGATGGTTTTGCGCTTTGGTAATTTTTCTGAGATAAATATATTAAATTGATCGTTATAATCTACCTTATTTCAGGTTGAAGTAACTTTTATTTTAAATGGATAAGCTTTGAGATATTTGAGATATTTGAAATTCAATCATGTCAACTTAGTTTTTGGCAAGCACGCCAAAACTCTGACACCATAGGCTTCAACAGTAACAGGTTCTATCAAATTGTCTCAGTGTTCCCTTCTATGTGGCAATAAATGCTTAATATGTGCATCAATATCTAAGTTAGATGTGTAGAGTCAAATCTATATCATTATTTTGGTTTTCAAAATTTGATGCTTCATCGGACTGTGCAGCTTTAAGCTAAAGTAAAGTGGCATAGCAATCGAAACTGGGCTATTTATGTAGAGAAATATGACAGAAACTAAAATCCACCAAACTGCGCAACTTTAAAGCAGTCGGGTACTTCCTAATTTGTCATGATTTTCATCGATTGGAAAGAAGTCTTTTTTGGGGGTAATTTTGTCAGGGTGGTAATTCGCGACATTCGGACAAAGCGCACGAAGGTTGGCTAGAGCTGATCACGAGACTTGAAGCTTGCCTGCTCATCACTTCTCCACCGGTGGCAGTTCGCGCAACACTGACTTCCCCACCCACCCAACCCTCTACTTAGATGGTAACCGCGGTAGGGGTTAAGTGCTGAGGGTGTGTACTGTTCGTTTGATTTTGTTACCCTTGATTGATATATATATGTAGGTCGTTGAAGAATGTAAGTTGTACGGTTACTCATGTCGTGTACCCACGGTGCACTGTCACGGAAGCCAGGCTTCCAGTCGCCAGGTCCCAGTGCATGCTGTTCGTCACCTTGTGACAGTGTCGGAGCTTGCCTCCTGTGCGCCCCTGAGGCAGTGTCTGTTTGTGCAATTCTTGAACTTGATGTCATAATCAATACAGAAGCCAGGCTTCCAGTCGCCAGGTCTCAGTGCCTGTTGTTCATCACCTTGTGACAGTGTCGGAGCTTGCCTCCTGTGCACCCTGCGAGGCAGTGTCTGATTGTGCAATTCTTGAACTTGATGTCATAATCAATAAATTCTGATTATAAACTTGTTTGTTTGTCCTTTGTACGAGTGTCGTGAATTAGATATGTTGGTGAGGCAACATATGTAATTTTGTCATTTTGGATAACATATTATTAGGCCCCGAGGCCCTGGTATTCCATTTTCAACTTCCAAGTAAATTACTATATGTTCTTATTTTGTGACAGAATATTTCACTTTTTAGTTGTTCACTTGTCCTTCCAAGAGATCTCATTATGTGTTTAAAAAAATATAAATAAATAAATAAATGAAAGTAAAAGAGAAGAGAATTAATTGTAACTAAATGTTACTAACATGGTTGGAAGAGCAGTCCCTTGGTGCTGATATAAGAAGGTTCAGAAAACAACAACAAATACCGGAAAAGAAAATGCTCAATTTCACGAACCATAAAATAAATTCAAAGAAACATATAACAAGTAATATCTACAAAATATACAGCATGTGAGAAATCACGGATACAGAGAAGCGGCATCAACATAGATACAATGACATATATATATATGTATATATATATGTATGTATATATATATATACATATATATCAAATTGGGCTGCGGTAAAGGATAGAGAGAGAGACACACATGAGTAGTAGTGGGGAACCTTCTGTATTTTTGCTCGAAGGTCCTTGGCCGGGCAAAATAATAGCCCTACCTAAAAGTTAAAATACAGTGCTAGTGCGGGTGCAGTTCAACCACGAATAAGCCAGGCGGCAGTGGTGTGGCAGTCACGGGGCAAAAGAGTGGCCCACAGTGAATATAAAATGAAGAAATAAATAAGATAAATATAATAAATAATTAAATAAATAAGCAAGGAAAGACTCTGCCTCTTTATATATATAGAGTAAATTATATTCTACATATATATGTATGTATATACATGTATATATATACATACATATGTATATATATATGTATGTGTATACATGTATATATATATTCCTCCAGTATGTGTGGCACGAGGGGGGCCCTGCCCACCAATTACCACGACAGCTGGGGGGGGGGGGGGGGCACCACCAATGTCCCAAGGAGGAATAGATATATACAGTATATGTTCCCCTTGCAGTTATACTCATATAATGCGTTATACATCACACACATATATATATATATATATATATATATAGCAGAAGGCTTTATATATATATATATATATATATATATATATATATATAGCAGAAGGGTGTGGACTGGAGGGGAGCAGGAGGCAGAATGGCTACAGGAGAGGGGTTGGTTGCTGGCGTGTTACGTCCTGGCAACATCTATGGTCATATCAGGAGGGGTACCGACGTGTGACAGTGCACACTGATGGCGACTTTATAGTGCTGCCTCACCGGGAAATTAGGCCACTGACACCATGACCCGACATCCCACTCAGTCAAATTATCCTGACACTGAGCTATCCAGTCCTTGCCCTATCCTATTAATGCCAAGCACCAGGCTAGGGAGTGACAAGTATCAATTTTATAAGTCATCGGTTTGACTCAACCGGGAACCAAACCCCCGATCTCCGGCACCCGAGGCCCGCGCTCTACCGATTCGGCCACTGCGCCCGGTATGTTAGAAGTGCATGCCTGCCATCTCTTGGTATGGCGGGATATGTTTGTGAGAATGAAGTGAACAGATGTAAAAGTCAAATAAAGCTATTTTTTAAAGGACGCCTCTGGAGCACATGGATTTTCATCATCAGCTATTGGACGTCAAACATATGGTCATTCGGACATATTTCTTTGGAGGAAACCTGCTGCCGCCACATAGGCTACTCTTTCCGATAAGCAGAAAGGGGTCGTTTATGTGCATTTCCCCACAGACAGGACAGCACATACCACAGCCTTTGATGAACTAGTTGTACACCACTGGTTTGTGATGGAAAATAGCCCAAACTACAAATGGGTGACCTGAGCAGGATGGATAGGATGACCGACACTTTCACAGGTGGACACTCTACCACGTGAGCTACGTCTCGCTCCATGAACAGTTACATACAACATAGAACAGTCAAGTGAAACTGTTCTGTTTGTTATATTCGTTTATGTACTATTTCCCAAAGAAATACTACAATGTAGTTAAAAGCCATTTGATATATTTCAAATTCATCTTGTGAAAACTGTATCTCTGCATATGTCAGATCTTATTCCGGATTTAGTTTGGCTTACTTATGTATCCATCAATTGCTTTGTTTAATATTGTTTTCATTAAATGTATAAATAGGATTGGGAATTGCTTATTCCAATTTGATACATATTTGAGGTACAACTACTACATTTATTATTATTTTAATAGCAAAAATATCACACTGAAATGAGTATTTCGCAATATTTTTCAGTTTGAGTTGTCGATGACAATTGCTTGTGAATGTATACTGTGGCATGTATATTTGCTCTACAATGATAATTTTTACACCATGAGAATGGTACTTCAATATCCTTTCTTCTGGTATACTATATGTAGTGCTAAGTGTTAAGTTAGAACTGATACTATAGCTGATATACGAACACTACCCCCTAATGCCGCAAAAAAATGCCGGTTTGATCCAATATGACGTCATATCAAAAATGGCTTATAAAAAAATTGCTCAAGGGTACCAGAGTGGCACCCTCTTGATTCTCACTACCAATAACCCTATCTAGCACAATCAGCAATAAAATTGCATTAGTACGCACTTTTACACCTATGTGAGTTGGCCCCCTGACTAACCCTGAGGGCCATAAAGGTAAATGTAAAAGCATTAAAGCTTCATAATCAGTTGGTTTTGAGTTTATGCCATAAAATCTTTTAAAAATCAAATGTATTAATTTAATTTGATCGTGATCATCTACTTCACTTTACTTTAGTTTGAGATAACTTTAATTTTAAAGGGTTAAATTTGGATATATTTGAAGGAGAAAACATGTGAAATGAATTTGGTATGCACACTGAAATGCTTCATTTAGTTTGTGTTACTTGTTTCCAAGAGTAGTAGCATCCATAGGATAGGCCCGTCCTAATATGACCTTAGATGTTGATAGGACGTAAAACTACAACAAACACATCCAGAGGATAGGAGCATTAAACTGCAATATCTGTTCCATGAGGACGTCAGTATCCACTCACTGTAAGTTGGCGATGCAGAGTCAAATATAATTAAGTGTTTTGGTTTCAAAAATGTTATGTTTTCAGCGGACTATGCAGCTTTAAAAACGGATGACGTCACAATGACGGTAAAAGACTCAAAAGCTTATAGCCTAGTCCCCAACCTTCGCTCTTCCCGAGAAGGGTCCACAGCGAGGAAAGGAGGAAAAACGGGTGACCACTGTCCCATATTGAGCATACCCTTGCAGGAATAGTTTCCCATTCTATAAGTCCTGATATTGTGTGATTTAAACAGAAGTTGATGAAGATAAATTTTAAATATACTTCAAGCACTTTAATCTGTGCAAAAGATACATATATATGTGTAAATTTGTCTGAACAAGAAACTACTAACAAATATAATGGGATCTTTCCATAATTTGAGCCAATCAGAGCTGTTCTTTTCGATTGCAAATGGCGATGATATCTGGGTGACCAGTTTGGTCGCAACGAGGTTTTTAGTGCAGTAGCTTCAATGTTGAAATGAAAATGGTTGCAAGGAGGTATGTCAGTGACCACTGGGGACTACTTTGGTGCCGGTGTCGCAGTTTCCGCCGTCCGCCAGTTTCCGCGGTATGCGTCGCTTCTGCGCATGCGTCAAAATCGAACAGCATCGTCACTAACCCTATAAATTTAATATAATGTTTTTGGTAAAGATGTTTTCTATATGTGTACCAAGCGATTTGTTTCTAGATCATGTGGTTTTAGAGATATTTCACTTTTTCTGTATTTTCTGTATGAAGATTGCTCACGACCATTGACAATGCCTTGAGTTTGATGGTATGCGCAGTGCAAAACATTAGTTCTATTCAAAATTAATAGAAATCAAGAACCCTAACCTTTTAAATTTAATATAATCTTTTTGGTAAAGATGATTTCTATATGTGTGTACCAAGCGATTTGTTTCTAGGTGGTGTGGATTTGGAGATAATTCCCTGTTTCTGTATGAAGATTGCTCACGGCCATTGACAATGCATTTGAGTGTAGGCGTACCGCGGAAACTGGCGGACGGCGAAACTGCGACACCAGTGCAAGGGTTGGTCGCAAAGTGGTTGCAAGCAATAGATTAACTGGAGTATAAAAACCTGTTAACAGATTCGGCCTGTCTATATATGACCTGTCATAATAATAGTGGTCATGCGGCGAGGACTGACTATACCGATTCGGAGTCAAAAATTTATCAAGTCTGTTTTTCAATGTGTGGCGTGATCAGGGGTTGAAATCACAACAAAACCAAAGCTTGAGAGCAGTTCGAACACGATTACACATTATATCAGGACGCTGATACGGCACATGGTAGTATAAGATAAGGCGATAGTGCTATGATTGCGCAGATAAGAGGTTGGATCCACCTGATTAGCAAGCACAGATTTTACATGTCCTTGTTATGGATGCGTGTCCTGTATCTGGGTCAAGTCACTATTTAAGCATTTACCGTGGTATATTTGATTCTCAGAATTCCCAAGTGGGAAAGGGTTACAAAAATGTAGCTATTCAAATGTCAAAATACTCGAGGGAAAGGATTGAAAGTGATAGATCTACAATTAAAAACCAACACAACACAAAGGTGAATTCAAAAAGACTAAGTTAATGATGATAAACTATATAGCACATCAAAGACTAAGTAAACAGGCATGATAAACTACATTGCACACCAAAGACTAAATAAACAGACATGATTTCCACAAATGTATGGCAATAATATAGCGACATAGCGAATGGTAGACAGGAAGTGTGAACACTTATTTGTCTCTCTTTTTTTCTTTTTTTTTGGTACATTAGTTGTCCCAAGCAAGGGAAATCCCAATCACAGATGACTGGTCTTCCCAACTCCACTGCTGATCGATAGAAAGCCCGAGCCTACACTTTTACCGACCCAAGGGATTTTTAACCTCCCACACCACACAGACATGGTTTGAGAGCAACCGGCCTTTGATGATGCTGTAAGTTATACACAGCGGTGGAAATCCAAATTGGCAGAGCTGGGGGCATGGGGAATCGAACCACCGACCCTCAGATTAGGAGTCTGACCTAGAAAAATGTCAGACACTCTAACCACTCCGCCACAGAGAACACCACCACGTGTGGTCATCAGGAGGCATATTGATGTAGATGGTCTTTGTAATATACAAGTAGAGTGCGTATAGCGAGTGACCAGGGGAGTGACGTAGGTTGGAAGCGTCAGGCAAGAAAGGAAATAAACTCACTCACACACTGGACGTCAAAGTGTTCACGCATCTTCCATCCATTACATGGTGTCAGATTGTGAGTCTGGACAAGCCACGCCCAGGATTCCACCATGGCGTTATCAGCATTGAAGCCACCATTGCCACTAAGCCTAGAGGGAAACTTGGCGATTAACTGGCGTGCCTGGTATCACGCATACGAGATATACAGTATCGCTTCAGGCGCAGCAAGTAAGACTGAAAAAATTCAGTGCTGCGTATTTTTGCACATAGCCGGCCTAGACGCACAGAAACTTCACCTAACGTTCAAGATACCAGATGCCCAGAAGGAAAAGATCGAACCACTCGTGAAGCTGTTCGAGGAGTATTGCGTTGGAAAAACCAACATTACGGTGGTTAGGTATGACTTTAACTCGTTCAACCAGACGACGGAGTCTATGGACACATACATTCGAGAATTACGACACCGAGTGTCGTACTGTGACTACTCGACAATGGAGGATTCGTTGCTATGCGATCGTTTGGTGTGCGGGGTGAAGGAAGCAAAATTGCGTGATAAATTACTACAGACACCAAACCTGTCGCTGGACAGGTGCCTGGAAATGTGTCGGTTGAGCGAGAACACCCATACACAGCTACATACCGGTATAAACCATGGTACCGAGGAGCAAGTAGACACCGTGAACAAAGATCGGGGAGGCTACGCACCAAGAGCAAGGCAGGTTACGTCAACATCGCGTGTGCAGAGATGGCAAGACCGGGGCACGAGAGCCTCTGCGCCTCGTGCGAACTGCACCCGATGCGGTTATCGCCATGGCAACGCCACATGCCCAGCGGCTGACAAACAATGTTTACAGTGTAATCGGTATGGGCACTTTCAAAAAGTGTGCCAGTCAAGGCGCACAGCTCGTGCCCAAGTGAATGAGCTCGACACAGATGACGTTGTCACGGATGTAAATGGCGAAGGAGACGACCTATTCGTAGGCGAAATAACAAGCGAGGCGATTAGCAGCAGCAACCTGTGGTACGTGAATTATGAATTACAGAACATCCCTGTTAAATTTAAACTGGACACTGGGTCCCAAGCCAATATTATACCACGTACTATCTACGATGCCCTACGTAACACTGTATTAGAACCTTCAAGATGTTGTCTCGTCACATACTCAGGTGATCGGATACGTCCCGAAGGCCAGACCACCATTGCCGTCGGAGGGGTGCCATTGAGGTTCCAAGTCACGGCTAGAGGCACACCAATTCTGGGAAAAGAGGCGTGCGTACAACTACAACTAATCAAGCGTGTAGGAGAAGTCACCGTACGTACAAGACAAGCAACCACCGCGGGCCAAGCAGCACAACGCTTAGTAGAAAAATACTCAGATGTCTTCACTGGTTTAGGGACTATAAAAAGTAATGCTAAAATACATATTGATGTCAAAGTAGATCCTGTAATTGACCCGCCAAGACGGATTCCCCATGCGATTGTTGAGAATGTAAAGAAAGAATTAGACAGAATGTTAGCATTGGGGGTGATCGTTAAGCAGCTTGAACCAACCCCATGGGTAAATTCTATAACAATCGTACAAAAACCAGATAAGCTTAGAGTTTGCCTAGACCCAACCAAGCTTAATAAAGCCATATTAAATACCCCATATCCCACCAGGACTATAGAGGAGGTTATTGCGAAAACAAGCAAGGCTAAATTCTTTTCTGTTATTGATGCAAACAGTGGGTATTGGCAAATAGAACTGGATTCAGAAAGCTCAAAATTGTGTACTTTTAATACACCATGGGGACGTTTCCGCTATACCCGGCTGCCGTTCGGGATTAAGACGGCTGGAGACATATTTATCGGTGAGATGAACAAAATTTTATACAATTTACCAGGTGTTAATGTAATTGCAGATGATATATTGGTATATGGGAGCACCGAGAAGGAACACAATGTCAATCTAGAAAATGTATTTAGGAGGGCCAGAGAGGCTGATTTACGGCTCAACCCAAAGAAATCTGTAATTTGCAAAACCGAAGTTAACTATGTGGGACACACCTTAACCCAGTCTGGTTTGAAGCCCACAGCTGACCGCGTCCGAGCCATAACTGAAATGCCCACCCCCACTGACAAAGCAGGCGTCCAACGATTCTTAGGAATGGTTGGTTATGTTGGAAAATTCATACCGAATCTATCTGAAATTTCAAAGCCGTTAAGACAAATTCTGTCTAAAAACGTAGTATGGTTCTGGCAACATGAGCAGGAACATGCATTTAATACTCTAAAAAAACTTTTAATATCAGCTCCTGTACTAAAGTACTATGACGTAAATGAACAGATCACTTTACAAGTAGATGCTTCAAAGTCTGGCCTGGGGGCAGCCATTTTTCAGCAAAATAGGCCTATCGCCATGGCATCAAAGGCACTGGATTCTTGCCAGGCGAGTTACGCAGTGATCGAGAAAGAATTGTTGGCGATTTGTTTTGGGTGTGTCCGTTTCCACGATTACATTTATGGTAAAGAGGTAATAATTGAAACTGATCATAAACCACTTGTATCAATCATGGTGAAACCATTGCATTTATTGTCGGCCAGAATACAACGTTATGCGCATGAGGTTGCAGAATTATAACATTGTAATGAAATATGTAATTGGCAGAGAGATGTTCTTTGCGACACTCTTTCGCGGGCACACACGAGCAACATAACACCGAACAATTTATTCGACAACAAAATTTCCATAGCTGCGATAGACATTGCACACAACATGATAGACAAAATCACCGAGGCTACGAAAACGGATACCACCCTCATTGAAGTGACAAAATTGGTAAGAGGGGGGTGGCCAACCCAGAATAGTTTAGTGAAGTCTTGTGCAAAACCGTTCTTTACTTGTAAAGAGGAAATTGTCAGTGCAGATGGCATGCTATTTAAAGGTAATCAAATAGTAATACCCTCTTGTTTGCAGAAGGAAATGTTGACCTTATTACATGAAACCCATTTGGGAATAATTAAATGTAAGCAGCTGGCCAGAGACAATGTGTTTTGGGCCGGGTATGAATCGCCAAATTGAAGATCTAATATCCCGTTGTAGCACATGTCAAAATTATAGGAATTCCCTGAGAGCTGAGCCCATGATTCCTCACGATATACCCGAGATACCATTCTGCAAGGTGGGAGTCGACTTATTTCAGTACCAAAGTAAGACGTATCTCATTTTAGTTGACTACTATTCCAAATTCCCCGAGGTGATGGAGTTACAAACTACAACCTCAAATGCCATAATAAAGTGCACTAAAAGAGATATTTGGACGTTTATGGCATATCCGACCTCTCTAATTTCTGACAACGGACCACAATTTGCAAGCAATGAATTCAAACGTATTCGTTACCCAATATAAATTTCAATCACATTGTTTCCAGCCCGTATTATCCTAAGAGTAATGGGCAAATAGAACGCTATGTTCAAACAATAAAAAAGATGATGAAAAAAGCAGGAGATAATAATCAAGATTTCAACCTTATACCTATTGAACTAACGAAATACTCCTCTTAGACAATTGAATGCATCTCCAGCCCAATTGCTTATGAGTCGTCGACTTCGATCAAAAAATGCCAACGACTAAAAACCAGTTACAGCCAGAGGTTCAAACATCCAAAACAGACAACATTGCCAAAATACAGGAACGTCAAAAATATTATTATGATAAAAGAGCTGGAAAAGGTGCACAAAGAACTAAAAATTGCGGATCACGTCAAGTACAGAACACATGATGGTAGATGGAGGGACGGTATAATAACACAAACAAACAAACAAAAACCCAAAGATTATGTAATTGTAAACCGCGCAGGTAAGAAATTACACCGAAACCGTGTCCACATGTTTAAAATACCAACAACTACAGTTCAGCATTGCCGACCAGCGCATACATCCACACCGCACACTGACACAGAAGCTGAATGTACATCAACTGTGAAGGCACACAACAAGCCAAACAGAGGGACAAATACATATACCACTAAAAGTGGGCGTGTCTCGCGCCCCACCTGATCGACTGAGGAATACCAAACCACAACTACTAACGGTAACATATGTCACCCAAGTCTAGGGGAAAACGAATGCACATTTAATAATGTTCCAATTTCAAGTTGCATGTCGTTGCCAAACCAAATCCAATAAGCAACGTTGTTCCCAGCATGAATATGATGTAACTATCCATAACGGAGAGTAGTTTAAGCGTTCATACAGGAGTATGTCTGTTCTAGTTTTTTTATTCCAACCCCTGAAAAATGACATTACCTGTTCATGCTTGTTCAAAGAAACGTTTACGAGTTCAGAGTAAGTAATAATAAAATAACAATAAAACAAGTTTATATTAAGACCCCCCTGGGTTAACATCAACACAATCATTTCGATGTATCTAAAAAAAAAAATTTTTTTAAAAAAAAGAAAAAGGGGGAAGATGTAATATACAAGTAGAGTGCGCATAGCGAGTGACCAGGGGAGTGACGTAGGTTGGAAGCGTCAGGCAAGAAAGGAAATAAACTCACTCACACACTGGACGTCAAAGTGTTCACGCGTCTTCCATCCATTACAGTCTTGACCAAACCTGATGAAGGGTCTGGCCAAAACTTACTTGTAAGGTAGCGTGAAAGGGGAAAGAAAACAAGGCGGACAAAGCAGGAAATGACAAGACAACATCGGGGAATGGACAGGCTCAGAGTTTGACAAGTCCCTGAGGGCAGTGGAGACGGGAAAATAGAGAAAACTGGTTGCAAAGTCATCTGTGGTGCCCCAATGACCCCCTCGGTTAAGGGATTGATGATGATGATGATGATGATATTGCTGTGGGTGCAAAGTAAGTTTAAAGAATAGGTTTTGTAGTGAAGGAGAGGGATATGAGGGGCACTAGATAAAGGATTCACCCGGTACTCGCAGTACACGGGTGAAGACCAGCCTTATATAAAAATGGTAGAAAAATCGGGCTAATGAACTGAGTCTTTATGAGAGCCTAATTTCACAATCTAAGAAGCAACATTTATTCTTTGTATATGTCTTCATATTTACCCGCTACCTTTGAGTTGAAAAATATAATAAAATATCTAGTTTAATAAGATTTAAAAGTGAAATCGACGGTGTTTTAGCGCCGCCATCTTGTCTTTTTGCATTCTCGCACATTTCACCAACTCTGTGCCTATATATGTAGCCATTTGATCCTGGAACCACAGTTTCTACTTCATGTTCCATACTGAAGCTATTTTTGCCCGTATTTACACTACGTTGTCGTTCACCCGTGTACTACAACGGTGAATCTTTTATCTAGAGTGGCACCAGCCATAACTTCTGCCACGTAAACTGTAACTGTGACCTACGTTATTGGCTCTCAGCTTTAACAAAAAAGAGTAAAGCTTCTTTTATTTAACAACGCCTCTAGAGCACATTGAGTTTCATCATCGGCTATTGGATAGTCAAACATATGATCATTCTGACATATTTCTTTGGAGGAAACCCACTGCCACCACATAGGCTACTCTTTCCGATAAGCAGCAAGGGGTCTTTTATAAGCACTTTCCCACAGACAGGAGATCATATACCACAGCCTTTGATGAACCAGTTGTGTTTACTGAGGTACCAGCGAAACTCAGAATACACGTATTAGCAGCAGCTGTGAACTATGTCTGATTCTCACATTAATTAGCCCACAAACAGGGCAACCATGTAGCTGAAGCCAGTAGGAGTATAGAACAACACATTAAAAACTAATAAATATATATATATATATAGATATATATATATATATAATTAGCAAGTAGAGAAGTTATAATGAAGGACAAATTGAGGTCAAATACTAATTGCAATTACCAGGGTCCATACACATGTGAAGATATGGAATTCAAGGCTATTTCAATGCTTTTCGAGGCTGTTTTTGATAAGAATTCAAGACTATTTTCATTTGGTTTTCAGGGGAAAAACACCAATAGTGAATGGTGATTTCGGACTAATTTAGATCAGTCGGGACAGTGTAATGGAATTCAAGGCTTTTTAAGAGTAATTACCTAAAATAGGTTAAATACAAGGTTTTTCAAGGCCTTGAAATTGCGCAAATCAAGTTCAAAGCTTTTCAAGATTTTCCTAGCCCATACGGACCCTGAATTACTTACAAGGTACATCATATTCTACAGTGACATGACTTTGCCTACCATAACAGCCAGGCTCCATCGCCAAATCAAGTGCATCTATCTTGTATCGATGGAAAGCTTAAGACGAATACTGGATGTGGCCTATTTACAAGTGACGCCAGCGAATACACATTTACTATTTGTTTCCTACTGCAAGAGCAATGCTTTTACACATGGGTAGATCTGGACATGAATATGACCTAAATACCAGACACTTCTAAGTAGGGCATTCATGTGCATGCTGTCTTAATGCTACTACTAAAAGTACAAAAGAAACAAAGAGGACACTGGAACTAGTGAGAGCAAGTCAGATATAACTATAACTGTAATCAAACAGTGAGAAATTATTAGTCTAGATTAAACGAATGGAAACCTAAGATGAGATTAAAAGAACTCACACCAAAAGCCAATACCGCTCATGCTACTCCTGGAGCTCACCTATTGCCCCCGATGTACCAATGCGGAAGAAGGCAACGTTCTTACAACCCGCATGATAAATCAACTTGATCATCTCATGGAGCATGATTGCAATGGATGGAATTCCCATCCCGTGCTGAAAAATGGTATCAAATTGTGAGAAGGTTAGTTATGTAAATGCAACAATGTTCTCAACTATTCATTCTTACAACCCGCATGATAAATCAACTTGATGTATCCAATTGTGATGGGGTTACTTATGCAAAGACATCAATGTTCTCAACTATTCATTCTTACAACCCGCATGATAAATCAACTTGTATCGAATTGTGATGCGGTTATATATGTAAAGACAACAATGTTCTCAGCTATTTCTTATGCACCACAATTTGCTATGCTATGTGTTCATCAGGGTATCTACAGTACATTATTTTCCCTTCCAAAGCTCCGTTCACATGGGGGCCTTAAGTCACCTCAAGTAGTTTGCCTCATCTAAGTCGACTCAGATCGCGCGTGTGAACGGTCCTCTGAGGCGAATTAGGGCTGAGTCGAGTCAACTAGTTTGCCTCAAGTAAACCACTTCGCGAGGTAGTTTAGATGAGGCGAACTAGCTTGAGTCGGCCTAAGTGGCATGTGTGAATATAACTGGTTTAGTTGAGGCGGCTTAACCACATGGATGGAGACTGCTTCCTAACAGGTAGTTGCTTTCATAGTGGTTAGAACACATGTTTGGACAGTCCTACATGTTTGGACCGTCCCATTTTTTCATATATCATATGGAGACTGCTTCCTAACAGGCAGACACACTTGCTATCCGGACCGCACTCTGTCCACACCTCTCTCTATCTCCTCTCCGCCGGCCTTGCTCCTCCTTGATATGTCTGAAAAGAGTTCCAGGAGGGGGGGCCCGCCGGCATTTCACTTTCTACTCTTACTCTGTCCATGTCTATGGCTTGCTGGTTGGTCGCCTTAGAGCAGATAGACACGGTCCTTTGACTCAACTCTCCTCATTTCTCTTTCCTATACTCATCCCTTTTTTTTTCTCCCAGGCATACTCCTCCCCCTGACCAGGGCAGTTGTGTGCTTGGGTGGGTCCCTATACCTTTACGTTTTCTCTCGCTTTGTTCTTGTTGCTGGAACCACCGCTGCACCCATCTTTGCCCACCCTTCCTCGAAAACCTTGCTGCTGTCGACTGGATACAAGTGCCAACTACCGCTCAACTACCGCCGGACCGAAGAGATTCGGGGCCGCCTCAACGCTTCGCCGTTACAACATTGTAAAGATGTTCCCAGCTTCTACAACACTCCCTACTGAAGTTAAGTCTTCAACCAAAGATTGGGCCGATTTATCGGAGCCTCTCTATTAATGTTGCAGTTCTGCAACCAGTAACTGTCGTAAGGTTACAAACCACCCCCAAATTCAAGCCTAACAGGTAGTTGCTTTTCATAATGTTTGGAGCACAGGTTTGGACCTACTCTTCCCATCTCTTGTTAGGTATGTTGTTTATATGTATTTACTTGTGGATGTATATGTGGCATGTGGATGTACGCGTGGATGTCTGTGTGGATGTATGTATGTGTGGATACCCATCCTGATATGACCTTAGATGTTGCGAGGACGTAAACCAACAACAAACAAACATCGATCTGAGCCGGTTTAACGGGCGTGTCTGAACGCGACACACTTTGAAAACTCTGTATGTGTGAATGAGTCGCTAGTTTGACTCATCTAGTTCGCCTCATCTAAGTCAGCCTAACGCTGTACGGCCTAATGCTGTCAGTTTTAGTGATGTCCAAAATACAAAGGAAAAATTATGAATAAACTACGCATCATAAATATTATCCCTAACTACTCTCATACTCATTCATATATATCTGTCTGGAAAGCATTGTGATAACATAAGTAGGGAAGTAGGTATCAAGTTAGTCATGAAAAGATATGGAAACGTCAAGTGATCTTCACATAGCTGATCCGTAGTGAGGAGAATATAACACCAAGACCGAAAGAAAGTTTGCACTTTTCAGTTATGCCAAACCAAAGTTCTGCTTTTACTAACAACAATGCGTCATCACCTCCAATTTCCATTATAAGCAAAAGACATGGTTTGATGTATACATAGACATGCATAATAACCCAAGGAGTTGGGTGTAATGAGTTCAAATGGGTCAATCCCATGAGGACTATGGTGATCTCTACGATATAGCGATGTAGCGATATAGCGAATGGTAGACAGGAAGTGTGAACACTTATTTGTCTCTCATTTTTGCTTGAGTGCAAGTAAATAAGCAATACAAGAAATAATTAGTAGCATGTGGTGAATAAGGGGTCAAATTTCCCTGGATCATCAGCCCATGCCTTTTCTAATCTGTTCTTGAATGAATTTATTGACTCGGCATCTTGTGGGAGACTGTTCCATATATTTATGATCCTGTTTGAGAAACTGTGTTGAATTTTTATTGCGCATACAGAGCTATTTTGTCATTTACTCTGCAGTTACATTATTGTGACTTAGGATGGTACTTGTGTCATTTGACTAAGCAGAAGGTACCTCTGTATCAAAGTAACAACAGGCTGCAATTATTTAGTCAAAGACTGGGTCAAAACCAGACAATGCCAAATGTGTACCCAAGCTTTATAGGGCCCAGAAGTGGTTGGCTCAGTGTCCGGATAGTGTGACTGAGTGGGATATCATTCCACTAACATGGTATCCCAGTGGGATAGCCATGAATACAATACTCATCGTGATATGATATCAGATGTTGCTATGATGTATAATTCCAATTAATCGATCAATCAATCAGACCGAACTTTCACAACCATTGTTATGCCTGAAATATTAGATATGCTAAAAATATTGTTTTTCATTGCATCCCACCCGAATAAATAAATAAATAAATCATGTATTGTAATCTGGTGTTATCTATGAGTTGTTGACAGTGATAGTTCATAGTTATTGGTAGTGGAGAATTCCTATGATTTATGTGCCACCATTATCCGCATAATCCCAAATCCAGTACTAGTATTACCTGCAAGAGAAAGTCATACCTATTGTATTAATGTTTCCTCACAGCTATGATCAGCAAATCTATGATATATTCTAAAGGTAAATGTCCATTCTCCAGTCTACATGTACAAAATAAGATCCCCATAATATTTGTAATGCCAGATTTCAATCTGCTATTGTCTATTTTATTAATACCATATCATCATCTCATCCATAAATAGTTCATATGCACCATAATTGCCAAGGCCATAAGACCAGTGCCTCGGTGCTGAAAAAAGATATTATTCAACTGGAATAAAAGATTTGAACAACAAAAATACCAATAAAACCCAACTAAATAACAACTAAATATATGAAAATACCATGTGGAATCCAATGCACAATCATGCGTCATTATTACTATATAATATTAGGTATACCATCCACATAAGTCCAGAATAGCACCTGAAAACATAAGGCAATGGGTTACCGTGGTGAAAATAAAGTAGCTAAGTGGAGACAAAGACCCTATAATACTAAGATGGCTCACTCAGCCTGTACTGTGTAATCAAAATGATCAAACCCACCACTTGGTGCGCTGGCTGTTCTCTTGGTTAAGCAGGTGCTATATTATATGTATAAATGTATATATGAATATGAAAGATGTGTGATGATGGCGATGCTGATGATGATGCTGATGATGATGTGTATTTGTTCATAGCAATTTCATATTGATGTGTATTCATACTTACCTATCTCATGTATAATATAATTGTAAGTGTTTACATGTGAAACACCAACCAGCAGACAGGCTGATCAAACCCACCACAAGGTGGCACTGCAAAATTTACAGTACCATGGGAGAGATAGGGAGTGAGCCGTCTTAAGCCGTGTTCACACGGAAAAGTTTAAAGCGATTTAGACAAGGCAAATAATATGAATCGATTTAGAGGCCCGTTCACACGGACCGAGTTTGAAAGTGTTTGAAAGTGTGTCACGTTCACACGGGCAGTGCTTGAGTCGGTTTAAGGCGGAAGTGGATATCTGCGCATGACCGTTTGGACCAACAGCAATGGGGGAACAGATAGTGCGCATGCGTGTGATGTCATAAGTCGCCTCATAAAATCCACTTGCGTTCACACGGGCGATATAAGTCGAATCATAAAATTTGGTTCATATAAACCACCTACACAAGTGATTTATAAAATCCGAATAATATGATTTGAATCAGCCCTAAACCGCCTCAGCCGCGCATTCACACGCCAAATATGATTTATATGAGTCGAATTAACTGCCCCGTGTGAACAGGGCTTATGTATTATAGGGTCTTTGGTGGAGATATCCCTGAAAGGTAATGAGGATATGAGTGTTATTCATGAACACACATGCTGAGAAATACAAAGAAAACTATTAGCAGGAAAGGGATGGTCCTGTTATTTAATTATCAGATAACACTTTCTCAGAAAGCTTTATCTCGAATCGTTCTTCCTCGTATGACAATAACAAGGTCATAAAACAAGTAAATCTATGTATATGGATAGTGATAAACCTCGTTATCGCGGGTAATAAGCTGTAGAGTAGTATATGTATATATATATATATATATATATATATATATTTACTTGTTTAAATATATATATACATAGATTTACTTTATATATATAGGTTTCTAAGAAACTGTCCATTCCAAATTATAACAGCAAACATTCAAAATAATAGCAGAATCGATTCATATGAAGGTTTACATGTTGTGCATTATTATGTCAGAGATGAAAAAAGAAAATTTCACTCTTTGATTTTGATCTTATACAAATTAAGGGAAAACAACTTTTAATCATGCAACTTTTAATCATGCAACATCTATCCACAATATCATTTTAACACACAACATTGGTCGTAATGCGTAGCATTACGTTTGATCCGAGGAGAGGAAGAGACCCTCCCCCGCCCCGCGCTGTCGCGCTGCCTTCTCACCTCGCCCGACGCCGCCGCGCGCCGCTTCCTCCCCCCGCCCCCCTGTCGTGCAGCATTCGCGCCTCACCCGACGCCCGCTGCTCGCCACCTCTCGCCCTCCCCCGGGCCGGCAGCATTCACACCTCACCTGCTGTCGCCCGTCCCGCTTCCCTTATAAGGTCGCCCGCCAGCCTCCCTCAGGCACTCGCCCTCCTGCCGCCTTCCAGCTCTCTTCCCGTTTTTCCTGCTTGGGTTCATCCCTCTCCACCTCGGACCGCTGCTTCACCTCAGGCTACACCATGCCTCAAGGAAAAGGAAGAGGACGCAAGGGCTCCCGGACCGCCACCCCCCGCACCCCGGGGCCATCCTCAACGCCCCGGCGGGACAAGTCTCCGGCCTCAGCCTCAGTGTCTCCCGCGGCGCCCTCGGACCGGCCCTCGGGCACCGAGACCTCGGCAATACTGGAAGCCCTCCAGCGCCTCCAGCTTGCGCAGCGCCAGACTGCCGCTGACGTGCGCCAGACCACCACCGACATTCACGCCCGGATGGAAGCCCTGGAGGCCGGGGAGGCCCGGCCCGCACCAGAGGCCCCCTCATCTGCACCTCGGGCGCGCGCCGCCGCCGGAGCCCGGCCCCCGCCCCGGCCTCAGGCAACTCACCCAGAGTACGAGAGGTACCGCCATCTTCCTACACAAGCACCCCCTGCCACGTCGACGGCCTACCACCAAGAACCAACGCGGCACTCCCCCGTCTCCGCGGCCGACGCCGTCCTGGATATCCTGGCCTCCGCCGAGGCGCGACGCTCCGTGAGGCGCCAAGGTATCCCAGTCGACTACATATTCCCATCGGATCTGGTAGAGAGGGGGCCTGAAAGAAAACCGGTGAAGAGGGGCGAGGCAACGAAAGACGAGTATAACCTCGCCCTTCTCACCCTCATTGACCACCCCGACTTCCCCGCCCACTCCGCCCAGGGACTCCACCACCACCACCTTACACTGTCCCGGGATAACCTCATCTACCCGTGGCCGACCGTCCGTCAATACTCCGAGACAGTCTTCACTTGGATTGCGGACGGAAGGCTCCCCCACGGGTGGCATGTCCCGGTAGCACTCAACCTCCGGAGGGTCGAGTGCATCGCCATGCCCGACCACCAAGCCGCCAGCACCCCAGCCCGCCCACTCGACCCTCCGCACCGAGGCGCACACTTGCCCCGAGCCCAAGTCGACGCCCGCGCCACCTACGACAGACACACCCACGGGGCCCCCTGCCCGGCCTGCAACCGCGACCCCGCCTCGTGCGATTGGGCCCCCGTCAGGGAGACCCACGGCGAGGCGGAGGACAGGCGCCGTCACGTCTGTGCCTACTGCGCCAACGTGCGGCGCATCCTAACTATGCACAGCGAGGCCGATTGCATGACGAAACAAGCCTGTGAGCGCCAGACCCCCCCCCCCCCACCTCGGCGGATTTTTGATCCGCCGGCCTCCCCCCGCCGGCCCGGGGGGGCCCTTCCCGGCGCCTCACCCTCACCACTGCCGACAGCCCCGTGACTTCCACCGACAACCTCCCAGCGACCACCGATCACAGCGCCGCCCAGTCACAGCCGGGGATCATCACCTCGGACCTCACGCCTCAGACCACAGCCCAGCCCAGCCTCACGAGGAACCCTCTGCCGACATCACAGCCACCGACCCTCATAACACCGCCTTCCACCGACAACCTCCCAGCAACAACTGATCGCAGCGCCGCCCAGTCACAGCCGGGGATCATCACCTCGGACCTCACGCCTCAGACCACAGCCCAGCCCAGCCTCACGAGGAGCCCTCTGCCGACATCACAGTCGCCGACCCCCACGACACCGCCTTCGAACAAATTTTAATTACTTATGGTTAAGCAAAAAAACGAGTATGTCTTACAAAAATAAAAGTTGAAAAATGTTGGGTAGATGCATGGTGTTGATATGTATATTTTCACTTTAGGACAAAATCATGTAAGCATATTTTGGATATATTTTGTGGCATAGATTAAATACATGCAGTGTTTCTGACATACTTAATACACAGAGGCAACAATCACTACTTGACTTGCAACCCCCCCCCCCCACCCCACCCCCCACTAAAAAATAGGCTAATCATTAACAGTGTAACATGGAAACTAAATATGTAGTGCATAGTTTCTAAGAACGACCCATATATATATATATTTACAGATGAACCTCGATCCAAAGGACACCGATGCAACGGATTCCGGATCCAATGGACACAATCCACTAGAGTGAATATCTGGTCCGAATGTTTAAAACTCCCGGGTGAAGCGAACCGAAACCGCTACTTGAGTAAGCATTTACGTCCTAGCAACATCTAAGGTCATATTAGGACGGGTACCGACTTGTGACGTGTTGTTTACGTGTTTGGTCCCCTGTTTTCCACATTATCACTATGGCACCTATAAATAAAGCAATTTTGTCGCTGCAACAGACAAACGGCTTTAACGGACACCTGCTCCCCATATTAGTCCATTGGATCGAGGTTCAACTGTATATATATATATATATATATATATAAATATATATATATATATATATATATATATATATAAATGTGGGTGCAGGTGTATGAGAGTGATTGGCGTTTGCTTTCTTTTCCAGTGGCACAGCGTATCATTTTACCTTCTCAATATCTTGTAGACCTATGACACATCACATCTGTTCTAACTTCTAGCCGATTGGGTAAAACATCTGTATTTATGGAACAAGACCTGACTTAGGAATGTTGATTCATAATGCTCATGCATTTAAGGTAGCACTCTTGTTGCGGTGGTGTTGTGGTGATGTGGTGATGTTGTGGTAATGATGTGGTTATGTGTTGCTGGTGTTATGCTGTTGTCCTGGTGTTGTGCTGGCATGTTGCTACTGTTGTAATGATGTTGTGGTGATGTTGTGGTGATGTTGTGCCGATGATGTTGTGATGTCATCGAGTCTTTTTGATGATGTCGTTGTGATGTTGTGCTGATGTGCCGATATTATGGTGCTGATGTTGTGGTGAGGATGTGGTGATGTAGTAGAGACTTTGTGATGAGGTCATGGTGATCTTCATATGTTGTGCTGATGTTGTTCTGATGTCATTGTTATATTGTGCTGATGTTGTGCCAATGCTATGCTGATGTTGTGCTGATGTGGGGTTGATGTTGTGCTGCTATTGTGCCGATGTGTTGATGGGGTGCTGATGTGGTGCTGATTCTGTGGCGCTGGTGTTGCTAGTGTGCTGCTATTGTGCTGATGTGGTGTTGTTGTTGTGGTGTTGTTGTTGTGTTGTTGGTGTGGTGTTGGTGTTGTGGTGTTGGTGTTGTGGTGTTGATGTTGTGGTGTTGATGTTGTGTTTCTATTGTGCTGCTAATGTGCTGCTATTGTGATGTTATTGTGCTGCTATTGTGTTGACATTGTGTTGCTATGGTGCTGATGTGCTGCTGATGGTGTGGTGTTGCTATTGTGCTGTTATGGTGCTGCTACTGTGCTGCTACTGTGCTGCTACTATGCTGATACTGTGCTGCTATTGGCTGTTATTGTGCTGCTATTGTGCTGTTGTTGTGCTGATGTGGTGGTGATGTGGTGGTGATGATTTTGTAGTAATCATGTGGTGCTTTTGTTGTGGTGCTGATGTAGTGCTGATGGTGTGTTGGTGTTGTGCTGATGTGGTGTTGGTGTTGTGCTGATGTGGTGGTGATGATGTTGTAGTACTCATGTGGTGCTGATGTTGTGGTGCTGATGTAGTGCTAATGGTGTACTGGTGTTGTGCTGATGTGGTGGTGATGATGTTGTAGTACTCATGTGATGCTGATGTTGTGGTGCTGATGTGCTAATGGTGTACTGGTGTTGTGCTGATGTGGTGGTGATGATGTGCTGATATTGCATTGATGTTGCATTGATGTTGTACTGGTGTGTTGATGTGGTGATGCGTTGATGTGGTGCTGATGTGGTGCTGATGCTGTGGTGCTGTTGTGGTGCTGATGCTGCAGTGCTGATGTTGTAGTACTGATGTAGTGCTAATGTTGTGCTGTTGGTGCTGATGTGCTGATGTTGTGTTGATGTGCTGATGTGTTGATGTTGTGCTGATATGCTGGTGTTGTGCTGATGTGGTGGTGATGATGTTGTAGTACTCATGTGATGCTGATGTTGTGGTGCTGATGTAGTGCTAATGGTGTACTGGTGTTGTGCTGATGTGGTGGTGATGATGTGCTGATATTGCATTGATGTTGCATTGATGTTGTGCTGGTGTGTTGATGTGGTGATGCTTTGATGTGGTGCTGATGTGGTGCTGATGCTGTGGTGCTGATGTGGTGCTAATGCTGCAGTGCTGATGTTGTAGTACTGATGTAGTGCTAATGTTGTGCTGTTGGTGCTGATGTGCTCATGTTGTGTTGATGTGCTCATGTGTTGATGTTGTGCTGATGTGCTCGTGTTGTGCTGATGTGGTGCTGATGATGTGCTGATGTTGTGGTGCTGATGTGGTGCTGATGTTGTGCTGTTGGTAATGCCTGTGCAGGTCTGCTATGAAGCAGGTGACTGGTCAGTAGACTCAGGGTAGATACTTACACTGGCTGCCAGTACAGGGCCGACCTTGTAGAGGGCGTAGCGGTCCGTTGCCTTGGCAATGTTGACAAGAGTTTGCCCGGCAGGGAGCGTCAGATCCAGCTCCTTCAGCATGAAGTAGGCGAACTTCTCCATGCGCCGCGGACTGCCTCCCACACACACAAACTGGGATCAAATAGACGTAAGTGTAGAATTAATAATACATTTCCTCAAGCACACCCAAAGTGGGATCAAACAGACGCGAGCTTAGAATTAATAATGAATTCCCTCACACACACACTAACTGGGATCAAATAGACGAGAGCTTAGAATTAATAATAAATTCCCTCACACACACACTAACTGGGATCAAACAGATGAGAGCTTAGAATTAATAATAAATTCCCTCCCACACACACTAACTGGGATTAAACAGATGCAAGCTTAGAATTAATAATGATTTCCCTCCCACACACACTAACTGGGATCAAACAGATGCAAGCTTAGAATTAATAATGAATTCCGTTACACACAAATGAACTGGGATCAAATAGATGCGAGCTTAGAATTACAAATAAATTGCCTTCCACACACACAAACTGGGACCAAACAGACCCGAGCTTAGAATTAATAATGAATTCCCTCACACACACAAACTGGGATCAAACAGACGCACGCATAAAGTTGCATCGTCCGATCAAGCATCCCATTTTCAAAACAAACATTTGTGGCCACATATAAGGGAATACTGAGTCAATTTAATAGAACCTGCTACTGGTGAAGCCTATGGTGTCAGAGTTTTGGCAATCTTGCACAAGCTAATTTGATATATTTGCACTTCAAATAGTTACTTCAAACTAAAGTAAGGAAGGCTATAACAATCAATTGAATATATTTATCTCAGAAAAATGGCAGAAACTCAAAACGATCGGACTATGCAACATAAAAAAATATTAAAAATTCCCTCACCCACACACAGAAACTGGGATCAAACAGACACAAGTGTAGAATTAATAATAAATTCTCACACACACAAACTGGGATCAAGCAGACCCTAAATGGGTAAATTCACTGAATTGTAGCATGCTTTTGACGCAGGAAATAAACTACTTAAATCATCAAAGACACTATCTTAGTGGGATAAGAATGGTCAAACTTCTATTTGTTGGTTGCTACTTTGATTCTGGAATGTTCTCTCTGCATGCTGTTGGAGCAGCATGGAGAGCAGTTGTATATGCAGGCAGGTAGAAGAACCATGACTAGGTCAGCATGCCGCCTGCTTGAATAGAATTGAATTGAAATTTTTTTCAATTGAATTGTGAAAAAAAGAGGACAAAATGAGAATTGAATTGGAAAAAATCATGAATTGAATTGGAAAAAAAAAGATGAATTGAATTGGAAAAATTTGAATTGAATTGCCTGCCATCGTTTGGTCAATTCTGTTCGAATGTTTTTCTTTTAATAAAGATTCTGGAGTTTGGCCAATGAGAGCTAAACTCTCTCCAATAATGACTACTTTGTGTGCTGTTTTGTCTCATATTGTGTAGATAATAATGAATAATAATACAAATGGATCAATGTGAATGTGAAAATGTTGAGTTGGCCATTTTTTATTTGCTCAAGTGGTTTTATTCCCCTGAATAACATGTCAGTGCTTCTGCACAGGTCTCCCAGCCCTAATGACAATTGCCACTACACACTAACCAAAGCTACAACAATATAGAGGGAGTGCATGTGACGTCATCACTCAGCCATCTTGGATTATGAGCACCCTCCCTAGCCATGTTGTGAGTGCATGCAGATGCAGTAAAACAGAGTTTTCTTGGGATATGGGAGGTTCTGGGCAGTTTACATCCAATGTGTTTACTTACAGCACTTTAGCAACAACTTATGAGGCCAAACTGCTCAAAACAGTGACAAATAAACCAACAAATCAATAAATAAGCACAGTGTAGGCAGTTGAAAGCCTTCTGTATGTAATCCAATATGGCCACCGAAAGTTGTCTTGTGATGTCATTACACCCCCTCTATAGATAGACAATTACAAGACAATAAGATAGGAATAATGGGTAATAAAAACGAGATAGGAGAAGAAGAAAAAAGTATAGGAGGAGTTATTTTAGACAAGCATGGCGAGGGTTAGATGAGACTGGGGGCATAACTGAATATCTTTCTAGAGGTGACATACTCATTAAAAGGGTGATGGTAGGATGTAGGATGGGCCTTGATCGTTAAACTGATCTTTATGGACAAATAGGTTGCGCCTGTCTTGACATGCTCTTGCCGGTGTGAGACCTCTATTTGTTCCCCAAGAGAGTGCCGCTAGTAACTTGCAAAAGCCAGCAGCACCTCAACACTTTGCATGCAGCTGTTATGAAATGTACAACTGCACAAAATAAAATGGAGAGTGGCAGTCAAGTAATGACAGCAGTCTTTGTCACATTGCGACTGACAGCATGATGATGGCAATCTCGGATTGGGCTTATTGCGTGAGTAGTTCCTAATTATGTTAATATGTATCTCAGTAGGATCCAACTAGAAGCATTTCCAGGCTCACTCAGTTAGTAGGTGGGGGTGTTGAACTAGTTAGCCACTACTAGTCGCGTGTCTGAGTTTACACTGCATTCTTCCCCACCTCACTGCATACCGCCTGAGCCTAATAATGCATACTGCCCCACCGTTATGCATACTGCCCAATTTACTACATAATTCCCCAATCTACTGCATACTGTCTCACGGTACTACAAGCGAAAATGAATATGCAGCAATTGTATTTGTTTAAAGAGAGTAATGTTTTGAACTTAAACCTAGGTTGAAAACACTATGGTAGTGTTTTGAACCTAGGTTGAAAACACTATGGTAATGTTTTGAACCTAGGTTGAAAACCCTAATATATTGAACCTAGGTTGGAAACACTACCGTAGTGTTTTTGTGGGGTAGTGTTTTGAATTGACTACACCGGGTTCCAGCGAGATAATCTACTCAGGGAGATTAGCGTAGATGCACTTGGAACTTGTCCATCCCAAAGGAAGGTAGATACTCTGATAACCGCATTATCAGTACTCTAGGACCGATCTGCATGTGGCCTCAGGAAATCCGGCGCATTTCTTATCACAATGTAAAGACTTTTCACGTATCCCAAGTAGATCAGTTAAAGTTACATAATTGCGGTGTTTTGAGTTAATCTTTTGCTTTTTTTTTTTCTTTTCTTTTCTTTCGGGCTTGTTTTTTTTATCATGGTTGGTTGGTTGTTGGAGTTTGCGTCCTGGCAACATCTAACTTCATATTAGGATGGATTAGATCAATATATTAGGTTGGTCGCAATAATAATCTACTTTACAAGTGGTGTTCTCTGTGGCAGAGTGGTTAGAGTGTCTGACTTTTTTCGGGGTTGGACTCCTAATGTAAAGGTTGGTGGTTTGATTCCCCGTGTCCCCCTGCTCACCTCTGCCAATTTGGATTTCCACCGTTGTGTATAACTTACAGCGTTATCAAAGGCCAGCTGCTCTCATACCATGTCCCATGTGGTGTGGGAGATTAAAAATATCTTGGGTCGGTAAAAGTGTAGGCTCTGGCTTTCTATCGACAAACTGCCTTATGGTAAAAACAAGTCTATTCAGAAATATCCATGACAGGAAGTATAAATCTTCAAGGGAAAAAAAAACGGTTCAAGTAACTTCTATTTAAAAGAATTAACTTTGGGGATATTCAAACTTGAAGTGAAAGATATTCGAAATAAAATCAAAATGCTGAATATATGCTTTATTTTCCCATTTTTGAGTGTAGCACCATATCACGTGATCAGTAAACTTCAGTGAATGCTTAATGAGTGCACCAGTATCTAATTTAGATATATAGCATTAAACATTAGCATATTTTGGTTTAGAAAATGTGATGCTTTTATTGGAGCATGCACCTTTAAGGTATGAATTAATCAAATATGGTACAACTCTGATTCTTTTAATTTGTTCCTACAAAAGATTATACTGTATAGTAGAATCCTTGTTTCCCCTCCAGGGAACATTTTGTTCGGTATCGTGTAGCGAATCGTGATACAAGTTATGTAGATCGCAATTCAAATTTTTTTTTGGGGGTCCATTAGTTGTTTAAGCAGGGGAAATTTCAGTCATAGACGACTGGTCTTCCTCATTCCACTGCTGGTCGATAGAAAGCCCGAGCCTACACTTTTACCGACCCAAGGGATTTGTAACCTCCCACACCACATAGACATTGTATGAGAGCAACCGGCCTTTGATGACGCTGTAAGTTATGCACAAATCCAAATTGGCAGAGCTGGGGGCATGGGGAATCGAACCGCCGACCCTCAGATTAGGAGTCCGACCTAGAAAAATGTCAGACACTATAACCACTCCACGACAGAGAACGCCATGGATAATTGGATACCAATTGTTGCTAATAAAAATGTTCAAAACAAAATGCTCCTTTCGTTTATACGTTACACAGGGAACATTTGGTTTGGTATGGTGTCACGAATCGCGATACAAGTTATGTAGATCGCTAATCAATTTCCAAATTGGATACCAATTGTTGCTAAACAAAATGTTCAAAACAAAATGCTCCTTTCGTTTATACGTTACACAGGGAACATTTGGTATGGTATGGTGTCACGAATCGCAATACAAGTTATGTAGATTGCTAATCAATTTCCAAATTGGATACCAATTGTTGCTAAACAAAATGTTCAAAACAAAATGCTCCTTGCGTTTATATGTTACACAGGGAACATTATTGTTTGGTATGGTGTCACGAATCGCGATACAAGTTATGTAGATCGCTAATCAATTTCCAAATTGATTAGCAAATGTTGCTAATCAATTTCCAAATTGATTAGCAATTGTTGCTAATCAAAATTTTCAAAACAAAATACTCTCTGCCCCTCTATAGGTGATAATCCCTTTGTTTGTTATATCTATATGAATAAAAGTGACTGTGTGTGTTTGTGTATTTGTGTATTTGCAAAAGGACCTGTCTGCCTTACAATGATATTAAATTGATTGCGACAGTTATATTGTATAGCTTTCATTGTTTACTCCATTAAATTGCCTGCTCATTAAAATAAATTTTATTATTATTCTAAACCCTTAGTTATATGGGTAGCATGCTCAAGTAGCCCTCCTCGGGAAGAAGCTTTGAAGTCTGTGCAGAACGCGGCTTTTAAGCTTGTCCTGAATCAATTACTTTGCATGATTCAAAGAGAAAAACATATTAAACAAACCTTGACGTCGCCGAACATATGTTTCAGGTCGTGACTCTTTGTACCAAGTGCAAAGTGGTACAGCACATCTTCAGCCATCTTCTTAATGTTGGGATTGCGCATGCGAATTCCACTGAAACAAGGACAGTGTAAAATCAGTGTTAATTCATCACAAGAATAATGTATGAACACTACGATACTAACCAGTATCAAAATGTCAGCATACATACAGTTATTTGTACCAATGCTGCCATATGGCAAAGGTAAATCTGAGATCAAGCTCTCCTATTTTCGCAAGTCCCTCTATTATAGCATACTTTGACTTGTCAAGTCTAGTAACAAATTTGAATATTAGATTCCCGATAACAGCATGGAAGGCTGGGACATCAATATTCGCAAATAGCTGACTAGCACTGTGATACCTCGGTAGATGGAGTAATAATGGAGTAAAGTTGCGTAGTCCAATAGCTTAACGCTATAATATATATATATATATATATATATATATATATATATATATAAATATATGCATATATATATTTATATATTTATCTGATGCTTAATGTATTATGTGAGTATAAAGGCATGGCAGGGAATTACTTGATTAGATTTTTATTCTATGTTCAGCCTCCTATAGGCTACCTCACACTCGTGACCTGTGGCACCACCACCGGCTCTCCGCATCACTAACGGACGCTGCAAACCTCACTGGGACTGGAGGATTTTTCTCACAAGGTTTATAAAGAGTACAGCTTCAGTACAGTATCAGTACAATATTAGTACAATGTCAGTACAGTGTGAGTAGTGTCAATACAATGTCAGTACAGTGTTAGAAGTGTCCGTATAGCATACATACAATGTCAGTACAGTGTTTGTACGTTACCCGTACAGGGCCAGTACAGTGTCAGTAGCCTACATCTTCAGTAGTGTCAGTACATCATAAATCAGTGTCAGTACCACGTCAAATATAGTGTCAGAACAGCAGCACTAGTATCAGTAGTGTCAATACAGCATCTGACCAATGTCCGCACAGTGTCCGTACATTATCAGGACAGTGGGCGTACACCATCAGTAGTGTCAGTACAGCAAATATAAAGTGTCAGTGCAGTGTCAGAACAACGTCAGCACAGCATCAGTAATGTGATAGTACAGCATCAGTGCAATGTCGGTAAAGTGTAGGTATAGTGTCCATAGTGTCAATACAGTGTCCGTGCAGTGTCAGTGCAGTGTCAGTACAGTGTCAGTACAGCATCAGAGTAGTGTCAGTACAGCACCGGTACAGTGTCAGAACAGCATCAGTACAATGTCAGTACAGTATAGGTTCAGTGTCAGAGCAGTGTCAGTACATCATCAATACAGTGTCAGTACAGCATCAGTGCAGTGTCAGTACAGCATCACTACAGTGTCACTGCAGCATCAGTATAGCGTCAGTACAGTGTCAGAACAGCATCAGTAGAGTCAGTACAGCATCAGTACATCCAATGCAAGTACATCATCACTAGTGTGAGTAAAGCAGCAACAGTGTCAGTGAAGCGCCAGCACACCATCAGTGTAGTGTCAGTCCAGCATCAGTATAGCATCAGTGTAGTGTCAGTACGTCAGCAGTACAGTGTCAGTACAGCAACAGTACAGCATCAGTGCAGTGTCAGCACAGCATCAGCACAGTGTCAGTCCAGCATCAGTATAGCATCAGTGTAGTGTCAGTACGTCATCAGTACAGTGTCAGTACAGCATCAGTATGGCATCAGTACAGCATCAGTACAGCATCAGTACAACATCAGTGTAGTGTCAGTACAGCATCATTACAGTGTCAGAACAGCATCAGTGTAGTGTTAGTACAGAATCAGAACAGCATTAGTGTAGTGTCAGAACAGCATCAGTACACTGTAAGTACATCATCAGAACAGTGTCAGTACAGTGTCAGTACAGTGTCAGTACAGCATCAGTACAGCATCAGTACAGTATCAGTGTAGTGTAAGTACAGTATCAGTACAGTATCAGTGTAGTGTCAGTACAGTATCAGTACAGCATCAGTGTAGTGTCAGTACAGTATCAGTACAGTGTCAGAAAAGCATCATTACAATGCCAGTAGGGGCTACAACATAGTACAGTGTCAGTAGAGCATCAGTACAATGTCAGTACAATGTCAGTACATCATCAATAGAGTGTCAGTCCAGCATCAGTATAGTGTCAGTACATCATCAATACAGTGTAAGTACAGCATCAGTGCAGTCAATACAACATCAGTCAGTGTCAGTACAGTGTCTCAGGACAGTGTCAGTGCAGCATCAGTACAGTGTCAGTACAATATCAGTACAGTGTCAGTACATCATCAGTGTAGTGTTAGTACAACATGAGTACAGTGTCAGTACAGCGAGGTGTTAGTGCGCTGTGCCCTGTGCCAGTCCCTAGTAGTGGTTTTGGAGACACTGACTTGTGGAAATAACTCATGATCACCGACAGACCGCCAACGTTGACTACAGCCCCACACCGAAACCAGTGTCAATATTGGGGCGGGGTATTTGCTAAAGATTCGATAACTCCTTTTTCTTTTATTAAAATTTTTTTTTTTTTTTAAATCTGTTTTCAGGTTTGTTGTTTAATCTCTTTAAGTTTTACCCCAACAAATACGGGTGGATCGTCATAAATACTGAATCAAAAACAAAGAGATTGCTGTAATTCTCATCCGCGCAGAACTAATGAGATAGTTATGCCAGCAGCCCAATTAATAGTTTAATTGGTCTTAATTTATTTTGACATTTCAAACATTTCTGATGCACGTATCTATATATTTCTGATGCATATATCTATATTTATATATATATATATATCAATATATATTTATATATATATATATATATATATATATGTATATACACTATACATATACTATATTTAGTATATATGGTATCTATATTATATATATATATTAATTATATATATATATAGTTAGATTAGTTTATCAAGCAGCAGAAATGTTAATGGTGGACAACTGGTCTTCGTCATTCCACCCTTCCTTGCCCTATCCTATTAAAGCTGCATAGTCCAATGATAACATCAAATTTTCATAACCAAAACAATTATCTAGATTTGAGTCTACATATATCTGATGTTTCCATTTCAAATATCTCAAAAGTTTGTGATTTAAAATCAAAGTTTCTTCAAACTAAAGTAAGGTAGATTATAATGAACAACCTAATCTTTATCTCAGAAAATGAGAGAAACTCAAAACCATCGGACTATGCAACTTTAAAGTTGCATAGTCCGACAGTTTTGAGTTCCAGCCAACTTTCTGAGATAAATATATTAATTTGATTGTCATAATCTACCTTACTTTACTCTGAAGTAACTATTATTTTAACTGGTTAACTTTTGAGATATTTGAAGTATAAACATGTAAGATTAGTTTTGGCAAGCTTGCCAAAACTCTGACACCATAGGCTTTAGCAGTAACCGGTTCTATTAAATTGACTCAATATTCCCTTCTATGTGGTAACAAATGCTCAATAACTGCATCAGATCCTAAGATATGTAGGATCAAATCTAGATAATTGCTTTGGTTTTGAAAAGTTGATGTTTCATCGGACTACGCAACTTTACTGCCAAACGCCAGGCTAGGTAGCGGAAAGCATAACATTTTAAGTCATTGGTTTAACCTGGCAATGGCCGAAGCCTGGGGCCATATACATGAAGCAGTGTTAGCGAGCCAAAATGCGTTTAGACGTTTAGCGCCGAAAAGTCGCTATGCATGGAGCAGTGTTAGGCCTAACACCACAAGCTTAAACTAGGTTACGGTAAACCCATTCCATAGCTGGTTTACAGGCGGTGTTAGGTACCGATTAGGGCCAAATCTATTCAATGCTGTCATATTTAACAGAGTTACATAGTCAAATAGTGAAATTTTATTAAATTAACCCTAAAATCGAAGCGAGATTAACGCTGCCACCGCAACGGCGGCGATATTAATATTTTCGAATCGACGAATGTAAGAAACAAATCACCGCCGCTGCAGGGACGTCGATATCCATACTGTCCAACGTCAACTAAACATGGCCGCCGCCGTCACTGCCGTATCGGCGGCAATATATTAGGCCCAAATCTATTAAATGCTGTCATATTTAACAGAATTACATATGCCATAAGTGAAATTTAATCAAATTAACCCTAAATTGGAACCGATATTAACGCCACCGCTGCATTGTCGGCGTTATTCATATTGTCAAATCTAGGGATTTCCCAAATCTATAAATAAATTCACGTTTAGCTATAATCAAAGTGTTACGCACTCCTGCATACCGCTTGACATATTTCCTGACCTCAGTGATAGCTAAGCGGTATCAGGCTGTAACACCAAAAGCCGCCCATGCATACGGGCCCTGGTGTGCGAATCCGTCGACCTGCAAAAAAAACATCAGGAGACGGACCCTCAACTCATTTCGCCATCACGTCCATTAGCGGGTATCTAGCAGGAAACAGGCCCAGCATTCACGGTCCATTGGTGGCACCGTTTCTAGGCAACAGCCAGTTAACTGCTGATCGCCAGCTGATTGGACGAGGAACAGTGTCACGTGCTCTCTAGGTCACGTGCCTCCTGCAAGTCTTCTGTGATACTGAAAGTTGCATGGTCCAAACAAAACATAATTTTGTCAAAACCAAAAACGCTCATGTAGATTTGATCCTATATGTATAACGTGGATACTGGCGCATTAACTAAAGATCTGAGACAGTGTAGAAAGAATAATCAGTCAAGTTATGATACCATCCACTTAGACGCTTACTTTGAGAAAGCCATTAAGCAGCATGGACACCTTTAACCAATTAGGTAAATCTCGTGACCTTGCCCTCATTCCAAAAACTTTGTTGTTGTTGTGTGTGTGGTAAATATGTTTATTCTGTTGAATAAGTCTTTTGTCAGTGCCGAAGCACTTGTCTTCCAGCCATTTTTCAATTCAGGATTATTTACACAGAATAAGGTATACAATAACTGTTGAATACACAATTTGCAGCACGTAACACAATGAAATTCTGTAACCCAAAAGTTCCATAGCAATATGATAACAGTAGTGTCATATAACTAGATCAATATTAGTCAGATCAATTTGAGTATTTACATAGTATTTAGAATGTAAGCAGAAGTTATCTTCTGTATTCATTTGGTAAAGTTGTAGTAAGTTTTAATGTTCAGTTGGAATTAGGCAAGCAGTATATAAATGTCAGTTTGTTAGAAATATTCCAGTGTTACTCTAGTGTAGATAGTTATGTGAGTTTATGAATTACGGTGTTGGGGTGGGGTTGTTAATAATACACTGGACCAGCTGTGACCAGTGAAGCAGTGGGACCAATCCCAGTGCATTTAGGTCTTAAATTTTACATTTGTATTTGGACTGTCTCTGTCATTGTATATGGTTGACCGGAGATAACGGAGGAATGGCAACAAATAAAAAGGGTGGGAGGAGAACTGAGGCTGAATGTTCGGTGGACTGTCACTTATGGTATGGTGATGCCATAGAACATACTTTACTGTGGGGACTGCATAAGGTCCTGCCCAATCCGATATACTCTTAGTGAGTTTTTAAATTCTAGGTAAGAGGACACGGCCCTGGTTCTGGCTGGTAGGTTGTTCCACATCATGCTGCCTTTGTAAATTGGTGCTTTAATTAGTTTGTTTGTAAGGCTTGGGGACTTTGAGTAGAGTGGAATCAGCCCATCTAGTATTCCTTTTTGTGTTGTCTATATATTGGGTCCAGGGGCGTAGGTAGACCTTTAACGATGTGTACTCCTAATTTCGGAAGGGGGTTTAAAGGGGCCGCTTAAGCTTAAGATGCCGGATTTTACACATTGTAGACTTGAGTTTTCGACACTCTGGACTACTACATGCCTCCTCTCTCTCTCTCTCTCTCTCTCTTTATTATTTTTTAATTTAATTTTTTTTGGACAAAACGATGTGGACGTTTTGGCATACGCGTGTATGCCTAGCTACGCCCATGGGGTCTGTCTGACTCTTCTGTTCATAAGTGATATGAGATGTGAATCATAAGTGATAGGAGAATATAAAGTTGACATGAGTGCACACCGTCACAAGTCGAAACGCGCCCTGATATGACCATATATATTGCTAGGATGCAAAACCCCAACAAACAAATAAAGCTTAGTCCGACTCCAGGGTGGCCATTGGAAGTTTGATGGCACCATCGTCTGGGCTGTGAACCTTGGACCAAGCAGGTCACTGGTCGAGCTCCTGGCTCTGTTAGGGTGGGAATGAAGCACACTGCATCGATCTAGATAACGGATGCAGTGTACATGCCAGATACAGCGTCTGTACACGGCAGCACACACAGAGTGGATACAGGGTGGGTGGCGCACTTATTATAAAATAAGAAGCTGTTGATCTTGATACCTGCTGCACACGGGGTGGCTGGGGGGGGGGGGGGGGGGGGGTTATTACTCTCATTACTATGTTGCTTTTGTTGTTTTACATCCTGGCAATATCTAAGGTAATATCAGGATGGGTACTGACTTGCGACAGTGCACACTCAGGCCGCCGGCACCATCACCCGTTATCCCACCCAGTCGCATTATCCTGACTGAGCTAACCAGTCTTGCCCTCTCCTAATAATGCCCAGCGCTAAGCTGGGAAGCGACAAGTATCAATTTTAAAGTCATTGGTTTGACTCGACCGGGAACTGAACTCCTGACCTTCCGCATGCGAGGCCCGTGCTCTACCGATTCAACCTCTCTCATTACTAATTAGGGCATGTGGTTATAATGACAGGTTCAATTTGAGTTTAAAACATAGGACCTATCGTAATGGATAGATCTGGTGTAAACATGATAGTCGCAGCTTCAGCACTTCCTATGGTACTGGCAGTCATGTTCTGTGTACCATTTTCCTATTATTGTATTTAGATGCCTCCTCCATGTTTTCCTTCTTCCTTACAAAAAAAAAATTACATTCATTGATTAAGCTGGGGAAATTGCATTCACAGACAATTGTCCAAAGAAATTGGTCTTGCTCATTCCACTGATATTTGCCATATCCTAGTGATACATGTACTGAGCGCCAAACTAGCTTTGACTCAGCTGGAGTTTACAGCCCAGTCGCATGAGGCCCGTGTTTGCTTACAATCGATTCACGACTTTAAAGTGTCCAACTTACACTCGCCTTAAGGCCACGCTGTCCATTTGGAAAATTTTGGACGCAAGGAGGTTGCAGCTGTAGCACCTGCATCCACCTGGGCCAGTTTCCGGCGGTGCTATTATTATTATTAATTTTTTTCAAACAATGGTTGACACCCTGTCAGCGCCCTGTCAGTGCCCTGGTGCCGCCAGGTCCCCAACCTCTTGGTTGTCGAGTTGGTGCCGACCTGGCAGTGCCAACACATGCAATGCCACGCTCACCATGTGGTCGGCCTCCCTGGTGCCGACCCAGGTCACCAACCTCCCAGTGTCCCACTAGATACATTGATTCACAAACGCAGTCGGCGCAAGAGCAGCAGCAGCGTGGTGCCAGGGCGGTGCCACCTTTGCGCCATCAGGGTGCTGACCGCATTTTTTAATCAATGTATCGAGTGGGACATTGGGAGGTTGGCAACATTTTGGTCATAAGGAGGTTGGCGGTGAATGCTGGCTCTCGTTTGACTGGGCTATAAGGAAGCTGGGATTCAAAGCCTATGGCCTGCCATACTGGAAGCAATCAGGCAGGTACTCAACTCAGTCGGCCATCTTGTCTGGGCTGGCTGCACATATCTAGTAGGATGGTCTGCCGTGCACAGGTTACTTCTGCAGTAGGTGCCTGCCTTTCTGGTGCTATTGTAAAGGCCCACTCACACTACAGCTTGCGACTTTTTACGACCACTTTGGACCCAAAGAACCCACCTCCTCGCGCCGAAAGCAATGGTCGCCGACCTCTGGGCGACCAATTTGGTCACAAGGACGTATTTAGCGCAGTAGCTGCAACCTCCTTCCGGCAAAAATGGTTGCAAGTAGGTCGACGACCACTGAGCATCACATTGCGACCTATTGTGACCTCTTTGCAACCACCCCTGTTTTTTGGTTGCAACGTGGTTGCAAGCAGTAGTGTGTCTGGGGTATAGATTACCCTTTACCTGTGCGGTGTGTCTACCTGTTGCTAGAGTGCGAATAGCCATTATGTGAGTCAGCACTATCATGGACTGGCGGCCAGTATTGATTTCCTTCAGCCTGCAGGTCCCTAACGCTAGGATTCCGGCCGAAAACGAGGCCAACCCCGTGATCTGTGGGGACAGGCCTAAAGCGAGATATGCTTTCTTCGGTCATTTTTTAGACTTCCCCTCCCTCCTTCCACGCACACCTTCCTAGCCACTGTTCAGAACCAACATCAGGAGGCTTCCTGAACCTGTCAGCCAATCACATTTAAGACCTTTTTAAGACCTTTTAATATCAATTTTCATACAATTTAAGACCTATTTTCACAGAAAATGCAATGTACTTATTTAATTAAATATAGATGTTATGTAGACAATCGTGTCAACTTCGAGACATTTCAACCGCCATGGCATTTGTACTGTGTGAAGATAGCTGGTAAATCATCTTGAAAACATATTGTCGTAGCCAAATCCAATTTAAGACCTTTCACAGAAAAGTTACCATATTTAAGACTTTCCAAGGCCTTGAAAACTGACTAATCAATTTACGACTTGTTAAGACTTTTTACGGATTCACGGAAACCCTGATCACCACCCACTCTCCAAGCCAGACGGGATGGCCGAATGAGTTAGAGCATCTGTCTCCCGTGCTGGTAGATCGTGGGGTTGAACCCCGGTCGAGTCAAACCAATGACTTAAAAATTGATACCCGTCGCTTCCTAGCCTGGCGCTCGGTATTATTAGGACAGGGCAAGGACTGGTGTGCTCAGTGTCAGGATAATGTGACTGAGTGGGATATCAGGTCATGGTGCCGGTGGCCTGGTTTCCCAGTGGGACAGCACTATAAAGTCGCCATGAGTGCGCACTGTCACAAGTCGGTACCAGTCCTGATATGACCTTAGATGTTGCTAGGACGTAAAACAACAACAAACAAACAAAACCCTCCAAGCTGTCAGGACACATTCTCACAGCTACTGACAGTTACTCAGCTGTCGTGTGACAGGACTCACTGTCAACACCACACCCAGACACACTCATCCTCTGTCTCGTCCACCGGATGCGGTGGCTGAATAGGTAGGAATATAGGCTTCCTGTCGAGAGTTTGCATATCGGCCGAGTATAAACAAAATGACTTCCAAATTTATACTTATTACTACCTAGCTTGGCGCTTGGCATCAAAAGGATAAGGCAAGGACTGATTAGCTCAGTGTCTGGATAATGTGATTGAGTGGGATATTGGGTCCTGGTCCTGGTGGTCTGATATCCCAGTGGGGGACCAGGCGTGGTGACCGAATCGGTAGAGCACAGGCCTCGTGTGCGGAAGATCAGGAGTTCGCGAGTTCGGTTCCCGGTCGAGTCAAACCAATGACGTAAAAATTGATACTTGTCGCTTCCTAGCCTGGTGCTCGGTATTATTAGGATAGGGCAAGGGCTGGTTAGCTCGGTGTCAGGATAATGTGATTGAGTGGGATAATGGGTCATGGTGCCGGCAGCCTGGTTTCCCAGAGGGACAGCACTATAAAGTCACCATGAGTGCACACTGTCACAAGTCGGTACCAGTCCTGATATGACCTTAGATGTTGCTAGGACGTAAACCAACAACAAACAAACAAACAATCCCAGTGGGGCAGCACTATGAAGTTTCCACGAGAATGCCCTATCAAAGCTACATGTAGTTTTATATTTCTACAATTCAAATATCTCAAAATAGCCATTTAATATCAAAGTTATTTCAAAGTAAAATAAGGTAGATTATAACAATCAATTTAACTTATTTACATCAGAAAATTACAGAAACCTCAAATCATCAGACTATGCAACTTTAAAGTTCATAGTCATAGGGGGGGGCGGTAGAGTGGTGCATGCAGGGGTATCCCACTACAGCAGGGGGGGGGGCACTACACAGCTTGTTATATGTGATAAAAGGTTTATCACTATTTGTATGTATATATGCACTCAATCCCCCCCCATCCATCACATAATATAGATTACAGTGAAATTTTCTTTTGCAAATAATTTATTTCGATAAACTACCACTTGTTGTATCAGTGTATGTCTATTCATCGGACTATGCAGCTTTAATATATAGTTATCTCAGAAAATGACAAACAATCTAAACCATCGGACCATAATACATTAAAGCCGCATAGTCCGATGAACCATCAAAGTTTCAAAACCAAAACAATTATTTTAATTTGATTCTAGATATCTAACTTAGATATTGATGTACTTATTAAGCATTTGTTTCTGCATAGAAGGGAATACTGAGTCAATTTAATAGCATGCGTTACTGCTGAAATCAATGGTGTCAGAGTTTTGGTGAAGGGAATACTGATTCTCGATGTCGGACATCCGGGAACTTTTTGCGCTCACAACGCTCGAAGGGTAAAACAAATGCCACTGTCATAGAGACAACAATAAAACTACCCCAACTATCACAGTAATTTATGCTTTTTAGTGCTTTGAAAGCAAATTTCTCTTGTTTCTATTAAATAGTTCAGATTTCACATTCAGCTTTTTTTCTATCAGCCAATTGGAAGTTCTTGAATTTATTTTCCGAAAATAGTTGTTGAGGCCATGATCTGGTAAGGCTACCACTGGCACTGACACTCAGAATATCCCAACTTTCACTATTATCTCTTAGGGTAAATTAAATACTTCAGATCTTCCTCTTCAATCGCGCATTAAGATATTTGTAATCGACTCAATGAAAGCTGTTATTTTGCAAAAATAAATGCTCCACATAGACATAGCATTGCTGCAGCACAAATCACTGCGGTGTTTTACCCTTCACGGGCTGGTTTCCTGGGCTGTGACGTCACACCGACATAGAGAATACAGTTTAATAGAAGCTGTTCCTGCTGAAGCTTACGGTGGTGGCAGACTTTTGGTCTGCTTGCCAAAACTAATTTGACATGTTTACACTTCAACTACCTCAAAGGTTAGCTGGTTAAAATACAAGGTACTTCAAACTAAAGTAAAGTAGACTATAATGATCAATCTAATATATTTATTTCAGAAAAATGACAGAAACTGAAAACCATCAGACTAGGCAACTTTAATCAAATAAAATAAGCCTACTTACTCCTCGTCATCAGTGCTGCAGCAGCTGCTGTGGTTTCTCTTCCTTGCCGCTATGACATCTTCCATTTTGTGCAGGAGGCTGTGTGACTTAGCGCGGGAAGCAAATGTCGTCTGGCACAATTCTCCTTCGATTAATTCCGACAATATATATGGGCAGCCTTAGCTGCGGTGCAGACAGAGTCAGGATGGGATGGATGGCTGTGTTGGAGATCACCGCGAAGGATCAAGTCTACAGGCTGGCCGTGTGGTGTGTTCGGATCTTGTCTGCTACTGCTACTGCTAGAAACACTGGGCGACAATATCAGGACGTGGCGGCAGTGGTGTGTGGTGGTGAGTGAGTGGTGGTGGTGGTGATGATGGTGGTGATGGTCTCGTGGGTGGTGGTGATAGGTGATGGTGATCGGTGGTGGTGGTGGTGGTGGTGGTGGGTGAGTGGTAAGGTGGTGGTGATGGGTGGTGGGTAGTGGTGGGCGGTGGTGGTGGTAGTGGAGCTGGTGGTGGTGGGGCTGCAGATTGTGGTAATGACCGTGGCTGTAGTGTGTGGTGGGGCTGGTGGTGGCTGTAGTGTGTGGTGGGGCTGGTGGTGGTGGTGGTAGAACTGCAGCTTAAGTAGTCCCGGTGGTTGTAGTGTGTGGTGGGGCTGGAGATGGTGGTGGTGGTGGTGGTAGAACTGCAGCTTGAGTAGTCCCAGTGGCTGTAGTGTGTGGTGGGGCTGGTGGTGATGGTAGAACTGCAGCTTGAGTAGTCCCGGTAGCTGTAGTGTGTGGTGGGGCTGGTGGTGGTGGGGCTGGTGGTGGCTGTAGTGTGTGGTGGGGCTGGTGGTGCTGATGGTAGAACTGCAGCTTGAGTAGTCCCGGTGGCTGTAGTGTGTGGTGGGGCTGGTGGTGGTGGTGGTGATGGTAGAACTGCAGCTTGAGTAGTCCCGGTGGCTGTAGTGTGTGGTGGGGCTGGTGGTGGTGGTAGAACTGCAGCTTGAGTAGTCCCGGTGGCTGTAGTGTGTGGTGGGGCTGGTGGTGGTGGTAGAACTGCAGCTTGAGTAGTCCCGGTGGCTGTAGTGTGTGGTGGGGCTGGTGGTGGTGGTAGAACTGCAGCTTGAGTAGTCCCGGTGGCTGTAGTGTGTGGTGGGGCTGGTGGTGGTGGTAGAACTGCAGCTTGAGTAGTCCCGGTGGCTGTAGTGTGTGGTGGGGCTGGTGGTGGTGGTAGAACTGCAGCTTGAGTAGTCCCGGTGGCTGTAGTGTGTGGTGGGGCTGGTGGTGGTGGTAGAGCTGGTGGTGGATGTGTGTGGTGGAGCTGGACCTGGTTGTGGTGACGGTGGCTGTAGAGGCTACAAGATGTGGCAGCACTGTGGCCGTTGTGGCGTCCTGCTTGCTTGCTTATCGAAGGGCGGTCACTTCTCGGGCGTGTGCTGATTGGCCCGCGTGTGTCACGTGAGGCACGGGGCGCGCCGGAGAGGAGCGGGATTAATTCATATTCTGCTGCATGATATTAGCAGAATGTTATATTACTGAGTGTACTGAGTGGAATGACTCCCCCACCGTAAAGCTGCATAGTCCGATGAAGTACCACATTTTTACAAACCAAAGCCATTATCTAGATTTGATTCTGCATATATAACGTAGATACTGGTGCATTTATTAAACAGGTGTCACCACATAGAAGGGAATAATACTGTGGCAATTTAATAGAACCTGGTACAGCCGAAGTCTATGGTGTCAGAGTTTTGGTATGCTTGATGAAAGTTTTTTGTTTGTTTGTTGTTTTACGCCCTAGCAACATCGAAGGTCATATCAGGACGTGTACCGACTTGTGACAGTGCACACTCATGGTGATTTTATAGTGCTGCCCCACTGGGAAACCAGGCCGCTAGCACCATGACCTGATATCCCACTCAGTCACATTATCCTGATACTGAGCGAACCAGTCCTTGTCCTATCCTAGTAATGCCGAGCGCCAGGCTAGGAAGCGACAAGTATCAATTTGTAAGTCTTTGGTTTGACTCGACCAGGGTTCGAAGCCCTTGATGAAAGTAATATGGCATTTTTGCACTTAAGATATCTCAAAAGTTTAATATTTAAAATAAAAGTTTCTCATATATTTATCTCAGAAAAATGACAAAAACTCAAAAAGATGGTGGTGGGGGGCAGGGGGTGGTGGCAGTCTGGACAACTACGCTTTGTGATGACCTTGAAAACTTTGGATGACCTCTAATTACTTTCGCTTATTACATTTAATTGTCAGTGGCTGGCTAGGAAGTGACAAGTATCAATTTTAAGGTCATTGGTTGGACTCGACCGGGAACCGAACTCCCGACCTTCCGCACGGCGAGAGAGGATGAATCTTGTTAAGATGTGTGTGTGGGAGGGGCGCGGGGGGAATTGGGGGTTGAATCGGTGTAGATACAGTAGTTTTATTTATTGTAAGTTAAATTTCCTGCCCGGTGAGTTATATTTTTCAGTGAGGAATTGGTAGCCTACGTCAGAGCTTCTCTATTTCGAGTGTAGAGATCATTCCAAATGTTCCTTTCTCTCCAGGTTATATCTAGCTACATGGATATATAGATACAGTAAAACCTCTCTAACTGACCACCTCCACAGACCGACCACTCCCCTATATCGATCGTTTTATTTGGTTCCCAAACGATCGCTCATACAATACTGTCGCGCCCAAATTACCCATGTTGCTGACCAACATAACCAATAATTAAAAAAACACTCCCTAAATTGACCACTTCCTTAAAGTTGCTTAGTCCGATGCTTTTGAGTTTCTGCTATTTTCTGAGATAAATATTTTATACTAATCGTTATAATCCACTTTACTTTAGTTTGAAGTAACTTTAATTTTAAATGGCTAAGTTTGGAGATATTTGACGTCAAAACATGCCAAAATAATTTTGGCAAACATGCCAAAACTCTGACACCATAGACTTCAGTAGTAACTGGTTCTATTAATTGACTTATTATGCCCTTCTATGCAGCAACAAATGCTTAATAAATGCACCAGTGTCTAAGTTGAATATGTAGAATCAAATCTAGATAAGTGTTTTGGTTTTGAAAATTTGATGTTTTCATCAGACTATGCAACTTTAAATGGATCATTTAAAGTCGGTCCGACGGTCGGTCGATTTAGAGAGGTTTTGGTAACTTGTACTGTATGGTATGCAGGTATTGCAGGTATTGCAACAGCTCAGGGAGTTTGATGCCCCTGCCCTGCAGAGTTGTAAACCACTGCCTTGTGGTACAGGTTCTTGACAGAACCGAAGGCTAAGAGAGCAAACCCTAAACAGAAAACCATGTCACTGTGGCAGCATTAAGGGCGGTTGATGTATGGAACTCCCAACATCTCCCGACCAGCCACTGCAGGGACAAATAGTTTGCACCTGTCTTGACATGTTCTTGCCGGTGTGAAACCTCTATTTGCTCCCTGAGAGAGTGCCGCTGGTAACTTGCAAAAGCCAGCAGCACTTCAACACTTTTGCAGGCAGCTTTCATGAAATGTTTTGGAGAGTGGCAGTCAAGTAATGAAAGCAGTCTTTGTCGGATCGCAACCGACAGCATGATGATGATGACTGTATATATATTACTGATAATAGCTATATATATAGCGGAAAAAAGAACAATGTTACAGAATCACAAACAAGAAACTCGAGGCCCAGGCCCGGGAAAACTGGCGAGCCCTTGTTTGTGGCTTATGCCCAAAGTTGGGCGGTAGGCGAAACGTTCATCTACGACACGGCTGAAGATGTGTTTGTGTGGGTGGCGCTGACGCCACAACGGGCGAAGAAGAAGAAGAATATCGATAAACAGATGTATAGATATATATAGATATATATAGATATATATGGTATATATATATATATATATATATATATATATATATATATATACAGAGAGAGAGAGAACGCGAGAGAGCACTATTGAGGGTGCTCAACATGTAGCACGTGTAGTAATAAAGATCAGACCTGCTGGTGAGATACTGGTGTACTTGGAAAACTAACTTAAGGAGATACCATATCATATTAAATAGAACATGACCCTTAGTCCTTAAGGCCCATGCAGTCACAGCTTACCGGACTGGGGAACCGGACGAGAACCGGACACTGTCCGGTGGTGTATGGCGATGTCCGGTACATGTCCGGTACCCATCCGGCGGTGTCCGGTGGTGTCCGGTGGAGTCCGGTGCAAGTTTTGAACATGCACAAAACTTCTACCGGACACCACCGGACTGACGTGTCCGGTTGGTGTTTGGTTGGTGTCCGGTTGTTCCGGTTTTGTCTGTTTCATGTCCGGTACCCATCCGTTGGTGTCCGGTTTGCTTCCGGGTTTGTCCGGTGGCGAGAACGTCAATAAAATATATATATACTGTAGTAGTTGGCACTGAAGTAACCACATAGACAGGTAGACGTGGGTAGTGTGTTGATATCAGGGAGCCTAGGTGGTGTAATGGTTAGCACACTGGCCCGGAATGCAAAGAGATGTGGGTTCGGGTCCCGTTCTATGCACAATATTTCCAATTTTCATCATCCCCATGACAATACCAAGAAAATCCAAAAAATACAGTCCGGTATGTGTCCGGTTGATGGTCGGTCCGTCCGGTTCTCGTCCGGTACTCGTCCGGTACATGTACGGTACTTGTCCGGTTGTCTTGTGGCAATTGACCCAATTACGCTCCATTTTGATATATTTTGATACATTTTGTGTACCGGACACCACCGGACTAGAAAATTCTTTTACCGGTGGTGTCCCGTACTCGCACCGGTAAGGTGTGACAGGCGCTTTACGGGCGTACTGGTCGCCTTGCAATTTGCTTTCTGATTTCGTTTAAATGCTTGGTCGGTTGCTGGATTTTTACGTCCTGGCAACATGTAACATCACATCAGGATGGGTACCGACTTGTGACAGTGCACATTCATGACGATTTTATAGTGCTGTCCCACTGGGAGACCACTCCAACCTCACCATGATCTGATATCTCACTCAGTCACATTATCCTGACAATGAGCCAATAACCTCCTAATAATGTCGAGTGCCTGGCTAGGAAGCAACAAATATATCAAATGTTGTCATTGGTTTGACTCGACCAGGGTTCGAACCCGTGGGTTCTAAACCCGCGATCTACCAAAAACACTCAATTCATTCGGCCATCCCTTCTGGAGATTCCGTTTAAAGGCCTTGCCGAACCTTATATAGGCCTATACGAGCACCCTTACACTTCCAGATGTCTAACCCCTATTCGCTATCATATTAGACCAATAGTTGTTATCAATATTCAATGTATCCAACTCCTCATTTGATGGCGAATGATAAGCATTCGAATACTGATAAGTGTCGGCGATTTTCCTTCAAACAGAATAAGCAGTCATTTGACCCAGCCAGTGACAGATTAACCATAAAGCTACGATTCCATATACAGTATAACCCCGTTAAACCAAACTTGAAGGGACCCTACAAATTTGTTTGGATTAACCGCTCATTGGTTTAATCGAGCTTTGGCTTTGACTTGGACTTTGAGCAAGTGTGTAGTGCACATGTAATATACAATGTATGTGGACACTTTGATTATTGTTTGTTTAATGTATATAGAGTTGTTTTTTTAAAGTTTTTTTTTGGTCCATTAGTTGTTTAAGCAGGGGAAATTTCAGTCATAGACGACTGGTCTTCCTCATTCCACTGCTGGTCGATAGAAAGCCCGAGCCTACACTTTACCGACCCAGGGGATTTTTAACCTCCCACACCACATAGACATGGTATGAGAGCAGCGGTGGAAATCCAAATTGGCAGAGATGGGGGCACGGGGAATCGAACCGCCGACCCTCAGATTAGGAGTCTGACCTAGAAAAAAGTCAGACACTAACCACTCCGCCACAGAGAATGCCACTCCGTTAAACGAAGCTCAGTTAAACCAAGCGATCGGTTAATCCAAACTTGTTTCTGCGGCCCGGCAAAATACTACAATTTATCATATAAAAAAGTCAGCGGGGTCTCAGATGACCTTATAACCAGATGAACGTTTGGTTTAACCATACCGGAGTGGCCAGGGGTCCGACACTTTTGTTTCGATTAACCGATAATTTGGATTAACCGACTTTGGTTTAACCAACTTTTTTAAATGATAAATGGTACTATTTTGCCGGGCCGCCGAAAAAAATGTGGATTAACCGATCGTTTGGTTTAACCGAGCTTGGTTTAACGGGGTTGTACTGTATGTGGTACGCGGTATGCGGTGGTACGCGGTATGCAGTGACTTTTCACTGTTTGTATTGCAAACAGCACACACAGTTCATATTCGCACCAATCACTACATGAAGCAATCTAGTTTGCCGTTTACGGAAATCGCATTCGCAGTCGGACATATGGGCCGTTATCAATTAACACGACCTGGGCGACTCGGGTCATCCGAGTCGTCAGAATTTCAAATAGAACACTGCGAGTGGAGTCAACAAATACATGTGCCGTGTGTAAAACAACCCGACCCCAGTAACCCACCTCTTGGCTGGGGTTTGCAGGAGCGATGACGTCACATTTGCGCTGGTACCATCCTGCAGGATAACAGCCACCGGTACCAGTCACACATATTTTTTTTTGGTAATAACATAGATTAATGAAATGGAAATATCACTGAACTATGCCATCATAAGAATATTTAAATCATATTTTGCTGTAATTATATCGGCTATTAAAAAACAAAAAAAAGGGCCTCCATTTTTTTTCACCCCGAGCATGGAGAAGCATATTTGATTATTCGACCCGAGTCTGCAGGATGTGCGCATGCGCCAAAAAGTGGCTCGGGTGACCAGAGTCGATTAATCAATTACGCCCATGGAATCGAAGATATTATTTTTAAATGTTTTCTATTTTATTTCACATTCATTTTCGCATACTACATATATGGGTTGTTTGTTGTTGTTTTACGTCCTAGCAACATCTAAGGTCATATCAGGACGGGTATGGGATCCTAGCTTTAGCCCACGTGCTGGGAAGTGGGGAGACAGCATACATAAGAATGGTTTAATTGAGGGTATAAAGCTCAGCCCTGGGTGGTATGCTAGGGACCTGGGTGGTAGCCTAGGGATGTGGAGGTAGCCTAGGGACCTGGGTGGTAGGCTAAGTATGTGGTGGTAGCCAAGGGACATGGTGGTAGCCTAGGGACATGGGTAGTAGCCTAGGGACGTGGTGGAAGGCTAGGGACCTGGGTGGTGGCCTAGGGACCTGGGTGGTAGTCTAGGGACCTGGGTGGTAGCCTAGGGACCTGGGTGGTAGCTTAAGGACCTGGGTGGTAGTCTAGGGACCTGGGTGGTAGCCTAGGGACCTGGCTGGTAGCCTAGGGACCTGGCTGGTATCCTAGGGACCTGGGTGGTATCCTAGGGACCTGGGTGGTATCCTAGGGACCTGGGTTGTATCCTAGGGACCTGGGTGGTAGCCTAGGGACGTGGGTGGTAGCCTAGAGACCTGGGTGGTAGCCTAGGGACCTGGGTGGTAGCCTAGGGACCTGGGTGGTAGCCTAGGGATCTGGGTGGTAGCCAGGGACCTGGGTGGTAGCCAGGGACCTGGTGGTAACCTAGGGACTTGTGTGGTAGCCTAGGGACTTGGGTGGTAGCCTGGAGACCTGTGTAATTAGCTCAAACTAATATACAGGCTCGTCATGGTAGCAATAAGTCTCACTCTTTTGTAAACAAACATCACGTGAGGAAAAGCACGTGGTATGACCAAGTCAAAGTGTTATCACAGTAGGACTATATAACGTATAAGGATCAACACTGGAGGCAGCGGTATCACGGGACTAAAGCTAGCATTCCTTACACACGGTATGCGGCATGCGAATGCGAATAAAAATGCGAATAAAAATCGAAACGCATGTAAGTGTATGGGGGTGCTTCCATGCCTCCGAATGCGAATGCGGCAACTGAATCGGTCCATGTAGCCATCGGTGCGGTATGCAAATGCGAATGCTGCTGCGTTTGCCATAGAAACCAATACTGTTCCTTCACAAATTAGGATGAAAAACCCCAACAAATGTTGTGGGGGACGCCGCATATACGACATTCGCATGCCACATGCCGCATATAAGGAATCTTAGCTTTACTCAAGTAGTCCACCTCTCAGAAATAAGGAGTGCCTGATAGCCTTCTGATTTGTCATGCGACTGAGAGTTTTTGTTGTTTATACGTCACTACCATACCCATGCCTAGGCTCCTTGCCTGAGATGTCAGTGCAGACTGTAATATATGTAAGTGTGTCATGCCATGACGTGAGGCATCATTATCATCACGTCATCATACTACATTATGAAAGTAATTACTTAAAGTTGCATAGTCCGATGGCTTTCAAATTTTTGCATAATTTTTTAGATAAATATATCAAGTTGACTATTATAACCTACTATTAATTATTCCAGAGTCATTTTGATGGAAGATGGCTAGTTTTGGAGCAATTTGAGTTGAAAGAACCCAAAATCATTTCGGCAAGCTTGTCAAAAGTCTTGTTGTGGTGGCCCAGATTCACATCTCACGATGGTCATGTGATCAGGAATGACCTATTAAAGTGTAGGTAGTGTGGAACCTGACGAATGCCATATATGGTACTGGGAATGAGGGTAGGATTAATAAGGTCACGAGATTAACCTAATTGGTTAGTGTTCTCCCTGCCTAATGGCTGTCTCATAGTAGGTGCCCAAAAGGACGGGAGTAATAAAGTCAATGATTATTCTGTATATGCTGCCCCAAAGCCTTCGTTAATGCACCAGCACCTGAGTTGGATTCATAGAATCAAATGTAAGTATGTGTTTTGGTTTTGAAAAAAATATGTTTCATCGGACCATTCAACTTCAAGCAGGGTAAATTTCAACTGCAAACAATTGGCCTTCCTCATTCCTATCCTAGTGATGCTGTGCCAAGCTAAGTAACAACAAGCATATATTTTAAAGGTTTTGTTTGTTGTTTTACATCCTAGCAACATCTAAGGTCATATCAGGACGGGTATCGACTTGTGACAGTGCGCACTCATGGCGACTTTATAGTGCTGCCCCACTGGGAAACCAGGCCGCCAGCACGATGACCTGATTGCATCTGAGAGTGTGACAGGAATTGAGATATGTTGCACCAATTAAATGACTATCAGCCACATTTGTTGTTTTATTTAAAGCTGCATAGTCCGATGGTTCTGAGCTTCTGAAATTTTCTGAGATAAATACATTAGGTTGATCGTTATAATGTACCTTACTTTAGCTTAAGTAACTTTTATTTTAAGTGGATAACTTTTGAGATATTTGAAGTGGAACCATGCAAAATTAATGTTGGCAAGCTTGTCAAAACTCTGACCCCATAGGCTTCTGTAGTAACAGGTTCTATTCAATTGCCTCGGTATTCCTTTCTATGTGCTGACAAATGTTTAATAAGTACACTAATATGTAAGTTAGATATGCAGACTCATATTTAGATAACCATTTTGGTTTTTAAAATTTGATATTTTCATCGGACTATGCAGCTTTAAGAGTGATTATCGATTGAGTTTACATTAAAACAGAAGGATTTTTATGTATTGCACCTTACATCATGGTGGTATTGTTAAACTGGCAAATAATATTTATCTTATTAACGAAAACATTTGCAGATTTTATATTTATGTTATCAGGGAAATGATCTGGTGTTTGTGTTCTAGCAAAGTACCCCTTAATGATGGTAACTACTGCCTTCGTGACATTGGGTGAGAATGAGTGTGTTCACACTGTGTGTATCTCACTGACTGAACCCCTGGTCAGGCCTCCCGCAATGACCACATACCTTACAGTAGGAGGGTGTGTGTGTGTGGAGGGCCAAAGCACTATGGCAGAGCACTGGGAACTCGTGTGGTGACTGTGAAAGTACAACGTCTGAACACTTTGACTTCTGGATACTCAATGCTTTATTCCCCGTACAGGCGTCTAGACCTCCGGCACACTTAGTCATGTGATGTCATCTCATTTGCATATATTACAGACGTGTCTAGACGTCTAGACATCTAGACGTCTATTACGCATATATCACATCCCCTCCTCAAAGTATTTCTGACACATGAAATGTTTCAAAATCCCCATAAAACATACCAGGTTTACTCGTTCATCATACAGTAAAACAATAAAATATACAAGCACTTAACTTAAACCAGTAGGCGTAAGTAAGTAAATAAGTAACTGAAACCACAGGTTTAGCGAGTGTCCGAGCACACTATGGCACTGAAGTCCTTTGAACTGTCCGGCTGCTTAGCCTCCACAAAACACATTGTCCATAATGACACAATAAAAGTACATATTCAGTTGTATTTTCTTTCCATTGACAAAACAATTACCATTACTAATAACTAGTCCATAGCAATATTATGATGGAATTATATATCAATATCAGTGGCCTGGCATCCGATGCTTGCATCTCGGTGCTCCGTATTCACTCCTCGCTGCCTCACCTGTTGATTAGCTGGCCTGACGTTCTGCGCATCTTCATCCTGGCCGTTTTCATTACAGCTGTTCGTTTCTGTCGACGATCTGTGCATCTGTGCTTCTTGGCATCCATGCAGTTGTGTCTGTGCTTCTAGGCATCCGTGCATTTGTGGGCCATCACTTCGGGCCCTGTCCTCCAATCTGTCCATTCAGATATAGCATTCTGCTTGCTTGTCTGTGGTAGAGCAAACTCACAATAACTTGTTAATGCTGTTTCATTTGGTTACCAGGGAGTTGCTGCCTGGTGAACCACAGCTACACGACACTGTCTTTGTTGGTAGCCTGAAGCAATGGGCCTAAAAGCACCATTGCCTACACAATATGTTTGGAATGCTTCTGTGAGTGGTCCGATCCTGTCTCGGTCAGCGAGCGCGATGGACATATTGACGAAAACTTTTTGCGCTTCTTTGCCAGCGATGTGAAGAAAGATGCAGCATTGCACTCGTTCTGCCTTCAATATGACACCTGCAGCAATGGAGTATATGTCATATGCTCTGATCCATGTTTTCCAGTTCGATCTTGCGTTGTTGCTGAGGACAAGTTGACCAGGCGGCCGCAAACCCGGCAGTGTATTAGCTGGCGGCATTCTTCCTCATCTGACACCATGTGAAAGTACAACGTCTGAACACTTTGACTTCTGGATACTCAATGCTTTATTCCCTGTACAGGGGTCTAGACCTCCGGCACACTTAGTCATGTGACATCATCTCATTTGCATATATTACAGATGTGTCTAGACGTCTAGATGTCTAGACATGTGTTCCAGGTGTTGCGTCGCAGTGCTTTGACCCTACACACACACCCTCCTACCAGGGTGGGTGTTGGGTAGTTGCAGGGTTGCAGGCTAATAGCCCTGTCACACTACGACGTTTCTCTCCAACGCACGTCAAAGCGTGCCGACGTGTCGCCCTTTTTGTCGAAACGTCGGTTTTTGGTTTCCGCCACGCGTCGACACACGTTGGCCGCGCACTAATAACACGCTACTAACATGCTGCGCCGACGTCGAGTTTTCTCCCAAAACGCCAAAAAGTTGGACGTGTCTCGCTGCGTAGAAGTTATTTTGCGCGCTGGCGGCACGCCGTTCAGAAGCATCGTAATGTGACAGCCCCATAAGATGTATGTATGCATGTATGTATGTATGTATGCATGCATGTATGGATGGATGTGGATGTATGGATGTGTAGTGAGGTTTGTATGGATGTGTATGTATATATGCATGCATGTGTATGCATGTGCACCCCACCCCCATCATTCACCACCAAATTGTCCTAACAAATATTGTAAATAAATAAAATATCACTTCTTACATATGTGTTCTTCAACCCCCTCATCTATATGTGCTAACTTTAGTCACCCACACATGGTAGCCCCCTCAAGCAGAGGAGGGGGGCCTCTGTTGCTCACCAGTGCAGTATGTGTGTGTTGGGGGATGTGGGAGAGGCTGTGGTGGGGGTGGGGATGGGGGGGAGGAGCATGCTCTCTGGTTCAGTCCGGTCCTGGAGGGCTGACCAGGGGTTCTGTGTGTGACACACAGCACACAGTGTGCACACACTCATTCTCAGCAATGTCATGAGGCCACAGTTGCCACATATAAGGGGTATTTTGGTTGAACACAATCACCAGATCTTCTCACTGGTCACATAAACATAAACCAATAAATGCTTTCTTTAATGATATAAATATTATTTGCCAGTTGAACAAAATAACCATGATAACCTACCTTGGGAGAGCCGGTAGTTGAGGAGTCGCTCCTCATTTGTCAACCCCTCCTGCTGTACGGCTTCATCATGGTCAGTTGCAGGGCGAAGGCATCGTCACCGATTAGAAAATACAGCACATCCTTCTGGCCATCCACGAACGGTTCGGGGTCCAGTAAACCGATGGTGCAACCTTCAGTGCCCGCCTTCAGCTCTGAGTCGTTATAGATCTGGGCATCAGATGCGGAGCCCATACCCCCAAGATCTGCCCAGATAAACTTGTAGTCCACGTCTACAAGTGCCAACATGACCACGGAGTAAAATCCCTTGTAGTTGTAGCACAGTGACCCACTCTTTGGAGGGCACCGGCAGGCAATGTGCTTCCCATCCAGAGCGCCACAGGTATGGGGGAAGTTCCACTTCTCTAGGAAGTGGTTGGCGATGGCACGCCATCCTTATGGAGTCATCGGACACGTCATGACCTTGTCCATGTACTCATCGATGAGGGCCTGACAGACTTCATGCACGATGAGCGACTGTGTTGTGGGGGACCCTCCACCAAAACTTCATGGACGAGTATTTGTTCCCAGATGCCTGGTGCCGCAGAGTAAGGGCAATCTTCAGCCCAGGCTCGAGCGGCACCCGGTATGTTGTGTGTTTTTTGGCGATCCTCGGTCCTACGCACGCCACAATCTCATCGAACAACTGGGGAGGCATCCGCATGAAGTTCACAAACGAGGCAGTGTCCTCGCTGCGGAGCTCAGCGATCAGCTTGTCGTACAAGCCAAACTGTGGCTGCCTCCGATCCAGGATCTGACCCATGTTCTCCGCTGCTGCCTCCCCCTTCTCCTCTCGACACGGGCCGCCAGAAGAGCCATGAGGTAGAGATCTAGCTCATGCTGATAAAGGGCAACTCGGTACTGATGCTGGAACTGTAGATGGAGTGCCTGGACATCCATCCTGTCTGGGCAGCCGAGCAGGTCTGCTGGAAGAAGCCTGGTGCTGCCTTTATATTATACCGACAGCCAACAAGCTGGCCACGCGCTGGCCATATGCTGGCCATACGCTCGCAAGACGCTAGGGGTACGCCAGCACATGCTAGGAGCACACTCGCACATGTTTCCGTCACGTTAGGCATATGCTATATACGCCAGAGATACACAGAGGGCGCCGGTTCAACGTATGGCTAACGTGTTCCAACCTGTCCCGACCTACCCCTAACGCGTGCATAACGTATGCATATGAGAAACGTATAAACCATACGGTGACAAACGTTGAACATTTTGAACATGGACAAAATCTTTTTAGCGGCTCGACCTACACCGACCTATGATGACCTATGACGCCATATCCCGAGCGTACTTGACGTATGCCCAACGTTTCCATAACACATGACGCCGTATGCCGACGTGTTGGTCGAAAATCGCATATGTCAGCATATGCTAAGGCCATACGTCATAGTGTGACAGCCCTTAAGTATCAGGATAATGTGGGATATCAGGTCATGGTGCTCACAGCCTGGTCTCCCACTGGGGCAGCACTATAAAGTCGCTATGAGTGTGCACTGTCACAAGTCGGTACCTGTCCTGATATGAACTTAAATGTTGCTAGGATGTAAAACAACAAACAAACGACAAACATCGATTACATTTTTATGTCATTGGTTTGAATCCTATGACCTACCAAAACAGGAGACAAGCACTCAATTCATTCGGCCATCTTTCCTTGGAACTGTTGCCCAGCTTTCGCCTATTTTTTTTAACACAATGAGGTTCCACAACATGTGATGTTTCATATAAGGAGTGGTGGCGAAGATAACTGTTGTGTCCTCCTTCCAGGCTACAGAGCAACATTGAGTAATCACATAAGCAAAAGTTCATTTATATTCATTACACATTTACAGTAAATAACATGGCACTGACAAACTGTTGTTGTGCTTTCTTATTTAATTTTAAAATATCATGCTGACAATTATAATCTTCTCTACTTTCCTTCAGAGTAATCGTTGCAATAATTGGCAAACTTTGGAGATGTTTGAAGTGCAAGAATACACAATAATGTGTGTGTGCACACATGTTGAAGTCCAATAAATCATTACTATAGTAACTAGGTGACATCACTCCAATAAATCATTGCTATAGTAATTAGGTGACATCACTCCAATAAATCATTGCTATACTAACTAGATGATATCACTCCAATAAATCATTGCTATAGTAACTAGATGACATCACTCCAATAAATCATTGCTATAGTAACTAGATGACATCACTCCAATAAATCATTGCTATAGTAACTAGATGACATCACTCCAATAAATCATTGTTATAGTAATTAGGTGACATCACTCCAATAATTCATTGCTATAGTAACTACGCGCCATCAATCCATGTTAGAGAATTGCGTTGTCCCTTAGAGCTAAACGGTGAAAAAGATTAATGAGTGCACCAGTATTTAAATCAGATATGTAGGTTCCAATTTAGATAAGTGATTTGGCTTTAGAATGATAGATTTTCATCAGGTTATACTTTTTTAATGCAACTTTATTACCAAAGTACCTCCTTTCTGAACTTAGTACAGTATTGCCTTCTATGCAGAAACAAATTCTTAAAGGAGCATAATCCGATGAAGAGATCAAATATAGAAAACCAAAACACGCATCTAAATTTTATTCTACATACCTACGTTAGAATTAGATACTGGTACACTTATTAAGTAAGCATTTGTCGCTTCATAGAAGGAGATACTAAGTCAATTTAATCGAAATTGAAGCCTATGGTGTCTTTATTTGTATGTGCCTGCTAAAATTGGTCGTAATGCTTGTATTGCGGTTGATGCGAGGCAGGGAAGGAGGGCCCCTTCCCCCCTCCTCCAGCCGTTGACGGTTGCGTCACTTCCCGCCCTTTTCTCCCTTATAGGCTGCCCGCTTGGCCGCCTCCAGCCACTCGCGCTCCAGCCTCCCTACACGCTGCCTCTCCGACCTTTTTTCTTTGGCTCTTTCCCTCCCGGGCCTGCACCACCGCTCCGAGCCGACGCACTTCCCGGCCGACATATCTCCTGACCGATGCATACCAACTCGTCCACTTCACCATGCCTGCAAACGGGAAAGGGAGAGGCTGACGCGCTGCACGGAGAGCCGCGCAGAGGGCCTCAGACATTAGCTCGCCTCCCTCCTCCGCCCCTTCCTCGCCTCCAGGATCCCGGCCTCGCCCCACAGCCGAGTGGGCTACATCAGTGGAGGCGACTATGCATGAGACGGTCAAGGCACTGGAGCGCCTCAATGTCTGTTTTGACGCCCTGAGCGGCCCTCCACCCACGGACGAGCCCCCGTCTTCCCCGCGACCTCGCACCCGGCTTACACCACCACCGTCCGTGTGCCGGCTGCGCACGCCCATGTCGTCGGAGGGGCGCTCCCGCCCCCACCGCCACAGCCGCCACTCCCGGGGGTGATCCACCCCCAATATGAGTGGTACACCAGGCACTCCACGTCATCCCAGCAGCCGCCGCCCCCAGCAGGAGCCCCCGCGCCCCTGCTACACTACCGGGACGCCGTGACACATACCGCCCCCTCCGCAGCTGATGCCGTGAGGGACATACTCAACTCGGCCGAGACCCAGCACGCTGGGAGGCGGAAAGGTATTTCCCCCCACTACATCTTCCCCTCAGATCTTATCGAAAGGGGGTCGGAGAGGAAGGCGGTCAAGAGGGGCGAGGCCACCAAGGACGAGTACAGCCTCGCCCTCCGGTCACTGGAGTCTCACCCCGCCTTCCCAGCTCACTCCCTACCCAGAATTAACCACCACGCCCTCGCGGTCCTCCGTGACAACCTCACCTATCCCTGGCCTACCGTCCGCCGCTACTCCGAGACCGTTTTCACCTGGATAGCGGATGGTAGGCTCCCACATGGATGGCATGACCCTATCGCCATCAATATGGTCAGGATGGAGGCCCTCACCATGCCTGCGGGATCCATCGCCTCCACCCCGACCTCCACTCCCCGTGTCGCAGACCCAGCCCACCCCCGGACCCAGCCCCGCCCCCAGACCGACACATCCATCCCCTACAGCAGGGAGGCCCATGGCGCCCCTGGCCCTGCCTGGAACTGTGATCCGGCGTCCTGCGATCGGGCAGGGGGCAGGCGCACACCTGCGCCTACTGCGCGAACGTAAGGAAGATCCTCACTGTTCATAGTGAGGCAGTGTGCCTCACCAAACGTGCCCGTGAGCGCGCGACCCTGGCCACCTCGGCGGATTTTTGATCTGCCGGCCCCCCCGCCCGGCCCGGAGGGTCCTAACCGGCCACCTAACCCCCCCTCACACCGCCCCCCCCGCAGCCTCCCCCGCCCCGCCGGCCACCACCAGCCCGGTGGTTTCCCACACGAAAACACAGACTGCCCTGTCCTCCCCTCACACGCCACCCCCCGCAGCCTCCCCCGCACTGCTGGCCACCACCAGCCCGGCGGCTTCACCCATGTACCCACAGACTGCCCTCTCATCTTCCCCCGCCAAACCGCCGCCAGCCCTGAACCGGACACCGCCTGCCCGCAACCGGAAGCGCCCCGGAGGGACCCCGCCCTGAGCACCGCCCCCCCACAGGGCGCAAGCCGGCTCCAACGGCCCCACACACATGCCTCCAATTAAGAACACAGCCGCGGACCATCACCCCAGCTCTCTTATCACCAACAACCCGTCGGTCACCCGACACCTCCACCGGGCCGCCGCGGATCATCACCCCGGCCCTCCTCACCTCCCATTGCATAACCCTCCAGAGACCACAGATGCCGTGCACCACCCCGGCCCTCACACCTCCGCTGACCCGACCCACCACCCGGAAGCCGCCTGCCCCCGACCGGAAGTACGCCACCCCGCTTCCCCTGGCGGCCGCTCCCACCGGGCCGCCCTCCCCCGCAGAGGCCGTCCCCGCAGCCACCACTGCCCAGCCCGCCCCTCCCCCGGCGATACCGCCTACCTCTGCTCTCTCCCCGGCCTCCTCGCCGACCCCAGTCCGCCCTCCCACCCCCCACCACCCCCCCCCCGACCCCGAGGGCTTCGCCGCCCCCCTTGCCACCCTCCACCGAACCTCCTCCCCTGCCCGCGCCCCCACCATCGACAACACCGACCTCGGTGAACCTATCGCCGACGTAGTCGATCCACACATCCAAAACACCCTTCCTGCCGCCCCCTCCTGCAGGCCCTCCCCCGCCCAGTACTGCCCCACCCTGCTCGCCATATGGTCCCACACCTCCGGTGAGGCATGGGCCCGCTACCCCACCTTCACCCGGGTTTACTCAGCCCTTCGGGAAGCAGGCCTCCGACTCCTAGACCTACTCGAGGTTGGCTTCCCTGCGAACTACTCAGCCTCGCCCCCCCCCCCCCCCCCCCGCCCTACCTTCTCCAACCACCGCGAGCATCTCCCCCACATCCGGGACTTCATCCGGACCGAGCTCACCCTCGGCGCCCTCGCCGGCCCATTCACTGTCCCTCCCTTCACCCCCTGGGCCCAGGTCTCCCCCATGATGACCTGCCCCAAGTCCGACCCGGGTAAGAGGCGGGTCATTCTGGACCTCTCCTTCCCCCCTGGCGCAAGTGTCAACGCTGGCATCCCCTGCCAGGAGTACTTGGGCAAGCCCCACTCATACCGACTTCCATGTGTGGCCGACGTCGGACGCCGCCTAATTAGCGAGGGCTCGGGGGACTACATATGGACGGCCGACATCTCCCGGGCCTACCGCCAGCTCCGGACAGACCCCCTCTCCTGCCCCCTCTACGGCATCGCCATTGACAGCCTCACATACATTGACCTCGCCCTCCCCTTTGGCTGCCACTCCTCGGGCGCGGCTTGCGTGAGGGTCACTGCCGCAGTCGCCTGGATCCCCCGGCGCGATGGTTTCCACGCGCTGGTCTATGTCGATGACTTTGTCGGGTGCGAGCGCTCATACCTCAGGGCCTGCCAGACCTTTGATGCCTTCCTCGCCCTCGTCGCTGCCCTCAGGCTCGACGTCGCCCCTGCCACGGGGGGATCGCCTCGCCCTCGTCATCGCCCACCTCGCCCGGGCAGGCCCCGCCTCTGTCGTCCCTCGGGCCCCCCTCCTCCTCGGGTACTTCGGGATGCTGCGACAGTCCAACCTGCTGCCCCGAGCCCCAAGGGGTGGGGCGGCCCCCACACCATCACCCACGCCGACGTCCGGCCCACCCCCGGGGGCCTCCGGATCCTCATCAGGACTTCAAAGACAATATCCAGCCCCTCTGGGGCGGTGGCCCTCTTCTTTCTGGCTTTGCCCGGCTCCGACCTCTGCCCCGTCACAGCCTGGCTCGACGCGATCGCCCAGTGCCCGGCCGCACCTGAGGCCCCCACCTTCATCATGCCCTCCGGACGGCCTCTCGACCCTCAGACCCTCACCGCCCTCCTCAGGGGCGCTCTCCGCGCCCGAGGCGTTACCGCCTCCGAGACCTTCACCCTCCACAGCCTCCACTGTGGCGTCGCCCAGGCATGCCATCGGGCTGGCGTCCCCCTCCCGGACATTATGGCCCAAGGGACTTGGACCTCTGAGGCGGTGCACACCTACGTCCATCGCCTCGCCCCCTCGGCCGCCCCTCGAGCCCTCTCTTCCATTTTGGTGGAGGGTTCCTCGGCGCAACCTCCAGACTCTCCTAGTTCTTAGGCTCCCTCTGAGCTCATTACATTTATCCCTTGACCTGCATTATCCTGTATATATACCCTTTATTACCTGCATTATCCTGTTATCCTACATTATCCTGACATTAACCTGTACCATCCTGTATATATGAGCACCCAATAAATGTGCTTTTTCCACCCTTGCCTCCTCTTCCTTCCTTGTCGCGCATCGGTCGTAATGCTTGCATTGCGGTTGATGCGAGGCAGGGAAGGAGGGCCCCCCCTCCTCCAGCCGTTGACAGTTGCGTCACTTCCCGCCCTTTTCTCCCTTATAGCCTGCCCGTTTGGCCGCCTTCAGCCACTCGCCCTCCAGCCTCCCTACACGCTGCCTCTCTGACCTTTTTTCTCCACCCACCACCCTTTCCTAAAACCTCCCTCTTCCTAGGGTGGAGGGCTCCTCGGCGCAACCTCCAGACTCTCCTAGTTCTTAGGCTCCCTGTGAGCTCATTACATTTAACCTGCATTATCCTGTATATATACCTCTTATTACCTGCATTATCCTGCATTATCCTGACATTAACCTGTACCATCCTGTATATATGAGCACCCAATAAATGTGCTTTTTTCCACCCTCGCCTCCTCTTCCTTCCTTGTCGTGCATCAATGTTGCATGGTTTTACTTCCAACATCTCCAAAAATGAGTTGAGTTTAATTTTCCAAGGGGTGATCTTCCAGCCGAGCAAGCAATGTCCATTTAAAATAAAAGTTACTTCAAACTAAAGCAAAGTAGCTTATAATTATTGTGACTGGCAGCCTGCACCCCCCCCCCCCCCCAAACCGTGAGAGGTTACCTGTGTTCTGGTTGGTCGCTATCTTTAGCAAATTACTTGACATGTTTATTTAATGTCTCAAATATCCATGATTGCTAGGTGGGTTTTTTTTTTTTTTTTGGGGGGGGTGTACTTTACTGTATACTATACTCTATAGAAATGAAACTCATACTAATAGTAATAGTCATACCATTGTAAAGAGAAGGGAAAAACGCTTTTAAATGACACCAAGAGCATGCATATTGGTCTAATATTAAGAAAGTTATGAATTTATATTTCTTTAAAATCGCATATGTTTGTGTCATGTAATTAAACTGAAACAAAGGGCCATACTTTCAAACTAGTAAAACCCAGAGCCATTTCAAAGTTAAGGCAACACAGTTTCTCAAACAGGATCATAAATATATGGAACAGTCTCCCACAAAATGTTATTGATGCCGAGTCAATAAATTCATTCAAGAACAGATTAGAAAAAGCATTGCCTGATGATCCAGGGAAATTTGACCCCTTATTCACCACATGCTACTGATTATTCCTTGTGTTGCTTATTTACTTACACTCAATCAAAAATGAGAGACAAATAAGTGTTCACACTTCCTGTCTACCATTCGCTATATCGCTATAACAAGCCGCCTTCTAACCGCGTCGCTACTGTGCCGCAAGGTGGCAGCACAGTCACGTGACCCATTTAACACTGTTATTGCACAACTCCACGACGTGCTCAATGACATGGTGCCAACAGAAGCAGTGACTGTGGCGGCCATGTCGTGGGGTTACTTCGATCAAAGATTTCTCTTACCTGGAAAGTGCTTGAACCACAATTAAACCCCTGACGCTATCCGCTACTTTTCTTGTTGTTTGATATAGGCCTACATCATTTTTGTTTTATTTTGAAATTGAAGATCAGGATGAGCTTAGACTTACAGACCGAAATATCTCACAGGCAATTTATGTCTTCAACATTTCGTACATCTGGTATCAAGGTGGACTATAGATAAAGGATTCACCCAGGACTCGCAGTACACGGATGAACGACAACGTAGTGTAAATACGGGCGAAAATAGCTTTAGTATGGAACAGGAAGTAGAATGCCTGCCTCCAGTGTCAAATGGTTACTTATATCGGCACAGAGTTGGTGAAATGGGGGGGAATGCCAAAAGACAAGATGGTGGCTATAGAACGCTGTTGATTTCACTTTTAAATCTTATTAAACAAGATGTTTTATTATATTTTTCAACTCAAAAGTAGCGGGGAAATATGAAGACATATACAAAGAATAAATGTTGCTTCTTAGATTCTGAAATTAGGCTCTCATTTCATTAATCCGCTTTTTCGACCGTTTTTATATAAGGCTGGTCTTCACCCGTGTACTGCGAGTACCGGGTGAATCTTTTATCTAGGTAGACATAAGCCGTGTTCACACGGGAAAAGTTTAAAGCGATTTAGACAAGGCGAATCATATTAATCGATTTAGATGCGCGTTCACACGGACCGAGTTTGAAAGTGTTTCGCGTTCACACGGGCAGTGCTTTGAATCGGTTTAAGGCGGAAGTGGATATCTGCGCATGAGCAATTCCAGACTAACCAGCGCCAGTTTGGGTTTGTCGACATCGGCCGAGAGAGTGTTGGTTCGACCTAGATATGTATGGACTGAATCATATTGGTTTGGAACAGTCAAAACTTCTGCTGGGCAGTGAAACCCTAAAAATATATGATGAAAAAAATATATGTGCACCTCTAGCAGGTTCATAAAGCAAATTTACCGGAAAGTCAACGCACTCAGGTCTCGACTGTCACGTTTCCCTCGACTGCGCATGCATGTGATGTCATAAATAAAATGATTCAGCGTAGATCGGTTCCTGTAGACCACCTTGCGAAGCGTTTTACATTAAACAATTTATATGAATCGATTCAGCCCTAAAACGCCTCAGCCGCGCATTCACATGGCAAATGTGAGTCAAACTAGGCAAGTCGATTTATATGAATCGATTTAACTTCCCCGTGTGAATGCAGCTTAATGCTGCATTCATATGAACTGGTCAATATGGTGTTTCCCACTTCACAACTGGTGAATTGCGTTCAATGGGGACCTTTCAGTTTGATTGAGTCTCTCATCAGATGGCGCGCCATGCCGGTCTCTGTAATTCTGCAGTGGGATAGAAGCAGTTCCTTCTACTATCATTTGTGTGTAAATAAGAGGGGCTTGAGGGGTCTAGGTGTGTAGGTTGGGTGTGTGGTGGGTGTGTGGGGGTGGGTGGTTGAGGTGTAGGGGTGTGGTGAGGATTTTGGTGGGTGTGGTGGGGGTGGGTGGATTTAGGGGGGTAGGGGGGTGTGGTGAGTGTATGGTGGGGTGGGTGTGGTTGGGGTGCATGTGTGTATGGTGGGTGTGTGGTGGGGGCATATGTTTGTGTGGTGGAGGTGTAGGGGTGTGGTGAGGATTTTGGTGGGTGTGGTTGGTGTGGGTGTGGATGTGGATTTAGGGGTTGTGTGGTGGGGTTGTAGGGGTGAGTGGGTATGGTGTGGTTGGGGTGTATAGTGTATGGTGGGTGTGTGGTTGGGGCGTATGTTTGTGTTGTGGAGGTGTAGGGTATGGTGAGGATTTTGTTGGGTATGGTGGGGGGTGTATGGTGATTTAGGGGTGTGTGGCAGGGGTGTCGGGGTGTGTGGTGAGTGGGTAAGGTGGTGGTGGGGTGTAGGGTTGTGGTGGGGGCTTAGGGATGTGGTGGGGGTGTCGGTGTGTGTGGTGGGGGTTGACGGTGTGTGTGGTGGGGATTGACGGTGTGTGTGGTGGGGGTGTAGGTGGTTTGTGGTTGAGGTGTAGGGGTGTCTTGCAGAGCGGCACCTCACAATCTTTAGCATCCCTAAACCCCCACCACACACCTACACCCCCACCACAGCCCTAAACCCCCACCACACACCTCACAACACACACCTATACCCCCAGTACCCCTTACACCCCCACCACACACTTACACCCCAACCACACACCTACACCCCCACCACACACCTACACCCCACCACACACCTACAACCCCACCACACACACCACCACCACACACACCCTCATCACAACACCTACACCACACACACCTACACCCCCACCACCCACCTACACCCCCACGACACACCTACACCCCCACCACATCCCTAAACCCCCACCACACATCTACACCCCTACCACACACCTACACCCCCCACACTCCTAAATCAACACGCACCTACCCCCCCCCCCCCACCACACACATACCTACACCCCCACCACATCCTTAAACCCCCACCACACACCACCACCCCTACCACACATCTACACCACCAACACACAAACACACACCTACACCCTTCTATCCAACCATGATGGCCGACTTGGGCCGGGAACGGGTGCTGCCACCAAGTGTATAGCGAGTGAAATGGCTCATGAAAGACCACCTGTGAACTGGAGATTTTTTAAGCGGCTCGTTATTCACCACTTGTGAAAAATTGGCAGCAAATGGAGAAAAGTTGCATGGTAACTTGTAAGGTTCCATAATAAATTGACAAAAATATGTTTCTAATGAAACCATTGTCCATGATGTGTGGTCTTAAAACAAATCATACATGGTGTATAATATGGTAGTGGATGCTATCTACCAAACACGGTCAGTTTACATGTTATTTACGCATGTATTGTATTTTCCCTCTATTATCGCCCAGCCTGAAACGTTCAATTTAAAAAAAAATCATAGACTGCAAAAACTTGCTCTAAATTAATTATTTCAATCATATTTGACTAAATCTATGTATCTAAACTTAGATTATGTGTTAATATAATAGTTACACCATAGTAAAAAGCTAAACAGGCTTCTGCAGTCCATATTGTTGTTTACCGCAAATTGTCAAATGAACGCTCTCAGTTTAGATGGTCATGTTCACTGGCAGTAAGTGGGAGTTTCACCATATTCACCAGGACGCTATGAATGCAGCATTAATTAGTCTTCGCTTCCCGGCAATGATTTCATTAATTCTATAATTCACTCCAAAAATAGTGGGCAGTAAAAAGCAAGCACCGGAAACATATATTTAGTATATTATATTGCAAATTCATGTAGTTATTTATATCAATAGCCCAGCCTTCTGGCACTTTTTGTATAGGGTTGTCCAGCAGCCCTGTGTTGGAGAGAGCACTGCGCCGTTTCTGTGACAGGGATGTTAGACAACCCTACAGAAAGTGTTGGAAATCTGTGTTATGGAAATAACCACAAGAATTTGCAATGTAATATGCAAAATATATTGTTCCTTATTCCCCAGTCACACGAGGCCTGCGTTCGCTTATGATTGATTCGCGACGGCAATACGTCCTCCATACGACTGCCTTACGCGCTGGCGCTGCGAGGTCACCGACCTCCCGGCGACCCTTTCGGAAATTTTGGACGCAAGGAGGGTGCCAGTTTCCAGTGGTGCTATTAATTTTGTTTAGTTTTTTTAAGCGATGGTTGCCGCCCTGTCATCTCCAGGTCACCAACCTCTTGGTTGCCGAGTTGGCGCTGACCTGGCGGCGCCAACAGATGCAATGCTGCGCTCACCGTGTGGTCGGCGCCAACCTCCCACTTGATACATTGATTCAAAAACGTGGTCGGCACCAGGGCGGCGCTGACCCGGGCTGCCCTGGTGCCAACCGCGTGTTTGAATCAATGTGGGATGATGGTAGGTTGGTGACCTTTTGGGACTAAGGAGGTTGGCGGAGAACGCGGATAAGCTTTCTCTATTAAAGGGACTTGAAATATATTCCTGGGTCATTAATTGTTCAATGCAAAGGTTGGTTGTTGGGAGTTTTACATTCTGGCAACATCTAGGGTCATAGCAGGACGGATACCGACTTGTGACAGTGCACACTCATGAGTTTATAGTGCTGCCCAACTGGGAAATCAGACTGCTGGCACCATGAACTGATATCCCACTCAGTCATATTATCCTGACATTGAGCTAACCAGTCCTTGCCCTATCCTATTAAAGGGACACTAGTTGTCAGGGTTTTACATCCTGCATCTAGTTATATCAGGATGGGTAGACTTGTGACAGTGCAGAGTCATAGTGACTTTATGGTACTGCTACACTGTGAGACCAGGCCGCCAGCATCATGACCTGGGCCAGGTTCAGGGTCTGTCTCAGAGGCACCTCGGAGATGGCCGTGACATCACGCTAGTCTGAACTGCAAAGGCAGTTTGTTGTCTCGAAAATGGCCACCCCCATAGCAAGATCATTTGCAATGGAAAAGCTGCGCTGTGATTGGCTGAAACCACTGAATACAGCGGCCATTTTCGAGGCGCTTTTCATCTCCAGTCTGAAAAGGGAGGTGTCTCCGAGACGCACTCTGAACGCAAATAGGCCATAAAGCATCACCGAGACATCTCCCAGTCACATTACCCTCATACTGTGCTACCCAGTCCGTTCTATCCTATTAATGCTGAGCGTCAGGTTAGGTAACGACAAATATCTATTTTTTAAGTCAGCCGGAATTCAGACTCAACTTTCCGCACGAGAATCCTGCGCTCTTCTGATTCAACCATGGCGTCCGGTGTTAATTCCTGATGACACTTCAATATTTGTAGAGTGAAAACACAAAACAAGTATACATAACTTTGTTTTCGCACTTTTAATATCTGAGCAATACATGGAGTTGTGCTGGTGATCACCTCGGTGAACCAGCATCTCTTTTAATTTTTTATTGCACTAAGGACAGGCCCAATGCAAACAAAAGAAAATAAAACAATCAACGCCATTTACACAGCTGTTATCTTACAATCACATGGCCCAAACAGAAACGGGAAAAGATATTGGTCATCGAGACCAGTATATTTTCCCTTATAAATGAAATACCCAGAAGGTATAAATTTAGCCTCTTTAGGTGTGTATAAATAATATATCTTGTTAAATTATTTTATACTTGAAGTCACCAATATGTCACGTAGATGCCTTGTAACTAAGTTATTATTTTTTGGATTTTCAAAAGGTTTATAGTGACATTACATAACAGCCCTGATTCAAAGGCTGTGGAGGAGCGCAGCCATACTTTGTTTGTTTGTTGTTTTGCAGCCATACCTGTGATACTGTATCAAATTCCCACTAAAATAAAACAAAAATGTATGAGGATGTCTGTTTTCATTAGATATATTTGCGGCGAACCCCAGAAAAAACACCAATATTACATCTCTTAAAAAAAAAAAAAAAATGTTCTTCAAGTACACGTTTTAGTAATATTGTACAAAGCGGCTTCCCCATGCATTGGCAATTACCTACAAACAAAAAAAAAACACAAAAAAAAGTCACCTGGTGACAATTGTATGAACTAATCTGAAGAACACACCAACATTATTTGTCGGTCCAGGCACAGCAGTCCTTTAAAAAAAAATTATTTGTTTGGTGCCAGGCAGTTAATAGTATTAACATATAATAGGAATCCATCACTATTATACGTGTCCGTACCAACTTATTATCACCAATATTACACAACAGCTTCTAGGAAAGCTCAACTATTGCGAAATTTTTGTACAATATTTTTAAAATTGTTTAAATGTTCCCCTGGTGGCTGTTCTGTAAAACAGAAATGTACAGCTCTGACATTGCAGGATGTATAATGGTGCTAAATACACTAGGGCCTTATTAAGTTATCGGATACAGTATGTACACACGGCACTGGGGGGATATCTTGGTGGGGGGTGGGGGGTGGGGGGTCTGGGCAGGTAACTTAAGCAGTGTGCTTCGTTAATGACATAGTCTTCCATCGTACAGTTCTGTCTTTATATATAATATTATATACAATATAATATTACCAAGAGTCATTATTAAGCGGTGTTATTTAATATAACGTTATCGTCGCTCATCTTTGAGTCGATGGTGCGAAGCGTATTTCCTAGAGATGCTTTGTGTTCGAGTGGAGATATTATAATTATTAAAAACAGCATTTTGCGTGCCTGGCGCTGGGCAGGTAGGAAAGTAGGTAGGCACCCGCAGCCTGGGCACAGGGCAGGGGGCAGGTGGGGAAGGGTCATTGGTGGTGGGGAAATTCAACTCCACCATTGTGCAACCCGCGTCGAAAGTGCAGCAAGCCCAAATAAAAAAATATGTATTGGCGATCGTCCTTTTCATCACTCAAATCAGGGTCGGGCGGGCAGTTTTTATTTTTTTGTATTTTTCTAGCATATGACATTGACGTAATACGTAACCAGATGCGATGGCCGAAAGAGTTGAGCATTCGCCTCCCTTTCTAGTAGGTCGTGCCCGGAGTTTGAACTCTGACCGAGTCAAACCAATGACTTAAAGATTAATACGAAAGTTGAGTTGCTGCTAGCTGAACACATTTTTAAAAGTAGAAAAAAAGACGAAAAAATCAGGGGCGGGCGATTTTTCAGGCACGGGCGTGGACGATCACCAATATTTGGGGAGTGGGGGTGGGGAGGGGAGGGGCCTAAACTCCAGGCATAATGAAGACATACGCCACCCGCATTAACAGGGCCTATAGCTGTGGACAGCAAGAAAGGATCGCTTCATATTTTGGTAAGTTTTCTGCTGATCGCGGATTAACAAAAAATCATTAAAACTTTTACTGAGGGTGTTCTATTTTCAGCATCCCGGCATCTGTACCTAGTCATTAACCATAGTGATAGCAGTCAAAACTTTGCGGTGATAGATCAAGACGCGCGAAAATAAGTTAAGTCACCCTTTCTTATGCTCTCCTTATATAGTAGCCTCCCCCCCCCCCCCCCCCTCTCAACACACACACATGGGTAGGACAGTAACTTTTATTCCCACTTGCCCTTTCGGACAAGTGACTGAATTTTTTACTTGCCAGAATGGCAAAAGAACTTGCCCAAGCCCAAGTCAGCCAATTGAAACTGAAATCTGCTACTGCAGATCAGAAAAACAATGACTTGCCCATTGTGAAAAGTCACTGAGAACTTCACCTGCCCGACCGAGTAAACTAGGTGCCCCGGGCAATCCTTATTATTCTACCCTGACAAACACCGCCATTACTGAGGCCGGAGCTGACGAACCCTGGTGGGTGATGGGTTAACTAAAATGACAGTAACAGGAAGGTTCATCATGCTAGTTCGCTGCTCCACGCAATCGCAACGGCTGAGAGTCCATAGCATCCTCAGATCTTGGGCTCCAGTCTCCTCAGTATCCATGAATAAAGAAGCCCTGAGCTGTAGAGCCAGCCTTGGGGGGCGCGGAGAGGGGGAGAGTGGAGAGTGGAGAGGGGAGAGGGGAGAGGGGAGAGGAGAGAGGAGAGAGGAGAGAGGAGAGAGGGGAGAGGGTAGAGGGGAGCTACCACTCTCCTCAATATCCATGAATATGTGTTCCCACTCTTTTTCAATGACTTTTTTAAAGTACTTTAAGAGGGGGAAGGGAAGGGAGGGGGAGGAGGGAGGATGGAGGAGGGAGGATGGAGGAGGGAGGAGGGAGGAGGAGGGAATCAGCATGCGCGTCACAGAGTATGGTCGACAGGGAGGGACAGGGACAGGTGGCTGAAAGCCTAACATGACAACCACACCGCCTAGCGGAGGGGGAAAAAAAAAATTCAAACCCAAACCCACGCGACATCACGTGACATAACAGTCACGTGACACACACGTCATGTGACAGGACTTCGTTCAGTTCAGCTCATGTCCGTTCAGTAAAGGGGGCCGCCCCCCCCCCCCACCCGCCTGCCCATGCGCAGAGGAGGAAGGAGATGGGGGCGGGGGGTTAAAGTAGAGAGGGTTGGGGGTCCAGATGGACAGCACTCGTCCTTCGTAACCATGCCGCCCCTCTACATATGTATATATCACAACTGCGGACAAGGCACCCGGTAGTGGGAACCTCGTCGGTAAGAGTCCCGGCAGCGGAAGGGCAGCCTCTCGCCTAGCGCCAAGGTCGGCCAGGACGCTCTGCCGTGTGAAGTGAGCCTGGCGTGACCTTGACCCGTGTTGACCTTGACCTCCATGGTCAGCGGTGAAGATAATGGATGGACCAGGGTTTTTGTGTGTTTTTCTTCTTCTTCCAATGAACGAATATATCTGGAATGGAGGAGGGAAATAAGATAAGAATATTTACAGAGAATATTCACTCAAAATATTTACACAGAATATTTAGGTAGCTAGTAATTTTACGGTTAGCAAATAGAAAAATCATACTTTCACACACCACACTTTGATTAACCCCGAACTACCCAAGGATTGTTTCAAACAAATGAAGAGTTCAGGCACAAAACCCTGTAAACGCCAATCCAAAAATTTAATTAAAATAACAGATTTTTACGCGAAGGTAATTTGAATTCTCACTAATCCCACTTCGCGTGTGCTGAAATGGTCTTGGAGCAATGAACAGGAATGTACAAAAATGAACATCTTGAGGGTTTGTTTCCAATGTTTATCTCAATTTTTAGATTGGCCATTACGGGATTTTGCACCTGAACTCATCATATGTTGTTCTATATTGTTAGTCCTTTGTGCGAATGAATATAGTACAAACACCATTTATTCGCTGTAAAATAATCCTAACTATATATAAATCAAATCCAAATACAACCCCGTTAAACCAGCTTGGTTAAACCAAACGATCTCCCCCCCCCCCTCCACCCCCTCCATCCAGCCTATAAAAACTCCTGCCAGCCATCATGGCCAGGCACTATCCTGGCGGCTCCCGGAGCCACCGAAGCTGGTCAGTCTTCTCCAAACGCCCGCACTGACCACTTCCCACCTCCAATTTTACCCACCCACCCACACCTGCAGTTGATTGTGCCTACAACAATCAACAAAACCGAAAACAATCAAGCATTTAAAGTAAAAAATAAAAAATACCATCTAATCAGCAACTGACACCTGTGCAGTTGACAGATCACACCTAATTAATTGTCACATTACTGATAATTTACCCTCTACTGTTATCTCATATGTTTATCATTAACTATTGCTATTTGTACTTTAAGGTAATTGATCACTCGTTTGTTAAATCGTTCACATGACCTCATCACATTTCATTTCCCCAATATATCGGGGCCTTCGCTCGTTCGCTTCTTGCCCGATGATACACAGTCAATGTACATGCCGCTGGATGGGCAGCGCCTGAATAAAAGCCTTGATTAACCCACTCATGCGTCTGAGTCAGCTGTGTCCGTGAGGAATGCTCTTAAAATGGACACCATATATTTGGTTTCCACGTTACGATGGCTATAATTAATCATTTCTTTTATTGATAGCAGATCAAATAATTATTGTTGCCGTGTGTTAAGTATGTTACCAATACCACATGTATTTTATCTATCCCACAAAATATATCAAAAGTGTACTTCCATGATTTTGTGTTAAAGTGAAAATGTACGCATCGACACGCATTTACCCAAACTTTTTTTCCGAACTTTGTTCTTGTAATATATAATCTTGTTTGCTTAACTCTAATCAATAAAAACTTGTTTGACTTTGTTGTGTATATTAAAATGATGTCATGGATGTGTCTTGGATTTACATGTTACACGGGTGATTGATATCAACATATTGCTCAATTTGTATAATACCAAAATCAAAAAGTGAAAAAGATTGTTTTTCAACTCTAATATAAGCACAGTGTGTAAGCCTTCATATGAACATAGATGAACATAGATTCTACTATTATTTGGAATGTTTTTTTCCTTTTATTTGGAAGATTTTCACTTCAGTTTTTTCATGTGACAGAAGTGCCCAGTTTCAGAGAATGGCCCATATACAGTAAAACCTCTCTAACCGACCACATCCACAGATCGACCACTCCACTATATCGATCGCTTTATTTGGGTCCCAAACGATCGCCCATACAATACCATTGTAACAATAAAAAAAAACTGCTTAAACTGACCACCTCCGTAAATAGACCATCTAAAGTCAGTCCCATGTTCGGTCGATTTAGAGAGGTTTTACTGTATTTTGATTTGAAGCAAATGTCTTTGATTTGTGTTTTCAGTGTAACTGTTTTTGTGCTGCTGTGTCTGAATTGTTACGTTGGCAAAGAAATTAATTACAACCTTTTGAGACAGGCTCTTTTATCTCCCCCCTCCCCCCATCATTATTTTTTTCCAATGGCAGAAATTCAAAAACATCGGATTAGGTAACCAGAGAAATAGCAGCACTTGGTTACCTGTGCTGCAGGTTGAGCACCTCAGGCCAGGTAGCTGTAGGTGTCCTTCTGACCGTCCACCCGCTCGAGGTACTCCTTCTCTATCAAAATGTCGATGCACTTCTGCAGGAGGCGGAAAGAAAAGAGCAAAAAGGATTGGGAGGGGGACACAGCTATATGATACAGAGGAATAAGGAATAACAATGCATGAATATTCTGTTGGTAATCAAAATACTCTTAATTACCTGGTAGCAAGAGATATATCAAAGACCCTATAATACTAAGACGGCTAACTCCCTATCTCTCCAATGGTAATGTAAATTTCGCAGTGCCACCTTGTGGTGGGTTTGATCAGCCGGCTGCTGGTTGGTCTTTCACATGTAAACACATACAATTATATTATACATGATATAGGTAAGTATGAATACGCATCAATATGAAATTGCTATTAACAAATACACATCATCATCATCGTCACCATCATCACACATCTTTCACATTCATATATACATATAATATAGCAACTGTTTAACCAAGAAAACAGCCAGCACACCAAGTGGTGGGTTTGATCATTTTGATAACACAATACAGGGCTGTCTTAGTATTATAGGGTCTTTGGATATATGCAGACAGGACTTTATTCCTTATTCTATATTATATTGAGGAGTTGCGTCAAACGATTAGCACTACATGATCAGTGCCTCGTCGGCCATCGTGGTTGGATAGAACGTACAACATAACACTGCCGATGTGGCCGGCGGCGTTAATATCGCTTTAAATTTGGGTTTAATTTGACCAAATTTCACTTTTTGAGTAAGCTATATCGGAGCGATATTAACGCCACCGATACGGCTTTTTGGGGTTTAATTTGACCGATTTTGGGTTTAATTTGACCGAATTTCACTTTTTGAGTAAGCTATTCTCATAAATAACATTGTGCATGTTGGCCCCAGGTTAACATGGCTAATTTGTAAATGACGCTGTTTCTATTTTTACCTTTCCTCGTGCACTCTCATGCTACCATACTTTCATTCTGCCACGGTGGCTCCTACTGTGCACTTTGCTGTGTATAACTTACAGCGTCATCAAAGGCCAGTTGCTCTCATACCATGCCTATGTGGTGTGGGAGCTTAAAAATCCCATGGGTCGGTAAAAGTGTAGGCTCGGTCTTTTACCGACAAACTGTCTAAGGGTGAAAACAAGTCTATTCAGACTTATCCATGATAGGCAGTATAAATCTTCAAGGAAGGACGTATTATATGTTGAGAGATGAGCGCTTAATTATATGCATACGCGGGCTTACCTTAATGATAGGCACTCGTGGTTTGAACCTGGAGGAGAGCTGGTTGAGCACCTCAGCGAGCAGCTGCTGGTGCTTCAACACTTTCCGCATCTTCATGATCCGTACGATCGCAGCCTGCAAACCGCACGCAGAATTAATTATCGTATATCATACAGCAATCTACAATCATCAGGGATGAAAGTGGTCTACAGCAAAAAAACGTGAAAATCAAGCCGAGATTATTACACCGACAGCGAATTTCTGCGAAAACGTGTCTCCCCCGATGATTAGCACTGTCAGGGAATTGCGGGAAAATGCCGGAAGTTAGGTTTCAACTGTCCTTGTGCCTACATTGTCGCCCATACCTAACTCGTTCTTGTTTGGGTTTTATGTTCTAGCAATATCAAAGTTCATATAACAGGATTCGAACTACCCAATTATTATCATCATATACATCCACATTCCTTCAAATCCTCGGCATTTTATTTAACATTAAGCGCTAATAATTTCTGTCCGTAAAATCTCGGAGATCTTTCATCCCTACATCCTTCTCTGCTTATCTATCTATCAGGGGTCCCAGTGACCAAATTAAAAAATCCTTGAAAAACTGGGGGGGTCCTGGGGCATGCCAATCCCAGAAATTTGTTTAAACCTACGATTTTGGCCTTGAAATTCCAATTGTCTCCAAGACTAACAAATGATTAAAACCAGGATAGGATTCCCCCGCTGATTCGGAAATTACATTTTCGCTGAGAAATAGGATCCCTGATCTATGGATCACTTTATACTTGTAGTGTCTTCATGGAACACAATAGTGCCTCCTTGTGCACTAAATAGTGTTGCGTAATTGTAGTGCCTTCATGCAACCCAGACCCTATACGAGTTTTAGGGGCATCACAAAACCTCTGCACGCCACTGAACCCAGGTATGTCTTTTATACAAGTTGAGCCATTTCCATACGCCCCGGCACATCTTTTTACACAGGCACGCGTCTATGAAATTATGAAAAATCCAACAATTTTGCTGATATCTGGAATGTTTGTCACGCGAAGCGCCAAGATGTGGAAAGAACAACATTAATATTAATAATTTAAAAAAACCTGGACAAAAATAGATTATCGATTCACGCAGTCTGCTTACACTAACCATAATCCACAAAACTTTTTCAATGGATCTGCATGAATCTCAGGTGTCGATTTCACCGCCACCAAAAGTGCGGAAGTGCGGAAAAGACACATGCCTTTTAACACCTGAAGTGCACGGCTTGAGTTGCTTCTCACCTGTATGAGTAGTTTACGATCCTCCTCTATGTGTTTGTGTGTCGACTCGTGTTCGGCCTTCACCTCCGTCTTAATGGGGTGGTTGATGTTGACCCGTAATTTCTTGTTCTTGTACTGCAGGAAGAGCTGCAAGGCGGAGCTGCCTTGCAGGTCGTTGTCATCGTCTTCAGACACGAGCAACTTCGACTTCAGCAGTATTTGCAACACTTGTAACAGGGTATCCTGCAGAGGACGGGAGAGAGGCAGAGCGCGTTAGCAGAGTCCGATCAGGGATTACACAAGGACTGCTGTAACTTGTAAGCAAATAGCAACTTGAGAATGAGGCATGGGGGGAGAGTGGAGTGGAATGGAGAGGAGGCATGGGGGAGAGTGGAGTGGAATGGAGTGGAGGCATGGGGGGAGAGTGGAGTGGAGGCATGGGGGGAGAGTGGAGTGGAGTGGAATGGAGTGGAGGCATGGGGGGAGGGGGGAGTGGAGGCATGGGGGAGAGTGGAGTGGAATGGAGTGGAGGCATGGGGGGAGTGGAGGCATGGGAAAGGGGGGAGTGGAGGCATGGGGGAGAGTGGAGTGGAATGGAGTGGAGGCATGGGGGGGGGAGTGGAGGCATGGGGGGAGAGTGGAGTGGAATGGAGTGGAGGCATGGGGGGAGAGTGGAGTTGAGGCATGGGGGGAGAGTGGAGTGGAATGGAGTGGATGCATGGGGGGAGGGTGGAGTGGAGGCATGGGGGGAGAGTGGAGTGGAATGGAGTGGAGGCATGGGGGGAGAGTGGAGTGGAGGCATGGGGGAGAGTGGAGTGGAATGGAGGCATGGGGGGAGAGTGGAGTGGAGCCATGGGGGAGAGTGGAGTGGAATGGAGTGGAGGCATGGGGGGAGAGTGGAGTGAAGGCATGGGGGGAGAGTGGAGTGGAATGGAGGCATGGGGGGAGAGTGGAGTGGAATGGAGTGGAGGCATGGGGGGAGAGTGGAGTGGAGGCATGGGGGGAGAGTGGAGTGGAGGCATGGGGGGGAGAGTGGAGTGGAGGCATGGGGGGAGAGTGGAGTGGAGGCATGGGGGGAGAGTGGAGTGGAGTGGAATGGAGTGGAGGCATGGGGGGAGAGTGGAGTGGAATGGAGTGCAGGCATGGGGGGAGAGTGGAGTGGAATGGAGTGGAGGCATGGGGGGAGAGTGGAGTGGAGTGGAATGGAGTGGAGGCATGGGGGGAGAGTGGAGTGGAGGTATGGGGGGAGAGTGGAGTGGAATGGAGTGGAGGCATGGGGGGAGAGTGGCGTGGAGTGGAGGCATGGGGGGAGAGTGGAGTGGAGTGGAGGCATGGGGGGAGAGTGGAGGCATGGGGGGAGAGTGGAGTGGAATGGAGTGGAGGCATGGGGGGAGAGTGGAGGCATGGGGGGAGAGTGGAATGGAGTGGAGGCATGGGGGGAGAGTGTAGTGGAGTGGAGGCAATGGGGGGAGTGGCGTGGAGTGGAGACGAGGCATAGAGGGTAGGGGCATTTCAGAGCCAGTGTAAAGCAGGACATTAATACTTATTTGAGAACTCACCATCTTGATCTGCGTGCCTTCATGGAGCTGCTGTACTGTGTAAGTGTCACCTTGGTTGTACTGCAACAATACCGACATCTGGAAGGTTGAGGCCTGGAAGAACAAGGCGTAAAGTCACAACCAGGTACAGTTGCTTTCCAATGCGGCAGGTTATAGGTTCTAATCCCAGCAGTCAAATCAATGGCGTAAAAAGTTGGTGAGTCGTCAGTACCTTGCTGGATACTCTGTTACTAGGAAAAGACAAGGAGTTGTGTATTTAAGATCAGGGATGAAAGTGGTCTCCAGCAAAAAACGCGGCAATCAAGCAGAGATTATTACACTGACAGCAAATTTCCACAAAAACGCTATCTTCTCTGATATACTTCACACTGTCGGGGAATGGCAGAAAAATGCCGGAAGTCACGTTTCAACTATCCTTGTTGTGCCCATATTATCGCCCATACCTACCTCGTTCTTGTTTGGGTTTTATATTCTAGCAACATATAAAATCATATAAGAATGGGATTCAGACTACACAACTGTTGTCATATACATTACGATTCCTTGGAATTTTGTTTAACACTAATCAGTAAATATTTGTTTGAATCGCAGAAATCAGTGAAACCACAGAGATCTTTCATTCCGGTAAAATAATTATCATTTGTAAATAAAATAAAACAAAGTGAGAAATGTATATTTGCTGTATATTTCATGGGTGACTTACTTAACTACCGATACAGGCTCTCACTCTCATTGATCATGTGACCACATAATATAGGTTGCATTTGGTTTCTTTGCTCTAACTTACTTGTAGTGTGTATCGATTCTTGAAGCAGTTGGTGACAATCTCGCCCTTCGACATATGATAGAGCCAGTTCAGCTTGCGCCCGCTGTGCTGACTCGAGTAGAACGTGGTAAACCGTTGATAGCTCCGTTCCAACTAGAACCAAGTTGGGTTGAGTTTTATTTAACCACAAACATGTAGTAAGGTGACTGCATGGCTTCCCCAAGGGGTGATCTTCCAGCCGAGCAACCAATGTTTCGTTAAATTAAAGTTCATACTTATGTAAAATACATTGTTACAACAAATCTGCAATTGAAATCTTTACCTAGAATCCGATATGTCCATGTATGTATACATATATGTAAGCAGTTCACACGCATATATACATACAGCAAGTGTTAAAGATGAGCAACTCTGAAATCCCACACTGCCTTTCATTCTTTAAAGTTGATTGGTTGTTGGGAGTTTTACGTCCTGGCAACAGATAAGGTCATATCAGGACAGGTACTGACTTGCGACAGTGTGCACTCATGGTGACTTTAGAGTGATGCCCCACTGGGAAATCAGGGCGCCAGCACCATGACCCGATATCCCACTGAGTCACATTATCCTGACATCGAGCTAACCAGTCCATGCCCTATCCTAATAATGCCGAGTGCCTGGCTAGGAAGCACCAAATATTAATTTTGTATGTCATTATGTAAAGTCTACGGCTCAAATCTGTGGTTGTGTAGGCAGGCTATAGTGAAATCAAACCCTATTCCCTCAATGGGAAACAAGCATTCTTAGCTCTACCAATAGGGATCCAGCATTCCTGGTCCCCGTGGTTACCAGTGGGCTGCCCACCACAACCAAGCTGTGTGGCTCCCCTGGCCACCACCTGCCTTGAGTCTGAGTGTGGTGATACTAACTAGCAGAGGGGGGGACGGGGTAGGCTCTGAGTGCCCCTAACACACAGCCCTGCCAGCACCACTATGTCTATTTACATCTCACTCAGGCACCACCAACAGCTACATATACACATACATGCACCTGGTCACGTATACCCAATCAATAATAGAACATTTGCATTTTCCTGAATTTCCATGACTTTCCACGAACGATCAATCGCGAACGTGGAATCACGAACGATCAAATTCCATGACTTTCCAGGTTTTCACAGGCTCATACGAACCGTGTGGAACACATGTTGTGAGAAGGCTTAACGATTGAATAAAGCCGTCAATTTTGGACGGGGTTATCTTCAGAGCACTTACCTCTAGAGGAAGCGTGAAGGTACACGACTGTTGGAAGGGCCACGACCCTGAACTAAGCACCTGAATACTGAAGTCCACTGCAAATGCACCCAACAAGATGGCGTCATAATAAATGGGTTAGTTCTCCAACAAAGGAAAAAAAAGAAAAGAGAATAAAATCAGCAAGGTCAATTGAAGTATTTAAAGAAAATATCTTAAATTATGAAAGTAATTGGTTACAGCTGCATAGCATAGTCCGATGGTTTTTACTTTTTTAAATTTATTTTTAGATAAATATATTAAATTGATTGTTTATAAGCTACCTTACTTCAGTTTGAAGTAATTTTTATTTTAAATGGCTATGGTTTGAGATATTTGAAGTGTAATTATGTCAAATTAGTTTTGGCAAACAAGCCAAAACTCTTACACCATAGGCTCCAGCAGTAACAGGTTCTATTAAACTAATCAATATTCCCTTCTATGTGACAACGCACACTTAATAAGTGCATTACTATCCACGTTAGATATGTAGTATCAATTCTAGATAATTGTTTTGGTTTTGACAATTTGATGCTTCATCGGACTATGCAGCTTTAAGCCGGGTAAATTTCAACTGCAGACAACTCGCCTGCCTCATTCCTATCCTAGTGATGCTGAGTAATGCTAGGTACACACCTACCGTTTTTCCACACCCACCTACCGTATTCGATCTAAAATTGCCCAAAAGTCTTGAGGTGTGCACTCCCCTAGCACACCTACCGATTGCGATTTAAAACTCAATTTTAGGGCTAAAAGTGCTTCCATACGATTGCGATTCGAAAAATGAATCGGCCCGTTTTCAGTTTTAAGCGGGTCGGGTCGGGAGTTTTAGTGCATGAGTCGTAAACGGTAGGTGTGTACCTAGCATAAGTAACGACAAGCATACATTTTTAAGTCATTAGGTCTGACCTACCACATCGCAAGTGAATGCTCAGCTCATTCGGCCATCCCGTCCAGTTATTAATAACAGTTAATGTCAATATTATTTATTAAGAACAATTATTGGGAAATTAGTTTGTAGCTTTCAAATACAGCACATCTATTGTTTATTATAATAAGTCAACAAGACCAAATTATCGCCAGATCACACTGCACGCCAGGGTGTCAAACAAACTATATGGGACGGGGGTGGCTGGGGGGTTATACGAATTTCGATGTACAAATACATAGGAATAACAGGAAACATTTAATGCAACAAGTTTGTTTTACGTCCTAGCAACATCTAAGGTCATATCAGGACAGGTACCGACTTGTGACAGTGCACACTCATGGCGACTTTATAGTGCTGTCCCACTGGGAGACCAGGCCACCCCGCACCATGACCTGATATCCCACTCAGTCACATTATCCGGACACTGAGCCAACCAGTCCTTGCCATAGCCTAATAATTCTGAGCGCCTGGCTAGGAATCGATAAGTATCAATAAGTAATTGGTTTGACTCGACCAGGGTTCGAACCAACGATCCCATGGTCTACCAACACAGGAGACAAGATGCTCTAACTCATTCGGCCATCCCGTCTGGTAATGCAACGATAAAATTTATATGCGCACATATTGTGAGATAGGTCAAATATATGTCACTAATATTTATTACTCAAACATTGAATGACAAAATACTTTTTGAATACTTGTTGATGGCCTACATTCTGACAGTGCAACCAAAGGCATAATGCGATTGGCATTCTGCTCATTCACACAATCCTAAAACTGAATCAGCCATTGTCCTATTTAAATTATGCTGCGGACAGTCAAGGCTGGCAAGTATCAATCTGCTACGATCCTAAAACTGAATCAGCCATTGTCCTATTTAAATTATGCCGCGGACAGTCAAGGCTGACAAGTATCAATTTGCTACGATCCTAAAACTGAATCAGCCATTGTCCTATTTAAATTATGCCGCGGACAGTCAAGGCTGGCAAGTATCAATTTGCTACGATCCTAAAACTGAATCAGCCATTGTCCTATTTAAATTATGCTGCGGAGAGTCAAGGCTGGCAAGTATCAATTTGCTAAGTCTATTTTGAATCGGCCAGGGATCGAACCCCTAACCCCAATGCAGGGTTGCCAACATCGAAAATGAAAAAAACAGGAAGATCTTAAGGGATGTCATATTGAGGAGTCTGAGGGTACTACCCCAGAAAAATGTTAAACTCTTAGATGCTCTTTGGTGCATTCTGGACTCAATGATCCGTAAGATTGATATATTCCTATATTAATGGTATTGCAGAATTGCCAACATAGGAAAATTTAGCCTCGGTGCTGAAAAAAAGATATTATTCAACTGGACTAAAAAAAAGAATTGAACAACAAAACTCAGAAGATTGGTGTAAGGTGATGATGGGGACATAAAATATTGTACATCTTAAGGGTTGCCAACCCTGCCAATGGGTGACATTACATCCGATACACAACAAAAGAGAAACAATCATTGTGTAATGAGCGAAATATAGGAAAAATGTGAGAAATGACCCCCCCCCCCCAGAAATATAGGGAAATACAGTAAACGGGTTATTGTTTGACAGCCTGCTGTGCGCCCCATCCCTACAAGTGGCGCCACATTGACGCCCTTGTACTGCCCCGTGTACTCACAGTGATACTCACTATCAATAGGTTCTGACGTGGACGACAGGTGCTTCTTGAAGTGTTCGTTAAGGTCTTTGCTCACACCCACATCCTGGAACATTCGTTGTAACTTGGCCGTGTACTCGAACCCGCACGCTTGCTGAAATAGTCCGAACAGGGTTGTAAGAAAAAGTAGATTACGCAATGAATTAGGTTCATAGCGAATTCCTGTAATTTTGTTTTAACGATATCGCTGCCTTATTGCAATGTGACTTTGTATATTATACTTTACACCAGTGTCATGTTAGTTTCTGTGTGACTAGTTGCGCTATTGCTACATGACTTTATATATTGTACTTTACTATTACTAACGTGTCACACATTCTTAGTTTCTGCTTGAATAGCTGTGTTATTGCCACGTGGCTTTGTATATTATACTTTACTCCAATGCCATGCTTTAGTTTCTGTGACTAGCATTCTCATGGCCATGTGATTTTGTATATTGTACTTTACTCCAGTGTCACGCTAGTTTCTGTGATTAGCTGCGTTACGGCCACTTGACTTTATATATTATACTTTACTCCAGTGTCATATATTCTTAGTTTCTGCTTGAATAGCTGTGTTATTGCCACGTGGCTTTGTATATTATATTTTACTCCGATGCCACGCATTAGTTTCTGTGACTAGCATTCTTATGGCCATGTGATTTTGTATCTTATACCATACTCCAGTTAGGCAAGTTAGTTTCTGCGTGACTACATGCCTTATGTTCACATGTCTTTGTATATTATACCTTACTCGCGACATGACTTCGTATATTATACTTTACTAACGTGTCACACATTCTTAGTTTCTGCTTGACAAGTTGTGTTATTGCCACATGACTTTGTATATTATACTTAACTCCAGTGTCACATGTTAGTTTCTGCTCGACTAGCTGCATTACTGCCACATGACTTTGTATATTATACCACAGTCCAGTGTCACGTTAGTTTCTGTGTAATTATCTGCCTTATAGCCACGCGACTTTGTATATTATACTTTATTCCAGTGTCACATGTTAGTTTCTGTGTGACTAGCTGCATTACTGCCACATGACTTTGTATATTATACCACACTCCAGTGTCACGTTAGTTTCTGTGTCATTATCTGCCTTATAGCCACACGACTTTGTATATTATACTTTGCTCATGTGTCACATATTCTTAGTTTCTGTGTGACTAGCTGCATTACTGCCACATGACTTTGTATAATATACCATACTCCCGTGTCATGTTAGTTTCTCTGTAATTATCTGCCTTATAGCCATGCGACTTTGTATATTATACTTTGCTCATGTGTCACATATTCTTAGTTTCTGCATGACTAGCTGCATTATTACTTTATGACTTTGTATATTATACGATACTCCAGTGTCACATGTTAATTTCTACTCGACTAGCCACCTTATTGCCCTGACTATATAATATACTTTACTCCAGTGCGAGGTGTTCTTTTCTGATTGACTAGCATATGTATAGCTGTTGTATTTTCTCAGTCTTAAACAGACCTGGCATAGACTGCTGAGGCTTGAACTGTACTCCAACAAGTGCTCTCCAAGCACACCATTTGAGTTTATGTAACTGAATATGCGGAGGAAGAGTGCTCTAGGTGTTCACAATGGCTAGTGCGCAAGTGAAAGTGTGCAAGCTAAAGGGGTTCCCCTGTCTGCAGTGAACCATATTGGGTCATGGGGGAACCGGATTAGGTCATGTGATGGGGGAATCCCACCCATGATGTCATTCGTACGCGACATTCAGATTTTGTCGTCTCAGTGGATTATACCAGGTGACTTTAAGTAAGTGGTTGGGGAGAGGGCCTGTCGTGTGGAAAATCGAAGTGAATTAACGCATTACATTTTCCAATACCAGCAGACAAGACGACTGGTCTCGCTATTTGACCCTGGCAGTGACCTTGGACTGACCTTCAGTTTTGAGATCATGCTGGCCTCTGCGTCGTCCGAGGCCGACATATGCTGGACGAGCCGCTTTGCCAACATCTTGGAGTAGAACTTCTGGAAGACGTCCTTGTCTTCGATATACTTAAACACCACCATCTGGATAAAAGCACAAACGCAATATCAAGTTATGTTTCAAATACATTGTCATTGGTTGGTTTTATGTCCTGGAAACATCTACGGTCATATCAGGACGGGTACCAACTTGTGCAGTGCAAACTCATGTCAACTTTATAGTGTTGCCCCACCAGCACCAGGACCCGTTATCCCAGTCAGTCATATTATCCCAACACTGAGCAAACCAATCCTTCCTATATCCTAATAATGCAGAGCACCAAGCTAGGAAGCGACAAGTATAAATTTAGTAAGTTTATTAGTTTGACTCGACTGGATGCCCGCACTCTACCGATTCGGCCACCGAGTCCGGTACTGATAATAGCCACGGGATCTATCCCAAATATCTCATTCGAAGTGAAATCTTTCATTAAGAGACGCGCCCAATATTCATGGAAGGAATACATGGTAAAATCAAGTGACTAGATCTTTAAAGCGGCTGTCACACCTCGCCGGATTGAGCAATGGACAGAATTGTCTAGTCCGGGCGTCATAAGTATCAAAATATGTCTAAATGTTGTGATATCGGGTCAAAGGCCGCTGGACGAACGGACAGCCAATGGACGGTAAGCGGGCTAAACCGGACAAGAACCGTAGATGTCAGTCCGGCGGCATCCGTTCCTAGTTTTGTGCATGTTCAAAACTTGTACGGACACAAAATGGACTTTGTTCTGTTTCTGTCCATTTCCCCCAATCCGGTGAGGTGTGACAGGGCTTTAAGAAACCAATCAAACCCAATAAACCCCTTTCAATGTTTATAAACATTGGGTATGCGCGTGCAGCTTGGCTGCCGAACGAAGGCACACTGCAGGCGCAGTGCAAAACGTATTTTATTCAAAATTAATAGAAATGCAGAACCCATACCATATAAATTTAATATAATCTGTTTGTTGAATATGTTTTCTATATGTGTTCCAAGCGGTTTGTGTATAGGTGGTGTGCTTTTAGAGATATTTCACTTTTTCTGTATGAAGATTGCTCATGGCCATTGACAATGCATTGAGTTTGCTGGTATGCGCAGTGCAAAACGTCTATTTTATTCAAAATTAATAGAAATGCAGAACCATAACCTTATGAATTTAATATAATCTATTCGTTGAATATGTTTTCTATATGTGTTCCAAGCGGTTTGTGTCTAGGTGGTGTGGTTTTAAAGATATTTCACTTTTTCTGTATGAAGATTGCTCATAGCCATTGAGTTTGCAGTGTGACAGTGTCGTCCTGCAGGCAAAAGGCGCACACACTGACCTAGATACCTATGCTGACGTAATATGAAATAGGTCTATATACTGTCTATATAGCTAAATGGAGAGCGGCAGTCAAGTAATGAAAGCAGTCTTTGTCGCATCGCGACCGACAGTATGATGATGACTGTCTCACTTATTTGCATAATTCGATAGTTTTGAGTTTCAACCATATTGTTTTAATAGATATATCGGGTCGATCGATATCTATTTTCCTTCAGTTTGAATTAACTTTTGAAGATATTTGAAGTGTAAACAAGTTAATTATATGGATGATGTTTACTATATCTATTCTGAGTCAATTTAAGTAGGCCGCTTACCACTTGATTTAGGGTATCTTCTAATTCTGCTTCCTCTGGGTTCTTGGAACTGGAAAAACAAAACACCAGCGTTATTTACAAGCTTGCTATAATAGAGAGCGAGGTTCTTTTTATATGCCGTATGGGTCATTCTCTGAAGCTGCGTACCACTTTTGTGAGATGGAAACCATAAGTAAAAACATTCCAAATAATAGCAGAATCCATATTTGTATGAAGGTTTACATGTCGTGGATATGTCAGACTTGAAAAGAAAAAAAGAAGCTATTTCACTTTTTGGTTTTGATCTTTTAGAAATTAAGCAATACGTTAAAATGCCTTGTGTAACACGAAAATTAAACCACACATCCAGAACATCATTTTACATACACAACACATTCAAACAACACTTTATTGATTACAGTTAAGCAAGCAAAATTAAGTTGAAAAAGACATTGGTGCCAAATATGATGTAAATATGTCAATTTTCACTTTAGCACAAAATCATATAAGCAGGCAATCAAATACCTTATCAGCAGCCACTGTGTGGTAAGATAACACCAACACTACAACTGGCCAGCATTGAAAACAAGCCTGGGTACCTGGGCTTATATGCTATGGACAGTATAAATACAGCCTCGATATAAAAAAAAAAAACCAAAAAAACTACTTTTGATACATTTTGGGGGATATTTTAAATACATATAGTATTGCTAACATACTTAATACACCGTAATATGGACACCAAATATGTGGAACCCAGTTTCAGAGAACGACCCATATATATATATAAACAGAACGGAAGCTAGATATGTCAATGTTATCAAATTTGAAAAAACATACAGATATAGTCTTAAAATGTTGCTTCCCTATTGTGTAGAATATATGGGTATGCAGGTATTGGAGTACCTATCTGCTAAAATACCTCAGGGAGTTTGACGCCCCTGCATTGCAAAGTTATAAACCACTGCCTTGTGGTGTAGGTTCTTGATAGAACCAAAGGCTAAGGGAGCAAACCCTGACAGAAAACCATGCTTCCATGGCAGCATTAAAGGTGGTGATGAATGGAACTTCCAACATCTCCCAGCCAGCCACTGCAGGGACAAATAGTTTGCACCTGTCTTGACGTGTTCTTGCCGGTGTTAGACCTCTATCTGCTCCCCGAGAGAGTGCTGCTAGTAACTTGCAAAAGCCAGCTGCACTTCAAAACTTTGCAGGCAGCTTTTATGAAATGCGCAACCGCACAAAATAGCGGTGGTTATGAAATAAAAGCAGTCTTTGTCGCATTCCGACTGACAGCATGATTATGATGAGAATGTAATTCGAATATAGAAGGTAGACTATTTCTGGCAAAAGAAACCTCAGAGCAAAGCTGAGGCGGTGTTGCATCCCGTTCATACCATACCTCTTTTTGAGGAGGAGATCACAGTATCGGGCGAGCAGCTCTGGTGATTTGCTCGAGGAGTTGGCCATCTTGGTCACCATGTTGTTGTTTATGAAGTGTCCGCAAGCCTGAAATAAGAGGACAATGTTTGTTTTATGTCCCAGCAACATCTAAGGTCATATCACGTTTGTTGTTTTACGTCCTAGCAACATCTAAGGTCATATCAGGACGGGTGCCAACTTGGGACAGTGCACACTCATGGCAACTCTATAGTGCTGCCCCACACTTGGAGACCAGGCCACCAGCAGCATGACCTGATATCTCACTCAGTCACATTATCCTGACACTGAGCCAACCAGTCCTTGCTCTATCCTAATAATGCCGAGCGCCTGGCTAGGAAGCGACAAGTAGCAATTTTTAAGTCATTGGTTTGACTTGACCAGGGTTCGAACCCACGATCCCATGGTCTACCAAGAGGGGAGATGGACGCTCTAACTCAGTCGGCATCCCGCCTGGTTATCATATCAGGAAGGGTACCGACTTGTGACAATGTGCATTTATGATGACTTTATAGTGCTGCCCCACCATCAGAAAATTAATTTGGCATGTTTGCGCTTCAAATATCTCTCAAGTTAGTCAATTTAAAGAAAAACTACTTCAAACTAAAGTAAGGTTGATTATAATGATCAACCTAATGTATTTATCTCAGAAAATGACAGAAACTCAAAACTAATAGACTATGTGTGATAGTCCTCATCATAATAGTACAGCCTGGCTCTCCCTGGACTGTAACTGACTCGGCGCGAAGAGAAGATAAGGAGAGAAACGTATGCTTCAAAGCTTAATCCTTACTCCACCCACAGTGGTATCACAGATAAATGTGACCTACAACCTGACTAGCCAGGTTGCAGGTAACCTCTCATGGTGGGGAATGGCCGCTCGTCAGTCACAGAAGGGGGCGGTCCACTCAGTAACCTGCTGCCACCCATCGCCATGCACAGACAACAGTGGCCAGCGTACTTCGTGCTGCCACCCATCGCCATGCACAGACAACAGTGGCCAGCGTACTCCCTGCTGCCACCCATCGCCATGCACAGACAACAGTGGCCAGCATTCTTCCTGCTGCCACCCATCGCCATGCACAGACAACAGTGGCCAGCGTACTCCATGCTGCCACCCATTGCCATGCACAGACAACAGTGTCCAGCATACTCCCTGCTGCCACCCATCACCATGCACAGACAACAGTGTCCAGCGTACTCCCTGCTGCCACCCATCGCCATGCACAGACAACAGTGGCCAGCATTCTTCCTGCTGCCACCCATCGCCATGCACAGACAACAGTGGCCAGCGTACTCCATGCTGCCACCCATTGCCATGCACAGACAACAGTGTCCAGCATACTCCCTGCTGCCACCCATCACCATGCACAGACAACAGTGTCCAGCGTACTCCCTGCTGCCACCCATCACCATGCACAGACAACAGTGGCCAGCGTACTTCCTGCTGCCACCCATTGCCATGCACAGACAACAGTGGCCAGCGTACTCCCTGCTGCCACCCATCGTCATGCAGACAACAGTGTGCAGCGTACTTCCTGCTGCCACCCATCACCATGCACAGACAACAGTGTCCAGCATACTTCCTGCTGCCACCCATCGCCATGCACAGACAACAGTGTCCAGCATACTCCATCATGCCACCCATCGCCATGCACAGACAACAGTGTCCAGCATACTCCCTGCTGCCACCCATCACCATGCACAGACAACAGTGTCCAGCATACTTCCTGCTGCCACCCATCGCCATGCACAGACAACAGTGGCCAGCGTACTTCCTGCTGCCACCCATCGCCATGCACAGACAACAGTGTCCAGCGTACTCCCTGCTGCCACCCATCGCCATGCACAGACAACAGTGTCCAGCGTACTTCCTGCTGCCACCCATCGCCATGCACAGACAACAGTGTCCAGCGTACTCCCTGCTGCCACCCATCGCCATGCACAGACAACAGTGTCCAGCGTACTTCCTGCTGCCACCCATTGCCATGCACAGACAACAGTGTCCAGCGTACTTCCTGCTGCCACCCATAGCCATGCACAGACAACAGTGTCCAGCGTACTTCCTGCTGCCACCCATCGCCATGCACAGACAACAGTGGCCAGCGTACTCCCTGCTGCCACCCATCACCATGCACAGACAACAGTGTCCAGCGTACTTCCTGCTGCCACCCATTGCCATGCACATACAACAGTGGCCAGCATACTCCCTGCTGCCACCCATCGCCATGCACAGACAACAGTGGCCAGAGTACTCCCTGCTGCCACCCATCGTCATGCAGACAACAGTGTCCAGCGTACTCCCTGCTGCCACCCATTGCCATGCACAGACAAGAGTGTCCAGCATACTTCCTGCTGCCACCCATTGCCATGCACAGACAACAGTGTCCAGCATACTCCCTGCTGCCACCCATTGCCATGCACAGACAACAGTGGCCAGCATACTCCCTGCTGCCACCCATCACCATGCACAGACAACAGTGTCCAGCATACTCCCTGCTGCCACCCATCACCATGCACAGACAACAGTGGCCAGCGTACTCCCTGCTGCCACCCATCACCATGCACAGACAACAGTGGCCAGCGTACTCCATGCTGCCACCCATTGCCATGCACAGACAACAGTGTCCAGCGTACTCCCTGCTGCCACCCATCACCATGCACAGACAACAGTGTCCAGCGTACTTCCTGCTGCCACCCATTGCCATGCACAGACAACAGTGGCCAGCGTACTCCCTGCTGCCACCCATCGCCATGCACAGACAACAGTGGCCAGCGTACTCCCTGCTGCCACCCATCGTCATGCGGACAACAGTGTCCAGCATACTCCCTGCTGCCACCCATCGCCATGCACAGACAACAGTGTCCAGCGTACTTCCTGCTGCCACCCATTGCCATGCAGAGACAACAGTGTCCAGCATACTGTCTGCTGCCACCCATCGCCATGCACAGACAACAGTGTCCAGCGTACTCCCTGCTGCCACCTATCGCCATGCACAGACAACAGTGTCCAGCATACTCCCTGCTGCCACCCATCGTCATGCAGACAACAGTGTCCAGCGTACTTCCTGCTGCCACCCATCGCCATGCACAGACAACACTGTCCAGCGTACTCCCTGCTGCCACCCATCGCCATGCACAGACAACAGTGTCCAGCGTACTCCCTGCTGCCACCCATCGCCATGCACAGACAACAGTGTCCAGCGTACTCCCTGCTGCCACCCATCGCCATGCACAGACAACAGTGGCCAGCGTACTTCCTGCTGCCACCCATCGCCATGCACAGACAACAGTGTCCAGCGTACTCCCTGCTGCCACCCATCGTCTTGCACAAACAGTGGCCAGCGTACTCCCTGCTGCCACCGTGTGGTGGTGAGGCTCATGCACGGACTACTACCATATGCAACTTTACGAATCAGTTCTCCCCATCATTTTATGCAGTTAACAACGCGCCTGCCATTGATGAAACCCCAATACTGGGGAAGCGTATGACAAGGATCACTACCATTTGCACTGACCTTATCTAGGGCGGCAACAAAGCCCGCGTCATTGTTGAAGGCCGTCATGACGAGAGCGTTATATTTCTTGTGCACGTTGAGAATCGTCTGAACGTACAACTTGGGCTCCTTATGGGATGGAAAAACAAAATGTGGTTGAAATATATATCACAGCTCGAAGGAGGATGCATTAAAAAAAAGAAGAAAAGATACCACCTCCCCAAAAAAAACCATGAACAATGAAATATCAAATATGAATGCATTATTATAAAGCATGGATGAAAGGGATAGACAGGGATTCATGCTGCTATTCAGCAAAGCCTTTTAAGGGCCTTTTTAGGTAAGAAATTAATTTTTTAAAGCCGAAGAAATATGACATTATAATGATTATATACATGTCAACTCTTTATGGTGTTACTTCACCAGCTTTCTGTATGCTATTTTTTATGAAATAAAAGAAGTAACTAGGGAATTAACATCTTTATTATACTTACAAGGATGAAAGTGATCTCCGGGAAAAAAAGCGGAAATGCTGATATTCTCCCATAGGTTTAGCATTGTCAGGGAATCGCGGAAAATTTCCGGAAGTTGTCTTTCATATATATTGGTATACGCTGATAGTGCTGCGCCGTTTGAAGCATGTATAGTAGTAGTATACGCTGATAGTTCTGCGGCGTTTGGAGCATTTATTAGTGGTATACGTTGCTAGTGCTCCAGCGTCTGCACCACCTATTAGTATAGATCTACGCTGATGGTCTTGCGGGATTGAAAAATCCCGAAATCCGCGCAAACGCGATCTTTCATCCCTATACTTAACAATTGTCCTCGATTAGTTAATAAGCCATGCACCTAGCCATTCAAAACAATGTTGTCAATAAAAAATTCAAGGTTTTTTCTAAAGTTTTGTCAAATTTAAGGCCCTTTCAAGAGACCTTCAAATTCAAGGACTTTTCAAGATTGTGCGAACCCCGATACAGAAACACACCCAAATTTAGAGTAGCTAAGCAGCCTGGCGGGAAGCACCTACGTTAAGAGCCGGCTCGCCACACTTCTCTATGGCGGCGAGGCCTTGGTTGTATATGTGAGACTCGAGCAGCGTCTTCAACTCCCGGAAACCATCCTGGATTCTGGACACCAACTGGTACATCCGACCAAGGTCTGAAACATGGCAACAGGGAGCTTGGTTGGTTAGAGTTTTACATCCTTGCAACATCTAAGGTCATATCAGGACAGGTACCGACCTGTTTGTTGTTTTACGTCCTAGCAACATCTAAGGTCATATCAGGACCGACCGACTAACTTGTGACCATGACCACTTAAGGTGACTTTATAGTGCTGCCCCACTAGGAAATCATGCTGCCTGAACCATTAACTGATATCGCACTCAGTCACATTATCCCGACCCTGAGCTAACCAGTCCTTGCATTATCTTTATTGATGCTGAGCGCCAGGCTAGGAAGCGCCAACTATCAATTTTATAAGTCATTGGGTTTGACTCGATCGGGAACCAAACTCCCGATCCCCTGCATACGAGGCCCGCGCTCTACCAATTAGGCCACCGCATGCAGAATAAGAGGGAGGTCTTGAAGGCTCGGCAGCTGGATTGGAAGTGAGGACGGGATGTGAAGAGGGGGCAGGTTCCAGGAAGGGCAGGTACGGGGCGCCAAGGGCTCGTTGACTCGAGATGAGAGTTTGGAGACGGGGTGGAGGAGAAAAGCAGGGGCAGTTCCCTCCCCCAGCCCTGCCGGGAATCAAATGCAATGTGAGCATTACGACAATGGATAAAATAGTTTTTTTTTAAACACGCTACATAAAGGAGGGAGTGGTGGGGGGAGGGGGGAGGGGGGAGGGGGGGGTTGCGAATAAGGTCACACAAGGTGCACTCACCTTCATTCTTGTCATCGTCTAGGAGGTTCTGGAACTCGGCATGCAGGATCTCGAGGTGTTTCTCGATGAGCACCTTCTCGCACACCTTTGCCAGGTAGTCGTGTGTTGATTCATGGAGGTAGACCTGAACACGTCGCTGCTCTTCCATGAGACGCGCCTCAGCCTAGCCGGACACCACCACACATTATTGAACACCGTAGAGCGAGCGACACAAAAGGTCCATGTTTTCAGCCAAAATTTAGTCCTGCTGGCATTTCAAATATTTATCCATCACTTAAATACTAATATAAACATTGGCATATGTTTAAATTTCGGTTTAAAAAAAGCAGTAAACTTTAAGTAAAAAGAGAAAGACAATATGTTGCAAAGTACAGCTGTTCAATGGAACGATACAATTTGCTTAGAGTATTCCAAGGCTAATTACCCAAAATAGGTTAAATTCAAGGCTTTTCAAGGCCGTGAAATGAGACAAATGAAGAGACACTTTCCAGGCCCCGTACGAACCCTCCTATAGTCACATTTTACGACATTCCGAATGACGGCACATTACCACCTACAGACAACAGTGGATGGCAATGAGTGTAATACCTGTGTCACATTACCAGACATGAGTAGAGAACTAAAACAAATTAGCTGATTGTGGGCGTATGCCTCAAAACTCGGCCAAAGGCCCAGTAGGTGGGGGAGGGTGTAGGGAGGGGGGGGGCCACACCCCCCTCACACGGAGAATTTGTTTCTCCTCGGATTTACACGTATCTCGTGAACAGCCCAGGAAGCATTTAATTGGCGGAAATCAGCCAATTGGCGGGAAATGCTCATGCCTACATTACATAGCAGACCTGCCACATGGTATGGGATACCGCATCCGATACTGATTTTGGTGTTTTTTAAAGTGTCATGGTCATACTCCATTTTGATTTGTAGTTTTATGTAACCACATTATTCCCTTGTATGCATTCCACAACAGCACAAAAATGGAACAATTGTTTATTGTATGTTTAACCACAGTGATGAATGTTGTATGTGAATGTAATGTAGTTTGTTGTATATAATGTAGTAATAAAATTATATTATTGTATCCATACATTTGCTATGGTATGCGGGACATATGTATAGGAATTATTATGTGATACAGATTCATACAGGATTTTAGTAAAAAAATACAAATCGCCATTAAAATTTTTTTCTTCAGATCTGCATAGTGACACCGGGAAGCTGGGCCTGCAAATACCTTTTTCATGTATTCGGTGACCGGGTTCTGCTGCAGGAACTCTGTCGACTCCTGCGTGTAGAAGCTCTCCGTGTCCTCCAAGAAGTAATTTTCGAAGTGCTCCTTGTACACGCTGAGCGTGGGGCCCTTGGCAGTGGGGTCGTCCTCATTCAGGCCTAACTCAACTGCAAAATTAACAAACAATTAGTTAACTGAACACCGAAAAACCTTCACCGAAAACCTCATCTTGTCAGTTATTTTCAATCAAGCGCTGCTCTGCGCCAACAAACATTTTTCGACATCGAGCCATGGTCAGACTTGAATGGATGAGATTGGTGATGTATGTCCTAGCAACATCTAAGGTAAAATCAAGATGGTTGGGAGTTTTACGTCCTGGCAACATCTAATGATATATAAGGACAGGTACCAACTTGTGACAGTACGCACTCATGGCAACTTTATAGGTCTGCTCCATTGGAGACCAGGCTACCAGCACAATGACCTGATATCCCACTCAGTCACATTATCCTGATACTGAGACAACCAGTCCATGACTGATCCTAATAATGCAGAGCGCCCGGCCAAGAAGCGACAAGTATCAATTTTGTAAGTCATTGGTTTGACTCGACCAGGAATTGAACTCCCGATTATCCGCACGGGAGGCCTGCGCTCTACCGATTCGACCACAGTGTCTGGTGCCGAAAACCTTCAACAAAAATGCTGTCTTGTCAGTCATTTGCAATCAAGCGCTACTCTGTGCCCACAAACATTTATCGACAGTGAACCAAATTTATAGTTGCACTGGTGATGTTGTTGGACGTCTAGCAACATATAATGTCATGCCAAGACGGGTACTGTCTTGTGACAGCGTAGAGCACATTGCTTTTTATCATCGGCTATTGGACGTCAAACATATGGTCATTCTGACATATTTCATTGGAGGAAACCTGCTGCGCACATTGCTTTTTATCATCGGCTATTGGACGTCAAACATATGGTCATTCTGACATATTTCATTGGTGGAAATCTGCTGTGCACATTGCTTTTTATCATCGGCTATTGGACGTCAAACATATGGTCATTCTGACATATTTCATTGGAGGAAACCTTCTACCGCCACATAGGCTACTCTTTCCGATAAGCAGCACGGGGTCTTTTATATGCACTTTCCCAGACAGGACAGCAAATACTACCTACCGCCTTTGATGAACCAGTTGTGGACCTCTGCTTGGAAAGGAAAATAACCCAAACTGCAAATGCGTCCACTGAGCAGGATCAATCGGATGATCCAAACCTTCACAGCTGTACACTCTATGAGCTACGTCCCGCTCCCCCAAGGTTTGAAAGTGGTTTCCAGCACAAAACGTGGAAATTCTGATGGCGAATTTCCGCGAAAACGCCCCCCCCATAGGATTATCAGCCAGAAGTCAGGAAGTCAGGTTTCAACTATCTTGTTGTGATTGTATTACCGTCCATTCTTAATTCTTGTTTAGATTTGATGTGCTATCAACATCTAAGGTCATATAAGAACGGGATTCAAACTGCCTAATTTCTCACATGTCCATCCTAATCTCAGCGTTTAACGTTAATCGGTTAATATCATCAATCGCGGAAATCCGCGGAGATCTTTCACCCTGGGTATTGTATGGGTGATCGTTTACGACCCAAATAAAGCGATTGATCTGTGGAGGTGGTCGGTCAGAGAGGTTTTACTGTACATATTTATCTATTAATAAACAAAATATGGCACAAACTCAAAAAGCATAGGATTATGCAACTTTGAGTCATTTCTGAGAAGACGAAAAATGCCAAACCAGAAGCTGTCTAGTGCGAAATGGGGTTGTGGGATGAGGGTTGAGGGGACGGTTGGCTCACCATAGCAGCAGATGACACCGCTGACTAGCCGTGTGTTGATGGTCTCCCCATTCCGCTCCCTCTCAATGAGCTTCAGCACAGCGTTTGTCACCTGCTTGTTGAGGGGCTTGAACAGGTTGTCTCTCCACGTCACCAACGCCAACTGAAACCATGCGAACATGACCAGGTCACAGTTAGACGCAAACACAGGCAACGTAACCGCATCGTCTATTGCGATGTGCACTTCAGGAAATAACTCTGAGCTTTTTAAATCCACAATGTCTACTGACACAAAATTGATTGTATGCTTTTGCACTCTGTAAAGGTGATGGTTGAATAACAAACAAACAATTCTCGCCGTGAATATGGCCTATGCTGCGGACACGGCGTAAAGAAACTACCAATCAATCAATCAATCTTAAAGCTGCATAGTCCGATGAAGCATCAAATTTTCAAAACCAAAACAATTATCTGAAATTGATTCTACATATCTAACTTAGATACTGATGCATGTATTAAGCATTTGTTGCCACATAACAGGGAACACTGAGGCAATTTAAAAGAACCTGTTACTGCTAAAGTCTATGGTGTCAGAGTTTTGGCAAGCTTGCCAAAACTAATTTGACATGTTTGCACTTCAAATATCTCAAAACATAACTCTTTTAAATAAACAGGACTTGAAGCTAAAGTAAGGTCGATTATGACGGTCAGGTTAATCTATTTATCTCAGAAAAATTACCGAAACTCAACACCATCGGAATATGCAACTTTAAGGAAATGATCACACAGCGAAATTAATACTACATATACATTGTCAGTCAGAAAATATCGCCATTCTTCAAGGACCGCCCCCCCCCCCCACAAAACCCCTAGACGGCCTATGAATGCCTAGTACAATGCTAGTTTATTAACTTACAGAGTATATTTCATAGATTCCCTTGCGGCCCTCTTCACACCCACAACCTACTCCACCACCACGTCCCCCTAGCCGACCTGTAAATGCCTAGTAGAACGCTGATGTATTAACTTACAGAGTATATTTCATAGATTCCCTTGCGACCCTCTTCACATCCACAACCTACTCCACCACCAAGTCCCCCTAGCCGGCCTGTAAATGTGTAGTAGAACGCTGATGTATTAACTTACAGAGTATATTTCATAGATTCCCTTGCGGCCCTCTTCACACCCACAACCTACTCCACCACCACGTCCCCCTAGCCGGCCTGTAAATGTCTAGTAGAACGCTGATGTATTAACTTACAGAGTATATTTCATAGATTCCCTTGCGACCCTCTTCACATCCACAACCTACTCCACCACCACGTCTCCCTAGCTGGCCTGTAAATGCCTAGTAGAACGGTGATGTATTAACTTACAGAGTATATTTCATAGATTCCCTTGCGGCCCTCTTCACACTCGCGGCGGACCCAATGCCGGTTGAGGTAGGCGCACACCCCGTTAAGCACCTTGGATGAGAATTGATACTCCTCCCACTGTTTTGTGTAGAACTTTAACACGGACTCGTCCATTAGGTCCTGACCGTTCTGCAAGCAAGAAAGTGTATGTTCCGCCTCATTATTCACAGTTTGACTAATCATACTAACAGACCTGCCTACCCAATATGATATTTTTGGGGCCTATTTCTTAAGCCAATATGCAAAATTTAAATTTTGAACGCCATTATAATAAAAAAGTACACAATTTTATTTCACAAGAGTACTCAAATAGTAAGCAGCACCTGTCTACCAATACAACTTGTGCGTACTTTGTACACAGTTTTAAGCCAGCGTACCCTGATTCACACACAGATTTGAATTTTTCATGACAAGTTTTTTTTGGGGGGTTGGGAAAGCACACATTTTTCCCACTGGAGTACCCAAATAGGAAATTTGGGGTAGGCAAGTATGTAATAATACACAAACAGCGGACTTTTTGAATAATTACAATAATAACTCAAACAAAACTGATTACTTGAATATTAACAATAATAACTTAACAATAGCTTACAAAACTGGTTATTTTAATAATGGCTTAAGTTGCATAATCCCACGTACTGATTGAATATTTATTACTGAATAAAAGGAATAGTCAATTTAACGGGACATAAATTACTGCCAAAGTCTATGACGTCCAACACTTCGACATGTAGTCCCAAATTAATTTAGCACGTTGGAAAACATTGCACCTAGAGCAGAAATCGAACCCAAATCTCTTTTACCATCTGGCAAAAATTCGGCACATCGACTTTTGACAACAGAAAGCATGTCCTACTCACCTTGAGAAGGTTGACGAGGTAGTTCTTGAGGAACTCTCGCAGTCGCTTGTAGAGTTCGAGCCCTACAAACTGGGCGCCCCCTGTGGGGGGGATCTTGCGCGAGTTGTGTCGTGGGCGGAAGCCCCCCGACTCACGAGACCCACTGGAGGAGGTCCCAGCCTGGTTCGGCTGGTGTACGGATGTACAGTAATTGTAGACATGTCTGCACCGCGGTTAAGGCAACTCATCAGTGCACGCAAATCACACGCAAGGTTCATACAAACATTTGAAAATGAAATTCAAGGGTTCTGGGGACTTTCAAACACACGTTTTTCAAGGGTTTTCACGTGTTCAAAATGTACCACAATATGCAAGTTTTTCAATGTTTTCTCAGCAACATATATTTTAGTTTACCCTATAATGATGCACGACAAGGAAGGACGATAAGGCATTTATTCAGAAATGCCGGAGCATCATTCATGAGGAACATATCAACATTATGTGAATTAGTATAAGCGTAAGAGGAACATAAATGTGAAGTGTCAATAGTAATGTCAAGAGTCAATTGATAGTAGGTCAAGGTAAGTATAATCATGAATGATAAGTTCAAATATAAAGCCGTTAATATAGAGGCTCAGAGGGAGTCTATACTCAAGCGGCTAGGAGGAGTAGCAGCGTGGCTGGAGGCAGGAGGGCTAGTGGCTTGAGGCGGCGAGAGGGGCTGGCTATAAGGGAGGGGAGCGCGGGAGATTGCGCAAGAGGCCAACGGTCGAGGGAAGGGGGGGTCCTTCCCTGCCTCGCATCAAACGCAATGCAAGCATTACGACCAAAGTTGCAGAGTCCGATGGTTTTGAGTTTCTATCATTTTCTGAGATAAACATATTAGGTTGTTCATTATAATCTACCTTAGTTTAGTTTGAAGAAACTTTTATTTTAAATTGCAAACTTTCGCGATATTCGAAATGGAGACATGCTAAATTAATTTTGGCAAGCTTGCCAAAACTCTAGGATTCTGTAGCAACAGCTTCTATTAATTGACTCAGTAGTCCCTTCTATGTGCCGGTAAATGTTTAATAAGTGCATCAGTATCTAAGGTAGATATGTAGAATCAAATCTAGATAATTGTTTTGTTTGTGAAAATTTGATGTTTTCATCGGACTATGCAGCTTTAAGTAACTAAATAATTTTCCGCGACTAGTTTCACACTAGCAGCATGAAAGGTGAGGTTCACTGGAAATTGACATTTTCAAGGGTTGTATGTGAAAACAGGCTATATTCAAAGATTTTCGTGGATCTGTGTGAACCCTGCACACGGCCCTCTATCTCCTGTTGGACAGGTTCTGTTTTAGATAGATTTTTTTTTTTAAAGAGAAAAAAAGAGGTTAGGGGCGAACAAAAATGGATATTAAAAAATACCAACGCAATCTCTCGAATTTTTTTTCCATGGAACCCACCTGTTAACGGTAGCTTTTAAAAATGATAATATTGCATAGTTACAACGCTCTAGAATAGCTCCTGTTGGTGCTAGTGAGAGGGCTTCAAATGCGTCTTTATATTTACTCACTACTTGTAAAATTGTAGAATAAATTAAATTGTGAAGCTTAACAATACTTCAAAAAGTCAAATCGAGAGCATTCAGGGGTCGCTATCTATACCGGAAGTCAAGTGTCAACTGTCCTTGTTGTAACTGTATTATCACCCATACCTAACACTTTCTTGTTGGGGGGTTTATCTTCTCACAACGTCTAAGGTCATATAAGAACGGGATTCGAATAAACCAATTATTGGTATATACATCCTGATTGACATTTTGTTTAACGTTAATCGGTTAACAAAAAAATATTAACGCAGAAATCCACGAAATCTTTCACTCGTAAAGATAATAAATTCAGGGTAGGAGAGTAACTTTTCCCCCAACTCACCCAAATAGGCAAGTGACTGAATTTTCTACTTGCCCAGCCAATTGAAACTGAAATCTGCTACTGCAGATCAGAAAAATAACAGGACTTGCCCGTTTGGGCAGGTCACCGAGAACTTCACTTGCCCAACCGAGTAAATTATGTGCTCCGGGCAACCCTTATTGTCCTCCCGTATTTTTTTCTTTCTTGAAGATTTATACTGCCTATCATGGATAGGTCTGAATAGACTTTGTTTTCACCATTAGACAGTTTGTCGATAGAAAGCCAGAGCTTACACTTTTACCGACCCAAGGGATTTTTAACCTCCCACACCACATAGACATGGTATATTTAAAATAAATACCCTGCAATCGGTAGTGAAAAGGATACGTGTATAGCTCCATGTAGCGGGCGCGGGGCATGCTCTGGCGCTGGTAGACATTGTCAATGCCCGACCTCAGGTCATCCCAGATCTGGTCGAGGCCGATCTGCTTGAGACCGTGAGGGTTGAGGCGGCTGGCCGACATCTTGTTTGACAGCAGTGACATACTCGCCGCCAGGAGGCGGGACTAGCGGGCGCGGCGGGGCTGGTAGTGCGCACGCTGACGGACAGGGGGCGCGGCGTGCGGTCACGTGGGGGGCGGGTTAGTGCTGGGGCACGCCGCGCATCCACATGGTGGCGCCCACCGAGCTCAGGCACTTCCGGGTACCTGCGGGGCGACAACGGACACCGTTGGATATGCACAAAAGAAGGTTAAGTACATATATAAGCATATCTTTTACTTCAAATTATTACACACACAAACACGACGGACAGAGACATCTGACATAGCGTACTCATAACGAATGCACAGTGCTGCCTCACTGGGATACGGTGATGCTGGCACCATAACTCTCATCATCATCATCATCATCATCATCATCATCATCATCATCATGCTGTCGGTCGCGATGCGACAAAGACTGCTTTCATTACTTGACTGCCACTCTCCATTTTACATTTCATGAAAGCTGCCTGCAAAAGTGTTGAAGTGCTGCTAGCTTTTGCAAGTTACCAGTGGCACTCTCTCGGGAGCAAATAGAGGTTTCACACCGGCAAGAACATGTCTAGACAGGCGCAAAACTATTTGTCCCTGCAGTGGCTGGTCGGGAGATGTTGGGAGTTCCATACATCAACCGCCCTTAATGCTGCCACAGTGACATGGTTTCTGTTTAGGGTTTGCTCCCTTAGCCTTCGGTTCTGTCAAGAACCTGTACCACAAGGCAGTGGTTTACAACTCTGCAGGGCAGGGGCGTCAAACTCCCTGAGGTATTGCTATACCTGCAATACCTGCATACCCCAATACCTGCATAACTCTACATCCCACACAGAAGGATGAAAGTGGTGACCGGCAAAAAAAACCTGAAATCAGGCTAAGATTATTACACCGACGGTGAATTTCCGCGAAAATGCGGATCCCCATCCCCACTTCCATAGTATTAGCTCTGTCAGAGAACCGCAGGAAAATGCCTAAGTCAGGTTTCAACCATCTTTAATTCGTTGTGATTGTATTATCACCCACACCTAACTCCATTGGGGTCTACATCCTAGCAACATCAAAGGTAATAGAAGAACAGGATTCGAACAAACCAATTGTTCATTTATATCCTGAATCCATAGCATTTTGTTTAACATTAATCAGTAAATATCGGAAATCCGCGAAATCGCGGAGATCTTTCACCCCTGTACACATTATCCTGATACTGAACTAAATAAAAAAAAAGTAAAGCTTGTGTTTATTTAACGGCGCCTGTAGAGCAGATTGATTGTTATCATCGGCTAGTATTAGACATAAAACATATGGTCATTCTGACATTTCATTGGAGGGAACCCGCTGCCGCCACATAGGCTACTCTTTCTGATAAGCAGCAGGGGGTCTTTTATATGCACTTTCCCACAGACAGGACAGCACATACCACAGCCTTCGATGAACGATTTGTGGACCAGTGGTTGGAACAGAAAAGAGCCCAAACCGTAAATCATCGGCTAGTATTAGACATAAAGCATATGGTCATTCGAACATTTCATTGGAGGAAACCCGCTGCCGCCACATAGGCTACTCTTTCTGATAAGCATCCGGGGGTCTTTTATATGCACTTTCCCACAGACAGGACAGCACATACCACAGCCTTCGATGAACCAGTTGTGGACCAGTGGTTGGAACAGAAAAGAGCCCAAACCGCAAATGGGTCTACTAAACAGGATCGATAGGATGACCGACACCTTCACCGGTGGACACTCTACCGCCTGAACTATGTCCTGCTCCCTGAACTAAATCAGTCCATGCCGCTATCCCAGCAATAACCAACATATTGATTGTAGTGAGTGATAAGTTAAAATGATACGGTATAGGTTTCTGGTTTAACCAGTACGTTGTTATTGAAGCAATCTGTCTTAAAAGTGCCCGTAGGCAAGTTGTGCTATAAATAGGGCACCAGAGTTTAGTGTACAACCATTGGTTACGTAAGCTGTGCCATCCTTATTTTCAATCAAATAAGTTATTCAGTCGAGGACGATATATTCAGCTGCAGTTAAATAAAAATAAATAACACATACACTGTTGTTCTACATCCTAGCAACATCTAAAGTCATATCAGGATGGGTACCGACTTGTGACAGTGTGCACCCATGTCGACTTTATAGTCTGCCACACTGGGAGACCAGGCCACCAGCACCATGACATGATATCACACTCAGTCACATTATTCGGACACTGAGTTAACCAGTTCTTGCCCTATCCTATTAATGCCGAGCATCAGGCTAGGAAGCGACAAGTATCAATTTAAAAGTCATTGTGTAAAAATATGAAATGTTCCCTCTGCACCAGTAAGGGTGCAAGTGGAGAAGGACATTTTTAATATATATATTTATTGTAACTGTCTGCAACTACCTGTTACCACAGGGCCGATGGGCAAGCACACCAGCCTCATCTACATACAGTATGGACGACACCTACAGCTGGATGAGTGACAGCTACCCATATCGGGGGCGTCGCCACCCAGGGTGTGGAGGGTGCCTGATTGGCTGGCTGTGGGAAGCCCAGTCACATGCACCCCGGTGAACCACCTGACCACACACTAGCCTCATTCTGATATTGATAATTCTAGACACACTTCTAGATGGACTCTTGAAGTGACAACACTCTACTCCGGACTCTTGAGTGAGACACACTCTTCTCTCGGGCAGGAACCCAGACACTCTGTATGATGCTCCACCTTTCATATACAAACTGAGCTGTGTGCAACAACCATGGGACTACGGTTCAATGGGCTGTATGCACTGATTCTGATACATACTAACCAGAGTAATGAGGCTCTGTGTGGACAGAAGGTAAGGGGTCAGGGTGATAGGTCACTAGTAGGTGAACAGGAGTTGATGCCAATAAAGCACAAAAACTTCTTCACTGTCAATCTTGAGTGACTTGTCTTTCCTTTCTTCCTTCGGAGAGATACAGTAGATATAATACAGATAAGTATGTTGGAGAGGGGCATCAGGTGTGATCTGACAGACAGTGGTCAGAATGCACATGGGAAGAGTTTGTGGTATAACTGGGGCTCTAACGGCCGGGCATCCAGTAATATTACAATTGGTTTGATTAGGCTACAATGCATCTGAATGAAATGAAGAATTGAACCCAGGATCTCCCTGTTCATCACGCCCTCAAAAAACGATATAGGCGCTATGTAAGGGGTCATCCAAAGTTGTCAACATTTTCACGGTTGTACAAAGTGCATGACAGGAGGAGCCGACAGTGAAATACAACTTTTATCATCTAATAATATTTTGCTAGTTTTGGGGTTTTAAATTTGTGTTTATTAGGCCATCACATCAGTTCACTGTGCTCATTAGTTGATTACGTTGGGGAATTTTCAATCGCGGACAATAGGTATTCTTCATTTCACTGCCCCTTGCCCTATATTAGCAACGCCAAACACCAGGCTAGGCAGCAATAAGTATGAATTTTTAACTTATTTGGGTTCACTCGACCATGTTTCAAAACCAGGTGTAAAACATTCAGATAAAACACATTGGTGGGGAATGTGAACTGGTCTATAAGGGATTACAAATCGTCTATAAAGGTAAATGACGTATAGGGCCAAGGGCGTTAATGTATTATGTGGTGCTGGTAATCCTTTACTTATATTAAATAGTCATTGTGTATTCTATAGATAGTGTGAGAGGGGCACTACTGTTAGTGTGGAAGGAGCTCAAGAGCTCTACTCACAACCCCCTCCCCCCCAACTGTTAGTCACGGATCACCACACACACAGACACAACAGGGCAGGTGAGGCCAAAGCAGCCACAACGCATGGTGGGTAGATCACAGTTGCCATAGTGACACAAGAATGCTTTCTGTAGATTGGTGGACCTAGAAATGCTTGATGTTGATTGAAGAGCATAGTTAGGTGGTATGCCATGTCAGGTCCAGAAACCACTATATAATAATAAACCTGAGGGTGCAAGCTCTCACTTACTTTACTTTCCTCTATACTCTGCCTTTCTTATCCTTGCCTGTAGTGATTTCCCATTAGCTTGCCTACACAACTACAGCTGCCAAACGACGACTTTACACAGGGGTTTGAATCCCATGGCCTACCAACGGGGGACAAGCACACAACTCATTTGGCCACCCCATCTAGGTCTAGTCAAATGTTGATGTGTGCTACTTTGGAAGGGGGTCTGGAAAAGTAGTATTCTTTGTATTACCTTGAAAATGCTGGCAACTTTGGACGGCCCCTAAACGGGTACATAGTCATGTGCCTACTCAGTGAATAGCACTGTAGAAAGCACATAGAATAATATATATATGAGACTGTCTCAAAAGGTGCGAAGCAATATGGGACAAAACTTTGTCCATTGTAGCGATCAACATAGACCTATTTCAATGTTTACTAACATTGTGTATGCGCGTGCAGCTTGGTTGCAGAACAAAGGCACACTGCCTTTGAGTTTGCTTGTACGCGCAGTGCAAAACGTCAGTTTTATTCAAAATTAATAGAAATCCAGAACCCTAACCGTATAAATTTAATATAATCTTGTTGTTAAACATGTTTTCTATATGTGTTCCAAGCGGTTTGTGTCTAGGTCGTGTGGTTCTAGAGATATTTAACTTTTTCTGTATGAAGATTGCTCGGCCATTGACAAATCATTGAGTTTGCCGGTACGCGCAGTGCAAAACGTTAGTTATATTCAAAATTAATAGAAATGCAGAAGCCTAACCTTATAAATTTAATATAATCTATTCATTGAATATGTTTTCTATATGTGTTCCAAGCGGGTTGCTTCTAGGTGGTGTGGTTTTAGAGATATTTAACTTTTTCTGTATGAAGATAATTCAAGATTGCTCACGGCCATTGACAATGCATTGAGTTTGCCAGTAAGCGCAGTTCAAAAAGTTCATTTGATTCAAAATTAATAGAAATGCAGAACCCTAACCGTATAAATTTAATATAATCTATTCATTGAATATGTTTTCTATATATGTGTTCCAAACGGGTTGCTTCTAGGTGATGTGGTTTTAGAGATATTTCACTTTTTCTGTCTGAAGATTGCTCATACCCATTGAGTTTGCAGTGTGACGTCCTGCAGCCAAAAGGCGTGCACACTGACCTAGATACATATGCTGATGTCATATGAAATAGGTCTATACTATCTGCTGATGCATTTGCTCAGGATAAACTGATTTGCTTTTTACATGGTGTTTCATAATCCCAATAGAATACATATTGATTTGAAGCAAATGTCCTTGTGTTTTCAATGTAACCGTTTCTGTCCTGTCTTGTGTCAATCGTTACAATGGACAAACAAAAAAAAGAGTGATCACCTTTTGAAACAGGCTCATATATTTGGAAAAATAAAAACCAACAGCATCTACTAGGTGAAAGCCTAAATATAACTTGTTTCTCAAGCATCGATGTTAACTCCCGCCCAACCTTTTAAAATAAAAACATATTTTAAGAAAAAGTCCAATTTAAACAAAAACCCACCGAATCGAATTAACCAAATAAAAAACTACCCCATTTTTGTCTAACCAACTTTTAAAAGACCCACACAACACTGACCAAGCGCTGGTTGGGTCTCCTGGTAGTGCATACAATGACTGAATTAGTGAATTGTGGTGTTCTCTGTGGCGGAGTGGTTAGAGTGTCTGACTTTTTTGTAGGTCGGACTCCTAATCTGAAGGTTGGTGGTTCGATTCCCCGTGCCCCCATCTCTGCCAATTTGGATTTCCACCGCTGTGTATAACTTACAGCATCATCAAAGGCTAGTTGCTCTCATACCATGTCTATGTGGTGTGGGAGGTTAAAAATCCCTTGGGTCGGTAAAAGTGTAGGCTCGGGCTTTCTATCGACAAACTGTCTAATGGTGAAAACAAGCCTAATCAGGATTATCCATGATGGCAGTATAAATCTTCAAAAAAAAAGTGCGAAACTGCATGTTCCATGACGGAAAAACGGACTGGTCAGGTGACCCAGTGCGCATGTAAGAGCTGGTTGGGTCTCCTTCGTTCTTCGCTGTAAATACTTCTCACAATATCCACACCCACCCCACTAACCGGAAGTAGCGTCATACACCAGGTAAATACTGATTAATCCATCCAGGAACCAGCGGAAATGGACGTGGGTAAATAGAGCACGGAATATAACACGCCGGTGGGTGGTTTATATGGCTAGATAGTTGGTCGTTGGGGTTTTACATCCTGGCAACACATAAGGTCATATCAGGACGGGTACCGACTTGTGACAATGCGCACCCAGTGCTGCCCCACTGGGAAATCAGGCCACCGGTACCATGACCTGATACCCACTCAGTCACATATCCTGACACTGAGCACACCAGTCCGTGCCCTATCCTAATACTTCCGAGCACCTGGCTAGGAAGCGACACGTATCAATTCTTACGTCATTGGTTTAACTCGACCAGGGTTCGAACCCCACGATATACCAAAACGGGAGGCAGACGCCCTCTCATTCGGCCATCCCGTCTGGTTGGTTTCTATGTCAATACATAGGAGACCATAATACTAGTTCTAACAGATCCATATACATCTATCAACATATAGTCCTACCTGTGTATCATGGCACAGTGCCAACATTCTATGACAACCTGTAGAACAACTTATTCACACTATTCACGCGTGACCTAATAAGGCATCAGAACGAGGCTGAGTGCACGTCGGGTATTGAAAATTGCCATAAGACACTGCCGTGTGCCGATGTGTATGAACCACTACAGAAATTAAAGGACTAACATTTGAAGATATTCACTTTTGAAACTATCATATTCATTTTTGCATAACTTTTTTCCATTTATTGGTCAATTTTCATGAAGATTGAGTAATGATCACATGCATTTCAGTAGGCAATGTCAACAACTTTTGGTCTATTTGGCTGCCAATCTTTTCTTAAATTCAAAATTGCATAACTTTCTTAATATAGACACATTTAAAAAATATATTTTAACCCTTTTAAAGCTTTTTTATTAATTTATAACCACTAAGACTAGACTGTGTCTGTCAACTTCAAGTCTGCATAGTTATGGTGGTATCATGTACCATGCAGCATTGTCAGGTATGCAAAGATGAATATGGTAGTTTAAAAACTGAAAAACCATCAAATTTCAGTGATTTCGAGAGGTTTTGGTCGATAAAAAGGTATTCGCATGACTTTTCATACAGCGGCACATCGCAGACGCGTACGTGGCCTCAGTCTGGTTTCAACATGGCCACGGCGTGAATAGTGTGAATTGTTCACTAAAGCCCAAGTCACACCTGGACAAGCCCCGGATTTTTTTTAGCCGGACCAATCCGGATAAAATCGCTATTTTGGTCGTTTTGGGGCTCGCTGTCACACATACACGGACTGAGCCACGGTCTAGCCATGGACCAGAGGCCGGATCGCCCCGGACTGAACCGGACCACCCCCGGATCAGTCCTGAACAACCCCAGACCGACCCCGGAGAACCCACCGACTCCCCGGTGTATCCACAGATTATCCCCGGACTGGGCCGGAGACCCCCGGTTCACCCCCAGGCTGCTCGGACCATATACATATAGGGGTCACTCTCCTGAAAACTGGCCAGAAGTGTCACACGGACAGTTAAAATCTAATATTTGATTTTTTTTTTTTTTTTTTTTTTTATAGTTTCAAATGAAAGCTGGAAATCTCCCCTTTACATCTATGTAACAAAGTAACAATTAGACCAGTAAGAACAGAAGCTGAAATGCTAAGTGAAAAAACCATACAACAAATGTACACACTAGCACCTGAAAGCAAAAATGAAAAGATCAAATCAGTCAAAATGAGAGGGTGCAACATCGAGGTAAATGGAACAATATACACAACCAACGACTTTGGGGAGATAGAGATAACAGAAATCACCCCAGAGAAAGCAGCAACCAGAGAACATGCCTGGGGAGTGTCCTTCCAAGGACACAACTCCCCTTCAGCAACCTGTACAAGTGTGACATCACAGGAAAAGATGGGGGAAAAATACACACCAGCTCGACAATGGCCAGATTCCATGAGAAACATGATATAATGAGGATGATTGACAACGCAGACAACCTATATACGATAAAGGCAATGGCAAAAAAATATGGAGAACACCGGAATGGTGCAAAACAAACGAAAAAGTATTAGAGGATATCATCCATGCAAAATTCACCCAAAACAAGGAACTAAAGAAAAAGCTAATAGACGCCCCAGGAAACACATTCAGAGAATGCACAAAGTGCCCATACTGGGGCTCAGGTAGGTTTCTAGACCCAGCCAGAGAAGGTGAAACGGTCAAGCAAGGATACAAAAACGAAGATGGGAGACATCCTCCAAAAAGTCAAGGAAAGCCTAACAAACACTGACAAATAAATAAACAGGCAAATAAACAGGTAAAATAAGCAGAAAATAAACTCCAAAATAAATATAAAAATAAGCACCAATAAATATAGAAGAAAATATAAATAAGACAGTAATCAGGTGAAAAGCCCTAGAGCTCTCCCAGCAGGCCAAAAGGAGGTGCAAAGAGCATAGCAACAGGCAAGCGTGCTCCACTTCCGCCCAAGCCAAATTCAAATCAACAAACCGTAAACTGTGAATTACAACGACGACAGCGAATTAGAAGCGGGTCGTTTAAACGATACCAAATGCAGAAAACTGCCATAATCAGTGGAGACTCAAGAGTAAGAGGACTGACCACGCATCTGAAGGATCTGCACCACAATGCACTAAATTACAGAGAAATAGTAGAATCTGTACCAGGAGAGTCCATTGCTAGGATAGCAAATACTGTATACAGGAAATACAGAAGCTGTGCCCCACCAGCACAGATATACATGATGGCAGGAATCTGCGACCTAACAGTAAAAGTAAGCCGTAGGGACCTGAAACCAGCATTCAAGACGAAAGTGGCACTCATGGAGTACATGACAAAGGAGTACAAACTCGCTCACGACACACTCAGACAACTAACGGAATTGGTGGTGGTATGCGAAGCTCGTGGGCATGGACATAGACCTGTGCTGTGGCCGCAGCGGAAACCAAGACTACCATAGGCTGGTAGATGAATGCATACCAGAACTGAACGCCTACATCCACCACCTAAATAACAGCCGAAACAGTGGAGTAGCCATACCAAGGTTTGCTGACTACATACACAAAACAAGGCATGGGAAGAGATCGATGCGGTACAGCATAGGCATGACAGATGGCATACATTACAATGAGGAATATGCCAAATACGTCGCTTCCAGGCTGACAAAAAGCATCACAGAGAAGTGGGAAAAACACCACCAGGGCTCCAAACCATGAGTAGCACAAACTTTCTATGAATCCCATTAACCAAATTCTAAAGCATAAGTAATACCATGTAATAGCTAACACGCACTGCAGGACACAAACCTTCCTCCACACACACAGGTACAATCTACAGTGGTGTATATGACTATATACCAAAACGGGCTGTATGTGCTGCATGCACCAGCACATACACCCCAAAACAGTCATTAAAAAACATTAAATCTAAACAAAGTAAAATCTCGCGAAATCAAGCAGCGACTAACCTAAAAGATGGTAGAAGCAATTGAATGCAAACTGGGGAGGGGCACACACTTTGCCCGCCTAAACTGCCAGAGTGCATCCAAAAATATAGACACAATAAAAATACACCTAAAAATTGAAAATCTTGATGTACTAACACTGTCGGAAACCTGGTTCACCGACATGCACCAAGACAACACCCTCAACATAGATGGGTATAGGCTTGTACGTAATGACAGACAGCAAAATAATACAACAAACCAAACAAAAAAAGGCGGAGGTGTTGCAATTTACTGCAAATCCTCAAAAAACCTAGACACTTAAGTTCTAAAACCAGCAAATCTTTCAAATGAGCATATGGAACTACTGTGTGCCTAATACAAAATGAGAATCAGGCAAACATAGCCATAGCAAGCCTCTACAGACCACCGCCAGGAGACATTGACAAAAATAAACTAATGTTACAAACCACTATCAAAATCTTAGGCATACAGCAACTCATTACTGAAAACACGAGGCTAAGCAAAAACAGCTCAACAATTGATCTAATACTAACCAACTCAAACCATGCCACAAAATGGGGCACTAGAAGCTGAGGTATAAGTGATCATGAGCTAATATATGTAACCAGGAAAAAACTCAAAAGCACAAACCACTATGAATACAAGATGGGCAGATCCCTAAAAAAATTACTCATAAGAAATGCTTAAAAGCCACTTACACCAAAACATAAACATCACCAAAAACAGAGATGATGCTGATACCTACTGGAACAATATCATCACAGAGATAAAAAAAAATCACTAGACCAGATGTGTCCCACAAAGAAACTAAAAAATACAAAAAAAATCAAGACCCATGGGTAGACAGGGAACTACTGACACTCATCACAATCAAGCGAAAATTAGGTGACAAAGGTAAGCATACAAAAGATCTAGAAGATAAAATGGCCTATAATACTGGCAGAAATCACTCTCTCAAAGCGGTAAAGACAGCAAAAAAGAAATACATAATAAAGCAAGACAAGGACTGGGGAAGCAACACAAATAAGTTCTGGAAAAATGTAAACCAGCATTCCCCGACCAAAAACACTGAAAAGCGAATACATTTCCAGGATAATGAAGGGAATATGCTCACAAATAGCGATGTAGCAAATAAACTAAACACACACTTCGCCACGGTACGGCAAAGATTATCACACAAATTCACAGGAAACTGGGAAAACAAATCAGACAATATCCAGGATGAAATCCCCACCTGCAAAACCGACTTAAAAGAGATAACAAAATTAATAAACGACATAGACATAAACAAACCAAGTGGAACAGATGGGATCCCCACAAAAATACTGAAGGAGGCATTTCAAGCCATCCCAGATACCATGGTGGACCTGTTCAACATCTCCTTTGAAAAGGGGCACTTCATCACAGCCTGGGAAATGGCAACCATCACCCATCTACAAAAGTGGTGATAAGGGGAACATGGGCAACTATAGACCAATATCAATTTTGCAAGCACCACGCAAGCTAATTGACAAAGTATTCCAATGGCACCTACATGAGCACCGGGAAAAGAACAGTATACTAAACAAAAGACAGGTTTAAAAAAAAGGAAACTGCACTCCACATCAAAAACAATAGCAAACCTAACAAGTGACATACTGGCATCGATGAACCAAAAACGATTAGTAAGGGCAGCCTTCATTGATTTCAGCAAAGCTTTTGACACAGTCAACCACAATATACTACTAAAAAAATAAACAACATGGGCATAAAGTCCCAAGTCAATAAGCTAGATAAAATGCTACCTAAACAACAGGCAACAAAAAACTAAAGTTTTGTTTGTTTGTTGTTGTTTTACATCCTAGCAACATCTAAGGTCATATCAGGATGGGTACCGACTTGTGACAGTGCGCACTCATGGTGACTTTATAGTGATGTCCCACTGGGAAACCAGGCCGTCAGCACCATGTCCTGATATCCCACTCAGTCACATTATCCTGACACTGAGCACACCAGTCCTTGCCCCGTCCTACTAATGCCGAGCGCCTGGCTAGGAAGCGACAAGCATAAATTGGTACGTCATTGGTTTGACTCGACCAGGGTTCGAACCCACGACCCTCCGATCTACAAAAGGTAAATGATGCTCTATCAGACTAACAGCCTGTAACATGTGGCGTACCCCAAGGATCAGTCCTGGGGCCTCTACTCTTTATACTCTACATAAACGACCTAGAAAAATGGCTAGAAACAGAACATCTCCAACTATATGCAGACGACACAGTCATACATGCAGAGGGAAACACAGAGGAAGAGGTAACAACTAAGCTGAACAAGCTCGTACTAAAGCTGGACGACTGGTGTGAGTCCAATACAAAATAACCATCAATGCAAATAAATCAAAAACAGTGCTCTTCTCACATAAATCAATGCTGGAAAGAAATCTACACTGCAAGCTAGGAAACCAAATATTAGAAAATATAAATCACTACAAATACCGAGGCCTAGAGCTGGACAGCCAGCTAAACTACAACCTATGCATAACAAAAATCATCTAAAAAATAAACCACAAACTGTGGCTATTCGCAAAACTAAGAAACTATATGATGCAAGAAATGTCAATAAAAATCTTCAAAGGCATGGCGCTCCCCTACTTCTACTATGGGGATGTAATTTACACGGGGGCTAAAAATGAATCACTAAAAAAAACTGCAAATACTGCAAAATAGAACCATAAAGAACTGCCTCAAAGTAGACAAACTGCACCCCACCTATGACATACACAAAAGAACTAAGGTAATGTTATTAGAAAACAGAAGAATAATGTTTTCAAATCCCATCCCATGCTGACCAGTTTCAGGAGAGTGACCCGCATACCAAAACGGGGCTCATCCTGGACTAATCCGTGGTAAACCGGGCTATCCGGTTTCAAAAACACCTGGACCACCCCAGACAACCGGATGAGGCCGGACCAGCCACGGATGACCCACGGACCACGCCGGATCACGGGTCGGGGCTCGTCCGGCCCCTCATCCGGGTAGGTGTGACATAGGCTATAGCTTTTTGAATCGATTTTTATTCACACTATTAGTATTAATTATATGCAGCGGTTCAATGTTGGTTAGTTGAAGTTTTACATCCTAGCAACATCTATGGTCACATTAGGATGGGGAAAACCTTGTGACCGTGCACTCATGGTGACTTTATAGAGCTGCCGCTGCCATTGAGAGACCATGACATCAGTATCATGACACACGCGGTCACATTATCCTGTAGTTAGTCCCACAGCCCTGAGACATAAATTATTAATCAAAGAAACAAAATATATTGTTCACATACATCTTAGTAATTTACATGCTACATTTGAACTGTGAAATAATTGAATTCATGGAGATAAAAAAAGTTGAAACCAGATCTTTCTCTGACCGCTACATTGTTTTGGGGTGTTTTTTTTTGCACTCTCTATCAATTTCTCAACTTTAACTTAGTTTAAGCCGATACAGAAAACACTGCACTGGAACCACTACCTACACATTTAATTCCTATTTGAAGCAGTTTCTTTTTGCTTGGACTTATTTGTCATCCACCCCTACTTTGGGTAGGGGTGAATCTTTTATCTAATTATCATGATTGAAGTCATTGTTCATATTGGTTGGCAATATGGGTAATTTGGGACCGAGGAGGAGCTGACCCCCTTCCAACCTCCCCCCCCCCCCCTTTCTCATAACACTCGACATATCCCCCCTCCGTGTCCTCCAGGTGGCGGCACTCCCGATGCGATTACCCCCCTTCTATCTCCAGCTACTCCTCCAGGTGGCGGCACCCACGCCTGCGCTGGTGCCGCCGCCGGCACCCAGCAACCCTATGACCACTTCCGCCTTCCCACCCCCTACATCCGCACTTCTCAACCAGATGCAGGACCATCACCACCTCCAACTCTTTCCGCCCCACCCACCCAACTCCCAATGACGCCTTCCCCCCTCAATCAGGTTGAGTCCCGGGTCACGCAGAGACCTCTTCACCACATGCCTGATACCTGTCCCTATTGACCTCGTCCCCCTATTGACCTCATAATGATCTCCCATATTGAACTTATTATCCCCATTGTTCGAATTGATTAACTAGACGACTTGATGAACTAATGTCCTTATGACTAACCGATCCACTACGGACCGATGAACCGATGCATACCTGATACTACATTGTTCTCTAATTGACTGCTATTCATTGTTCTGATACCTTCATATCACCCTATACATAACCTATACCACCCTATGACAACTATCAATAAAATTTCCATACTATAGCTCCGTCTCGTGTCCTGAATTAGTTTGGCTCAGTCAGTGTTAGAACCCACAATCTTGTGCATGTGAAGCCAGACAGGACTCTTACCAATTTGGCCACCCCGGCCTGTAGAGCGGTTCAACGTTGGGGAGGCATTTTAAAGAACTGGTAATATGATTTTACTAGAAGATGGGAATTACTTCGGTGATGCAATTATTTAAAATCCCAGCTTTCTTATAATTGTATGCAGTGATAGAAATAAGCAAGAAAATGCACTTGTCCACAGGACAAGTCTGGTGTGATTTTCAGTTGTCTGTCTGAATTTTCACGTACTTACCGTATACAGTATAACCCCGTTAGACCAAACTTGAAGGGACTCTAGAAATTTGTTTGGATTAACCGTTCATTGGTTTAACCTAGATTTGGCTTTGACTTTGACTAAGTGTGTAATTGCACATGTAATATACAATGTATTTGGACACTTTGATTATTGGTTTTTTAATGTATATATACAGTATAACCCCATTAAACCAAACGATCGGTTAATCCTAACTTTTTTTCGACAGCCCAGGAAAATACTACCATTTATCACATAAAAAGGTCTGTGGGGTCTCAGATGACGTTATAACCACATGAAAGTTTGGTTTAACCATACCGGAGTGGCCTGGGGTCTGACAATTTTGTTTGGATTAACCGATAATTTGGATTAACTGATAATTTGGATTAACCGACTATTTGGATTAACCGACTTTGGTTTCACCAACTCTTTAATATGATAAACTGTAGTATTTTGCCGGGCCACCGAAAAAGGTTTGGATTAACCGATAGTTTGGTTTAACTGGGTAACTTGTACTGTATACATATATAGTAGGTACTCCAAACTGAATTTTCCCTGTCATGAAGTTAATTTGTAAATGGTACTTTAATATTTAACTGTTGCCCTTCATTTTACACGATTCTGCAAATGCTTAAATCCTGCTGAAGGCAAATTACATTTTAATCACATCATTATTCTTTTAACTTATTATTTCTAGTACAAATTCTAATCTCAATTTTGTTCAGAACATACAAATAAATATCTCTTGAGCAAGTGATGTGGCGTTAGAAGCACGTATTAGTAGTATATGCTGATAGTGCTGCAGCGTGAAACAACTTATTGGTTGGTTGTTGGAGATTTATGTCCTGGCAACATCTAAGGTCATATCAGGACGGGCGCAACGTATACTATTAGTATACACTTAAATTTAGCTACAGGAAAAATCCCGGAAATCCGCGGAGATCTTTCATCCCTGATTTTAACTGCTATTTTCTACTGAAAATATAATTTTAAAACCCTTAAAAGTTGGTTCTGAATTAAAGAATTTAATTTCCTGTCCAATCATAGTTACCAGCGCTCATGCAAACCTATGGCGCTCATGCGCACAGCTATTTAATGACTAAAAATGGGTGTATTTTTGTATTTTAAAAAAAGTGTACATTAGTTGTTTAAGCAGGGGAAACTTGTCTTCCTCATTCCACTGCTCCTTCCCCGTGTTTTAATTTTGGGAGCTATAAAAAATGCTATCTTTAAGCTATATGGGTCATTCTCAGAAGTTGTGTACCAATACTGTGATATCAGTACCACAAAGTCAAAATACTGTCAAAGTCTATTCACAAGCTACCTCAATGTGTATAAATGTCCTTTTGCATCTGAATAATTGAAAATAAACATATTCTGACATTTTTAAGTTGGTCAAATGATGCTCACACCCAATAAAATATTAAATAGCAGTATAGCATGGAAACCAATCTGACTCCAAAATCAAATATTTTTCACACAACGCTTGACATTTTTAGGACATTTCACATGCCACTTGCTTTATAAACAGTAGTAATAATAATTTGAAACCTCATTGCTAACATTAAAACAATATTTATCAATTTTTGTATTCCCACAGAAAGTCCTCCCAAAAGATGTAATTGTAAACAGCATGCAAAATTAGATAAATATCAGGTGAACAGCTCAAAAGGTATCATAATCTATCAAATCTGATATTTCCTGTCTTTATTTCCGTGGCCAAAATCACTTTCACTCATTCTCCACAGATCAAAACGCCTTCATTATTTTCACAGCTCTGTCACAGATTTATAGACAAAATTCCAGCTCTACAAAACAAATGTATATTGTTCAAATGCATCAAACCCTTTAATTTAACAGATAGATGGACTTTATAGGCCGAGCAGAAGCAAAGTTGTTACAGTTTGTGTATCAGAAATACAGGCTAATTATCTCAGTTACTCTATTGGTTGTCAGTTGCAGAGTTTTGACCTGAGTAAAATAGTAAATAAACAACACAAATTATTAATGAAAAGTCCCAAAGTCGCATAGAAAAACTGTCTTTCAAATGTATCTGTGCTATCTGTTATAAATAACTGACAATTTTTAGTTAAAAAATACACAAAACAACATAACCAACAAAAGCAGATGGCATGCATCATGTAAATGTAAACAACAGCACATGACAAGCCAATCAGAATGGCGCATTCTGGTCATATGACCCAGCTGACCGATGAAATAGATCACTTTATACCGCAGACAAATTAAAATATCTAAAAGAATTGCACCAGATACAATAAACTTGCCTGGCACACAAAGAGATATGTCAATCAATCTGATGATGCTAGGTTTATATGGGGGCCATTTGCCATTTATCAGGGTGGAGCACTGAAAAGTTACACCCATAGAGATAGCATTTGAGATGTAACACCCTGCTTGGTTAAGTGTTTCCCATGGGACGATGCGTGAGGACGTTTTACCTGGATGTGCAAGTCTCTAGCTATCGTAGGGATAAGTGACCATGGAAACGGAAATAATACTAATAGGCCTACCGCATAGTCTAATAATTGTCATGAAATATCAAATTTGAACTCTTGGACTTGGCTACATTTAATTTAATGTTCAAAGCTTGGGTAGCTTTGAAATGACAAATGGCCATTTAATTTTGTTATATTACAAAGACATTTTGTTATGGTCAACGGCAAAAGTGGTCCCCAATGTACGATTTTTAAGCATGCAAATATCAAATATTAGATATCTAAAACAACAGAAGTTACCTGAATATCTATGTTTTGTTTTATGAGAAAACAAAAATAACACAGTTGTGATGTTGGCCGCTAATAAACTATTTATATAATTAAACACTCAATTTATTGGACAGTGAACATATTCTATTCAAATATTTGTCGTGCATATAACTATTGAAATACATATACTAGTTGGTATTGTTTACTACATCTTCGATTGAACATTTATGATCAAAAGAATTAAGAAAGCACTTCAGAAGTTCAGTGGTGATAAACTATGGCCTATGCTGCCGACACGGCGTAAAGAAACCACCAATCAATCAATCAATCAACAAAATAGTAGTAAACTGTAAATCACTAAATGTTTACAAGTACTTAGTCGAAGTAGCAACTGCATTAGACTGATTAGTCCATATGATATAGTGATGGTTCCAACCTCTCCCCACCTCTCAAACAAAAAAAATACTTTGGCTTTTGGGATATAATCAAAGTGCAATGTCGATAGACAAGGTAAACAATTATGAGTAAAGGGCCTACTACTACAGCGCCGTGCTGCAACTGAATTCCGGTATACTTCTGATTTTCACTTTGTTTGTACTTTGTAGGTGCTTAGCCTTAGGTTGGGCTTATGGTTCATAACACACCAATATACCAAACACACATAACATCATCACCGCGCCTAATTTAGAAAGTTCATTGATTGCAACACCACTGCAAAGATGGACATAAGAAGGATCAATCTATATAGATGTATTTAGCTGCATGAGACTTGGAACTGACAAGCACAGCAGTGCATTTTTCTTTTGCAATGCAATAGTCTCGTTCAAAATGGCGGCTACACAAGACAGACAAGCAAGCAAACATCTTAGTGAAACGTTCTTAGTGAAATTCGATTACAGCCTTTGTATTTGAACCCACAGTATGTTGGATAAGTATCACCTACCACAAAAGACAGCCCAATTTCAACGATCTGCCTTATGGTGAATAAATGACGGACATTTGTTTCAGCACGTTCCTGGTTTTGTTTCTTGTCTTCTGGGTTCTCGTGAAGTCTCGTTCCCAACGCGAATCTCGGAGCGCCCCCTCGTGTGGTAAACTGACACATGTTAGGGAATTCCCCTCGCTGTGACGTATTTCCGACGGACTTGGTCAAGCTTACAAGGGTTTTGACCCTAAATGTAGTTCTGATTGAAAGAGTATGAAGTAATAGTGACTTATCCATATGGTGTATGCATAAATACGCAATACGCTATCAATGGGTAAAGTCGATAGCAGACAACGTATGGGAAAGCCCAAGTGTGCCGAAATCTATATTTAGATACAACCCACTTCCTGGCGGTTGACGTCATAGCTGGGATTTCCCTAACACAGTTCACTACTAAAGTCTAAAGGCAAAGTGTCCGCTCGTCAATCACAGATTGGTATTTTCGAAAAAAAAGTTCCTCTTCAACCATTCCAAGATGCCACTATTCAAAAAGAAGAAGTCAAGTATGGCCAACGAAGGAAAATGTACGTTTGTTACAGTTGGCAAGTGCAACATTATCGTATATCTATATATATATAGTTACAGTGTCAGTTACAAGAGTTAGTCGTGTAATTGTCAAATTGAATGTGAATCACGTGATTCACTGATTCAGTGATTGTGTTGATTTGTAGATCTATGTATGTAAAGTCCGAGTCTCGCGAACCATGTGCCAAACCGCCGCGTATTTTCTTACCACAAAACTGATCCAGCAAATCCCACTTTGTTTGTGGAAAACGCTTCTAAAATCTATGGTCGGTTTGCATTGGTCAATCTTGGGCATTCCTACTAAATCCTAGTATATTATGTAGTGGGGGATTCCCTTTAGACTAGTCGGACTTGTCATGTGTTGCTGAGTCGTAAGCCGTGTTTACACGGGGAATTGTGAAACGATCTAGACAAGGCGATTTATATGAGGCGTTTTTGAGGTGCGTTTACACGGGCAGAGTTTTAAAAGTGTTTTGGCGCCGGGAACCAGCAGCCTGTGGTGCGCCTGTAGCCGGCAAGCACTGCTGCTAGGTGTATAGTTTACCCTCGTCAATTCGACTCAGATGAAGCTGCTACGTTAATAGCGGTTGGAATTTAAGGTTAATTTAATTAAATTTCATTATTTGAGTAGGAAATTCTGTTAAATATGATTGCATTCACTAGATTTCGGCCTAATCGGGCCCTAACACTGCCGGGAACCAGCTGAATCGCTTCATCTATACTACCTCGCGAGGTGGTATAGATGAGGCGTTTCATATGAAGCGATTAAGCCCTAAAACGCCACAGCCTCGCGTCTACACGGGAAATGTGAATCGATCTAGGCAAATGGATTTATATGAGGCGTTTTAAATGGCCCGTGTAAACACGGCTATTGTCACTAATGAACTGCCACGACACTGTATACTATAATAATAGTTTGAGATGTTCACTTCACTGTAATTACTAAATTAACTTAGCCAGGCGGGATGGCCAAATGAGTTAGAGTGTCTGTCTCCCGTGTGGTAGATCGTGGGGTCGTGGGTTCGAATCCTGGTCGAGTCAAACCAATGACTTAAAAATTGATACTTGTCGCTTCCTAGCTTCCTAGGGACCTAGCCAGGCACTCGGCATTATTAGGATGGGTCAAGGAGCAGTGGAATGAGGAAGACCAATCGCCTGCGACTGAAATTTCCCCTGCTTAAACAACTAATCATTAGTTTGGTAGATTAGTCTAATGTACAAAAAAAAAAATGTAAATGCCATTTCCACTAAACTGCCAAGAGGAAAAACAACCTCCTCGTATGTCATAATGCGTCGTGTTCATCTTGTATTTCTTTTCATCTTTTTACTCAAATTGTTGAAAAGCTCGCAATATGCTCGTGACTAATTTCTATAATTAATTATAATTATAATCCACTGTCACAATCCACGTCAAGACTAACAGTAACACTGTCACTGGGTGTAGTATAAATATCTAAATTAATAAAGGACAATATTATAGCTAAATCAGGAATACCTGGTTGATGCAGACATTAAACTATGATTAAGTTAACTGCTTTTTAAAATGATAAATTACGGGTGCAATTAAAACATTTTTAACCTTACTAATCTTAATTACATTGCACATTGCTGGTTTCACTTAAACAGATCCACGCCAGGGACAGACCCCGGCCATGGACCCTAACGCATCTATGGCTCAACCAGCTTACTTCTACCCGACCCAGCAAGGTAAGAACTGGTCAAGTGCTTAGTGCTCGTGTTTATTTTGATTTAAAAAAATTAATATATATATATGGGTCAGCCTCACGAAAATGGGCCAATTGGAGGAAGTTGTGGCATCGATCATTGGATGTTGGCGTCGATCGGTATAATTATAATTTATCATTGACAGAGGTGTTGGAAAGTCCTTAAGTTTATCCTGAATGTAAAGGTCGAGAAAATACAACAACCTTATTTGTTTCTAGGATAATTTAATATAAAACAAAGAAATGCAGTACACTTTAAGAAGTGCAACGCCGACATCTGGTAAAGTTGTCGGCGTCGATCATTGGATGTCGGCGTCGATCGGTATAATTATAGTTTAGTATTGACAGAGGTGTTGGAAAGTCCTTGAATTTATCCTGAATGTAAAGGTCGAGAAAATACAACAACCTTATTTGTTTCTAGGATAATTTAATATGAAACAAAGAAATGCACTACACTTTTAAGAATTGCGATGCCAACATCTTCAATCGAACACCGATTGGCCCATTTTCGTGAGGCTGACTCATATATATATTTATATTTTACCTCGGTATACAGCCTCAGGCTAGCCTCAGGCTAGGGAGAGGGAAGCACATCCGGTCCAGCAATTAGCATAAAAAACTCACGACCGGAGGACGCTCGTGAGTTGCTCCAGTTGGATTTATCTACAACAAGCTAACAACTGTAAGTAATTATGATTATTTTGGTTGAGCTTGTTTATGATGCGTTATAGCATCTAGATTGGAAAGTTCAGAACTTTCGTACGTCCAGTTTGGACAAGATTAACGTTTTAAAAATTGAATCGGATAGAACAAAGGATTCCTTTGTCTTGGCCCGTGGTTCGATTAAACCCGCTTTGTACGGGTAGAGATGATGACACCGTCACATCTCCTGTGGACATTCCTTCGGACCCTAATAGAGGGTGTTGTTGGGGAAGATCCTGGGTTTCTTTTATAGACTCCCCTTTTGATGAGGCGTTTCTCCGAGTTTCGTAGCATTTTCTCTCACTTGCTGGCGCAGTAGCCGCGGGTGGGAGAAGTGTACGGAACAGAGAGATGGGAGGTTCTAGAAGCCTGCCCCACGTACGGTTGGTTTCGATACCTAAAACCTACGGAAAACTTAGCTTACCACGCCTGTATTGAGAACGGTGTAAATACGTTACTCTTTACCAATATATCCTCAACCCAGTTTCTGGCGTCACTTCGGTGTTCAGTTGAGTTGATTCCGGTTACTAAGTTTCCTTTTTTGGGTTACAGGACCGATGGCTACGAAACGAAACAAGCCGCCGCCTGCCGCTGCGGAGGGACGCGTGCCTACCGGCTACGATACGTCACCCGATCGGACAGCTCCGCCGTCCCCACTTCAGGGGGCCCACGTGCTCTCCGATAGAGACAGTGATGAGGACGAGGTGTTCCCGGGCGACTTGACCTTGCAGGTCAATCGGCTAGTGGAGCAACGTATGAAAGAGCTCCAAAGCAAAGACCAACAATTCGGGCCAGAGGATTCCGAATGGCAGGATGTCTCGGATTTTGAAGAGACTGATTCAGCGCCTGAGCCCACGCACGCTAAGGCCAAAAAGCGCAAAAGACCCACTAGCTCCTCGGGTGATGACTACACAAAAGCCACCAAAAGCAAGAAAGTGAAGAAGCCTAAGAAAAAGAGCAAGAAGAAGAAGAAAGATTCTTCTTCCGATTCATCGTCTGACTCGTCGACTACTGAATCCGACTCAGACACAGAAAGAGCTGGCATTTATGCCAAGCTAGGCGGAAAGATTCGCAAACGCTGCCCTATCCAAAAGGGAAAAAAGGTCAGAACGACGACCATGATGCGTGAAACTATCAAAGGACACTTCAATACCTTCAAACCAGCAGAAGTGATCAATAAGATCACAGAACAAATCTCCGGCATCAAAGGTATCCCGGATAGTGTGGTCAAAGAGATGGACGCTGGCATCCATCTAAATGAAGAAAAGAAGCGGTTTGAAACAGCACTGTTTACCGTCCACAAAGCGGTCTTGGGCGTGCTCGCTTCAGTCGTTCCGGTCGCGAACCGGATGCAAACGGAGAACAAGTTCTCCTCACTGGCTAGGGGTATGGACAAGGGCATGGCCCTCCTCACAGCCGCCAGTAACTTTTTGAGTTACCGTCGCTATGAAAATGTCTTCAAGGCAGTCACTACGCAAGCAGGAAAGGAAGTCGCCAGATCTAAAAAGGTCATGGACAACGATGGCAAGGAGTATACTCTCTTCTTGCCCCCCAAGCCAATCAAAGGCAAGCCTCTGGATAAGGGGAAAATGTTTGGGGGCCAACTGCCATACCTCTTTAAAGAGGTCGAGACGGAGGCCAAGAGTGGTCGTAACCTAGAGGCGGCCAAGAAAACAGACTCTTCCAGATTCCGTCGGCCCCGAGGGGATTTTCGTCCTCGACGAGGAGCCAGAGCTGGCAGGTCCGGCCCATCCTACGGCTATCAGCCCAGGGGCAGAGGTCGAGGAGACAGGCAAGGGTGGAACGACGGCAACCGGCCGTTCAGGAAGGAGTTTGCCCCGAAACAATCCTTCCCACGACCAGGCAACAAATAGACATTGCTACGCAGACCCAACTACCTAAGTTGGTGGCGGAGTCTACACAAACAGACGTAAGAGAATTTTGTGCGGGAAACATTTATAATTGTATTTCTTCTTGGTATGAAATCACTTCAGACGTTAACATTTTAGACATTGTTACGGGTGTTAAGATTCCTTTTACTGAAATCCCTTTGCAACAACGGATACCTTTTCCGTATAAGTTTAATGAGGTTGAAGAACGAGCATTATCTGAACAAGTTACACTTTTTGAATCTAAAGGTATTATTGAACAGGTTTTACACACTCCAGGAGAGTTTATTTCTAATATATTTTCAAGGCCAAAGCCAAATGGCGATATCCGCATGATTTTAGATTTAACCAAATTGAACGAACTCGTAGAGTATCAACATTTTAAGATGTTTTCACTGGACACAGCCAGAGACTTGGTAACACAGAATGCATGGATGGCTAGTGTGGACTTACAGGATGCATATTATACAGTCCCGATATTTGAACAACACAGAAAATTCTTGCGATTTATTTGGAAAGGTACACTTTTTCAGTTTACTTGTATGCCGAATGGCTTAGCCTGTGCTCCCCGTTTATTTACTAAACTGTTGAAACCCGTTTTCTCGGTAATGGCAAATAAGGGACATACTATGTTCCCTTACATTGATGATTCTTTCATTGTTTCACAATCCTTTGCTGATTGTCAACAAGCGGTTGAAGATTTATGTTCCCTTCTCACAACGTTAGGATTTTATTTAAATCATAACAAATCTGTTTTTGTCCCAACAACTGAACTTAAATGTTTCGGGTTTATTATTAACACGCGCTGTATGACTGTTTCACTCCCTGATAACAAACTTACTAAGTTTCACGATACAGCGTCTCACTTGGTCGCCTTAAGTAGGCCAAAGATTAGACAGGTCGCGGTGCTAATTGGCATACTTATTGCCTACGCCCCGGCTATTCTATATGGCAAGGCCCATATCAAATCTTTGGAGATAGATAAGAACTTAGGGTTGGCTCGTACTAAAGGCAATTTTGAAAGAAAAATGTTTATTTCCGAAGAAGGAATGAATGATATTAACTGGTGGTTTGATAATATTCAAAATTCCCCCAACCCCATACGGATGAATGAACCCAACACAGTAGTTACTACTGACGCTTCACTGGAAGGTTGGGGCGCACATTGCAATTCCATAGCAACAGGTGGACGTTGGTTAAAAGAGGAAGATTCCGATCACATTAATGTCTTAGAGCTACGAGCTATTTATTTAGGCCTCGCTAGTTTGGTTAAAATACCACGTACACACGTCCGTATCTTAACTGATAATACCACTGCAATGGCATATGTACGCAATATGGGTGGGACAAAGTCAAAGCCATGTAATGCTATGGCCAGGAAAATTTGGGATTGGGCCCAAATGAATAAAGTTTGGTTAACAGTAGCTTATATTCCCGGAAAGCAGAATACTTTAGCAGATCATAAAAGTCGACAGTTTTGTGATCATTTAGAATGGTCTCTTAAGCCACACATTTTCACCACAGTGTGCCAAAAGTGGGGCCAACCTGAAGTTGACTTGTTTGCTTCACGAAATAATTGTAAAATTGACAAATATGTCTCATGGCATCCAGAACCTGATGCATGGCATATAGATGCTTTTTCTCTCACCTGGGAGAATAAATTTTATTATATCTTCCCCCCCCATTCAGCTTGATCAGCCGAGTAAGCCGAAAGATAAGGATGGACAAAGCACACGCAATATTAATCGTTCCCGACTGGGACACGCAACCTTGGCTACCGGGCATACAGGCAGCCGCCAAAGATTGCCTCCGATTCCGAAGATCACCAGACAATCTGACACACCAAGGCCCTCTAAAACGACGAGGGGACGTGTCCACAACCCCGTTGTGGGCATTCCTTTTCTAAATAAATATTTAGAACAATTTGGTTTAGATAAAATTACACAACAAAGACTGGTGGCAGATGCTTGGCGTAAAGGTACGGTTAAAATGTATACTACATATTTGAGGAAATGGGGCGTTTATTGTGTAATTAACAAAGTCAAACCTATGAATCCTACTATTTCCCAAGTTGGTAAATTTCTCAGGGGGTTAGAGGATGAAGGATTAGGGTTCGGTTCTATTAATGCTGCTCGCTGTGCTTTATCTATTATCCTACCACGGATAAATAATGAGACTTTTGGAAAACACCATGTTATTCATTGGATTGTAAGGTCGATTTATCAGAGAAATCCACCAAAACCGAAATACAGTCGCTTTTGGGATGTGTCGGTAGTATTTGATTTGCTCAAACAATGGCCTCATAATAGGCATTTAGATCTTAAACAATTAGGTTTTAAGGTAGCTTTGCTCCTTTTATTAGTAACAGGACATAGGGGTCAAACTATTGTGGCTCTATCGTTAGACGGCCTAGAGATAGATAGAAAGGAGGCCACATTTGATTTGTCAAAGTTGTTAAAATCTAACAGGTTAGGTGACCCTTTATCCACGATTACTGTTAGTAGTTTCAAAGAAGACTCAAAACTTTGTGTTGTCTCAGCCATTAGGGCATATATATCCAAGACAAAAGACTTGAGAACTTCAAGACAGTTGTTGGTGAGCTTTATTAGGCCACACAAAGGCATTTCGCGAGATACTCTAGCGAGATGGACAATTACAGTGTTGAAAATGGCAGGCGTAGACACGGACAAATATGCCTCACATTCAACAAGAGGTGCGATGGTGTCTAAAGCGCGACTGCTAGGCATCTCTGTTAAGCGGATCCTGGCTCATGCAGGATGGAAGACAGCACGATCGTTTGCAACCCACTACAACAAACGATTAGAAAAGTCGAGCACACTAGCCCGACAGCTGCTACAAGACTAGATCAGCAGTAGGTGAGAATACACTTCGTTGTCACCAAAACTTTTAAATTTTGCTGATTGATTATCATGTATGGTTAACAATTGTTATTGATTTGTGACATTAGAATACAGGATAAATGAGATTACGTAAACCTCTCCCTAGCCTGAGGCTAGCCTGAGGCTGTATACCGAGGTAAAATAGATTAGTTAGACGAATCTTACCTGGGTATAGATGATGGATAACTGTTGTTTTACCGAGGTATAAGCCTCGGATAGACGTGGGCTAGGGCCCTCCCGCCACACCCTTCCACGTCTATTCTTTGGTTTTACCAAGGAAACTTTGCAGTTTAGTACCATTGTCACCATTATTGTACTTTTAGATTATTTGGCTCATTTATCCTGATTAAGTAGGTAAAGATTGCTGGACCGGATGTGCTTCCCTCTCCCTAGCCCACGTCTATCCGAGGCTTATACCTCGGTAAAACAACAGTTATCCATCATCTATACCCAGGTAAGATTCGTCTAACTAATCTATATATATATATATATAATATATATTATATATATATATATATATATATATATATATGTATCAATGCGTATTTATAATTATATCCAATAAAGACTGGGTGGGAAATCTGGATAGGTGTGGTTAAAATATTAAACTAACATAGGTTTATTGAAAAAAAGTCATTGATGATTAAGGCAAACTGGAAGGTAACAAATACAAAGCAAACTATTGGAGGATATAAATACGAGGCATGATGCACCCAGAAGGTAAACTTTAAAACCCAAAAACTATTGATCTCTAACAACAAGGTGAATGCAGTCAGAGAAAGTAACTATAGGTAACCAAACAACTAACCAATTGTAGAACTAACAAGCTGACAGTGGGTAGGGAGATGTAGGAAAATACTTACATTTACAAACAGAGAAATAATGCATGCAGTTCATATGCATTTGACATGATAGATCATAAAATTCTGATACTGAAAGTTGTGAAAAGTGGGTTAGGTCCAAAAAACAGTAGCCTTTCCTACAACCATCTTTTCAACCAGAAGAAAAATACCAAGTTAAATGGAATTGAGTCAATTTAAACCAAGTAAAAACTGGGGTGCCGTCATAATAAACACTGAACCATCATATATTCCTCCTCTTTTCCACAGTCAGATTATCCTGGTACTGAGCTAATCAGTCCTTTCCCTATCCTAGTAATGCCGAGTGCCAGGCTAGGTAGTGACAAGTATCAATTTGGTAAGTCATAGAATGTATTCTATTGTTGTTATTGAAGGAACAAAATACAACTTTTATTACTACTGATTGCCATGTATGTCTGAATACTTAGTCTCCAAGCAGTGAGACAAAACTAACCATGTGTTTTGTTTTATGTGCGTCAGGGTACCAACCGCCACAACCACCACCATATTCAGAAGCTCCGGTAAGTCAATCAAATAGCAAGGGAAACAAATGTATAAACACGATTTGTGTATATATTTGTTAATTTAAGGTTTACAAATACATTTGCTTCATGGACATAAATCTGTGTTTAAAGTAAGTTTACTAGATATGTATAACCTAACTGGAACGATTCCGTCCCATCCCCTTTGAGCATTCTGTTAAGGAGTATTCAATTCAATACTATATTTCAAACTCTGCATTATGGCAGTTATACCCCTGTCACACTACGACGTAACGAGCCAACGTAAGCCTGACGTGGTGATTTTTCGTCATTACGTTGGCGTACATTGGATTACGTTATGATGATGTCGGAATGATGTTAGACTGACGTCGAGCTACGTCGTGTTACGTCGAGGTTTTGGACATATTCAAAACTTTTGACGTAGCTCGAACATAAGGGTTTACGTTTGCCGTACGTTCTGTTCACGTTCATCGAACGTCAATGACGTTAAATGGACGTTAGTCAAATGCTGCTCACTACATTGACCCACATTAAACCGGGTGGAAATGCCCATACGGCGTAATGGGAACGTCAGGAGAACGTACATTCAACGTACGTTCAACGTTTTGCCACCGTCTCATGACGTATACATGTAACGTCACGTAACGTTCTTCTGGCGATGGAATAGCGTTCATAACGTTCCGTGAGCGTAATGACGTCCTCTACAGTATCACTACGCTTTACCGACGTTACGCTCTCGTCCACTACGCTGCATCCACGTTCAACTTGTGCCCAAATTTGCATACTAAGCCGAGAAGTTCAACGTTTTTCATGTTCTCCCTACTTTGACGTTGTTACGTCGTAGTGTGACAGGGCCTTTACATAAAATGATCCATAATGGGTACATATAAGAATAAATGAGAATAACCTACAAGTAATAGTATGAGCACTACAGTATAAAAATACCCCATTATAAAAATACCCCACAGAGGCAACAATAACTCGTTGACTTTCTACCAAAAAAGAGAATTATCACCATCGTAACATGGAAGCATATATGTGGCGCCCAGTTTCAGAGAATGACCCATGCATTAATGATGTACATTGTAGCCAGCGTATGGACAACAAGCCTATGGGCAACATCCATTAGCCCAGCAACCGTATCCCCAGCCACCATACGGCCAGCAACAGTATCCCCCACAACCTTATGGGCCACCCCAAGGCTACCCATATGGAGGCTACATGCAGCAGGTAGGCATTTAATGTTGATAATACGCACTTGTCGCACGATGTAAAGCTTGTTAAAGTTATGAAAGTTTTTGATTTTTTTTTTTTCTTATTCTTTATTCTGCCTATTATTAGGTACTCCAAAGTGATTTCTATTTTCAACAGGTCAGTATTACATCTTATATATCTGTACAGATCTTTTAAATTGGATCTCAGTGATATAAAAATCATTTAGATCGATTGAATAGCTGCAAAGTTATGAGTGTTTAAAGATTGATTTTTTTGCCCCGATTTGTGCACATTTCCAAATTAGCCAAATCTTGGATTTTAGGGTCCCACCTGGAAGCTATTTTGCATATGATCTGTCCAATATTAAAGAATCTCATTCTCTATAGTACAAATAAGAAGCTCAATTTTTTACAGACCATCACTGTTAGTATTCTTTCTGAAATTTCATGTCAAACTTGCTAAATTCCTTAATTTCCAGCAACCACCAATAATAAATTCAGTAAAATATAGAAAAATAGCATAACTCCCATTCTAATTGTCCTATCATAGCAGTCTTTATACCAAAATAACCAGAATCAAAAGCTCTACATGATGACATAATTTTCTAACTGATCAGAGAAAGAAAGACAACATTCAATTTTAGGCATCGCGAGCTGACAATAAAATTAAGAAAAATAGCATAACTCCCATTCTAATTGTCCGATCACTGCACTCTTTATACCAAAATAACCAGAATTAAAAGCTCTACATTATGACATCATTTTCTAACTGATCAGAGAAAGAAAGACAACATTCATGTTTAAGCATCGCAAGCTGACAATAGCCAAATTCTTGCAGCAGTCACTTCTCAGACCACGCTTGATGCACATGATATAAATCTCAACAAATATTGTTCTGGTTAGGTAGAGGAAGACTTAAGCTTTCTGATGATATAATTTTCAAAACGATCCTGATCAATTTTCAAGGAGTATTAATGTCTTAATGTTTTCACTCCTTCAGTTCAATCAAATTTCCCACTCAGAAACACTCATGCTTGATAGGCTAATGAAGCCTAGATTCTTCTCTATCTTTTATTGGTGGTTATTTTTAGCTCAGGTCAATGTACTCACCAAGCCATCAAGTTTAGGGAAGGGAGTAGCTCAGACTGCATGAAAACAAAATTGGCGAGCATGCTCAGAGCTGCCGATGGTACCCACCAACAAGTGTCCATTGACTGTGATTTATTTCATAATGATGATTAAAAATCAGACAGCCTAAAAGGCAAAAGAACAAGCTTTAATTTGATATAACTTTTATTTCAAACCAAGCAGAATTAGTGGAGATTCAAGCCTTTTTAAAACGGTTAAAATAGGTCAAATTTCGCGCTGCGGACACCGTATACGGCGACTTTGGAGTACCTACTATTATTGATAAGCCTGAATAAACTTGTTTTCACCATTAGACAGTTTGTTGATAGAAAGCCCGAGCCTACACTTTTACCGACCCAAGGGATTTTTAACCTCCCATACCTCATAGACATGGTATGAGAGCAACTGGCCTTTGATGACGCTGAAAGTTATCCCCAGCGGTGGAAATCCAAATTGGCAGAGGTGGGGGCACGGGGAATCAAATCACCAACCTTCAGATTAGGAGTCTGACCTAGAAAAAAGTCAGACACTCTAACCACTCCGCCACAGAGAACACCACTGATAAATTAGATATGAACCAATCTTTCGCCTTGAATAAAAGAGAAGGCAGTCGGGGCCATTACTCTCAAACTAGTCAAACCTAGAGCCATTTCAAAGTTAAGGCAACAAGGTTTCTCAAACAGGATCATAAATATATGGAACAGTCTCCCACAAAATGTTATTGATACCAAGTCAATAAATTCATTCAAGAATAGATTAGAAAAAGCATGGGCTGATGATCCAGGGAAATTTGACCCCTTATTCACCACATGCTACTAATTATTCCTTGTGTTGCTTATTTACTTGCACTCAAGCACAAAATGAGAGACAAATAAGTGTTCACACTTCCTGGCTACCATTCACTATTTCGCTATTTGATGTTCAAGAGACTGGATGTTTGTTTCTTTTTCTTTCCTTTTCTTGAGGATTTATACTGTCTATCATGGATAAGTCTGAATAGTCTTTTTTTCACCATAAAGCTAAGCTTCCATATACGCAGTATGCGGCATGTGAATGCGAATGTGGTATATGCGACAGATATATGCCAATCCCCAATAGCCGATGGTTAAACGAACATACACACCAACAAAATTACCCATAACATTTTTTGGGGTTTTTCCTCCAAATTTGTGAAGGAAGATCAAAGTTACTATTGTTTTCTAGGGCAAACGTAGCAGTATTCGCATTCGCACCAATCGGTCCATGGGTTGATCCATTTGCCGCATTCGCGTTCGTGTTCGCATTCGGCCGTATGGAAGCACCACTATTCATTTACATGCTTTTCGATTTTTTGCCGCATTCGCATGCCGCATACCGCGTATAAGGAATCTTAGCTTTAGACAGTTGGTTGATAGAAAGCCAAAGTCTACACTTTTACCGACCCAAGGGATTTTTAATCTCCTACACCACATAGACATAGGTATGAGAGCAACTGGCCTTTGATGACACTGTAAGTTATACACAGCGGTGGAAATCCAAATTGGCAGAGGTCATGGCATGGGGAATGGAACCATTTTGTTTGTTTGGTGGGGTCTTGCATCCTGGCAACATCTAAGGTAATATCAGGATGGTCCGACTTCTGACAGTGTGAACTTATGGTGACTTATCAGTGATAGAAATAAGCAACATTTTTCACTTGTCCATAAGACAAGTCTGTTGTGATTTTTACATGTCCACCTGATTTTTCACTTTTCCGCAGTACTTACCTTTATTTTCTCAGTTAACCTCCATGGTCATGGGAATAAAACTACACACATAAAGCAAAACAAATGTCATAAATAATGTAAATGACTTCTTTTTTTTGGGTGACATGTTATTTATTCTGCCCATAACGTATAATCTCCCGTGAGGGTGTTTGTTTTTAAACGGTGGACAGACATTATAATGACTTCACACTGGCATGGTAAATTACTTCACACTGAGTCAATGTTTTTCAGCCCAACATTCTCACTTCTCCACCGTGAAAGCTTTGGCCATATTCTGCTTGTTTGTGCCTACTCTCACTTGGAGCGGACAAGCCTTATTTCGAACGCTGTTTATAGTGCTGTCCCACTGGGTGACCAGCCCACTGGCACCATGATCCTATTTCCCACTCAGTCACATTATCCTGATACTGAGCTAACCAGTCCTTGCCCTATCCTAGTAATGCCGAATGCCAGGCTAGACAGCGACAAATGTAAATTCTTTAAGTCATTGGGTTGACTCCACCTCGGCCGCGCTTCAAACTCCCGGCCTTCCACACGGGAAGCCTGCACTCTACCGATTTGGCCACCGCATCCAGTCCAATGGGAATTGTGTTTTTTTTTGTATTTTTTGTTTTACTCAAGTCAAGCTTGAATTTCATCCCCTCGAAAACAGCTCTTGTGTAATAGTCGACCCCTTAATTTCCGCTTTAAAAAAACATCTTAAAAAGAAAAATACTACTGTAGTAGTCTGCACTGACCGCTCAGGCAAGTAACCACATAGACAGGTAGGCATGGGTAGTGTGTCAATATCAGGGAGCCTAGGGGGTGTAATGGTTAGCACACTGGCCGGAATGCAAAGAGATGTGGGTTCGAGTCCCGTTCTAGGCGCAATATTTCCCATTTTCATCACTCCCACGACACTGGTTGGCGTGACCATGATCCTGTACAAGCTATGCTCTGTATAGTTGTTGAACCTACCCTGTGTATGTATGTGTTAGTGCATTGCCTGTATGTATGTACTTGTAAGCATTAAATGACTTACAATTCCAGGGGGACAAGTGTAGTAGTCTGCACTGACCTCTCAGGTAAGTAACCACATAGACAGGTAGGCATGGGTAGTGTGGTCATATCAGGGAGCCTAGGTGGTGTAATGGTTAGCACACTGGCCCAGAATGCAAAGAGATGTGGGTTCGAATCCTGCTCTAGGCACAATATTTCCTATTTTCATCATCCTCATGACACTACTTTTATACAAGGATCAGCGTTCGTACGGGCGGGGCCTGGAAAGTCTTGAAAAGTCTTGAACTTCATTTGCCCCATTTCAAGGCCTTGAATAGCCTTGAATTTAATCTATTTTGGGTAATTACTCTTGCAAAAACCTTGAATCCCATTAAACTGTCCCCACTGATCTAAATTATTTCAAAATTGCCATTCCACATTGTTTTTTCCCTGAAATCCAAATGAAATAGACTTGAATTCTGATAAAAAAACAACATTGAAATAGCCTTGAATTCCATATCTTCACATGTGTACGGACCCTGGAGGATATACGGTAGTATTAGTAGTAGTAATAATGGATGACTGCTTATTCTTCAGCAACAGACAGTCATTGTAGCAGGTGGGTTCGAGGCTGGTGCGCGCTTCGGACCAGATGGCGCTGCAGGAGCCCGCATCCCGGTAAGTTCAGTTGGCACATCTTCTCGCACCTAGTTTTAAATCAATATACACTCCGCTTATATGATATATAGTTCTGAGGTGTCTCACGACATAGAATATACGATGGCAGCGTAACTTCACTTATTTCAGTAAGCCCCCCATCCGTTGGCAGCAACTTACACATACTGCCTAAAAGTTTCCACCAGCTCTATCGATTCCCACCATCCCTTTCCTACCAGCTCTACTGATTCCCGCCATCCCTTCTGTACCAGCTCTACTAATCACCCACCATCCCTTTCCTGAATACTGGGGAGACCACTTGTTCTGTATACATGCCATATTAACACATCTGACCACCCACTGAGATTCGCACACAACCCAACTGGAATAAACTATTATTAAGTGCTAACATTCACAAATCTACATACATGCAGGCAGGAGCATTTCCCGCCAATTGGCTGATTTCCGCCAATTAAATGCTTCCTGGGCTGTTCACGAGAAATGTGTAAATCCGACATTACTTTGATCATATTCCTTTACATTTATTATAACAATTAACCAAGTATTACCATTTATGCAAGATTACAAGAAAAACACTTCTGTATTCTTAGAGTACTTGTCTATATGCCTACTCTTACCTTATGTCACAGGTGAAGAGTGAAATTTCTCCCTCCTAAGTGGCTACCAAATTGCACCAATTGTGTCCTACTTGTAAAAAATAATTCTCTGTGGGAGGGGGGGGCCTGCCCCCCTCCCTACCCCCCTCCCTACCCCCCGCCCCCCTGCTCGGCCTTTGGCCGAGTTTTGAGGTATACGCCCACAATCAGCTAATTTGTTTTACTTCTCTGCTCATGTCTGTACATGGGTTCAAGCCATTTGTTACAATGCTTGACAAAGTATGCGTATGTGTGTCTGTTATGGCGGATTTTCGTTATTCACATGGATAAAAAGTAATTAAGAAATAGCTAAATATATTGATTGTGCTAGCCTGCATTAATTAAGAAATTTTTGAGTTTCTGTCAAAATCAATTTTGCGTGGTCAAAACTACGTGTCCATACAGGTTCTATTAAATTCAATTAGTACGTTCTTCTATGCAGCCAGTTGCATAGTCCGATGGTTTTGTATTTTTTTTTCTGGGATATCTATAGTAAGTTGATCGTTATAATCTACCTTACTTTAGTTTGAAGTAACTTTGATTTTAAATGGCTCACTTTTGAGATATTTTAAATGCAAACTTGCAAAAGTAATTTGGGCAAGAATGCCACCTGCTTCTGCAGTAACAGATTATATTAAATTGCCACAGTGTCCCCTTCTATGTGGCAACAAATGTTTAATAAGTGTGCCAGTATCTAAGTTTGATATGTAGAATCAAATCTAGATAGTTTGTTTTGGTTTTGAACAAATTGATATTTTCATCAGATTATGCAGCTTTAAATTTTAATGTGCCTATCAGTATCTAAGTTAGATATGCTAGGTAAAATCTAGGTAAGTGTTTTGGTTTTGAAAAAGTGATGCTTTCCTCAGACTAGGCAGCTTAAAACTGGTGCTATTTATACACTACCGAGTGCTTTAGCTATAGTTTGGTAGTACTCAAACCCCTATGCATCAACTATAGGTATAGGGACAGGACATTGAACTTGGACAAGTCACAAGTTGGTAGAAAGCAATTTTACACCTTACATATTGTTGTTAGCTAGTGTGCATGGTTTGAAGCTGCTTTGGTGCAGACTAAATGTCAGATTTTGTCATTTAAAAAGCTAGGTTTTCAGCATGCATCATGATGCTGCGGCAGCACTATCTTCAGACAGCACAGGAAAGATCTGGCACTGTCGCTATGGTTAGCATAATCTAAGCTGCATTCTTGTTGCTTCTCTCTAGGTCAACTAGATATATAATTGGGTGTAGACTTGTGTATCCAGATTAGGTTCATGACTAGATATATATTTTTTTAATTCATTTTTATTTATTTATTATTGTGTGTGTGTGGGGTTGGGGAAGTTATGATGAGCGTTTTGCCTTAAAACTTAGACAACTGGGTTTTTCTCTTCTAAGTTTTAAGGCAAAACTGTTTTGTTAATCCTTCTCACTGTGTCCCATGGGTCTACTCCATGTCTGTACTCACTGTGTACTCACTGTGTACTCAATATGTGTATCTCAACATCTGTACTACTTGCATCCCCTATGTGCGGCCTCAGTGTATTTCTGTGTATAGGTACAGGCATGAGCATTTGCCGCCAATTGGCTGATTTCCGCCAATTAAATGCTTCCTGGGCTGTTCACGAGATCCATGTAAATCTGAGGAGAAAGATTTCTCCGTGGGAGGGGGGGTGGCCCCCCCCTCCCTACACACACCCCCCTACTCGGCCTTCGGCCGAGTTTTGAGGCATATGCCCACAATCAGCTAATTTGTTTTACTTCTCTGCTCATGTCTGTAGGTAGTCCATTTGCATGCTGTTGCTTTTATCTAGGTCAATACATTTCTTTTGGGGGGTGGGGGGGTAAATGACTTTTATTCATGTATATCTTTTGGCAGTGCCGTAGCACTGGTCTTCCGACCTTAAGTGTTACAGCTATATAGGTATTTACACACATTTATTTACATGGTTTATGTAGTAAATTGAAGTGTGAAGTAAATGCAATAAGTAATGAGTACGGGGTCCATCAAGTCATTTTACATTTACATGCACAGTTTTAGTTGTTGGTTTAGGATTTCCCAATTCAATAAATACTATTATCTTTAATTACTTAGTCTTAGTTCAATGTGATTAAATGCTCTTTTATTTATTATGTTGTTTTTTTCGCAGTAGGATTTTGGTGTTAGTTGGGGTATTTTTATGTTAGTAAGTAGGTAGTTAGATGAAAAGTCTTTATTCTAACATGGTCATAATACTTTTATGAAACGAATGTAAATATCACTATCTCTGACTAAGCGACATCTCTATTGCAGATGTTGTAGCCATTATCTGTATTATCTTTTAAATTGTGGAAATAACATACACAGGACCTGGAAAGTCTTGAAATGTCTTGAACTATCATTTGCCCTATTTGAAGGCCTTGAAAAGCCTGAATTTATAACCTATTTTGGGTCTTGAAAAGCCTTGCATTCAATGAATCTATCCCTACTGATCTGAAATAGCCTTGAATTCCATATCTTCACAGGTGTACGGACCCTGTATACATACATACATACATACATACATACATACATACATACATACATACATACATACATACATACGTACGTACATACATACATACATACGTACATACATACATACATACATACGTAAGTACATACATACATACATACATACATACATACATACATACATACATACATACATACATACCGTATATGTCCCAATAGAAGCACGCTACAGTACAACCCCGTTAATCCAAGTTCGGTTAAACCAAACGATCGGTTAATCCAAACTTTTTTCGGCGTTTCGGTAAAATACTACTATTTATCATATACAAAAAGTTGGTTAAACCAAAGTTGGTTAATCCAAAGTATCGGTTAATCCAAACTTTCATGTGGTTATAAGGTCATCTGAGACTTTTTTATATGATAAATGGTAGTATTTTCCCGGGCCGCCGAAAAAGTTTGGATTAACCGATTGTTTGGTTTAATCGAGTTTGGTTTAACGGGGTTATACTGTGTATATACATAAAAAAACAATAATACTGTGATATTTAGGTGTATCCTTAATTTGTGGTTATATCCTCATTTCTAGCCCCCACCACCAGGGTGCGCCCCGAACGCTGCCCAGATTGCGCAGGCGCAGGGCCACGTGGTGGCCTGCACTCAGCAACCCTCCAGTTTCCTGGAAGGGGGTGGTAGTGGCGGAATGGTCATCTGGTAACTTGGCAACGATGGCTGGGCGCATCTGGGACGATGACGTCACCAGGTTAGCATCATCATCCCCTCGACTAAGGACATGGCAATTGGTCATCTGATTGGCTAGAGGAAGTAACTTGATTATGGTTATGAGATCATCTTACAGCTAATGGTGCGTTTACGCAGCACAACAAGTTCAGTCCAGCTAGGTGCCGTGTGGGTGTAGGTCCCGCTCTAGTGGTGCCATCTACGAAAAGATCCACAGAAGCAGGTCACATGATCAGAAACGCATGTTTCCATTGGTTCTCGCGCTCAATATCTCAACAGCGGCTCAACAAAATAGAGAAAATCCTATTTTGTTCCATGTTGGACTCAAACTTTTTATGTTGTACTTTGAATGGTTTGCTGAGGCAATGTTGCGCTCAACAAGTTGCACTGTGTAATCGCACCACAAGGAATTGGAACAGTGCAGTTTTAATAACTTATTGAGTCCATCTAAATTTGTCCCTGTACATAGAGGACTCGGCCTGTGTTGTGATTGGCTAGGTACAGTGATGTGGAGTGGGAACTATTTACTTTAACTTCTAGATTAATGTCATAATAATAATTGTCTTGGCATCATTTAGTATCTAAAATGCTATAGCCATCCGCAAATCTTATAATTGTAATGCACCCAGTTGAAAATTGGTTAGTTAAACTAAGAATGTTGTGGTATATGTACTGCTTGAAGAAATTAAGAGTACTTAAGTCAATCCATGACTAAATACATTCGCTGTTAGTTCAATTGATTTAAGCATTTCTCACTGAAAACCGTCTAGTCTTAATCTGATTTATTGTTACCATGGTTAATGAGATTGAAAGCAACAAGGAGCCTAACTTAATTAACATAGTCCTTAACTGATTTTATACAAATAATTATAGAATAACTGCTCTTATATGAATAAAATAGAATTCGTTATTAATTTGTCCTTCTGGTTGTATATTGGTTTGAAGGGTGATTTGGGCTCTGATTTATGAAGCTTTCATATAAAAAAGATGTTAATTGTAATCTAGGGCCTATACATGTGTGCATATTACCGGTATATTAATACCTTTGATTGAATAGCGTCATCGGTGTATAAAATTCACTTAAATTACATGGGTTGTGTTTATTTATCACTGAAAAACACCTGACTGATTTTAATTTGGGTTATGATGCTTGATGGTCACTGTTCATGAGAATGGAATCAGTGTAGTGAATTTTAATTAGCATAAAGACTTGGCTGCTCTCACAGAAATCATCAGAGATATATCCTGTCCTGATATGACCTTAGATGTTGCTAGGACGTAAAACAACAACAAACAAAACAACAATATAGAATTGATTCCAAGTATGAATGGATTGCTGGTTGTATGTTGATTTGTATGCTTGTTTGTGACTTATGAATACTGCATCTTTATACCATGAGAATTCTATTTTAACCAACATGGCTGCCTGTAAAAACATCTTTGTGTCAACTTCTGACTAAATATCATCGGCTGTAATTGAAATTCACTAAAGCTAAGTGTTTTCCCCACATAACCCGTCCTAATTTAATATGCTTCTTGAGTGTTGTATAAAATGAGGTCATGCTTATACAACATACTATATTTTAATTATAATAAGACTTGACTCTTCCCATAAAAGTCATTAAAGATGAAATTTGTTCAGAAAATGAAATTTGTTCAGAGTATGAAATGTGTGCCTTTTTGAAACGTCACGTGATTGTTATATTAGTTCAGACTACTATTTATTAGGACAAAGAGTATATATTCTTACACAGCAGTGCACTCCTTTGATAATTTACATATGAAATTGCATTTAATTCAAAGACTGATCGTGCGTCACTTGAATGAAAAAAGTATATGTGCCTTTTCTCTGTGCCTTCTGTCCTGTAAAACTCAATCAAGACACTATTTCTTACTCTCATTCTGTCTATACGCATGGATACATGTTGAATTTGGTATATCATATACTGTAATTATAATATATACTACTTATTATATTGTTCTTTCTATTGAAAGACATATCTTTTGCTATGGTGTAAGATCCTCTAAGTCTAATTGTTAATGTTACTCCTCTGGTATATGTAGTCAGGACACTTCAAATAATATTGATATGGTGATAGTTGATGTGAAAGTAATTTCCGTAAAGTAGAACATTTCCTTATTATACATTTAGACCTACTGTAATTTCCATTAAGTGGAACATTTCCTCATAATATATTATTATATATTTACTGTTAGGTGACTTAGTGCTAAACTATGTAGATCATTTTGAAATATACTACTATACCTATTCTGTTAGCTATTAAACGCCGTATTCTTTTTAAATATGATGTGATTTGTTGGGGGTTGAAGCCCAACACTCCTAGGTGCAATAAGAATATTAAAATGAATCAATTTTTAATAAATGTCCTTGCTTATTATGATATGGTGTAGTCATTTAGATGTGATAAAAGGCATCTGCTATGATATCTAGGCTTGATACACACAACTGTTCAATTGTGGTAAATAATCCAATCTTAGCAAATTTTGCAGGCGATCTTCATAGGGCCTACCCTTGATCATATTCAGAATAAATCCATCTCGAATTGAAGTAATGTTTTACTGTTGTATGAATTTGATATGATAGTCCTTATATAATATAATCGACAAACTTGGAAGTCCAAGAAAAGGGAGTGCTTTCAAATGGATTGAAGCTAAATGCTGAGACAGTGGGAGGCACACTTGAAACCACCCTACCCACCCATGGACACGTACAATCATAGTTTGTAATCTTTATTGCACATGTCAACTCACAAAGATTGAAAGCTAATGAATAGGATCCTAGTGATATCATATAATGGTACCGTGAAGCTGAGCCATACGAGTATTAATCAGTAGTTGGTTAATAACTTACAAAACAAGAGTAGACCCTAGTTGTTATCACTGTGCCCTGGTGCCTACAGATTTTGTCATGTTCATTACATTTGTTTGTTTGTTGACACACAACTACAGTGGTGACCTCATGACCTCTGTAAGCAAAGGCCAGTGGACCAGGATATGGACTCCATATCCACAGCCAACGTAGCCTGGTCCCCTGGTCTTTGTTTCAACAGGGGTCACCACTGTGATGGTTTCAAAGGCCAGGCACAGAGGTGCATGAGTTTTCTGCTATTATCACTCACTTTTTTTGGCGCCAATCAAAACAATGTCATTAGCAAAATGGACATTTCAGTGCCTTCTTTAAGCATTGCACGCACAGAGAAAATCATTTATAATGGAAGATATATTACTTGATTATGTTGCAAATATGTCAATGAATTGTTGTGGATTCTCATTTATTCAGAATATATTGTGAAAGTGATATTCAATGGGATGATCTGAGTCCAAATTGTATAATTTGATTTCTTCTTGGAAAAAATCCACTCCACTTCACATACGGTATCATCTTGTATTACAAATCATATACATTATTTAAACAATGGAATAGACACTCTAACATGTTGAGATCTTATTTTCTAAATGACATTGTGTAATATATCTGAAATGCCCAGCCATCTGAGCCCCAGAAATACCACTTACTCTCCCCAGGTGCGTTCTGACAACTGTCTATCAGTTCACACCTGATGCCCCTCGCCAACAAACTCCTAAGCAAGAAAGGGAAGACAAGTCGCGCAAGATTGACAGTGAAGAAGTTGTGCTTTATTGGCATCAACTCCTGTTCACCTACTAGCGACCTATCACCCTCACTCCTTACCTTCTGTCCACACAGAGCTTCATTACTCTCTTTATTATGTATAGGAATCAGTGCCTACATCCCATTGAACCGGAGTCCCATGGTTATTGCACACAGCTCAGTTTGTATAGGAAAGGTGGAGCCTCAGACAGAGTGTCTGGGTTTCTGGCCAAGAGAAGAGTGTGTCTCACTCAAGAGTCAAATGTGTTCACTTTAAGAGTCCATCCCGAAGTGTCGTAGTAGTGCCTGTAGCATCACATATATCAGAGTGTCTAGAATAATCAATATCAGAATGAGGCTTGTGTGGTCAGGTGGGGCAAAGGGGTGCAGGTGACTGGGCCTCCCACAGCCAGACAATCAGACGCCCTCTACAGCCTGGGGGGGGGGGGGGGGGGGGGGGGGAAATAGGGGCTGCTGTCATTCAACCCAGCTGCAGGTGGTGTCCATAATGTATGCAGAGTGGCTGGGTGTGCTTGCCCATCGGTCCTGAGGTAACCGATAGTTGCAGACAGTTACAATAAATATATATATTAAAAAGTGTCCTTCTCCACTTGCACCCTTACTGGTGCCTAGAGGGAACATTTCACCAAACATTAACTGTCTCTTATATAGAAACATCTCGTCATAATCTCGGGCACTATGTATTAACATATATTTTACATAGCCTAATATGTCACACAGCGAGTGGGGCACCCATTGCTTTTCTATTACATAACCTTGGTCCCCACTCCATCACCCGAGAATAATAATGCTCTCTGCCAATATATAAGTCCGAACCGAAAATCCGTATATTTTTACAATTGGATGGCATATTGTATGAAATGAGTTATGTTAGTTTTAGCAAATTCATATCAATGAGTGATATTGGGAGTATCTGAATGAAATCAGAATCCAGAATAATCCATTCACATATTTGCAACATACCCAAGTAACATATTGCCAAATAAGTTATTTTCTCTGTGCATGCAATGCTTAAAGAAGGCACTTAAATGTCCATTTTGCTAATGACATTGTTCTGATTGGCACCAAAAAAGTGAGTGATAATAGCAGAAAAGGCATGCACCTCTATGCCTGGCCTTTGAAACCAGCGCAGTGGCGACCTCTATTGAAACAAAGGCCAGGGGACCAGGCTAACTGGAACCAGACTACAACCAACGTCTCTTCTCTAGTTCTCTGGTTTCAGTGAATATAAATAAACACCTGTGACATTAAGGCAACATAGTTTCACTAAGGCAACATAGTTTCTCAAACAGGATCATAAATATATGGAACAGTCTCCCACAAAATGTTATTGATGCCGAGTCAATTAATTCATTCAAGAATAGATTAGAAAAAGCATGGGCTGATGATCCAGGGAAATTTGACCCCTTATTCACCACATGCTACTAATTACTCCTTGTGTTGCTTATTTACTTTCACTCAAGCAAGAATGAGAGACAAATAAGTGTTCACACTTCCTGTCTACCATTCGCTATATCGCTATATATTATGCCATCAGGTAAATCATTTAAATATAACACACAAAGCGTAAATATATCAAATGTCCCTATTTAGCGAATTCCTATATATTAATATGCATCAATTAACAGTTGATCTATTTATCTATCTTTCTTGAGCTTTGTTTTTTTTTCACGGGAAAAGACGAGAATAATACATTGGATTTCTAATACGTTCGGATTTCAGAACAATAAGCCTCATGAGCCATGTTATTAAAGCTTTACTCAAAATACTACTAGAAAGGATTAAAAAAATTTTTTATCGAGAGGTATCAGAAGAGCAATTTGGATTCAGACCAAACAGTGGAACAAGGGAAGCCATTTTTAACATGAGAACAATAATTGAGAGACACCTAGAAGTAGATAAGGATATATACATATGTTATATAGACTATGCTAAAGCATTTGACAAAGTACATCATAAGAAGCTCTACAAAAAATCGGTCTAGATGGTAAGGACGTTCGGCTTGTGGCCAACCTCTACTGGGAACAGTATGCTGCTGTAAGAATTGGAGACTCATTGACACCAGAAGTGAAGATCAAATGTGGAGTGCGACAAGGATGTGTTCTATCACCTAGTCCTTTCAACATTTATACGGAAATGATTTTCAGAGAAATAGATGACATCATAGGAATAAATGTTGGAGGTGGAAATATCAATAACACAAGATACGCAGACGAGACAGCACTCCTAGCCTTAACATCAAATCGACTACAAGATATAGTGGATGAAGTAAAAGATAAAAGTGAGAGATGTGGCCTCAAAATGAATGTAAAGAAGACAAAATCCATGGTTGTCAGCAGAAAGGAATACAAACCAAGAGCAGAGATACAAGTTAATGGTGTAATCTTGGAGCAGGTAGAGTCATTTGTGTATCTGGGCCATTTAATAACTAGTGATGGCAGATGTGAAAGAGAGATTAAACGGAGAATAAACATTGCCAAAACAACATTTCTAAAGATGCAGAAAGTACTAACATCTAGAGACATAAATATAAAAACAAGACTCCGACTGCTAAAATGCTATGTGTGGTCTATACTTTTATATTGCTGGGAGACATGAGCCGTGTTCACACGGACAAAATGTGAGGCGAATCAGACAAATCGAATCCGGTGAGGCGAATTAGCCGCCCGTTCACACGAGCACTGCTTGGGCCGGAAATCAAATGCTGCGCATGAGCAAGTCCAGTGTCACCAGCGCCATTTTGGGTTCGACGATGCTGGCACCAGAGAGTGTGGGTTCGACCTAGATATGTATTTAATGAATCGTATTGGTTTGGAACGGTCAAAACTTACTGCTGGGGCAGTGAAACCCTAAAAATAAATCATGAAAAAAATATATGTGCACATCTAGCAGTTTCATAGACCAAATTATAGTATATAGATCGACGTGCTTAGTCCGCATCACGTAAGTCGGTTGCGTCCACACGGACAAAATTTAACCGCATCACAGAAATCGCCTCACGTAAACTACCAAAATAGGTGGTTTACAGGATCCGCATCACGTGAGTCGAATCAGCCCTAATCCGCCTCAGACGTCCGTTCACACGACGAATGTGAGGCGAACTAGGCAAGTCGCTTTCTACGAATCGATTTACATCGTCCGTGTGAACACGGCTATGGACTTTGAAGAAAGCAATAACAAAGCTTGAGGCATTTGAAATGTGGCAATACAGAAGAATGTTAAAAATTCCATGGACAGCAATGATAAGCAACATGGAGGTCCTAACAAGAATGAAAATAAAGAGACAGATAATACAAACGATCAAAAACAGAAAAATTAAATACTTTGGCCACATGATCAGACACCAGGACTCACAGAGAAGAATACTGGAAGGGAAGATAGAAGGGAAAAGACCAAGAGGGAGAAGGAGAACAACATGGATGGACAACATCACTGAATGGACAGCAATGAGCTATGCGGAATGTGTGAGAGGAATGAATGACAGGAAGAGATGGAGGTCCATTGCAGCCAACCTTTTTCGAGAAGACGGCACCCTTTTTGAGCAGCGTCTAATCCCTGGTGTTAAAATGTGGTACTTCGAGAAAAGATTGTTATAGTTTGTCTCTTTTACATATGGTGGCGCCACTATACTTCACGTTTAATCCCTGGTGTTAAAATGTGGTACTTCGAGAAAAGATTGCCTTTCAATGTTTGTAAACATTGTGTATGCGCGCGCAGGTCGGCTGCAGAACGATGGCACACTGCCACTGAGTTTGCCTGTACGCGCAGTGTAAAAAGTTTATTTTATTAAAAATTAATAGAAATGCAGAAGCCTAACTATATGAATCTAATATAATCTATTCATTAAATATGTTTTCTATATGTCTACCAAGCGGTTTGTCTTTGGGTAGTGTCTTTTTAGAGATATTTCACTTTTTCTGTAAGAAGATTGCTCACGGCCATTGACAATGCACTGGCACTGACACTCAGAATATCCCAATTTTCACTATTATCTCTTGTTTTTAATACTTTCAGCGTAAATTGCTCTTAGGGCACATTAAATACTTTAGATCTTCCTCTTCAATCGCGCATTAAGATATTTTTAATCGATCCAATTAAAGCTTTTAAATTTATTTTACAAAAATAAAAGCTCCACATAGACATAGCATTGCCGTATTTTACCCTTCGCGGGCAGTTTGCCGGTACGCGCAGTGCAAAACGTCGATTTTATTCAAAATCTATAGAAATCCGGAACCCTAACCATATAAATTTAATATAATCTATTCGTTGAATATGTTTTCTATATGTGTTCCAAACGGGTTGCTTCTAGGTGGTGTAGTTTTAGAGATATTTCACCTTTTCTCTATAAAGATTGCTCATAGCCATTGAGTTAGTAGTGTGACAGTGTGTCATCCTGCAGCCAGCACTGACCTAGATACCCGTGCTGACGTCACATGAAATTGGGTCAGCACATGGCTGCTTCGGAGGGTGGTTCCATGATGCTAAGCGCCCACATCCATGACTACTGCGCATGCGATGCGCTGAAAACGGCGTTGGGAGCAAAGCAAAGGCGTATGTCCATTGCATTGACTGATTGAGTTTGCCTATACTGTGCGTATAGCACTATAAGTCTATAGGCTATAGACTTATAGTGCTATACGCACAGTGAAAAACGTCAGTTTTATTCAAAATTAATAGAAATCCAAAACCCTAACCATATCAATTTAATATAATCTTTTTGATAAACATGTTTTCTATATGTGTTCCAAGCGGGTTGTCTCTAGGTTGTGTGGTTTTATCAATATTTTACTTTTTCTGTATGGAGATTGCTCACTGCCATTGACAATGCATTGAGTACACTGGCTATGGCTCTAACACTAGTCTGAGTGCCTAGATCTTTATAAATCTAAATGCACATGGCATAAGATCTGCTGATTATATTGATGTAAATGCAATGCTGGATGAAAGATTAATATCTTAATTTATTATATATATTTTTTTAGTTGGTATTCTATGTTTCAAACAAGAGCTGAGATGATCTGAAACTAGCACATTTCATAGCTGCACCCAGTGTATTAGCATGTGCCATGTGCTTTTGGGGGGTATGTTTTGCTCTGATGCATCCCACAATGCACCGCACCGCTGGAACCGTGATGTAGTCTATTGTCATCTATGATTAGTTCGACTGCATGTGCTGAAAACGGCATCAGAAGCATGAGAGGGATTTAAGAAAGGCGTACGACCATATATTTTGCCGATACGCGCAGTGCAATTTTCTATCCCCTCCCCTCCCCCCTCCCCCTCCTATTCCCCTCCCCCTCTCCCTCCCCGCTCCCCGTCAGGAGAAAAAGAAAGGCATACAACGATTTATTTTGCCAATACGCGCAGTGCAAAACGTCGATTTTCTATCCCCCTTCCCCTCTCCCTTTCCCTCTCCCTTCCCCTCTCCCCTCCCCTCCCCCCTCCCCCCCCTCCCCCCCCCCCCCCCCCCCCCCCCCCCCCCCCCCTCACCATCAGGAGTAAAACAAAGGCGTAGGACCATTTATTTTGCCGATACGCGCAGTGCAAAACGACGATTTTCTATCCGCTCCCCCTCTTCCTCCCCCTCCCCCCTCCCCCTCCCCGTCAGGAGTAAAAGAAAGGCGTACGACCATTTATTTTGCCGATACGCGCAGTGCAAAATGTCGATTTTCTATCCCCTCCACCTCCCCCTACCCCTCTCCCTCTCCCTGTCAAATACCATAGCCTAACCTGCGGTGAGGAGCAATTGGCATAACAGTACTTACATACTTTACCCGTGAAAATATGTTATTTATTTTTATACAGTTTTGAACTGGATTTGGACCATACAAAACAAAGAATTATCTTTTTTTAAATTATATACATTTGTGACATAGCTGTTTTCATTGCTCTTATAATTGGCATGTTCCAGCATAGACTGATAGAGGAGAGGATACAAGTAGTGTGATTATTATTTGCAGGCTATTGATGACATTTGATTGTATTTGTAATCAACAATTCCTGTAAATAGCATAGCCTACACACTCCTTTATGTCTATATTTTTACAGATTTCTATGAATCCAAGTACGTAAACAGACCTGGACAAGCTAACAGATAGAGAAGCAACTACTTGTAAATTCTAGCCATTTGTTATCAAAATGAGATTCAGTGGCTTTAATTTGTGAATGGTGGCTAATCTCTTAGAACATCTCAAGGAGAATACTGACATTTTGAAGACCTGATGATGGCAGTGTCTACGCGTACGCGCCCGTATTCGTAGATTCGAAGTATAGGCGTACGAGCGCATGCACCGTCGTTCCTCACGTATCTTTAGCAGTGTCTACGCGTACGTGACCGTATTGTAAGCGTACATGCGCATGTTATTTTGCGCATATTTATGAATAAGTTTATTAACAGTAATAGCACATTCTCGATTTATTGACAGTAATAACACATTTTCGGAGTTAATGACTTTCCAGTTGTCTTGCCTCAAGGCTAATTTTATTAAGGCATTTCCCCAAGAAGTGGATAATCCTAAAAAAAAAAAAACTTAAAATGGTAATGTTGTATACTTTATATTTAAATGACAAATTAAAGACAGAAGGAGCAATTAAAAATGATATAAGCGGAGCGAGAACATGGGTGAAATTGTTACGGGGAAACTGTGATACCTTTGACTGTTATGCATTGTCTGTGCTAAAAAGCGGTATATTTAAATTAAAAGACAACACTGTTAATAGAGTGTTTCCATTAAAGATTAAGCATATTAAAATAATTGTATTAAAATTCAGGAAAATTGGTACAGATGGTCTGGTGTTAATTGCTGCTTTGTTAATAGGATATACATGCTTGTTAAGACAGTCCAATTTATTTTATTCCGAGATGCTGGGGGATGGCGGTCATACGCTGCTTGGGAGTGACATCAAGGCGCACGCGACACACTTGACGGTGACAATCAGAAGCACCAAAACCACATCCAGACCAGAGGACATCTACTATTGCGAGTGTGTGTGTGCCTGGTGTGCTTCGACAGTATGACTGTGATCAACCCTTAGATGATGTCTCATGTCTTCAATTACCAAGAACTTCGTCAATCTTCATCAATATATAACTAACTATATATAATCTTAACTAGCTAGTGTCTGGTAACCTGCATATAAGTAATGATAAGCAGGATCTCTATCTAATTTCTGGGTTGTACTACATGGTCACCTAGAATAGATAAAAGTTAATAGAATCATCTGTACTGATGAATGAAGCTTCAATTAATATGTGGTCCATTGATAGAACTATAAAGGCTCTTGTAAAAATTTATTACGCCTGATTAATAAATTTATTAGCCCAAAAAGTGATTATTTGTGTCTAGTTTTGAATTGTACATGTTTCCGGTAACATGTGTAATTCAAAACCCTGACTACGGGCTCCATAGTGATGCGTACCGTAGATAATGTGTAGTGTAGCATTCCATAACCTTGGGCAAAGTTAACTTTTGCTTTGGTCTCATGGAGGTTGGTTTGTGTTTTTTGGTCACAAAGCAGTTGCAAGCTTGTATCTGTACCTACTCCCTGTATCCTACATAAATCTCCATGGTTGTCATGTGAATATCTATTCATCAATTAGCCGCACAACCGCCGTGCGAAGAGCCTGGGCTATTGTATATGTCATCTGATGTCCGTGTCTGGTGTGTTCGGAGCTTAAATCAGTTAGTTTATCACCTTATATACTTATATACCAGGTACTTATTCCAAATGTTTAGTATATTATCAGTTTATTGTATTTGACAGAATCTTTCTTTAAATTTTAGGCCGAATTCCCACTTTGTGGCAGCTACATACAAGTACTGGGATGGCAGTTGGACCAAGAACACCAGACGATTCATCATTAATCATCAATGAGACCATATAGTTCAGCTGACACACACTTTCTCCTCAGATGAATTAACTAAGACCGCATTCAATACATAGGCTTTCATTTGATTGAACCAAAGATTACACTGGGTGGTGAGATGTGCTGGATATTTTTTGTAATTCTAAACCATACCAAAATGACCCATGCTGTTCACATTCAGAATTATTAGTTATTGACAAGGAACTCACACCAATACTACAAATATCATACTATTTGAGCTAAGATAAGAGAACACCTCGGATAAGTACAATATTACTCAAATTTATGGAATTGTTTTTCTTAGACTATACATTGTAACAATTATCTTGGGCATGTATTCCGATTCTTATCATTTCATATTTCCAATAAAAGACTAATACAAAATTGCTTCGTTTTTAAATTTCTTTTTGGCGGCAGGCCCTACTTTGTTTTATTATTTTTCATAAATTTTCCCATTTTGTTAATATTTAAAGAGGAAGGTCTATGTATAATGAATGATATTTCAGTATTCCTCAAATTGCATATGTCAAGCCTATTTAGTTAGGCATGCCATAAAAAAAACTAAATGTTATCTGTGTTCATAGCGATTCCATGTCAGCATATGAATAACAATGTCACTAGATGTTACATAATCATGTCACCAAATACTGATGCATTCACTGAATCACTAGTACAATGTATGTCCTGTGAAATCGGAGCACAGTGCCTATAATAAAATAATCTATTTAATTAATAGAATGATCGTCTACATCTTGTTTGTTTGTTTGAACTTGATTCCAGCCAATTTCTGATTGTGCAATTTGAACTACATAAATAATACCAATCATACCCACTTTTTGTATATGCTATAGATTAAGTCCCTATGTAAAATATTCTGGTTATAAGGGAATAAGTTTATCATAGTAGATACTTGTGATAGAATATTAAAACCATCTGGGTGGTATGTTCCTCCAAACAGCCCACTCGCCAAAGCCCAGGCTCTTTCCTCCACCCACTCACACATATTATTATAATGACTTAGGTAAGAGTGTCAGCCTCCCCCCATCCCCCTACAATGAATCAAACACAATACAAAGCATTACGACCAAACCTGTCGAAGTCATGATAAGGCCTTACTAGCATAAATTAACAAGTTGCTATAGAAATGGGTAAATGGATTACCATAAAGTATGAAAGATAAATGGTGTAGGTAGAATCTGGATTTTGGGGGTTTGCTATCTACAAACCTGTAAAGAAGAGCCAATAACAAAACTAAGATTAGTACTGAAAAAACTATTCTAAAGATTTGAATCAGATTTGACTTGTGCTGCCCAGTGATGAAAACAAGTGTCAACACACTTATCCATTATGGACGGCAAATAAATTCATCACAAATTGGGCCCGTCCTGATATGACCTTTGATGTTGCTAGGACGTAAAACAACAAACAAATCACAAAAGGGGGGAAAAATTGGTGTCAGAATATGTATGCCACAATTAAATTGGTATTTTTCACTTTAAATATCCAACATGTGCAATTTAAAATAACATACTCCAAATGAAAGTAGGGTAGATTAGTATGATTCATCTAATAGGCCTAATGGCTATTTATCTTTAAAAAATTACAGAAATTGAAAAACCATTAGACTGCAACAACTGTCAACATTAATATTGGAGCAGTCCAGATAAGACCTAGATGTACTATGCATGATTTAAAAAAAAAGTTACATCAATTCGAAAATATTTGTGTAAATAACTCAATGCTAACAATTTAACAATCAGGTGATAATGACAAATGATATATTCAGATTTACCCTATTGGATAAAAGATTCACCCTGTAGTCATACATACATGGCGCACATATGCCTACATACGGACACATACACCACCCACATGGCAAGGCAGTCATAGTGTTCGGATGGCTCAGCATCTGATATACTTTACTGTGTGACCAGGTAGGAGGAGCCTGGTTCGTTGGTTGGTTGTTGGGGTTTTATGTCCTGGCAACATCTAAGATCATATCAAGACGGGGGAGGAGCCTGCATAGAATATTACCTGTTAGTCAATGAAATAATAAAAGAAGACTCTTACTTGAAATAAATATGCATTTTGCATGCATATATATTTTTTGTTATCTAATATTCCAGGGTCATTAAACTGGTTCTGGACGTAACTATTGTGTCCCCTGCTAGTTAAATTACCAGAGCTTCAGTAAAAAAAACAGTTGCTATTGTTGCATCTGTAAGGTTATTTTCTAGTACCATGGCTATTAATATAATTTGTCTACAAAACTTTATGAAAAGAAATTGAAGTTCCATATTATTTTTGGTGTCCCCTTCTATTGTGTTACATTCACAACTCAAAAATGGGAAAACATATAATGATCCTATGCATTTTTTTTACAGCGCATAAGTATACTTTGTATACTTAATTGTTTCATGCAATAAATTTGATTAAATAATTGTTTTGATTAATGAATCTGCACTTGGTGATTAATAAGTCCACTCTTGGGGCTGGCTACTTAATTGGTTCTGTTTTTTCTGACAAAATGGTAACCTCAACTATCTTTTCCTTCATGTTAACAGTATGTATATGGACAAGAGTTGGCTACTCAGCGAAAGAATTAGGAAAATACACAATTTTAATTTTTGACCCTCATGTAACAAATTCAAAATGACACATACTGTAATATGATCACAAACAGTTCTTATGGAAATGTCACGAATGTACCAATAACAGAAGGGAAAATAACTTCATTTTACCAAATTTGTTCAAATAAAAATGCGCTAGAACTAGTGATTGCTAATATATAATAATGACATATAGATTTTATAAGCTACTGCTTCCCCTGGCTTGGTTCCCCACTGCAGTGAAGTGTACATGACTGTGGCGGGAAACCAAACTAGTGCTTCCCCCTGGTGTTAAATAGCTAAAGCTAGAACTGTTGTTGTGAGAACACTGGGGCCATATGCAGGAGTCGGTGTTACCGAGCCAAAACGCGTTTAGACGGGATTTCTGGTTTAGCGCCGAAAAGGGTGTATGCGGGAGGCGGTGTTACGCTAATACCGCGCGTTTAAGGTCGATTACACTAACCCCGTTTCACAGCACGTTTACGAGTGGTGTTAGGATGGATTTGTTTATATATCGGCGGTACAGAGCAAGGCGTGATTTGCACCGGAATCGCATTTTGCGGGATCGAACGCATCCGTTCGAAAAGTTTGATGATGTAGAGCTCTTCAAGAAATTCCGATTCCGGCGGCACCACATATTGGCGATCACCGATTCCGTTAGAGACCAAATCGAGCTGGCAAACCGAAGTGGAGCTGTTCCACCACTGTTGCAGGTAGGGAGAAATGCGGTTTTATTTTGCTCACAATTGATATACTCAGTTAGTCTGTTAGTTTGATTTTGTCGTAAGGCCTCTTTGATGACCGCAGAATGCCAGCAGATGTAGGCATAATTATTTTGGGGTGAATATAACACGTAAATAACATGTAAATAAACGAGGAATTTTACCAATCGAACCCTCGTCGGCTGTCACTCGGTTAAGTCGACAGAGCTGAAATATAATGTGTGTTATGTGTGTGCACCACACAATGTGTTATGTGTGTTTAACTAGGAAAACTGTTATCTAGTAGGGTACATGTATTTAAAAAATGAGTGTCCATCCATATCCATACTAGTCCTTTCGTGGTGGTAGGCCCCACGTAAATTATTTTCTAACGCGCTTAATAATAGAGAGAAGTGTGACATTGTTAAACCTGTTACAATCACATCACATTCAATGCACACCGTAGTTATCTATTTGTGTACTTTGGTATTTCCGCTTGTCATGGATATGATTGTTCTTAGTACACCTAAAGCCACTACTATGTCATTTATGTCTTCGGAGGGCACGTTGAAATGTGAAATGGTGAAACATTTTCCTTTTGTGTCAATGTAATCCGATTGGTATTATTTGCTAATATTGTCCACATTTCTACTAGGTGATGATCGCCCTGCGGTTCTACGCGAGTTCCAGCTTCCAGGATGTCTGCGGGGAGTTGATTGGCGTGGATCAGTCCACCGTCTCGCGGACTATTCCGCGAGTGACGGAAGCCCTCCTCCGTCAACTCCCCCAAAGTGTCCAGCTTCCGACTCCGGAGGCTGCTGACCGCTCGAAGGGGAAAATCTTCAACACGTATGGCTTCCCGAATGTCTTCGGATGCATCGACGGGACTCAGATCCGCATACAGGCCCCCTCCGAGTACGAGCACGAATTTGTTAACCGGAAACATTATCACTCGCTCAATGTCCAGGTACTTTTGACGCTACATTAATTTTTTCCATACTCCCTACTCCCTATTTTAAGTAGCATTGTCATCAGCACTGTGCTGTATAATTAAGGCCATTCATCATCATGTGACAATTGTCCTTTTGTATTAGCTACGAACGGTTTCTATGGTTTTCATAAAATGTAGGGCTAATACATTTTTCTCTTCAGTACAGGAGAGAATATTTGCTCTTAGCCATGGTAAATTTGCAGGTAGTACAACCTGGTCACATTATATATTTATTATATCATGACTAATCATCTGATATTATCCTGTAATCCGTTCTGTATACTTTATTTCAATCCATTCTGTATACTTTATTTCATGGACCTTTCCCCTTTTTTTGGCAGGTGATTTGTGATGCGGACCTAGTCTTCATCGATTGTATCGTAAAGTGGCCAGGCAGCGTCCACGATGCGCGCATTCTACGGGAGTCATATCTTTTCGATGCATTCGAGAGCAACCAGAAACCTGTCGACGGCCTGCTGCTTGGGGATAGTGGCTACATGCTGCGCGATTGGCTCTTCACCCCTTTCCTGAATCCTAACTCACCAAGTCAGAGGGCCTACAATAATCATCACAAAGCAGCTAGGTCTCTTGTTGAACGGTCCATAGGACTCCTAAAAAGACGCTGGCACTGTCTGCGTAGGCTCCGCTTGGACCCAGTTAAAGCATGCAACGTCATCAGTGTGTGCCTCATCCTCCACAACAAAGCACGACAGCTCAACCTGGACGACCCGTCCGATTCGGAGTCTGAGAATGAAGATGAGGCACACGGGGATGCAGCAAACGAAGCATACGATAACCGCCCTCACAATTATCGACAGTCTGAGCGAGTTCGCTCTCAGGTTGGGAAAGCTGCCCGCCAGAGAATGGTTGATAACTACTTCTAATAGTGTCATGCAGCGAAAAGTAGGTAGAAATGAAATAGACAAAACGGGGATACAATGAGGGTGACTGTTTTATTTTGCGCTTCTTTTATTTTGTACTAGGGATAATGCAATGTCCCCACCTCCCTCTCCAACTTTTCTATTTCGAGAAGTTCCCGGCGATATTGAGCTTGGAGTAGCATTGTCTGTGCCCTCAGGGTCCGTTGCTGGTCTTCCAGTAGGGCCGTCTGTGCCATCTGTGCCTCAAACTGGGCTTCTAGCAAAGCCGTTTTAGCTTTGTTCTTCGTTGCTCCACTTTCCAGCATAGCCAGCAATGCACGCTCCTCTTTGTCATTAGGTGCCTCTCTTTGCGTCCTCCCACGCCGTCTCGACCGCCTTTCCCTGGCTGTCAGAGGGGTTGCTGTTACCTCAGCAGTTTCGAGCTGGCAAGTGACAGGGGAAGGGGCGCCTGTAAAGATCAAGTAGTTATGTATTGTCACTGGGTTATTGTTTACTCATGTCAGTTTCTTATACAATGTTGTTAACACGTGAGAGCAATTTTCTTCACCAACAGTAATAAACACTAGCTTTATCCTATTGATTGGTTGATTGGTTCATTGATTGAACACTAACAAAGAAACTTGTATCATAGTTCACAAACCAGAAACTGGCCACTGGCGATACCTGAGCTGCCGGACAGGATCGAACTGACAATCGGTACAGTCTAAAAACAAAAACAAACACGACAAAAAAAATCAAAGCCAAAAGTTGGTTGTTGGAGTTTTACATTCTGGCAACATCTAAGGTAATATAAGGACGGGTAACGACTTGTGATAGTGCGCACTCATGGCGATTTTATAGTGACATTAGTGTATTCTGTCAAATTGCTATGAGTGGAAAACAAACTCGGTTAGCACGAGAATAGGTATTCCCTAAATTTAGATTGAAGTGTTGGTTGTGGAGACATATGTCTTGCGACATCGGTTACTTTGCGCAATCTTTCTGTCGCACTTATCAGTTTAGTGTGAGTTTTGCAGAAGGTTTGATATAGGACTTGCGCACACCACTTGTGTGTGACGTTGGGTGTACATGCGTGTGAGAACCGAGGGTGCGGCGGTTTGTATGTGTGCGGCGGTGTGTGTGTGCGCATGTGTTGAGTGACACATCTCACAGGTATGCTCTTGTCTGTGTGTATGTGTGTGTGTGGTGGAGAAGCAGGCACTTATAATATTTACCTGTTTGTAAAAAAAACGGCGTGGCCCCGGAACTACACTCAGGGGTTGTTGGAGATGGCGGTGGTGGATAGGTGACGAGTCGCCTCACGCTAGCTCGGGGCGTGTCTGTCGACATCACAAACTCGGGCTGGCTCTGCGTGAACGTGGTGACGCTTGTGTTTTCTTGCGAATCTAGCAGAGGGTCGAACCCCCCAATTTCCACCATAGGCAACGTAGACGGCCCTGCAAAAAGAAACGTGTGCGATTTATAGCAACTGCCCTGTCTGTACTGCATAGATTAAAGGGACATTTAGAGCAGAAAAGTTCTCATTTGGGTAAACCCTTTGTGTATGTGTACGATGTGAGGGCATAAAAGCTTTCGTGCACTTATGGGATTTTATGGCGCACAATTTCAGCTTTGGCTCTACGAGTTTTGCATATGTACGTTGTGAGGGCATAAAAACGGTTGCCCCTAGATGGTCATATTTCGTAAATTTAACGGAAATTTATGGCGCTACAGTATTGATTTAGGTATATAAGCTTCGCTGAGAATCATACACTGACAGCCGAAGTTGTTAACAATTGTGTTGAAAAACATGTGAAAGGAAATAGAATATAGCACGCCATCTATGACTATTATCCGGGATAATGAACATTGTACTCACTGGCAAAGCTGACCGGACAGGGAGCTGGAATAGAGGTAAAGCGAATTAGGATTCTACCAAACATTGTATGTAGCGAGTGAAGAGATTATTAAAAATACCAAATAACAACAACGATTCGTGTGACTTGTTGCAGGTACGAGTTACTTTAGCAGGAGAGTGGTGCCATGACAATAGCATGATTATAATGCAAATAAAGTGTTACTTGTTGCAGGTACAAGGTACTTTAGCAGAAGAGTGGTGCCATGACAATAGCATGATTATAATGCAAATAAAGTGTTACTTGTTGCAGGTACGAGGTACTTTAGCAGAAGAGTGGTGCCATGACAATAGCATGATTATAAAGGAAATAAAGTGTTAAGATGTCTAAATAACAACGATTCCTGTTATGTTTCACAGGTAAGAGTGTAGACCTTACACTAAGATGATGCTACTTCCAATAAATAGTTATAAACGGTATTCTAAGTAATTATATTTATATATTTATAAACTTACCCGTCACCCCTGTGTACAGGTTCGACTCCAAACCTATTATTTTCTGCACGCTTTCCTCGTAGGGGAGTGCCTGGTCCGGAGGCCCTCCTCCCGTCTCCATGGCTCTTCTCTGTCGGTTGAGGACCTCTGACTTCATGGCCTTCCACTTCTCCTTGATCTCCGAGCGGGAGCGCTTAGCAACCCCACAAGCATTTATTGCATTAACAACTGTGTCCCATGCCTTGTTTTTTTCTTGGAGGGTAACCTTATTGTTGAATGCCGAAAACAACATTACCCTTCCCAGCATCACCTCCTCCAGTAGCACTTGGATCTCATGGTCACCGTAGTTGGCCTTCCTCTGGCGTTTGCTGGCACCGGCAGACCCGTCACAAGCCATCGTCGTCGTTGAGAAAGAGGATCGTAGTCTACAGAATCGATGACAATGGATGAACGGCACTGCGACTGACAGGCAAATTAAATGGTGGGGCAAAATCACTGCTGACACAGTTCGCTGATGTGCTCGTGTAGGTCACAACACAAGTGACGCTTGTCAACGCGAGGAGAAGTAGTTGTATTAGTAGTTGTAGTAGTAGTAGTAGTAGTAGGTGTATTCGTTATAGTTGTAGCAGTAGTAGTAATACTAGTAGTAGTTGTGTTTTTCCGACGTGGTGAACTCACATTTGCTCTTTGCTCGTGTAGATGACAACGGAAGTGCCGCTGGTCCAATCGGATACCATTACACATGCAGCGGTGCCGCCGGTAACAAGATAGAGGGGGATACGCACATTCTACAAAACACATGCACGTTAAAGAAGGGCTATGGGGTGGAAATCAAGTCGATTGTCAAAGAAGAACATACAAAATAAGTGACATTTGGTCAAATTACAACACAAATGGAGGCCATAATAACGCCTCCACCGAAATTGGGTCATACATCGATGCGCTAGAAACGCCGCCGCTGATGCAGCGGCGGCCATATTGTCAAATTTGGGTGCTCGCCGGGAACCGCTCAAGGGCTTTCCCAAAATCTATAAATAGATTCTCGTTTAGCTATCACGCACCGTTTAGGCGCCCCTGCATACGGCGTGACATACTTCGCGCAGCCGGTGTTAGCTATACACGTTTACCGGCTAACACCAACCGACGCTAACACCGCGTCCTGCATATGGCCCCAGGTCTGGAAGCATTTTCGTTTTTATGTAAGTACTACTGTTTGCATGTAGAAATATACTTGTTTTAGTAAGAGTAAACAGTTCATGTAAGCTCACATAGTTAACAGCTTAAAGAATGCTCACAGCTAGTTTGGATCAAGTAATATCTGCAGGATTGTTAATCTAAATGATTGTTCATTCCAGTGACCAAAATGGCTGACACAGTGACACTGAGTCAGTGAGTGACTGACACTGACATTCTAATTTCCATCCATCATCCCAGTTTTGGCTCATATGTAATGTCCTATGAATATAAATAATAAAAACATGAATTAAATATGAAAATCCAATCATTATGTGTAATATATCTGTTAATATTCAAATCGGATTTATATGAATTACAATACAGTAGTTTAACTAGTTAGGCACGTGAAAAACACGCCCCTTAAATAAATAAAATAAATAAATAAACTAGATCAAAGATTCACCCCATACTTCCAGCACAGGGGTGAAAACCAGGCTTATATAAAAACGGTCGAAAAATCGGGCTAATGAACTGAGTCTTTATGAGAGCCTAATTTCACAATCTTAAGCCGTGGTCACACGGGCAAAATGTGAAGCGAATCAGACAAATCGAATCAGGTGAGTCGAATTAGCCGCCCGTTCACACGAGCACTACTTGGGCCGGAAGTCGATATCCGTGCATGAGCAAGTCCAGTCTGACCAGCGCCACCACGAGAGAGTGGATTCGACCTAGATATGTATTTAATGAATCGTATTGGTTTGGAACGGTCAAAACTTCTGCTGGGCAGTGAAACCCTAAAAATAAATGATGAAAAAAATATCTGTGCATAGCTAGCGGTTTAATAGACTAAATTATATAATATGCGCTTTTGATCGACCGGAAAGTAAACACACTAAGGTATCGACTGCGCATGCGTGTGAGGTGCTTAATCCGCCTCAGCGCGTCCACACGGACAAAATAAATTGATTCACAGAAATCGCCTCACGTAATCGACGTTCAGAAGCGGTTTACAGTACAGCCCTAATCCGCCTCAGATGCCCGTTCACACGCGAAATGTAACCCAAACTATACAAGTCGATTTCTACGAATCGATTTACAGCGCCCGTGTGACCACGGCTTAAGAAGCAACATTTATTCTTTGTACTTGTCTTCATGTTTACCTGCTACTTTTGAGTTGGAAAATATGATAAAACATATACTCTAATGCAATTTAAAAGTGAAATCGACGACATTCTCTAGCCGCCATCTTGTCCTTTTGCATTCTCTCCCATTTCACCAACTCTGTTCTGATATAAGTAACCATTTGACACTGGTGCCAGGCATTCTACTTCTTGTTCCATACTAACGCTATTTTCGCCCGGTAGGCTAGATAAAGGATTCAACCTGTACTTTGCAGTACATGGGTGAATACCAATGCTGTATAAAAGCTGTCGAAAAAGAGGGGAAATGCAATGAGAGCCTAATTTCACAATCTAAGAAGCAACATTTATTCTTTATATAGTTTAATAGAATTTAATGGTGAAATCGACGGTGTTCTACGGCCTCTGTCTTGTCTTTTTGCATTCTCTCCCATTTCAACAACTCTGTGTCGATATAAGTACCCATTTGATACTGGAGACAGACATTCTACTTCCTGATCCATACTAAAGCTATTTTCGCCCGTATTTATGCTACGTTGTCATTCACCTGTGTACTGCAAGTACGGGGTGAATCATTTATCTACCGGTAGGCCTACCTTAGGTAGATCAGCTAGAATCTCAAAACACAAGGAACATTTGACTATAGACATGGTGTCCGACGCGCCCCTAGCGGAATCTGACATACCTACCTACTTGGAAATCCGCCACGTTTGGCGGTGTCGTGCTGTGCCTGTGACGTTATCAATTCAATTAAATTCTTAATGCTACGGTCACAAATGCGTTACGGCATGCTGGCAGCGACCATAGCTCGCTGCATCAGCCAGACTGTACGACGACCCCCTCCTGATATGACCTGAGATGTTGCTATGACATAAACCAACAACAAACAAACAAACAAACAAACAAGCTGTACGACGACCGTATTTGTGAAGAGATAAACTGCAGGTAACATTTGCATAAGCCGCAAGACACCCGACAGACCGCAGCACCGTGCGGCGCCCACAGCATTTGTGACCTAAGCATTATTTCAGACTCAGCATTATGGTAGTTACATAATTTGGTTCCATATCTGTTCCATGTTTCCGCTTGAAGCCATATTGATTATCATTTGTTTTTAAATACAACTCCAGTCTATCTAGCAGTACATTTAAAAATATTTTTGACAAAATACTAGCAAGTGCTATAGGTCTGTAGTTATCGTTACTGTTAATCCTTCCCATCTAAATATTTCTACCATCAGCATAGACCAATACTATGCTGCAGCACCATCAGCATATGCATGGGTGATAATACAGCCTCAAGGACACTGGGATGCTCTCCAAGAATAGTCTGTACTGATTGATTAGTGGAATGGTGCCATGAGAGTCGTGTATGAAACCTGACTTGCAGGAATGTCCTGGTATTCTCAAACAGTCCTAAGCCTCTGGGAGAATATCTGTGTTTTTGTGGAAATTCAATGTCTGTCACAGATAACTTCACCATGACATACCTTCTTTTTTTTTACTGGAGGCTACTTTCATCCCTAACAAAATAATCAATAAGTAAGGAAGACAAAAATGTCACAGTTGAAGTTTACCAAGCAGGGCTTGTGTCAATATCAGAAATATTGTCCATGTAATTATTAACTACCTTTTGTTTATATCCACCTTTTTAGGTTCTGCTTGTAGATGACAGCCAGATCAACAGACTGGAAAAAGCAGCAACTAAGGTACATGCTGAGCAATTTTTATTTATAGGGAAAGCTGGGTTAAGAACTGAAGGCCTAACACATTTGATATGTGTGAAAGTATTCTCCGACTTTTCGCTGAAAGGGAAGGTTAGTACAGTTAGTAGGCCTATTGTGGGTTGGGGGCAACAATGCAGATGAGACATATACAAGGTTAGTGGACAAGTTTAAGCCTGAAGTTATAGGAGATTCTCTGGCTGATGTTGTCATGATGCTTAACAAAATAACAGAAGTTCTACCAGTGGTGTTAAAGTCTGCAGCCCAAGGAAAGGTGATATGAGTAGGCATATAAAAAACTAAACATCTGCGATTCCATGATGATGTTAAACCCAAGTAGATGTTCTGTTTATTACCATTAATGCCTAAGTCACAAATCGCCTCTGGCGTGTTTGCGTAAAGTCGGCAGTAAGTCACCAAATTGGCAAAACCGTGTGGGGACCATGCAGTTGGATATGGCGGCCGTGCGGCAAAAGGGTTACGATTTGTTTAACTTCACATTAAACTTTTTTCAGAAATCGTGAGGCTGAATGCCGCAACCCCACCGCATAGCATCACAAGGTGGCTGTACGGTGTCCATACAGTGAACCCAATCGTGCGGCGGCCACAAGATACCTTGGGAAGGTGTTGCGGCGGCAGAAAAAAGGTAAGATTTGTGAACATTTTTACCATAGACCGCCACACCATACGATCTGTGAAAATCCCATCTGCAGACTGCAGAACCATATGGTAGGAGCATGATATGTGTGACCCAAGCATTAGGTGACTTCTTACCCCAATTTAAGCATCCAGGGAAAATAATTGGTGCTTAGAAGTAAGAAACCCCACCCTATCTTAAGGAATGTGTAATGTGTGTTAGTAGTAACTCTACTGTATCTCAAGTTTGTTGCAAAGTCCAAGAAATACCCATCAACAAGGCAATGTACCTCTGACCTATTCATATCTTCCTTTCATGTGCAACCTCAATCATTCAAAAGCCTCACCTTCAGGTCTGCCTCTTTTGTATAATATTAATATGAATAACAGAGCCCTTCTTACAATGGCCATTACAATATAGATTAATTTTCATAGCTGCTAGGGTGCCGCTAGTATTTGGCTGTATACATGTTTAACCGTTTGGCTATTTCGCCCCCGCCTAAGGCGAGCCTACTTGTTAATTTATGTAATTATTTCCATGTGAATTTCCTGGGCCTGACGCCGCCGCCTCTCCTCCCGTCTGCAGGTAGACCGTCTTCGTCGGTGTCATTCCCGGGCTAAGGGCGGACAGCCAGAGTATCATAGAAATACGGTTTTGTCCCTCTCCCCGCATTTATAACAGAAAGGAGTTACTCATTGTTTTAACTAACTGGCTATCCTCCCCGCCATTCGGTGTGTGTTAATATGCTTGGATTAATCCAGAACTAGGCAGACACTCCCCTGTGGTGCTGCCGCTAACGTTAATGTCTTATTTTCTGCCAAATATCACTACATTAATTCTGTTAATATGTCTGTTAAATCCCCGCAGATGGGTTAATCGGCTGCTCAAGGCCTATCAGGCATAAGGCCCTTAATTACAAATTACATATAAAGCAATCGAATAGCAAGTTGACCATAGCGGTTAGTATACAAGACTGGAGAATAGTAAAGAATGCAAGGAACGTTCCAATTTACCTTTTAAGAGCTCACAGCTTTATTCTTACCCTAGCTAGTACAATATAAGTTCAGCAATATGATGGATATGAAGAAGTAAATCCCCTCCCATATAATTAAGTTAAATAAGTTTGGAATTCCGACAATAAAAGCCAAAATCTCGCCTAAACCATCAGAGCGTGCATAAACACATCCGATGGGTCTGAAATACTATAAATGCAACTCAACACTTATACTTGGTCAGGAAGTGGGTTCTATTATTTTCTTACTTTCACATAGATGCAATCACAAACATGCACAATATAACAATACACAATTACAACCTGCAAACAATGAGACAGGAATTTAACCAGAAAGTCGCATATTTCTACAAAGGGATAAGGAAAATGCAAGGTGATCATCACAAAGAAATAAGTACATACTGATTTTACTTTGGGAGATCACATGATTAATCATGCAATTAAACTGCTGGTTTTTATAGGCCTACAAAAATAAGTGTGTTCTCCAAAATAGCTGAGGCTGTAATTTCAGACAAATTCTATGGTGTCATCCAAAAAGCTGGGTATAGTAATCTGACCCCAGTAATCTGACCCCAGTAACCCACCTCTTGGCTGGGGTTTGCTAGGAGCGATGACGTCACGTCTGTGCTAGTACCTGTAGGATAACAGCTACCAGTACAAGTCCTACATGTTGTTTTAATGCTTTAAAAAAAAAAACCCCAGATTGTCAGCATCTACCATCATAACATACTTTAAAACCTGTTTTGCTGTACTTATATCTGTTATTGAAAAAAAAAAAAAAGTTTTAGATTAAGCCACCATTTTGTCCACCCTGAGCGTATTCGTTTATTCAACCCGAGTCAGTAGAATGTGCGCATGCTGGGTATAGTAATCTGATTCCCTTAAATTTCAAGGAAATACAAGAGGTCAGAAGTTCCTTGTTCTATAACACTAGTTACATATTGTACCTGTGAGGATATGTTATTTATTTTGATACAGTTTTGACCAGGATATGGACCATACAAAACAAAGAATTATCTTTTTTTAAATCATGTACATTTGTGACAGCTGTTTTAATTGCTGTTATAATTGGCATGTTCCAGCATAGACTGATAGAGGAGAGGATACAAGTAGTGTGATTATTATTTGCAGGCTATTGATGACATTTGATTGTATTTGTAATCAACAATTCCTGTAAATAGCATAGCCTACACACTCCTTCATGTTTATATTTTTACAGATTTCTATGAATCCACGTACGTAAACAGACCTGGACAAGCTAACAGATAGAGAAGCAACTACTTGTAAATTCTAGCCATTTGTTATCAAAATGAGATTCAATGGCTTTAATTTGTGAATGGTGGCTAATCTCTTAGAACATCTCAAGGAGAATACTGACATTTTGAAGACCTGATGATGGACCAACCATTTTATACTATTTATAGTATTGATTGCATACAATAAAAAAATATAAATATTGTGCAGCTTGTGAATATTTGTTGCAAATAAAAAATGCAAATTATATGCTTGTTTTTCATTTTAGATAAAGGGGAGTGTGTGTGTGTGTTGTGGGGTAATGTGAAATATATTACTGACAGTCCTGGCCATAGCAATGTGTAGGGTGGGGTGGGGATAACCAGTGTAAAGTCAATGGCAAAATATCATATTATCACTCAGTGTGACAAACCAGCTCAAGGATTGCCTGTTCATATGATGATAAATGCTTTAGAAATTAAAAGAGACACAGAATTCATATATATATGCAAACTCCCTCCCATTGTGTAACTGAAATGTATTGTAAGATGCTTCTAAGTCCTTTAATTCCTCTCAAATGTGTCAGATATTCTATACTACAGCAATCTACCAAGGCAGTAGCCATTTTGAATTGTTTATCATATGAAACAAGCCCTCTGATTGGTTTAGCATGACCACCCCGAAGCCATTTTGAAATACTATACCTCATTGGAGGAGAGGCGCGTGCTGGCGTTCGCGTCTCACGACTCCAGATCTCGGATCCAATCAGATGGTATCTTACAAATGCTTGTTGGGCACAACAGTTCAACCAATGAGAGCCTTGCTCTTAAGTGGCTGCGAGCCTTGCTTTCTTATTTACAAAATGGCTGTCACTGCTACTTGTAGTCTTTCCTCATTATTTACATTTGGTAAATGGGTCTATTCTAGCAAGGAAAGGTAGGTTCATGATTAGACATTTAGCTGATGCTATTAGTTGAATTCATATTTATGTATTAAGTAGGTATGTGACAAACTGGTAGCTTCACAACAGCATGAACTGAGTATGAAGTTGTTTTTATTTAGGCAGTGGCTGCCCGTACGTGACCGTACGTGTAGAGGGACTAGAGCTGAAGTCTAGGCGTACGTGCGCATGCGCGGTCGTTCCTCACGTATCTTTAGCAGTTGCTAAGCGTACGTGACCATACTGGTAGAATCGAAGTCTAGGCGTACATGCACATTGCTTAAATATATATAATAAATTAAGATTTTAATTTGGTGGAAATAGCCCTAACCCTACCGCTAACCCTACAGATGCGCGCGCAGCTAACGCACATACACCTGGGGCCATATATATGGAGCAGTGTTAGGGAGGCAAAATGCGTTTAGCGTGGGATTTCTGGTTTAGCGCGGAAAAGTTGGTGTGCGTGGAGCAGTGTTAGGCAAACACCGCGTGTTTAAAGTCGGAGATTCTAACACCTGCTCATATCTGGTTTACAGCGGTGTTAGTGTTAGGTTAGTGTGACGATGGTGCCCAAATCTATTCAATGCTATCATATTTGACAGAATTAAATACGCAATAAGTGAAATTTATTCAAATTAACCATAAAATCGAACCGTTATTAACGCTGCCGCCACATTGGCGGCGTTATTCATATTGTCAAATCGAGGGATTTCCCAAATCTATAAATACATTCACGTTTAGCTAACATTCACCGTTTAAGCGTCCATGCATACGGCTTGACATAGTTCTCGACACCGCCGATAACCGGTGTTAGCTACCCTGTGTTAGAGGCTTAACACCACACGCCGCTAACACTGCTCCATGCATATGGCCCCTGGGGCCATATGCATGAAGCAGTGTTAGCGCTCCAAACCTGTGGTTAGCGGCGATCTCCGGGTTAGCGGGGAAAAGTTGGTATGTATGGAGCAGTGTTAGGGAAACTCCACGAGTTTAACGTCGTCTACGCTAACCCCAAACCATATCAAGTTTACCGTCAGGGTTAGGGACCGATTAGGCGCAAATCTATTCAATGCGATCATATTTAACAGAATTACATACTCAAATCGTGAAATTTCATTAAATTAACCCTAAAATCGAACCATTATTAATGCTGCCGCCGCATTGGCGGCATTATTCATATTGTCAAATCGACGAATGTAAAGTAACCAAATCGTCGCCGCTGCCGCAGCGATGTCGATATCATACTGTCGAAATCAACAAAACATCGCCGCCGCCACATCGGCGGCAATGTATTAAGCCCAAATCTATTCAATGCGATCATATGTGACAGATTTACATACGCATTAAGTGAAATTTAATCAGATTAACACTAAAATTGAACCGTTATTAACGCTGCCGCCCCATTGGCGGCGTTATTCACATTGTCGAATCGACGAATGTAAAGTAAACAAATCGCCGCCACCGCATCCAGGTGAAAGGTTAACTGACGCCACCACGCTTTGTACCCATACATGCCCAGTGACAGATCTGGAACACCGGCGTTACATAACCCGGGACCCGCCGTTAACACTGGAGGCGATAAAACTTTGTCCATGCATACGGGCCCTGGACTTCAACTCTACCCGTACGGTCACGTATGGGTAGACACTACGTTTTATTTAACTCATTGAATTAACAGAAAGGCAGTGGCTACACGTACGCGACCGTATTTGTAGACTCGAAGTCTCGGCGTACATGGGCATCCTCACGTATCTTTAGCGGTGTCTATGCATACGTGACCGTATTCGTAGCCTGCTGGGCCCGTATGCAGGAGTCGGTGTTAGCGGCTTTTGGTGTTAGCGCGTATCACCGTGTAGCTATTACCGACGTCAGGAACTGTGTCAAGTGGTATGCAGGAGCACGTAACACTTACATTATAGCTAAACGTGAAGTTATTTATAGATTTGGGAAATCTCTCCATTCGACAATATGAATAATGCCGCCAATGCGGCGGCGGCGTTAAAGTTGCATAGTCCGATGAAATATGAAATTTTCAAAACCAAACAGTTATCTAGATTTGATTTTTGCATATCTAACTTAGATACTGATGCACTTATTTAACATTTGTTTCTGCATAGAAGGCAATACTGAGTCAATTTAATATAACATGTTATTGTAGAGGTCAATGGTGTCAGAGTTTTGACAAGCTTGCCAAAACTAATTTTCCATGTTTGCACTTCAAATATCTCAAAAGTTTACCATTTAAAATAAAAGTAACTTTAAACTAATGTAAAGTAGATACTAGTGATCGATCTAATATGTTTATCTCAGAAAAATTACAGAAACTCAAAACCATCGGACTATGCAACTTTAATATTGGTTCGACTTTAGGGTTAATTTGATTAAATTTCACTTATGGTGTATGAAATTACGTTAAAAATGACAGCATTTAATAGATTTGGCCCAAATATATTACCGCCGATACGGCGGCGACGGCGGTGGCCATGTTTAGTTGATGCTGGACAGTATACCCCCACCACACATCTACACCCTCACCACACCTACACCACCATACACACATACACCCTCACCATACACACATACACCTCAACCACACACACCTACACCTCACCACACCCCACCACCACATACCTACACTCCCACCACATCCCTGAAACCCCACCACACACCTACACCCCCACCACACCCCTAAGCCGTCACCACACACCTACACCCCCACCTATGACGACATATGAAAAGCATATATGACCTATGTCCAACTTATGCATAACCTATGATGGCGTATGCCGACATGTTGGTCGAAAAGCGCATACGTCGGCATACGCTAACTCTATACGTTGTAGTGTGACAGCCCCTTTACCCGTAAGCTAGGTGAACGCTACATACGCCAGAGATACGTGGTGGGCGCCCACTCAACATACGGCTAACCTATGCCGACCTACGCCTAACCTATACCGGCGTACTTCTAGTGTACATCTAGCGTATGAGCAACCTATGAGCCATACGCCGGCATAGGTTGACAATTTTGAACATGCACAAAAATCTTTCGGCGGCTTGACCTACGCCGACCTATGATGACGTATGAGGAGCGTATACTACCTCTGCCCAACCTATGCGTAACCTATGTGTAACCTATGACAGCGTATGGTCGAAAACCGCATATGCTGGCATATGCTAACTCCATAGGTCGCAGTGTGACAGGCCATTTAAATTAAGAATTTACCAGCTCAGTTCATTTCCCCAGCATGTCGAAATCTTTTGCCAGTTTTTCTAATATCTATCTATGGCTATGCATACGTGAGATTTTGAGTTTCTCTTATTTTCTGAGATAAATATATTAAATTGATTGTTATAATCTACCTTAATTCAGGGTGAAATAACTTTTATTAATTAGATGGCTAACCTTTGAGATAGTGACTCAGTATCCCCTTCTATGTGGCAACAAATGCTTAATAAGTGCCTCAGTATCTAAGTTAGATATGTATAATCAAATGTAGATCATTATTTTGGTTTTGAAAATTTGATGCTCGATCGGATTATGCAGCTTTAAATTCTATTTCTAATGATTGGCATTTAATTTATGTTGGTATATAATTATATTGTGTATTTAGGGGCCTTTTAAACATTATTCACTGTACCAGCACCATGTGGACATTCTCACGAAACGCATGTGCCTCTCTTCACATATATATGTTTAGACCACCAGGATAACGCTATATTGCTGTCTGAACAAGATTTAATATAGAAATTAAAGCATTGTGGTGACATTTCTTTTGCATGGCTGGACAAGATGGCCGTGATGTACATCTTTATGCGAGAAGGGATCCAAACCACTGATCCGATGAGGAGGTGTAAACCAAGCTGGTGGAGAGGATCAAATCCAGGGATTCCACCAGGAGTTGTATACCATCTGTGAGAGGGATCAGATATAAACCAGGGATCTCACCAGAGCTTCTGTGCATCAAACCGATGAAAGGATCCAAGTTAGGGATTATACCAAAGTATGTTGGGTGTTGAGCAGATCCAAATTAGAAATGCAATCTGGATATGTGGGCAACAGATACAAAGACATAGTTGAATGGTTGGACCAAATCTCGAGAAACCAGAGGGATTCAGAAGATAATGACATCATGAAGAAAGAACTCATGATAGATGGGTTAAAAAAAATAAAACTTGATCTCAGCGAAACAGAATCAGAATTTGTCAATTGGCTCTTGCGCAATAGGCTGCGGAACCCTGATAGCAGCGTAGTGTGCACACAGTTATGATGTATACTGTCACTTGTGTAACCAAACATTGCCAATAAATCCATGGGGATAATATGGGCAGCAGACTTGACTGCACATCCTGACACTCTTTTTGCTCCACCGCCCCCATAGAACTGTATTAGCCTGATGCACATTATAGTCTATTGCTTCTACCACCTCAGATCTTTCTTTTTTTTAATTATGAGTGCTCAGGTGATTTTTTATGTGGCTGTAGAGTTGGTTGAGGAACATTCTTGTGTATGGCTGTACAGTTTTTTACCTAAGGATGTAGATTAAAGGCAGTGTAATCACATTGTAGATCTTCTCATTCTGATCATTTTTGTACAAAAAGCAAATCAATATCTCAAACAGAACTAGATATATTATATTTTCAAAGATTTTGTTATGGATGGTAAGTAAATATTGCATAACTCATAACGCTGGAGACGGAAGTAGTGCAACCATACAAATACTTTTATTTATAACCAAAGCAGCACAGTTTCTTCAATATACATACAGGCAATACATATATCATCAGGTTACATTCATTTGTGGTTCACATATTGATTTTTATTAAATCACTTCTAATTTTTATGCACAATCATCATACTTTATTTCATAGAAGAGTCTTTGTGTGACCTTTATCAGGCATCAGTATATTTTTTTTTTAATTCAACTGTGTTTTATTGTGTATTTTTCCGATGTCCATCTCGGGTTACCATGTACTTGGATTTAATATAGTACAGTTTTAATACTTTTAATACCTGAATCAACATTTACTCTTTTTCTTACTTGTCAAATAGTATTATATTTTTACAGATAGCTCAGAACTACTGGGAGATCATTTTCCCCCCCCATTTTTTTTTACTAAGACAATTTGATCTTTGAGTTAAATTCACAGGTATCAACTGCTGGGCTCAACCATCAAAACTTAAGCATGTCAGACACTCAGCCTACTAAATACAAAAATAATTTAGCTTTGTAGGGAAGGGTGGATGGTAAAATTTGAATTTAAATGTACATGCTAGTAACATGGGTAATTCATAACATCGGAAATCATTTTAGTGTTGCATAATGAGAGTACCTACTGGATACAAGTATAGCATTCAGAGGTAGCTGACACCTTGGGGACAGCTGGTAAGGCATCATGAATATCACAAATCATTATGGGCTGTGCTTGGAGTATATTCTGATGTCCTTATTTTGACCATCTTATCGCCCACCCCACCATTGATTTCTGCTTTTTTTTCCCGAGGACCACTTTCATCCTTGAATTTGTCTTCAGCAGGCAGCCTCGGACATGAGGATTTAAGCATTTGTAAAATGTATCAAGAGTATGTGCAAAATCAGGGGCTAAGATTAAATATTTTAAAAGTCATAACTTCGGGACTAATGGACTGATTTATTTCTGCTATATATATTTATTTGTATTCAGAGTGATAAGATCTTTCTAACTGTACCATTTACGAAATAACGTCACAAAAAGAAAAAATCAGTTTGGAGTACCTAATATTACCCCTATTTTGTCAATATTAACTGCTAGATAACAGGCTTGAATTATTCACAGTCTATCAGAACAGCACACCATTGGGACAAGTGGAGAACCATTGCATCCAACCCTTGACTAGAGGACGGAACTATTGATTGATTGAACTGCTAAATCTAGTACCTTTTCTCTTTTGTATCTGATCTTTCACACATTAACTACTGAGTACTATTATTTAACAGATTACTTTTCACTTCTTGCAACTTTAAAAATTATATCATAGATTTTGCCATTGCTCCCTTTAGATACACATTGGACTATATCAGATTTTCCTGAAAATATGAAGACTAAATTTGACAAACACATTTATTTTTCATGGAACCAAACTAACTGAATAATTTATACTAACTCTTCACCATGAATATGGCCTTTGCTGGCAACATGAAATTAAACAACCACCAATCAATTCAATATGGATACTAATATAATGTATTTGAATGGTCAATAAAACTTGCCTTGAAGAATTCTGTTTGTGTTTTAATTTAATTGAGATTCCTAAATTGTTGAGTACAATTTTGTAATTGGTTTGAATTATTAATGTTAATCAGTACAATAGCGAACACAGATTCAACAAAACTACATATGTTTTGTTCTGGGGCAATTGTCCCTGCATGAATTAGAGCTTCATATTTAAAGGTACTTAAATATTTTAAGCAGTAGTCTCCAGTACAATGTAAATTACATTAAGTTATGTTAAACAATGCAATGAGGAACACAGACCCACCCAATACATATATGTATATGAGTCAGCCTCATGAAAATGGGCCAATTGGTGGTCAATTTAAGATGTCGGCATTGCAATTCTTAAAGTGTAGTGCATTTCTTTGTTTCATATTAAATTATCGTATAAACAAATAAGGTTGTATTTTCTCTACCTTTACATTCACGATAAATTTAAGGACTTTCCAATGCTATACTAAAATTATACCGATCGACGCCGACAACTTTCCCCAATTGGCTGATTTTCGTGAGTCTGACTCATATTATTCTAAGACAATTTCACGAGCATAAATTAGAGCTTCATATGTAAGGGTAATTACATATTTTAAACAATGGATTTGTCAGTAGAACTTCCTCATTACTTTTAGTGATGCTAAACAATCCAATGGGCAACACTGATTTACTCACCCCTACCCAAATATATATTGTTCTTGGGACAGTTGCTCCTTTATAACTTAGAGCTTCATTGACAGAAATAACTGTTTTAAAGTGAAATAAAATAATAAATATGCTTCTTTCAAGTCTATTTAAAAATAAGAAAATTCAGTGTACTGTTTAATTTACACTGCATTTTTCTTTTTTTAAATAGACTTTATTTACAATGATTTACATTAGATAAAAGATTCACCCGTTGTAGTACACGGGTGAAGACCAGCTCTATATAAATACGGGGGAAAATAGCATTAATATGGAAGCGAGGCTACAGTATGGAAGTGAGGCTCCAGTATGTGGCTCCAGTATCAAATGAATACTTCTAGAGGCACAGAGTTGGTGAAATGGGAGAGAATGCAAAAAGACAAGATGGCGGCCGCAGAACGCCGTCGATGTCACTTTTAAATCTTATTAAACTATATATTATATTATATTTTTCAACTCAAAAGTAGCGGGTAAATAATAAAACATATGTAAAGAATAATTGTTGCTTGTTAGTTTGTTAAATTAGGCTCTCAATTCTTTGACCCGTTTTTCCCCACTTTTTACATAGGGCTGGTTTGCACCCCTACTGCAGCAGTACGGGGTGAATCTTGTATCTAGATTTACATATGCTTACAATAGGCAGTACCCAATCAATCAATCAATAGTTCCGTCCTCTAGTCGAGGGTTGGATGCAATGGTTCTCCACTTGTCCCGATGTTGTGCTGTTCTGATAGACTGTGAATAATTCAAGCCTCTCCACTGTGAAATATTTGTAAACCACGATGTTCTTGGTCTCCCTCTCCCTCTGCTGCCATTCACCTTCCCTTCCAACAATGTACGGTATATTGAACTCTGACGAATGATGTGGCCAAAATAAATAAGTTTCTTTGTCTGTATAGTGGCAAACAAGCTTTTCTTATTTTTAATTTTTCTGAGAACTTCTTTGTTGGTGATCTTCTTTGTCCATGATATTTTCATCATCCTTCGATAAGTCCACATCTCAAATGCTGCTAAACGTTTGTACATTTTCTTAGAGATTGTCCATGTCTCTGCCCCATACATTAGAGTAGACCACACATAACACTGAAGAATACGCTTCCTTGTTTGTATTAATACCGACCCACCCACGGGGAGGCTTAAGACTAACGCATGTAAATATATATGCATATATACATAAACAATATATACATAAACTATACCCACACAGGATTTCGTCAAAATCCAGCAACCGGAAACGGAAATAGGCCTCTATGGGCGCTGCCATTTGTAAAATTGTATCTCTGATCCAAATCCAGCAAACGGAAACGGAAATCGCTCGTCGAATTTCGGTCAGCAGCCAGCAGGGTGGACGACAGCTATTGGTTAATAATATATCAAAACAAATGCCTGCTGCCATAGAATTTGCTGATACATGCAGTTCAAAACTTAGAGTTTATTCAAAATTAAAAGAAATAAATAACAATTTGGAATAAACATGGATGCACAAATGAAATATTAATAGTTTACTCCGCGGAAACGGCGGCCGTATTCGGGTCACCCGAGTTGATAGAATTTCAAATCGAACACCGCGAGTGGAGTACAAAAAAAAGCATAATTTTAATGCTTTGCTGTAGTTATATCGGTGGGTCGGTCCTAAGCATTGCTTATTCATATTATCTTACTTGATGTTAACACTCTATACATTTTGGAGAATGTTGTTCGGGCTATTGTTATCCTTCTTTTAATTTCTTCCTCACATCTCCCATCATTTGTAATCTTTTGTCCGAGATATATGAATTCGGATACTTGTTCTATGTTTGTGCCTTCTATGGTTATATTGACATTTGGTTTATCAGTCTTTTTACTTATAACCATCGTTTTTGTCTTCCTGGCATTCATCTTCATGTTGAATAGTATTCCAGCTTTATTGATTCTATTCACTATATCTTGTAGGTTTTTCTCACTGTCTGCTAGTATTACACTGTCACCCACCAGTACCCACCAGTCAAGTAATCATCTAAGTGTGATTTTTGTCTTTACCAAGCTGAGATAGTCCAGTTTGTAGTGTTCATTAAAACTATAAAAGGAAACCCAGAATATATGTCAGTGTTGCCATCTGACTGCCACCTAATGGCTCAAATATGCACTCCAGTTCCAACAGTGACTAGGAGGGGGAAAATACATGGTAGCTACCTTATTGTTTCCTGAAATGAAATCACCAAAATCCAGCAAACGGAAACGGAAATAGCCCCCTATGGGCGCCGCCATTTGTAAACTCGTGTCTATGATCGAGAAATCCAAATCCACCAAACGGAAACGGAAATCGCTTGCTTCAGTCCGCAGCAAGCAGGGTGGACGATAGATAAAAGATTCACCCGGTATATGTGGCTACTGCAGCAGTACGGGGTGAATCTTGTATCTAGGGGAACGACAGCTATTGGTTAATAATATATTAATAATATATCAAAACAAATGCCCACTGCCATAGAATTTGCCGATAACTTTGATATTATTCAAAATTAAAAGAAATAAAGAACAATTTGGCATAAACATGGATGCACAAAAGACGATTATCACGACCGCGACTAGGGTCACCCGAGTTGCAAGAATTTCAAATAGAACACCGCGAGTGGAGTAAAACAAATACATGCGCAGTCATAAAATACTTTGCTGTTGTTATATCGGGGGTCGGTCCTAAGCATAGCTTATTCATATTACAAATATGGTTTTGAATGAGTAGATAGAGCATATATTCCAGTGTACACCTTCAATTCTTTAAGAATCACAAACTTTGTATGGGAGCTGCCATTTTGTAGTTCCAAAGCTGCAACAAACAAGCCCTCTCATTGGATGCTACTGTAAACTAGTATTTGATTGGATCCGAGATCCTGAGTAGTGGCCATACTCCAGACCTCGGACCCAATCAAATACTATCTTACTAGTTTATCCAATCAGAGAGCTTGTTCTTTCTAGTCATGGAGAATACAAAGTGGAACTCTCCATGCTTTTTTTTCTAGTCTTGAAAACACAAAGTGGAACTCTCCATACAAAGTTTATTAATCACCAAGAACTGTCATTTTACATTAAATAGACATTTGCTCAGTTGAAACCAAATATGAATAAGCAACTGACCCCCACACATTTTGCATATTTGTTTATGCTGCTGTTCAAGCACATTGTTGTAGGCCCCTACTTAATTCATAAATTCGTTTTTTGACAAGAGGAAATTTGTTGGTAATTGATTAAAAGAATCATATATGACCAAGACAATTAAAAGGTAGCTGCACCAGCTTTTCTGTCATGCTGAACTTTTGGGGATTGATTTTGACAGTAAACAGTTGTCACTAATAGAATTTCCTGCCGATCGGCAGTTTCCTGACTTTTTTTAGGAAATTACCTGCCTTTTTAATAATTCATAACAAAAGACTGGACTGGGAGTAAATTTATAATTTATTTACATCTTCAAGATTATTCGTAGCAATATAGGTTTGTACAATCAATCATTTGTAAGTATACAGAAGTATTATACCACATGTCAGTTAAAGTCATATCATAAGAACACACAGGCTATGTTATTAAACACACACTCAAAGTTCCGGGTTCGATTCAACCGAAAAACCTCTAACACTCAGCCCTAGTAGCCATATCATAAGTACAAGAGGGAGGGAGGGCGGGGAAAAACCGCCTTCCAGGTGTTAACTGTATGAGTGCCAGGACAAAGTGAGTTGGAGATCCTAGTTTTCCACCTCTAGATATACTATGGGTTTCCTTGGAGATTGTTGTTGACATTTGACAAGATTGCTTGGAGACATGAATGTGTCTTCACAACCGGACCTATCAACCCAGATACAAATTTCTTGGATCACAGATTGAGTTGAGTGGTTATGGCAATGCATACAAGTTTTGTTTACATCACTTTGGCAACATCAGTTTTGAAAGTCAGAGACCTTCTAAGATGTGGGTTCAGTCATTCCAGCAGAATTCTTTGGCATTTTTAATAAAGAACAATAGATATGAATTAAATCTTAGTTTTAACATTACTGATGATTTATATAACATACATAGATAGATCTGGAATTTCTAATTCTATGAGATTGTCCATTAATAGTTGGAGATCAATTTGAATTTTATTTAAGTTCATGTTTATAAAATTTCATGAGATACATATCTGCAAGGTATTTGATTTCTTTAAAACTATGAGACCAATATCTCTAGAATATGAGTTAACCCAAATACTGATGAATTATGTAACATCTTTAGATAGAACTGGGATTTCTAATTCTTGGAGATTGTCTATTAATAGTTGGAGATCAATTTGAAATTATTTAAGTTCTTGTTTTATAAATTTCAGAAGATAAAATCTCATCAAGGTAATTGATTTCTTTTTGAAACTATGAGACCAGTATCTCCAGAATATGAGTTAACCCAGTTTATCTATTATTCCACTTAGAAGTTCAATCTAGTTAGTAGATAGAACTTCATCTAAGTCTGGACCCATTTGTCAGTTTACAAAAGAACAATAGAGATGGGTAAATTCTAGTCTATAATTTACAGATGATTTATATAACATGCATATATATAACTGTAACTTCTAATTCTTTGAGAATGTCCACTAGCAGTTGGAGATCAACTTAAATTACATAATTCATATGTTATGACATTTTTTATATTATTGCTTTTTTATATTATATGCTATCAGAACAGTATCTCCAGAATATGAGTTTATCCAAATGTCTATTAAGATTACTATAAGCCCAATCCAGTTTTTTTAAAGTTTTTTTTTTTAGAATAGGTCACACTATGTAATAGACTTACTTGGTTAATAAGGAGCCAAAATTAGTTAACTGGGTTTTTAATAACTTTTGTTTCTGATTATTTCTTTGCCTGTCAGCATAGTGTACAGAATAATAAGATCTAAGCTGTGAGATAAGCCAGTTCTTCATGTTTTAAATTGTTCTGCTATTGGCAACCAAGTGAATCAGTAGATGTGAGGTGACCAAATGTTATGAATTACTCATGTTACTACATAACATGCACAATACACTCACTACAAAAATCTAGTCATGGGAATGCAGAATTGAGCTGCAAAAGCTTTTTGGTCATTCTAATTCAGTTTAATACTATGTTTTGTTGTTTTGGGGAGTTTTCAGTCGCATTGGAGCGCTGATGGCTGCAAATCTGCAGCACTGAATGGGCACTGCTGAAAGCAGTCCCATGAGGTCAGGAGTTGGCTTCCGATGGGGAGTGATAGAGGAATTTGGGGGGGAGGGGGGGGCGGAAGGAAAAAGGCAGCCTAAGAGCCCAACCACAGTCCTCTGAGAGGGCCGGGGGAGGCTGGGTGGTTGGTGTAGTTTTACACCCCAGTAAGACCCTAGGCCATACCAGGACATGCACCGACTTGTGACAGCGCCCAATCATGGCGACTTTATAGTGCTGCCCCACTGGGAAATCAGGCCGCCGGCACCATGACCTGATGTCCCACACAGTCACATTATCCTGACACTGTGCGCCGAGTCCCTGTCCTGATCTCATAACGCCAAGCACCGGGCAGCAACAGGTACCTATTTTATAAGTCATTGGTTTGACAAGACCAGGATCCAAACTTCAGTCCCTCCAGATTCACCGATATGCAAGTAAGTCCGGCCAAGGCCAGAGGAAGAAGTGGAGTGAGGATGGGATTAGTTAGGTAGTGGGTGGGGTTACCTGTTTGTTGCCAGTGAAAATTAGTGGTTAGTTGGTAGTAGTGTCGAGTCAGCTATGGCGATGAGGTGGGGCCTGCTAGTCCTCGATGTCATGGTCTGGGCGACCGACAGTGTTGATGATGTCTGCGTTCTGGCGGTAGAAGCGAGCAAGTGCGTTCCAGGATGACTTGGAAATCCTGGAGAGGATAGCCAGAGCGGCCCTATTGTCGCTAAGTTGGCGGTCAGTGTCCTCCATGAAGTCACTGATGGCAGATCTGTCGACGGTGCCACATGAGGTGAGTATGTGGGCCACATTGAAGATCTTAGTGCCGCATGGACAGTGCTGGAGGTTGGGGACATCAATCCAACGGCGATAGCCAGTCCTGAAGTGGTTGACGGCGACTTGGGTAGAAGCGGGAAGGCCGACTGGATGGGGGATGTTCGTTCTGACCAGGGTGTACCAGAGCCAGCTTATTGAATAAGTTCCCTGAGTATACTACACACCCATTACCAAACTAAATGTTTAGTGTATTTCAAAATCGAATCATTTAAGACATTAAATAGGCCTAAAGCAATGGTTATACTACAATCTGCCTTAACATTGTGCTTTTGTTTCTAACTTTGCAGATGTGAAAATATGTTTAAAAAAAGTGAAACCCTTTTCAAATATAGGCCTACACACTGCTGAGTTTCAGCAGCATATGTCTTGACAAATTTATTGGCCCTAATTAATGTATTTACTTTAATTTTGTAATGCCCATAATACACTGACTCACTGAACCTTACTTCCCGTTAACAAAAAATAGTTTATGTGCCTCCCTAGTGAATCCTTAAACAAAAAAATATAACCCTGACTCTACCCCGAAATGTAATTAAAATAATCATTTTAGTGTATTTAAATATCAAATACAGACACAACAAATCAGGGATGCCTTAACATTATGCTTTTGTTTCTTCCTTTGCAGATGCAAAAATATAAATAAATAGGGCCTAAATAAAATGTAAACCTTCTAAAAATATAGGCCTATGTACTGCATGCTGAGTTTCTAATAGCATGCTGAGTTTCTAATACCATTGTGTATTTACTCTTTCTATAGTGTCATGTCCACATTACAGTGAGATCAAGAACAACTTTTTTCTTTAAATAAAGAATTAAACATAATTAACTCAATCAGTCCATACCATTTGGGCTGAATTCCCAATCAGTCAAATTATGATAATGTTGGGCTGAGTTTACTGTATAAAGAATTTACCTGCATAAAAATCACAAACATAAATGTTACCATAACAGCTATTACAGCACATTTATGATTATTCACTATATTATATATGTTGAGATTCTGATATAACAACCTGAAATCACCAACTCTCTTAAAATACTTAGTTGTTCTTTTTTGGTTGTTTAAAATCTTGTTATTTTACAGTTATTAAGTTCCAATACTGTACTGCATTTTAATCTGTTGCATTATATTGAGTTGGGATTTGATCCATGGTCCTATATAATGTGTTTATCCTATCACCATCATACCTCTATGTTATGAGCCTGTAAAGGATATATATGTGCATGCAATTGGTGATTTACCTATTTATATTCCTACTGTATTAAGTGTGAAGTCCCCAGATAACCAATTCATGCATATTATGAATATATCTGGCTTGGGTACACAAATAGGCCGATAATATTTGGTAGATGCATGATCGTAGTGTTCATTTAGTTAAAGTTGCATAGTTTATTTTGAAGTAACTTTTATTTTAAAAGGGTAACTTCTGAGATATTGGAAGTGCAAACATGCAAAGTTCTGAAACCATAGGTTCTGTGTTAACATGTTAAATTGGTTCTGTATTCCCTTCTATATAGCAACAATTAAATGCTTAATGGGTACACCAGCATCTAAGTTAGATATGTATAATCAAATCTAGATAATTGTTTTGGTTGCGAAAATTTGAGGTTTTCATCAAACTATGTAGCTTTAATTAATAACTGCAACAGTATCTAAGTTGCATATGTATGTTTGCAAATTTGATGATTCCATCAGACTATCAACGTTCAAGGGAGAAGCGGGAATCTCTGGTAGTGCTGCTACCTGGTGGCTCAAATATGTACTTCTATGATTAGAGCAAAATCTGTTTGCCCTCTTCATTCTCACCATCAACTTGTCTGTAAGTAGTCACCTACTTGTCTTTATCTGAGGATTTCCTATTATTCGCATGGTGCAGTCACATACACTTATTTCTAATTAAACACTGATATGAAGTACAAACTCCAGTCATACAAGAGGACAACCTTCAAGAATGGATTTTGTGTGAACTAGTGAATTTTGTGGCTTATCTACTGAGTAACTCATATAATGTAGGCACATGTACGTGACATGACAAATCGTTGGGCTTGTGCAGCATTTGGTAATTTTGTACATTGAAAGAGATTTCTACCTATTCTATATTATATTTAATTTAGTTCGGAGATTCCACAATGAGAAAATCAGATTATGTTGGTAGGCAACTATACGTCAAGCCAGTGCTCTAACGTCATCACTTTTCACGCATGGAAATGCAGATTTCGGGGGTTAATTCTGCTCAAATTGTGTGGGGAATGATACTATGTCGAAGTGCATTAAATTCCACATATTCTAGTTTTTGTCTGGTCAAAATGTACAAAGAATTGACAGAACTACAGCTTTCCAAAGTTGAAGTTAATTCTTCCTATATTTAATTCCAAAAGTACAGTTTCTCAAGTATTACAATAAACATTTTTCATAAATCCACAATATTTTCTATCCACATGCAGACTTCACCATACACCTTTATTACATATAGGTAATATGTACAATTATTTCTTTATTTTTTGCATACTAGAAATATTTTATTTCTTTATTTTCCGGAAGGGTATACTCCCTTTTATGGCGAGCTCATGTAAACCTTGCTCTTCGTTCCTGAAAAATAGTTAGACATTCATTTCTTTCAAGAATTTGACAATACATGAAGCAAACTATTCTATGTGCACCACAATATCAATTGGGGGAACCTGCCGCGCAAACGATATTTTTTGTTACTTTGACTATCCTAAATTTGTAAGCGACTCTTTAATTTCTTATTTTACATTTTAAACCGAGAAGATATATGTTTATAGGTCATCCAAATTGAAGCATCTCAGACACTCAACCAGCCAATTTCAGCTTTGCAATTTTACTATCTCAAAGATTGGTTGGGTGAGGGTTTAAAAAAATGAAATATGTCTAAAGACGTAGAGTAGGCCTACTATGTTTTAAAATCGACCCATTCCGGGTGCTGCTCCAGTAATGAATGGTCATAGGCTTTTTTGCATTTAACGCAAAGGCTAAATCCTCATGGAGATGCAGATGGTCCGCCGTCATTGACAGAGTTACAGATGCACTATTGGTGTTGTGTCTTGTCGACACTAACACGGTCTCCAATTTGTGCATTACCCATGTTAACCCCAACATGCATGTTTTGAATATCCGCCCTGGTGTTTTCTAGTTTCTCAAGTTTGTACCCCCTGCTCACTCACCTCTCCTTTCTTTGATTTGGTTGCTTCCTTCTGCCTGACTTAGTACTCGGTGATCTAATCTTCAGTTAATATTATAAGTTATATTCCTGAGCTGATTACCTTTAATTTGATATGTTTCTTAATGATACGGTTGTGTTTTGCTGTTAAAACAGGAATTTGATGCATTCAGGGTGTTTGAAAATAATGTCCAAATGCCTTCTGATATTTAGATACAGTATGTTATAAAGAGTGTGTTAAATAGTTTAATACTAACTAGGTAAAGAAATATTGGTTATAATTTGTATACTTTTTTCTTTCAGATCTGCAAAACCAAATATGTCTCAGGTATGGAAATAAAAAATATTCATGAATATTTGAAGAGTTCAGGCACAAATCTCTGTAAGCACCAATCCAGAAATTCAGATAAACTTTGCAATTAAAGCTTCAAAATGTTCTTTTTTTCACACTTCTATTTTTTCATCCATTGCCCCATAATCATTCCTTCACAAGCAATGTGGAATTAATGAAAATTAAAATTAGCTTCAGGTAAAAATCTCTTATTTTAATTCAATTTTTGGATTCACGTTTACAGGGGCTTGCACCTGAACTCTTTATTTGCTTAGAATCTGAACACACTTGCAAATATTCTAGTAATCTATTAAAGAGTTGTACCGTAGATGTTAATTCAGACACCAGGCATGTACAGATTCTACCTGAACTTAGCAAGTTGTAAATAATGAGCTTAAATATCCAAAGTAAGTGATATCTATAGATTTATTTAGAGCAAAATGTTTCCCTTAACAAAAGCACTTATAAACGAGATATTGGTCACTTACTGAAATTATTATCACAAGCAACAATGAATTACACAATACTGTCTAGTACTGCTCTTAAACAGCTCTCATTTTGTAATACTCTACTGCATCTGGCGAACAAGTTAGACAATTGTTCATGATGGGCAACCAACATGGATAATTTACGCGTGCACGAGGAGCCCTACCCTCCCTCCCCCCTGCCCACACATCCTCCCTTCACCCTTCCGACCCGATGGTGGCGCCATCTGAACTCAAACCCACCATCTAGAAACCCTGCCGGAGACAAGCAGAACTACCACACGAGACCATGACGTCACGATCTCGCCTCGCGAGACCCACACCCTGCTCCACCCATCCGACCCGACGGTGGCGCCATCTGAACTCAAACTCACCAACTAAAAAAACCCTACCGGAGACAGGCAGAACTACCACACGGGACTCTGACGTCACGATCTCGCCTCGCGAGACTCACGCCCTGCCTGACCTACATACCACCTATATAACCTGAGCAGCTCACTGCTCCTGCCACTACCAACCGGGCAGTCAGACGACCAAGACCACGCCTCCAGCTCAGCTCTACCAGCCAACCGGCTTGCTCTCCAAATCAGCCATCCGGCTTGCTCTACAACCTCAGCCAACCGGCTTGTACCCCCACTGCCCGCCGCGCAGCCGGACGAACATCTCCACCCCTGCACATACCGGGCACCGCTGCCGCCGCCCTGCCGCCACAACACTCAAGTAAGCACCAACATTTCGCACACCGAACCGCCGCTCCCACCGCCACTGCACCACCCGAGACGACACACCGCAAACACATCACAACCCTGCCCGCAGCCAAAACGAACGGCCAACAACTCTACATCACACTGCACCACCCTGTTGCCGCGCCCGTCCAACAAACGATTGACGGACACGCTGACGACTTACGCGGCCTGCTACGCCACTGCACCGCCCGGCGAAAAACACACCGCGAACGCATCACAACACTGCGCGCAGCCTGACGAACGGCCAACAAGTCTACATCACACTGCACCACCCTGCACCACCCTGCTGCCGCGCCCGCCCAACAAACGATTGACGGACACGCTGACGACTCACGCGGCCTGCTACGCCACTGCACCGCCCGGCGACAACACACCGCGAACACATCACAACCCTCCGCGCAGCCAAAAAACGAACGACCAACAAGCCTACATCACACTCCACCACCCTGCTGCCGCGCCACCCAGCAACGAGTGACGGAAACCCGGCGACATCACACCGCGAACACATCACAACCCTGCGCCCAGCCAAACGAACGGCCAACAACTCTACATCACACTGCACCACCCTGCCGCCAGCTCAGCACTACCAGCCACCCGGCTTGCTCTCCATCCACAGCCACCCGGTTGCTCTCCATCCACAGCCAACCAGCTTGCCTCTCCACTGCCCGCCGCGCAGCCGGACGAACATCTCCACCCCCGCACTTACCGGGCTCGCCTGTCCCCGCCTGCCGCCACAGCTACCAAGTAAGCACCAATAATCCGCCCCCCGAGTCAACCTCGAGTCACCCGACCACTGCCACCACTGCACCGCTCGGCGACGACACACCGCGAACACAACACAACCCTACGCGCAGCCAAACGAACGGCCAACAAGCCCACATCACACCGCACCAACCTGCTGCCGCGCCCGCCAACAATCAGTCGACGGGCATACCGACAACCTACACGGCCGCTACACCACCGCACCGCCCGTGAGCCGCTCGACAAAAGGGAAAATGGCGCGCACAACTAAACGCACCAGACGCAACACTGACGCTTCTGACCACACGGACGCTCCACCTGCACCTGCACCCGCGCCAGCGCCAGCAGCTGCCACAGCAGACGCAACACCAACCACACGCACACGAGGCAGACCGCGCGCCACCACCACCCGAGCTCCGCCAGCCGAGGTCCTTTCACATACCACCCCAAAAAAGTCAATCGACCCAACCGCACAGATGGCCGCATTACAGCAAACACTGACAGAGACACTAGCCCAGCAGGCCGAGCTCAACAGAACCATGATGGAGAGGGTTACGGCCATGGAAACATCTAAAAGGAAGTGATCCAACAGCCAAGGATCATCGGCATCCTCCTCCCGAACATCCACCAGCCGACGCAACTCCGACCACCACACCAACCGGCGCAACCGCAACCGTGAACCATCATCCTCACCAGAACACGGGCGAGCATGGCACCCCTCGTCCACCACGCGTAAGAGGCATAACAACCGGAGAGACAGCGACGCCGCCAGAGGGAGAGAACGCAGACCGCGCGCATCCAGGCGCTCCCCATCATCCGAAGATGAAAGAGCACACCAGAAAATAATGGACGACATCATAACACAAGGCAATGGCTACAACAAGCAGCACAGAGGTAGGAAACCACTACTTCCACACACCTTTGTTATACGGGCAGAACAGAAGGGGAAGGTGGGGCAGGGCGAGAGCACCTGGTTCGAATACTTATCCGCCATACACAGGATGGCGAAAGACCACACGGTACCCACAAGCTGGATTGAACCACTCGCAGACCACGTCGAGCAGATAGTGGAGATGGCGGCAGAGTGGGAGTGGGAGACCTGCCTCGCATGGTCCGAAAGGATCTTTAACATGATAGATGACGGCAGGCTCCCGAGGGCATGGAGAGATCCTACGGCCATAAAGGACGTGCAGCGAGACGCGTGCCTTACCGGACAGAGAAGCATCCAGGCGCAGAAACGATCCACAACAACCAGAAGGGCCCAACGGACACCTCCCCCACACAACGACGACACGCAGAACCAAAGGACAGACACCACATCAACACCAGCATACCAACAATACAGGCGGCCCGAGTTCAATTATGAAACCGACGGCCGGCCATGCCATCGATGGAACACGGGCCAAGACTGCGGCTTCACCACATCCCACGGAACCGGGGTAGAGCGATTTGCCCACCTTTGCGCGTGGTGCGCAAACAAATACCGCAGGGCTAACCCCCACAAAGAAACCGAGTGCAACAACAAAAAGCGGCAACTCGAGAGGTGAACCCAAGGTGCATCCAACGAAAACACGACTGAGAAATCGGATTTTTGCTGAACGGCCCCAGCCAGGCCGAAAAAACGGACACGACACAAGCAAGAACCACAACCAAACAGGCCACCAACGGACGCACACCACTAGCCGAAGTGAACCTGAACCACCAAAACACCAACGAAATCCCAGGCCCAAACCATCGCCAACAGGCCACAACTGGCCCACAATACCAACAACGCAGACGCAGCAAGCCCGGAACACACCCGGCGAGCGCAGACTCCACACACAGCTCAACTACCACCTCAACAGCCCCGACAACTACCACCCAAACAGGCACAGCCGCCACCCAACCCAACACGACCGCCAGCACCACGGGGCCACGCATCGCCTCCCAACAAGACGGTCCATCCCGACCTCAGCCATCCGCTACCATCACAACAAACGGAGACGGCCAGCCGCCACCACCGCAAAGAGTCTCCCGACCACCAACCATCACCCATCACGACACCACCACAAGGGACCGACCCACCGCCCAGACAAGAACACCACCACCTGGCCCCATGACCATGAACTCAGGTTGCCACGAGGAAGGAGCCAAAACAGCACGGGTCCGGCCCACGGCCACTCCGCCCACTCCATCCACCAGTCGCCCCGACCTGCAGGAGGGTGAACAACCTGATGCGCTACTCACAGGCGACCACAGGGCACAGGCAGACGAGGACGTCGACGAGGCACTCGCAGACCCCACCAACGAGCCGGCACCGCCCTACGACCCACCCCACACACCAATAACCTACCGCTCCACCATCCTTAAAATCTGGCCGACCACGGTTGCCCAAGCATGGAACGATCACCCATACAGGACCATATACGAGCAGGTCAGAGCTACGGGCCTCCCCAACCACGTCGCGGCAAGAATCCCGGTTCCATCCGACCTGAATATCCCGGCCTGGAGGAAGCACCTCAGGAACTACCATGACAGAGAACTGGTAGACTTCCTTGAATTCGGGTGGCCGGTGGATTACACGGCCGACGAACCACCAATCCCGGCCGCAGCAAACCACGCTGAAGACGCCGACCAAACAAAATGGATCCGCCACTACGTACACAAAGAAGTAGCACATGGCGCACTCCTCGGCCCTTTCACCACCACACCCTTCACGCCATGGGCCCAGACCAGCCCCCTCATGACACGCCCGAAGAAAAACACCGATGAGCGCCGGGTCATAGTGGACCTCAGTTATCCCAGAGGAGCCAGCGTCAACACCGGGATCAGGAAGGGATACTTCCAGGGCAGACCAAACACTTACACACTCCCGGGGATAATGGACCTAGCGGACGAGGTCACTAGGCTCGGCCAAGGATCATACATCTGGTCTGCTGACCTAGCACGAGCATACCGCCAGCTGCGAACTTGCCCCCTCTCCGTGCCCCTCCTAGGGATCAGGTTTGATGATGAGGTATACTTTGACCTGGCGCCCGCCTTCGGCTGCAGAACATCATCAATGGCCTGCGCACGAACAACAAACGCCGTGATATATCTCATACGGAAGCGGGGACATTTCGCACTATGCTACCTCGACGACTTCGTCGGGGCAGCAGCCACCAAAAAGGCTGCCGACGCGGCCTACCTAGACATGCTGAAGATCATGGCGGCCTTCGGACTGGCACTCTCCCCCACAAAATGCACCCCACCCACACACCGCACAACATGGCTGGGCTACGAGGTCTGCACGGACCAAATGACCGTCAGCATCCCCAACGACAAACTAGCAGATGTCCTAGAAGAATGCAAAGACATAGCCAACGTCAAGAGCCTGACCCGGACGACCCTACAGCGCATAGTAGGACGCCTACAACACATCGCGAGGTGCGTAACCCCAGCACGCAGGTTCATGAACCACATATTGGCCACCCTCCGCGACACACCACAAACCGGCAGACACCCCGTCAACACCGATTTAAGATGAGACCTCGCATGGTTTGCGGACTATGCGAGGACCACCAATGGGGTAGTCCTCCTCCAACCAGCACCGAAAACACCATGGACTATCGAGTGCGACTCCTCCCTCCGCACCGGAGGAGCACACTCCCAGGTAGCATATTACACGGAGGCGTACACCCAGGAATATATGGCAACCGGCCACCATATAAACAGGCTCGAGGCCATAAACCGCTCGTCGCCCTCCACGCCCTTGCCCCCACCAGACCGCAGGACTACGAAATTACTATTAACACCGACAACCAGACATCCCAAGCGGTCCTCTCCTCCGGAGCCGGGAAGGACCCAGTCCTCTGCGCCTGCGCTAGGGAGATATGGAGATTTGCCGCCCTGTACTCCACGGAAGTACGCATCATCCACAAGCCAGGCAAAGAACTGATCCTTGCCGACGCCCTCAGCAGGGCGCCATTCGACAGCGCCGCACGAGAAAAAGCCGACACAATCTGCCGCCGCCTTACCCTAAACCGACTTCGGGTCAGACACTGTAACGCTGTGATACCCAATGTTATATAGACTGGGGATAGTAATATTTGCCTTCTATCCCCAGCCCCTCTCAACGACGACCGGACCCACATCCAACACTCTTCCGGGCAGGCCTGGCGGCGGGGACGTGGGCCAACAAGAACCGGCAGGTCAAACGCTACCTCCAACACGCACACGACCGCCACTACGACCCCCGCCGCCCATCACAGTACGACCTCATGGCCTACCTCGCATCACTGGACACCACACTAAGATCGCCCTCGGCAGTACTAAACTACTTCAGCGGGGCACGGACATGGGTCAGCACCAGCGAGGGCCGGACGGCCGCGTTTGACACCTACGCGGTCTCGGTAATCAAGCGCGGGGTCGTACGGTCCTCCCTCCACCAACCGAGACAGGCCCCACCCATAACACCAACAACCTTACTCCACATCATCAACCACTTCCGAGCCGTGGGCCGCCGAGCACGGGTGTTCACCGCAGCAATACTCATGGGGTACGTCACCCTACTGAGGCAAGGCAACCTGCTCGTCACTGGCCGGAAAGACGACCCGGGCCACACCATCCAAGACGCGGACGTCCGTGATGCGGGTACCCACCTTGTCCTCCACGTCCGATCCACCAAGACCACCAGACTGGCTCGCGATGAATTCTCCATCATGGTCCGAATGAATGAGCAACACACCATCTGCCCCGTCCGAGCATGGCGGGCCTACAGGAGATCGGCACGGCCTGCCCCACACGACCCGGCATTCCGGCTCCCCAACGGGGCCCCGCTCACCGCTCCAACGCTCCTGGCCGCTCTCAGAGCCGCGCTCCTCGCCACTCGCCACCCGTGCCCGGAAGACTACACCCTCCACAGCCTCCGAAGAGGAGGAGCACAGGCCTGTGCAAGGGCCGGCGCATCCATCGACGAAGTCCGGCGGCTGGGGAACTGGCGGTCCTCGGCAGTTCACGCATACGTCCCGAAGGCGGCTTTCCCCGCAGCGACACAGGCCCTCCCCACATTTGGTTGAGGGCCTGAGTCGAACTTACCTTAAAACCACATTGATCTGACATTACTCATTGCCTTTTACATGACTTTTGATTCAATAAAATTCCATAACATGGGCTCCTTGTTCGCGTGTTTAATTGTTCATGATGGGCAACCAACATGGATAATTTACGCGCGCACGAGGAGCCCTACCCTCCCTCCCCCCTGCCCACACATCCTCCCTTCACCCTTCCGACCCGATGGTGGCGCCATCTGAACTCAAACCCACCATCTAGAAACCCTGCCGGAGACAAGCAGAACTACCACACGAGACCATGACGTCACGATCTCGCCTCGCGAGACCCACACCCTGCTCCACCCATCCGACCCGACGGTGGCGCCATCTGAACTCAAACTCACCAACTAAAAACCCTACCGGAGACAAGCAGAACTACCACACGGGACTCTGACGTCACGATCTCGCCTCGCGAGACTCACGCCCTGCCTGACCTACATACCACCTATATAACCTGAGCAGCTCACTGCTCCTGCCACTACCAACCGGGCAGTCAGACGACCAAGACCACGCCTCCAGCTCAGCCGCCCACCCAACCCATCAAAACGAACAATCAAACGCAAGGGTTGAGGGCCTGAGTCGAACTTACCTTAAAACCACATTGATCTGACATTACTCATTGCCTTTTACATGACTTTTGATTCAATAAAATTCCATAACATGGGCTCCTTGTTCGCGTGTTTAATTACCTAAGTATGCAGCAGAGACAAAGGGTAGAAAGAAGCAGGGCATTTTTGATGACATTCCCAGTACAGAGGCATGTAATAAACATTTTCCATTAGTTGGTACAGGTGGCTTTTCACATATGTTTCTGTGGTTTTGCCCACTCCATGGGCATTGCTACAGTTTTTTATTTGATGCCAGGATCTGAGGGAAGAAAAGATCCTTTTGCATCAGTTCTCAAGTTCCTTCCTAATGCCCTGAGTCATATTTTCTATGACTTTGCCTGTGGCTTATCGGAGTACTGTTTGAACAGAGAGCCATCTTATTTCAGGAATGTACGCTTCTGGCATGATATATTTCATAGCTTAACACATGTTTGTGGGGATGCATTTAAGTCAGAGCGGGTGAAGGGATTGAGAGCAAACAACACAGAGATCTGTGAACAGTTTAATTCACACATACAAAGTATAAAAAACACCAGATCTCACCTCTCACACGAAAAGTTCATGTTTTTATTACAATACACAATATATAAATACAATAAAAAATGTACCAAAAGGTTTCAAACAAAGAAAGACAAAGCTGCTGAGTGTGATCTGTAATATGTATATTAGTAAATATTAAACTGAATGTATATCATTCTGCATTAGTAGTGCATTGCATGAAGAAGTGGTTACAAGCATGTCCTGCTATATTTGTTCTTTGTCTCTGAATAGTCCATCTGCCATGCAACGGCTGTACTCAAAATTAGGGATGACATTTCCTTGATGACATTTTGACATCACTTTTTATTGCATTCTAAAATTGAGTTCTCCTGACATTGACACCATTCTATTTATCAGATTGTCTATGTTTATATTGTAGGTTCTGTTGGTAGGTGACAGCCAGGTCACAAGGCTGGTGCGTGCAGCAACAGAGGTACAAGCCAGGCAATTTATTTTTATTGGGAAAGGTGGGTTAAGAGTAGAGGGATTAAAGCAATTGATATGTGAAAAGGTTTTTTCAAATCCAACTATGGAATGCTGTTTTAATAAAGTAGCATTATGGGTTGGGGGTAATAATGCAGATGAAACCTACTGGAAGTCAAAGAGCAAGTTTACTCCTGAATCAGTAGAGGATAGTTTAGCTGATGTAGTAATGCTTATTACTGAAATAACAGGGTTACCAGTAATGCTACTGTCTGCCAGTCCAAGAAGGGGAAACAAGGGTACAAATATCAAAGTATTGAACAGGGTGATCAATAGCGCAGCTGTAGACTTGGAATACTCCAATGTTCATGTTTGTAACATTCATCGAAAGCTTTCACGGGAGGTAATAATAGATGGGACTAGAAATAGAGAGTCAACAGTAGATTGGGCATTAGAAGATGATGGAGTCCATATCAACTCATGCGCAGCACGTATAATTCTAAAATATATTAGACAGATTAGTTCATCATTAGATGCGGGAGGGCACCGCCCAGGTGGGCATGTATGGGTGGACCATGCGGTAGGTAGGGAACCAATATTGGTGCATGGGCCAGAGTCTGTTTATTCTAATTTTTATGCATCGAAGGTAGTTATCTATGGAATAATATTTAACTGTGGCGAGCAAGCATATCAGCACATAAAGGCTGTAGATTCAGGTGATTGGCAGAGAGCAGAGAGAATAATGCTGCTAACAAATCCATTTGAAATCAAAGCAGAGGGAGCAAAAATTAGTGTAACAGAATGCACTAGAAATTTGGACTATAAGCGCACATTGACATTATTGATAATGGGAGCACGGGTAGAGCAGCAGAGAGACCTTCGGGAAGCACTGATAAGTAGTGGGAGACGAAATTTTATTCATACAGTAAGAGATCAATTATGGGGCACTTCAGTGCAGTTCCCAGGTAGGAATATGTATGGGTGGTGTCTTCGGCATGCACGCAAACTCATGGTTTGATCCTGTTTTGGTCCTTTGTGATTGATGCAAGAAGTTCATTTAGGAAATGTTGATCCAGCTTCAGATGCAACAGAATCCAATAGTGTGTAGCTTAGGTTCAGATAACTCTCTTCAGGAGTAAGTAATCAGGAGTTTTATGTAGCTAGAAGTGGTGGAATAGGGCCAGTTCGGGTGAATATACCTTTCTGTAACCCTAAATACAGTCGAAGCCCGAGGTGGACCCCCCCGCCGCCTCCACCCAGGAACGCGCCCCAAAGAGTGGCGGTGAGAGTCCGAGGGTCGAGGGGACGGACCGAGGGCATGATAAAGGCCGGGGCATCAGGCGGGGCCGGCGACGGGGTTGGCATGGGTGACCAGGGTGACCTGGGTGACCTGGGTGGCGGCGGGTCTGAGGCATGACTCCGCCAGCAGTCCGCGTCGTGACTGCGGTGAGAGCATAGGCAGGGTGGCTGGAGGTAGTTCCAGATTGGCCATGGCATGGGTGGCATGGGTGACCAGGGTGACCTGGATGACGGCGGGTCCGAGGCATGACCTGAGGAGAGGGTGGCTGGGGATAGTTCGGGGGTCCAGTGGTCTAGAGGGCGGCCTGAGGGAAGGGGGGAGCGGGCAGCCAAAAATGTAGGTATGCCCGCGTCCCTGAGGGGGGGGATCATGGGTGACATGGGTGACCTGGGTGGCAGGGGTGGTGGCAGGTCGGTGACCTGGGTGACTGGGTGGGGGCGCTGACATGGGAGATGAGACAGAACCAGTGTAGTGTGATACACCAGTGTAGTGTGAAAGAAAGTATACGCACTCACGCCCACACCCACACTCACACCCACACTCACACTCACACCCAGAACAGCTGGGGGGAGGGGGGGGGGTGAGGCTCTGTGAGGGTTGCACAGAGGTGTGTGTGTGTGTTGCCGTTGGAGGCGGCGGGTCGGTATAGATGAGAGGGCCCAGGGGAGGGCTGGTGGGGGGGGGGGGGGGGTGGCTATGAAGCGTGGCGGTTATGCAACAGCATGTGTGCATTGCCGTTGGGGTCGGCAGTGGTGGGGGGGAGGGGGGGGTAGAGTGGGGGGGACGAGGCTTCGACAGTGTAGATCGGCCAGGATAGTGTATAGGCCAGGATAGTGTATAGGCAGTGCCGATCGGCCACTGGGGCGAGGATAGGGCAGGGGAGGTGCAGTACACGGTCAGGGATAGATTCCATAGCTACACCACTGCTTCAACATGAGCCATATGCTTTGTCTCAGTTTGTTTTGCTTGTACACATCCCACAATGCACCATGCCGCTGGAATTACAAACTGGTCTGGAGAAATATGTGTTGTAAATAATATTGGAAGTGTAACAATGGCATTGAACAAGTCATAGTTGTACATATAGGACTTTGTGGTGTAAATATTGGAAGCAACATTAATCACAATGGGTGGCTTTATTGTGAAGTTTAGATAAGGCAATTGCTTTTTAAAATCTTATTTTCCAAATTGACAAATTCTAACTGAAACGTCCAACTGCAAACACAAATTGTTGATTTAATTTTTCATCAGACCATTTTTAATGTAACTGGCAATACATATCTTTATTTCATACATTTTTTCCGCTATAACTGAATATATTATTATTAATATAAAGATTAGTAATTTAAAAGGCAATGACCAAATTAATATAGGTAAAGCCATAGGCAATTTTGGTGTATTATGCATTTCACAATGCATAGCATTTGCACGAATACTGCTTAAGGTATGTTTTCTGGGTTTGTCATAAAATATTTGGAATATTTCTACCAATAATACTCACCAAAATATAGTAAACACAGAGAACATACTGCTAGGGCCCTGTTACCAAATGGATACTTTTCTGTCCATGGTGACTGCTCCTCCAATAAAAGGGGAGGAACGTGCTTTGTTTACAATAGTCATTCTTCTCTCCTAATATTATTCCAGTTTCTAGATCAATCCCTTCAAGCAGTGTACGGTTTATATACAAGATGTCAGTTTAGGCAAGACCACTGGAAAATCATACTTCACAAACTCTTCTGGGTACAATACAGAGAAGTAACTACTTGGAAATCCTTGCCATTTGTATTCAAAATGAGATTTAATGGCTCTGATTTGCGGTTGGTGGCTAATCTCTTAGAAACATCAAAAATCCTGAAGAGATGGAGTAACATACAAGAACAAGTGCTGACTACTGTTTTCTCTTCATACTGAACATAAAAATAAGTAAAATGTAACTATAAAATGACCCCCAAAGATGTACACATGACATACAATATCTATTTAATGTAATCAGTTGGACATTTTGAATAATGGTGTGAAGAATGTGATCCTCTGGACACTTGTGATGAATAATTTGCTAACTCTTTTGAAACCAGCTTTCTTCCATTTTAGGGTATGTACTGAAATATTGTGTTCTATCCAAATGCACAGCAGATATCTCAAGTTTATGTCTGTTCAGGACATTACAGTTATCTAATCTATACAGGTGATAGATATGTGATATCCACCAAAGAATAAATATATAATTTGAATGATTTTATCAAGTTTTGGAAACACGGAAAATAAGTTCTCTTTAGATTTAGGATTTGTTTTAATTGCTGAAATATTCTGAGTGATTGGCTGAGTGATTGGTTGTGTCGTTGCCTTTAATTGCTAAAGTTGTCAATAGGGGTTCACAGTAGATCATCATAGACAAAATTACTAAAAATAAAATTACCTGCCAATTTGTAGTTTTGTGTTCATTATTGATCAATACACAATATTCACACCACATGCGACATCTGATGGCAACGAGGAAGACTACGGTTGTGGGCCCGTTGCCACAGCGCATACAAAAGCCATGGAAATTACAAACTTTCAAATGTACGTATGTCAGTCAAATTTGGGATATTTAGAAAATTCCAAAAGTTTATGCTTTTGGGTCATTGGAGCTTCCAAGAAAAATATAATTTTCATGTTTGGACCCTTTTGAAAATTGGAGGAGGGTACCAAACTAGTCAGTCACTATTAATACACAATATTCACAATGCATGCGACATTTGATGGCGAAAACGAACACTACGGTTGTGGGAGCGTTGCCACAACGCATGCGTGTGAATATCGTGTATTGCACAAACTTTAGTGTGTATGTTCATAATTAATCAATTACATAAACTGTGATTGTCGCCGCTGGTGAGTGAAAAATCGTCCGTCCTGATATGACCGTAAATGTTGCTAGGATGTAATACAACAAACAAAGTTATCCTAACCCTAACGCGACGGGGATACACCAGGATAAAGGAGTCCCATAGCATAGCCATAGGGCCTACTAATAAGCACTCTGGCTATTCATGCGGTCTCGTATGAATAGCCACTTCCATATTATTACTGTACCACTGTATGTCGACCAACATTTGGATAATGGTTAGTATTGTATTTGTTTAAATATCTACCTACTATGGACCAATTTATGTAACTACCATAATGCTGAATCTGAAATAAAGTATTGAATACAGGATATGCACTGACGTCATGCTAAATGGAAGTGCGGCCATTGTGGCGATAGTAACCACAATAATAAACACTGTGGCACTGCAAACTCAATGGCTATGAGCAATCTTCATACAGAAAAAGTAAAATATCTCTAAAACCACACCACCTAGAAACAAACTGATTGGAATACACATAGAAAACATGTTTAACAAAAAGATAATATTAAATTGATAATGTTAGGGTTCTGGATTTCTATTAATTTGGAATAAAACTGATGTTTTTCACTGAGCATACCGTCAAACTCAATGCATTGTCAAAGGCAGTGAGCAATCTTCATACAGAAAAAGTTAAATATCTCTAAAACCACACCACATAGAAACAAACTGATTGGAATACACATAGAAAACATGTTTACCAAAAAGATTATATTAAATTGATACGGTTAGGGTTCTGGATTTCTATTAATTTTGAATAAAACTGATGTTTTGCACTGCGCGTACCAGCAAACTCTAGCTATGTGCGAAAACCACCGATCGCCATGAAGCGGTTCGGCAACGACGATAACGCTAGCTCCATTCCGCTGCGCGGAGATGCTTTGCAGTAGGTGTTACCTTTCAGGTCACCAAAAGGGAGGTTTTCTAGCTACAATTTAACTCTTGGTTTCATGACATAGAGCACATATTTATCTACAGCCCTGTTTACATGGGCGATTTAAAACGCCTCATATAAAATGACTTGCCTAGATCGACTCACATTTGCCGTGTAGACGCGACGCTGTGGCGTTTTAGGGCTGAATCGATTCATATGAAACGGTTCATCTATACCACGTCGCGAGGTAGTTTATATGAATCGATTCAGCTGGTTCCCGGGCGGCGATAGTATAAAATAGTAGTGCTTGCCGGCTACAGGGAGAGCAGTAACTAATCGCTGGTGCCCGGCAGTGTTAGGGCCCGATTAGGCTGAAATCTAGTTAATGCGATCATCTTTAACAGAATTACAGACTCAAATAATGAAATTTAATTAAATTAACCTTAAATTCCAAGCGATATTAATGTAGCAGCTACATCGGCGTCGAATCGACTTGTGTAAACTAAACAAATATCAGTGCTTGCCGGCTACAGGCACAACAGTAAGGCTGCTGGTTCCCGGTCGCCGACACACTTTCAAACTCGCTCGTGTAAACATGCCACTACATCGCTTCATATAAATCGATTTGTCTAGATTGTTTCACAATTCCCCTTGTAGACACGGCTTTTATCCTCATTAAAATGCCCTATCAAACTATGCACATATTGTTCCTTTATTAGTTCTCTACATGTTGTGAAATTTTAAGGATGTTTGATAGATGGCCAAGAGAGTTATTTAATCTGCAGCACTTGCTTACAATGTCTCACACCAATTGGCAGTTGGCATTCACGCCTCAGCCTTGCTCATAAAACTAGTAATATGGGTCACAACTTTTGGCTGGTTTACTATAGAACAAAGGGCCCATAACTAGGCATATTTGTCAAATTCAATCGATGTAACTTTCTTGATATTTACATTAGAAAAATTATATGACTACTAAGTTTAAGGTCTCTTCAAGCTCTTTCCATTGGAATATGTTCCATTGAGACCAAATGCTTTTAAAATAAATACTCACATAGCTACAAACTCAATGCATTGTCAATGTCAGTGAGCAATCTTCATACAGAAAAGGTTAAATATCTCTAAAGCCACACCACCTAGAAACAAACTGATTGAAAGCACATAGAAGACATGTTTACCAAAACGATTATATTAAATTGATAAGGTTAGGGTTCTGGATTTCTATTAATTTTGAATAAAGCTGACGTTTTGCACTGCGCATACTAGTTAAAAGATTCACCCGGTACTTGTAGTACACGGGTGAAGGACAACATACTGTAAATACGGGCGAAAATAGCTTTAGTATGGAACCTGAACTAGAAACTGTGGCTCCAGTATCAAATGGCTACCTATATATAGGCACAGAGTTGGTGAAATGGGCGAGAATGCAAAAAGACAAGATGGCGGCCAGAGAACGCCGTCGATTTCACTTTTAAATCTGATTAAACTAGATATTATATTATATTTTTCAACTCAAAGGTAGCAGGCTATCAAGACATATGTAAAGAATAAATGTTGCTTCTTAGATTGTGAAATTAGGCTCTCATTTCCTTAACCCGCTTTTTCGACCCTTTTTATATACTATATACCAACCCTATATGATTCTCGATGTCGGACATCCGGGCACTTTTGGGGTTCACGGTGCGCGAAGGGTAAAACAAATGCCAGTCTCATAGAGACAATATTAAAACCACCCTAACTATCACAGTAATTTGTGACTTTTGGTGCTTTGTAAGCAAATTTCTCTTGTTTCTATTAAATAGTTCAGATCTTTCTCTACAATTTCACATTCAGCTTTTTTTTTATCAGCCAATTGGAAGTTCTTGAATTTATTTTGCAAAAATAGTTTTTGAGGGCATGATCTGGTAAGGCTAACACTGGCAGTGACACTCAGAATGTCCCAACTTTCACTATTATCTCTGTTTTTAATACTTTCAGAGTAAATTGCTCTTAGGTTACATTAAATACTTCAGATCTTCCTCTTCAATCGCGCATTAAGATATTTTTAATTGATCCAATGAAAGCTTTTAAATTTATTTTACAAAAATAAATGCTTCGCATAGACATAGCATTGCTGCAGCGCACATCACTGTAGTATTTTACCCTTCGCGGGCTAGTTTCCGGGGTTGTGACGTCATGCCAACATCGAGAATATAGGGTTGGTATTCACCCGTGTACTGCAAGTACGGGTGAATGCTTTATCTATGCGCGTACCTGCCAACAAGGCATTGTCAATGGCAGTGAGCAATCTTCATACAGAAAAAGTTAAATATCTCTAAAACCACTTGTGTCACAATAAAGTCAACACAAATTTATTGTTTTACAACATTGTAGCTACCTACTAGTTTGCTCAAATAATAAAAATATTGTTCCGAATGAGCAGATGGGAATACATTCCAATGTACAATGCCAGTTCTTTAAAGCCGTGTTTACACGGGGAAGTTAATTCGCTTCATATAAATCGCCTTGCCTAGTTCGCCTCACATTCGCCGTGTAAACGCGACTCTGAGGCGGATTAGGGCTGATTCGCTTCATATGATTCACTTTTTGTAATCCACTTTGCTAGGTGGTTTATATGAAGCGATTTCAGCTGGTTCCCGGGCGGCGGTACTATAAAATAGTAGTGCGTGCCGGAAACAGGGGGAGCAGTAACTAATCGCTGGTACCTGGCAGTGTTATGGCCCGATTAGGCCGAAATCTATTGAATGTGATCATATTTAACAGAATTACATACTCAAATAATGAAATTTAATTAAATTAACCCTAAATTAAAAGCGATATTAACGTAGCAGCTGCATAGGCGTCGAATCGCCGAGTGTAAAGTAAACAAATAGCAGTGCTCGCCGGCTACAGGCAGAACTAAGGCTGCTTGTTGCCGGCGCCAAAACACTTTCAAACTCGCTTCGTGTAAACGCGCCGCTACTTCGCTTCATATGAATCGCTTTGTCTAATTCGCTTCACAATTTCCCGTGTAAACACGGCTTAAGATTCACAAACTCAGTATGGGGGCTGCCATTTTGTAGTCCCATGGCTTCCAGACACAACCCCTCTCATTGGACGCCCTGTAAAGTAGTATCTGATTGGATCCGAGATCCTGAGTCGTGACCCTACTGGAGCAACAGTCTGTTTTCAATATGGTGGCGCCACTATAGCATAACGAATCACCGCGTTGGCTGCGGTCACATTTGTAATATCATAGAAATAGTTCTATGGTAATATTCAACTCAATACTTAATTTCAGAGTCAGCATTAAGGCAGTTACATGAAGTGGTCCATAGTGGGTACCTACCTATAACACTAAAATGTGAATAACATAACGTAATAGTATGAGCACTACAAATACTAACCATTATAAAAATGGCCTACCATTAAGATTAAGATTGATATATTTCCACATGATCATTGTACATACACGATGATATTTACGTATCATGTATCATTTATGTAGTGTTTCACATGAAAAAGGAGGAAGCAGAAGTACAATACTTATGAGGTGCTTTCCCCAGTTAAAAATAACACATATATATTGCTACGGTAATACAATAAAAGTAATAAATTTTAAAATTGAAAGTAGAAAGTAGGCCCTATATTACCTTTAATACTGTAAATGATATTTCATTGCTTATATGCTAGCCTACTAGGTATTTTCACTCGGGTAAAGCTTACAGATTTTCTTTTTATACTTTCATTGAAACATATATGTTCTTTGATATTATTATGGAGTGAATTCCATATTTTTATACCATGTATAGATAGATATATATTTATAGACTTTAAGGTTGTTCTTGCAAATACTTGTCTTAGATTGTTACTCTGCCACATATCATGGCTACTATCTGTACTTATTTTGAATAATGACTAGATCTTTTGGCAGTAGCCGTTTGTTTGCATTGTAAATTACAATACTAGATTTTATCTTAACTTAGTCTATTAGTATAAATTTAAAAATATGTAGACTAAAGAACAGTTTATTTGTGTGTTCTCGATATGCAACATTGCAAACAATTTTCAGTGCTTTCTTCCGTAGCTAATAGATACCCTCTATAGTTGTTTTGTATGCATTTCCCCATCATCATCATCATCATGCTGTCGGTCGGGATGCGACAAAGACTGCTTTCATTACTTGACTGCTGCTCTCCTGTGTGGTTGTACATTTCATGAAAGCTGCCTGCAAAAGTGTTGAAGTGCTGCTGGCTTTTGCAAGTTACCAGCGGCACTCTCTTGGGGAGCAAATAGAGGTTTCACACCGGCAGGAACATGTCCAGACAGGCGCAAAACTATTTGTCCCTGCAGTCGGGAGATTTTGGGAGTTCCATACATCAATCACCCTTAATGCTGCCACAGTGACATGGTTTTCTGTTTAGGGTTTGCTCCCTTAGCCTTCGGTTCTGTCAAGAACCTGTACCACAAGGCAGTGGTTTCAACTCTGCAGGGCAGGGGCGTCAACTCCCTGTGGTAGGCCTACTGCAATACCCGCATACCGTCCCCATACTTCACAACAATATAGCCGTGTTCACACGGACAAAATGTGAGGCGCATCACACAAATCGAATCAGGTGAGGCGAATTAGCCATCCGTTCACACGGGCAGTACTTGGGCCGGAAATCGAAATCTGCGCATGAGCAAGTCCAGACTAACCAGCGCCAGTTTGGGTTCGTCCACGTCGGCCGAGAGAGTGTGGGTTCGACCTAGATATGTATGGATTGAATCGTATTGGTTTGGAACAGTCAAAACTTCTGCTGGGCAGTGAAACCCTAAAAATAAATGATGAAAAAAATATCTGTGCATAGATAGCAGTTTCATTAATTTAATTATATAATATGCGCTTTTGATCGACCGGAAAGTCAACAAACTGAGGTGTCGATTGCGCATGCGTGTGAGGCGCATCACAGAAATCGCCTCACGTAAACTACTTCGATAGGTGGTTTACAGGATGCGCATCACAGGAATCGAATCAGCCTTAATCCGCCTCAGACGTCCGTTCACATGAGAAATGTGAGGCAAACTATACAAGTCGCTTTCTATGAATCGATTTACATCGTCCGTGTGAACACGGCTTAAAGATACATATGCCCAAGGCAGAAATAACCATGTAGACACGTACAGTGTTGTTGTTTAGTTTACATAATGGATTTCCCACACATGCACATTGGCTGGTTGGCAGAAGCAATTGGTAACCAGAGTCGAGAGTATTAGTATCTGGATTATAGTTAGGATTCTGCGGTTTCTGTATATATATATATATTTCCTCCCAGTGCGAAAGGCACATACGTCGGTGGGCGGTTATTGAGGCGTCCACACATAGGTGGCACCACCAGTCGAGCTTGTAGACAGCGATGCAGTCGAAGACTGGAATGTTGGTTAGTGTCGTGGGGGTGATGAAAATGTGAAATATTGCGCCTAGAGCGGGACTCAAACCCACATCTCTTTGCATTCCGGGCCAGTGTGCTAACCATTATACCACCTAGGTTCCCTGATATCAACACACTACCCATGCCGACCTGTCTATGCGACTCGTTGCCTGAGAGGTCAGTGCAGACCACTACATTAGTGAACTTCCTGTATTTATAGTTGTATACAGCTAGGATGGCCAGACAGCATGCTTTACGAAGGACATTCAGGACTTCTTTTCTACAGCTTTTTAAAAACAATTTATTTGTTATAAATATGCTTGAACTCACCATGAAGCGTGTTTGATTTAGGTTAACTCTTCAGGCTTAAGACTAACATAATTAATTTGTTAATTGCCATGCTCGCTACAATTGCTGGGTTGTGCAGGGTTCCAGCTCTGTGGCGACCTGTTTCCTACCATCACGCCCCACTACACACAGGTCACCTTCGATGATTGCAGCTGCCAGCCTGACTCCAGGACGTGTACTGTGCTTTTAGCCAACTACTGACACGGCCAGAACCAGTCACTGCACCGCCTGCCCTCCATGCTCTCTCGCTCTGTCTTTCTCTCTCTTGTGCTCTTCTCTCACTCTCTCTGTGCCACTCAGCACTGTCTCTCTTTGCACCAGTGCACCACCCCGGACGCTATCATTCTCTCTGTCTCTCTCTCATTCTGTCTGTTTCTTTCTCTTTTGCACTCTTTCGCTTTCTCTCACTCTCTGTGCCAGTCAGCACTGCCTCTCTCTGCACCCCCCCCCCCCAAACACTGTCAGTCTGTCCTCTCTCTCTCTCATTCTCTCTCTCATTCTCTCTCTCTTTCTCTCTCTCTTGTGGTCTTTCGCTTTCTCTCACTCTATGTGCCAGTCAGCACTGCCTCTCTCTTCACCGCCCCCATGCTCTCACTCCCCTCTCTCTTTCTCATTCTCTCTCATTCTCTCTGTCTCTTTCTTTCTCTTGTGCACTCTATCGCTCTCTGTTCCAGGCAGCACTACATCTCTCTGCAGTGCCCCCTGTGCTCTGTTTGTATCTCTCTCTGTCTCTCTCTCTCTCTGCCAGTCAGTACTGCCTCTCTACACACACATAAAATACTCACCCTTACCGTGAGTATGGGTGAATGACAACCATGTGTAAATCCGAGCAAAACTTCTAAGGTATAAACCAGATATGGACTTCCTGGTTCCAGTATTCAGTGTTTGTCTACATTGGTGTGGAATTGTATATTATATATGTAAATATATGTATGTATATGTCATTGTTTTTTTCCTCCTGAAATCCAAATGAAAATAGTCTTGAATTCCTATCAAAATCAGCCTTGAAAAGCCTTGAAATAGCCTTGTACCAGTGGTCTGGCAGTGGGCGACATCCAGACATAACTGGTTCATCAAAGGCTGTGGTATATGCTGTACTGTCTGTGGGAAAGTGCATATAAAACACCCCTTGGTGCTTATCGGAAGGAGTAGGCGATGTGTGGCAGCAGTAGGTTTCCGGCAAAGAAATATGTCAGAATGACCATATGTTTGACATCCAATAGCTGATGATACAATAACAAAAATCAATGTGCTCTAGAGACTGTAAATAAAGTAGGCTTTATTCTTTTTTGAATTTGATATCTTCACATGTGTGCCGACCCTGTACTACAAGCTCACACATTGAAATACTTTGTTGCATATCTGCAGGGATAATTATCGATAAACAGTTAGTGATGCGTTCCCGAGTCAGTTTCTCTCCCGCTCCTACATTGATTGAGCACCAGAGGTGGTGCCTAATCAGTAGAGCGCGAGCCTTGCATGTGGAAAGTCGGGAGTTCGGTTCCCAGTCAAGTCAAACCAATAACTTAGAAATTGATACTTGTCGCTTCCTAGCCTGGCACTGAGCCTTAATATGATAGGGCAAGAACTGGTTAGCCCAGTGTCAGGATGTGACAGAGTCGGATATCAGGTCATGGTGCCGGCAGCCTGATTTCCCAGTGGGGCAGCACTATAAAGTTGCACAAGTCGGTACCCATCCTGGTATGACCTTAGATGCCAGGACATAAAACTCCAACAACCAACCAACCGACCATTGATTGGCATGCTGCCATTCGCTATCTGGATCGGGGCTGGTGGATTTCCAGTCAACTCGAGCTGTTGCAGTGCGCGTGCCCGGTTGCTGTGGAGGAGATCTGTTGTCTCTCTCATCAATATTGCATCAGTTGTGAGGTGTTTGTTGCAAATAGAAACAACCTGGGATCGATTTGATTCCTTCACGGAGGAAACTAAGCAGTATCAGTGCCAATATCAGTAATCAGCACTTATTAGATTAACATTATAATAACAAATATGGTATAAATTGTTTTAACAAAATTCCTGGGCGCATTCGTGTAATATATCCTATATTATATGACCTGAGTCGGTTGGTTAGTTGTTGCAGTACCTCAGCCCTGAAAAAAGTATATATAATAATTACAGTATATAATATACAAAATTCAACATGTATCCAAGCGTATAGACAGAATGAAAATAAGAAATAGTGTCGTGATTGAGTTTTACAGTACAGAAGCCATAGAGAAATGGCACATATACTTTTTTCATTCAAGTGATGCATGATCAGTCTTTGAATTAAATGCAATTTCATATGTAAATTATCAAAGGAGTGCACTGCTATGTAAGAATATATACTCTTAGTCCTAATAAATAGTAGTCTGAAAAATATAACAATCATATTATATAATATTCCGACTTTTTAGGTCTGGTTCATAAATAAATATTAGTTTAAATAAATTCTAAAATATCTCCTTTTCACAATATGAAATCCCGTATTTTGCGGTCCCCGCATATCATATATGCGGGCGTTTGAGTTCTATTTATGGCCGATCCAGTCAGGTGGTATGCGAGGCTTATGGTTATCTTTTCTTATGGTTACTCATGTTATTAGTGATACTGCTCTACACATCCAGAATGCCCTACTATCCTGCATAAGTCATACTATCCTGCATAGGGTATACTATCCTGCATAAGGCATACTATCCTCCATAAGGCATACTATCCTGCATAAGGCATACTATCATGCATAAGGCATACTATCCTGCATAAAGCATACTATCCTGCATAAGGTATACTATCCTGATTCCCCCCTTTTGATAGGAATTATATATCAGAGCTTACCCTATAGTAGAGACACACATGACACAACACACGATTCGATTCGCACCAGCAGAAGTGTAGATAGATAATGATCCTGACGCTTAGTTTTATTCAGTTTATATACATGCAACAGTGGATGTTATCAACAGTCTTATCGGTTGCTTTCAGGGCTCACCCCCCACCTAGCTTTGACCACCACCTGGATATCATGGGCTTAGATAACATGTGGTGACTGTGTGTCTGGGTGAGATAAGGGGGAAGGATTGTGCTTAAAGGGGCATTGTTTCCCTCCCCCAGTGTAAGCCTTATAAAGGGAGTACTGTTTCATATTTAGCCATCTCGATATTCAATATACGCTTAATTGGAAAATTTTCCAACAAAACTCATATGTGAAGCATTAAGAAAACTGTCTTAATCATATTTAAATCATCCAGTTATTTCTATAAAGTCATTATAATAATATTCGAATCATATAAGTACCACTAGAAAACCTCTCTAATAATACCTAATTCATTCTATCATGTTGGTAAATACATATGCATAATATTCAAACCAAGTTGTGAAACCATGGTAGATTATGTATATTAAGTGATAATTAACATCAGATTGTTCAGAAGGTTCTACATCAAATATAACCATTGGAGATAAGAACTCTGGACAATTATTACTGTATTGGTATATTTACATGTATTACTGAATTGAAGTCTGTTAGTATTATATATTGTATAAAGGGAGGTAAATGTTGAAACTAATGACAGCATATCCAGTTGCTGCAGACTGTGGTTTCTTCACCCAGACAAATAGTCTGTGAAGAATGCCACAGAATGGGTACAATAATTAAGTTAAGAAACTGAGTTATGTGTGCATGTTATGGTATGATTTACAGATGCTAGTGTCATGGGGGTGATGAAAATGGGAATTATTGCGCCTAGAGCGGGACTCGAACCCACATCTCTTTGCATTCCGGGCCAGTGTGCTAACCATTACACCACCTAGGCTCCCTGATATCAATACACTCCCCACGCCTACCTGTCTATGTGGTTACTTGCCTGAGAGGTCAGTGCAGACCACTACACTCGTCCCCCTGGAATTGTAAGTCTTGTAATGCTTACAATTACATACATACAGGCAATGCACTAACACATACATACACAGGGTAGGTTCAACAACCATACAGCGCAAAGCTTGTACAGGATCCTGGTCACGGCACCAGTGTCATGGGGGTGATGAAAATGGGAATTATTGCGCCTAGAGCGGGACTCGAACCCACATCTCTTTGCATTCCGGGCCAGTGTGCTAACCATTACACCACCTAGGCTCCCTGATATCAATACACTCCCCACGCCTACCTGTCTATGTGGTTACTTGCCTGAGAGGTCAGTGCAGACCACTACACTAGTATCTGAGGGAGTGTTAGCACACAGGTGACAATGCATGAGGTTGTGTGTGTATGTGAGAGAGTTTGCAGGACCTGCCAAATCCAGGTGTCAGGCTGGAGGTGGGAGGTGGAGTGTGTGTGTGTGTGTGTGTGTGTGTGGTGAGCCCTCCCTGCCCCACCTGGTAGCAGTTTGCTGAACTAAAGATAATGCAATATGTAATTCTCAAAGTAAGGCATGTAGAAACTCCTACTATTTTGGAGTTGTCCCAAATTAAGGGACTGGTGACTACTGGTGTTATGTAAAGATAAATAGGGTTAATACTCCCACGTAAGTGTGATTGGTGAACTTTATGGAAAAATATGTATCTGACTTGGGGTGGGTGGGTTGGCCCCCCACCCCCTTACCCAGCAGGGGGGGGGGGGGGGCTGGTGGGAGTGGTGGGGGTCCACCCACTCCCACCCTGCCTCCCCCCACCACTGACTGGAGGAGTTCAGCCAATGAAATGCCATGTTACTGTCTTTGACTGAGGAGACTCCCAGCAACTGTGTACCTGTATTTTGAATGTGTTCCATCTGAGTCAAGTCTTGTTATCATTAAAATATAGTACGTTGTATAAACATGACCTCATTAAACATGACACTCAAGAAGCATATTAAATTAGGACGGGTTATGTGGGGAAAACACTTAACTTTAGTGAATTCCAATTACAGCCGATGACATTTAGTCAGAAGTAGACACAAAGATGTTTTTACAGGCAGCCATGTTGGTTAAAATAGAATTCTCATAGTATAAAGATGCATTATTCATAAGTCACAAACCAGCATACAAATCAACATACAACCAGTAATGCATTCATACTTTGAATAAATTCTATATCTCTGATGATTTCTATGAGAGCAGCCAAGTCTTTATGCTAATTAAAATGCACTACCCTGATTCCATTCTCATCACCAGTGACCATCAAGCATCATAACCCAAATTAAAATCAGTCAGGTGTTTTTCGGTGATAAATAAACACAACCCACTTAATTTAAGTGAATTTTATACACCGGCGACGCTATTCAATCAAACGTATTAATATACTGGAAGTATGCATACATACATAGGCCCTAGATTACAATAACAACATTTTTATATGAAAGCTTTATAAATCAGAGCCCAAATCACCCTTCAAACCAATACACAAGCAGAAGAACAAATTCATAACAAATTCTATTTTATTCGTATAAGAGCAGTTTATTCTATAATTATTTGTATAAAATCAGTTAAGGACTATGTTAATTAATTTAGGCTCCTTGTTGCTTTCAATCTCATTAACCATGGTAACAATAGATCAAATTTTTAAGAGTAGACCGTTTTCAGTGAGAAATGCTTAAATCAATTGAACTAACAGCGAATGCATTTAGTCATGGTTCGAGTTAAGTACTCTTAATTTCTTCAAACAGTACCTATATCACAACAACATTCTTAGTTTAACTAACAATTTTTCACCTGGGTGCATTACAATTATAAGATTTGCGGATGGCTATAGCGTTTTAGATACTAAATGACGCCAATGCAATTATTATTATGGCATTAATCTAGAAGTTAAAGTAAATCGTACCTAGCCAATCACAATACAGGCCGAGTCCACTATGTATAGGGTCAAATTTAGATGAATTCAATAAGTTATTAAAATTGACCACAACAATCTTTATTTTTTATTTTCAATACCAAAGATTGGCAACATTTTATCTAACTATTGCTTTTTTCGGTGTTCTTTTGTAAATATGTTTATTTCAGAAAAAATCGCTCTTGTCAGCACTGTCATGTGAGTCTTTCAGCCAGTCTTTCAGCCAGTCTTTCAGTTAGTCTTTCAGTCAGTCAGTCAGTATGTACCGTATATGTCCCAACAGACGTGCACTGCACGAATGCAGACACATGGAAGCACATCTATTCAAAGTTAAAGAATTTCATGGATTTGTTTTTGTCATGGCTCTGAAATATAGTGGGATTGTCTTATTTTATGTGCATTCAGTCTGAATATGATCGTAATTTTAATTAGTTTTTCTCATGCCTCTGAAATAAAGTGTGATTGTCTTATTTTATGTGAATATGATCGTAAATTTGTGCATGCTTTCAGTCTTGAAATGTGGGGGTGTACTTCTATCGGGTAGCGCGCTTCTATTGGGATGTATGTATGTATGTATGTATGTAATCCCAGTTAGCTTGTGATGAAATTGTGTGGTGTTCTCTGTGGCGGAGTGGTTAGAGTGTCTGACTTTTTTCTAGGTCAGACTCCTAATCTGAAGGTCGGTGGTTCGATTCCCCATGCCCTCCACCTCTGCCAATTTGGATTTCCACCGCTGTGGTTAACTTTACAGCGTCATCAAAGGCCAGTTGCTCTCATACCATGTCTATGTGGTGTGGGAGGTTAAAAATCCCGTGGGTCAGTAAAAGTGTAGGCTCGGGGCTTTCTATCGACAAACTGTCTAATGGTGAAACAAGTCTATTCAGACTTATCCACAATAGGCAGTATACATCTTGAACAACAACAACAATGGAGCGATGAACAAACAAAAATGAATGCAACAAGAATTTTGACTCCAATGTTTATATACATTTTTGGATTGGCATTTATAGGGTTTTTCGCTGGAACTCCTCATATATGTAAACATACAGTAGTCATTGAAATGGCATATATACATTAATTCTATGAAGGAGGTGCGAATTAATATAGGATTGAGAATAAGTGATGTAATTTGAACATGCCAATAAATATGTTGGGTCCCCAGCATTAAAGGTGCAAAACATGATAAACACAACTTTACTTACTCACAATTATTAAGATTGAATAGCTGCTGCCAGCCTGTTCTCCCAGTAAAATAGCCATGAGTGTGCACTGCCACAAGTCGATCGATACCCATCCTGAAATGACCATAGATGTTGCCAGGACGTAAAACTCCAAATACCAATCCCAGCAAAACAACATTAAAGGGGCAACAACTTGACTTAGACATAATTATTATGATTGAATAGCATTATTCGGTATTTGTTCATTTTGAAGCAACTTATTTTATTAGCATTATTCAGGGCCAAGTCAGGACTGAAGGCGACTTTGGCTAAGCTGTGATTATTAGCCTCATCCGGCCCTAATGACCCTATTCAGCTGCTGGAGTAACTTAGGCCACGTGATACTTTCACAGCTGGATAAGGTTTGTCTGTGAAATAAAACTAGCACATGTGTAGACACCTGTGACCATATGCATGAAGCAGTATTAGCGAGCCAAAACGCATTTAGACAGGATTTCTGGTTTAGCGCTGAAAAGTCGGTATGCATGGAGCAGTGTTAGGCCTAACACCACAAGGTTAAACTAGGTTACAGTAAACCCGTTCCATAGCTGGTTTACAGGAGGTGTTAGGTACTGATTAGAGCCAAATCTATTCAATGCTGTCATATTTAACAGAGTTACATAGTCAAATAGTGAAATTTGATTAAATTAACCCTGAAATTGAAGCGCGATTAACGCTGCCGCCGCAACGGCAGCGATATTAATATTTTCGAATCGACGAATGTAAAGTAAACAAATCGCCGCCACCGCGTCGACGTCGATATCCATACTGTCGAACATCAACTAAACATGGCTGCCGCCGTAGCCGCCATATCGGCGGGAATATATTAGGCCCAAATCTATTAAATGCTGTCATATTTAACAGAATTACATATGCCATAAGTGAAATTTAATCAAATTAACCCTAAATTCGAACCAATATTAACGCCACCGCCACATTGGCAGCGGTAATCATATTGTCGAATTGAGGGATTTCCCAAATCTATAAATAACTTAACGCCCATGCATATAGGCCCAGGTGAGTAATTATAGAGACTGGTTGTGAATTAACAGTTCAAGGAAGTGGCTTTTAAAATGTGTCTGTCAGCTTAGCATCAGTCACTATTTGCTACCCAAAATAATCTGACACTAAATAAGCTGACATGGAATAGCTCCATTCACATAATATCCGCATAATTCTCCATATGATACGTAGACATAATAAGTCTCCTATGATTTTGGATATGACCTTAGATGTCACAATGGTATAAAACAACAGCAAACACTCTATGATTTTGTCTGAGTTACGGGGAAGCTGGCTGTGACTCCTCGTTATGTGCCGTGACCAGATGGGGTGACCGAAGGAGGTGAGGTGTCCATCTCCCATTTTAGTCGCTCGTGGGATTAAAACCTTGGTTGAGTCAAACCATTAAATTACAAATTTATACTTGTCATTTCCTAGTCAGGCGCTCGGCATTATAGCAAGGACTGGTTGGTTCAGTGTCAGGATAATGTCACTGAGTGGGATATCAGGTCATGGTGCTGGTGGCTAAAGGGCGCATTCCTTATGCGTGGTATGCGGTATGCGAATGCGGCAAAAAATCAAAAAGCATCTAAGTCAATGGGGGTGATTCCTTACACGCGGTATGCGGCATGCGGCATGCGAATACTGAATCGGTCCATGTAGCGATCGGTGCGGCATGCGAATGCGAATGCCCATAGACAACAGTGTTAGAGAAACCTGACACTATGTGTGTGTGTGGGTGTGGGTGTTGGTGAAAGGACCCAAACCGTTCATATACCGCATGCCACATACCGCGTGTAAGGAATCCTAGCTTTAGTCTCCCAGTGGGGCATCACTATAAAAGTTGCCATGAGTGTACAATGTCACGAGTCGGTACCCGTGGTGTTCTCTGTAGGGGAGTGGTTAGAGTGTCTGACTTTTTTCTAGGTCGGACTCATAATCTGAAGGTGGGTGGTTCAATTCCCTGCGTTCCCACCTCTGCCAATTTGGATTTCCACTGCTGCGCATAACTTACAGTGTCATCAAAGGCCATGTCTATGTGGTGTGGGAGGTTAAAGATCCCTTGAATCGGTAAAAGTGTAGGCTCTGGCTTTCTATTGACAAACTGTTTATTGGTTAAAACAAGTATGTTCAGACTTATCCATGATAGGCAGTATATGCCTTCAAGAAAAAATATGACCTTAGATATCGCCAGGACATAAACCTTCAGTTAGAAACGGCTAGCATTAAGAATGTGCTAACCCTGCCCTAATAATATATATAATAAGTCTCCTATGACTTTGGATATGACCTTAAATGATGCCCTACGCAAAAACTCCAACAAACCAAACCAACCAACAGCTATGTCCTAAATGGGGTGATGGTCCTTTGCACACTACTCAAACTCGGCAGCTGATTGGTCGGCGCACTGGGCATGGAACGATGCGTGCGCGCATGCGCGGACTGGATGCGCCGGCGTCGCAGGGCCCCGGTGTCGGGGCGGGTCCGGCTGGGGGCGGCGCTCTTGGGCCGGAAGGTCTCGGTTGTGGCCCAGGAGCAGGTGGCGCCGGCCCGGAGCAGGTGGCGCCGGAGCCCGGCCGTCCAGGTGCCGGGGCGGGTCACGTAGCGCCGGTACAGCTCCCGTCGGACGGCCGCCACATCGGCACACACGGCCGACACCGGTAGAAGCGCCGCCGCCGAAGCCGGGGCTGGGGCCGGACCCGACCCCCGCCCGGTACTCTCCCTCGGGCCAAACCCCGGCGCCTCCCCGCCCCTGGGGGTGGGCGTCAGGCGGCCTGACGTCGAGCCTGGCGCGGCATAGTCACCGCGCAGGAAGTGGACCCCAGAGGACTTCCGCCCCACGGTGGAAGCGGAAGTGGAAACGGGGGCGGAAGCGCGACTGTCGTCGTCAGCAAAGGAGAGGAGGCTGAGGCGATCGGTCCAGTCGGCGTCGGGGTCGGCGTCGGCGTCCGGCCAGGCCGCCGGATCCCCCCCGCGGTCGCCTACGAGGGAGCCCGGCGGGCGGAAGGACGCGACAGACTCGGCGTCGTCATCGTCGTCAAACAGCGTCACCTCCACCAACGGGGCGTAGTTGATGTCCGTCAGGACCTGTTTGAACGCGCTGCTCGACCGGAAGTTCCGGTGTGGCCTGTTGACGGCGATCAGGGTATCATCAGCTATCTCCTTGATGGTGTCCTGGAAGCAGGACCAGCCGGGGGGGTTTCGGGGGGCCGGTGCCGGGTGCGGGGCCCCGCGCCCCGCCGCCACGTCCTCGGACCACGCCGCACTGCCCCCCCGCGGCGGCACGCCCCCCGTCCGGGACCGGGGCGAGGGGCTCGCCGTGACCGGGGCTGTGGCTGTGGATCCCCTGGACCTGGCGCCCCGGGGCGTGCCGGTCCGAGAAGGGGGGAGAAGGAGGGTGTTGGCGGCGTACACTTGCTGGATGACGGCGGACATGGGCCATGCCGCCCCGGGCTTCCTCCTCCTCTCCGCCGTGGCCGCCCGGGGTGACGGTGACCTCGGGGTCCAGGCGCCGTGTCTGACGCCGCCGTCCATACCGGCAGGTGGCGCCAGTGTCAGCTGCGTGGTACTGGGGAGAGGGAAGGTGTGTAGGACTATTGGGAGCAATGGTTCCTGTAGCGCCATTGTTGTGTGATGATTTGTGCAGCGCCTGCCGCTCCCCGCCACACACATACACACACTCACCCACACACACACTCACTCACATCCAGACTCACACTGCGGCTGCGTCCTGACCTCTTTATTCACATCACTCTCAGTCTCACTCTCCTCAGCGGTGGCTGAATCGGGAGACGGCAGGCTTCCCGTGCGGAAGGTCAGGAGTTTGAAACCTAACCAAGTCAAACCAATGACTTTGCAAAATTGATACTTGTTATGACGTAGCCTGGAACCAAGTAAAACCAGTAACTTACTAAATTTATACTTGTCGATACTCGTCAGGCGCTCAGCATTAATAGGATCGGACAAGGACTGGTTAGCTCAGTGTCAGGATAATGTGACTGTGTGTTGGGTATTGGGTTATCGTACTGGTGACCTGGTCTCCCAGTTGGGCAGCACTATAAAGTCACCAACAAACAAACTCACTCTCCACTCAGAATCTTGGTCAAAATCACACAGGTAGCAGAGTGCTCACGACACCAAGAGCAGAAGGCGACGAGTGGAGCGACATAGTTTGGACTTGACTGGGCCTGATTCCTCTCGGTACGGTTGTGGTCCTGCTAAGTCCTCCAGGTACATAACTGTTATGTGTGTGTCTAAACATGCGCAGAAGCAACATCACCGGCATGCCATGAGTGCTGTGCCGCACGCTTAACTAAAATTACCTTTCACCAGACTCTGATCTCCAAGCGCCGTGGCCTAATCGGGTAGAGCGCGGGACTCGCGTGCGGGAGGTCGGGAGTTCGGTTCCCGGTCGAGTCAAACCAATGACTTATCAAATTGATACTTGTCATTACCTAGCCTGGTGCTCGGCATTAAAGCTGCATAGTCTGATGAAATATCAAATTTTCAAAACCAAACCAATTATCTAGATTTGATTTGACATATCTAACTTAGATACTGATGCACTTATTAAGCATTTGTTTCTGCATAGAAGGCAATACTGAGTCAATTTAACAGAACCTGTTACTGCAGAAGTCTATGGTATCAGAGTTTTGGCAAGCTTGCCAAAACTAATTTTCCATGTTTGCGCTGAAAATATCTCAAAAGTTTACCATTTAAAATAAAAGTAACTTTGAACTAATGTAAAGTAGATACTAGTGATCAATCTAATATATTTATCTCAGAAAAAATACAGAAATCCAAAACCATCGGTCTATGCAACTTTAATAGGATAGAACAAGGTCTGCTTAGCTCAGTATTAGGATAATGTGACTGAGCAGGATATTGGGTCACGGGGCTGGTGGCCTGATTTCCCGGTGGGGCAGCACTATTAAGTCACTGTGAGCGTACACTGTCACAAGCTGTCCTGATATGACCTCAAATGTTGCCAGGACGTAAAACTCCAGCAACCAACCAATCAACCAAGCGCAAGAAAGCCACGGTAGTTTGAGTTCTTCAGGGACATGAACAAAGGGCATGTATACAGGGACACAAGTGTAAAGGGCACAAGCGCACAGGTGCAGAGTTCCTCCTGCAGATCAGGACGTAGCTCAGGCGGTAGAGTGTCCATCTGTGAAGCTGTTGATCATCAGGTCAATCCTTCTCAGTGGATCCATTTGCAGTTTGGGCTATTTTCCGTTCCAACCAGTGGTCCACAACTGGTTCATCAAGGACTGTGGTATGTGATATTCTGATTGTGGGAAAGTGCATGTAAAAGTCCCTTGCTGCTTAGCGGAAAGAGTAGCCTATGTGGCGGCAGTGGGTATCCTAAAGAAAATCTGTCAGAATGCCCATATGTTTGAAGTCCAATAGCCGCTGATATGAAAATCAATGTGCTCTAGAGGCGTCGTTAAATAAAACAAACTTTACTTTACGTGTGCATATATGCACAGGTGCAAGGTACACATGTGCACAGGTGTAAGGTGTACAGGCACACAGGTACACAGTTACACAAGTTCACAAGTGTGCAGGTGTACAGATACACAGGTGTGAGGTGTCCAGGTGTATAAGGTGTACAGGCACACAGGCGCACATGTATACAGTTAGACATGTGTAAGGTGTACGCATACACAGGTGTTAGGTGTACAGGTGCACAGGTACACAGGTGCACAAGTACACAGGTGTACAGATACACAGGTGTTAGGTGTCCAGGTATAAGGTGTACAGACACACAGGTCTACAGTTACACAGGTGTAAGGTGTACGCATACACAGGTGTTAGGTGTGCAGGTGCACAGATACACAGGTGCACAAGTGTGCAGGTGCACAGATACACAGGTGTAAGGTGTACAGGTGGGTATGTGCACAGTTCCTCCTGCAGGTTGAGATAACGAGGCCTCTCCTATCGGCCTTAACTGTTCCGCGTCTCGACAACTGCGGAATGTAATCATGTACACAACTGATGACTGCACTCAACTGCAACGCGCCGTGTCGTCATTCAACCAGGAGCGTGACTAACTACCTACCTGTACTCACCAGACGGTTGGCAGTGGTCACTCACCCCCTACTGGGACTTGGGTGGAGGGTAGATGAGGGGGAGGAGGAGGTGGGGGTGGCGGGGGGTGGCAATCATAACACCGCCTCACCACAACGTTGGACCGTCGTCACGCACCGCTGGGCACCAGGACCTTATCGCGCTGTGTGCACGGTGCTGAAGGGAGTGGTGGGGGGAGGTGGTGGGGGTGATTGTTGGGAGGTGGTGCTAGGGGTGGGTGTGTTTTGGTTGGGGGGATGGGGTGGTGGTGGGACGGCAGTGGGTGGATTGGTGGGTGGGGGTGGAGGTGTGGTGGTGGGTGGATTGGTGGGTGGGGTGGGTGGAATGGTGGGGGTGAGGTGGTGGGGGTGAGGTGGTGGGAGTGAGGTGGGTGTGAGGGTGGGAGTCTGGTGGGTGAGAGGGATGAGGTGGACTGATATTAGTGAGGTGGGTGAGGTAGAGTGAGGTTTGTTAGGTGGGTAAGGTGTGAGGTGGGTGAGGTGTGGGGGTGAGGGGTTGACTAGGAGAGGTATGTATGAGGGTATGGTGGTGAGGATGAGGTGGTGGGGATGATTGTGAGGGTGAGGTGGTAGGCGTGAGGTGGTGGGGGTGAGGTGGTGTGATTGAGGTGGGTGAGAGGGTGGGAGTGAGGTGAGTGAGAGGGATGAAGTGGACTGATGTTAGTGAGGTGGGTGAGGTGGGTGAGGTGGGTGAGGTAGAGTAAGGTTCGTTAGGTGGGTAAGGGGTTAGGTGGGTGAGAGGTGTGAGGGTGAGGGGTTGACTAGGAGAGGTATGTATGAAGGTATGGTGGTGAGGGTAAGGTGTTGCGGGTGAGGTGGGTGAGGTGGTGGGGGTGAGGTGGTGGGCGTGAGATGGTGGGAGTGAGGTGGGTGAGAGGTGTGCGGGTGAGGGGTTGATTAGGAGAGGTATGTATGAGGGTATGGTGGTGAGGGTAAGGTGGTGTGGGTGAGGTGGGTGAGGTGGTGGGGGTGAGGTGGTGGGCGTGAGGTGCTGGGAGTGAGGTGGGTGAGAGGTGGGCGGGTGAGGGGTTGACTAGGAGAGGTATGTATGAGGGTATGGTGGTGAGGGTAAGGTGGTGGGGGTGAGGTGGGTGAGGTGGTGGGAGTGAGGTGGTGGGGTGAGGTGGTGGGCGTGAGGTGGTGGGAGTGAGGTGGGTGAGAGGTGTGCGGGTGAGGGGTTGACTAGGAGAGGTATGTAAGGTATGTATTCTCATGAATACATAAAACAATTTCGAAAATAAAATCTAATGATTTTGGATTTTCGATAAAAAAATGAACAAAAATCTATGAATATTATCATCATTGCCATGAAATATCAAAGATAGAGGTTGTCTGAATTAATTAAAACGATGCATAAAATACACTATTGCCATCATTGTCAGCAAATGTTATTCAGGTTGAAGTATCATGAACAGTAAATGACTTGGATATTTATTCATTTGTAAAATGTGTATGAATGTTCAGGGTGTATGTGTTCATATATTATTCATGTGAAAGTCATTGACAAATAGGATGTAAATGTTGCATGTGTTTATAGTTATTCATTGAAATTCATTGACAAATGATAGATTAAATATTGCATGATTTATAAAAATTCATTTAAAAACTAAATAATATGATGTAAAATGTTATCATAATGGATTAAATGTCATAGTCAGAGGTTGATAAATGGTTCATTTATAGTGCATGGTTGTGATGGAATGTTATCATATATTGTGGAAATATGTTGATTGAAAGTCATGAACTGCATTAACATTGATTGTTATGACATATATTTCAGATGTAAGTAGCCTAGGCAGAGGTTGTCTACACAAAAGGTTCTTTTGAAAATCATGTACATATGAGGGTTTAATGTTGCATACAAAAATTCATTGAGTTTCATGACATAATTGATGAACATTATCATGTATTACACTGTTAATTTGTTCCATTGACATTGACATATGATTGAACATTGCATATATTATTAACTATTAACTATCTAAAACTATCATTGACATTAATTTGTTATAGGGACCTATTGATGATCGTTTGATACTAGTTATATCATTAACATTATTCATGTTGTGGAAACATATTAATGAGATGTTATACTGAAGAGTTATTTCATTGACATTATTAATGTTGAGGAGACATATTAATGATCTTTGTACTGGAGATGTATATTATTGACATTACTCATGTTATAGGGACATATTAATGATCATGATTTACAAAATAACAAAAATATATTCATTTACAAAATGATATAATATAATCTATGAGGTTATAGATTTAAATTTAAAATTAAAATTACTCAAAATTTATTGAATATAAAACATAAAATTGATATGTTGTATCAGTGATTTCTATGAACTTTGGAATCACAGCTGGAACAATTGACATCAGTACGAACATTCGACTATGCTCAGTGTGCGAGGAACTGTAGCATTTACTGATGGTCACTATATTCTCAATATGTGACTGAGTCAATGATTTCGCGTCCACAGTACGAGGAAATGCTAGGTTCACGAGGAGAACTAAAGCATATGCTGACCAGTGTTTTCATTAGTCGTTGAGAAGATTGCAACAATAACATTGACATTCGATGAACTTCGTACGCAGCACTATCAAGCGTAGCAGTTCTGGAGAACTGTGCTACAAGCTGATCGTCAACAGAGTTCGGCGGGAACTTTGACGTATGTGACTGAGTCGAGGATTTCGCTACAGCAATGTGATGGACAATGCTATAGTTCAGTTAGAACTAACGCATATGCTGTAGTGACTGGATCGTGTTGGTGATATTAAGCAACGCAGACGGACGAGTTCACATAGAACTACACAGAAACAATTATATTCAATATAAAATTGCCGTTTCGTGGAGAAAACGTCTTAACATCGATCATCGATGTCAACAAATACAGAACATTCGAATACTACTATTCTATACGTTAAACTTGAGCAAAAGCATGTAGATCTATTATTATTTAATAATATAGATAAGTATTATGGTTTTGAAGTTCAAAAAGAACCACTGTCATTGCTTTGTTTACATTATGCTGCTAAGTTACGCTATCGTATATGTTGAATTTCTGTTGATGTGATTATATTTGTTAAAACTGATAATTGATGCTTTGTCTTTGTACAGGAGTTACAAAAACACATATTGATTCATCTTTTGCCATTATTGCGAGATAAAACGACTTAAAATTGGTGAAATCGAAGATTTTGGTCTAGATTTGCAAGAAAATAGTTCCTAAAACTAGGTCATCGATTCAAACCGCTTAGGCCTTGTTTTCTCATTGGATTGAGTTCCGTAGTGTTATTCCTATGGAGACCTGTCGATCAACCACGCGTCTACCATCGACGTCCCAGGTTTTCTACGAGTTTAGCATTCGGTAAAACAAAAAGCCTGGTAAAAAAGCAGCGATGTTGGAATATTTGACAGCAGATACCAAATCCGATTGAGCACTAATGTAAGATCGATGCTAAGTGACTGGACTGTGCCTTAGAATCGTTGCAGAACGACCTCTAAACCGTCACAAAACTAAAAAATGCTCGGAATAAGCTAAAAATGATGGCAAATGAATCGTATGCTCCTTAGGACATCATATATGTTATCAGCGGGGTAAAATAAGACTTAAAACATAGTTAATATTTAAATTATAAAAATAAAATATAGAATTATTTTATTAAATACCATAAAAAAAAAGGAAAATGAAAATTTTCGGAATTTTTTTTCTTTTTGCTCTCGAAGTCAGATGTACCTTATCTATTAGCGCGACTATTTCAGACTCAATTTATTGTTTAGGTTGATAAAGGATATAGAAGATATTAAAGAGGATATAAAGGTGACAACGTAGTACTGTGCACTTCTTGCTATATGCTGGGCAGATGGTAAGAAGTGGAGGGGCGGAGTACGTTGTAAAATTGTCCGATATAATACATGTGAACCGAGGTGAAGTTACTATAATAAATTACAAACTGTCTATATAATGATAAATGTTAAATTATAAAAACCCAAAGGCATATGAGGGATGTGTGAACTTGGTAAACTATTATTCATTAGGTATAGAACTTGTATATTGAATAGTCTTTGAGAGGGAGTGTCACTTCCGAGTTTGACTAAGAACAGTCTTTGGAAGAGTCACCTCACATGCCCCCTCCCCCCCCACATGGTATTGTTATGATCATTGACCACTGCATTGTACTCTGATTGGAGGAGTGAGTCATGTGACCACTGCATTGTACTCTGATTGATGAATAGGATCATGTGACAACGGCCATCTTGAATCTTGAGAACCTATATAAGCAATAAACCAGAGAGTCTCACTCTCTTACTTTTCCTTCTTACCCTGTTTTCCTTTATTACCTGTAGTGTTTTCACTTGACCTGTTCACACCACCCACACCACCAGCCGGCACGTTTACATGAGGGTATGGTGGTGAGGGAGATGTGGGTGAGGTGGGTGAGGGGTGACTGGTGTGGGGAGTGAGGTACGTGAGAGGTGTGAAGTAGAATGATGTTAATAAGGTGGGTGAGGGTGGTGAGGTGGGTGAGGAGTGTGGGTGGGTGAGGGTGATGAGGTGCGTGAGGGTGGTGAGGTGGGTAGGGGGTGTGGGTGGGTGAGGTGGGTGAGGGTTGTGAGGAGCGTGAGTGGTGAGGGTGGTGAGGAGGTAGGGGTGAGGTGGGTGATGTGGAGTGAGGGTGGTCAGGAGGGTCAGGGGTGTGGGTGGGTGAGGGCGGTGAGGTGGGTGAGGTGCATTATAAGTGTGGGTGATGATGTGGGTGAAGTGGGTGAGGGGTGAGGGTGGTGAGGAGATAGGTGATGTGGGTGATGTGGAGTGAGGGTTGTGAGGTGGGTGAGGGTGGTGAGGAGATAGGTGATGTGGAGTGAGGGTTGTGAGGTGGGTGAGGGTGGTGAGGTGGGCGAGGTGAAGTGAGGGTTGTGAGGTGGGTGAGGTTGGTGACGTGGGTGAGAGTGATGAGGTGGGTGAGGGGTGTGAGGGAGTGTGAATAAGGTGGTTAAGCCGGGTGAGATCGGTCAGGTGGGGTGAGCGAATGAGCTGAGGAGGTGAACTCGCATCATCATCATCATGCTGTCGGTCGCGATGCGACAAAGACTGCTTTCATTACTTGACTGCTGCTCTCCATTTAGCTCTCTGCTGTGAGAGTTGCATCCATGAGTCGGTCTTAATGTCGGGTACTTTACATTAACTAAAATACTAGTTTCTGGATTTATATGTAGCCTTATTTAGTCCTGCAGCGGAAAGATGCAGGGTCAGTTCACCGACTATACAGCAGCTGAATGATATGCTGGCACCACCTTTGATGAGGGAAGTTAACAACCACAGACCTACACTTTGTAAAACAGATTAGGCACGGGGGCCGAATCGATAGAGCGCGGGCCTCCGCATGTGGGAGATCAGGAGTTTGATTGCCGGTTGAGTCAAACCATTAACTTATCAAATTTACACTTGTCGCGGCTTCCTAGCTTGGCGCTCGACATTAATAGGATTGGGCAAGGACTGGTTAGTTCAGTGTCGGGATAATGTGAGTGATTGCGATATCAGTTCATGGTGCCGGCGGCCTGATTTCCCAGTGGGGCAGCTCTGTAAAGTTGCCATGAGTGTGCACTGTCATGAGTTGGTACTCATCCTGATAAGACCTTAGATGTTACCAGGAGGTAAAACTCCAACACTCAACCAACCATTATAAAACAGCCTCAGTCTCAGCAGGGAGGAGGTAGCCGCGTTTGAGTTACCCTTTCACAGATCGATTGCATTCCGCAGGGGTTGTACCTTTATAGGTCAAGGCTTCCAATGTAGTTGGTCACGGAGGTTGGTTAGTTGTTGGAGTTTTACGTCCTGGCAACATCTAAGGTCATACCAGGACGGGTTGCCCGCCCAGAAGCCATTCCCGGTGCGTGATGCATGGCCAGGAGTTCGCTGCGTTTAAAGCTTGGCTAACACTCTTTGTCTTCATGTGTCACCACTGATCAACCCATTTGCAGTTTGGGTTATTTTCCGTTCCAACCAGTGGTCCACAACTGGTTCATCAAAGGCTGTGGTATATGCTTCCGGTCTGTGGGAAAGTCCATATAAAAGAACCCTTGCTGCTTATCAGGAAGAGTAGCCTATGTGGGGCAGCTGGTTTTCTAAAAAAAAGAAATTGTCAGAATGACCATTTTTTACGTCCAATAGCCGATGATATGATTTACAAGAAATCAATGTAGCAAGAAATCAATGTACTCTAGAGGTGTCGTTAAATAAAACAAGATTTTTTTGTGTGTCACTGATCATATGGGCAGAGGGATTAATGCTGTCTTATCTTGTTTTTATCCTTTTTGTTGTTGTTGGTACATTAGTTGATTAAGCAGGGCAAATTTCATTCGTGGACAATCGGTATTTCTCCTTCCACTGCTCCTTGCCCTATCCTAGTAATGCAGAGTGCCAGGATAAGTAGCAATAAGTATAAACTGCTAAGTCATTGCTTTGACTCGTCCAGGGTTCGAACCTGGAAGTTTGAATCCCATGACCGAAACCCATGGTGAAGGCCTCCCAAGTGGAAGGTTGTGAGTTCAATTCCCAGTCAGGTCAAACCAATGACTTATACAATTTATATTTGGCACTTACTAGCCAGGTGCTCGGCATTATTAGGATAGGGCAAGGACTGGTTAGCTCGGTGTCAGGATAATGTGACGGAATGGGATATCAGGTCAGGGTGCTGGTGCCCTGGTCTCCCAGTGGGGCAGCACTATAAAGTCGCCATGAGTGTGCACTGTCACAAGTCGGTATCCGTCCCTATATGACCTTAGATGCTGCTAGGACGTAAAAGTCTAGCAACGAACCAACCATTTACAATGAAAATACACCACTTCAGTACCATGTGCTCACTGACCTATATATATGAGACTGTCTCAAAAGGTACTAAGCAATATGGGACAAAACTTTGTCCATAGTAACGATCAACACGTTATCTACTTATGCATTTGCTCAGGATAAATTGATTTGTTTTTTACATGGTGTTTCATAATCCCAAAAGAATACACATTGATCTGAAGCAAATATCCTTGTGTTTTCAGTGTAACCGTTTCTGTGCTGTTTTGTGTCAATCGTTACTATGGACAAAAAAACGAAGAACTAGCACCTTTTGAGACAGGCTCATATACAAGTCGTGGTGGGTGGTAATATTAATACAAGTAATAGTAATACAACATAGTCTCGTCAACACGAGGTCAAAGTTCAGGGAATACACAAACTGCATTATTTATCTGAAGTACAACTGAAACAGTGTATGCTCATGCCACTCTCTTCATACAACTTGTTTTGTTGTTATTTTGTACTCATGATTAATTCATTAACCTATTTAAGCAAATATGTGTAACTAAATAAAATAATGTTCTGACAAACCGTTTATAGTACGAAAAGAGAAATCGGGGCATATGGTGCATATGGTTCTGCCCCCCCCCCCCCCCCCCCGTCTTCAGTTTGCTTGGTTGGTTGTTGGAGTTTTACATCCTGGCAACATATAAGGTCATAACAGGATGGGAACCGACTTATGACAGTGTGCGCTCAGAGTGACTTCATAGTGCTGCCCCACTGGGAAATCAGGCCACCAGCACCATGACTCGATATCCCACTCAGTCACATTATCCTGACACTGAGCTAACCAGTCCTTGCCCTATCCTATTAATGCCGAGCGCCAAGCTAGGAAAGGATGTGTATCAATTGTGTAAGTCATTGGTTTGACTCAACCAGGAATTTAACTTCCGATCTCCCGCACGGGAGGCCTGCGCTTTACCGATTCGGCCCCTGCATCTAGTTTCTCCAGTTTGGTCAGTGTTACTGTTACTGTGTTAGTGTGATACTACTGGCGGGTGGGAGGGCAGGGTGGTTTTCGTCCCTAGTCCCATTCTGGGGCACTCATGATGGGAACCTGCACATTTGTTCATCTAATCGATACACCGGAAGGGATGAACGAATGAGTGGAGCGTCCGTTCTCCGCTTTGGTAGATCGTGGGATTCATTAGGAAGCGAACCCTGGTCGAGTCAAACAAATGACATAAAAATGTATATTTGTCCCCTCCTAGTCAAGCGCTCTACATTGTTAGGATAGGGCTAGGACTGGTGGGTTCAGTGTCAGGATAATGTGACTGAGTGGGATATCGGGTCATGATGTCAGCAGCCTGGTCTCCCAGTGGGGCAGCACTACAAAGTCGTCATCAGTGCGCACTGTCACGAGTCAGTGTCCATCCTGATATGACCTCAGATGTTGCTAGGATGTAAAACTCCAACAACCAACCATCCATTTAATCCTAATCCACAAACACGAGCAGCAGAAGAGTGTTCGATCTTGCTTGTCCGATGTAGGGAAGACCTTTCTCTCAGCTCCCAACAGTGTTACGTAATGGTGAGTAGGCTAGCTGCCAGAAAAGGGCCATGTATCTAAAGGCCCTGTCACACTACGACGTAACGACGTCAGTGTAGGGAGAATGTGAAAAACGTCGAACTTCACGGCGTAGTATGCAAATTTGGGCACAAGTTGAATGTGGATGCAGTGTAGTTGACGAGAGCATAACGTCGGTAAAGCGTAGTGATAGCGTCATTCAACGAGAGAGGACAACGTCATTACGCTCACGGAACGTTATGTACGTTATTCCATCGCCAGAACTACGTTACGTGACGTTACATACATCATGACATGGTGGCGAAACGCTGAACGTATGTTGAACATACGTTGGACATACGTTCGGCGTACGTTCTCCTGACATTCCCATTACGCCACGTGGATGTTTCCACTGGCTTTAATGTGGGTCAACGTAGTGGAACGTAGTGAGCAGCGTTTGACTAACGTCTGTTTAACGTCATTGACATTCGCCAAACGTGTACAGAACGTACGGCGAACGTAAACCCTTACGTTCCAGTTACGTCGAAAGTTTTGAACATGTTCCAAACCTTGACATGTGCTGATGTAACACGACATAATGTGACGTAGCTCGACATCAGTCTAATGTCATTCTGACGTCATCATAACATAACCCAACATACGTCAACGTAATGATGAAATGTGAGCATGTCAGGCTTACGTTGGCTCGTTACGTCGTAGTGTCACAGGGGTATAATATGAAACGCAGGCCTTGGAATGGAGCCAACCACAGAAGTGTGCGAGATTCCACGTTGGAGTCATTTATTTTCTCTCAAGCCCGATTAACAGGATTCACGCAAAACGCCCAGCCTGGGTGGGACACAGAGCTTCCAAGTCGGTAGGAAGGTGAGTATGGAGATCTCCCTAATACACAAATTGTAAATAGGCAGAAATAGCATGTCGAAAAGGGGAGGGTGTGGGAGGGGGGAGCTCAACCCCTCATACAGGGAAGACTTGCGGGCTCCCCAACGAATGTTCGATAAAGTGATACAAAATGGTGCATTTTGGTGCATTTCAATCAAACAAAATATGCGAACAAATTTAAAAACCAAGCTAAAATGATTATTTGGCAGATTACAAATTAAAAGCGGGGAATTAGGAGATTGGAATTAGTTTGCTATATTTTAGGGAGATCTTCTACCAAAAGTGGGAGACTTGGCACCTCTGGAGATGGCGGTTGACTAAACCGACACAAAGGGAAAGCGGCTGGGTAATTGTGTTCAGCCAATCAGAAGCCACGTGACTCATGTTCAACATGCACGCAATTGACCAATCTCACACTCGCGCCATCTTGATTTGAAAATGAGGTTAGTTGCCCAACTGATCCTCGCAAAACTGTAACAATGCCATGGTTTACTGTCGTATGCCTCAGTGCAAAAGTTGGAAAAAGTAGTGAACGCATTATTCCGATATGTTTTTGTGTATTTCTGAACAAGGGTACAGACAGAAAAAGAATTCCAAAATGGATGGCGAAAATTAGAGCGATTGCTGATCATTTAGGAGTGTGTGGGAAAGGTTTGCCAGTAATTACAGCTGCACTGGTGAGTGTCTCTGCACCTCCAGTGGTTTCAGTGGGCATTTAATGTAATTGCAGATCTCTCAGCACTGAGCATGCTTGCATTCAAAAGTGGTGCTACTTCCACTCGATGGTGGTGCCTGAGAAGTGTGAGATCGGTCAATAGTTCAATGGAATATGGCCTATTAAGCGAATATGCAGATACAGTGAATTGTAACGACAAATTGTTTCATGATTGTTACCATGGGCCATATAGACCCAAATAGTAATGATAAAATATTTACAATTTAAACCATAGAATTTGTCTATCAATGAACATACGCTTACACTTACTTACACTTATCCTCTTCTGCTTAAGAAATTAGGCATCAATGCCTGTTAGCAGGTTTGGCCTGTCTAAGTGGGACCTTGTGAAATTATAGTTTTCATGCAGCGAGTGCTGACTGTAGCGGTAATTTACCCAGTCCTTATCGAGGTGTCCTTTGAAAGATTTTAAGCTTTGGGCATTCACTACATCAGCTGGTAGTCTGTTCCAAGTGTTCCCGGATCTTTCAGTGAGGAAGTTTTGACAAACTCGCTTGTTAGTCCTGGGTTTGACGATCTTCTTATTATGCCCTCTGGTTATCAGACCGTGTGTCCTGATGTCCTCATCTCATCATATCCTTTTCTAACATGTTTTTGTTTCCTTAATGAGCAGTCTCTAGGTTATCTGTATATCAATTCCAGGGCTCATGATGTATGATGTTGCAACACGTATTATTTGTTTTTACGGGGCAGTGGAAAGACAACCATTAATGGTTTCACTGTTCCTACAATTTCTATTGTCAACAGGTTGGTCTATGTTTGTATACTATGTATGGATATTGTAAATAAAAATATGTCTAAAATGTCTTTAAATCGTCTTAGAATGTCCAAATGTTTCAATGTCTAAAATGCATCAAATGTCTATAATCTCTCAAATCTCTCAATCGCTCAAATCTCTCAAATCTCTCAAGTCTGTAAATGTCAATTACCCATTGTGTAAAGTCTCACGTGTTCCTGTGACCTGCTTCAACCAACACCACAAGGTACCACGTGACATGTATTATATTAAAGACTGCCCGCGGATTATGGTTGGGAATTATCGGCTTTGCTACGCTGGGATTAACTGCGGGGTAATCCCCAGATAAGGCGGTGTGGAACCTGCTTCAAATCCCCAGTAACCCCCAGCTCAGTGGCCCACTCACTGGGCGCGGTTGCCTAATCAGTAGAGCGCAGACCTCGCGTGCTAAAGGTCGGGAGTTCCATTCCCAGTCGAGTCAAACCAATGACTTTAAAATTGATACTTATCACTTCATAGCCTGGTGCTTGGCATTTAATGTGATAGGGAAAGGACTGGTTGGCTCAGTGTCAGGATAATGTGACTGAGTGGGTGCAGTTCAGGTGCAAAACCACGTAAATGCCAATACAAAAATGAAGATAAACATTGGAATCAAACCTATAAAAAGTTAATTTGTTTATATTCCTATTTTTGTGTTCATTGCTTCATACCCATAAGATCATATGAAAAGTGGAATTAGTGAGAATACAACATATGTTCATGAACAAATCTTGTACTTAAACAACATTTTTGGATTGGCGTTTATATGGTTTTGCACCTGAAGTTTTCATTCAGGTGCAAAACCACATAGACGCCAATTCTAAATTGGAGATAAACATTGGAATCAAACCTTCAAAAATGTTAATTTGTTTATATTTAGACTTTTTTGTTCATTGCTCCATAACCATTCGATAAAGATTCACCCGGTACTCACAGTACAAGGGTGAAGACCAGCCTTATATAAAGACGGTCGAAAAATCGGGCTAATGAACTGAGTCTTTAGGAGAGCCTAATTTCACAATCTAAGAAGCAACATTTATTCTTTGTATATGTCTTCATATTTACAATACAAAATGAGTTGAAAAATATAATAAAATATCTAGTTTGATAAGACTTAAAAGTGAAATTGACGGCATTCTAGCGCCGCCATCTTGTCTTTTTGCATTCTCACACATTTCACCAACTCTGTGCCTATATATGTAGCCATTTGATCCTGGCACCACAGTTTCTACTTCATGTTGCATACTAAAGCTATTTTCGCCCGTATTTACACTACGTTGTCGTTCACCCGTGTACTACAAGGGTGAATCTTTTATCTACATAACCATGTGATCATATGAAGAGTGGAATTAGTGAGAATTAAAATTTTCTTCAGGTAAAAATCTGTTATTTAAACTACATTTTTTATTGGCGTTTACATGGTTTTTCGGGTGCACTACTTGGTTTAAACATGTTAAATCATGAACAACAAGAATTACTTCTTTCTTTAAAAGTTGTACAGTGCATAGTCAAATGAAAACATTTTCGAAAGCAAAACACTTAGCTAGATTTCTTGAAGATTTATACTGCCTATCATGGATAAGTCTGAATAGACTTGTTTTCACCTTTAGACAGTTTGTCGATAGAAAGCCCGAGTCTACACTTTTACCGACCCAAGAGATTTGTAACCTCCCACACCACATAGACATGGTATGAGAGCAACCGGCCTTTAATGACGATGTAAGTTATACACAGCGATAGAAATCCAAATTGGCAGAGGTGGGGACATGGGAATCGAACCACCAACCTTCAGATTAGGAGTTCGACCTAGAAAAAAGTCAGACACTCTAACACCTCTGCCACAGAGAATACCACGAAACATATGTATCCAGCTTAGCTATTAATGCACTTACTACATATGTGTTGTTACATAGAAGGGTATTGTCTAGATTTAAACCTACACATCTTATACCCCTGTCACACTATGACGTAACGAGCAAACGTAAGCCTGACGTGATCACGTTTTGTCATTACGTTGATGTATGTTGGGTTACGTCATGATGACGTCAGAATGACGTTAGACTGACTTCGAGCTACATCATGTTACGTCGTGTTATGTCGGCACGCGTCAAAGTTTTGAACCTGTTCAAAACTTTCTATGTAACTTGAACGTAAGGGTTTACGTGCACCGTATGTTCTGTACACGTTTGGCGAACGTCAATGACATTAAACCGACGTTAGTCAAACACTGCTCACTACGTTCAACTACGTTCCACTACGTTGACCCACATTAAACCCGGTGGAAACGTCCATGCGGCGTAATGGGAACGTCAGGAGAGCATCAGGAGAACATATGTTCAACATACGTTCAACGTTTAGCCACCGTGTCATGACATATGTAATGTCACGTAACGTAGTTCTGGCGATCGAATAACGTTCATAACGTTCCATGAGCGTAATGACGTTGTCCTCTAACATTGAGTGACGGTATTACTATGCTTTACCGACGTTACGCTCTCGTCAACTACGCTGCATCCATGTTCAACTTGTGCCCAAATTTGCATACTACGCCAAGAAGTTCAACGTTCTTCATGTTCTCCCTACGCTGACGTCGTTACGTCATAGTGTGACAGGGCCTTTAGATATTCTTCCACTTATTAAGTGTAGTGTTTTATATTGCTACCTGAATGACATAATTTGTCAGTTTAATAGAAAATGTAGGCCTAGTGTTGAAGCCTACAGGATCAGAGTCTTGCCAACCACGCCAACATTAACTGTGCACGTTTGCATGTCAGATATTTCCGAAGTAAATATGCCTCAATCAGTCTGTCAATAGTTACTTCTGTTTGTTTAACGACCCCCCAGCACAAATTGACTTAGTGTTCCCTTCTACGCACGACAAATACATAACAAATGCATCCGTATCTAAGTTGAATAGGGCCTTTGTAGGTTAAAATGTCATTAAGTGCTCCCCTTTTGAAATGTTACTCTGTTATCGGACTATGCAACTTTAATTCCGAATAATAAACAGACAGTAAAATGTCGAACGCACAGTTATTGTGGTAAGATATTCGTGATTCGTGACTGAGCACACTAATTATTCCTGTAATAAGGAACAGAGTAGGCATCCTTTTATGTTTTATGTGTCCTGAATTTTTTTAGAAGGCCCTGTCACACTACGACGTATGGCGGCGGCGTGTGCATAACGTGTCGAAATAATTTGAAAATAAAAATACTCGACCTATGCCCAACCTATATGTAACCTATGATGCCGTGTGCCGACGTGTTGGTCAAAATTTGCATAGGTCGCCATACTCTAAGGCCATACGTCGTAGTGTGACAGACAGCCAACACTCTGGGCATACGCTCGCCATACGCTCGCAATATGCTAAGGGTACGCCAGCTAGAGGCATAAGCTAGGCGTACGCTATATATGCCAGAGATACGCGGAGGACACAGGTTCAACATACGGCTAACCTATGCCGACCTACCCCTAATGTATGCGTAACCTATGCAGGCTTACATCAAGCGTATGTCCAGCGTATGAAAAACATATATGAGTCACACGCTGGCATAGGTTTAAAATTTTGAACATGCGCAAACATTTGTTGGTGGCCCAACCTACGCCAACCTATGACGACCTATGAAAAGTGTATACAACTTATGCCCAACCTATGCGTAACCTATGATGGCCTATGCCAAAGTGTTGGTCGAAAAGCGCCTAAGTCAGCATACGCTAATAGCATATGTTGTAGTGTGACAGTCCCTTAAGTGAAGGAGAATGAGGCCATTCACACTGGCATTACAATATTATAATATTACAATATTATACCGTTACGGTCAGGGATGTTGTCCAAGTCTGGAAGAATAACTCAGAAAGCAGCCCATAAATACTTGTTTTTGTGGCGGGGGTACATTAGTTGATTAAGCAGGGGAAATTCAAATCGTGGACAATTCGTCTTCCTCATTCCACTGCTCCTTATCCTATCATAATAATGCCAAGCACTAGGTTAGGTAGAAACAAGTATAACTCTTTTTATGTCATTGGTTTGACTCCAACACTGAACTAGTGTTCAAACCCCATGACCTACAAAATGTGAGCCGGAAGCTCAACTCATTCGGCCAATCTCGTCTGGTTACGCCTTAAAACAATTTGAATAGGTATTGTATTTGTTGATTTTCAACAGACCAAGCGACATATTTAGACGACAGAATTATTCAAGGCCCAGTCAGACCTTACCGGACTGAGTACCGGACACCACCAGGCAAAGAATTGTCTAGTCCAGTGGTGTTCGGTGTCAAACTGTTGCAATGGCCGCCGGATGAAACGAATGCTAAACAGACACTAAACGGATGCTAAAATGGACGCTAAATGGACAAGAAACGTACATTAACGAATAGTCAACGGACGAGAACCAGACGAGAACCGGACGGCAACCGAATGTCAAACGGACGAACCGGACACGAACCGGACACCAACTGGACACCTACCGGACACCTACCAAACTGTTCATGGACACACCAAAAACCGACACCGAATTCCCACAGCACCATCAACGTACTCTTCAGGATACAAAACGGACACCTAATGGATGAGTAACGGACATGAAATGGACGAAACGGACTTAAAACGGACAGCAACCATATACTTCAGTCCGGTGGTGTCCGGTACAAGTTTTGTGCATGTTCACAACTTGTACCGGACACTGCCGGACACCACCGGACAGATATCGGGCACGCCGGATGCCAACCGTATATAAACCGTCCGTTTTCTATACGGTTCCTCAATCCGGTGAGGTCTGACTGGGGCTTCATCAACTGCATTAGGCTAAGTGACAACGTGTGTAGTGCCTTTCCCTGAATCTGGGTACCAGCGGCCTGCATAGGTCTTTGTACTATGGTGGCGCCATCTGACGGAAACCACTTGGTTTAACGTTTGCGAATTTCATGAATCCATAGTGTTTCCACTAGGTGGCGGCACAGTAGTTGCCATTGACTAAACATCGACATCATCACACTTTCAGAACAAAAACACTTCGCGACCTTACCATGAACAGGTTCTAGCTGACAAAATGGTGCTTTCAAGATAATGAGGACTGAAGCTGTGTAACTGCAGATAGAACAATATTATTTTTAATATATCTCAGTGAAAAATACCAGTTATGTAACTAACTGCATGATAGCCTTTTCTAGATAGACCATGTTTACATCCATAACACCAATTGAATTGGGTCACTTTGTCAGATGGAAGCTTTTTATAGTAAGGTCACGACTTGATGATTATTTTAATCAGATACATTCATGCATAGGAATTGCACATAACTAGACTTGATCCTAGATGGCCAACTTAGATTCTGGTGCACTGATTAAATATGTGGTGGGCGCATAGGAGTAAGTAAAAAGAGCGAACCCTGTCACTGCTGGAGTCTATGGTGTTACAATTTTGCTGTAGTTGCTTAAATTAATTTGGCATATTTTTATTTTTTTTTGTTCAAGTGTTTTTATTCATCTGAATAACATGTTGTCAGTGCTAATGCTCTGGTCTTCTAGCCCTAATGGCAATTGCCACTACCCAATAAACACATCTACAACAATATATAGATAGACAATTACAGGGAAACAGGCAAAACATTGGTCCATGAATGACAGGTAAACTATGCTAGACTAGTAGGGTAAGTGTTAATAGGGGGAGGTAACTATGTTAGACTAGTATGGTAAGTGTTAGTAGGAGGAGGTAACTATGTTAGACGAGTATGGTAGGTGTTAATAGGGGGAGGTAACTATGTTAGACTAGTAGGGTAAGTGTTAATAGGGGGAGGTAACTATGTTAGACGAGTATGGTAGGTGTTAATAGGGGGAGGTAAACTATGTTAGACTAGTAGGGTAAGTGTTAATAGGGGGAGGTAATTATGTTAGACTAGTAGGGTAAGTGTTAATAGGGGGAGGTAACTATGTTAGACTACTAGGGTAAGTGTTAGTAGGGGGAGGTAACTATGTTAGACTAGTATGGTAGGCGTTAATAGGGGGAGGTAACTATGTTAGACGAGTAGGGTAAGTGTTAATAGGGGGAGGTAACTATGTTAGGCTAGTATGGTAAGTGTTAATAGGGGGAGGTAACTATGTTAGACGAGTATGGTAAGTGTTAGTAGGGGGAGGTAACTATGTTAGACTAGTAGAGTAAGTGCTAATAGGGGGAGGTAACTATGTTAGACGAGTATGGTAGGTGTTAATAGGGGGAGGTAACTATGTTAGACTAGTAGAGTAAGTGTTACTAGGGGGAGGTAACTATGTTAGACTAGTAGGGTAAGTATTAATCGGGGGAGGTAACTATGTTAGACGAGTATGGTAGGTGTTAATAGGGGGAGGTAACTATGTTAGACTAGTAGGGTAAGTGTTAGTAGGGGGAGGTAACTATGTTAGACTAGTATGGTAAGTGTTAGTAGGGGGAGGTAACTATGTTAGACTAGTAGAGTAAGTGTTAATAGGGGTAGGTAACTATGTTAGACGAGTATGGTAGGTGTTAATAGGGGGAGGTAACTATGTTAGACTAGTAGAGTAAGTGTTAATAGGGGGAGATAACTATGTTAGACTAGTAGGGTAAGTGTTACTAGGGGGAGGTAACTATGTTAGACTAGTAGAGTAAGTGTTAATAGGGGGAGGTAACTAGGTTAGACTAGTATGGTAAGTGTTAATGGGGGGAGGTAACTATGTTAGACTAGTATGGTAAGTGTTAGTAGGGGGAGGTAACTATGTTAGACTAGTAGGGTAAGTGTTAATAGGGGGAGGTAACTATGTTAGACTAGTATGGCAAGTGTTAATAGGGGGATGTAACTATGTTAAACTAGTATGGTAAGTGTTAATAGGGGAGGTAACTGTGTTAGACTAGTAGAGTAAGTGTTAATAGGGGGAGGTAACTATGTTAGACTAGTATGGTAAGTGTTAGTAGGGGGAGGTAACTATGTTAGACTAGTATGGTAAGTGTTAGTAGGGGGAGGTAACTATGTTAGACTAGTAGGGTAAGTGTTAATAGGGGGAGGTAACTATGTTAGACTAGTATGGTAAGTGTTAATAGGGGGAGGTAACTATGTTAGACTAGTAGGGTAAGTGTTAATAGGGGGGAGGTAACTATGTTAGACTAGTATGGTAAGCGTTAATAGGGGGATGTAACTATGTTAAACTAGTATGGTAAGTGTTAGTAGGGGGAGGTAACTATGTTAGACTAGTATGGTAAGTGTTAATAGGGGGAGGTAACTATGTTAGACTGGTATGGTAAGTGTTAATAGGAGGAGGTATCTATGTTAGACTAGTATGGTAAGTGTTACTAGGGGGAGGTAACTATGTTAGACTGGTATGGTAACTGTTAATAGGGGGAGGTAACTATGTTAGACTAGTATGGTAAGTGTTAATAGGGGGAGGTAACTATGTTAGCCTAGTATGGTAAATGTTAATAGGGGGAGGTAACTATGTTAGACTAGTAGGGTAAGTGTTAGTAGGGGGAGGTAACTATGTTAGACTAGTATGGTAAGTGTTAGTAAGGGGAGGTAACTATGTTGGACTAGTATGGTAAGTGTTAATAGGGGGAGGTAACTATGTTAGACTGGTATGGTAAGTGTTAATAGCGGGAGGTAACTATGTTAGACTAGTAGGGTAAGTGTTAGTAGGGGGAGGTAACTATGTTAGACTAGTATGGTAAGTGTTAGTAGTGGGAGGTAACTATGTTAGACCGGTATGGTAAGTGTTAATAGGGGGAGGTATCTATGTTAGACTAGTAGGTTAAGTGTTAATGTGGTGAGGTATCTATGTTAGACTAGTAGGGTAAGTGGTAATAGGGGAGGTAACAATGTTAGACTAGTAGGGTAAGTGTTAGTAGGGGGAGGTAACTATGTTAGACTAGTATGGTAAGTGTTAATAGGGGGAAGTAACTATGTTAGACTAGTATTGTAAGTGTTAGTAGGAGGAGGTAACTATGTTAGACTAGTAGGGTAAGTGTTAATAGGGGGAGGTAACTATGTTAGACTAGTAGGGTAAGTGTTAATAGGGGGAGGTAACTATGTTAGACTGGTATGGTAAGTGTTAATAGGGGGAGATAACTATGTTAGACTAGTAGGGTAAGTGTTAATAGGGGGAGGTAACTATGTTAGACTAGTATGGTAAGTGTTAATAGGAGGAGGTAACTATGTTAGACTAGTAGGGTAAGTGTCAACAGGGGGAGGTAACTATGTTAGACTAGTAGGGTAAGTGTTAATAGGGGGAGGTAACTATGTTAGACTAGTATGGTAAGTGTTAATATGGGAGGTAACTATGTTAGACTAGTATGGTAAGTGTTAATAGGGGGAGGTAACTATGTTAGACTAGTAGGGTAAGTGGTAATATGGTGAGGTATCTCTGTTAGACTAGTAGGGTAAATGTTAATAGGGGGAGGTAACTATGTTAGACTGGTATGGTAAGTGTTAATAGGGTGAGGTATCTCTGTTAGACTAGTAGGGTAAGTGTTAGTAGGGGGTGACATACTCATTGAAAGGGTGATGAGTGGATGTAGGGTGGGCCTTTGTCTTTGAACTGGTCTTTATGGTAATCTCAGGTGGTGCCTATTGATTAGTAGGTACATTAATATTGATTAATCATGTACCTCACTAGGATCCAACTAGGCTCATTTCCAGGCTCATTCCGTTATAGGAACGGGATGGCCGAATGAGGTAGAGCGTCCGTCTCCCGTGTTGGTAGACCGTGGGATCGTGGGTTCGAACCCTGGTCGAGTCAAACCAATGACTTAAACAATTTATACTTGTCGCTTCCTAGCCAGGCCTCCGCATTATTAGGATAGGGCAAGGACTGGTTCGCTCAGTGTCCAGATAATGTGACTGAGTGGGATATTAGGTCATGGTGCTGGTGGCCTGGTCTCCCAGTGGGGCAGCACTATAAAGTCACCATGAGCACGCACTGTCAAAAGTTGGTACCCATCCTGATATGACCTTAGATGTTGCTAGGACGTAAAACGACAACAAACAAACAAACCGTTATAGGTGGGGTTTTTGGTCTAGTTGGCCGCCACTGGTTGAGTTTACAGTCTATGTTTGTTTGGGGGAATGATCTCTCCAACGTGAGCTATTTAGATTTAGTCTACTTAGAGAGTGTTTGAGCCGTGTGCTCAGGCCAAGTCAGAGACTCAACCATCAGGGCCCACCACATGTGTTGAGGATGCTCTGTTCAGTTTTGTCACGTACAGCAATGAATTTGAATCTGCTGGTGTTAGCTGGTTAGCAGGCAGATTTAGCATGAAAGTAAACTTCAAAGTAAAGTTCAGTATTACTGATTAAGCCACCAGGTCCGGTGCACCGGTACTACCATTAATGTATACAGTATAACCCCGTTAAACCAAGCTCGGTTTAACCAAACGATCGGTTAACCCAAACCTTTTTCGGCGGCCCGGCAAAATACTACCATTTATCATATATAACAGTTGGTTAAACCAAAGTCGGTTAATCCAAATTATCGGTTTATCCAAACAAATTGTCGGACCCCAGGCCACTCCGGTATGGTTAAACCAAACTTTCATGTGGTTATAATTTCATCTGATACCCCATTAACTTTTTTATATGATAAATTGTAGTATTTTGCCGGGCTGCCGAAAAAACCTTTGATTAATCGATCGTTTGGTTTAACTCAGAAGGGTTTAACATGGTTATACTGTACATACACAAAAAACAATAATCAAAGTGACTTCATACATTGTATATTATATGTGCAATACACACTTACTCAAAGTCAAAGTCAAAGCCAAAGCTTGGTTAAACCAATGATCGGTTAATCCAAACAAATTTCTAGGGTCCCTTCAAGTTTGGTTTAACGGATTTATACTGTATTGTTCCTCTTGCTCTCTAATTACAGCTTCACACAAGCAGTACCAGCGTCGATGTTGGGCTGGAGTTGAGGTTGGTGTTGAGATTGGTTGTTTGTTGTTGGAGGTTTACGTTCTGGCAACATCTAAGGTCATATCACGACAGGTACTGACTTGTTGTAAAATATTCCGATTTAAAGCATTGGTGGGGGAATGCAAATGTTCTATTATTGTTCGGGTATACATGACCAGGTGCATGTATGTGTATATGTAGGTGCTGGTGGTGCCTGAGTGAGATGTAAATAGACATAGTGGTGCCGCTAGGGCTATGTGTAAGGGGCACTCAGAGCCTACCCCCTCCCCCCTCTGCTAGGTAGGATCACCACACTCAGGCTCAAGGCAGGTGGTGGCCAGGGGAGCCACACAGCTTGGTGGTAGTTGGCAGATCACTGGTAACCATGGGGACCCGGAATGCCGGATCACTATTGGTAGAGCTAAGAATGCTTGTTTCGCATTGGGGGAATAGGGTGGGGTGATACTCTATGCTGAATCCATGTACCATATAAATAATAAACCAGAGGGCTTGACTCTCTCTCTTCTTTCACACTTTATACTCTTCCTCTCTCTTTGTCTGTATTGATTTCACTATAGCCTGCCTACACAACCACAGATTCGAGCTGTAGACTTTACATTGTGACAGTGCACACTCATGCTAACTTTATAGTGCTGCCCACTAGGAGACTGGGCCACCAGCACCATGACCCAATATCCCACACAGTCACATTATCCTAACCCTTCAAACCAGTCCTTGTGCTATCCTAATAATGCCGAGCGCCAAGCTAGGAAGCGACAAGTATCAATTTTTAATTCATTAGTTTGACTTGACCAGGGTTTGAATCCAATGATCTACCAAAGCGGGAGACTGACGCTCAACTCATCTGGCCATCCCGTCTGGTGTATCGATATTGAGCTTAGTGTTCTATCGTGATCATCAGTTTGACTCGACCAGGGATCGAATCCGTGGGTTCGATTCCAACGATCTCCCAAAACGGGATCCGGACGCTCAACTCATTCGGTCATCACATCCCGTCTGGTCGGGGTTGAGGTTGAGGATGGAGTTGGGGTTTGGGTTGGAGTTGAGGTTGGGGTTGGGGTTGAGAATCTTTGACTTATGGCTCATCTATGCAGGATTAGCATTCCATTTGTAGCCGTGTTCTACTTTCTTCGGGGTTTCCCATTCACAACCACGTCCAGTGCGCCATGCTATTTATCCAGCATTTCATGTTTTCAATGCGCATGCGCACCCGCTCCATGAATAACGCAGCGCAGCCGGCTCACTCATGCGCATCGCACGGTGAATCAACCGGAAGTGGTCTAGATCGAAGAGGTGGCAAACGAAAGTGGCATTCTGTGTCCTACTTGTTATAATGGTGTTGGTGTGTTTATGTTGATCATGTAAATCTCCTTAGTTACACAACCAGCACAGACTACATTCCATGACATTTATAGCATATATATTGCGATAGAACACTAATCTCAATATCGATACACCAGACGGGATGAGTTGAGCATCCATTCTCCACTTTGGTAGATCGTGGGATTTATTAGAAAGTGAACCCTGGTCGAGTCAAACCAATGACTTAAAAATGTATACTTGCCGCTTCCTAGCCAGGCACTCAGCATTATTAGGATAGGGCAAGGACTGGTTGGCTCGGTGTCAGGATATGTGACTGTGTGGGATATCAAGTCATGGTGCTGACAGCCTGTTTTCCCAGTGGTGCAACACTATAACATCGCAATGAGTGTGCACTGTCCTGATATATAGCAATATAGCGAATGGTAGACAGGAAGTGTGAATACTTATTTGTCTTTCACTTTTTTTTTTTTTTTTTTTTGGGTACATTAGTTGTCCCAAGCAGGGGAAATCCCAGTCACAGTTGACTGGTCTTCCCCACTCCACTGCTGGTCGATAGAAAGCCCACGCCTACACTTTTACTGACCCAAAGGATTTTTAACCTCCCACACCACATAGTGAGAGCAACTGGCCTTTGATGACACTGCAAGTTATACACAGCGGTGGAAATCCAAATTGGCAGAGCTGGGGGCACGGGGAACCGAACCGCCAACCCTCAGATTAGGATTCTGATCTAGAAAAAAGTCAGACACTCTAACCACTCCGCCACAGAGAACAGCATGTTAGATGTTGCCTGGGAATTAAACTCCAACAACCAAACCAATATCGATACCGAGGCCATTGCATAAATCTATCATGTGAGACTTTATCAAACGCTTCGGGTTCAGATATATAAAATTAGAAACAGACCGAGCAAAGTGGCCAGCCACCCCTGGCTTTAAAATATCATCATCATGAGTGCATTCAGCAACTACGGAATCGAATTGTGTTGAGTTTCTATTTTTTCCCTATTATTATTAGTTTGAATGGAGATGTTTTATTAGTAGTGAAGTCAAGAATAGAACAATGTAATAATGCCGAGCGACTGGCTAGAAAACGAGAAGTATTACTTCTTAAGTCATTGGTTTGACTCGATCAGGGTCCTCCCGATCTCCAAAAACGGGAGACTGACGCTCAACCTATTCGGCCATCCCATCTGATCCTGATTCTTTTGAAACTAGTAAACCAGCCCCCCCCCCCCCCGCCCACAGTCACACACATACCAAGGTGGCTTCGAACCCACTAAACTCTGCAGAGACTCCACTTTTTGGGACTAGCTGGGGTTTGTTGGTTGTTGGAGTTTTACATCCTGGCAACATCTAAGGTCATATCAGGACAGGGTACCGATGTGGGACAGTGCGCACTCATGGCAAACTATATAGTACTGCCCCACTGGGAAATCACACCACCAGCACCATCACCCGATATCCCACTCAGTCACATTATCCTGACACTGCGCTAACCAGTTTGTTGGGAATGATGACAACGTGAACTTACACTCACACCAACCAATGTTCAATCATCACCCCCTATCCTGATATGACCTTAGATGTTGCCAGGGCATAAAACTCCAACGACCAACCAATCATAACAGCCCAACCGGAACCGGAAATGCCACGGCGGGGCGTCTCCAGGGCAACCGCCACAACGAACGCCGCCGCTACCACGCCCCCTATCAGTGCTCGGAGGCGCATGGCTCCTGGGTGCCTCCCGCGGGGGATCCCCCTACCCCCCTCCTCCCCACTCCTCCTCCAGGGCTGCTGCTCCAGGGCGGGCAGTGAGAGCTGAGCGGCCGACCATGGAGTACCTGCAGCCCCGAGCTGCCCCCGCCTGCCTCCATCCTCCTCCCGCCTCCACATGGACAACTCACCACCAGCTCACTGTCATCAGTACCGTGATGGTGGTCGTCACGTGGGGGGTCCTGCTGCACCGCCCCGTCACAGGTAAATGGGGGTGGGGTGAGTGGGGGTGGGGGTGGTGGGTCGTGGTCCTTGGGTAATGTGGTGATCTGGTTGTCAGGTAAATAAATGTGAGTTCTGGTGGTCAGGTAATGTGGTGAGCTAGTCCTCAGATATATAAATGTCGGTTTTGATTTTCAGGTAAAGTGGTGATCTGGTTCTCCGATAAGTAAATGTGAGACGTCATCATCAGATAAGTAAATGTGGGTTCTGATCCTCAGGTAAATAAATGTGGGTTATGATCGTCAGGTAAATTAATGTGGGTTATGATCGTCAGGTAAATAAATGTGGGATCTGATCGTCAAGTAAATAAAATTGGGATCTGATCGTCAGGTAAATAAATGTGTGATCTGATCGTCACGTAAATAAATGTGGGTTATGATCGTCAGGTAAATAAATGTGGATTATGATCGTAATGTGGGTTATGATCATCAGGTAAATAAATGTGGGTTATGATTGTCAGGTATATAAATGTGGGTTATGATCGTGAAGTAAATAAATGTGGATTATGATCGTGAAGTAAATAAATGTGGATTATGATCGTCAGGGAAATAAATGTGGGTTATGATCGTCAGGGAAATAAATGTGGGTTATGATCGCCAGGTAAATAAATGTGGGTTATGATCGTCAGGTAAATAAATGTGGGTTATGATCGTGATGTAAATATATGTGGATTATGATCGTCAGGGAAATAAATGTGGGTTATGATCGTCAGGGAAATAAATGTGGGTTATGATCGTGATGTAAATATATGTGGATTATGATCGTCAGGGAAATAAATGTGGGTTATGATCGTCAGGGAAATAAATGTGGGTTATGATCACCAGGTAAATAAATGTGGGTTATGATCGTCAGGTAAATAAATGTGGGTTATGATTGTCAGGTAAATAAATGTTAGTTCTGATCCTCAGAAAAAGTGGTTATGATGTCCTCATCATCAAGTAAAGTGGTGATGTGATCCTTCATGTAAATGTGGATTCCGAATTTTGCGTAAATAAATGTAGGTTCTGATCCTCAGATAAATAAATATTTGGCCAGATCATCAGGTAAATATAATTTGTGTTCCTCTGAATAACATGTTATCATTGCTGATGCGCTGGTCTTCCTCCCCTAATCAGGTTGGAGAGCTTACCTAGTTTTAGCTATGGTGGTCATTTTACCAGCGAGTTAATTACAAAGGTTGAATTTTATATAAGATTATGTAGTGAAATGACATATATGCCTTTAGTACAATGAGTTTGGGCTACTTTTACTATTGGAACATATCACAGGAAAGGAAAGAATTATATTAAGATCTCTGATTAGTGCCAGGATATTTAGTTTGGGAACTAATTTGTAAAAAAACATTTAAGTGTTAGTGTTTACTGACTGTACACCAGGGCCCGTATGCATGGAGCTGTGTTATCGGCGTGTGGTGTTATACCTCTAACTCCGGGTACCTATCTCTGGTTATCGGAGTCATAGAGAACTATGTCAAGCCGTATGCATGGGCGCTTAGACGGTGAGTGTTAGCTAAACGTGAATGTATTTATAGATTTGGGAAATCCCTCTGCATTTGTAGCCATATATTAGGCTCAAATATATTAAATGCTATCATATTTAGCAGAATTACATACGCAATAAGTGAAATTTGATCAATTTAATCCTAAATTCGAACCCTCCTTAAGGCTACCGCCGCATTGGCGGCGATATTAATATTTATATTTTCGAATCGACGAACGTACAGTAAACAAATCGTCGCCGCCGCCGCATCGACCTCCCTTTCCATACTGGCGGCGGCGGCGGTTTGTTTACTGTACGTTCGTCGATTCGAAAATATAAATATTAATATCGCTGCCAATGCGGCGGTAGCCTTAAGGAGGGTTCGAATTTAGGGTTAAATTGATCAAATTTCACTTATTGCATATGTAATTCTGTTAAATATGATAGTATTGAGTAGATTTGGGTTCCATCCTGACACTAACCTAACACTAACACCGCTGTAAACCTGCTATGAGCAGAGTTAGAATTTCTGAGTTTAACCGCTCGGTGTTAGACCTAACACTGCTCCATGCATAGCAACTTTTTTGTGCTAAACCAGAAATCCCGCCATAAACGCGTTTTGACTCGCTAATACTGCTCCATGCATACGGGCCCAGGTTCCCTGTGCGAATTACTGTGTTGGTATAAAGCCTCAGTCACACTACAGCTTGAGACCATTTTGCGACCACTTTAGACCAAAGAACCCACAGTCACCAGTGATTCTCAGACATCGGCAACCATTGTTTTGGTCGCAAGGACGTCACTGGTGAGTGTGGGTTCTTTGGTCTAGGGTGGTCGCGAAGTGGTCGCAAGCTGTGGTGTGACTAGGGTATCACCAAACAACCATATCACAATAAAGATGCCTTCAGTGACCCATGGGAGTATATGCTGGTCAGTGGCAAAGCCTGTGTGACTGCCCCCCCCCCCCCCACACACACACACTGTGACCGCACCCCCCCCCCCCCCCCCCCCCCACGAACACACCTCTTCATATGCAGTGGCCAGCTTACTGGGGGTTGGAGGTTAGTTCAGAGAAGGAAAACAGTGAGCATGTCAGATTAGGTTTATTAGCCGTATTAGAGTCCATATTTGATCAATTATTATTATTGTTATTATTATTATCATTACTTTTATCATTATCATCATTAATTTTGTCGTCCTTAGTAATGACATTATTATCATTATTGTAATTGTTATTGTAATTATGTATGTAATGACGTATATACTTATGCATATATAGGTATCCATGCATAAATATTATATATATAAACTTCCGAGTGATTGGAGTTGCCCCTACTCCCCCCAGAGGGGGTTTGGTCGTAATGCTTTGCGTTGCATTTGATGTACCTTGTGGGGATGGGGGGTTCTGACACTGTCACCTCTGCCTTGCGCGTTTGGGGCTTTCACGCCTCCGCGACGTTGACGCAGGGACCCCCCACCCCCACACAGTGGGGGCGGGGCAGGACAGAACAGAGCTTATTAAATGTGATAAAGGGTTTATCACTATCCGTTTATATACATATGCATATGTATGGCAAGCCTAAACAAATATATATAAAATCCCCGACGCGAGTGATGTATTCAGCGTAGGCAGGTACCTGACGCAGCCGGGGGTGGTGCCACAAGTCGCGAGATGGAGGAGGCAATACAGTATATAGTGTAATATTAAATAATTAGCACATAATAATAATCAAGAGGGGTTAATTCCCTTCCGCGCCTTTATACTCGCATAATGCGTTAGACATCACATATATATATATGTGATATATAATTTATTACTATGAGAATAAAGGGGAGGAGCTCTATCCTATATCATTCAGGATCCTGGCAGTTAATGCTGCCTCTTTATTAATATCGTACTGTATTTACTGTCATATTCCCTGCGGGCCGGTTCCCGCTGCGCTATCCTGGCGCCACCACCATGTTGCCATAGGCCAGTCAGAGCTTGTTAGGCTCACATCAGCGCCAGTTTAAACATTTCTGTGGTAGGGCGGTTATTGCTCAGCCAGATGGGCGTCAGCAAATAAACTAGCCTTCCACCACTTCTCGTCTTGCCTTTTTTTCTCCTATGTCGTAGCCCAATTTATATATATTAACCTTACACGCTCTGACTTTACCTGCCCTGGCCTTAAAGACATACATAGCCCATCACAACATTACCCCACACACTCACCCTAAACACATAAATAACCCATCACAACAAACATTATCCCACACACTCACCCTAAACACATAACTAACCCATCACAACATTATCCCACACACTCGCCCTAAACACATAAATAACCCATCACAACATTATCCCACACACTCAACCTAAGCACATAAATAACCCATTACAACATTATCCCACACACCCACCCTAAACACATAAATAACCCATCACAACATTACCCCACACAGTCACCCTAAACACATAAATAACCCATCACAACATTATCCCACACACTCACCCTAAACACATAAATAACCCATCACAACATTACCCCACACAGTCACCCTAAACACATAAGTAACCCATCACAACATTATCCCTCACACTCACCCTAAACACATAAATAACCCATCACAACATTATCCCACACACTCACCCTAAACACATAAATAACCCATCACTACATTATCCCACATACTCACCCTAAACACATAAATAACCCATCACAACATTACCCCACACACTCACCCTAAACACATAAATAACCCATCACAACATTATCCCACACACTCACCCTAAACACATAAATAACCCATCACAACATTACCCCATACACTCACCCTAAACAGATAAATAACCCATCACAACACTATCCCACACACTCACCCTAGACACATACATAACCCATCACAACATTACCCCACACACTCACCCTAAACACATAAATAACCCATCACAACATTATCCCACACACTCACCCTAAACACATAAATAACCCATCACAACATTATCCCACACACTCACCCTAAACACATAAATAACCCAACACAACATTATCCCACACACTCACCCTAAACACATAAATAACCCATCACAACGTTATCCCACACACTCACCCTAAACACATAAATAACCCATCACAACATTATCCCACACATTCACCCTAAACATATAAATAACCCATCACAACATTATCCACACATTCACCCTAAACATATAAATAACCCATCACAACATTATCCCACACACTCACCCTAAACACATAAATAACCCATCACAACACTATCCCACACACTCACCCTAAACACATAAATAACCCATCACAACGTTATCCCACACACTCACCCTAAACACATAAATAACCCATCACAACATTATCCCACACACTCAGCCTAAACACATAAATAACCCATCACAACATTATCCCACACACTCAACCTAAACACATAAATAACCCATCACAACACTATCCCCACACACTCACCCTAAACACATAAATAACCCCATCACAACATTATCCCACACACTCACCCTAAACACATAAATAACCCATCACAACATTATCCCACACACTCACCCTAAACACATAAATAACCCATCACAACATTATCCCACACACTCACCCTAAACACATAAATAACCCATCACAACACTATCCCACACACTCACCCTAAACACATAAATAACCCATCACAACATTATCCCACACACTCACCCTAAACACATAAATAACCCATCACAACATTACCCCACACACTCACCCTAAACACATAAATAACCCATCACAACAAACATTATCCCACACACTCACCCTAAACACATAAATAACCCATCACAACATTATCCCACACACTCACCCTAGACACATAAATAACCCATCACAACATTATCCCACATACTGACCCTAAACACAAAAATAACCCATCACTACATTATCCCACATACTCACCCTAAACACATAAATAACCCATCACAACATTATCCCACACACTCACCCTAAACACATAAATAACCCATCACAACATTATCCCACACACTCACCCTAAACACATAAATAACCCATCACAACATTATCCCACACACTCAACCTAAACACATAAATAACCCATCACAACACTATCCCACACACTCACCCTAAACACATTAAATATACCCATCACAAACACTATCCCACACACTCAACGTAAACACATACATAACCCATCACAACATTATCCCACATCCCTCACCCTAGAACAATAAATAACCCATCACAACATTATCCCACACACTCACCCTAGACACATAAATAACCCATCACAACATTACCCCACACACTCACCCTAAACACATAAATAAACCATCACAACATTATCCCAGACACTCACCCTAAACACATAAATAACCCATTACAACATTATCCAACACTCTCACCCTAAACACATAAATAACCCATCACAACACTATCCCACACACTCACCCTAAACAGATAAATAACCCATCACAACACTATCCCACACACTCAACGTAAACACATACATAACCCATCACAACATTATCCCACACCCTCACCCTAAACACATAAATAACCCATCACAACATTATCCCACACACTCACCCTAAACACATAAATAACCCATCACAACATTACCCCACACACTCACCCTAAACACATAAATAAACCATCACAACATTATCCCAGACACTCACCCTAGACACATAAATAACCCATCACAACACTATCCCATACATTAACCCTAAACACATAACTAACCCATCACAACATTACCCGACACACTCACTCTAAACACATAAATAACCCATCACAACACTATCCCACACACTCACCCTAGACACATACATAACCCATCACAACATTATCCCACACACTCACCCTAAACACATAAATAACCCATCACAACACTATCCCACACACTCACCCTAAACACATACATAACCCATCACAACATTACCCCACACACTCACCCTAAACACATACATAACCCATCACAACACTATCCCACACACTCACCCTAAACACATAAATAACCCATCACAACATTACCCCACACACTCACCCTAAACACATAAATAACCCATCACAACACTATCCCACACACTCACCCTAGACACATAAATAACCCATCACAACATTATCCCACACACTAACCCTGAACACATAAATAACCCATCACAACATTATCCCACACACTCACCCTAAACACATAAATAACCCATCACAACATTATCCCACACACTCACCCTAAACACATAAATAACCCATCACAACATTATCCCACACACTCACCCTAGACACATAAATAACCCATCACAACATTATCCCACACACTCACCCCTAAACACATGAAATAACCCGATCACAACATTATCCCACACACTCACCCTAAACACATAAATAACCCATCACAACGTTATCCCACACACTCACCCTAAACACATAAATAACCCATCACAACATTATCCCACACATTCACCCTAAACATATAAATAACCCATCACAACATTATCCCACACACTCAACCTAAACACATAAATAACCCATCACAACACTATCCCACCACACTCACCCTAAACAACATAAATAACCATCACAACATTTATCCCACACACTCACACCTAAACACATAAATAACCCATCACAACATTATCCCACACACTCACCCTAAACACATAAATAACCCATCACACAACATATCCCACACACTCAACCCTAAACACATAAATAACCCATCACAACATTATCCCACACACTCACCCTAAACACATAAATATAACCATCAACAACATTACCCACACAACTACCACCCTAAACACATAAATAACCCATCACAACACATTATCCCACACACTCACCCTAAATACATGATAATAACCCATCACAACATTATCCCACACACTCACCCTAAACACATAGATAACCCATCACAACATTATCCCACACACTCAACCTAAACACATAAATAACCCATCACAACACTATCCCACACACTCACCCTAAACACATAAATAACCCATCACAACACTATCCCACACACTCAACGTAAACACATACATAACCCATCACAACATTATCCCACACCCTCACCCTAAACACATAAATAACCCATCACAACATTATCCCACACACTCACCCTAAACACATAAATAACCCATCACAACATTACCCCACACACTCACCCTAAACACATAAATAAACCATCACAACATTATCCCAGACACTCACCCTAGACACATAAATAACCCATCACAACACTATCCCATACATTAACCCTAAACACATAAATAACCCATCACAACACTATCCCACACACTCACCCTAGACACATACATAACCCATCACAACACTATCCCACACCTCACCCCAGACACATACATAACCCATCACAACATTATCCCCACACACTCACCCTAAACACATAAATAACCCATCACAACACTATCCCACACACTCACCCTAAACACATACATAAGCCATCACAACATACCCACACCACTCACCCTAAACACATAAATAACCCATCACAACACTATCCCACACACTCACCCTAAACACATAAATAACCCATCACAACATTACCCCACACACTCACCGTAAACACATAAATAACCCATCACAACACTATCCCACACACGCACCCTAGACACATAAATAACCCATCACAACATTATCCCACACACTAACCCTGAACACATAAATAACCCATCACAACATTATCCCACACACTCACCCTAAACACATAAATAACCCATCACAACATTATCCCACACACTCACCCTAAACACATAAATAACCCATCACAACACTATCCCACACACTCACCCTAAACACATAAATAACCCATCACAACATTACCCCACACACTCACCCTAAACACATAAATAACCCATCACAACACTATCCCACACACTCACCCTAGACAGATAAATAACCCATCACAACACTATCCCACACACTCACCCTAAGCACATAAATAACCCATCACAACATTACCCCACACACTCATCCTAAACACATAAATAACCCATCACAACACTATCCCACACACTCACCCCAGACACATAAATAACCCATCACAACATTATCCCACACACTCACCCTAAACACATAAATAACCCATCACAACATTATCCCACACACTCACCCTAAACACATAAATAACCCATTACAACATTATCCAACACTCTCACCCTAAACACATAAATAACCCATCACAACATTATCCCACACACTCACCCTAAACACATAAATAACCCATCACAACACTATCCCACACACTCACCCTAAACACATAAATAACCCATCACAACACTATCCCACACACTCACCCTAAACACATAAATAACCCATCACAACATTATCCCACACACTAACCCTGAACACATAAATAACCCATCACAACATTATCCCACACACTCACCCTAAACACATAAATAACCCATCACAACATTATCCCACACACTCACCCTAAACACATAAATAACCCATCACAACACTATCCCACACACCACCCTAAACACATAAATAACCCATCACAACGTTATCCCACACACTCACCCTAAAACCCCCCCAACTAACCCGACACAACACTATCCCACACACTCACCCTAAAACAGCCAAATAATGCACCACAACACTATCCCACACACTCATCCTGCATAACCCGTTACAACCCTATCCCAGTCCCTCACACCCTAAAACCTGAATTCATGCTGCCATGACGCTATCTCCTCCGCCTGCAGGTGTGTGTGACCGGGGACGCCCCACCCACGTGACCGCTGACGGCCAGCAGTGTCTGGTGGCCTACAACGTGAGTCGCTCCCAGCCGGACGCTGAGCTGCTCTGCTGGAAGTCGGTCACCAACCCCCAGGGGGACACGTACCTCGGGGTCGGGCTGGCCGAGCCGACGGACCTCACGCGCTGGGAGATCTGTAAGGCGCCACCCTCACTTAATCTCTCAATCACTCACTCACTGAACCTTTCAGTCACTCACTCATTCCCTCAATCATTCACTCACTCCCTCATTCACTGACTCACTGACTCATTCCCTCACTCACTCAATTTTTCACTCACTCACTTAATCACTGACTATCTGACTTTCTAATTCACTCACTTACAGGCTCAATCACTCACTCACCCAGTCAATTACTCATGCATTCCCTTACTCAGGCCACTCGCACCATGACCCAATTACCCACTCAGTCGCATTATCCTGATACTGAACCAACCAGTCCTTGCCTTATCCTAGTGTCGTGGGGCTGATGAAAATGGGAAATATTGCGCCTAGAGCGGGACTCGAACTCACATCTCTTTGCATTCCGGGCCAGTGTTCTAACCATTACACCACCTAGGCTCCCTGATATCACCACACTACCCACGCCTACCTGTCTATGCGGTTACTTGCCTGAGAGGTCAGTGCAGACCACTACACTCATCCCCCTGGAATTGTAAGTCTTTTAATGCTTACAATTACATACATACAGGCAATGCACTTACACATACATACACAGGGTAGGTTCAACAACTATACAGCGCGTAGCTTGTACAGGATCCTGGTCACGGCAACCAGTGTCATGGGGGTGATGAAAATGGGAAATATTGCTCCTAGAGCGGGACTCGAACCCACATCTCTTTGCATTCCGGGCCAGTGTGCTAACCATTACACCACCTAGGCTCCCTTATATCACCATACTACCCACGCCTACCTGTCTATGCAGCTCCTTGCGTGAGAGGTCAGTGCAGACCACTACATTAGTGATGCCGAGCGCCAGTCTAGGTAATGCCAAGTATCAATTTTGTAAGTCATCGGTTTGACTCGGCGGGCTTCCAACTCCTGACTCTCCACATGGGATATGACTGAGTGGGATTTTGTGTCATGGTACCGGCAACCTAACGTCTCAGTGGGGAAGCACTATTAAGTTGCCATGAATGCGCACTGTCACAAGTGCCAACCTCTGGGTGACCATTTTGATTGCAAGGTAGAATTTTGTACAGTAGCTGCAACCTCCTTGAGAACAAAATGGTTTCAAAACGTTTGGTGACCAGTGAGCATCACTTTGCGAGCCCTTTCTGAACACTTGCGACCATTTTTCGACCACTTACAACCTCTTTGCGACTACTCATTTGTTGTAGTCGCTAAGTGGTCGCAAGCAGTAAGTAGTGTGACTGTGAAAAGCTAGGTTCCTTGCTCCAGTCGCGTAGACCTTAGGCTTGGCACAAGGTATTACGTCATCGGACCATATACGGAAGCCATGTAGGGAGGAACCAGTGTAGACGTTCCTCCATGTGGCGCACATCACTCTGCAGCGGAGCCATCAAATCAAGGCATTAAGCCCAAAAGTCTTCAAGATATTAAGCGTATAACATATACCAATCCCGGCATCCATTTCTTGATTGATATTTATACTCTGTAAACATACATGATTCAAATAAAACTCTCAAAGTGAGATGCCGGTCCTTAGTTATTGCACAAAATAACCAAATTTGATGGGTTATGCGCCTAACAATTTGACGGCTCCACCGCTGAGTAGCGGACGGGCGGAGGAACACCTACACTGGTCCTGATGACATAATACTTTGTGACAAGCCTAAGGTCTACACGACTGTGGCGGGGAACCAACCTAGACTGGGGTATAACGCACTCATCTTGTTCTCTTTTCTAGGCATGAATGTGATGACTGACCTCGTTACAGACGGCTACATCCGAGACACTGCGCTGCTCTGGTTGGGAGCGAAGGTGAAGAGCAGGAAGCACGAGTGGAGGTGGCTGAGTAAGTGTTTGTTGTTGTTTTATAGTCTAGCAACAGCAAAGGTGAAGAGTAGGAAGCATGAGTGGAGGTGGCTGAGTAAGTTTATTTGTTGTTGTTTTATGTCTTAGCAACAACAAATAGTAGGAAGTGCAAGTGGAGGTGGCTGAGTAAGTTTGTTTGTTGTTTTATGTCTTACCCACAGCGAAGGTGAAGAGTTGGAAGCAGGAGTGGAGGTGGCTGAGTAAGTTTGTTTGTTGTTGTTTTATGTCTTAGCAACAACAAAGAGTAGGAAGTATGAGTGGTGGTGGCTGAGTAAGTGTTTGTTGTTGTTTTATGGTCTAGCAACAGCGAAGGTGAAGAGCAGGAAGCACGAGTTGAGGTGGGTAAGTAAGTGTTTGTTGTTGTTTTATGGTCTAGCAACAGCAAAGGTGAATAGAAGGAATTACAGGTGGAGGTGACTGAGTAAGTTTGTTTGTTGTTTTTTATGTCTTAGCAACCACAAAGAATAGGAATTACAAGTGGAGGTGGCTGAGTAAGTTTGTTTGTTGTTGTTTTATTGTCCAATGACAGTGAAGGTAAAGAGTGGGAAGCATGAGTGGAGGTAGCTGAATAAGTTTGTTTGTTCTTATTTTAAGTCCTAGCAACAGCAAAGGTGAGGAGTAGGAAGCATGAGTGGAGGTGGCTAACTAAGTTTGTTTGTTGTTATTTTATCGCTTAGCATCAGAGAAGAGAAGGAAGTACCAGTTGAGATGACTGAGTAAGTTTGTTTGTTGTTGTTTTATGTCTTAGCAACAGCGAAGAGTAGGAATTACAAGTGGTGGTGGCTGAGTAAGTTTGTTTGTTGTTTTATGGCCTAGCAACAGTGAAGGTGAAGAGTGGGAAGCATGAGTGGAGGTGGCTAAGTAAGTTTGTTTGTTGTTTTATGGCCTAGCAACAGCAAAGGTGAGGAGTAGGAAGCATGCGTGAACATGGCTGAGTAAATTTGTTTATTGTTGTTTTATGGCCTAGCAACAGCAAAGGTGAAGAGTAGGAAGCATGCATAGAGGTGGCTGAGAAAGTTTGTTAGTTTGTTGTTTTATGTCCTAGCAACAGCGAAGAGAAGGAACTACCAGTGGAGATGACTGAGTAAGTTTGTTTTTTGTTGTTTTATGGCCTAGCAACAGCGCAGGTGGATAGTGGGAAGCATGAGTGAGGTGGCTGAGTAAGTTTCTTTGTTGTTGTTTTATGTCTTAGCAACAACAAAGAGTAGGAAGTGCAAGTGGAGGTGGCTGAGTAAGTTTGTTTGTTGTTTTATGTCTTAGCAACAATGAAGAGTAGGAAGTATGAGTGTTGGTTGCTGAGTAAGTTTGTTTGTTGTTGTTCTATGGCCTAGCAACAGCGAAGGTGAAGAGTTGGAAGCATGAGTGGAGGTGGCTAAGTAAGTTTGTTTGTTGTTTTATGTCCTAGCAACAGCAAAGATGACGAGTATGAAGCATGAGTGAACATGGCTGAGTAAATTTGTTTGTTGTTGTTTTATGGCCAAGCAACAACAAAGGTAAAGAGTAAGAAGCAAGTGTGGAGGTGGCTTAGTAAATTTATTTGTGTATTTTTGGATTATGGCCTAGCAACATCTAAGGTCAAATCAGGATGGGTAGCGACTTGTACAGTGTATACATTGACTTGTGACTGTGTACATATTGATACATTAGTTGACTAGGTGGGGGAACTTTCAATCGCAGGTAATTGGTCTTCCTCATTCCACTGGTCCTTGCACTATCACACTAATACTGAACACCAGGCTAGATAGCGACAAGTTACAATTTTGAAGTAATTAATTATTTGACTTCACCAGGGTTCAGTAAAAAACAGCGGAATCAAAACCCACGACCTACAAAAACGGCGGTCTCTCCTGGAGCAGGCATCTCTGATCTATGATAGTGCTCAACCACTTTTGCCCTGTTGTAAACTTGTCCGATATTTGAGATATTGCTATGGAGAACTACTCTATAATAAATTCCAAACTAGTCTATATTCTGGTAGATGGTATGTAAAACCAAAGGCATATGAGGTATATGTGGAGTTGGTAATCCATTACTAATTAAAGATAATAATTGTATATCAATATAGATGGTGAGAGAGGGTCAAATTCTTCACCTGAGAGAGGGTCACTTCTTGACTTGTGAGAGAGTCTTTGGAACTTTCCTCACATACCCCCTCCCCTCCAAGTGTTATTTATGGATCACTGCACACCAGACACAACAGGGCACTGTAGCCAGATCTAACCATGACTTGGTTATAGGGATATTGAACCCTCATTGGTGGATAGAGGAATGCCTGTTAGTGATTGGAAGACTGGATCATGTGATCCCCACCATCTTGGTTCTTGAAACTATATATACAATAAATGAGGGAGTCTCACTCTCCTACCTTTCTCTCTTTATCTACTTTCCTTCCTTGCCTGTAATGATTTCTTATTAGCCTATCTACACCACTCAAACCGCCAGCCGTCGACTTTACACTGTCCTCCGGACCAAGCATCTCTGGCCTATAATGTTCAAATTATGATTAAATTCTAACCAATCATTGCAGGTGGAAAGCTGAACTACGACCAGGGCTGCTTCAACCCAATCGTGGTGAGCAGCATTCCTAGCGGGACGGTTCTGCCCTACTCCCCGAGCAGCACCCTGGCAGCCGACTGTCAGGCACACTGCAACGCTTCAGGAACCGACCACGTCTACACAGCCAACGTGGTAAGGTCTTACATCCTAGCAACACGTGAGGTCATGCTATCCGAGATTTGGTTGGCGTTGACTTTATTGTTACATTATCATATTTTCAACTAGAATATACGCACTGCTAATACTAGTAATATTATTGCTATTCTACATGTACTATTCTATATATATAGGGGCTACTATTCTACATATAATATTCTGCATATACTATTTCATAAATGCTATTAGTAATAGTATATGAAGCGTTCGGGCACAAGACCCCGTAAACACCGATCCAAATATTAGGATAAACATTGGAATCAAACCTTCAGATTGAGCGGTCTGCATTGTCTACTTGCAATACCCGCAAATTCAGAAGTCTGCGTTATTAATTGCAGTACCAGCAGATTTAGCAGCCTGTGTTATTAATTGCAGTACCTGCAGATTTAGCAGTCTGTGTTGTCCACTTGCAATATCTGCAGATTTCACAGTTTGCATTATTAATTGCAGTATCTGCAGATTTAGCCGTCTGTGTTGTCCATTTACAGTATTTGCAGATTTTGCGGTTTGCGTTATTAATTGCAGTATCTGCAGATTGCGTGGTCTGCATTGTTTACTTGCAGCATCTGCAGATTTAGCAGTCTGCATTATTAATCACAGTATCCGCAGATTCAACGGCCCGTGTTAAACTACTTTCAGTATCTGCAGATTTAGCGGAATGTGTTATTAATTACAGTATCTGCAAATTTAGCAGTGTGCATTATTAATTACAGTATCCGCAGATTCAACGGCCCATGTTAAACTACTTTCAGTATCTGCAGATGTAGCGGACTGTGTTATTAATTACAGTATCTGCAGATTTAGCAGACTGCATTATTAATTACAGTAAAGGCATATTCAGCGGCCAGTTTTCTTTACGTGCAGTATCTGCTGATTCAGTGATCTGCGTTGTCTACTTGCAGTATCTGCTGATTAAATGGTCTGCATTGTCTACTTGGAGTATCCGCAGATTTAGCAATTTGCTTTATTAATTGCAGTACCCACAGATTCAGTGGACTATGTTCTCTACTTGCAGTATCCGCAGATTAAATGGTCTGCATTGTCTACTTGCTGTATCCGCAGATTTAGCAGTCTGCGTTATTAATTGTAGTACCCACAGATTCAGCGGCCTGTGTTCCCTACTCGCAGTATCTGCAGATTAAATGGTCTGCATTATCTACTTGCAGTATCTGCAGATTTAGCAGTCTGCGTTATTAATTGTAGTACCCGCAGATTCAGAGGCCTGTGTTCCCTACTTTCAGTATCCGCAGATTAAATGGTCTGCATTGTCTACTTGCTGTATCTGCAGATTTAGCAGTCTGCGTTATTAATTGTAGTACCCGCAGATTCAGCGGCCTGTGTTCCCTACTTGCAGTATCCACAGATTAAATGGTCTGCATTGTCTACTTGCTGTATCCGCAGATTTAGCAGTCTGCGTTATTAATTGTAGTACCCGCAGATTCAGCGGCCTGTGTTCCCTACTAGCAGTATCCGCAGATTTAGCAGTCTGCGTTATTAATTGTAGTACCCGCAGATTCAGTGGCCTGTGTTCCCTACTTGCAGTATCCGCAGACATGCTTCTGCCTGAACTCTGCGGTGAGCCTCTACCACACTGACCCCAAGAACTGCGTACCCTGCTACTGCGGCAGCCCCTGCACCAACCCGCAAGCGGCGCCAACCTGCGGCAACGGCCAGTACTACAAGGTCTACGCCACCAATGGTAAGTGTCTCCCAGTTAACTTAATTGTTTTCTCTAAAGAGTTCAAATCCACAAATCAAACCAAGTGTCACAGGGATAAACGCAAGAGCCTGGTCAATTATGGGAAAATGTATTTATATTAGCATGACCTGAATAAGGTAAAAACTGTTTAGTAGTACAAATAAAACAGCATAATATCAATATATGAAGAGTTCAGGCGCAAAACCCAGTAAGCGGCATTTCATTTTTTTCTGGTTGTATTGGAAATGGCACACTCGCTTCATATTTGTACCCATCGCTTAATGTAGTGAATAGCGATAATGTGTGAATATGAACCAAGTGTGCCATTTCCAAAACAAACATTGAAAAGTTGTGTATAACTTACAGTGTCATCAAAGGCCAGTTGCTCTCATACCATGTCTATGTGGTGTGGGAGGTTAAAAATCCCTTGAGTCGGTAAAAGTGTAGGCTTGAGCTTTCTCTCACTGTGTCTCAGCCAACTAGCTAAAGGTGAAAATAAGACTGTTCGAACTTATCCATGATAGGCACTATAAATCTTCAAGAATTCCGCATACGTTGAATACTAACTTTACACTGCCCCACTGGCGTCCTGTTGCAGACACTGTGGACGGACCGTGGGAGCAGGACCCCTCCGCGCTGACCTTGGCGTCCCAGCCCCAAGTGTCCTCGCCTGACAGTCAGTTCTGCGCCAGCTATCAGTTTAAGACGGCGGGAAAACTGGTGCCGAGAGACTGCTCCGACAAGCTGCTGTCAGTCTGCCAAATGCGTAAGTACTCGAGAATGTTTGGTTGATTCATTGTTGGAGTTTTACATCCTGGCAACATCTAGGGTCACATCAGGACAGGTACCAACTTGTGACAATGCGCACTCATGGTGACCTTATAGTGCTGCCCCACTGGGAAATCAGGCCACTGACACCATGACACGATATCCCACTCAGTCACATTATCCTGACACTGAGCTACCCAGTCCTTGCCCTATCATATTAATGCCGAGCACCTGGCTAGGAAGCGACAAGTATCAATCAGTTATTGGTTTGACTCGATCGGGAAGCGAACTCCCGATCTCCCCCATGTGAGGCCGCAAATCTACCGATTCGGCCTCCGCGCCGAAGAATGAAGGAAGTAGTATGGTAAGGGCTTTTATAGATGACGTTCATACTCTCTGGGATACACAACCACAATGAACATAATAGAACACAACTGTGTAGTAGTGTATAGTATGGTCACTCCAGTCACAGTGTGTATGTTAAATCCTGACTGAGCTAACCAGTCCTTGCCCTATCCTATTAATGCTGTGCACCTGGATAGGAAGCGACAAGTATAAATTTTGCAAGTCATTGCTTTGACTCGATCAAAAATCAAATTCCAGACTTTCCACATTGGAAACCTGCACTCAACAGAATTTACCACCACATCCGATAAACGCAATTGTGCTTGTAGGGGTTGATCCCCGAATGGTCCCTATAATAATCCATAGCAGACCTACTGTGGCTAGTACTATGACAGACGTGTGATATCTATGGCAGCACACATCTGGAATGAAGAACCGAGCACAACCAGAAACATAACATCGATTGAAGCATACAAAAAACAGATACTAAAAAACAAAATGACCTACCCAGGAACCAATGGAGAACATAGCCATTATAGTTTTGGTATGTTGACATGTTTTGACCTCGACTTTGCTGATGACCTGGCACTTCTTTCCCACACTAGCAACAAATGCAGGAGAAGACCACTATCATCGCAACTCATTCAGCACGCCTTGGCCACACTATACACAAAGGGAAGAGCAAAATCCTCAAAATTGACAATAACAACACAGCCCCCATCAGACTAGAGGGAGAAACACTAGAGGAAGTGGAAAGCTCCTCCTATCTATGGAAGTGTGGTCAACAGGCTGGGAGGGACATATGCTGATGTGAGGGTTCGGATTGGAAAGGCAAGGGCAGCTTTCCATCAGCTGAATAATGTCTGGGGATCCTCGGAGCTGCCTAGGAACACCAAGATCAGCATATTTTTCTCCATGGTAAAGCCTGTTCTTCTGTATGGTGCAGAGACTTGGAGAACAACGGTCACCACCATGAAGAAAATCCAGTCCTTTATCAACACCTGTCTCAGACGAATCCTAAGAGTACTCTGGCCAAACACCATCAGTAACCTGGAGCTGTGGCAGAAAACAGGACAGCAGCCTGTTGAGGAGGAGATCCTTCAGAGATGCTGGAGATGGGTTGGCCATACTCTTCGCAAGCCTGCATCCAACACCGCAAGACATGCCCTCTCTTGGAATCCACAGGGGAAAAGGAAGAGAGGCAGGCCAAGAAACAGCTGGCGCCATGACCTGGAGGCAGATGTGAAGAGGTCTGGCCATACATGGAGACAGCTGGAGAAGATGGCCCAGGACCGGGATAACTGGAGAGCCCTTGTTCGTGGCCTATGCCCAAAGTTGGGCGGGAGGCAAAAGAAGAATGTTGACATGTGACCTATCAAGAATGGTAATTGTCGACCAACACGCGCCTGGGTAGCTCTGAGGTAAATACACGCGTAAATATTACTAACAAATCATTCAAGACAATTGACGCTATTCACGCCGTGGCCATGTTGAAACCATACCGAGGACACATAGGCATCTGCGAGGCACCCATGTATGAAAAGTGATGTGAATATTTTTTCGTCGACCAATAGCTCTCAAAATCACTCAAATTTGAGGGTATTCATATTTTAAACTACCATATTCATCTTTGCATACCTATTTTCTATCTATTGGCCAATTTTCACGAAGATTGGGTGACCCTTGTATGGTGATTTGCCCATTCTTTAACTACAATGTGACTGGCAACTTAAAGTCTGCATATTTATGGTGGTATCATGTACCAAGCAGCACTGTCAGCGTAGTTATCTGTGTAACAGAGTTAAACAACTAGTCTTAGTAATTACAATTTAATAAAAGCTTTAAAAGGGTTAAAATATATTTTTTAGATATAAATATATTAAGAAAGTTATGCAATTTTGAATTTAAGAAAAGATTGGCAACCAGTGTGAGCAACTTCGTTAACATTGCCTACTGAAATGCATCTGATCATCACTCAATCTCATGAAAATTGACCAATAGATAGAAAAAAGGTATGCAAAAATGAATATGATAGTTTCAAAAGTGAATAACTTCAAATGTTACTCCGTTAATTTCTATAGTACTTCATACACATCGGCACACAGCAGTCTCTTATGGTCATTTCCAATACCCCTGGGTACTCAGCCTCGTTCTGATGCCGAATTAGGTCACGCATGAATAGTGTGAATAAAACCACAAACTAATGTAATGACTAAAACTATTCAGCATTGAAAACAAGTTCTATCATGAACTTATATGTTATGGACAGGGTCAACAAACCATCATTAACAAGATAACGTTGCTCCTTTTTTTCTCCCCCAAACGCAGCGTCCGGCGTGATGAAGGTGAACACCAACAAGTACGACTGGTACATGGCTCGGCGCCTCTGCAGAGAACAGAAGGGCGACCTACTGAGCTCGTGGTCCCACCAGGTCCGTCAGCAGCTGGAGAGTGAGGACGAGCTGGCCAAGCAGCGCAACAAGGACGGCAAGACGCTCGTCTGGGTGGGCCTCACCGCCGTCCAGTGGGGCTGGGTCTCAGGTCGGTGGTTCTGTATGTGCTTGTCTGGGGTTTTAACTCCTTGCAACATCTAATGCCATTTTAGGGGAGAGGCACATTACTTGAATTGGCGAAAACACAACTTTTTTTCTCTCTTTTTTTTTTGCACAGTAGTTGAGTTGTTGGGTTCACCGGTATCGCAGTGGACGTATGAGACTGGCTGTTCTGCCATGGCTAAAGGGGTTCGAACCTATATGCCGAAGGATCTCAGATCAACAGTAGCGGAGGGGTCACCTCACCGCTCACACGACTGGTCATGCCACTGATCACACCATCCACACGTTTGAGCATGTGGGGCACCCTACTCTAACCACTCCGCCACAGAGAACGCCACTTTACATTTGTATATTGCAATATATATATATAGTATACTAGTCACCTTGGTGACAGTGCCTCCCTGGTGTTGGCTTCATAGTGCTGCCCTGCTGGGAGGAAGACCAAGTTGATTTTTCAACTTCCTAAGAGCCTGTGGATTCTGAATTGTGCGTTATTCGTTATTTTCCTCCAACGTGGTGCTTGAAACCTTAAGGCCCTGTCACACTATGCCATATTGCGTGAGCGTATGCCAACATACGCTGTCATATGGCAGAATTTTTAACATGCTCAAAAATACGACTTATGCCAAACTTACCCATAACTGATCTCAGCGTACACCAGTGGGCTTTAACGAATACTACTTATGCCAAACGTACCCATAACTTGTCTCAGCGTACCCCATCATACACCAGTATACACCAACGTGTCGGCCCAAAATCACATAGCCATACGTCAGCATTTTTTTTCTTTTTTTTCCCTTGAAGATTTATACTGCTTATCATGGATAAGTCTGAATAGACTTGTTTTCACCATTAGACAGTTTGTCGATAGAAAGCCCGGGCCTACACTTTTACCGACCCAAGGGATTTTTAACCTCCCACACCACGTAGACATGGTATGAGAGCAACTGGCCTTTGATGACGCTGTAAGTTATACACAGTGGTGGAAATCCAAATTGGCAGAGGTGGGGGCACAGGGAATTGAACCACCAACCTTCAGATTAGGAATCTGACCTAGAAAAAAGTCAGACACTCTAACCACTCCGCCACAGAGAATAGGCTGATGCAATACGGCATAGTGTCACAGGGCATTTACATGCTTCTGGGAATTATATCATCGTTGTAATGTGAGTGCATCATTGTGCATGTGTGTGCGCGGGGGAGGGGGGGGGGCAACCTGTCTGTACGATTGGTTAACATTTCTACCAGGCGCGGTGGCCGAATCAGTAGAGCGCAGGATTCCCGTGCGAAAAGTCAGGAGTTTGATTCCCGGTTGAGTCAAACCAATGACTTAGAAAATTTATACTTGTCACTACCTAGCCTGACACTCATCATTACTAGGATAGGACTAGGACTGGTTAGTTCAGTGTCAGGATAATGTGACTGAATTATATATTGGGTAATGGTGCTGGCAACCTGGTCTCCCATTGGAACAGCACTATATAAAGTCGCCATAAGTGCACACTGTCACAAATCGGTACCCATCCTGATATGACCATAAATGCTGCTAGGATGTAAAACCTCAACAACCAAACGATGAACACTGCCTAATCGACACCTTGTAAAATAATCCGATATACGGCATAGGGAGGAATGCAAATGTTCTATTACTGATCGGCGTACGTGACCACGCACATGTATGTATATATATGTAAGGGCTGGTGGTGCCTGATTGGGATGTAAATAGACATAGTGGTGCTGGCAGTTCTGGGTGTGAGGGCGCTCAGGGCCTACCGCCTCTGCTGGGATAGTGATCACCACACTCAAAGGTCAAGGTTGGTGGTGGCCATGGGGCCATACAGCTTGGTGGTGGTGGGCAGACCACTGGTAGCCATGGGGACCAGGAATGCCGGATCCCTATTGGTAGGGCCAAGAATGCTTGTTTCCCATTGGGGGAAAGGGGTGGGGTGATACTCTACAATGAACCTATGTAACCATATATATAATAAACCAGAGGGCTTGACTTTCTCTCCTTCTTTACACTTCATACTCTTCCTTTCTTTTTGTCTGTATTGATTTCATTACAGCCTGCCTACACAGCGACAGATTCGAGCTTTACCCATTTTACAACCTGATGCCTTATTTGCCAGTATATCATGATACAGTATATTGTGTACATTGTCTTATCCACCTAGGCCACCCATGGGGATCACTGAACCAGTGGCCAGCACAGTTAAAATTCAGCACAAGTCAGAGCCGAGATGTGTGCTTGGTAGCCAAGAGGAACCTAGCATTTGGCTCCGGCTATCTGTGGGATGCTGTCTACTGTGACACCAGCACGGTCAAGGGCTACGTGTGTGCATACAGTGAGTTGCTATTTTTTCTCTTCGCTGAACTAAGAGTTCGGACAAATTGTGTTAGTTACAAGAATAATCCAGTTTTGAAAAGGCCTGAATCATGTGATGGAATGAGTGTAACACAACTGCACGTGTCGACGTCTAGTTACTCAATCCTTTATTTATCTCAACCGCCGCTACCCTGGTACCTCGCAGCGCTCGCTGGTGCCCAGCGCCCCAGCCGGGTACAATACATAACATCTCCCTTTTTGGATACAATATAAGATGAACTGGAATAAACACAAATGGCATGCACGGTTTTAATATGGTTACATTCACCCAATGAGTCCGCCTCGCACAGCTGGGATTCAACCCCGTGCGTCAGAGTTCAGTCCTAGTCCTGTGTAGTTGACATACTCGCCCTTGGACTGGTTGACGCGCAGTTCTCAGAACCGCTTTTGTCCATAGCGTCAGATCTCAACATACCAACTACCGATCTCAACATACCGACTACTATCTCCCCTTTGAGAACTAAAACGAAGTTAAGTATACCGATACACAAACAAAACAACGATGCTATAAAACATGTAAGTGCGAGTGTATAACTTGCACAGGATAGTCAGTGGGCAGCATTTATCATGCAGTCGGGTATATTTGTACGTTGCTGCATGCACATGCTGTCAAACAATTTTGTGAAACAACAGATGTAGTTTCTCAGAATAGAACTTCACCCCAAGTTCCGAGTTCGGCACTGGCCTTATCTGGACTTGTTCCGTATACTACTGAGACTTGCCTCACTACAGAGTTAACCTAATCTTACCATACGTTTCACAGACTTTTAATTGGTGTTAAAGCCGACAGCTTGCTGATAAGCGTGTCAAGCTTTAATTCTACTAGCGATATCCTAGCCTTTCGACCGGCCTAATCGCTCGGCCGCGCCGAGTGCGATAAGGCGTGGCCTGTGCTCCGGTCGTTACATTACCGCTATCAGACTGTGGCACCGGCGTCTTGATGCCCTGGCGAATGGGACGCGCGTTGCCACGTGTCGGGAAAATGTGTTTCCTATTCCTTTTTACTGTGAGTCCTTTGTTATTCAATATCCCATAGCTCCCTGAGTCTTTTCCCTTCTCTCTCACGATAACCCCGGGTGCCCAGTCTCCCTTGTGCGTGAGGTATTGTACCTGCTCCCCTGCTTGTAGCTGTCTGTATGGCCGGCCTGCGTGTCGATCATAGAATCCCTTTTGGGTAGATTGTATTTTTTGTATTTGCTTGTGTCGTATTGTTACTGCCTTAGGTTTTAAATGTTTACTTAATATTGGTAGTTTCGATCTGAGTTTCCGACTCATTAACAACTGAGCCGGCGAGGCATCCAATCCTATCACCGGAGTGTTCCGGAAGTTAAGCAACGCCAGATTATAATCCTTCGATTCTTTTCTGGCCTTTTTCATCATCGTTTTGACTGTTTGGATGTGTCGCTCCGCTTGACCATTACTTTGTGGATAGTGCGGGCTGGAAAATACAACCTGAAAATCATATTCAGCTGCAAATTCCTTATACTCTACGCTTGCAAACTGTGGCCCGTTATCGGAAACTACTACCGCTGGAATACCGTGTCTGCCAAACACCTGTTTCATCATGCCTATAACTGCCTTGCTCGTAGTACTCTGCAACTCTATTACTTCCGGATATTTGGAAAAATAGTCAACCAATATTAAGTAATGCTGGTCCCCTAACTGAAATAAATCAGCTCCTACTTTGTTGTATGGAATGCATGGTATGTCATGGGGTTGCAATGGTTCCTTGTGTTGTTTGTTTCTATGCTGCTGGCATAAGCCACACCTCTGAATTAAATCTTCCAACTGAGTTTGCATCCCTGGCCAAAACACATGCTCTCTCGCTAATGTTTTACTTTTCATGATACCCTGATGCGTCTCGTGTAGCTTGTTAAGCACTGATTTACGCACTTGCTTCGGTACGATTATTCTATTACCTTTTAACAACACATCCCCTTGCCTTGTAATTTCGTGCCGGAATGTGTGGTATGGTAGTGCTTCAGCCGGCACCTTATGTTTGTCTTCCGGCCACCCATTGTCAACCATGTTGGCCACCGTAATCAACTCACTGTCTCGTCCCGTTTCAGATCTGATCTGCTGCATACACCCTTGCACCACCCCTATCGCCGCCACGCTTATCTCATTGTCAAACAGGTCGCCGGGTCCGGTTTTGGTGCTGTGGTCGCGGGAGAGGGCATCTGCAACGAACATATTACAACCTTTGATATGTACCAACTCTAGATCATAGTTTTGCAGACGCATACGCATGCGTTGCATACGGGCAGACAATTGATGGAGAGGCTTATCTACAATTGATACCAAGGGCTTATGATCCGTTTCGATGCGTACTTTTTTTTCCAAAAATGTAATTGTGAAATTTAGTGCATCCAAAGCATATGGCCAAAAGCTCCTTCTCAATGACAGCATAGCTACTTTGTGTAGCATCCAGAGCCTTAGAAGCCATGGCAATCGGATGCCCTTCCTGCATCAAAGCTGCGCCGAGTCCCGACTTGGACGCATCTACTTGTAGAGTGATTACTTTGTGAACATCATAGAAACGGAGAATGGGAGCCCGTGTTATCATTACTTTTAACTTTTCAAATGCCTTCACTTGCTCGGCTTCCCAATGCCAAGCGGTTTCTTTGTTAGTTAGTACGCGTAATGGTTTAGTGATCTCCGCCAAATTGGGAAGAAATTTTGCAACGTATGCTATCATTCCGAGAAACCGTTGCACTGATTGCTTATTTGTGGGTGTGGGCATGTCAGTAATGGCTTGTATTCTTTCTTTGTTAGGTGTAATACCGTGTTCAGAAATTACATGACCTACATATTCAACCCTGCGCTTGCATATACTCGATTTAGCTGGGTTTAAGCGCAAATTGACTTGTCTTGCTCGCTCTAGAACTGCTTTCAAATTTTCATTGTGTTCATGCAGTGAGTTACCATACACAAGAATATCATCAGTTATTACATTGACGCCCTTTAAGTCATGCAGGATTCTGTTCATTTCATAGATGAATATGTCGCCGGCGGTTTTGATGCCGAACGGCAACCTAGTATACCGAAACCGGCCCCACGGCGTGTTGAAGGTACACAACTTTGAACTGTCAGTGTCTAGCTGAATCTGCCAGTATCCACTTTTCGCGTCTACCACCGAAAAATATTTAGCTCCTTCCAGCTTTGCGACCACCTCCTCAATAGTCCTAGTCGGATATGGTCCCCGCTTGATCGCCTTATTAAGTTTAGTTGGATCTAAGCAAATGCGGATTTTATCATTCTTCTTTACTATTGTGATCGAATTTACCCATGGGGTTGGCTCGGTCTCCTCAACAATCACACCTAGCTCAAGCATTCTATCAAGTTCACTTCGTACTTTATCCTCAATGGCATGAGGCACTCGTCTGGGAGGATCCACTACTGGCGGCACCGTGTCATCTACATGAATTTTTGCCTCCACTTTAATAGTGCCCAACCCACTAAATACATCATGAAATGTAGTTACCATGTCTGTAGCTTGCCTGTGGGCACTGTCACACTTGTCGCCGGCCGCCTCCTTCTGCACACTGTCAATGCGGGACAGTATGCGCATTCGTACGCACGCGTCCTTTCCCAGAATCGGACATCCCGTGTCGGTGATCTGGAAACGTAGCCACTGGCCACGTACTTGAAGATTCGTCTCACCGAGTGGCTTTATCCGCTGGCCTGAATACGTCACCAACCGGCATTGCGATTTCGACATCGTCGCCGATTTCATCTGCTTGAATATTCCTACTGGAATGATGTTGGCCTGTGACCCTGTGTCAAGTTTGAAATGAACTTCAAACCCATCCACAGGTATGGTCGCGTACCATAACTCGGCGTCGCCCTCCCGATCTGTTGATACCGCTCCAACAAACAAATCGGCTTCGGTCTCAGCCTGGTCGTCATCCCAGCCTTCATCATCGTCAAGCGCGATCTCATTTACTGCTGTCGCTTTACTCCGACATACTTTTGCGAAATGGCCAATTTTACTACACACGTCGCATGCTTTGCCTTTAGCGGGACAGGCCTCACGGTCCCGCCGATGCGCATATCCACACCAGCTGCACTTGACTTGAGCGACACCGGCTTTGCCCCGGTACTCACGGCTGGCACCTGCCGCCGGCCGTCCGTCTCTCGGCCGCTGTGCTGCCGCCGCCCGTGCCGCCGGTCGGCCCGGCTCGCGCTGCCGTATCGCATCCAATGCGCACTCGACGATACCACTGGAGAGCTGTTTAGTATGATGCTCGCTCATGCGACACATCTCCTCACATCCCGTCAAAGTCAGCTTAGGCGTCTGGAGCAAACGATCTCTTAGTTTGTCGCACTTTATGCCACTGACCAGTCTGTCACATAACAACGATTCTTCCAACTCGCCGTACTGACACTGACCTACGCGATGTCTCAGCTCCCGCACGTATGTGTCCATGCTTTCCTGGCCTTGGTTGAAGGTATTAAACTTGTACCGAGTGACGGTAATGTTGGTTTTACCCTCGCAGTATTCTCTGAATGCTTCCTTCAACGGCCGAAGTTTGTCAACTTCTCCCGCAGCGAATCTCATCGCCTGATGCACTTTTTGTGCGTCCGCACCGGCCACGTGCAGGAACACGCAACATTGAACCTTTTCACTTCGGCTCTGTACTCCTGCCGCCGTAGCGTATATATTGAAAGCGTGAATCCACGTCTTCCAATTCGCAGACAAGTTGTCCTCCAAGCTCAACGGCCCGGGAGGCTTCAACCCCGGTAACGACATGCCCGACAAAGGTTCCGCCTCTGACACCATGTGATGGAATGAGTGTAACACAACTGCACGTGTCGACGTCTAGTTACTCAATCCTTTATTTATCTCAACCGCCGCTACCCTGGTACCTCGCAGCGCTCGCTGGTGCCCAGCGCCCCAGCCGGGTACAATACATAACAAATCAGTGCAGGGTTGACCTAGTAGCGAAAGTGGTATATGCTACGGGTGCTGCATTTTTAAGGGCACCGTCATAAACGCTGACCGGCTATCAATTGACACTTACACGTGAGTAATACAATTATTGAAATGTTAGACATATTTGTCGCAATATCTGGCTGTGTAGCGAATGAAATGAAATCATTTAGTTCACTATGCAAGTACAGCCTTTATATGTTTTAATGGGTATTGTTTAATCCAAGACCCTTTTACAACTTATGCTACAGGCCATACCCTGGTTTAATCCAGGCCTACTCTGCATCCCAGATAGCACACAGCCGTCAAGCCATCGTCGGCCCGACGGCGGCCGTGCCCTCGGCCCAACGTTGGAAACCGCCGTCGGGCCGATGGCGGCAGCCGCCGTCTCCTTGACGGCGGGAGGTTGGACAAAACAACGTCGGCCCGATGGCGGCAAACACTGTCGGCCCGAATAAAACTAATGTTTTCGAAAAAAACCAAGATGGCGCTGCTTCGTCAACATTCCGTACCGGATAATACAATTCAAATCGTATTAACACAAATAACTCCATTAATACGTCATAATAAATTACAAAACTTTTACAAAATAATCTAAACATATTAATAAACAAACCTGTTAAATAATTCCTTAAAATTCCTGTGATTTCTGGAGTTATTTGTAGAAAAAGAATGCTGCTCAATGATCGCATGTCCTCCGCTGGCGACTCGAACGTCAACATTCCGTACCGGATAATTCAAATCGTATTAACACGAATAATTCCATTAATATGTCGTAATAAATTACAAAACTTTTACAAAATAATCTAAACATATTAATAAACAAACTTGTTAAATAATTCCTTAAAATCCTGCGATTTCTGGAATTATTTGTAAAAAAAAGAACGCTGCTCAACGATCGCATGTCCTCCGCTGGCGACTCAAATCGGAAACCAAATTTAAAGAACTGCACATGCGCGGATCACCACCGTCGGCCCGACGTTGGGTCGACGGTGGCCCAAATGTGCAAAATGAATGGAAACCAGCGGCGAACCACCACCGTGGGCCCGACGTTGGCTCGACGGTTGCCCAAATGTGCCAATGATTGAAACCCAGTGGCGGACCACCACCGTCGGCCCGACGTTGGCTCGACCGTGGCCCAAATGTGCAAAAGATTGAAACCCAGCGGCGGGACACCACCATTGGCCCGACGTTGGCTCGACAGTGGCAAAATGATTGAAAACGATTGTAAACCAGTGGCTCGACGGTGGCTTGACAGTGGCCCAAATGTGCAAAATGATTGAAACCCAGTCGCGGGCCACCACCGTCAGCCCGACAGTGGCCCGACTGTGGCAAATATGTGGCGACGGTGCGATCAATAGCCAACATCGGCCCGACGGCTGTGTGCTATCTGGGATGTGTTTAGAAACTATTTATAGCTTAGAAACATACCATCATTGGCTTGTTTACAGGAATCAACTGGGAATAATGATTAAATATATAATAAAGCTCTTTGTGTGCATTATATCGATTGGAAAGGAGTGCGTCATTTATCAGGCTTCACTAAATCAATAAAGCTACATAGTTCGATGCTGCATCAGATTTTCAAAATCAAACCGCTTGATTCTACATATCTCACTTTGATTCTGAGGCACTTATTAAGGATTTGTTGCCACATACAAGGGAAAGACTAACTCAATTTAACAAAACCTGTTATTTCAGCACAAGCCTGTCGTGTCAGAGTTTTGGCGTGCTTGCCAATATTAATTTTGCATGTTTGCGCTTTAAATATCTCCAAAGTTCGCCATTTAAAATCAAAGTTAGAGCAAACAAATGTCACATAGATTATAACAATTGTAGTGGTCTGCACTGACCTCTCAGGCAAGTAACCACATAGACAGGTAGGCGTGGGGAGTGTGTTGATATCAGGGAGCCTAGGTGGTGTAATGGTTATCACACTGGCCCGGAATGCAAAGAGATGTGGGTTCGAGTCCCGCTCTAGGCGCAATATTTCCCATTTTCATCACCCCCACGACACTGGTTGCCGTGACCAGGATCCTGTACAAGCTTTGCGCTGTATGGTTGTTGAACCTACCCTGTGTATGTATGTGTTAGTGCATTGCCTGTATGTATGTAATTGTAAGCATTACAAGACTTACAATTCCAGGGGGACGAGTGTAGTGGTCTGCACTGACCTCTCAGGCAAGTAACCACATAGACAGGTAGGCGTGGGGAGTGTGTTGATATCAGGGAGCCTAGGTGGTGTAATGGTTAGCACACTGGCCCGGAATGCAAAGAGATGTGGGTTCGAGTCCCGCTCTAGGCAAAGTATTTCCCATTTTCATCACCCCCATGACACAATCAATTTAATATAAATATTTATCTCAATAAAATGGGCGAAAATCAAAACCGTCTGACTATGCATCTTTAATCAGATTAGATCACATGTGTTAGTTAGACACTGAACATATGATTTGATGCTGGAACAGTTCTGGTTAGACTTCATGACATCACTTATTTATAAAGTGGACGAATTAGCTAAGGACAACTTATAGACCAGACCTTAGTGGCAGACCCAACTGGCTCCTTGCCAACTGGAGCCTGGCCAACGTCCACTCCTTATTTGGGGCAGCCAGCCTGGTTACTCGTACTATGTGACCCTGCCTCTTATGTTGATATCTATTTCTGTGCACTATGCTATGCATCTGAGTCAGCGTCACCATGGCAGTGGTGCCTATTTACAAACTGTTGTGATAGGCCGTGCCCCCAATGTATGGCTGGTCTGTGTTGGACGCAACCTGGAGGGAAGACACGGCAGAGAAATGCGCGCTTCACCGTTTATTTCTGGGTATTCTGCTCTCTGCGGCACCACTGAACCAATTAGTAACTCGTCCCATGACCAGCCAGGTCACAAGTAGCCTCTCATGGTGGGAGGTGGCCGATAGCCCGTCGCAGACTGGGGAGCGGTCCACCTAGGGACCGCCTTTGGCTAGCCTGACACCACTAGTCCCCGCAGTCTTGTGACTCGCCTTCTTTTTATCACTTTCAGTTGTTGTGTAGCTAACTACTGCATGCATTATTTCTCTGTTTGTAAGCATTCTCCCACATCCCCCAAACCTCTGTGAGTTTGTTTGTTCTACAATTGGATAATTGTTTGGTTACCAATAGTTAATTTCTCTGAATGTTTTCACCTTGCTGTGTTAGTGGTCATCAGGTTTTGATTTTAAGTTTAAATTGAGTGTGTTGACTCTTGCTTTCCTATGGAGATCATCAGTTGGGTGTCTATGTTCCACCTTCAGATATATCTTAAGTGCTCTATTTTGTAGTCTTTGTAGTTTATCCAACATATTTTTGTTACCCCCATATATATTACATCATCATAGTCGAAGTATGGTAGTATCATACTTTATAGACTTTAATAGCCATATTTGTAGTTAGGTATTTTCTGGTATTCGCTAATATCCAGATTGTGTGGTTTGCCTTCTTGATAACTTCTTTCATGTTATCATCGTAGTTTAGTTTCCTATCAAGATTCATTCCTAGATATCTGTAGCTGGTCTGTTAATCAAGAACTTTTCCTCCCAAAATTATTGGCTTTTTATTGCCATAGCTGATTTTCCCACTGCCAAACATTAGGACATTTGACTTCTTGTGGTTTATGGAAATCATGTTTGAGTTACACCAATTATCTAAAGCTACTAGTTTCTCATTTAGCTTATCACTGTTCTCTTTTCTGCTATTGCTTGTTGTGTATATCACGATGTCATCAGCATATAGTTGGAATTTGATTCCCTCTAAGGACTTCTCCAGATCATTGATGTAAATGATGAAGAGGAGTGGGCCTAATACTGAACCTTGAGGGATTCCACAGGGTACCTGTATATTTTCTGATGTTTTGCCATTTCTTTTGTTCTCTGACTTCTCTCACTGATGTAATTCCTTATCCAGTCTAGTTTTCTTCCACTTATTCCTACTCTTTCTAGCTTTTTTTATCAGTATGTCATGAATCACTGTATCGAATGCTTTGCTAAAATCTATGAATGTGGCAGTTGTCTGTTCACCTTCATTCATACCTCTCAGTATGTCGTTTGTTAGATTGGATATAGTTTTTGTTGTGGAGAATCCCTTTCTGAACCCGCCCTGTTTGTCACTAAGTATTTTCTCACTATCTAGATGTTTCATGACGTGCTTGTACATTCATTTCTCTATCAGCTTGCCTGACAGAGGTAGGAGTGATATGGAGCAGTAGTTGCCTATGTCCCCTTTGTCTCCAACCTTGTGTATTGGTACCACTGTATTTCTTTTGGGGTACATTAGTTGTTTAAGCAGGGAAAATTTCAGTCGCAGGCGATTGGTCTTCCTCATTCCACTGCTCCTTGCCCTATCCTAATAATGCCGAGCGCTTGGATAGGAAGTGACAAGTATCAATTTTTAAGTCATTGGTTTGACTAGACCAAGATTCGAACCCACGACCCCACGATCTACCTATCACACGGGAGATGGACACTCTAACTCATTTGGCCATCCCGTCTGGTTGACGGAATGGCCAAATGGTATTTGTCGCTGTAATTTTCATACTTAGACAAGAAACATTATTAATAAAAATCAATTAATAGTGTAATGGCCCACAGTCCTCCGACTCTTTCTTACATAGAATATATAATGAGATAATAAATATTACACTGCACTTACAGATATTTCCCTCCCATCTACCACAACGGCCGAGCCTACAACGGCATCACCATCCACAGAGGCTGCTACAACTGAAGCACCAACCACACTGCCACCCACAACGGAGCGCCCCACAACAGGTACAGGCGAGCATGCGCAGTTAGTCCTGATGAGTGATGAGTAATCGATTAAACAACTCGGATCATCCCAACGACTTGTTTGCTCATGCGCAAACCCTACTACCTCGGGTTGCATAAACGAACACGCTCGGGATGGAAAAAATGGTGGTTTAATCCAAGACCTTTTTAAAAAAAATAACCAATATAACTACAGCAAATAGGATTTTTTTCTGTTTTTATGATTGCATAATTTAGTTATATGTCCATTTTAATATTGAATATTACTATTTAAGCAACAAAAAAAAGAGTAGCTTTGCAGGACACAGGTACCAGCACACATGTATGCGCTTGATACCCCCAGTCAAGACATGCGCATTGGGGGTCGGATCGTTTTGCACACGTCCCGGGTATTTTTAGCTTCATCTCGAGGTGTTCTATTTGAAATCCTGACGACTCGGATGATCCGAAGCATCATAATTGAATACGGCCTAAAAGTGTGCAATAATTGTAAATAAATAATGGTAGTCAATAAAACACCTGCTGTTTGCTATGGCTGTAATGCTTCGTCGTTAAATACAATAAATGGGAAGAAAATGTGACGTCATCTTAGCACTAATTCATGCTGAAAATAAATCTAACTTGTTTTCTTGATTTAGCTTGATGACATCATCTCTTTTCTGTGTTTTTTATTAGTAGTTTGTTTATTACTATCAGAAGACTGCCTGCAATGTTTTGTTTGTTCATTTGTTGTTTTACATCCTAGCACCATCTAAGATCACTCCGTCCTGATATGACCATAGATGTTGCTAGGACGTAAAACAACAATAAACAACATCTAAGATCATATATCAGGGCAGGCCCCAACTTGTGACAGTGCACACTCATGGTGACTTTATAGTGCTTCCCCATGGGGAGACCAGGCCACTGACACAATGCCTCGATATCCCACACAGTCCCATTATCCTGATACTGTGCTAACCAGTGCTTGCCTTATCCTATTAATGCAGAGCGCTGGGTTAGGTAGCAACACGCATCAATTTCATAATTCATTGGTTTGACTCGGCTAGGATTCAAATCCCCGACTTTCTGCAGAGGAAGCCTGCGCTCTACCAACTCGGCCACCGCGCCCGGTTTACCTAAGTCGGACGTAGTGGTCGAATCGGTAGAGCGCTGGCTTCCTGTGCGGAAGATCGGGAGTTCAATTCCCGGTCGAGTCAAGCCAATAACCTACAAAATTGGTACTTGTCACTACCTAGCCAGGCACTTGACATTACTAGGATAGGTCAAGAACTGGTTAGCTCAGAATCAGGATAACATGACTGAGTGGGAAATCGGGTCATGGTCCCAGCGGCCTGGTCTCCCAGTGGGGCAGCACTATTTAGTATTAAAGTCGCCATGAGTGCACACTGTCACAAGTCGGTACCCATCCTGATATGACACTAGCCTAGATGTTGCCAGGATGTAAAACTCCAACAACTAAACCAAACCATCCATAACTAAGTAGGTTTTTTTCTTTCTTTCTTCACAGAATCTAATACTACTTCTGTAGCAGAAAAAACAAGTGAAAACCTGACAACGGAACCGGAAACGACGTCCACACTCACTCACACCACAACAATATCCGGTATGTCAGGAAACTTACAAACCACTGACCTTACCACCACCAGGGGTCGCACCACTGCCACCACTGGCCACTCACCAGCCTCGAGTTCCACACAGAACTTGTCGACAGTCACCCTCACTGGAAAGATCACCGCCTTTGAGAACGCATCTCAGATGACCACAGGTTCTGGTAGGATGAGCGGAACCTCTCCCAATGCTACTGTAGCGCCACCTGTCAATGTGTCGGTAGCCGCAGTGTACAATATAACTGCGATAGATGATGCTGCATCCCATATGGCTACAGGTTGTGGTAGGATGAGCGGAACCTCTCCCAATGCTACTGTAACACCCCCTGTCAATAAGTCGGTAGCCGCAATCGATAATACAACCCCGATAGCTGATGCTACATCGCGTATGGCTACAGGTTCTCATAGAATGAACGGAGCCTCTCCCAATACTACTCTAGTGTCCCCTGTCAATGTGTCAGTAGCCACAGTCTACAATACGACTCTGACAGTTGACGCTAATTCCAGTATTGTTAATGCTAACTACATAGATGAGAAGTGCTTTCCGTGCCCATATCTGCGTTGTTGCTGTTTGAGTGTCGGTTCTTGTCTCTGCAATCTCAACCTACAAAGTTTCTATTGAACTAATGCTTGTTTCTCAAAAAATAAATAAACTCACAAATATTCACCATTAAATACAGCAAAGTTTGAATGATCCCATAGATATACCATCCAGTTTGGCTACAGATTTTGGTATGATGAAGGGAGCCTCTTCCAATACTACTGTAGTGCCCCATGTCAATGTGTCGGTACCTACAGTCCACAATACGACTGCAATAGATGACACTACATCCCGTATGGCTACAGGTTCTGGTAGGATGAGTGTAACCTCTCCTAATGCTATCATAGCGCCACCTGTCAATGTATCGGTAGCCGCAGTCCATAATACAATTGCAATAGTTGACGCTACATGCCATATGGCTACAGGTTTTGGTAGGATGACCGATCATCTCCCAGTGCTACTGTAGCGTTACCTGTCAATGTGTCAGTAGCCACAGTTTACAATACGACTGCCATAGTTAATGTTACTTCCGGTATTGTTAATGCTAACTACATAGATGAGAAGCGCTTTCCATGCCCATATCTGTGGTGTTGTTGTTTGAGTGTTGCCTCTTTGCTCTGCAATCTCAACTTGCAAAGTTTCTATTAAACTAATGCTTGTTCACAACAACAAAAATACTCGTAAGTAATCTCCTTTAAATACAGCCAAGTTTGAATGACTCTATATATATAACCCCCCCCCCCGCACCCTGCCTGCTGTGGAATATTGGTTTGCAGTGACTGGTTGGTTGATATATATTAATAGGGCTTGTCACAAATACCCTCAAGTCATAAATATAAATTGCTGAGTTGTCTCATCAACTTCCCCTTGAATATTCATACTAACACCCGACCTCATTTGCGACAAGTCCTATTGCACATATTTGTTTGCAGTGAGAGTGGAATAGTTGGCGTCAACTCTACCTTTCGTGAAAATACATACCATCCTAGAATATCAGATCATAATCATAATAACACCTTTTATTGTCATCTCCATGAATATCGCCTTTGCTGCTGACATGTCATAAAACAACCACCGATCAACCTTTTATTGTTAAGTAATGCATAGTACTGAAGCGATTGTGACTCGTAATGTGATGGCTTGTAAGTGATGTGCAGATCATAATCGTAATAACGCCTTTTAATGTGATGTCCATAAATATGGCCTTTGCTATTGACATGGTTTAAAACAACCACCAATCAATCAATCAACGTTTTATTGTAAAATAATGCATATACCCGAAGCGATTGTGACCTGTAATGTGATGGTTTGTAAGCGATGTGCAGATCATAATCATAGTAACGCCTTTTATTGTCAAGTAATGCACTGAAGTGATTGTGACTTATTTTGAGATGGTCTATAAAAGCTGTGAAGATCATAATCATAATAACACATTTTAATGCCAAGTAATGCATATCACTGAAGCGATTGTAACTTGTACTGTGATGGTCTATAAGCACTGTGCAGATTATAATAATAATAACGCCTTTTATTGTCCAGTAACACATATCACCAAAGCGAGTGTGACTTGTATTGGGATGGTTTGTAAGTGATGTGCAGATCATAATCATAATAACGCCTTTTAATGTGATGTCCATGAAAATGGCCTTTGCTATTGACATGGTGTAAAACAACCACCAATCAATTAATGTTTTATTGTAAAATAATGCATATATCCGAAGCGATTGTGACCTGTAATGTGATGGTGTGTAAGTGATGTGCAGATCATAATCATAATAATGCCTTTTATTGTCCAATAATGTGTATCACCGAAGCGATTGTGACTTTTAAGTTTGCTTTTTATAGAGATTACCATGGAAGTGACAGCAACAGTAACCAGCACAGTGGAACCCAGCAGCCAATCAACGGCAGCCACCAGATCAGAGTCCACATCACCAACGGCAGCTGTCCTGGAGCCGGCAGCAGGGAAGTCCACAGGGGGCGCGTCTGGGCTCAGCCTCTTAGAAATAAGTAGGTCAAATATTTTTATTTTTCGCGTGTTTAATTTATTTACCCTGCCCATAATCAATAAGTGTTTTAACACTTGTTTTCACCGCTGGGCCGCACTAGTGTCAATTTGATTCAAATCTTTTGAATTCTTTTTCTATGGGGTAATAATTTTAGTTTTGTTGTTTCTTGTTTATGGGTTGTAACTGTAGATTGCAAACAGTCGAAATCCGGCTTTTACCATATTTTGTGTTACTTCATTTACCTGTAATTATTGTGGTCTTTTTCTTTGTGCATTTCTATTATAATTTGTTAATTTCATTAGTTGCTAGTAAGGCCTTTAAGCCGTGTTTACACGGGCGAGTTAAAACGCTTCATATAAAACCACTTGCCTAGATCGATTTACATTTGCCATGTAAATGCGACACTGGGGCGTTTTAGGGCTGAATCGCTTCATATAAATCGGTAGATGTAAACCACCTTGTGAGGTAGTATAGATGAAGCGATACAGCTTGTTCCCGGGTGGCGATAGTGTAAAATAGCGGTGCTCGCCGGCTACAGGCTCAGCTGTAATTATACACTGGTACCCGGCAGTGTTAGCGACCGATTAGGCCGAAATCTATTGAATGCGATCATATTTAACAGAATTAAATACTCAAATAATGAAATTTAATTAAATTAACCATAAATTCCAAGCGATATTAATATAGCAGCTGCATCGGCGTCGTTATTCATATTGTGAATCGACGAATGTAAACTAAACAAATAGGAGTGCTCGCCGGCTACAGGCTCACCACTAAGGCTGCTGGTTCCCGGCGCCGACACACTTCCAAACTCGGTCCGTGTAAATGCGCCACTACATCGCTTCATATAAATCGATTTGCCTAATTCGCTTCACAATTGCCCGTGTAAATACGGCTTAAGATCTAATCATGCTGTTAAATGCATTTTCTTCGATAGGTTTATGTAGTTACTTGTTTGTGTTGTACTAAGGAAATACACATCATCAACCAGCATTTTACCTGTGAACATTGGAGTCAAGCTGTGCACCTACTGTGAAAGTACAACGTCTGAACACTTTGACTTTTGGATACTGAATGGTTTATTCCTGTCCAGGGCTCACTGAACTGCCGGCTAAACTTTCCATGACGTCATCTCATTTACATACTCCTTTGTCTCACTCACTGTCTAGAACATCATGCATCTCATTAGCATATATTACCCATGTGTCTGGACGTCTATTACGCATATATCACACCTACTACAATTGGATCACGCTGGTCATGATTTTGTAGTTAATTTGTTGTACTCCCGCAAGTTGTTTTTCTAGGTCTCATTATTTTGTAGCAGTTTCTTAAACTGTAGCTATCAATATCCACTACTGATTCGCTAGGCTATAGTCCTGTATCAGGATATCTATTGCTTATCCACTACTGCTTTTCTCAGATGTAAACCTGTATTAAGATGTCTAGTACTTATCCACTAGGCCTACTGATTTGCGATATAGCGAATGGTAGACAGGAAGTGTGAACACTTATTTGTCTCTCATTTTTGTTGTTGGTACATTAGTTGTCCCAAGCAGGGGAAATCCCAGTCACAGACGACTGGTCTTCCCCTCCCCACTGCTGGTCGATAGAAAGCCCAAGCCTACACTTTTACCGACCCAAGGGATTTTTAACCTCCCACATCACATAGACATGGTATGAGAGGTCGCCTGTCGAGTGGATTTGGTCGCCTGTCAGTTTGTATCAGGATGCCCATTACTTATGCAATACCGATTTTCAGAGCTATAATCCTGTATCACGATATCTATTACTATTAGTTATCCAATGCTGAGTTTGTAGACTATAAACATTTATCAGAATGTATCTTATCTACGTTTGAGCTTTTGAGATGTGGACATATCGAAGGATGATGAAAATATCATGGACAAAGAAGATCACCAACAAAGAAGTTCCCAGAAAAATTAAAAATAAGAAACACTTGTTTGCCACTATACAGACAAAGAAACTTACTTATTTTGGCCACATCATTCGTCAGAGTTCAATATACTGTACATTGTTGGAAGGGAAGGTGAATGGCAGCAGAGGGAGCGGGAGACCAAGAACATCATGGTTTACAAATATTTCACAGTGGACAGGCTTGAATTATTCACAGTCTATCAGAACAGCACACCATTGGGACAAGTGGAAAACCATTGCATCCAACCCTCGACTAGAGGATGGAACTATTGATTGATTGATCTTATCTACTACTGATACGGTCAATTATATCAGTATGTCTATCACTTCCAGACTACTGAATTAACGGGCTATAATCTTATTATTATTATCCTCTTCTTTGATACTATCCCTGAGTTTGTAGAGTATTAACCTTTATCCGAATATGCATCATTTATCTACTATTGATGTGGTCAAGTATATCAGTATGTCTATCACTTAAACCTTATGTAATAATATGGGAGTCGGCCGTCTGAGCCCCACACATTACTACTCTCCACAGGTGTGTTGTGACAATTGTCAGTCAGTTCCCACCTGTAATAACTCTCCTCAACTCATAAGTAAGAAAGGAAGACAATTCACGCAAGATTGACAGTGAAGAAGTTGTGCTTTATTGGCATCAACTCCTGTTCACCTAGTGGTGACCTATCACCCTCACTCCTTACCAACTGCCCACACAGATCCTCATGACTCTTGCTGGTGTATTATAAGAATCAGTGCCTACAGCCCATTGAACCTGAGTCCAATGGTTGTTGCACACAGCTCAGTGTTTTTTTAAAAGATGCTGCTAGTTTGTGTGTAGAAAGTGGAGTTGTCTCTTGCTGGAGGGCCTAGCCAAGAGTGCCTCCCAAGAGTGCTTCTCCCAGAGTCTTAGAGTGGGGTCTGCGTGTCAGGTATAAGGAATGCAGGTGACTGGACTCACCCAGCCAGACAATCAGACACCCTCTATAGCCTGGGTGGGTGACGCCCTAATAGGGTGCAGCTGTCACTCAATCCCCAGCTGCAGGTTGTGTCTATAATTGACATCCGGGAACAGAAGAGGAGAAGGCAGAAATTGAAATAACAAAATTTATTGGAGAACATAACCTGCAGGCAGGTCGGTCTTGGCTGGAGAACATATCGGTATCGTGTATCGTGTCTCGTGTCATAGTTAAATGACCGTGATATTAGTGTGGTATCGTATAGAGTACCAATCAGGTTAAATGATGTCAAGATAAGTATCAAGCATATCGAACAATGATTAATCAATTAGGAATGAGACTAGTTACATGTTGATAAGCTTAGAGGAAATGTTAGGATCAAGAAAGAGATGAGAGAGAGAATAACTAGCCCAGACAACCAGCAGCCCTCAACCCCTCCCCCTTCCATGCATGATTATCGGGTGGGTGGGTGGGTGAAGCGACTTGCAAGGAGAAAGACCGGCGTGAAAGTGAAGTGCAAGATGGCAGTCAGTAACAGAGAAGTAGAGCAAGAAAGTAGTGCGAGAGAAAAGAGTGCCCGTGTTCCCGCCAGTAAATTATCCATGTTGAAAATCAACATGCGTAATGTATGCAGGATGGCTGGGTGTGCTTGCCAATCGGCCCCGTGGTAACAGATAGTTGCAGACAGTATACAATAAACATATATTAAAACTGCCCTTCCCCTCCACTTGCATTCTTTCTGGTGCATGGACGGGACATTTCAATAATTATTAACTGTCTCTTAAGTATGAACATCACATCACAATCTCAGTCGCTATGTGTTTTCACATTTCCACATATGCGCTTATGTCACAAAGCGAGTAGGGCACCCATTGCTTCTCTGTTACATAATCCTGGTCCCCACTCCGTTGCCCGAGAATAGTAATGCTGTTTGCCAATATATAAATCCAAACCGAAAATCCGGATAATTTTACACCTAGTTAATTTGTAGGTTATAAGCCGGTATCAGGATGTTTATCGCACCTGCTTTTCCCTACTGGTCACGCAATCCAAATCACGTGGTTTCCAGCATGATATTGGTCGCAGAAACTTAAATCAATTTACGCATTTTTGAAATATCAATTGTTGTGAGGGGTGTTTTTGTAATGGAAAACTCGACTCCACACTTCTAGCATTCCACATGCGGAAGGTCGGGAGTTCGGTTCCCAGTCGAGTCAAACTATTGACTTATACAACTGATACTTGTCGCTTGCTAACCTGGCCTTCGGCATTAATATGATAGGGCAAGGACTGGTTTGCTCAGTGTCAGGATAATGTGACTGACTGGGATATCGGATCATGGTACCAGCTACCTGATCTTCCAGTGGGGTAGCACTATAAAGTCACCATGAGTGTGCACTGTCACATGCCTTTACACATCCTGATATGACCGTAAATGTTTCCAGGGCGTAAAACTCCAACAACTAACCAACCTTCCAGCATTCTGGTGCTCGCGTCCTAACCATGACACTATCAAGGCTCCCTGATTCAATCACCTTATTTACCTGTGCATGCAGCATTTCACCTGGGGATCTCAGCACACCTCACTACAGATGCATCCCGTCCTGATGACATTATATGTTGTCAATACCCAATTAAGAATATATCACCCACATAGCATGGACTGTTTAATATTTAATAAGAGCCTGTCAATTCAATTGAGGATCCATCTCTCGTCAGTACACTGGGCAATGGACCGCTATGCAATCATTATTTAATCATGTTATGTGTTTATTGTCTACAGCAACAAAGCAACACATATCAACACCTTGATCGCCGTCTTATGTGCCTTACATGCACACCGGACATGCTTACATGTATAGATACAATGACACATCTGATTCTAGGAAAAAAAGATTCAATTGTTGATTTGTTGCGACAATGTATTTTGCATAAATATGAACTTTAATTTGATGTAACATTGGTTGCTCGGCTGGAAGATCACCCCTTGGAGAAGCCATACAATTAGTTACTTCACTGCATGTTTATGGTTAAATACAACTCAAATCAAATGAAGTCAATCTGCTCCTCGACTTAGCAGCTATGTTAAAGCTGCATAGTCCAATCAAGCATCACATTTTCAATAACAAAACAATTATCTAGAATTGATTCTGCATATCTAATTTAGATACTGGTTCACTTAATAAGGCTTTGTTGCTACATAGAAGGGAATACCAAGCCAATTCAATAGAACATGTTACTACAGTAGCATATGGTGTCAGAGTTTTGGCATGCCTGCCAAAACTACTCTTACATGTTTGCACTTCAAATATCTCAGAAGTTAGCCATTTAATATAAAAGTTACTTCAGACTAAAGTATGGTAGATTATAAAGATCAATTTAGTATATTTATCTCAGAAAAATGACAGAAACTATTGCTGATCGGTGTACGTGACCAGGTGCATGTATGTATATAATATATATTATGTATGGGTTGGTGGTGCCTGAGTGGGATGTAAATAGACATAGTGGTGCTGGGAGGTCTGGGTCTGGGTCCACTCTACCCTCAATATCTAATACCCCAGTCACACGAGGCCTGCGTTCGCTTACGATCGATTGGCAATGTCAAAACGTCCTCATTGTGCCCTCCTTACTCCCTCCTTAAGTACTGGCGCTGCGAGAACGCAAGGAGGTTGCACGTGCAGCACGTGCAACCTCCTTACAGTCAGTTTTTTGGTTGGCAACCTGGTGGCGACCTGGTGGTGATCTGGCGGTGATCTGGCGGTGACCTGGCGGCGACCTGGCGGCGACCTGGCACTGCGAGGTCATTGCCAGGTCGCCAACCACTGTTTCCCGCCAGTTTTGGACCGTGGGAACGGTGGTGGCGCAAGGTTGGCGACTGGTTGGCGACCAGCCAGCGACCTGGTGGCGACCTGGCGCCAGGTCACGACTGGTAGGTGACCAGCTGGCACTCCTGCGGCAAGTTGTCATGGCCAGGGCGCCAACCTGGCGATGCCATTTTCGCGTTTTTACAGCGCGTATATGCGTAGATGCGCTGTGTACCCTCCGGACACCTAGATGCTAGTGATAGATGCATCCTGACACCTGGCATATAGGCTGACAAAGTGGTCACCGCCCTATTGGCACCCTATCGGCGCCAGGACGCCGACAGGACGTCGACATCATTTTTGAATCAATGTATCAAATGGGACGCTGGGTGGTTGGCATCCTTTTGGGCGTAAGAAGGTTGGCGGCGAACGCTGCCTCTCGTGTGACTGGGGTATAAGCAACAGGACCAGATAACAGAAGAAATTGAACGGTATCTAGTTGTAAAGCCACTAATGGCTGGAATGCATGCAAGAATTAATTATGGAGGAGCAGCAATAAAATGGGTAATGTATTCATGCAGTGCTTTCAATGGCATATTTTGACAAACATTTACTTCTATGACCAAAATGCATTCATGGAACTACCTCCCATATATGTGCAGGTATGCAGCTGCGTAACACCTGAGATTACTTTTTCTTGTTTTTAATTTTTAATTCTCATGAATCCAAGATGGCTGTCACACCTGATCAGCTCCTCCAATCAGCATTAGGCATTCTTCAACCCACCAGTGAACATATAACCTGCCTGTATCCAAGCCTTGGTTGTTTATGGCTACAGTGCCCTGTTGTGTCTGGGTGTGCAGTGATCCGTAAATAACAATTGGGGGGGAAGGGGTATGTGAGCAGAGCTCCCAAGGCTCTGTCACACTAAAAGTAGTGCCCCTCTCACACTATGAATAACTACATAATGTTTATATCAACTCAGTAAAGGATCACCAGCACCACATAATACCTAATGCCTCTGGCTCTATATACCATTTACCTTTTTATATAACAATTGTAATTACTATAAACTAGTTCACACCATCCTCCAATGTCTAAATATCGGGAAACTTTACACCAGCGTAAAATATTCCGATATTCAGAATAGGGGGAATGCAAATGTTCTAATACTGATCGGTGTACGTGACCAGGCGCATGCATGTATATATATATGTATGGGTTGGTGGTGCCTGAGTGGGATGTAAATAGACATAGTGGTGCTGGCAGGTCTGGGTCTGATTGCACTCAGGGCCTACCCCCTCTGCTGGGATAGGGATCACCACACTCAAAGGTCAAGTTTGGTGGTGGCCATGAGATCATACAGCTTGTGGTGGTGGTCAGACCACTGGTATCCATGAGGACCAGGAATGCTGGATCCCTATTGGTAGGGCCAAGAATGCTTGTTTTCCATTGGGGGAAAGGGGTGGGGTGATACTCTACAATGAACCCATGTAACCATATCAATAATAAACCAGAGGGCTGGACTCTTTCTTCTTATTTACACTTTATACTCTTCCTTTCTGTTTCTCTTTGTCTGTATTGATTTCACCGTAGCCTGCCTACACAGCCACCGATTCGAGCATTAGACTTTACACCTGGGGCCATATGCAGGAGTCAGTGTTAGTGGGGTTTGGTTGTTAGAGCCTGTTACCGTTTAGCTATTTCCGACGTCGGGAACTGTGTCAAGTCGTATGCAGGAGCGTGTAACACTTACATTATAGCTAAACCTGAATTTATTTATAGATTTGGGAAATCCCTCTGCGTCTGTACACATATATTAGGCTTAAATATATTAAATGCTGTCATATTTAACAGAATTACATACGCAATAAGTGAAATTTGAGGAAATTAACCCTAAATTCGAAGCATTATTAAGGCTACCGCCGCATTGGCGGCGATATTAATAGTTATATTTTCGAATCGACGAAAGTACAGTCAACAAACCGTCGCCGCCACCAGTATGGAAAGCGACGTCGATGCGGCGACGGCGGCGATTTGTTTACTTTACGTTCCTCGATTCGAAAATATAACTATTAATATCGCCGCCAATGCGGCGGTAGCCTTAGTAACGCTTCGAATTTAGGGTTAAATTGATAAAATTTCACTTATTGCATATGTAATTCTGTTGAATATGACAGCAGTGAATAGATTTGGTCACAACCTTATGCTAACACCGCCCTTAAACGTGATATGAAACGGGGTTAGTGTGGCGGACCTTAAACGTGCGGTGTTAGCGTAACATCGCCTCCTGCATACCGAATTTTCGGCGCTAAACCAGACATCCCGTGTAAACGCATTTTGGCTCGCTAACACCGCGTCCTGCATATGGCCCCAGGTTTGGTGTGTGAGGGGGGGGGGGGGCGGAGGGGGGAATGTTATAGCGTTTTATTGCATTTCCAACAAAAAGTATGTATACCACCTGAAAATTCCAAGATAGGACCATAACATATCAGAAAAAAAGTAGTTATTCAATGCAAATTTATAAATGTTTGAAATGAGGGTAGTGGAGAGGGGGGTGTGAACCTGCACCAAGGCAGTGTGATGTTGTTGTGGGAGGATGGAGTTTTATGTCCTGGCAACATCTAAGATCATACCACGATGGGTACCGACTTGTGACAGTGTGCACTCGAAGGCGACTTCATAGTGCTGCACACTGGCGACTTTATAATGCTGCCAGGACGTACACTCCAACAACCAACCGATGTATCGATCTGCAATGAGACTGAGAGGCAGTTCTCTGTTGGGACCAGTCAAAACACCCGCCGACACTGACATAGTCCTAACCATTGTTCGCTTTACAAGCGACAGTTTGTGCGTAGATGAACTATTTCGATAAATGGGTTATTCTATGAAACTGGGTAGTCCCAGACTACCACATATTTGTTTTCCACGTTACGATGGTGATAATTAATACTTTCTTTTTGTTGGTAGCAAGTCAAATAGTTAGTGTTGCGTCTGTCGGTTAGGTATGTTAGCGATGCTACATATATTTAATTTATCCCTGTCCCCCCGCTTCCCCTCCCCCCCAAACAAACAAACATACACTGTAAACTCAACCACTAGCGGCCAACTAGACCAACAACCCAACTACAACGGAATGAGCCTGGAACTGATTCTAGTTGGATCCTACTGAGGTACATGATTAATCAATATTAACCTACCTACTAACTCAATAGGCCCTACCTGAGATTACCATGAACACAAGTTCAATCACAAAGGCCCACCCTACATCCCCCATCAACCTTTCAACGAGTATGTTACTACTAGAAAGATAATCAGTTATGCCCCACCCCCTACTAATGCCTACCATACTAGTCTAACATAGTTACCTCCCCGCATATGTTTCTTTTTTTCTTTTATCTTGTTCTTTATCTATCATTTATGTACCAATGTTGTGCTTATTTCCCTGTAATTGTCTATCTGTATATTGTTGTAGATTTGTTGACTGTGTAGAGGCAATTGTGATTAGGGCTGGAAGACCAGTGCATTAGCACTGACACCATGTTATCCAGAGGAATAACAACACTTGAACAAAAAAACAATTCCAAACAATGTATCAAATGGATCCTATTTGATATTTGTGACAAATTGCTCACAAAAGGGAATAAGCTTGCAATTCTCTGATTGATAGCTAATCACATTAGGCATCATCTTTGAACCTAGACGAAGCCCAGGTAGCCTCAACTCAACACATCCCGGCAGGTTGGTGTTCTCTGTGGTGGAGTGGTTAGAGTGTCTGACTTTTTTCCTAGGTCAGGCTCCTAATCTGAAGGTTGGTGGTTCGATTCCCCATGCCCGCATCTCTGCCAATTTGGATTTCCACAGCTGTGTCCAACTTACAGCTTCATCAAAGGCCAGTTGCTCTCATACCATGTCTATGTGGTGTGGGAGGTTAAAAATCCCTTGGGTTGCTAAAGGTGTGTAGGCTCAGGCTTTCTATCGACAAACTGTCTCATGGTGAAAACAAGTCTATTCAGACTCATCATCTATGATAGGCAGTATAAATCTTCAAGAAATTCTTGTCGGGTTTGTGGTTTTATTATGCGTTAATTTATCAAATCTTGACCTGTCAATCCTCGTTGCAGTTCTTATCATCATCGTCATCATCGTCATCATCATCCTTATCATCGTTCTCGTGATTTTCTGCCTCAAGAAGAAAGACAAAGGGTAAGTACCGAGACTGTTTGATCCTGTTCGGGTCTCAAGTAAAATATCATGAACTATCTGTTTAATAATTTACCTCTAATCAAGCATGAAATTTACAGTATAATATAATTATATATATATGTGCTCTATAATCTATTATGGGAATATAAACAAGGACACTATCTATCTTCAGTTCCCTATGTAATAGTATATTCACTGTGTCCTATCTAACTGACTCTGTGTAGTACAGCATTGGCCACACTGGCGCCACCTGTGAGGGGCTCTAAGCACTGTATGCCAGCTGCGTCTGGCCGTTATCGCCTATAGACCCGTCGGGATGGTCAAATTTTAACTATATATATATTTATGTACATAAAGAGTTCAGGTGCAAATTCCTGTAAACGCCAATCCAAAAATTGACTTAAATTTTGCTAATTTACCTGAAGTTGGTTGTGATGAAATGGGTACGGAGCAATGAAAACAAAAATAGGAATGTACAAAATTAACAGTTTGCAGGTTTGACTCAATATTTGGATTGGCATTTACGTGGTTATATATATATATGTGTGTCGTGGGGGTGTGATGAAAATGGGAAATATTGTGCCTAGAGCGGGACTCAAACCCACATATCTTTGCATTCCGGGCCAGTGTGCTAACCATTACACCACCTAGGCTCCCTGATATCAACACACTACCCACGCCTACCTGTCTATGTGGTTACTTGCCTGAAAGGTCAGTGCAGACTACGACACTCGTCCCCCTGGAATTGTAAGTCTTTTAATGCTTACAATTACATACATACAGACAATGCACTAACACATACATACACAGGGTAGGTTCAACAACTATACAATGCGTAGCTTGTACAGGATCATGGTCACGGCAACCAGTGTCATGGGGGGTGATGAAAATGGGAAATATTGCGCCTAGAGTGGGACTCGAACCCACATCTCTTTGCATTCCGGGCCAGTGTGCTAACCATTACACCACCTAGGCTCCCTGATATCACCAAACTACCCACACCTACCTGTCTATGTGGTTACTTGCCTGAAAGGTCAGCGCAGACTACTACATGTGCATAGTGTCAATATTTCAAATCTTAATATTAAGTTCGTGGATTAGATAATGTTGCGATTATTAAGACTACTTTCCTGACATCAGGTGATTTGACATTATATCAATATGGCATATTCCGGATGGGTCTATGACATTTGCCACCTGTAATTTGCCCCCCACAATTTGCCACCCGCAATTTGCCAGCTGATAATTGCCACCCAACACTTTCCCGGTTGGGACTTTTGCCAGCCAAATAGATTCTCGCAAAATGATTGAGAATATGCATACAAACATACATACACACATATGTATACATGCATGCACAGATACATAAACACATGCTCACTCACATGCACAAGCATGTACACATGCACAGGCATGTACACTTACACTCCGTCACACAGATATGAACATGCACACACTCTGGGACATGACGATATCTGCTGGGGTTATAAGTCCCAGCTGGCAAAAGTCCCGGCCGATAATGTATTGGGTGGCAATTATCGCCTGGCAAATATTGTGTGGCAAATCGTGGGTTGCAAATGTTGTGACAGCATTCCTGACAGATGAAATACAGCACCGAATGTATGCTATGCTTGTTCTTTTTAGTCATGCGGCTGTGGCACCTAATCCATACCCTTATGATGCGCGAAACAAAGCATCGTACCCTGAGGACAGTCCCATCTACGTGCCAGCAGATGACAGCAGTAGTACGCGTAAGGAGAGCCTGTTTTAAGTAGCAGACTTTATTTAGCCATAGCAGAAGATCCCAGTGCACAAAGGGAAGTGGACTAGGGCTTAGTATGGGCGGCGATTGTAGAACTAACAAGCTCACAGAGGGGAACGAGATGTAGGAGAATGCTTCCAAACAGAGAAAGAATGCATGCCATAGATAGCTACACAAGCTCACAGAGGGTAGCAAGATGCTGGAGAATGTTTACAAACAGAGAATGAATGCATGCAGTAGATAGCTACACAAGCTCACATAGGGTAGCGAGATGTAGGAGAATGTTTACAAACAGAGAAAGAATGCATGCCATAGATAGCTACACAGGCTCACAGAGGGTAGCAAGATGCTGGAGAATGTTTACAAACAGAGAATGAATGCATGCAGTAGATACCTACACAAACTCACAGAGGGTAGCGAGATGTAGGAGAATGTTTACAAACAGAGAACGAATGCATGCAGTAGATAGCTAAACAAGCTCACATAGGGTAGCGAGATGTAAGAGAATGCTTACAGAGAACGAATGCATGCAGTAGATACCTACACAAGCTCACAGAGGGTAGCGAGATGTAAGAGAATGCTTACAAACAGAGAAAGAATGCATGCAGTAAATAGCTACATAAGCTCACAGAGGGTAGCGAGATGTAGGAGAATGCTTATAAACAGAGAATTAATGCATGCAGTAGATAGCTATACAACCTCACATAGGGTAGCGACATGTAGGAGAATGCTTACAAACAGAGAATGAATGCATGCTGTAGATAGCTACATAAGAATCAAAAGTAATAAAACAAGGGGAGCCACGAGACTATTACTGTCTAGTGGTGAAAACGAGTCAGTAGACCTAATCGTCATGAGCAGCATGAACACACCATTACACAACAAGAGCTTATCTATTGTAATACCAATAAGAAACTCCGATAACCGTTAAAATAATACTGAACTATCCTCATTGGCTGGATCTACTCCGTTGATTTGTGTTGTTCTTTTACAGTTTGTATGTTTACTTTAACAAAATTCAACTAATTCACTGGATGAATTGTTAATTCATTAAATGAATGAGTATGTCCACTGATTGTTTTAAAGTATATATATCTTTACCTTAAGCAATGCAAATAACAGATTTAAACTAATTGGATGAGTCTTCTCCATTGATCGTTGATCATTGATCAAACAATCGTGGAAATCGAAGCCAATATTTCTGATAGGACGCCGTTCATTGCTAAACCTGGAGGCTACCTGAAAGAGGCACCATAGAATTCAATACCGAACAAAGTATCTGGGGTATGACCTAGTTGCGCGTTCCTCTGAGCTGACCTACTAAGTGCTTGACCTTTTCCCAGGCAGCCATGCCAGGCTCTACTCCACACCTTTTGTCGTTCAATACCGGGACAGACTTCCATGCAGACTGTAGCAATTGTAGTTCATTAGTATTAGCAAAGACCCTATAATACTAAGACGGCTCACTCAGCCTGTACTGTATAATCAAAATGATCAAACCCACCACTTGGTGCGCTGGCTGTTCTCTTGGTTAAGCAGTTGCTATATTATATGTATAAATATATGAATGTGAAAGATGTGTGATGATGGTGATGATGATGATGATGATGCTGATGATGATGTGTATTTGTTCATAGCAATTTCATATTGATGTGTATTCATACTTACCTATCTCATGTATAATATAATTGTATGTGTTTACATGTGAAACACCAACCAGCAGCCGGGCTGATCAAACCCACCACAAGGTGGCACTGCAAAATTTCCATTTCCATGGGAGAGATAGGGAGTGAGCCGTCTTAGTATTATAGGGTCTTTGGTATTAGTCAATGTTTTATGTATAGTCTAAATATGCATGAAATGTTTGAAGCTTGTTGAGCATTGTCGATTTTTGTTTAAAACATTTTCATCCTCTATTACGAGAAGATTCAACTCAAGTAAGTGCTTCAAATGCTGAAGTTGCGACGTTTAGATTGTGTATACCTGTTGTGATGTGGGAAGCTATATTTTCCTGTATCATGCTATATTGTATTATATGACAGAAAACCCGGTGATGTCAGATCAAGATGTACTGTGACTTAACATGAATAAAGCTAAGATTCTGTATATGCGGTATGCGAATGTGAATGTGACAAAAAATGGAAAAGCATGGGAAAAATGGAAAAGCGTGTAAACACATGGTGGTGCTTCCATATGTCGGGTTGCAAATTTGAATGCGAATGGGTGGATGGCAAAGTGGATCACTCACAATGGACCTATCAGTGTAAATGCATTTTTGTCGCATTCGCATGCCACATACTACATATATATGGAATCTTAGCTTAAGGTACTTGGGCTGGATGAAGGCTCCGCAAAAGCTGCATAGTTCATTGAAAGCATCAAATTAAAAAACAAAAAAACTCAAGTAAATGTGATCTTATAGGTTTACAGCTTGGGATCATGTGTGACCACTTTGTGATCATTTTGGACCAAAGAACCCAGTCACTGGTGACATCGTTGCGACCAGTGCAATGGTCCCTGACCTCTGGGTGACCAGTTTGGAGGCAAGGAGGTTGCCAGTGCAGTAGCTGCAACCTCCTTGTGACCAAAATAGTCACAAGGAGGTCGGCGACTAGTGAGGACCGACCACTTTGCGACCATTGTGTGGTCACTTGCAACATCCACCTGTGCTGGGTGCCTGGCCATGCCGGCATACAAGGAAACGAACGAGCTGAACGGGCTGCAAAGAAGGTCATGAACTGTGATCTTGAACTGTGTCTGATCCCTCACTCTGATCTGAAACCACTAATAGCTGCCCACATAAAATCCAAATGGCAACATGAGTGGGATGAAAACATTAATAAACTTAAAGAAATTGAACCATCTGTGGAAAAACCACCACAGACTCATGCGGGAGGTCGGCGGGACCAAGTGGTCCTTAGTCTCTGCCGTATTGGCGACTCATGACTTACACATGCTTTTCTGCTCAAGGGGGAGACTCCCCCTGAATGTATTTGGTGTCAGTCCCCACTGACACTGAAACACATTCTACTAAGTTGTGGCCCTGCGCCAACAATTTTACGCCGCAGACAGTATGCATGACCTTTTTACTCAAGTAACAGGACACTCGCAACAACAAGCAATGCCCCTATCCGTAAAGCCAGAACTGAATTATTACCAAGTATGTGGAAGAAAATCCTACTTTTAAAACTAGTCTACAGGAAATCCCTTCGATAGACCTACAAATTCATAACACTTTTCCAGCAATAAGAATTGACAGGCGTCAACACTGTGTTGTCCAGAACTGACCCAGAACCGGAATTGGCAGTCTCCCTGGGGCACGGAGTCTGTGCACTCGTCACCAGCATGCTTCCACTTCCTGTGACGTTGTGATGTTATGTCCATTCACTTCTCCTTCCTCCTATTCATTCCAGTCACGTACCAGTCAGCCTCAGGTTTCACTATCCCTTCAAAGAAACGTAGCGCCTTTGACTCGGTGACTCGCATCCTCATAGAGTAGTCACGCTCCTAGACATGCATGTTCATCATATATAGACCTATATGTTTACCAGTGTTGCAAATTCTCATAGAATTCTTGTGAGAGTCACGGAAATTGAAGGTTCTAATCAGTCACCTCACGAGTCATGGATCGACCCTAAAATCCCACAAATTTCTGTACTTTTGTACAACATCCCACAAATTTCTATATTTTCATACAAAGTTCTGTACTTTTGATTAAATTCGAGTAAATATCCTGTTATACATATGCTAAAATATCAGCCTATAACCCCCTTGGAAATGCCCTCAAAGAGCCCATTGTTAAGACCATTCTAAAAAAATGTCCTAGGGGGGCATGCCTCCATCCAGACCCCATTAGAAAGCTCATGGCTGCAGCCACTTGGGTTGCATTCCCGCAATGCAAAACCTCAAGGATTCTCAGTACCTCCAGGTTGGAAAGACTGTTTTTATATTCAATGTTGTGTAGATATTTACAATGCTTCGTGTGCAATGCATTGGTAGCGTTGTCAAGCTTGGCTTAATCTTACATTACCTGACATGTTTTCATGTTGACACTGTGATTCAGCTTGTTTTGTAGTAAGTCACCACAATCAAATGTAAATGCCATATGCAATCAAGTTAACTACTCTGCGGTATTTCCAGGGCCGGATTAACCTAGCACATGTAATAAATTGGCCCTAAATTCAACAAATAGGCCTACACATAATTATTAAAACACTTTTAAAAATTAGTTTTTTGTACATTAGTTGATTAAGCAGGGGACATTTGAGTCGCAGATGACTGGTCTTAGTCATTCCACTGCTCCTTGTCCTATCCTAATAATGCCGAGCATCTGGCTAGGAAGTGACAAGTATCAATCTTAAATCATTGGTTTGACTCGACCAGGATTCGAACCCACGATCCCACGGTCTACCAACTCGGGAGATGGATGCTCTAACTCATTTGGCCATCCCGTCTGGTTGAATTGTTTACCTACATAGTAAAGTAATTATTGATTTTCATTTGCTGTACACCCAGATATTACGACAAATACGTCTCATATTTCAGTAATATTATCACTTAGGACTACATGTAGGTGATAATTGATAACTGGCAAGAATTTAGCGTGGGGCCCTTGACAATAAATGCGAAACCGTAGCATACACCACTTTTACTACTAGTTAATCCGGTGTTGCAAGTTTCCGCGGCACGCCAGTTTGCGAGGGACACATCGCTTCTGCGCATGCGTCAAAATTGAACAGCATCGTCACTAACCTTATAAATTTAATATAATGTTTTTGGTAAAGATGTTTTCTATATGTGTACCAAGCGATTTGTTTCTAAGTGGTGTAATTTTAGAGATATTTCACTTTTTCTGTATTTTCTGTATGAGGATTGCTCACAACCATTGACAATGCCTTGAGTTTGACGGTATGCGCAGTGCAAAACATTAGTTTTATTCCAAATTAATCAAAATCAAGAACCCTAACCTTATAAATTTAATATAATCTGTTCGTTGAATATGTTTTTCGTATGTGTGCCAAGCGGTTTGTTGCTATGTGGTGGAATTTGAGAGATATTTGACTTTTTCTGTATGAAGATTTGCTCACGGCCATTGACAATGTTTTGAATGGATGTGTCCCTGGCAAACTGGTGTGCCGCGGAAACTGCAACACCAGCACTGAGTAATTCCGCAACTCACAACACTGCTAAACAATGTGTGCAAAATAAAGACAACAAGTCCATAATTAATGTTGTACCTGCCTTCACTATCACCAGGTGGGTACAAGCAAAGAGCAACTCACAGATAATAGACTCAGACTCAGTAGTCACAGCCATACATGTATAGAATACACTCAGTATGTAAGAACTGACACAAGCCATGATTTGTGAAAACTAGCTACATAGACTATAATATCCTACTTGGGGGCAAAAGCTTCCTTGATACCAATGCTGGATTTCCATAGGCCCTATAGACTTGGCAGGTTTGAAGCCTAGGGCCTCAAAATCTAGAGGCGGCGGCTCTGTCCAATGTGCATTATATTATTGACGCTGTCATCGGCCTTTGGGAGGGACCTCACAAGTGGAATAGCCGAGGGCCTCTCGTATCAGTAGAATGGAACAAGTAGCAATGGAATAACAAAGATGGCTTACTTGAAGTTGACATTTCCTCGCTTAGTCAACAAATGAAATCATAAATTCGTGCCGCCCTGCAGCCTTTTTACCATTTGCTGAAAGATCTCAAAGTTTGGTCGATATGATGTTAGGTTTCATCTGAAGAACTAGTTTTCACAAATCCTGGTACAAGTGGCGTCAGCTAATCACATTATTGTATCCGATCTGCCATGTAAATTGCCGTGTAAATTACTCACCCTGTTTTTTACACACATCATTTATTAATTAGATGACCTCAAAAGCTCATAGGCAGCACCTAGACCGGCATGCATCACTCCGACCCGGCTGACCCGACGTCACTTCCGGTTGACCCCTGCTGCCTGCATACTAATGAGTTAAAAGTAACAATGGCCGCCGACTCACACACCATCACGGGAGTAGAGTTGGCCCAATTGTAGCTCTAAAAGTAAAACATTGTACTTCTAGGTCTCCAGATGCTTATTTTCCAGCCAAGGTGTGCTTTGCAGAATACTAATTTAGTTACTTGTTTATGTCAAAATAAACAACGTTATGCAAATAGGTTACTATGGCATTAACTCTAACGGGTATTCCAAGTTCCGCTAGTCCACACAGTAATGAGTGAGGCTGAAACCCAGCAGGCCAGGTCCCAACTACAGCTGACATGTAGTCTTTAGCCGTGTTCACACAGGGCAGTTAATTCGATTCATATAAATCGCCTTGCCTAGTTCGACTCACATTTGGCGTGTGAACGCGCGGCTGAGGCGGTTTAGGGCTGAATCGATTCATATAATTCGGATTTTATAAACCACCTAAGCAGGTGGTTTATATGAAGCAAATTTTATGAATCGACTTATATCGCCCGTGTGAACGCAAGCGACTTAGTTGAGGCGGATTAAGGAGGTCACACTATATAATATAATTTGATCTATGAACCGGCTAGCTGTGCACAGATATTTTTGTCATCATTTATTTTTATGGTTTCACTGCCCATCAGAAGTTTTGACCCTTCCAAACCAATACGATTCAGTCGAAACAGATCTAGGTCGAACCCACACTCTCTCGTGCCGACGTCGACTAAGCGAAAGTGGCGCTGGTTAGTTTGGACTTGCTCATGCGCTGATATCGATTTCCGGCCCAAGTACTGCCCGTGTAAACGCGCGAGTAAATCGATTTATATAATTCGCCTTGTCTAAATCGATTTAAACTTTTCCCGTGTGAACACGGCTTTAGTAGACTACGGCAGAAAGTGGGGGGAGGTGGTGAATGCACATAAATATTGATACAGGAAGTGGTATTTTATCTCATGGACAAATATTTCCCGGGACAACAATATTACCACATTCTCTATTATACACAAATGTATGGCCATAACCATACCAGGTTTTGTCACTAGGAAGCACATACAGTTCCACATCACCCTTATCTGAAATCCAGGAGGCTATACTTGCATTTTGGAATTGAAAATTGTTCGGTTTTCAGAACAAAGTCAACAATCAAACATTAATTTGGGTTGTGTAAGGAGAACGTCTGGACGCCTCAGTCTATATATAGCAAGTGGTTTATTTATGGAACTCTCCATACACGTTCCGCCTGGCTGCACGCACAGGCGCGGGCGCTCCACACATATAGGCCTACATACATCTATGACATCTCCCTTCCGACATCTGATCGTATTGATTTTTCATTTACGACTTGAGCACTTGCTCTGGTATCATTGCATCTTCATACATAGTCAATGCTATTCTCCCTTTTTTTTTCTTTTTCTTAAAAAAACCCCACTTAAACCTAGGCTTATTCTCCATTGGACCATACTCACACTCAGACACTTTGTCACGGAGAGCATTGATATATGCAGTGGTGTCTTCGGAAGTTTGGTTATGAGTGTTGAATCGAAATCGGGTTATAATGATGTTTCCCCGACTGACACAGTACCCCGAAACGCATTGACTAGCGGTTCTATCTTGCCTTCGTTCTCGGGTGGCAAGTCCAAGTTGTCATACACTTTGTGGGCTTCAGGGCCTGCCACGTGCAGGAACACGCAGCACTGAACGTCTTCTGGTTTTGTTTTTACTCCTGCGGCCGTCGCATATATTCTGTAGGCCCTGTACCAGGTTTTCCAATTACTGCTTGCATTTGTGTCTAATATTAGTGGTCCGGGAGGCTTTAGGCCTGTCAGTGCCATATCAATGGTTGACATCTGACACCATGTAAGGAGAACATCTGTATCCTTCAGTCGATGTATAGCAAGTGGTTTATTTATGGAACTCTCCATACACGTTCCGCCCAGATGCACATGCAGGCACGTGCGCTCCGCACATATACATACATCTATGACAGGTTGCAGCAAAAAAAACCTGAAACATTTTTTAGGTTATCATGGGGACACACAACATCCCACTGAAACGCGAGAGAGATGCAAATAGTGTATTTCAGAGGTGTTTCTGCGGCTAGAAAAAAACACAGAATTAAATAAAACAGAATTCCTGTTTCGGTGGCCAAAAAACCCCCCCGGAATTCCGGTTAAAACCAGAAAAATCACATGCTTGATACCACCATATAAAACACTTAGGAATATTCAAACTATAGCTGCATGCACACGGGCAAAATCTAAAGCGATCTAAAGAAGGCGATTTATATGTGCGCGCATTCACACGGGCTGAGTTTCAAAGTGTGTCGCATTCACACGGGCAGTGCTTTGAATCGGTTTAAGGCGGAAGTGGATATCTGCGCATGAGCAAGTCCAGACTAACCAGCGCCAGTTTGGGTTCGTCGACGACGGCCGAGAGAGTGTGGGTTCGACCTAGATATGTATGGACTGAATCGTATTGGTTTGGAACAGTCAAAACTTCTGCTGGGCAGTGAAACCCTAAAAATAAATGATGAAAAAAATATATGTGCACCTCTAGCAGGTTCATAAAGCAAATTTACTGGAAAGTCAACACACTCAGGTCTCGACTGTCACATTTCCCTCGACTGCGCATGCGTGTGATGTCATAAATAAAACGTTTCAGCATAGATCGGTTCCTGTAGACCACCTTGGTAAGCGTTTTACATTAAACGATTTATATGAATCGATTCAGCCCTAAAACGCCTCAGCCGTGCATTCACACGGCAAATCTGAGTCAAACTACGCAAGTAGTTTTGTGTGAGGCGTTTTAACTCGCCCGTGTGAATACAGCTTATGTGGGATAAATAACGACTACAAATACTATTACAGTTAGCTTACATAGTAATATGCCGATAAATGAAATAATGGGGTTATTATGGACAAAGAAATATTTATTAGGCCTGCATTTTATTTCCAACAAAGATATTTGGTAAAATTTAAGCATATAAAGCTTCAAATGAATAATAATAATAATAAAACACATTAATATTAAATTGTCCAGGGAAACATGAATTTTTACACTAATTAGGAGAAATATAAAAACTGGAAATATTATTACAGTTAATTTATATACTGATCAACCAAACACTAGAGTCTTTAGAGCTTTTCAGATTTAAGAATTTCAGATAAGGTGGACATGTAGTCATAGGTGCAAAGTGAGTTCAAAGAATAAGTTCTACAGTGAAGGATTGGGCGGAAGATCAGCGCTCCAACTTCCGGTGTGTAAGCTGAAACTGCGACCTGGTGTGCTGAGTCGCAGCTTCAGTCCTTATTTGAGGGACCAGCAGAATTCGGAATACCTGGGCCGCGTTCAGCATCCGTCTCGGAGGCGCCTCGGAGATGGCCATGACGTCACGCTAGTTTGAACAGCAAAAGCAGTTTGTTGTCTCGAAAATGGCTGCCCCCATAGGCGGTGGCCATTTGCAATGGAAAAGCTGCGCTGTGATTGGCTGAAACCACTGAATACGGTGGCCATTTTCCAGGCGCTTTTCATCTCCAGTCTGAAAAGCGTCTCCGAGACGTCGCCGAGAAGCACTCTGAATGAAAATAGGCCAAAAAGCATTGCCGAGACGTCTCCGTGGCGCCTCCAAGACGGACCATGAACGCGGCCCTGCATTACGGCGTAGTCATTACTAGTGTTTATATTAGCGTCCATCGACAATCATGAGTTAAGTAGCATCTATTATAAGTCATTGTACAGTTCATTTCAATGGTTGCTAGTCTGGGTCTTAAACTATAGATCTTACATAGTTTCTGTCATTTTCTGAGGTAACCATATGATGTTTGATCGTTATAATCTACCTTACTTTAGTCTGAGGTAACTTTTATTTTAAATGGCTAAAGTTTAAAAGTTTTGAAGTGTAGGCCCTAAACATGCTAAATTAATTTTGCCCAAAATGCCAAAACTCTGACACCATAGGCCTCTGCAGAAACATGTTCTATTAGATTGCCTCAGTATTCCCTTCTATGTGGCGACAAATGCGTAATAGCTGCAACAGTACAGTTAGATATGTAGAATCAAATCTAGGTTATGGTTTTGGTTTTGAAAATTTGATGTTTTCATCGGACTAAGTAGCTTTAAAAGCAAATAACCTATATGCAATTCAATTTTAAAGTGAGGTTAGCTTACTGAAACCTGTGGCGAGATTTGAATATTTGTTAGCTCCACTGATTAATTACTTACTCCTCTCACTTGGTCGTAATGCTTGCATTGCGTGTGATTCGCGGCGGAGGAGGAGGAACTCCCCCCCCCCCCCTCCCCCTTTCCCTCTCCTCCGGGCGACGGTTGGCAGTTCCATCACCCCCCCCCCCCTCCCCCCCCGGGTCCCGGCCCCTTATAACCGGGCCAGCTGCCTCCAGCCACTCCACATCCGACTCTCCTCCCGTGACCCTGTCCTGCTGCTCATTTTCCACCCACCCACCCATACTGTCCTTCCCTTCGTTTTTTCCCTTTGTTTTTTCCCCCTTTTCCTTTCCTAGGGTGGAGGGCTCTTCGGGCCTCCTCTCCCCCCTCCTCTGACATTACCCGACCCACATGAACTCTCTTACCATCCGGGGCTCATTACCCTGATTAACTTGGATCTGTTGCCCTGTAGTCATAGTTTTTTCATTTTTTTTTCATGAAGATTTATACTGCCTATTATGGATAAGCCTGAATAGACTTGTTTTCACCATTAGACAGTTTGTCGATAGAAAGCCCGAGCCTACACTTTTACCGACCCAAGGGATTTTTTAACCTCCTACACCACATAGACATGCTATGAGAGCAACTGGCCTTTGATGACGCTGTAAGCTATCCACAGCGGTGGAAATCCAAATTGGCAGAGGTGGGAGCATGGGGAATCGAACCACCGACCTTCAGATTAGGAGTCTGACCTAGAAAAAAGTCAGACACTCTGACCACTCGGCCACAGAGAACACCACAAGTATTGTTCTTATTGCTCATTGTTCATAGTATTGTTCTTTTGTCTCTCCTTTCTCATTGTATTGTTCTCTGCTTACCCTGTCTCGCATTTTATTTGTAATAAACTGCTGTTCTTCCACCTCGCCCCCCCCCTCCCTCCTTCGTCGCGTATCATAAAATCATTGAATGATTGAGTGCCATTCATTTGCCCTACTGACTTGCTCAAGTAATGTTGCTTATCACAGTTTTCTCATTTTATTCTTGTTAATTATATTAATACAATGTCACTGTGATAGTAGAGTCATGCAGCCTCTGTCCAGGCTGGAACTCATACAGCCGTGTTGAAACTAGCACTAACTTAGTTATAGTGGAAATATGCATATACTTGTGTAATTGAAATGATGACAGAGATTGGTTACCGTCCAGGGGCGTAGCTAGGCATACGCGCGTACGCCAAAACGTCCACATCATTTTCAAAAAAATAAATAAAATTTAAAAATAATAGAGAGAGAGAGAGAGAGAGGAGGCATGTAGTAGTCTGGAGTGTCGAAAACTCAAGTCTAAAATGTGTCAAATCCGCCAGCTTAAGCTTAAGCGGCTGCCTAAACCCCCTGCCAAAATTAGGAGTATACATCGTTAAAGGTCTAGCTACGCCCCTGCCGTCCATCAAAGGATTATGTCGAATTTAATATATTTGTTAAAACACGTGTTGTCCTTTTATCGCGAACAAAATTGTATGTCAATTTAAGGTTGAATTTTAGTGAATGCAACTAAATATTATGTAATATGTAGCAGGATAACAGTTGAGTACATATCTAATTTCTACTGCGTTAGCATGCCTATCATACGGATTTTTAAATAATATTTGTACATTCTTAAGAATTATCTTGTAAATAAAATGATATTTGTTGCTTATAACATCTGATCCTTTGTCTTTTGTTTGATTTTGAATAGTCTAGGGCATTGTAGTTGTTTGTTGGGTCTTTACGTCCGGGCAACGTCATATCAGGACGGGTACCTATGTGGGACAGTGTATATTAATGGTGACTTTATCGTGCTGCCTCACTAGGAAACCAAACTGCCAGCATTTTATTTTCTATTTTTTTGGTCCATTAGTTGTTTAAGCAGGGAAAATTTCAGTCATAGACGACAGGTCTTCCTCATTCCACTGCTGGTCGATAGAAAGCCAGAGCCTACACTTTTACCGACACAAGGGATTTTTAACCTCCCACACCACATAGACATGTTATGAGAGCAACCGGCCTTTGATGTCGCTGTAAGTTATACACAGCGGTGGAAATCCAAATTGGCAGAGCTGGGGGCACGGGGAATCGAACCGCCGACCCTCAGATTAGGAGTCTGACCTAGAAAAAAGTCAGACACTCTAACCACTCCGCCACAGAGAACGCCACGACCTGATATCCCACAGTCACATTATCCTGATATTGAGCTAACCAGTCCTTGTCCAATCCTATTAATGCCGAGTGCCAGGCTAGGTAGAAGATACTGTTGCAGGCAAATTTAGGTCAGCTAATCAGTAATAATTGTCCTTCAAGGAATGTGCGCATTTAGCGAAACTGTAGCAGCAATAAATATTCACCTTATAAAGAGAGCGGATTGGTGCTTGACCACTTAGACTACAGACTACAGGTCTCCAGGTCGCTACAACTCCCATCTTCACTCAGATTAGCAGCAGTCAAAGACACTATAACACTAAAAAGCTGTATTCACACGGGCAAAATGTAAGGCGATCTACAGAAGGCGATTTATATCAAGCGATCTAGCGCGCATTCACACGAGCTGAGTTTCAAAGTGTGTCGCATTCACACGGGCAGTGCTTCGAATCGGTTTAAGGCGGAAGTCGATATCTGCGCATGAGCAAGTCCAGACTAACCAGCGCCAGTTTGGGTTTGTCGACGTCGGCCGAGAGAGTGTGGGTTCGACCTAGATATGTATGGACTGAATCGTATTGGTTTGGAACAGTCAAAACTTCTGCTGGGCAGTGAAACCCTAAAAATAAATCATGAAAAAAATAAATGTGCGCAGCTAGCAGGTTCATAAAGCAAATTTATCGGAAAGTCAACACACTCAGGTCTCGACTGTCACGTTTCCCTCGACTGCGCATGCGTGTGATGTCATAAATAAAACGATTCAGTGTAGATCGGTTCCTGTAGACCACCTTGGTAAGCGTTTTACATTAAACGATTTATATGAATCGATTCAGCCCTAAAACGCCTCAGCCGTGCATTCACACGGCAAATGTAAAGCGAACTAGGCAAGTGGTTTTACGTAAGGCGTTTTAACTCGCCCGTGTGAATACAGCTTATGACGGCTCACTCCCTATCTCTCCCATGGTAATCTAAATTTTGCAGTGCTATCTTGTGGTGGGTTTGATCAGCCCGGCTGCTGGCTGGTGTTTCACATGTAAACACATACAAGGCGAGAGGGCGAGGTTTAAATAAAAAAAGAGAGATTGCCTGTCATTTGGATTTGGCTGATGTTGCGCCTACTGCCTGGTCCTCACCTCCCTCTGCCCCGCCCTCTCTCATTCCCCCACCCTCCCCCGCTCTCCCCCCCTCCCTCCCCCGCCCACCCTCCGCTTCCTCCAACCCTCCCTTCTCCCGGCCTCACTGCCCTTCCCCATCCCTCCCCTGCCTTCCCCTTCTCTCACTCCCCTTCCATCCACCTCCACTCCCCCCTCCGTCCGACCCTCCCCCGGCCTCACCACCCTTCCCTTCCCCTTCCCCCTCCCAACCCCACCCTTCTCTCTCCCTTCTCATCCACCCATACCCAGCGCTCTCACACCACACCACCCTCCCCTCCCCCACCCTCCCCGCTCCTCCTCCTTCCCCCCTTCCTCTCCGCCTCCCCTCCCCCCCCACACTCCATCTTCCTCCCCCACTCCTTCTCTGCCTCCTCCTCATCATCCCCTCCCCCTTCCTCTCCCACACTCCCTCTTCCTCCCTCCACTCCCTCTCCCCCACGCAACCAGTGGGGGGAGGGAGGTCCCCACTGGTGGCATGCTGCTACTCCTATAGAACTCCCACCACCACCGCTACCCCTACCCTGCCCCTCCATCTCTCCACCCGACCCACCCCTGAAACCGTACACACATTCTCCCAGCATCCTTCTTCCAGCACACTGACACACGCAGACGCACACAAATACACTCAAGCACACATACCCTTCGCACAACCCATTATAACGCTATCAAACTTATCAAACCCACCACCTGATGTGCTGGCTATTCTCTTGATTATACAGTACAGGCTGAGTGAGCCGTCTTAGTGTTATAGGGTCTTCGCAGCAGTGCAGCGATAAACACAACTAGGCACATTATATATTTAATAATATTGGATTCAGTATAATCGATACCAATCCACTCAAACCGTTGACGACACCATGACACAATGCTTTCATCTACACCATTAAGAAGGCTACATTTAATATTTCCCTGATAAGTTATATCCATCCCAAAATGAACTGGACGAGGACAAAATAGTTATACATTTATTAAAAATAAGTGAAAAGCCTGAGAAAAATTATAACATATGAACATAGCAATTGGTCGGACTCGCCTAGTAATAAAAAGACAGCCGGAACTCTATAGAGGGTTAATGTTAAATTCAGCCTCGGCCAATAAATCAATCCATTGATCACTGGTCTGGTGGTGGGGGGGGGGGGGGGGTTTCCTCTCCGCCTCTGGCAGATATATCAATACAATCGCAGCCTCACCGCCCCACCCCTCCCTTTCTCCATGTCAAACTAACGCGCCCAATAAATTACAAGTTTATTTACCATTTCGAACCATTTGCTACGGATTGCTAACACTAAAATCCCTGTTTGGTGGGTGCGACACTCTAATGACATTGTCAGAGTTCATTGAGTAGTTTGTGTGCAGTTTAGGGGCGTGGCTACATTTTTGCACTGTAAATGTAAGTGTAGTGGTCTGCACTGACCTCTCAGGCAAGTAACCACATAGACAGGTAGGCGTCGGGAGTGTGTTGATATCAGGGAGCCTAGGTGGTGTAATGGTTAGCACACTGGCCCGGAATGCAAAGAGATGTGGGTTCGAGTCCCGCTCTAGGCACAATAATTCCCATTTTCATCACCCCCACGACATAGGCATGTGTCAATCAGTTTTCTCAGCGTCATACTTACTCCATACTAAATCTGCTATAATATGGAGTTTCTTTTCTCAATTTTTCACTTGCAGTTCTTTTTATGTCCTGTAAGCGTGTGTGCACAATTTTGTGCTTGCAATTTAAAAAAAATGTATGGCTACGGTTCATGGGTGAGCACTTTCTTATTATGTTCTGGTGACAATGCACAATATTCACAACGCATGCAGCATCTGACGGCGGCGACGAACACTACAGTTGTGGGACCATTGCCACAGCGCATACAAAAGCTATGGAAATTACTAACTTTCAAATGCACGTATGTCTGTCAAATTTTGGGATATTTTGAGAATTCCAAAAGTATATTGCTTTTGGGTCATTGGAGCTTTCAAGAAAAATATAAGTTTCATGTTTGGACCCATTTGACAATTTTAGGAGGGTACCAAACTAGTCAGTCAGTATTAATACACAATATCCACAACGCATGCAACATTTGATGGCGACAACAAACACTATGGTTGTGAGACCGTTGCCACAGCGTATGCGTGTGAATATTGTGCATTGAGCCGTGGCAGAGTCGCTTGCTGTAGCCATGGTGACTAGGTTAGTTTGTAAATGGGTGTTCTTGGAAACTGTGTACCACATATTTAGTTCCCATTTGACATTATTAATGATTAAGCCAATTTCTTTGGTGTTTTTGTTTGTTTGGGGGTGGGGATTGCAAGTCAAATAGTTCTCATTGCGTCTGTGTATTAAATATGTTAGCAATGCTACACATATTTGATTGATCCCACAAAATATATCCCAAATATGCTCAAATGATTTTGCACTTGGGTGAAAATATGAAAATGTGCAAAACGAAGAGTTCAGACGCAAAACCACGTAAACGCCAATCCAAAAATATTGTTTAAATAAAAGATTTTTACTTGAAAATAATTCTAATTCTCACTAATTCCACTTTTCATATGATCACATGGTTATGGAGCAATGCACAAAAGAGTATGAATATAAAGAAAATTAAGTTTTTAAGGGTTCGATTCTAATGTTTATTTCCATTTTTGGATTGGCATTTACACGTGGTTTTGCGCCTGAACTCTTCCAACACCATGCATCAACCCAAACTTCTTTTACAACTTTTTTCTTGTAAGACATAATCGTTTTTACTTAACTGTAATAAATTGTGTGTGTTAACATGATGTTAATGGATGAGTGTTAAAATGATGCTATGGATGGTTTATACTTGGTTAATTCTAACGTCTTTCTCTATTTGCATGAGATCATAATTGAAAAGTGAAAAAATATTTAAACTCTGATATACACAGAACATGTAAACCTTCATATTAAATAATTAACATGGATTCTGCTATTATTTTTAATGTTTTCACTTTTGGTTTCCAAGTCACAAATGTGGCGCAGTTTCTGAGAATGACCCAAATAGATGTGCCTGCGGTGGTTTAACAGCACCATCGACTATTGTTTGTGAAGCGGGGGTTCTCAGAATCAGGAAGAACCGGTCCTTTGTTCCCCCATCCTTATTTCGGGCAGATGTCCTATTTTACGAGGTCACATGGTGCCTACTTGACTTGACTTCTGGGTTGTTTGTAACCTTACAATGTTTACCGGTTGCAGAACTGCAACATTATAGAGAGGCTCCGATAAATCAGCCCAATCTTTGGTTGAATAATAACCTTCTGGTGGGATGTTTATAGAAGCTGGGGGAAGTCTTTACAACGATTAAACAACGAGTCGTTGGGACTGTCCAGAATCACTCCGGTCCAGCGGTAGCACAGCACTTGTATGTGTCCAGTGGTGGTTCCAGCAATGAGACCAAACGAGAGAAACGTAAAGGCAAAGGGCCCAACCCAAGCACACAGCTCCCTTGGTCAGGGGGAGAAGTAAGCCTGGGAGAAAAAAAAAGGGTAGAGTCTAGGAAAGAGAAATGAGGAGCGTTGACTCAAAGGACCGTGTCTATTTTCTCTATGGTGACCATCCAGCGAGCCAAAGACACGGACAGAGTAAGAGTAGAAAGTGAAATGCTGCCGGGCTCCTCCTCCTGGAACTCTTTTCAGACATATCAAGGAGGAGCAAGGCCAGCGGAGAGGAGATAGAGAGAGGTGTGGACGAAGTGCGGTCCGGATAGCAAGTGCATGGTGCTGCCTCCGGTGTTGATATTTATAGCTCTCCTATGCGCTGACCAATCAGGAGACCCACTGAGTGGCACCGTGTAGTTTCGGACCATGCAGTGATTTTTTATAAACACTCAGTGGACAGTTGCTATGGTGCCGGACCTGTCAATCACTAGCTCTACAGGTTTCGGCTATTTTAATTGGAATTGTGTAGAACCATTGTTCTTAGCCATTAGGGCAGAATACTAGTTTTAAACACAGGTAATTGTATGTACTGAATGTTCATGAAGGCGTAGCGCATGTGTAAGCCACTCGTGGCTTACACATGCTTTTCTGCTCAAGGGGGAACCTCCCCCTGAATGTATTGGGTGTCAGTCCCCACTGACACTCAAACACATTTTACTAAGTTGCGTTGATTTTTTGGCCCTGCGCCAACGGTTCTACACTGCAGACAATATGCATGACCTTTTTACTAAGGTAAAACAGGAAAACATTTTAGCCTTTTTGAGGGCAGCTGGACTGTACCACCTTATATAGTTTACTAAATGGATTCTATTAATTATTAATGAAACTTTTCTTTTTTCTATGGGGAATTTGTTTCCCTTGACCACAGATATATGAGTGTGAGCTTTCTAATTTAATTAGTGTCTATTGGCACATAATTGATTGTCTGCTTTTACATGTAAAAGCGATGGTTTGAACAAAAAACAAACATTTCTCGCCGTGAATATGGCCTATGCTGCCGACACAGCGTAAAGCAACCACCAATCAATCAATCGTAGCGCTAATATGCGGATGAATAACCAGTTAGTTCCGCGGTAATTTTCTCTACACATCATGAGATGCAACAGAAACCAATTGAAGAGTTCAGGCGCAAAAATCAACAAATGCCAGTTTGGCCGAAATGAAACCATGACTACCAAATTTGAGCTGAAGCTGCCATCATTCCGATAATCAAATCTGTTTGTTCGCAGAAACTGACACATCCCTTACGTAATGTACTACACAATATGAAATTGATAGACTTAAACTGAAAAGCACAAGAAATTCTATTTCACGGAAAAATAAACTAAAATGAATGTCTCGGGTTTTGCGCCTGGACTCTTCAATTGCCATCCATTTTCGCACTGTGGTGACCCTCCCCCCCTTTTAATACTGACTGTAGTCACCCCACCTTGAATACTGACAATCCCACTTTTAAGTCTGTGATCACCCCACTGTTAACACTGTGACCACCCACTGTTAACACTGTCACCACCCACTGTTAACACTGTGACCAGCCACTGTTAACACTGTGATGACCCACTGTTAGCACTGTGACCACCCGCTGTTAACACTGTGACCACCCACTGTTAACCCTGTGACCACACACTATTAACAATGTGACCACCCACTGTTAACACTGTGATGACCCACTGTTAACACTGTCACCACCCACTGTTAACACTGTCACCACCCACTTTTAACACTGTGACCAGCCACTGTTAACACTGTGACCATCCCACTTTTAACACTGTGACCATCCCACTTTTAACACTGTGACCAACCCACTTTTAACACTGTGACTATCCCACTTTTAACACTGTGACCACCCACTGTTAACACTGTGGCCACCCACTGTTAACACTGTGATCATCCCACTTTTAACACTATGAGCACCCACTGTTAGCATTGTGACCACCCACTGTTAACACTGTGACCATCCCACTTTTAACACTGTGACCACCCACTGTTAACACTGTGACCATCCCACTGTTAACAATGTGAGCACCCACTGTTAGCACTGTGACCACCCACTGTTAACACTGTGACCAGCCCACTTTTAACACTGTGACCGCCCACTGTTAACACTGTGACCATCCCACTTTTAACACTGTGACCACCCAATGTTAGCACTGTGACCACCCACTGTTAACACTGTGACCACCCACTGTTAGCACTGTGACCACCCACTGTTAACACTGTGACCAGCCCACTTTTAACACTGTGACCGCCCACTGTTAACACTGTGACCATCGTACTTTTAACACTGTGACCACCCACTATTATCACTGTGACCACCCGCTGTTAACACTGTGACCACCCGCTGTTAACACTGTGACTACCCACTGTTAACACTATGACCCTCCCACTGTTAATACTGTGACTGCCCACTGTCAACACTGTGACCACCCACTGTTAACACTGTGACCACCCACTGTTACCACTGTGACCATCCCACTTTTAACACTGTGACCATCCCACTGTTAACACTGTGACCACCCACTGTTAACACTGTGGCCACCCCCTGTTAACACTGTGACCACCCACTGTTAACACTGTGACCACCCACTGTTGACACTGTGACCACCCCTGTTAACACTGTGACCACCCACTGTTAACACTGTGACCACCCACTTTTAACACTGTGACCACCCACTGTTAACACTGTGACCACCCACTGTTAACACTGTGACCACCCACTGTTAACACTGTGACCACCCACTGTTAACACTGTGACCACCCACTGTTAACACTGTGACCACCCACTGTTAACACTGTGACCACCCACTGTTAACACTGTGACCACCCACTGTTAACACTGTGACCACCCACTGTTAACACTGTGACCACCCACTGTTAACACTGTGACCACCCACTGTTAACACTGTGACCACCCACTGTTAACACTGTGACCACCCACTGTTAACACTGTGACCACCCACTGTTAACACTGTGACCATCCCACTGTTAACACTGTGACCACCCACTTTAACACTGTGACACCCACTGTTAACACTGTGACCACCCACTGTTAACACTGTGACCACCCACTGTTAACACTGTGACCACCCACTGTTAACACTGTGACCACCCACTGTTAACACTGTGACCACCCACTGTTAACACTGTGACCACCCACTGTTAACACTGTGACCACCCACTGTTAACACTGTGACCATCCCACTGTTAACACTGTGACCACCCACTGTTAACACTGTGACCATCCCACTTTTAACACTATGAGCACCCACTGTTAGCACTGTGACCACCCACTGTTAACACTGTGACCATCCCACTTTTAACACTGTGACCACCCACTGTTAACACTGTGACCATCCCACTTTTAACACTGTGACCACCCACTGTTAACACTGTGACCATCCCACTGTTAACAATGTGAACACCCACTGTTAGCACTGTGACCACCCACTGTTAACACTGTGACCAGCCCACTTTAACACTGTGGCCGCCCACTGTTAACACTGTGACCATCGTACTTTTAACACTGTGACCACCCACTGTTACACTGTGACCACCCGCTGTTAACACTGTGACACCCCTGTTAACACTGTGACTACCCACTGTTAACACTATGACCCTCCCACTGTTAATACTGTGACTGCCCACTGTCAACACTGTGACCACCCACTGTTAACACTGTGACCACCCACTGTTACCACTGTGACCATACCACTTTTAACACTGTGACCATCCCACTGTTAACACTGTGACCACCCACTGTTAACACTGTGGCCACCCCCTGTTAACACTGTGACCACCCACTGTTAACACTGTGGCCACCCCCTGTTAACACTGTGACCACCCCCTGTTAACACTGTGACCACCCACTGTTAACACTGTGACCACCCACTTTTAACATTGTGACCACCCACTGTTAACACTGTGACCACCCACTGTTAACACTGTGACCACCCACTGTTAACACTGTGACCACCCACTGTTAACACTGTGACCTTCCACTGTTAACACTGTGACCACCCACTGTTAACACTGTGACCACCCACTGTTAACACTGTGACTGGAGCTTAATGGAGCAATTGCGCATGTTTGCTATTTGGTATTGATCGATGTGCGCGCAGTGTAGCCGTCACCATGGTAGCACCCCCCCAATCCCCCCCCCCCTCCCACCCTCTGTGGAAACCACATGACTCAACAACTCGGGGCAAACCTATGTGAAATGTGATTACATTGTGACGCCACAGTTCTGGTTATTGATCAAATTTAACCAGCACTCCAGTTGTATTTGACTATGCTTCACTTGTACCATCAGTCTGGATTTTATCGGGATAACTTACTGATAATCAGCTTAAGAGTTGGTATTTATTTTCCGCTGACTTATTGGTTTAACATTCATGAGTAAGTATATATATCTTGTGTAAATTTAAGGCCTAAGATGTGGGACCCTAGTAACATGTGGGGTGGGGGTGATGGCAAATCAAAGTCTCCAGTCGACCCTGTCCTTCGTGTGTCCTCCCTGCTCCTTGTTGAAGTGAGAATGTCTGCGGATGGTGGCCTTATATAGGCCGGGAGCGAACTTCGGGCACCGGTGATTTTAGTTCCAAAAGGCACAAGGGTGGTGCTAGTGGTACAAACTATGCAGTTGGAAATGGATATTTTCATAAATAAGATTAGATATGCAAATTAAGAAGGCAATTGCCTTGGTTACAGCACCATAACAATAATCAGTAGGTGGCATCATGCGTACAATCACAGAGTTTTGGGTAGATGGCAGCACCAGTGACAATAAGAAAGAACAAAGAGTTACATATAAAAGATAAACCCAGGTTAGAATACATCAGTCAGTGAGAACAATTCACAGAGAAGCAAAGATCATTGGCAGCACTGGTTAGGTTTCAGTGTTCGAAGGGATATGTAGTATATAGAAAGAGTCCTAGCATCACGGCAGGGGATATCAGTTTGAGTGGCCAATTACCCATGTTCCAGTCAACATGCACAATTTACGATATCTTACTTCAAGATCTAGGAACATATAGGGATAACTGTCAAGTATGTCACCTGTAATTTTATTACTAAGAATTCTCAGGTCTGGTTTTTAGGGCTTCTATGGTTCTGGTTCTTGCTCCAACTCAACTAGCGCTCCAGTTGTATGTTACTATGCATCGCTTGTACTGTCAGTCTGGGTTACAGGATGTATAATCTCTTATGCGGAGGATAACTTACCAACATGTCTTATGTAATTTACAATATCTCAGTTCAGAGTTTTGGGGCATAGGGATAATGTTCAAGCATTTCACCTGCAATCTTCTTAGACATGCTTATCACATCTGTACATCCTGTAGACTCATTAATACTCTTTATATATTTAATTATACGAAATAACACATCGTATCTTTATACCAGACAAATTACAAAGTGTAAATTCTTTCTAATAGATTGTACAGCTGGAAGACCAGTGTTCCAACACGGAGGGGAAACAATTCAGAAGAATCAAATATTTACACACAAAAACCCCCCACTAAATTACAAAGTAAAATTGACCACACCGGGCCATATGCACGAATCGGAGTTAGGGCCTTAACGCGGTTGGGTATCTCCACATGGCTAATTGGAAAATGGTATGTGCCAGCGCTAACCGCGGACCGTAGCCTAGGCTAAGCTACCCAGTTTCAAATCAGGTTTAACTGCTAGCCAGGGCGGTTAGTGTGCATTTGTGGGTCTCAATCTATTCAATGCGATCATATTTGACAGATTTACATATGGAATAAGTGAAATTTGGTCAAATTAACCCTAAATGCGAACCGATATTAACACTGCTGCTGCAAAGGTGGCGATATTAATATTTTCGAATCGACGAATGTAAAGTAAACAAATCGCCGATGCCGCTTCGACGTCGATATCCATACCATACTGTCCAACGTCAACTAAAAATGGCCGCCGCCGCCGAATCGGCGGCAATATATTATACCCAAATCTATTCAATGCTGTCATATTTAACAGAATTACATACGCAATAAGTGAAATCTTATCAAATTAACCCTAATGCAACCGATATTAACGTTGCCGCGAATTAGCGGCGTTATCATATCGTCGACTGGAGGAATTCCAAATCTATAAATAAACCACGGTCAGCTATCCGCATCGCAAAACATTGGCGCATACCAGTTTATATTTTTCGCGGAACCCCTGTTACCCAGAGCTAGCTGACCGGAGTTAGCGCCTAGCTCCGGTTACGACTAGCACAACTTGGTGCATACGGGCCCTCATGTGTAAGTTCTGGGTTAGACAAGTAAGTGCCTTACAAACATGTCAACCACAACTTGTAAGTTCCGGGTTAGACAAGTAAGTGCCTTACAAACATGTCAACCACAACTTGTAAGTTATGGGTTAGACAAGTAAGTGCCTAACAAACATGTCAACCACAATGTGTAAGTTCTGGGTTAGACAAGTAAGTGCCTTACAAACATGTCAACCACAACGTGTAAGTTCTCGGTTAGACAAGCAAGTGCCTCACAAACATGTCAACCACAATGTGAAAGTTCTGGGTTAGACAAGTAAGTGCCTTACAAACATGTCAACCACAACATGTAAGTTATGGGTTAGACAAGTAAGTGCCTCACAAACATGTCAGGCTAGAATAGTCTTATGCAGGTTGATGTAGTCTGGTACAGGCTGATGTAGGCTAGTACATGCTGGCTCATGCTGGTGTATGCTGCTACATGTTGATACAGGCTGGCACAGGTTGATGCAGACTGCTACATGTTGATACAGGCCGGTACATGGTCATGTGGGCTGATGCAGGCTGGTGTTAGGTGGTACATGTTGATACAGACTGCTACATGTTTATACAGACGGGTACAGCCTTATGCAGACTGATGTGGGCTGGTGCAGGCTGATGGAGTCTAGTGCGCACTGGTGTAGGCTGATACAGGCTGTTACAGGCTGACGAATGCTGATGCAGGCGGATGCAGAATAATGTAGGCCGATGTAGTATGATACAGGCTGACAAAAGTTCATGCAGGCTTCTGCAAACTAAGGTAGGCTGGAACAGGCTAGTGGAGCCTGATGCAGGCTGATTCAATATGATGCAGGCTGATTCAAACTGGTGTAGGCTGGTATATGATGATGCAGGCTGCCTGCATCACCACGTTAGAACCTGCATCACCGCCAGGGTGGGTCCGTCCATGGAGTAGAAAGTTTATTGTGAAAGCAATCGTTTGTGAGAAATCGACATATCGACCAGTTGCACCTAATCCATCCGTGATTGTAATTATACTTTAATATGTCTGAGGGGGTTTTAAAGTAGACCACGTGACCGCCACCCCGTGCAGGTAATTACTTGGCTGATGTCAGTTTGTGCGTCACTAAAGGCCCTGTCACATTACGACGCATCTGGCAAGCGCGCCGCTAACGCGTAAAATCACTTTTTTATGTTGCGATACATCAAACTTTTCGGCGTGGGGGGGAAAAGTTGGACATCAGCCCAACATAGTGGATGTAAGCATAGCGTCGGTCCGACGTAGTGGTGACGTATGTCGACGCATGAGAAAAAAAACTAAAAAAGGTTTTGCGCAACGTGTGGCTAACGTGGGTTCTGCGCGTGCAGCGTTTACTTAGCGTTGGCATAACATGCTCCCAACGTTCCGCTAGCGACTGTTAAGCGTGTTGCACAACGTATGAGAGTGTAGTGCCAGCGCATGAGCGATGCATGTCCAATCACAGTCCAGCGCATTTCGGCATTGTGCCAGTATGCACCCAGTGGGTGCGATGTTGGAGTAATACATGCCAACATCAGGGGGCAACTGACCCACCCGCAAAACGCTCACGGCACGTTTGCAGAATGCCGGCGAACGTTATATACATTAAGTGAGCGCCAGACACATGCCCTATACGTCAAATACGTTGAGACATGGTGGAGAAATGCCAACTGTGCATCGGCCATACGTTATGCATACATTAGAACAACGTCGTCATACATTGGCATTATGTTGCCAACACGGGGACTGAATGCTCTCCGTCAGAGGAACGAAAGTCAACGTAGGACAACGTAGGAACAATGTTCATCCAACGCGTGTCTAGCATATCTCGATGTACGCCTAACGTAGGCGTAAAGTAAGCACCCATGCATTGTCGTACGTCAAATGTTTTGTGCATGCACAAAACTTCGCCGAGCCCCTGACGCGTGCCGCCATATGTCGATGAACGTCAACATACATTGACATATACCAATGTGCGCCTAACACACGTGTAACACATAACAACGTATCCCGACGTAGGGGCAAAAAAATCACATATGTCGCTGTACGTTTGCGCAATGCGTCATAATATGACAGCCCCATAAGTAAGAGACAGCGTCTCATGTCCATGCAGTAGTTCACATTTCTCCCGCTGGACATTCAGGGCGCTGTGAATGAAGCATGGTGAAAGGGCCCTGGGTAGACAGTGGGGGATCTGGTGAATAGATGTTTGTTTGTTAATGTTTGTTGGGTTTATTTTATGTCATAGCAATAGTTAAAGTCCTATCAGGCTGGGCACAGCCATGTGACAGTGCACACTCATGGTGACTTTATTGTGCTGCCCCATTGGGAGATCATGCCATCAGCATCATGACCCGATATCCCACTCATTCACATTATCCTGATACTTAGCTAACCAGTCCTTGCCCTATCCTTGTACTGCCAAACGTCAGGCTAGGTAGCGACAAGAATCAATTCTGTAAGTCATTGGTTTAGCAGGGATTCGAACTATGGGCAATTGATCTTCACAATGTGTTGAGACGGAACAGAAGGTATACCCTAATTAGTCCCCTAGCAACCTCTTAGCAACCCTTAGCAAGCATGTTAGCGTCTAATGGATATATGAGGTGCGGAGACCATCATGACCGATAAACAGCCGCTGTGCATTAATTATGTGGCACAATCGTATCCTGACCTGCAGAACACACGCGCAGTGACTTAAAGCTGCATAGTCCAATGAAAGAATAATTAAAAAAACAGTGATCTAGATTTGATTCTACATATCTGACTTCGATAGTGGTGCACTTATCAAACAGTTGTCACCACATAGAGTGGAATACCGAGGTAATTTAACAAACCATGTTACTGCAGAGCCTATAATTTACAACGCGAACAAGGAGCTCATGATATGGAATTTTATTGAACAGAAGTTGATATATATATGAAGTCGGCTATGTTCTGGAACACAAAAACAAACATGGATATGGGTTGATCAGTTTAATACTAGTCTCATGGCTAGGCTAACTGCCCAGCCGGTCACAAAGTTTGAAAAGCTGGTGCGCACTGGCCAAACAGAGGGGTGCAGGGCACAAGCACAAAGTGGCGCTGCAGTAGCAGGCGGTCATTAGGCCATATTAGGCCGAACCAACTTATTTTTCGTTAATGCGCGGCTAAGGTCAATGGCCCGATTAGGCCAAACCAACTCAATTTCCGCACACATGCGGTTACCTACTGCGCAGTAAATAATATAACCGATAATGGAGTATGGGCCGCTCCGCCCTTTTATATATCGATAAGTAATTATCCTATCTATATAGTCAGTATAGGAGAGAGGTAGATGTTGTGATCGGTGTCATTGTTCGACTCAGGCCCTCAACCCTACGCATTTGAATGTTCGTTTGAAGGGTTGGGTGGGTGGCTGAGTTGAGGTGGTGAGCTGCTCGTGTGGCTGCCGGAGTGGAAGTGATGTGTGGACGTTCCCAGCAGTCCGAGGATGGGTCCGTGACGTCAGAGTCTCGCGAGAGTGGGATTGTGACGTCAGAGTCTCGAGAGGGCTGGTTCCGAACGAGACCGGTAGGGGGCCGTGGGGAGGATTCAAACCCAGGTGCCGCCACCGTAGGGCTCCCTGTTCGCGCGCAAATTACCCATGTTGGCGAACCACCATGAACGATGTCAGAGTTTTGGTGTGCTTGCCAATCATTAATTTTGCACGGTTGCACTTCAGATATCTCAAAAGATAACAATCTAAAATAAAAGTTATTTCAAACAAAGGTAAGGTGGATTATAACAATCAGCCTAATATATTTATCTCAGAAAAAGACAGAAGCTCAAAATCATCGGACTATGCAAGTTTAATTGGCAAGACATAGAAGGTACCAGAGCGAAGCAGTAATGTAAGGACACCATGCATTGCCACATGCAGCTCTGAACTAGTCCGATCCAGAGATGTCGACCGGACAGTTGGCTGGTTCCAGCTTGTCTTCACACACCAGGAGGGCACTCATCACCAGGCGCATTATTCTAGGTCTGTCTATTCACCATTGGATCAGTAAGAGCCCTGGCTGGCTTTCCATGCGGAAGTTTGTGTGAGGCCAAACCCCAGAAAAGTCAAATCGATGATTTACAAAATCGATACTTGTCACTACCTAGCCCGGCGCTCGGCATTAATAGGATAGAACAAGGACTGGTTAGATCAGTATTAGGATAATGTGACCAAGTGGTATATTGGGTCATGGTGGTGGCAGCCTGATCTCCTAGTGGCACAGCACTATGAATTCGCCATGAGCGCACACTGTCAAATATACTCTACTGTACTGACTATATATATATCAACTTGTGTTCAATAAAATTCCATATCATGAGCTCCTTGTTTGCATTGTAAATTATAGGCTCTGCAGTAACATGGTTTGTTAAATTACCTCGGTATTCCACTCTATGTGGTGACAACTGTTTAATAAGTGCACCGGTATCGAAGTCAGATATGTAGAATCAAATCTAGATCACTGTTTTGGTTTTGAAAAAATTATTCTGATATGACCATAGATATTTCTAGGATGTAAAATCCCAACAAACAAAGAAACAATCAATTTCCCATTGGCTACATGGGCCTGGCATTTAGAGACTGCAGATCAAGCTGGTGAACTGCTGAAGTATTCTCGTGGCGACTTAATTGGATATCTAATCTACAAGATTGGTTTATTACTTCCTTTAAAGCCTCAGTCAAACCAAAGACCCTATAATACTAAGACGGCTCGCTCAGCCTGTACTGTGTAATCAAAATGATCAAACCCACCACTTGGTGCGCTGGCTGTTCTCTTGGTTAAACAGGTGCTATATTATATGTATAAATGTATATATGAATGTGAAAGATGTGTGATGATGGTGATGCTGGTGATGATGCTGATGATGATGTGTATTTGTTCATAGCAATTTCATATTGATGTGTATTCATACTATCTCATGTATAATATAATTGTATGTGTTTACATGTGAAACACCAACCAGCAGCCGGGCTGATCAAACCCACCACAAGGTGGCACCTCGAAATTTACATTACCATGGGAGAGACAGGGAGTGAGCCGTCTTAGTATCATAGGGTCTTTGGTCAAACTGCCGGTTGCGACCACTGGTGACCACATTGCGACCACTTTGTGACCACTTTTCAAGCAAATAGCTGACCGGTTGCCGACAGGTCACCAACTGGTCAGCAAGTTATGAAAATGGTCAGCGACAATCTTAGTCGCAACAAGGATTTTGGTGCAGCAGCTGCAACCTACTTGCGACCAAAATTGTCACCTAGAGGTCAGCGAGCACTCAGGACCACTTTCCGACCATTTTAGCGACCACCCGTTGTTTTGTGGTTGGTCACCAAGTAGTCGCATGCATAGTCTGACTGGGGTATTAATTATGAATAACAGCAGTATTAGCAAAGTACAACCTACTTTGAATAAAATTTGTATTTTCAAAAGTGTCACCTCACAAAGTTTATTGGGGCATTATAATTAAGCTGACTGCCTGTACATATGAGGAGTTCAGGCACAAAACCCTATAAACGCAAATCCAAAAATTGAGATAAACATTGGAGTCAAACCCTCCAAACGTTCATTTTTCACATTCTCATTTTCTTTGTTCCTTGCTCCATAATATTTTCATCACAGGGAGAGTGGAATTAGTGAGAATTAAAATTACCCTCACATCAAAATCTTGTATTTCAAATATTTTCATGGATTGGCGTTTACCGTGTTGTGTGCCTGAACTCTTCATATATATTTCATAAGACATTATACACACACATATATCTAGGATATGCTGGTGTAGGGTGGGCGCAGAGCACCCCCCCCCCCTACCCCCCCTGGTGTTGGAAGTTGGTGGTGTACTATTGACCGCTTGGGTTCGAATCCGGCAGGTGGCGCCCCCGCTCCACCTTCCCTTGCCCCTTCCCCGTAGGACTGGGGCCCATTCCCTCGCTCGCCTCGACTGGTCAACACCTACTCCTGTCCTGTGCTCCTTTTTTTTGTTTTTTTTGTTAGTTATTATTATTCGATTATTATTATTCAATTATGTTTTTTTTATTGTTATTCTTGATGGTTGTGATGATTCAACTATGTTATTGATTAGCGTTGATCGCTGATTATTATTATGGGTAGGGTAGTGTGGTGGTTTCAGCGTGTTCCCGTGCTCAGACGTGTACCTCGCTTCTGCGCATGCGTCAGAATCTAATAAACATGGCCGTAATCGATTAACACTACCCGGGTGACTCGGGTCATCCCAGTCGTCAGAATTTCAAATAGAACATGGCGAGTGGAGTCGACAAATACACGTGCCATGTGCCAAAAAAGAATAACTTAGATTAATTAAATGGAAATATAGGTAAACTAGGCCATCATAAAATACTTTAAATCCTATTTTGCTGTATTTTTTATCGGTTATTAAAAAAAAAAGAAGAAATTGTCCACCCGAGCGCGGAGAAGCGTATTCGATTATTCGACCCGAGTTTGTAGGATGTGCGCATGCGCCAATAAGTGTCTCGGGAGATCCGAGTTGATGCGAAATCCGCGCATGCGCAGAAGCAACGGGACATGTCTGAGCACGGGAACCCGCTGAAACCGCTACAGCCGGTTGACCAGCCAAGTATAGTTATGGTTGAGTTATGGTTACGGTAGGTAGCCTCACAGACGATGATATAAGCCAAATAAAAAATAACTGTATTCTCCTATTGGTCTCCATGTTGGTCTGCCTCTCCTACAGTCAGAGATGTAGCCAATTGTGTGCAGACCAATACATTAAATTCGATACAAACCTACTCTTTTCCAACCCAACAATCGGTTGCTGCACTTGTTGTTTCGGCGTTACCACTAGGTGGCGCCACCGTAGATCATATGTGTGCTGATTCCGAGCTATTATGAGCGTTAGACGTGATGAGGCATTGGGGGCATTCGACTGGGCCTCTCTATCCAAATATCAAAATATTTCCGAACAAATTCCTATTCGACTGGGACCAGAAGTGGGTTCATATACTGATGATTCGGATGTGTGTTATGGCTCCATCCGATCCATCCGTAAATCTTGCGGATAGAAAGGGCCCAGTCAAATGCCCCCAGTGTTGTTGCACACCCTGCAGCAGCTAGCTATGGCCCAGTTGCACCGATACTGTCATTGATATCAGAAGAGGCCTGTTGTAAGAAAAGAAAAAAAAGATCGTCATGAATGGGTGTCACGTGACTTGACTGATCTGCACACTAATGTGTACTCGGGTTCTCCTTAGCAGGTGATATTACCTTAGATGTTGCCTGGATGTAAAACTCCAACCAACCAATGAAGGTAGGAAGGTTGGTTGGTGGAGTTTTATGTCCTGATACCATATCAGGTCATATCAGGACGGATACCGACTTTTGATAGTGCACACTCATTGTAACTTTATACTGCTGCCCCACTGGGAAATCAGACCATGATCCGATATCCCACTCAATTACATTATCCTGACATTGAGCTAAGCCAGTCATTGCCCTGTCCTATTAATGCTGATTGCAAAGCTAGAAAGCGACAAGTATCAATGTTGTAAGTCAGTGGTTTGAGTCAACCGGGAATTGAACTCCCGATCTCCTCCACTGGAGACATGCGCTCTACCGATGTGGCCAGCGCGTCCGCTCCAGGCAGGAAGTAGAATATTTGGAGCGGATCTTGAAGTTGCAAGAGTCTGATATTTTTCAATTTCTTCAATATTATTTAGATAATTATATGAAGAGTCCAGGTGCAAACACTAATACATCCATTGGAGCTGTTTTCTGTCAAATGGAATTTGTTATTGTGCTTTCCAGTTAATGGCTATCAATTTCATATCGGGTAGTGCATTAAATAGGTGATGCATTAGCTTCTGAAAAAAAGACACTTGCTATCCGGACCGCACTCTGTCCACACCTCTCTCTATCACCTCTCCGCCGGCCATGCTCCTCCTTGATATGTCTGAAAAGAGTTCCAGGAGGGGGAGCCCGCTGGCATTTCACTTTCTACTCTTACTCTGTCCATGTCTATGGCTCGCTGGCCGGTCACCATAGAGCAAATAGACTCGGTCCTTTGACTCAACTCTCCTCATTCCTCTTTCCTAGACTCTGCCCTTTCGATTTCTCCCAGGCACACTTCTTACCCTGACCAGGGTAGTTGTGTTCTTGGGTGGGGCCCTTCACTTTTACGATTTCTCTATCTTGTTCTCATTGCTGGAACCACCACTGCTCCCATCTTTGCCCGCCTTCCTTGAAACCCTGCTGCTGACTGGATTCAAGTGTTCAACTACAACTACAGCTCAACTACCGCCGGACCGAAGAGATTCGCTGCCGCCCCAATGCCTCGCCGTTACAACGTTGTAAAGATGTCCCCAGCTTCTACAACACTCCCTACTGAAGTTAAGTCTTCAACCAAAGATTGGGCCAATTTATCGGAGCCTCTCTACTCATGTTGCAGTTCTGCAACCAGTAACTGTCATAAGGTTACAAACACCCCCAATCGTCATCTTCTGAAAAAACAAAATTGTATGTGATTATAGGAATGATGGCATCTTCAGCTCAAATCTGGTAGTCATGGTTTCATTTGAGCCTTAATTCAGGACACAAGACGGAGCTATAGTAGGGAGTTTATTGAGGTATAGGGTTACAATAGGGGAGATTTAAGTAGTGGTGAGTACATCAGCGGATAAGATCAATGAGTGGGTAAGGTGTGGGGATAAGGTCAAGTCGGGAGCAATAAGGGCAATAGATATGTCACGGCCGACCAGCGGGACGCCCAATGGAAGGTAACCATGCCAAAAGTAGCCAGATAACACACCACACAGCTATGTACAAGCCTATGATATGTAAATAGGAGTAGGCTAGTCTAGTAATAAGAGTAGAAAAAATAAAACACATATATGCCAAGAAAATCCAAAAAAATGTACATAGACTACTAACCAGACCAACCAACTATCTATCTGCTGCTGAAATGCAGGTAATCAAATACCTTATCAGCAGCTACTGTGTGATAAGATAACACCGACACTACAGCTGGTCAGCATTGAAAAGAAGCCTGAATACCCAGGCTTATATGCTATGGACAGTATAAATACAGCCTCAATAAAAAAAAGAAAAAAAAAAGATCCTGTTAAGTTAATAACAAGAGTGCAAGAATCATAGGGCATCAAGGTAAACAGTAATCAGATGAAACAAGAATGCAGTAGATCAATCAAGTGAATAAGGTCATATCGACAAGTAGGTCAAGTCGGGAGTCATAAGGACAATAGAGCCCGTTAAGTTAATTAAGAACAGTGTGAGAATCATAGGACAATAGGGGCCCTCAGTGAATCAGTGAATAGAACAGATAGGTCATATGTCTCTGCATGACCCGGGCCTCAACCCTTAGCATTGTAGGTATGGTTGGTCGTTGGGGCATGAATTGGGGGGAGCAGGGTGGTGAGAATACGGGAGGTGCTGCTGGTTCGGCGTCTGGAGGAGAAGTGCGGTTGTGGCGTTGGAGGGGGGGGTGGAAGTGACGTCAGAGGGGTCGCCGGGTACCGGTGGTGGCTGCAGTGCGGGCGCCGGTGTCGCCACCTGGAGTTAGTCGTGGGCCTATGAATAAAAGGGGGGAAGGGGAGGAGGTGGGTGTGGGTGGTAGGAATAGGGGGGGGGTCAGCTTCGACTCGGTCCCGACTTACCCACATTGCCAACCAATATGGACAATGTTGTTTGTAGGATTTTGCGCCTCAACTCTCCATATTATATTGACCAGTATAATCTAGTCTGCCTTAGATTAAAGTAACTTTGATTTCAGAGTTACCTTTGCCGATATTTAAAGTGAACATATCTTAAATTAATATTTGTGTGCATATCAAAATTCTGGACCACTATAATATTCCGGAGTAACGGGTTCTAGTAACAGGCATGTAATTGGGTGCAGGAAAGGAACCTTGAACATTTTCTTAGGTTATCGTGGGGACACACAGCAACACAGCATCCCACTGAGTCACGAGAGGGATGCAAATAGTGTATTTCAGAGGTGCTTCGGCGGCCATAAAACAATGGAATTTAAAAAAACCACGAGAATTCTGGTTTCGGCGACCAGAAAAAAACCCGGAATTCCTGTTAAACCGGAGAAATTACATGCCTGTAGTAAAGTGACTTGGAATTCCTTTCTATGCAGCAATATATTGTTAATCGATGTTTCCGTAGCTAAGGTAGATAGGTGAGATCAAATCTAGGGATCTTAACAGATTTAACCATTTCATAGAATAGCCAGCTTAATCAACAAATGCTTTTATTTGATTCTTTTTCGCTGAAGCTTTGATTATAAATGTAAGCATTGATACATTGAAGTATTTAAGCCAACAGTGCATATTAGTCATAGTTGAAGTATGCATGTCTGCCATTGTTGTTATTTGGGGGTGTGGTTGTACATAATTTCAATGCGAGCACACTGTCAGTTGCATGTAGATAGCCATTATAAAATGGGTTCAGATGTGACCAAGACAGAAAACCCCACTGAGTCATAAGCCTAGGGGCTTACTGGGGCGTAAAACTACACCAACCACCCAGCCTCCCCCGGTTGTGGTTGGGCTCTTAGGCTGCCCTTTTCCTTCCCCCCCCCCCACCCCCCCCCGCCCCCCCCCCCCCCCCCCCCAATTTCTCTGACCATTACCCATCGGAAGCCAACTCCCGACCACATGGGACCACTTTCAGCGGTGCCCATTCAGTGCTGCAGATTTGCAGCCTTCAGCACACCAATGCGACTGAAAACTCCCCAAAAACAAACTTAAACAGATAAAGAGCAGAACTGGCAAAGAAAGCCAATTTCAAACCAAGCCACGCCCGGTATCATCTGATATCGCTCACATTGCAGGGACTAGCAAGCTTAGTGAGATGCACTCACTTCCACAGGTGAAATACTACAAATACAGGAAGTATGGAATGTTGATTGCACCAGGTAACCTAGATAGGCTAATGGTTATGATACTCCCCCTGAATGGCAGGAATGTGGGTTGGCACACCACACCCGCAAAGAGACTAACAAAGCGCCTAGTGTCTCAATCTCATCAAATTCTTAATTCTAAGTCGGAAGATTGGCAATATTTTGAAGAAAAAAGTATTAAACAAGTAGTTACAATTACACCTGACAAAAAGTTATGAAAAAATTATAAACAATTTTTTTCTTAGAAAAGAGTATAATACTCTAAAGAAAGTATACAGTGGCAGCACTGCATAAAGCCCCAGTCAGACCTCACCGCATTGGGGTACCGGATAGAAAACGGACACTGTCTGGTGAAATACGGCAATGTGTGGTTTATATACGGTTGGCATCAGGCGTGTCCGTTCTGTGTCCGGTGTGTACGGTAGCAAGTTTTGAACATGCACAAAACTTGTACCAGACATCGCCAGACTGAGGTGTATGGTTGGTGTCCGTTTTAACTCTGTTTAGTCCGTTTTGTCCGGTTCATGTCCGTTACCCATCCGTTAGGTGTCCGGTGTGTATCCTGAAGAGTCCGTTGACGGTGCTGCGGGAATTCGGTCCGTCGGTTTTTGGCGGGTCCGTGAACAGTCCGGTAGGTGTCCGGTTGGTGTCCGGTTGGTGTCCAGTTGGTGTCCGGTCCGTCCGTTAGCCAATCGGTTGTCATCCAGTTATCGTCCGGTTATCATCCGGTGGCTACTCGTTAATGTATGTTCCTTGTCCATTTAGCATTCGTTTCGTCCGGTACATTTCGGTACATTTTGATACCGAACACCACCGGACTAGAAAATTCTTTGTCCGGTGGTGTCCGGTACTCAGTCCGGTGAGGTGTGACTGGGCCTAAAGGCACAGGTGTAGGGTAAACATATGGTACCTACTTGAGAGTTGGCGCGTCGTACACCAACCACACACCAGGTGGCGTTCCAGTGCTAGCGTTCCCCCGCAGAAATCGGGTCATGGTGCTGGCGGCCTGGTCTCCCAGCGGGGAAGCACTACAAAGTCGCCCCGAGTGTGCACTGCCACAAGTCGGTACCTATCCTCATATGACCTTAGCTGTTGATAGAACATAAAACCCCAGCAAAGAAACCTTTCTGCAGGGAATGGATGTGTCATTTATCGAGATATGCATTGCTTTGGCTTCCAATGATGGTGATGGTCCAGCATTAGTACCCGATGTTGTTTTACATCCTAGCAACATCTAAGGTAATATCCGGACGAGTATGGTCTTGTGAACTAGTCCTTGATCTATCCTATTAATGCCAAGCACCAGGAAGCGAAAAGTATCAATTTTCTAACTCATTGGTTTGACTCGACCAGGAATTTAATTCACAATCTCCCGCGCAGGAGGACTGCGCTGTCCCGATTTGGCCACCGCGTCTGGTATCAGTGTTGATTCGCTCCTGAATCATTTAAGTGCAGACAGGTGGCGCCACATAGCCGTCCTACAAAGATGGCGTCGCACTACACTTTCCTTACCTTCGGTTGGGCTTACAAACTTAAAGTTGCATAGTCTGATGTAGATAAAAGATTCAACCCCGTACTGACAGTACAGGTGTGAAAACCAACCCATTAGAAAAGCTGGCAAAGAATTTCGACATGCTGGGGAAATTAATTGAGGGAATAATATGTTAATTTAAGAAGCAAAATATATTCTTTATATATGTTTTTATATCTACCCGCTACCTTTGAGTTGAAAAATATAATAAAACATCTAGCTTAATAAGATTTAAAAGTGAAATCGACGGCGTTCTATGGCCGCCATCTTGTCTTTTTGCATTCTCTCCCATTTCACCAACTCTGTGCCGATATAAGTATCCATTTGATACTGGAGGCAGGCATTCTACTTCCTGTTGCATACTAAAGCTATTTTCGCCCGTATTTGCACTACGTTGTCGTTCACTCCTGTACTACAAGTACGGGGTGAATCTTTTATCTAAGTCTGATAGTGTTGAGTTTCTGTTATTCTCTGAGATAAATATATTAGGTATATGGCTATAATCTATGTTACATTAGTTTGAAATGACTTTTATTTTAAATGGCTAACTTTTGAGATATTTGAGATGCAAACGTACAACATCAATTTTGGCAAGCACGCCAAAACTCTGATAACATAGGTTTATGCAGTAACACGTTCTATTTAATAGGCTCAGTATTCTGTTCTCTGTGGTGACAAATATTTGATAAGTGCACCAGTATCTAAGTTTGATATCAAATCTAGATCACTGTTTTCGTTTTGAAAAGTTGCTGTTTTCATCGGACTATGCCGCTTTAATTACCTCTCTACGTGGAATGGTGGTCCTAGTGTTTCAAAACTAGCCACGCCCTCGAGACAATGATATGTCAATGCACAGAGAAAGCTTTAGTTTTGTTGTTGTTGTTTTACGTCCTAGCAACATCTAAGGTCATATCAGGACGGCACAGAGAAAGCTGCATGGCCCGATGAAAACATTCAATATTCAACTGGTTTACTTAGCAATTCTTGCTACATAGAAGGGGATATTACTGTTCCAATTTAATAAAATAATGTGGTGATGTTGAGGGGTCCCAGTGACAACAATATTTTAAATCCCAGAAAAACTAGGATGTCCGAAAACATGCCACCCACTGCCCCCAGGCCCGGAAACTTGCTCAAACCTATGATTAAAATGGTGCAATCTGGTACCTACTTGGACATATTTTGGTCTTGAAATAAGAATTGCTTAAAGACTTCAAGACTAACAATTTTGTTTTTGTTTTTCATGGAGAGCTCTTTTTCCCTGCTGATTTGGAAACTCAGTTTTCGCTGACACTCCTGGGTTTTACTGTTGAAGCCTATGTGATCAGAGTTTTGAGGAGCATGGCATGCTTCCACCTCAAATATCTCTGTGAAGTTAGTAATTTTAAATCATAGTTACTTCACTCTGATCTGAAACCACTAATAGCCACCGACATAAAATCAAAATGGCAACATGAGTGGGATGAAAACATTAATAAACTTAAAGAAATTGAACCATCTGTGGAAAAACCACCACAGACTCATGCGGGAGGTCGGCAGTACCAAGTGGTCCTTTGCCGCTGTCATATTGGCCACTCGTGGCTTACACATGCTTTTCTGCTCAAGGGGGAACCTCCCCCGGAATGTATTGGGTGTCAGTCCCCGCTGACACTCAAACACATTTGACTAAGTTACATTGATTTGTTGGCCCTGCGCCAACAATTCTACACTGCAGACAGTATGCATGACCTTTTTACTAAAGTAAAACAAGAAAACATTTTAGCCTTTTTGAGGGTAGCTGGACTGTACCACCTCATATAGTTTACTAAATAAATTCTATCAATTATTAATAAAACTTTTCTTTTTCTATGGGAATTTGTTTCCCTTGACCACACATATATGAGTGTGAGCCTTCTAATTTAATGAGTGTCTATTGGCACATAATTGATTGTCTGCTTTTACATGTAAAAGCGATGGTTTGAACAAAAAACAAACATTTCTCACCTTGAATATGGCATATGCTGCCGACACAGCATAAAGCAACCACAAATCAATCAATCAATCAATCAACTTCAAACTAATGTACTGAACAATATAATGATGAACCTAATATGTGGCCAGATGGGATGGCCACATGAGTTGGTCGTTCGTCCGGATCCGGTTTTGGTAGGTCGTGAGATTCAAACTCTGGCCAAGCAAATGCCCTAAAAAAGTATCCTCATCATTACCTAGCCTGGCGCTTGTCATTACTAGGATAGGGCAGGGAGCAGTGGAATGAGGAACACCAATTGTCTGCAATTGGAATATCCTCCGCTTAATCAACTAATGCATCAACAAAATATATATAATTTATGAAGGCGGAGTCAGATGTGAATAGTGGTTAGTTTTAATTCAGAATCAGGGAGGGGGTCAGTGCTTGAGTGTAAGTGGTCATTTGGATAGGTCACCAATGAGTCGGTAAGTTCAAATCACGTGTAGTCAAGTCGGTTGTTATTGTCCTCATTCACAGGTCAAATGGTGGTCAGAACCCGAACCCTCAACCCTACCCGTTGTTTGCTTTATTAGCGGTGTGGGTGGGTGGGGGAAATTAGATGGGTTTTCCGTTAACTGCTGGAGTGACGGTTGTGATGTTCTGAACCAGGGTGGTGTTGGGCACATGACCATTTGACAGGAAATTCAAGTCGCTCGGGTCGAGTCGGGGCACCTTGGGGGCGGCCGGTGGAGTCACTCGGGTTAATCAGGTAGATGGTGCGCGCGGCGGCTGCCGGTTTAGTTTGGGGTTTCGATACTAGGTGGCGCCACCAGTGTCATGTCGTTTTAATGTTCTCGCCCCCATAAATTACCCGTGTTACGAATAACATGCACAATTATCACACAAATTAACAGAAACTTAAAAGTATTGAACTGTGCAATTTTAATGTGATGAGTTGACTTTGGCATGGGTTCGAACGCTGATAGTCAAACCAATGACTTAAATGTTTATACGTGTCGTTCCCTGGCCAGGCACTCAGCATTATTAGGATAGGGAAGGGACTGGTGGTCTCAGTGTCAGGATAATCTGACTGAATGGGATATATCAGGTCATGGGGCTGGCGGCCTTGTATCCCAGTGGGGCACACGATACAACCTCGATGAGTGTGCAATGTCACAAGTCGGTACCCATCCTGATGTAACCTTATATGCTTCCAGGACGTAAAACTCCAACAACCAACCATAAGTGCATAACAGAATCTCTCTGTGAAAGTAGTGAATAGACTAGTTCGTCATTCTGACTGCGCATGCGCTGAAAACGGCATCAAGAGCAAAGCAAAGGCGTATGGCCATTGAGTTTGCGGATACGTGTCAGGGCAAAACTTCGATTTTATTCAAAATTAATAAACATAAATAACAATTTGGCATAAACATGGATGCACACATGCAATATAATGCTGTGATGAATATATCTAAGACAAAACTAGCCATAGTTAAACATTTTGAAGTAAGAAACATACAATTCCACACAAAGCAATCAGTCACTTTAAGGCTGATATCCACATCACCATTATTAATTCTTGTTCTAAATATTAAAATGGCAAATGTTTCAGCAGACACTTGTTTCTCAGAAATATATAACTAATATCTGATTAACCCTGTTCATTTTCTTGTTCTACATATGTCATTAACCATGGGATATAAATTAAAACATGAATAAAATAAGTAAAATTGACTCTGGCTATGGCTGTAGCACTAGTCTGAGTGCCCAGATTTGTCTAAATACATTCATCCGATGTGCTGATTAGATTGATGTAAATATAATGCCGGATAAAAGATTAATATCTTGATTTATTATATATATGTTTGTAGTTGGTATTCTGTGTTTCAAACAAGAGCTGAGATGAGCTGAAACTAGCACATTTCATAGCTGCACCCAGGGTATTAGCATGTGCCATGTGCTTCTCGTGGGTTTGTTTTTCTTCCACGCATCCCACAATGCACAGCGCTACTGGAATGATGAACCTGTCTATAGACTACATCACCATTCCAGTGGCCCGGTGCAGAGTCAGAGCCAGAGTCAGTTTTACTTATTTTGTTCAAGTTTTTATTTATATGCTATGGTTAATGACATATGTAGAACTAGAAAATGAGTAGGGTTAATCATATATTGGTTATATATTTCTCTGAAATAAGTGTCTGTTGATACATTTGGCATTTTAATATTTAGAACAATAATTAATAATAGTCATGTGGATATCAGCCTTAAAGTGACTGATTGTTTTGTGTGGAATTGTATGTTTCTTAGCTCAAAATGTTTAACTATGGCTAGTTTTGTCTTAGCTATATTCATCAGATCATTATATTGCATGTGTGCATACATGTATGTCTATGCCAAATTGTTATGAATTTTTATTAATTTTGAATAAAATGGAAGTTTTGCCCTACACGTATCGGTAGTCATAATGGCTGTATGCCTTTGCTTTGCTGCCAGCGCCATTTTCAACGCATGCGTAGTCGGAACGGTGATCTCGTCTATTACGCCCCTGCTTTCTATGGCAACACGGCCTGTTAGAGCAGTTCGGGCGCAAGCCACCAGGTGGCAGGACGGGGTGGGGCGCCGCCGGGCGGCCTGGAGCAACAACAGTGGTGGTGGTTGATGATGAAGCAAGAGGACACGGGAGGAGACCAGGAAACCACAACAAACAACACTGGAGGAGCAACGAGAGGCGACCTACTCCAGCCATCCACCGAGCACCACCAGCACCTGGGAGGACTGACTGCCTCACACCGCCCAACACTGGAGTGATTACACACGTGGCACTGGAGGGGGGCGGGGCACTGACAACTGACTCGCCCAGGTGTGGTGGTCCACAACCCAACTAATACTATAGAACGCACACCTGTAGGTACCGGCACCAAGCATGGTGTAGGGCCCCCATGGAGGAGGCGATTTGAGGAGCACTACGTGACTACTTCCTCCTGGGTCCTTGCTAGATGAGTGTACCTGGTGGACTCGTACACTGAAGGAGGTATGTGTGTGAGTGTGTTTGTTTCAGAGGTGCCAAGTAGCTTTGATTGACTGATTGATTGGTGGTTGCTTTACGCCGTGTCGGCAGCATAGGCCATATTCACGGCGAGAAATGTTTGTTTTTTGTTCAAACCATCGCTTTTAGATGTAAAAGCAGACAATCAATTATGTGCCAACACTCATTAAATTAGACACTCATTAAATTAGAAAGCTCACAATCATATATTTGTGGTTAAGGGAAACAAATTCCCATAGAAAAAGAAAAGTTTAGTTAATAATTGATAGAATCTATTTAGTAAACTATATGAGGTGGTACAGTCCAGCTGCCCTCAAGAAGGCTAAAATATTGTCCTGTTTTACCTTAGTAAAAAGGTCATGCATACTGTCTGCAGTGTAGAACCATTGGCGCAGGGCCAAGAAATCAACGCAACTTAGTAAAATGTGTTTGAGTGTCAGCAGGGACTGACACCCAATACATTCAGGGGGGGGTTCCCCTTGAGCAGAAAAGCCTTTGTAAGCCACGAGTGGCCAATGCGGCAGCGGCTAAGGACCACTTGGTCCCGCCGACCTCCCGCATGAGTCTGTGGTGGCTTTCCCACAGATGGTTCAATTTCTTTAAATTTATTAATGGTAAGTAGCTGAGTAGATCTAAGAGTGTGAGTAGGGAGATCTCCCTAATATATAAATTGTAAATAGGGAGAAATAGCGTGGCCGAAGAGGAGAGGGTATGTGAGGGGGGGTGGGCATTGAACCCCTCCCACAAAGGGGGTGTGGGTGGCATCCCCGCGAAAATATTGAAAAAGAAGTTATACAAAATGGCACATTTTGATGAAAAATATGTGAACAAAATTTGGTTAAAGTTGCATAATCCGATGCTTTTGAGTTTCTGCTATTTTCTGAGCTAAATATATTATACTAATCGTTATAATCTACTTTACTTTAGTTTGAAGTAACTTTTAATTTTAAATGGCTAAGTTTGGAGATATTTGACATCAAAACATGCGAAAATAATTTTGGCAAGCACGCCAAAACTCTGACACCATAGACTTCAGTAGTAACGGGTTCTATTAATTGACTTATTATGTATGCCATTCTATGCAGCAACAACTGCTTAATAAGGACACCAGTGTCTAAGTTGAATATGTAGAATCAAATCTAGATAAGTGTTTTGAGTTTGAAAATTTGATGTTTTCATCGGACTATGCAACTTTAAGAAGCAAGCTCAAATCGTTAGATTACAAATTAAAAGTGGGGAATCGTGAGATTGTGGTTGTTTTGCGATATTCTAGGGAGATCTCCCGCTAATTCGCGAGACTTGGCAGCCTTTGGTGTTCATTGGGAGTAGGAGGGCGTGGCATCCTTCATTTTCTAGCTGAAGAAAGTAAACTAATATCCATTAGAATAGAATACCAGCAAATCGTTGATTGTAGATTTAGTGGTGCAAAGGTCCCCACTTCATTTCATAACAACAAGTCAACAACACCCCCCCCCCCCCCTAACATCGCCATTCACAAACACAGCCTGGTCCATATCCCCATACCCGAAATTCTTATATCAGAAAAGTTAGTTTTTTCTTCCTGCATAGTATATATATATATATAAACGATAATATTATTCACAGGTTTATTTATCCCACCTAGTCTGAATATTCATACACTTCTCTGGAGAAATATTAATTATGTGTTTGATTGCAGTTTATTTGAAGCTGTATATGTTCAAGGTACACCAACTTTTATAGTAGACTATAGCTGTGTTTACACGGGCGAGTGTAAAATGATTTAAGACAAATCGATTTATATGAAGCGAAGTAGTGGTGCGTTTACACGAGTGAGTTTGAAAGTGTGTCGGTGACCAGGAACCAGCAGCCTTAGACTTAGTGGTGAGCCTGTAGCCGGTGAGCACTGCTATTTGTTTAGTTTACACTCGTCGATTCGACAATAAGAATAACAACGCCGATGTAGCTGCTACGTTAATATCGCTTGGAATTTAGGGTTAATTTAATGAAATTTCATTATTTGAGTATGTAATTCTGTTAAATATGATCGCATTCACTAGATTTCGGCCTAATCGGGCCCTAACACTGCCGGGCACCAGCGATTAGTTACAGCTGAGCCTGTAGCCGGCGAGCACCACTATTTTACACTATCGCCGCCCGGGAACCAGCTGAATCGCTTCATATAAACCACCTCGCAACCCGGTATACATAAAGTGTTTCATATGAATCAATTCAGCCCTAAGACGCCATAGCGTCGCGTTTACACGCGAAATGTAAATCGATCTAGACAACTGGTTTTATATGAAGCGTTTTAACTCGCCCGTGTAAACAACGCTTATATCTGGTCTGTAATTATCCCATTACTTCATTCATTGGCGCATTACTCTATGAACAAACTGTAATCGTATGTCTAGTCTTTACTTATCCCACTTCCTGTGAATATTCATGTCTTAAAGTTGCATAGTCCGATCGCGTTTGAATTTTTATTTTTTAGATAAATATATCTAATTGATCATTATGACCTACTAATCATTAGTCTGGAGTCATTTTGATGAAAAATGGCTAGTTTTGAAGCAATTGGAGTTGAAAGAACTCAAAATACTTTCGATAAGCTTCCCAAAAGTCCTCTGGCTATGACGCGTATTGACGTCTCGCGATGACCTAATTCAAATGTAGCCTGGCCTCCTGGTAGCTTCCCCTGATGGCGCCATTGCACTATCATGTGATGTGATATTTTTATATATTTTATTCTAGCATGGCACTTGCATGATTATCAAATGTATTGTTCCCGGATAATAATATACATAATTATTACATCACTCTTATTCAGATCTGTAATAATTATTTAATACAAAATTCCATGCAACTTTATATCAACCCAGGATATGGTGCCAGCAATACTACCACTGGACATCCTGGAACCTGACTACATACTTGGAATGAGGGTCAAGGGTACTGGCCACGAGATTGACCTAGTTGATTAAAGGCTTCCTTGTGTGATGGGTTTCTCAAAGTAGGATGAGGTAGTAAATTCACTGATTATTCTATATATGCTGTACCAAATCACTTGTTAATGTACCAATATCTAAAGCCGTGTTTACACGGGCGAGTTAAGTCGCTTCATATAAATCGTCTTGTCTAATTCGCTTTACATTCACCGTGTAAATGTGACTTAAGGTGGATTAGGGCTGATTCGCCACAACTAATTCGCTACAAGTAAACCGCCTCACGAGGTGGTTTATATAAAGCGAACTAGCTTAAGCATGTCACACGCATGCGCAGTCGAGACCTGAGTTTGTTGATTTTCCGGTCGATCAAAAGGGCATATTATATAATTTGGTCTATGAAACCGCTAGCTGTGCCCAGATATTTTTTTCATGATTTATCTTAAGGTTTTCACTGCCCAGCAGAAGTTTTGACCATTCCAAACCAATACGATTCAGTCCATACATATCTAGGTCGAACCCACACTCTCTCGTGGCGACGACGACTAACCGAAACTGGCGCTGGTTAGTCTGGACTTGCTCATGCACAGATATCGATTTCCGCCTTAAACCGCTCCGTGTGTAAACACACCACGACTTCGCTCCATATAAATGACCTTGTCTAATTTGCTTTACAATTGCCCGTGTAAACACGGCTTAAGATGGATATATATAATCAAATGGAGATACATGTTTTGGTTTTGAAAAATAAATATTTCATCGGACCATGCAACTTTAACTGCAGTTTTAATGTTTGATAAATACCTTTATTCTGAAATCCATCAAATTCTGAATTCCAAAATACAACTCTCTCGAAGGATTTCGGATAAGCGACTGTGGATATATATATACCTAAAACAAACTGCTTCATTACCATGGGCCTGGACCCCACTTGTGCTTTGAAGCATTATTGGCTGACTCAGGGCAGTTACACACCAGGGCCCATATGCAGGAGTCAGTGTTAGCGGGGTTTGGTGTTACAGCCTATTACCGATTAGCTATCGCCGATGTCAGGAACTGTGTCAAGTGGTATGCAGGAGCACGTAACACTTACATCTTAGCTAAACGTGAAATTATTTATAGATTTGGGAAATCCCTCTGCGTCTGTACCCATATTTTAGGCTTATATCTATTAAATGCTATCATATTTAACAGAATTAAATATGCAATAAGTGAAATTTGAGGAAATTAACCCTAAATTCGAAGCAATATTAACGCTGCCGCCGTAACAACGGCGATTTTAATATCTATATGTTCGAATCGACGAACGTAAAGTAAACAAATCGCCGCAGCCGCCGCATCGACGTCGCTTTCCATACTGGCGGCGGCGGCGGTTTGTTTACTTTACGTTCGTCGATTCGAACATATAAATATTAATATCGCCGCCAATACGGCGCTAGCCTTAATAATGCTTCGAATTTAGGGTTAATTTCCTCAAATTTCACTTATTACGTATTTAATTCTGTTAAAAATGATCGCATTGAATAGATTTGGGCCTAATAAACTCGCTAAACCTGATATTTTTTAGGGGTAAGGTAACACCGGTTAAGCCTTTGGTGTTAGGCCTAACACTGACTCGTGCATACCATTTTTTCGCCGCTAAACCGGAATTCCCGCCAAACACCGTTTTGCTTCGCTAACACTGACTCCTGCATACGGCCCCTGGGACGTAGGTACACTGTCGCACTGTAAGCACACGCAAACAATTTCTCTCATCGTCATATACTTTCCATACTTAATCGTTTATAATATAAAATGCATTTTTTTTAAATGTTGTGCTTACACTATTGTCTTGGGGGGGGTGATGAAAATGGGAAATATTGCGCCTAGAGCGGGACTCGAACCCACATCTCTTTGCATTCTGGGCCAGTGTGCTAACCATTACACCACCTATGCTCCCTGATATCAACACACTACCCATGCCTACCTGTCTATGCGGCTCCTTGCCTGAGAGGTCAGTGCAGACCACTACACTCGTCCCCCTGGAATTGTAAGTCATTTAATGCTTACAATTACATACATACATGCAATGTACTTACACATCCACAGGGTAGGTTCAACAACTATACAGCTCATAGCTTGTATAGGATCATGGTCACGGCAACCAGTGTCGTGGGGGGGGTGATGAAAATGGGAAATATTGCACCTAGAGCGGGACTCGAACCCACATCTCTTTGCATTCTGGGCCAGTGTGCTAACCATTACACCCCCTATGCTCCCTGATATCAACACACTACCCATGCCTACCTGTCTATGCGGCTCCTTGCCTGAGAGGTCAGTGCAAACTACTTCAATCTTTTTATTTCCTGTAAGCATGTGCAAACAAGTTTCTCAGCATCACATACTTTGCATACTAAATATTTTATAATATAAAACAAGTTCTCTCAGCATCATGCTTTTTTCATTCTAAATCTGTGATAAAATGCACTTTTGTTATGTTGTGTTTACAATTTGTTTACCCTATTAGGACGTGCAATGTCCCTCAGACCCATATTTTTGTTCATGCTAATTCTTTGAAAACATGCACTTTTATTAAATTAGCATATATTTCTAGTAGCATGTGCGAACAATTTAATGCTCACAATGTTTTTCTTTATTTCTGGCTACGCCCCTGCAAACAAACGGTGGGGTTTTACATCTCCATCCATTTTATTGCCAATGTATGACCTTAAATGTTTCCAGGATGTAAAACCCCAAACAAATAACCAATCAAATTGATGATAGCTTTATAGTGTTGGATACCATGCCGACGACACTTTGAGCCGATGTTACACCTTGGTGGGATTCGAACCCTTGGGTTCGAACACTGGTCGAGTCAAACCGTGACTTACAAAATTGACACTTGCTGCTTCCTAGCCAGGTGCTTGGCATTAATAGGATAGGATTGGCTCTGTGTCAGGATAATCTGCCTGAGTAGGATCTCGGGTCATGGGGCTGATGTCATGGTAATCCAGTGGGGCAGCACTATACTGTGGCCATGGGGGCATGCTGTCACAACTCGATACCCATCCTGATATGACCTTATATGATGCCAGAATGCAAAGCCATAACAAACAAACAACCAAGCTGAGTGCAGCTTTATAGTGTTGGATATCATAACAACCGACCGCACTGTGACCCGTTGTCCCAGTCAGTCCCAATGTCCTGGTACTTGGAAGTTAGCGCCACCTAGTGGTTTTGGGATGGCGCGGTGGCACTGCCTGCAGAACAGCCCCAGTACACACCTGTGCGTGTGCGCATGTGTGTTGTGTGGGTGGGAGTAAGTAAAGCTTGTTTTATTTAACGATGCCTCTAGAGCACATTGATTTTGTTGTCATATCATCGGCTATTTGATGTCAAACATATGGTCATTCTGACATATTTCTTTGGAGAAAACCAGCTACTGCCACATAGGCTACTATTTCCGATAAGCAGCAAGATGTCTTTTATATGCACTTTCCCACATACAGGACAGCACATACCACAGCCTTTGATCAACCAGTCGTGGACCACTGGTTGGAATTGAAAATAGACCAAACTGCAAATGGTTCCACTGAGCAGGATTGATAGGACGACCGACACCTTCACGGGTGTGTGTGTGTGAACAGTACACATATGACTTGTATTCATGTGCAAGTTCCACCAGCACGGCACTGACTGAACCTGGTAGCGCTGACTGGCAACAAAGAAGAACGGGATGAATAATGCAGCCACATATATATATTGCACACACATATATAATATATAGTTATATATTCATGTGGGTGTACCTGTAAGGTCAGTGGGGAATCTGAACATATTTGAAATTCTTTTGAGCTATGTTGGTCAAATTAATACTTGTCGCAACCTAGCCTGATGCTCGGCATTAATAGGATAGGGCAAGGACTGGTTAGCTCAGTAGCAGGATAATGTAACTGAATGGCATATCGGATCATGGTGCCGGCGGCCTGATCTCCCAGTGGGGCAGCACTATTAAGTCATCATGAATATGCACTGTCACAAGTCAGTGTCCGTCCTGATATGTACCTGAGATGTTGCCAGGACGTAAAACTCCAACAACCAACCAGTGAACACAATGACCAGAGAGCCTGTAAGTAGAGGCCATGTGTATTCAGAGCCCTGTGGCTGGGACTGACGTTTGTGTATACGTCCTTACAATATGGATGTAGTATTCTACAATATGGCTGCAGTAATCTACACTGTTGCTGCATTATTCATCCCATTCTTCTTTGTTCCCAGTGAGCGCTACCAGGTTCAGTCAGTGCCATACTTGGTGGAACTTGCACATGAATACAAGTGACATATGTATAGAGAGAGACAGCGAGAGCTACAGTACAAACAGTACAATAATAAATCCTCAGGTGTGAGTGCCGGTTTGGCGCACCCATTAAGGATGAGGAGAACCGGTGGTGGCGCCACCAGTCATGAGCATGAGGGGGAGGAGGAAGTATATAGAACAATCGGTACAATACATAAACAAGTAATTCCCTTCTTCACCTTAATCAGGCATGTGATTGGGTGCAGGAACAAAAAATGAAACGTTTCTTAGGTTATCGTCGAGACACACAGCTTCTCACTGAGGTGCGAGAGGGACGCAAATGGTGTATTTCAGAGGTGTTTCGGCTGCCAGAAATAAAACGGAATTAAAAAATAAACGGGATCTCGGTTTCAGCGGCCAGAAAGAAACCGGAATCCGGTTAAAACCGGAGAAATCACATGCCTGCTTTATACTCGCATAATGCGCTACACTTCACATATATCTGTATGTGTGTGAACATTTACAGGGAGCGGGATGTACCTCAGGCGTTCTACCTGTGAAGGTGTGGGTTATCAGATTTATCCTGCTCAGTGGACCCATTTACAAATTGGGCTAGTTTCCATTCCAGCCAGTGGTCCACAACTGGTTCATCAAAGGCTGTGGTATGTGCTGTCCTGTCTGTAGGAAAATGCATATACATGACTTCTCGCTGCTTATTGTGTGGCGGCAGCGGGTTTCCTCCAAACAAATATGTCAGAATGACCATATGTTTGACGTCCAATAGCCGATGATAAAACTCAATGTGCTCTAGAGGCGTCATTGAACAAAACAATCTTTTGTGTTAAATACAACATTGCCACAGACCGCTATCATTTTTGTACACAAGAACCACCCACCATGTCTCTGTTCTAAATATAGCACCTCCTTAACAGTTATTTACCTCGTCCCGGTGCATTAAAAGTTACCATCACTACTTCCTGCTTCCTGCACGAGACGATCAGCCATCAGATGATCACGTGATCGCCTCATGTACAAATGGCATCCCAGTGACCTTGACCCACTTACTACTCAAAGCAAGACTGAACGCGGACGCTGAATCGGTTAGAGCGCAAGCTTCCGGTACGGAAGGTCGGGAGTTGGAATCCCTAATGACTTATATTATAAAATGGATACTTGTCACTTCCTAGCCTGGCGCTTGTCATTAATAAGATAGGTCAAGGACAGGTTAGCTCAGTGTCAGGATGGTGTGACTGTTCGGGATGTCAGTTCATGCTGCCGGCAGCCTGGTGTTGCTGTGGGGCAGCACTATAAAGTCACCATAAATATGTGCTGTCACAAGTCGGCACCTATCCTGATATGACCTTAGATGTTGCTAGGACGTAAAACAACAACAACCAACCAACCTTTATTTTGAAATCCGAAAAGAATTGATGAAATCTGAAACACACCTGGCTCCACAAATTTTAGATTTAGGATTGTGGACCTGTACCAACTGTTGGGAATAGTGTGGAAAGAAGCCATCATCATCATCATCATCATGCTGTCGGTCGCGATGCGACAAAGACTACTTTCATTACTTGACTGCCGCTCTCCATTTAGCTCTCTGCTGTGAGAGTGATGTCCATGAGTCAGACTTAATGTCTCTCAGCTTCAGGTTTCTCTTGATGGTATCCTTGAACCAGAGACGAGGGCGCCCTCTCCTTCTGTAATCAACTGTCGGGGAAGATAGTGGAAAGAAGTAATGTGAAGCAAACCGACGTTAGTGTTGTGGGGTTGATGAAAATGGGAAATATTGCACATTGAGCAGGTTTCGAGCCCACACCTCTTACCATTCTGGCACTAGTATGCTAACCCTTTACACTACCTAGGGTCCCTGAAACAATCACCCTATCCATGCACATCACATAGACATGGCATGAGAGCAACTGGCCTTTGATTTTGATGACACTGTTAGTTATACACACCGGTGGAAATCCAAATTGGCAGAGATGGGGGCATGGGGAATCGAACCACCAACCTTAAAATTAGGAGTCTGACCTAAACAAATTTCAGAGACTCTAACCACTCCGCCCACTCCTGCCACAGAGAACACCACCTTATATTAATCTACTTTACTTTAGTTTGAAGTAACTCTTATTTGAAATGGCTCACTTTTGAGATATTTGAAGAGCAAATATGTCAAATTAATGTTGGCCAAAAAACCTGCTAAAACTCTGACACTATAGGCTTATGCAAAAACATGTTCTATTAAATTGCCCCAGTATTCCCTTCTAGGCTGAAACTAATGTTTAATAAGTGTATCAGTGTCTAAGTTAGATACGTAGAATAAAATCTAGATAATTACATCGATCAATAGGATACAGCTATAATAGCCCTTGAATCTGTTACTATAATGCTATCCGCTCTTAATTAATAGATTCTTTGGATTTGAAATGTTCATGCTTCTTCGGACCATACAGCTTTAATATGGAGTGTAAATGATTGTCATATTATGAAATCCTGTATGTGCGGGTCCCCGCATGTCATATATGCGGGCGTTAGAATGCTATTGATGGCCGATCCCATTAGGTGGTAAGCGGAGGTTACGGTTAGTGTCATTATGTTCTCTCATGTCATTAGCTGTACTGCTCAACAAGGCTATACTGCCCTGATATCCTGTGTAATGCGTATAGTTCATAGCTCCCCTTTTCCCCTCTATATTATAGGAATTATGTATTAGAGCTTACCCCATAGTAGATACAGCACACAACACAACACACGGTCCGAGTTCAGCACCAGCAGAAGAGTAGATAATAGAAAGATCCTGAATGCTTAGTTTTATTCACTTATATAATGTTTTCAGATACATGCAACAGTGGATGTCATAGACCTCCTGATTGGCTATTACAGTCATGCACACCAGTCATTCCTCTCCCGCATGATCTCTCCCTAACAAAGTTCACCATTGGCTGCCTTCAGAACTCACCCCCCTCCCACCCAGCCCCAGCCACCACCTAGACATTCTGGCATTACCACCTAACATGACGGTGACCATGTGGCTGGGCGAGATAAGGGGGATGAGATAAGGGGAAGGGATTCTGCTTAAAGGGGCACATCTTCCCTCCCCCGGTGTGAGCATTATAAAGGGAGTACTGTTTCCCATTTAGCCATCTCGATACTCAATACATACTTAATCGGAGAATTTTACAATATGGCGAGCAGATGCTCTAACAAAGAGTCCATCCGGCCCGGTGCCAATACCATTATTGTATCAGTGAGAGTCCATGCAGACAGTGTGTGACACGGCACACACATCCAGGTCTCGGGGGAGTCGGATACATGAGTGGAGCCCACAGACTGTGGACAGGGGGAGGGTGTTAGCTGATACCCCAGTCACACTATGCTTGCGACTACTTGCGACAACCAAACATCGGGTGGTCGCAAGTGGTCTTAAATTTGGTAGCAAAGTGGTCCTCAGTGGATGTGACCTCCTGCGGACAAGGAGGTTGCAGGTACTGCATCAACAACCTAATGGTTGCCAGGAGATTGCCAAGCATTTTCCTAGGTTGGCAATCGGTCGGTGATCGATCGCCTACCTCTCGCCAGCCAGTCGTCGACCTGGCATGCTGCCAACCACCTACGATCAGTCAGCAATTGGTCGGCAAGTGGTTAGGGACTGGCTTATAACTGGTTTGTGACTGATTAATGATCAGTTGGTGATCGGTTGGTAATCGGTTGGCGATGAGTTTGCAATTGGTTGGTATTCAGTTGGCAATCGGTCAGGGACTGATTTGCGACTGATCTGCAAGCCAGTCATAAATCAGTCCCTGACCACTCGCCGGCCGATAACCAACCTCTCGCCAATTGATTGACAACTGATCGCTGACCGATCACCAACCGATCTCCGACTGATCACAAACCGATCGCCAGCCGAGCACGCAGTGATCGCCAACCTGGCATCCTTGCAGTCACCAACCCTTTTTTCACAGCATTTTTTTGCTTTTGTTCGCTGACGAAAAAAGGTGTTTTAGTGGTCGCAAGTGGTCACAACTGGTCGCAAGCTGTTGCAAGCATAGTGTGACTAGAGTATTAGTCTGCTAGAAAAGAACTGGCGAGTTCCTCACATACCCAGTGGTTGACAATGCGGGTATCTATGGTGAAATCAATACTGATAAAGAGAAAGAAAGAGTATAAAGTGTAAAGAAGAAGAGAGAGTCAAGGCCTCTGGTTTATTATTTATATGGTTAGATGGGTTCATTGTAGAGTATCACCCCACCCCTTTCCCCCATTGAAAACAAGCATTCTTGGTCCCCATGGATACCAGTGGTCTGCCCACCACCACAAGCTGTATGGCCCCATGGCCACCACCAACCTTGACCTTTGGGTGTGGTGATTCCTATCCCAGCAGAGGGGATAGGCCTTGAGTGCACTCACACCCAGACCTGCCAGCACGACTATGTCTATTTACATCCCACTCAGGCACCACCAACCCTAGATAAAAGATTCACCCAGTATTTGTAGTACACGGGTGAACGACAACGTAGTGTAAATACAGGCGAAAATAGCTTTAATATGGGACAGGAACTAGAAACTGTGGTTCCAGGATCAAATGGCTACATATATAGGCACAGACTTGGTGAAATGGGAGAGAATGCAAAAGAACAAGATGGCGGCCATAGAACGCCGTCAATTTCACTTTTAAATCTTATTAAACTAGATATTTTATTATATTTTTCAACTCAAAGGCAACGGGGAAATATGAAGAAATATACAAAGAATAAATGTTGCTTCTTAGATTGTGAAATTAGGCTATCATTTCATTTCCCCGCTTTTTCAACCGTTTTTATATAGGGCTGGTATTCACCCATGTACTGCGAGTACTGGGTGAATCCTCTATTTACACCAACCCATACATATATATACAAACATGCACCTGGTCACCTACACCAATGCCATGAATATGGCCTATGCTGCCGACATGGCGTAAAGAAACCACCAATCAATCAATCAACCGACACCGATCAGTAATAGAAGATTTGCATTCTCCCCTATGCAGAATATCACAATATTTTACACCGTGTTCCGCTGGTCCCCCAGGAAGGACTGAAGCTGCGACCCAGCATGCCGGGTCGCAGATTCAGCTGACACATCGGAAGTTGGGGTTGGTGGTTGTCCCTTCACTAAAGGCCCAACAATCTACACTTTTGTTTTTTGTTTTTGGTCCATTAGTCGTTTAAGCAGGGGAAATTTCAGTCATAGACAACTGGTCTTCCTCATTCCACTGCTGGTCGATAGAAAGCCCGAGCCTACACTTTTACCGACCCAAGGGATTTTTAACCTCCCCCACCACATAGACATGGTATGAGAGCAACCAGCCTTTGATCCATGCTGTAAGTTAAACACAGCGGTGGAAATCCAAATTGCCAGAGCTGGGGACACGGGGAATCGAACCGCTGACCCTCAGATTAGGAGTCTGACCTAGAAAAAAGTCAGACACTCTAACCACTCTGCCACAGAGAATGCCACAGAGAACGCCACTTATGGGCCAAGCATCGGTTGGCCCATAAGTGGCGTTCTCTGTGGCGTTCTCTGTGGCAGATAGAAAAAGCGTCAGCAGAGAAAAGATCTCCTCCACCGACCAGATTCTTTGACTGCAGATACACACACATGTCCAATGTGTTACTGCTCATTCCGAGCCCAAATTGGACTCATCAGTGATCGATGAGTTCACAAGAAATGATGAGTTGCTGTCGCCTTCACCACCGATGGACAACTAAGAGAATTGGCAATGAAATTGTCCAAGCAAATATTTTACGTAAGATAAAATACCACTTCCTTAATCATAGCATATATGTGTATTCGCCAAGACACCCACTTTCCGCTATGTTATGGTGCTGCCACATTATGACGCTTCTCACCGGCATGCCACCAATGCGCAAAATCACTTTTAATCATCGAGAGACGTAAAACCTTTCGGCGTCAGCGCAACGTATTGGTAGCGTGCGGCCAACGTTGTGGTAAAAGTTTGGCGCACCATCCTGATATGACCTTAGATGTTGGTAGGACGTAAAACATCAAACAGCAACAATTTGTGGGAACAGCCCTCACGCACGCGCAGCATGTGCCTAGTGTTCGCATAACGTTATTCCAGCGATGTCAACAAGCTTCTGACGTCGCCATAATGTTGGCACCCGCGCATTGTCGCGCGTTGTTGGTCGTCGAACGTTTTGTACAAGCACAAAACTTCGCCGATTCCCTGACGCATGCTGCCGACCGTCGCCGACCGTCACCGTCCATCAACAAATACCAACGCGCCTAATGCGCCCATAACGCTTCCTGACGTATCCTGACGTTGCGCCAACAAAATCACATACATCGACAGGCATTGGCGAGAAGCGTCGTAATGTGACAGGGCTATAAGCTGTAGATTTTATCCAGTGTCCTGAGGCACAGCATCGGTCCACCCTGAGGGACCAGTGGAACGCGGAATACCCGTATTGGGCCAACGAGTAAATGGGATTGGGTTCCGTTGGCAGCGGATGTGGAGCACGTCCGCACACTGGTCCCGCGGGGCGGCACTGTGAGCACCAACGCAACACTCTGCCCGCCAGAACACTACCGAAGCACCAAACAGTTGGAACCTCATCTCCGATCCAATTTAGCTTTGGGATATTCTCAATTAAGCACAACACAAATTTAAAAATTGGTGATCGTCCCCACCCGTGCCTGATAAATCGCCTGCCCCTGATTTTGTTGTTCACTGTTAAATGGAGAGGGTGGGTGGAGTGAGAAATGGAAAGGGGTGCAGATAGTAGGGTGGTTGGAGTGAGAAATGGGAGAGTCGGGAATAGACAGGGCAGTGGGGGAAAGGAATGGAGAGGGATTTGAGGGGTGACAGGGAGAGAACTGGGAAGGGGAGAGATTGCAGGGAGTAAACAATTAAAATGAAAATAAAAACCGCCAGCCCGGTGTTGCGGTTTCCCAGGGACACCAGTTTGCGAGGGACACATCGCTTCTGCACATGCGTCAAAATCGAACAGCATCATCACTAACCTTATAAATTTAATATAATGTTTTTGGTAAAGATGTTTTCTATATGTGTACCAAACGATTTGTTTCTAGATGGTGTAATTTGAGAGATATTTGACTTCTTCTGTATTATCTGTATGAACATTGCTCATGACCATTGACAATGGCTTGAGTTTGATGGTATGCGCAGTGCAAAATGTTAGTTTTATTCAAAATTAATAGAATTCAAGAACCCTCACCTTATAAATTTAATATACTCTTTATGGTAAATATGTTTTCTATATGTGTACCAAGCGATTTGTTTCTAGATGGTGTAATTTGGGAGATATTTGACTTCTTCTGTATGAAGATTTGCTCACGGCCGTTAACAATGCATTTGAATGGAAGTGTCCCTCGGAATCCGCATCACCAGCACAGATTTTCATTTCAAAAGGACAATTACCGACTTACAAAAATAAATTGTTATTTTGAGGTTTCACAATGAGTTGAGCATCCATCTATCCCCAGTCTCGGTAGGTCATGGGATATAAACCCATGGGTTCGAACCCTGCTTGAGTAAAAATAATGATTTAGAAATTGCTAACTGTCGATATCTAGCCTGGCAATTGGCAATACTGGGAAAGGGCAAGGAGCAAGGGAATGAGGAAGAGCAATTGTGAGCAGTTGAAATTCCCCCTGCTTTATCAACTTATGCAGCCCCCCCCCCCCCCCACCAAAAAAAAAAATATATATAATCGATTCGTCATGATCTTTCTTCTCTTCAGGATTATCTATGCGTTCAATTACAGATCCAATTCTTTTTTTCTTGAAGATTTATACTGTCTATCATGGATATGTCTGAATAGACGTGTTTTCACCATTAGACAGTTTGTCGATAGAAAGCCTGAGTCTACACTTTTACCGACCCAAGTGATTTTTAACCTCCCACACCACCTACACATGGCATGAGAGCAACTGGCCTTTGATGACGCTGTAAGTTGTATGCGGTGGTGGAATCCAAATTGGCAGAGGTGGGGAGGGGGGGGGGGTACAGGGAATTGAACCACTGACCTTCAGATTAGGAGTCAGACCTAGAACAAAGTCAGACACTCTAACCACTCCATCACAGAGAACGCCACTTATAGTTTTTGCATTTATTGATGTCAGCTAAAAATAAAAGAAGTGAGTTATCTACTGATGGATATCATTTTATAATCGAAATATATAGTCACATACACATGGGCATACGTCAAACTTAAAGTAAGTGTGACCAGACGGGATGGCTGAATGAGTTGATCGTCCGTCTCCCTGTCAAGTCCTCGGCTGGCAGTCTTAGTTGTGTAGGTAGGCTCAGAGGAAATCACTACAGGCAAGGAAGGAAAGCAGATATAGAGTCAAAGTAGGAGATCTAGACTCCCTTCTTTATTATATTTATAGCTTCAAGAATCAAGATGGTGGTACACACCTGATCAAAAACCTCCAATCAGCAACAGGCATTCTTATATCAACCAATGATATTCCAGATCCTTGTAACCAAGGCATGGTTATGTCTGGCTCCAGTGCCCTGTTGTGCCTGGTGTGCAGTGATCCGTAAATAACACTTGGGGGGGGGGAGGGGGTATGTGAGCAGACCTCCAAAGACTCTGTACATTTCAAGAAGTGCCCCTCTCATACTATCTATTATAATACACAATTTCTATCTTAAATCAGTAATGGATCACCAACACCACATATACCTTATATGCGTTTGGTTTTACATATCATTTACCATTATATAGACCATTTGTAATTTATTATAGAATAGTTCATACCATAACCAATGTCGAGTGAAACCAATGACTTAAAGATTGATACTTGTCGTTTCCTATCATGACGCTCAGCGTTAATAGGATAGGGCAAGGAATGCTTAACCCAGAGTCAGGATAATGTGACTGGTTGGGATATTGGGTCATTGGAGCTGGAGGCCTGGTTTCCCAGTGGGGCAGCACTATAAACGTTATGTGAAAATGTACACATTAACACTACGTATTTATCCAAACTTTGTCTTTCTTGTAAGACATAACCTTGTTTGCTTAACTCTAATCAATGACTCCTAAATGGACTAACACAAAGAATAGTAAAAAGCTGGATTTTGGACTGTTTGCCATTTACAGTTACAAGCCTTAACAAAAAGCAAGAAAACCTAAATTATCACTCAAACAAAATTCAAAACATTTGAATCAAATTGAACTATTGCTGCCCAGCGGTGAAAACAACTGTGAAAACACTTATCCGTTATGAGCAGGATAGATAAATTCACCACACAACAACATATGAAGAGTTCAGGCGCAAAACCACGTAAATGCCAATCCAAAAATTTAGTTTAAATAACAGATTTTTAACTGAAAATAATTTAAATTCTCACTAATTCTACTTTTCATATGATCATATATGGTTATGGAGCAATGAACAACCAAGCAGGAATATAAACAAATTAACTTTTCAAGGTTTGATTCCAATGTTTAACTCCCATTTTTGGATTGGCCTTTACATGGTTTTGCGCCTGAACGCTTCAATTATGAACCTTGCACTATGTTGAGCACATATGCTGTACACTATGCAGCATAGGCTGCTCCCCCAGTTTCTTTCTATGTTCAGAATGGGTTGTGCTGCACACGATGCAACACATTCCACTTCCACTATGTACAGATCAAATGCGATCACTCCAACGCCTAGAAGACCTGTACCCCGGCGCTGACAAAATATGTATTCAGATGAATAAAATATTTACCAAAAAAGAAAGAAGTCGCCATGAGTGCACACTGTCCTGATATGACCATATATGTTGCAAGGACGTACAACTCCAACAACCAACCGACCTGCCCTCCTGTGCAATAAAGCAGCCAGTGCTGGGAGTGTTTGCTTGTGTCGAGTGGAATTGCCTTCACACTTGTGGAACCCCTGTTCCTCGATCTGTCTCATCGGTTGGATGGCAGAGACAACGAATGGAGTGTTCACTGATCCTCGGCAGTACCGTATATGCACGAGTAGCAACCGGAAGTTGGTCCGCTCACACACCGTCAGGACTACCGTAAAACTCGCATAGACGTCGATATATATGTTTTTTTTAAATAAGGGAAGTTCTCAGAGCGCCTTGATTGATACAATCATCATATTTCCTACCAGATGAAGGAAAGCTGTTCTGTAGTAGACATATACATATATAACATGGCGGAAGATATATACATATATAAATATATATATATATATATATATATATATAAATGCTTACTCCAGGACAAATGAGGAGACAAGACAAAGGTAGTGGTTGAGATAATATATTCTCTCGGGCGCAAGTGACAGTGTAGCGTCCAGGATAGAGGCGTGTCGGGTGTAGAGCCACCGGTCACGTGGTCAGAGGGGGGGGGGGGCATACATCAAGTAAGCCATCCCATCAATATTTAGGGTAGGAAATAAACATATAATCCCTTACGTGCGTCTATACTCGCATAATGCCTACATATCACATATAGATATATCCCATATATAGGTATAGATATATACCATATATATATAGATGGTATTTATGTGATGTATAATGTGTTATGCGAGTAAAAATGGAAGGGTAACATGTACATCCTATATTTCCTCGTGCGCATTGGTGGAGCACCCCCTCCCCCCTCCCAGCTGTCGGGTATTGCCGGGCGGGCGCCCCCTCGCGTCACACTCTGTATACATTTTCAATATAATGCATTATATATATCAGGGATAAAAGTGGTCTCTGCCAAAAAAAGCGGAAAGCTGATATTCTCCCATAGGGAATCGTGGAAAATTCCCGGAAGTCGGGTTGTATACATATTGGTATATACTGATAGTGCTGCGGCATTTGAAACATGTATTGGTAGTATACACTGATAGTGCTGTGGCGTCTGCACCACATATTAGTATACGCTGATGGTGCTGCAGCGTAAGACAAAGTATTTCACAACATATTAGTAGGGCATATACGTTGATCGTGCTGCGGGATTGCAGTCGGGGCCTACAGGAAAAATCCCGGAAATCCGCGAAATCGCGGAGATCTTTCATCCCTGGCTATACTGTATTAATATTATTATCATATTTATATTTGATTATTGTGTCTTTATATTATTGTCCAATCACAGTTGACTGCTCATTTGCTGTGGCGTGAACCAGGCCCCAGCGGTGTTCGACAACCCGGGCACTAGTTTGAATCATCATTTGCCACCAGTTTTCTATCAAGCTCCCACAGCAATTGGAAGCTTATGCACGAGTAGAGTGGAGGATCTGACCTGCTACCAACACACTACCAACGAAATGAGACTGTCTCAAAAGGCGATAACTAATATGGACAAAACTTTGTCCATTGTAACGATCAACATACTATTCATTTATGACACAAATATGCATTCACCTGATTAGGTTTTCTTACGTAGTGTTTCATACCCTTACTAGATTCCATATTGATTTGAAGCAAATGTCCCATGTTTTCAGTGCAACTGTTTCTGTACTGTTTTTTGTTAATCGCTACCTGGACAAAGAAATTGGTTAGAACATTTATGTGATGAATAACGCATTATACAAGTATAAATGCTAGGGGAACATATACTTATCACCATCTTCCTCGATAGGCGCCCTGGGGGAGTACCCCCCCCCCCACCCAGCTGGCACGGTAATTGTATACGGGTACCCCCCCCCCCCCCTCCCGCCGCGCACACAGGTCGACCTCAAATTATATGGTGGGCATAGAGTCTATGCCTGAGGAAAGAATTCCATGATCAAAAATTGACCTTGACTTATTTGCCGGCTCGTCTAATAACCAAGGAGATGCAGGGACTCAGGTCAAATTGTCGACTGGTGTGAGACGGGCTTCATCCTTCCAGACACAGCTCGCGTTCTGGATCCGCACTGGTCGGCCTGAGTACAACAGCGGTACTCTCACCATTGTACGTCTATAAACGTGAGGGGGTGCTTCTACAGACAAGGGGGGTGGTGATGGGGGGGGGGGGTACTCTCACCACTGTACGACTATAAATGACAGGGGGCACTTCTACAGACAAGGGTGGTGGTGATGGGGGGATGGGTACTCTCACCATTGTACGTCTATAAACGTTCAGAGGGGGGTGGTGCTCTCTCACCAGCACAAGAGGGGGTGGTGATGGGGGGGGGGGGGTACTCTCACCATTGTACGTCTATAAACATCAGGGGGTGCTTCTACAGACAAGGGGTGGGGTGGTGATGGGGGGGGGTACTCTCACCATTGTACGTCTATAAACGTGAGGGGGTGCTTCTACAGACAAGGGGGGTGGTGATGGGGGGGGGGTACTCTCACCATTGTACGTCTATAAACGTCAGGGGGCACTTCTACAGACAAGGGGGGTGGTGGTGATGGGGGGGGGGGGTACTCTCACCATTGTACCACTATAAACGTCAGGGGGTGCTTCTACAGACAAGGGGGGTGGTGATGGGGGGGGGGGGTACTCTCACCATTGTATGTCTAGAAACGTCAGGGGGCGCTTCTACAGACAAGGGGGGTGGTGAATGGGGGGGGGGGTACTCTCACCATTGTACGACTATGCACGTCGAGGGGGTGCTTGTATAGACGAAAGGGGGGGTGGTGATTGGGGGGGGGGGGGTACTCTCACCATTGTACGTCTATAAACATCAGGGGGCGCTTCTACAGACAATGGGGGTGGGGGAGGCTAGATGTGGGTGGGGTGGGGGGTACTCTCACCATTGTACATCTATAAACGTCAGGGGGTGCTTCTACAGACAAGGGGGGTGGCGAAGTGGGGTGGGGGGGGGGGGTACTCTCACCATTGTACGACTATAAACGTCAGGGGGCGCTTCTACAGACAAGGGGGGGTGGTTGATGGGGGGGGGAGGGGTGTACTCTCACCATTGTATGTACTATAAACGTCAGGGGGCGCTTCTACAGACAAGGGGTGGGATGGTGGTGGGGGGGGGGTACTCTCACCATTGTACGTCTATAAACGTCAGGGGGTGCTTCTACAGACAAGTGTGGTGGTGATGGGGGGGGGGGGTACTCTCACCATTGTACCACTATACACGTCAGGGGGCGCTTCTACAGACAAGGGGTGGTGGTGATGGAGGGGGGCTACTCTCGCCATTGTACCACTATAAACGTCAGGGGGCGCTTCTACAGACAAGGGGGTGGCGATGGTGGGGGTACTCTCACCATTGTACGACTATAAACATCAGGGGGTGCTTCTACAGACAAGTGTGGTGGTGATGGGGGGGGGGGTACTCTCACCATTGTACCACTATACACGTCAGGGGGCGCTTCTACAGACAAGGGGGTGGTGATGGAGGGGGGGGGGTACTCTCGCCATTGTACCACTATAAACGTCAGGGGCACTTCTATAGACAAGGGGGATGGTAGGGGGTAGTGGGGGTGCGGGGGGGGGGGGGTAAGTGGCTAAATAAGGGTCCGTCAGATCCCAGCAGGGGGTCTGTAATCTTATAACGAGACCAGGCCGGCCTACCACGCATCCGTATACGAGTGTAGCTGCAACTATGGCACAGCAACATCAGCAGCTACAGCAACAGCTACAGCAATAGCTAAAATAGTAGCTACAGCACTAGCTACAGTAGTAGCTACAGTAGAAGCTACACCAACAGCTACCATGGAAGCTACGTCATAGATGCAGCGTAGCAACAGCTACATCAACAGCTGCTACAGAAGCTACACCAGTTATAACAGCTGCAAACATGGTTGTGGGAGCCAATTCAGCTACAAAGGCTACAACAGCTACAATAGCTACATAAGCTTCAACTGTTATAGCAACGGTCGCAACAGATACGACAACTACAAACTATGGTTATATCACGGCCTGGACAGTCTTTTGCGCAACCCAAACAATCAGGCCAAGTAAACAGTAAAGCACACGTGATCCTGTTTACCCACTGTCGTTGTGGTGGCAGTGTTGAGATAAAGGTATAAGACATAATATTTAGACCGAACGCGGTGGCCTAATTGGTGAAACGCGGGCCTCGCGTGCGGAAGGCCGGGAGTTTGGTTCTCAGTCGAGTCAAACCAATGACTTTAAAATGTATACTTGTCGCTTCCTAGCCTGGTGCTCGGCATTAATAGGATAGGGCAAGGACTGGTTAGCTCAGTGTCAGGATAATGTGAATGAGTGGGATATCAGGTTATGATGCCAGCAGCCTGATTTCCCAGTGGGGCAGCACTATAAAGTCACCATGAGTGTGCACTGTCAGTGTCACAAGTCGGTACCCGCCCTGATATGACCCTTGATGTTCTAGGACGTAAAACTAAAAACAATCTTTAGAAGTGTGTACAGCTCCGACACATCATTATCTGTGGAATCGTCGCTGTTTGTACCACAACCATCTGCTTCACTAACAAGCCAACACACACACAGCTACTTGGTTGGTTGTTGGGGTTTGACGTCCTGGCAACATCTACGGTCATATCAGGACAGGCACCGACTTGTGACAGTGCACACTCATGGTGACTTTATAGTGCTGCCCCACTGGAAAATCAGGCCACTGGTACCATGTCCCGAAATCCTACTCATTCACATTATCCTGACACTGAGCTAACCAGTCCTTGCCCTATCCTATTAATGCCGAGCACCGGGCCAGGAAGCGACAAGTCTAAATTTTTAAGTCATTGGTTTGACTCGACCGGGAACCAAACTCACGGACTCCCGATCTCCCGCACATGAGGCCTGCACTCTACCTATTCGGCCAACGCGCTCGGCTTAGATGTTGCCTGGATGTAAAATTCCAATAAAAAAAACAACGTTCACATTAACTTAAATGCGTCGACAAATAGTTAGTAGATTGTTCCCTCCTCAGTGGAAACTATACTGTGTGGTGCTGACCTCCTGACCCCATCGCTGTGTGGCCGGCAGGTGGCCCCACCTAGCCATCCCCCAGGATTTCTCTTCGTCAGATTGGTCAAACTGACCATCTGACCTTCACCCTCTAGAATCGAATTAGACAACAAGAAACACATTGTGACATATTTGAAAGAGGCGTGTGGCAAATATTTATGAATACAATATTAATATTATTATATAGATATATATTTATAGCTATATATATATATATAATAATATTACTATTATATTCATAAATATTTGCTATATATATATATATATTTTTAAGCGAGTGGTACAGGCGAGAGGCCGAGGCGTGACAGCTGAATAGGCCAGGTGGCAGCACCAGACAAGGAGGGGAGCCTGCCCAGTCCGCTTAAGCATTGAGAAGTGTCAGAACATGGTGGAATCAGGGGACACTTAGAGGATAATCAGCTTACGGATAATTATACTCGTATAATGCTTATACAGCACATATATATGAGGAGTTCATGCGCAAAACCCCATGAACGCCAATCCAAAAATTGAGATAAACATTGGAATGAAACCTTCAAAGAGTTCAATTTTATACATTCATGTTTTTTTGGTGCGTAGCTCCATAATTATTTCATTTCAAGAAAATTGGAATTAGTGAGAATTATAATTACCTCCAGGTAAAAATCTGTTATTTTAATAAAATTGTTGGATTCGCATTTACAGGGTTTTGCGCCTGAACTCTTCATAATATACAAATACATATAGATGCATGTATAGTACATATGAATGATTCAGGCAAAAATACAGACAAATCCATTTTAGTTGTTTTCTCTCAAATATAATTTATTGTTGTGATTTCCAGTTAAAGTGTAACAATTCGATACAGAGTAGGGCATTAATTCAGGGATGAAAGTGGTCTCCGGGGAAAAAAAGCGGAAATGCGGATATTCTCCTATAGGTTTAGCATTGCTAGGGAATCGCGGAAAATTTCCGGAAGTCAGGTTTCATACATATTGGTATACACTGATGGTACTGCGCTGTTTGAAGCATGTATTAGTAGTATACACTGATAGTGCTGCGCCGTTTGGAGCATTTATTAGTAGTATCTGCTGATAGTGCTGCGGCTTCTGGACCGCATAGTAGTATACACTGATGGTGCTGCGGGATTGAAAAATCCCGGAAATCCGCAGAATCGCGGAGATCTTTCATCCCTGCATTATATAGGGGGGGTTGGGCAGCGTCTGCAAACAAATTGATTTAATTATCGGAATGATGGCAGCTTCAACTCAAAAGTAGCAGTCATAGTTTCATTTCGACCCAGATGGCATTTGTCATTTTCTTGTGCCAGAACCCTTTATATGTTCCCATCTTGAGAGTATGATTGTAAGACAAGTGGTAGCTGGGACCGTTTTTCGAGGGCGAAATGGGGTATTTGAGACTGTCTCAAAAGGGATAACTAATTTCTTTATCCACGTAATGACTGACACAAAAACACGACAGAAACAGTTCTACTAAAAACACACAACTAAAGACATTTTCTTCAAATCAATATATAGTAGAGTATGAAACACTGTGTACAAAGGACAAGACAGATTATCCTGAGTGAATGCATATTTGCGTAATGAATTGAGGGTATGTTGATCATTACAATGGACAAAGGTTTGTCCCATATTAGTTATTGCCTTTTGAGACAGTCTCATTTGGCTGGCCATGTGTTGGTGGCGGGTCAGATCCTCCAATCTACTCGAGCATGAGCTTCCAATTGCTGTGTGAGCTTGATATATATATATTGATATATCTATTGATATATATGTATACATATATAAACACACCTACAGTACAGCAAATAAGAGAACAATAAGGTAGAGGGTTGGTTAGTTTTAATCTCTGGCAAGGGATTATATTCCCTCACCCGTACAAAAAAGAAAAATCCCAGGGCGACTGTCACTGATCAACATTTGGTGGGGGCGAAGTGGACCACAGATGGCGCCACCAGTCCAGTGTTGGGCCTTATGGTGTAATAATAATATAATAATAATATAGTAATATCTGTATCTTTATACTCACATGATGCATTGGACATCACATATATATATATATATATATATATATATATATATATATATATTCGCTGTGATTTAGTTACATATTTGATCAATCTTGGCTTGATATTTTTGATAATTCTGGCTCTGTTGAGTTCCCTGGGATGTGACCAGGTGGATTCACCTTCTCTAATCTTAGCGGAATGCAGGCAACATGTTGGGGACCTTGTGGAAGTGAACATACCAGGTGGGTGTGCCATTGCCTCTACTGGATGTCTTGCGACGCTTTTCATATTAGTAGCCAGGCTCATGCCCCATGTTTTTCTGCAAAGTTGAGCGTCCAAATCCTGTTTTGGTAGATCATGGGATTCCAACCCGGATCGCATAAAACCAATGACGTAAAAAGTTATACTTGTCGCTAGGCTGGCATTTGGCATTACTAAGATAAAGCAAAGAGCACTGTAGTGAGGAAGACCAATTGACCCCGCCAGTTAAGGTAGTGGCATCTGTCGGCAGAATCTGGAACCAATCTAGTCGGGTACATTCCCCGACTCCCTATGACTTCACATGTTATATCTCCGTAAAGAATGCTTTGAAAAATGATGAAATGCGTGACTATTTTCAGATATTCATATCGCAACATGCATCAAGCTCTTATCCTTGTAATATATATTTTAGTATTTTCTTCTGGAATTTCACCTCTGCTAGCTTCATGTATTACACCCTAGCAGTTATGCTAGTGACATGTATCGGCAGAATCTGGAACCACTCTAGTCGGGTGCTTCCAGCATAACTGACGGGGTCTATTGTCTGCCATTAAAATTGTGGCTGCTTAATCAACTAATATACACAAAAAAAGAAGCTTGCTTACCATCAACAGGCGATATGGATCTATGGATCTTTATTCTTAGTGAATGAGTGAGTGAGTGAGTGAGTGAGTGAAACGAGTAAGTGAGTGAGTGAAAAAACGAGTGAGTCAGTGAGTGACTTGGGGGTTTGATGCCATGTCGGCAACTATGGCGATAGTTGTCACCTTAGACGCGTTCCAAGTAGCAACTATGGCGATAGTTGTCAACTTAGATGCGTTCCAAGTAGCAACTATGGCGATAGTTGTCACCTTAGATGTGTTCCAAGTAGCAACTATGGCGATAGTTGTCACCTTAGATGTGTTTCAGGCGGCAACTATGGCGAAAGTTGTCACCTTAGAGTTAAATGCGTTCAGGACAGGTACCAGAATATGTTGTGCCTTAGTCAAGACCAACTTCTTCGTATGAAACTGTGACCCCCTTTTTTTCTTTTTTAAAATTGTTCTTTTATTGAGGCTGTATTTATATCGTTCATAGCATATAAGCCCGGGTACCCAGGCTTGTTTTCAATGCTGGCCAGTTGTAGTGTTGGTGTTATCTTACCACACAGTAGCTGCTGATAAGGTATTTGATTGCCTGCATTTCAGTAGCAGATAGATAATTGGTTGGTATGGTTAGTAGCCTATATTAGTTTTGTTGGATTTTCTTAGCATATATGTATTATTTTATTTTGTTCTAGTCCTATTACTAGACTAGCCTAGTGCTATTTACATATCATAGGCTTGTACGTATCTGTGTGGTGTGCTATCTGGCTACTTTTGCCATGGTTACCTTCCATTGGGCGTCCCGCTGGTGGGCCGTGACATATCTCATGCCCCTTTGCCATGCAGCTTAGTGGGGGTTTCCTAGCCTTATTTTGCACAGATATTTTTTGTAAGTTTTTAGGTCAGGAATTTGTCGTTCCTTTACCGTTTGGGCATTCTACACCTTGGTAGCCATTTCCAGCATGCTTCTCTCTGAGCTTTTATTTGGCTTCTGGTCTGGTTTAGTAGTGGTGCATTATTTGCTCTAGTAGCCATTTGTGGTTACATCATGATTATTTAGTATCTGTAGATGTTTGAGCTTGTTTTGTGTTGGGGTTGGCTATTCTAGGTCGATCCGAAATAGGGAAAGACTGCTAGGTAGCTGTTGGCAGTTAAGTGTCTTCTTGGCTCATGGATGTTTGAGCTTGTTTTGTGTTGGGTTTGGCTCTCCAAGGTCGATCCTTAAAGGTCAGTACTGTGTCGCTCTGAGGGTTGCGCCCTAAGCGGCAGCCTAGTTGGCATGATGGTAGCATCGGCCCTGGACAGGTTACATATTTATCTGCACCCAACTTTCTGATCTACCACCGAATGTGGTGGTCAAATTGATAGAGCGTTGGCTTCCTGTGCGGACAATTGGGAATATGAATCCCAGCCAAATCAATCCAGTGACTCACAAAATTTATACTTGGCACTACCTAGCCTGGCACTCAATAATAATAGGATAAGGCACGGACTGCATGGTGAGCTCAGTATTAGGATAATGTGACGGTCATGGTACTGGCAGCCTTGTCTCCCAGTCGGGAAGCACTATTAAAGTTTCCATGAATGTGCACTGTCACAAATCGGTACCCGTCCTGATATGACTTTAGATGTTGCTAGGATGTAAAACAACAACAAACAACAACAGATAATCACTGTGTGTAACAGAGCTAGCTGCCGTCAAACAGTTCAAAGGGAGGCTACACAGAGCAGGATTGGAAGGAGGGGTTGGGGTTGCCAGTGTCTCAGGACTCCCTTTGTTGGCTGTTCCATCTACCGTGACCTTGTGACCTCCAGGGCGTCACGTGACCCGTTTCCAATCTACCTGGGCCCCTAGCTCACTGCTACTCGGCCCAAAGTAGGTCAGCCCATGTCCCGAAAGCCGCCTGCGCCTGCGCAAAGATGCCGGAGTTTGTTCCCCTCAAGCAGCTTAATTCTGACTTGAAAATCACTTAAAGTTGGATAATCCGATGGCTTTGAGATTTTCTCATTTTCTGAGATAATTATAGTAGGCTGACCATTATAATCTGCCTCATTTTAATTTTAAGTAACTTTCATGTCCGATGTTTTTTACTTTTGTCATTTTCTGAGATAAATATATTAGGTTTATCACTATAATCTTTCTTACTTTGGTTCAATTCCCCGTGCCCCCACCTCTGCCAATTTGGATTTCCACCGCTGTGTATAACTTACAGCGTCATCAAAGGCCAGTTGCTCTCATACCATTTCGATGTGGTGTGGGAGGTTAAAAATCCCTTGGGTCGGTAAAAGTGTAGGCTCGGGCTTTCTATCGACAAACTGTCTAATGGTGAAAACAAGTCTATTCAGGTTTACCCATGATAGGCAGTATAAATCTTCAAGAAAAAAAAAGAAAAAAGTTTGAAGTAACTTTTATTTTAAATGGCTAATTTTAAAGATATTTGAAGTCCAATCACATCAAATTAATGTTGGCACACATACCAAAAGTCTGACACCATAGGCGTCTCCCGCTCCCGTAAGAGGTTCTAGTAAATTGACCCCCGCATTCCGTTCTATGTGGCAACACATGCTTAATAAGTGCATCATTATCATTATTAACAGGTATGCAGGTATTGCAGATATTGCAATACCTCAGCGAGTTTGACACCCCTGCCCTGCAAAGTTGTAAACCACTGCCTTGTGGTACAGGTTCGTGACAGAACCGAAGAGCAAACCCTGAACAGAAAACCATGTCACTGTGGCATCATTAAGGGCGGTTGATGTATGGGACTCCCAACATCTCGCGAGCAGCCACTGCAGGGACCAATAGTTTTGCGTCTGTCTTGACATGTTCTTGTCGGTGTGAAACCTATATTTGCTCCCCGAGAGAGTGCCGCTGGTAACTTGCAAAAGCCAGCAGCACTTCAACACTTTTGCAGGCAGCTTTCATGAAATGTAGAGAGCTAAATGGAGAGCGTCAGTCAAGTAATGAAAGCAGTCTTTGTCGCATCGCGACCAACAGCATGATGATGATGATGATAATATCTAAGTTAGATATGTAGAATTAAATCTAGGTCAGAGATTTCGTTTTCAAAATGTGACGTTTTTATCGGACTGTGCAGCCTTAATGCTGCAGAGTCCAATGACAACATCATATTTTCAAAACCCAAACAACTATCTAGATTTGATTCTACATATCTAACTTAGATACTGGTGGACTTATTAAACATTTGCCGTCACCCATAAGGACATACTGAGGCAATGGAATAGAAGCTATTACTGCAGAAGCATATGGTGTTAGAGTTGTGCCATGCTTGCCAAAATTAAATTTGTATGTTTGCACTTTAAATATCTCAAAAGTTATTTATTATAAATCCAAATTACCTCAAGCCAAGTTACACTAGATTATAACGATCAACCTAATATGTTTATCTAAAAAAAGTACAGAAACTTGAAACGATCAAACTATGCAAGTTTAATTAGAATTTAATTAGAGCCACCTGCATTGTTGTGGAAAGTAATATGACACCACGTGACCTATGAAAGCGTTCAGCTTACACTTAGAGACATTGTAGAAAGTATGTCACTGCCCCGGGGGTGGGAGGGTAATGTATACTGTGTGTGGCACAATGCATTGTCTTGAGTGCGTTGTGTAGCGACATAAAGCCCCAGTCACAATAAGTCCAGCGTTCCCTTGAGACCACCTTATGGCCCTGTCACACTATGACATTTCTCTCCAATGCGCGTCGACGTGTGTCACTTTTTGCCGAGACATCGGGAAGCGTTACGCATGCGTTAGTCGCACGTCGGTACACGTCGGTACACCTTGATGGACGTCGATGGTCGGTGAGAAACGGCAGCGCGCGTAGTTGGTCGCTCAATGTTTTAAGCATGTCAAAAACCTGCGACGACCCACAACGCGTGTCAACGCGCTGGTTCTGATATTATGGCGTCGTCAGAAGGATGTCGACAGCGCTGGAATAATGTCATGCGAATGCTAGCAGTCGCCATGCGCGCGTGAGGGTCATCTCCACACGTTGCGCCAAATGGTTGCTTTGTTGTTTTATGTCCTACCAACATCTAAAGTCATATGAGCACGTCGCACCAACCTTTTTCTTTTTTTCCTCACTCGTCGACTCACGTTGGCCACGCACGAATAACGCGCTGCGCTGATGCCGATCTATTTCCCCAAACCGCCGAAAAGTTGGATGTGTCTCGACATGTAGAAGATATTTTGCGCGCTGACGGCGTGCCGGCAAGAAGCGTCATAGTGTGACAGGGCCATTACAACCAAAAAGCTGGTGACTGACTTGCGACATTGAAGCAAAAACCCAGTCGACGACTGTCACCAACCAGTCGCTGACCGGTCACTAACCGGTCGCCGAGCGGTCACCCAGTGCACTAATCGCAAGAAGGTTGCAAGTGCAGCATATGCAACCTCCTTGCGACCAAAATGACCCAATATGGTTGCCAACCGGTCGCAAGGTGGACATATGGTGGTCGCAAAATGTTTGCAAAACGGTCGCGAAATGGTCGCAAGAGAACGCAGGCGTGGTGTGATTGGGGTATTCAGTAGGTATTGTTTTGTTGGAGGTCAAAGGGTGTCTGGAATGAACATAACCCACACACCAACTCCCATGCCATCTGTAATATTCATCATCATTATCATCATCATCATCATCATCATTATCATAATCTAACTACCGGGCGCGGTGGCCGAATCGGTATAGCGTAGACCTCGCATGCGGGAGATTGGGAATTCGGTTCCCCGTCGAGCCAAACTGATAACTTATCAAATTCATACTTGTCGCTTCCTAGCCTGGTGCTCGTCAGTAATAGGATAGGGACAGGAGAAGGGCTGGTTACGATAATGTGACTGAGTAGATTATCGGGTCATGGTCCCGGCAGCCTGATTTCAAAGTGGAGAAGCACTATGAAGTCACTCTGACCATTATTTTTTCTTGAAGATTTATACTGCCTATCATGGATAAGTCCGAATAGACTTGTTTTCACCATCAGACAATTTGTTGATAGAAAGCCCGAGCCTACACTTTTACCGACCCAATGGATTTTTAACCTCCCACACCACATAGACATGGCATGAGAGCAACTGGCCTTTGATGACGCTGTAAGTTATACACAGTGGTGGAAATCCAAATTGGCAGAGGTGGGGGCACAGGTAATCGAACCACCAAACTTCAGATTAGGAGTCTGACCTAGAAAAAAGTCAGACACTCAAACCACTCCGCCACAGAGAACAACACAAACACCACCAAATTGTTGAGTGTACACTGTCATAAGTCGGTACCCGTCGTCATATGACCGTAGATCTAACTAGGACGTAAAACTCCAACAACCAACCAATCATAATCTAACTTACTAACACAAAAATACCCCAACTAAATTCCTACTGCGTACAAAACAACATAATAAATAAAAGAGTGTCTGATGACATTGAACTCAAACTAAGTAATTAAATGTATTAGTATACATTGAATTGGAAATCCTAAACCAACAACTAAAACCCTGCATGTAAATGTAAAATGATTTAATGTACCTCATAGTCATTCCTTATTGCATTGTGTACGCTTTAATTCCAGAATCTACTTCAATTCACTATATGAACCATGTAACGAATGTTGTGTAAATACTTACATACCAGTAACACTTACTGTGTACAGACCAGTGCCATGGCACAGTACTTACTGTGTATAGACCAGTGCCATGGCACAGTACTTACTGTGTATAGACCAGTGCCATGGCACAGTACTTACTGTGTATAGACCAGTACCATGGCACAGTACTTACCGTGTATAGACCAGTACCATGGCACAGTACTTACTGTGTATAGACCAGTGCCATGACACAGTACTTACTGTGTATAGACCAGTGCCATGGCACAGTACTTACTGTGTATAGACCAGTGGCATGGCACAGTACTTACTGTGTATAGACCAGTACCATGGCACATAACTTACCGCGTATAGACCAGTACCATGGCACAGTACTTACTGTGTATAGACCAATGCCATGACACAGTACTTACTGTGTATAGACCAGTGCCATGACACAGTACTTACCGTGTATAGACCAGTGCCACGGCACAGTACTTACTGTGTATAGACCAGTGCCACGCCACAGTACTTACTGTGTATAGACCATTGCCATGGCACAGTACTTACTGTGTATAGACCAGTGCCATGGCACAGTACTTACTGTGTATTGACCAGTACCATGGCACAGTACTTACCGTGTATATACCAGTGCCACGGCACAGTACTTACTGTGTATAGACCAGTGCCATGGCACAGTACTTACTGTGTATAGAATAGTGCCATGGCACTGACGAAAGATATCTAAGAATAACATTCATTTACAAATAAAACACCATCAAACCCTTAAATTGAGTAGCCATTGTTGTGTGTAAAACATTGAAGTGGTCTCGGAACGAGGAATGTATCATATTACGTCATCATCATCATCATGCTGTCGGTCGCGAAGTGACAAAGACTGCTTTCATTACTTGACTGTCGCTCTCCATTTAACTCTCTGTAACATTTCATGAAAGCTGCCTGCAAAAGTGTTGAAGTGCTGCTGGCTTTTGCAAGTTACCAGCGGCACTCTCTCGGTGAGCAAATAGAGGTCTCAAACCGGCAAGAACATGTCCAGACAGGCGCAAAACTATTTGTCCCTGCAGTGGCTGGTCGGGAGATGTTGGGAGTTCCATACATCAACCGCCCTTGATGCTGCCACAGTGACATGGTTTTCTGTTTAGGGTTTGCTCCCTGAGCCTTCGGTTCTGTCAAGAACCTGTACCATAAGGCAGTGGTTTACAACTCTGCAGGACAGGGGCGTCAACCTCCCTGAGGTATTGCAATACCTGCATACCAGTTCTGTGTTATCATGGCAATATCAGCTCATTCTCCTACATTACGAGGTGTAGTTTATTTGCCATAGAGTTCATTGTACAGTGAATACAAGGCGTGCAGTCATATCCGACATGCAGAATCTGAAAGTGTAGGACAGGACGCAGTGGCCAAATCGGCAGAGCGCATACTTCCTGTGTGGAAGGTCAGGAGTTCAGACCCCAGGCGAATGAAACCAACGACTGGCAAGGACTGGTTTTCACTCAGCATCGGGATAATGTGACTGCGTGAGATATCAGATCATGGTGTCTGTGCCCTGATTTCCAAGTCTGACAGCACTATAAAGTCACAATGTAAAATTTTCCGATCTACGGCATCGGGGGGAATGCAAATGTTCTATTACTAAACAGGTGTACATGACCAAGTGCATGTATGTATATATGTAAGTGCTGGTGGTGCCTGAGTGGGATGTAAATAGACATAGTGGTGCAGGCAGGGCTGTGTGTAAGGGGCACTCAGGGCCTACCCCCCCCCCTTTGCTGGGTAGGATCACCACACTCAGGGTCAAGGTTGGTGGTGGCCATGGGGGGCCACACAGCTTGGTGGTGGTGGGCAGACCGCTGGTAGCCATGGGGACCAGGAATGCTGGATCCCTATTGGTAGGGCCAAGAATGCTTGTTTCTCATTGGGGGAAAGGGGTGGGGTGATACTCTACAATAAACGCATGTAACCATATAAATAATAAACCAGAGGGCTTGACTCTCTCTCTTCCTTTACAATTTATACACTTCCTTTATACTGTTCCTTTACATATATGACTCTTGTCCTTATTGTGTTTTATTATTATTATTATTATTACTATCACTACTTAGCTCAGATAATACTGTTTCTTTCTCTTTGACTGTATTGATTTCACTATAGCCTGCCTACACAACCACAGATTCGAGCTTTAGCCATTTTTTATTTTATTATTAGTTTTTTTTATTGAGGCCGCATTTATTCTGTCCATAGCATGTAAGCCTGGGTATCCAGGCTTGTTTTCAATGCTGGCCAGCTGTAGTGTTTGTGTTGTCTTACCAAACAGTAGCTACTGATAAGGCATTTGATTGTCTGCATTTCAGTAGCAGATAGATCTGGTGGTATGTTTATTCCTATTACTATGTTAGTTCTTTTCTTAAGGTTCTATGTTAGTGTTTTGGGGTTTTCTTGGGAAGAGTTTTCTGCTTTTCTTTCTACTTAATTCCATACTAGCCTATTTTATTTTATTTACATGTCCATAGGGTTGTACGTAATAGGTGGTTGAGTTATGTTTGTTTGGATTTGATTTGATTTATATTGTTGTTGGATATGTTATCTGGCTTTTTTATTTCCGGTTATCCCACCCTGGGCTGTCCAGTTGGTGGGCCGTGAGATATCACCTGCCCCCTTGTGGTGCAGTTCAGTTGGGGTTCCCAGTTTTTATTTTGCACAGATATTTTTTGTAGGTTTTTAGGTCAACAAGTCGTACCCGTCCTGATATGAACTTAGATGTTGCAAGGATGTAAAGCCCCAACAAACGGTCGCCAAACACCTGGGAGAGCGACTAATCATGTATGCGCCACACGAGCATTACTCAGTTACAGTAAAGCACTTACCTGAAGTGTTGACCTAGTTCCGAGTCAGGGGGGGGGGGGGGGCTTGTTTTGTAGGACTTCCACGGACCCAGAGTCAACAACCTCTGGCAGCACAGTTGCTACATTAAGTCGGAAATCGGGACAGAAATGTAAGAATTTCATTTCCAGCTAAAGCTAAGATTCCATATACGTGGTATGCGAATATGAATGCGAATGCGCAACAAAATGGAAAAGCATGTAAATGCCCGGTGGTGCTTCCAAGTTCCATATGTCCGGTTGCGAATGTGAATGCGAATGCGAATGTGTGGACGGCAAAGTGGATCGCTCAATGGATGGATTTATGCGAACGCGCTTTTGTCTCATTCGCATTTGCATACTGCATACCGCTTGTATGGAATCTTAGCTTAAGGCAGGAGGGTATTGCCTGAATATTGATTTCCATCACCCTGCACATTCGATGGATCTTCTACTATTTAAAGTGTTCAGGCGCTACAACCGACAAATCCGTTTTAGTTGTTTTCTGTCAAATATAATTTATTGTTGTGCTTTACAGTTCAATTCTATCGATTTCATGTGGCAAGAGGGACAATCCCGACACCAGCCCCCAACTCCCCAACCCCCCTAACAAAAAAAAACCAGTGTGTTACCTCCCGGAGATGGCTGGAAATGGCATTTCAGAGCCTCTCGATAAAAAAATATCCTGACCCCCCTTCCCCCAGACCCCACTAATGCCTCACGCCTTCAGCACTCGTCCGTCGTAGTGGCCGAATCGATAGAGCGCAGGCTTCCTGTGCAGAAGGTCAGGAGTTGGAATCCCCCCAAGTCAAACCAATGACTTACAAAAGTGATACTTGTCGCTACATAGACTGGCAGTCGGCATTAATAGGATAGGACAATGACTGGTTAGTACAGTGTCAGGATAATTCAACCAACGAAAGACAAGTACAGTATAAAGTGGCATTTATTCTTACTATTTCGTTGTTACATTTAAGCCATGAGATGTTTGATTTATTAAGATTTCGAGGATTTCAGGCACGTAGCCCTATGAATGTCACTTGTAGTTTGGGTGGGTGGGACGGCAAATCCAAAGGAGAGAACACGTCCTGTAGATTGAAATGCTCTGGTCGAAGTGTCTATAATGAAACTGGGTCACATCTCATTGTGCAAATTTACAGAAGATGGCACCAGAGTCGGAGCATTATTAGTTAAGAAAGACATTATAGATGGCGCCAGTAGTCACCTCCATATTAAGTATGTACTTTTTCTTGCGGGTTAAATTACCCATGTTGAAATCAACATCGACAATGTGACAGGGCGGAATATCGGATCATGGTACACGCAGCTTAGTCTCTCAGTTGGGCAGCACTATAAAGTCGCCGTGAGTCTGCATGCACTGTCATAAGTCGGTAACCACCCTTATATGACCTTAGATGTTGCTAGGACGGAAAACAACAACAAAGAAAAGCACTCGTCCATTCCAAGAATTTATTGATCTGCAACTCCCCAAATAAAGATTTCCTAGCTCCGGCTATTCAGATGACGTCACAGTGTATTCAGGGCATGTGTCCGGTCAGCGCATGCGTATCGACGCGGCCCGCTGGTACCACCGGCACGTGGTGAGTGCCGTGTCGCCGTCACGCCTCGCTGGACAATTTTCTTTTATATACTAAAGTTGTATTTTATTCATTTTAACAAAATCTCTTGTCAGCGCCAGAGCACTGGTCTTCCAATGCCACGTAATGCCTCAGTCACACTAGTGCTTGAGACGGCTTGTGACCACATTGCTACAACAACAAAAGGTTGGTCGCAAAGAGGTTGCAAGTGGTCACAAAATGGTATTCAGTGGTCACTGACCTTCGTGCGACCATTTTGGTCGCAAGGAGGTTGCAGATACTTAGCTAAAGACCGCTTTGCGACCATTTTGGTCGCAAGGAGGTTGCAGCTACTGAGCTAAAGACCTCCTTGTCACCAAAATAGTTAGTGACTATTGCCTTGGTTGTAAAGAGGTCACTGGTGACTGTGGGTTCTTTGGTCCAAAGTGGTCGCACAGTGGTCACAAGCTATAGTGTGACTGGGGCTTTCCTAACGGGAGGTAATACCGAGCGTCGTGGCCTAATCGGTAGAGCGCAGACCTCGCGTGCGGATGGTCGGGAGTTCTGTTCCCGGTCGAGTCAAACCAATGATTCTTGTCCCTTCCTAGCCTGGCACTCGGTATTAATAGGGTAGGGCAAGGACTGGTTAGCTCATTGTCAGGATAATTGAACATAATGCGAGACAGTAATCATATATAGTGGCATTTATTCTTTCTATTTTAGCTTGTTACAGTTAGGTTTGTGATGGTATTTTGTTTGGAGTTCGAGGATTTCAGGCACTTAACCCCATCGATCTATGTTATTAGTTGGGTGGGTGGGACGGCAAATCCGCGCCAAGGAAGCACGTCCGATCGGTTGAAAGTTCTGGTCGAAGTGTCTAGATTCGCTAACTGCGTCATAGCCATTGCTTGGAATTTACAGTAGGTGCTGCATCGATCGGAGGCCATTTGTTAGTTCAAAAGGACAATGTAGATGGCGCCAGTAGTCGCTTTGAAATCTACTGCGGATATACAGTCTCGCGCTCTCAATTACCCATGTTGTCCACATCATGGACAATGTGACTGAGTGGGATATCAGGTCATGGTACGGGCCTGGTCTCCCAGTGGGGCAGCACTATAGAAGTTGCCATGAGTGTGCATTGTCACACGTCGGAACCCGTCCTGATAAAACCTTAGATTTTACTAGGACGTAAAACTCCAACAACCCACCAAACCCAATGCCATATCAAGTGTGAGTAAGGGAGCAAAGCGGGGCCGCTACAGTAGGCAAACACAGGGGCGTGTACATCTATAGGATCACGGTATTATGTGGGACGTTCTCAAAAACTGTGTACCACATTTGTGACATGGAAACCAAAAGTGTAAACATTCCAAGTAATAGCAGAAAACATTCCAAATAATAGCGCAATTCATGTTACTATGAAGCTTTACATATAGTGCATACGTCGTTGTTGTCAGAGTTAAAAATAATAATTTAAATTTTTGGTTTTGATCTGATAAATTGAGAAAAGCGTTAAAATTAGCCATGTAACGTCCGTCGATAATATCCTTTTAGCATACAGAACAAATTCAAATAAGATTTTATTGATTATAGCAAAATGTTAATGTCTTATAAGAAAACAAGGTTTAAAAAGGTTTTGGTAGATGCATGATGTCGCTACGCAAATCTTTGCATGTTTATACCCCTGTCACACTATGACGTAACGAGCCAACGTATGCCGGCGTAGGTGACGTTTCGTCATTACGTTGAGGTATGCTGAGTTATGTCATACTTACGTTAGACTGATGTCGATTTACATCGAGTTATGTCAGGTTACATCGAGTTACGTCAGCGCGCATCAAGGTTTTGGACATGTTGAAAACTTTCGACATAGCTCGACGTGATGCTCTGACATCCGGGTGACGTTACACTTATGTTACGCCGACGTTAGGCATGCGGGAGGGCTGCGTCGGCTACGTTAGATCAGCGCTGCATGACATCATAGTGACGTACAGGGAGGAGGACTTTGCGGCTCATGCTGGTGACGTTGGACTGACGCCAGCCTCTCGGTTGGTTGACGTTGACTCACTTCGGGGAAAACAGTTGTGTCAGCCATGACAATGTTAAACTATATTAAGCGGCCGCTACTGTCACGCTGGGCTGATGTCGTGCGCTGGGGTTTCGCAAGCCTCACGTTTACATACAAAATAATTCCTTTGACCTCTCGCGTTGGCACGACGCTATACCAATGTTATGCTCATGTCAACTACGCAGCATTGACATCCCGAATTTGCATAATACGCCGAGATCTTTGACGTGTTAAATATATTTTCACGTTGTCCCTACACTGGCGCGTTACATCGTAGTGTGACAGGGCCATTACTTTAACACAAATCATATAAGCTTATTTTGGATACATTTTGTGGGATAGATTAAATACAGGTAGTATTGCTAACATACTTAATACACAGAGGCAACAATAACTATCTGACTTTCTACACCCCTCCCACTCAAAAAAAGACATAATCGTTAATAATATAATATGGAAAGCAAATACTTTCTAACAAGATCCCATATCCTAGCTATTAAACCAAAATGGTACTCACTCTCCCAATTCTGTTGGTTGTTGTGTTTTTGTTGTTGGGGGGGGGGGGGGATTATTGTTAAAATGTTAGTGTATTACGTAGAGTATAAGGTATAATGCGAATATTATTTACACTGGAGTTATCCAGGGTCATCTTAAGAATATTTTAGGCCTCCTGGAAAAGCAATGTACTGGGGTGCCTAACCTCCTCCTTCGCTCCTCCAACACAAATGGATTTTATGGCTCAGCTCCAACATTCATTTTGCCTACAAGGGGCTCCGTTTCACATTAATGCCACTGCTATTTAATAGTATGAACTGTAACTTTTATTTTCCAAATTGAATTTCAGGGCTCTCAAAATCGCTGGGTCCTTGGCCAACTGACTACCCAGTGTGTCCATGCGATAAGACAGCACTGGAGTTATCAGCTAGTCTTCAAACTGCTTTTGTAGGACTACAAGCATTCGCTGGTATTGTTCTATCGTATGTCTCACTATCACTCTGAGCGACCTGGATACGATTGGTTTGCGTATGAGTATGCAAACACCCTAGATCAGAGGTGCAGCGTGTGCAGGCAAAAATGGGTCTCGACCTTCGTTGCACTTCTGCAGCAGAAAGTGGAAGTAGGTTAGTCAGAGGTGGTCCCTGGGTGGACCGCCCCCTTCTGAAACTGGCTAGCGGCCACGCTCCACCGTGAGAGGTTACCTGTAACCTGGCTGCTTAGCAGGTGGGGCACTTGGTTCTGTGATGCCACAGTTTGCGGAGTACTCGGAAATAAACGGTGAAGCGTATGTTTCTCTTCCCTGTCTTCTCTCAATCTTGCATCCAATACAGACCAGGGGGAAGCGGTACCTTGCGACATGGCTTATCGCAATAGTATTCAAATCGCGTGTTTGTGAATTATGTAACTTTGTACATAATGACGCGCGCTACGAACGGTATCTATGGTGCTACTCATATCAAGCCCGTAGTCAGTGTTTGTGAATTATGCATGTTTCCGGCAACATAGACAATTCGAGAGATATGAGACAAATTCAGCGAGTAGCATCTCAGACAAATTTGGGTAAACTGCTGTTGGAAAGTTATAAGGATGCTCTTGAGTCTAAAAAATTCGGATATTTATTGATTTGTCTACACCCACGCGATGTGGTGTCCAGATTACTTTCTTTGTTAATGTTGATAACAATTTCTGTGAATTACCATAAGGTTGTATATCTATAGACTGTTCGCTTGTGGCGTATTGCCTTGTGGCGTATTGCCTTGTGACGTATTGCCTTGTGTTGTATTGCCTTGTGGCGTATTGCCTTGTGGCGTATTGCCTTGTGGCGTATTGCCTTGTGGCGTATTCCCTTGTGGTGTATTCCCTTGTGGCGTATTCTCTTGTGGTGTATTGCCTTGTTCCTTGTTTGTTTGCGATCTTGTGATCTTGTGACCTGGTGACACGCCACACAGTCAATGAACATGTTCATTCTCTATTTTCCCAATCAGTATGTCACATGTGCCATGCACAAGGTCATACGGTCCCTGGGTCCGACCTATAAGAATGGCCCCCTAAGCAAAACACAGATAAGATTCATTGTTTGTGTGGCACATCAAAAGGTCACAAACGAACCTGGAACAAGGGAGCATGCCACAAACGAACAGTCTTTGGATATGCACCCTAATGCTAAAATTCCTTATAAGCTGTATGCGGCATGTGGCATGCGGCATGCAAATGTTGTATATGCGGCATAGATATATGCCGACCCCCAACATTTTTTTGGGTTTTTCATCCAAATTTGTGAAGGAATAGTATTGTTTTCTATGGCAAATGCAGTAGTATTCGCATTCACATTCACATTCACACAGATGGGTCCATGGGTCGATCCATTTGCCGCATTCGCATTCACGTTCGTGTTCGCATTCAGAAGTATGGAAGCACCACTATTCATTTACATGCTTTTCGATTTTTATTTGCATTCGCATTCGCATGCCGCACACCGCATATAAGGAATCTTAGCTCAAGACAGTACCATGTGTGGTACAACACCAGCAACGATGAGCGTCTGTGTAGGGAGGTGGGGGGGGGGGCTGAGGAGGTGGGGGTGGTGTGGGGGTGGGGCATTCGGGGACGCCTCTACAGTCCTGTGTGGAGGTTAATGAGGGACGACAGAACTGGGCGTCTACAAACCAGTCAATGTATTGCATAACATTATTTCTGCCCAGTCTGCATTATGGAGACTTGATTGGAGACCTGTGCTGCCTGCCAGATCTCCCTGAGCACGCGTGTGCTTTGGGGATGGCAGATGACCTGTCTGCAGACGAGCACGGACTAATCACTGCGATAGCATCATTAGCAGACAGAGAATTAACCTACTTCTCGTGACATTATCAGTGTGATGAGAAGGTGGTGTGCCGATGAGCTCAGGGCACTTAGACTAGTTAGAGTGGACATATATATATATATATATATATATATATATATGCATTTGCATATATATACATATACATACATGTATGAACATGTATGTACTTATATACTTCGACATGGACATATATATATATACATATAGATACATATATATATATATATATGAGCCTGTCTCAAAAGTTGATAAGTAATATTGGACGACACATTGTCCATTGCAATGATCAACATACTATCTGCTAATGCATTTGCTCAGGATAAACTGAGTTATCGTGTTTCATAATCCCAATACAATACATATTGATTTAAAGCGAATGTCGTTGTGTTTTCACTGTAACCATTTCTGTGCCGTTTTGTGTCAATCGTTATGCAGAGAAACAACAAATTAGTTAGCACCTTTTGAGACAGGCTCATATATATATATATATATATATATCCATGTATAGGCATATAGTATACAGTAAAACCTCTCTAGCCGACCACCTCCGCGGATCGACCATTCCCCTATAGCGATCGCTTTATTTGGGTCCCGACAACCCATTGTAACCATATTCTAACTCCCTAAACCGACCACCTCCCTAAATGGACCACCTAAAGTCGGTCCCAAGGTCAGTCGATTTAGAGAGGCTTTACTGTATATGCATGTATATACATATATATATATATGCATATATAGGCCCTGCATATATATACACATATTCACATGTATGCATTTGAAGAATTCAGGCACAAAACCACATGGACGCCAATCCAAAAATGTAGTTTAAATAAAAGACCTTAACCTGAAAATAATGTTGATTCTCACTAATTCCACTTTTCGTATGATCATATAGTTATGGAGCAATGAACAACAAAGTAGGAATATAACAAAATTAACTTTTTTAAGGTTTTGATTCCAATGTTTATCTCCATTTTTGGATTGGCATTTACGTGGTGTTGTGCCTGAACTCTTCATATATACGTACATGTACATACTTGTATATACATTATATACTTGTACATCATCATCATCATCATGCTGTCGATCGCGATGCGACAAACACTGCTTTCATTACTTGACTGCCGCTCTCCATTTAGCTCTCTGCTGTGAGAGTGATGTCCATGAATCGGTCTTAATGTCTCTGAGCGTCAGGTTTCTCTTGATGGCTTGTACATACATGTATAGATAAATATATACATGTACATACATGTACATACATGTACATACATGTACATACATGTACATACATGTACATACTTGTACATACACATACATACATGTATGTACATGTATGTACATACATGTATGTACATGTACATGTATGTACAAGTATGTACATGTATGTACATACATGTACATACTTGTACATACACATACATACATACATGTACATGTATGTACATACATGTACATGTATGTACATGTACATACACTTAGTACATGTAGGTACATGTATGTACATACATGTACATGTACACGTACATACATACGTACATGTATGTACATGTATGTACATGCTCGTACCCGAACATGCATGTACCTACATGTATATACGTGTATGTACGTCTATGTACAGAAAGCTCTCAATTCAAGTTTCAAAGTATATTATTAAGCTACATGATTTCATAAATTCAATACTCAAAAATAGTGCGCAATGATAAATACGAATTGGAACAGTATATTTACAATATTTGATTGCAAATGCATGACGTTATATCCTTAACTTTTTTCTAATGGCTTGTTCAGCAGCGCTGTCACAGGTACAACAGTCAACTCCCACAAAGGTTGTATGACCTGACATGGTGGTGGGTCGCATACCGCGTGCTGTGAACTGTTGTGTTCAACAATGTCCAGCATAAACAATATGTGTCTGGGAGGGGGAGGTGCAGGGAGGGGGAGGTTTCAGCAGCACTGTCACAGGTACAGGGCTGCAGGAGTAAATGGGGCTGCCCCAAAGGAGAAACCTGGACCACCCTCTGTAGATAACAAACAACCACAAACCATCAAAAACACAGACTCCCGATCTGAAAACATATAACAATATATATGTAAAAAAAAGGGAGACCCTCAAAACACCCTGGGGCAAAACCCCAGAAGGGCATGTGATAGGTCACGGCCCACAAACTGGGCTTCTCCAAGGGGGTAATCTGGACTACCTTCAGTAGATAACAAACAGCTACACACTATGTACAAGCCTATAAATGTAGAGTAGGCTAGTTCATAAGTAGTATTAAAACAATAACCAAAAACCAAAAAAATAATATGCTGATACTAAATAATGACCATGTGCCCACTATTGTGTGACAAACACAAACATCTTATCACCTCCTACTGTGTGATAAGATTACACCACTATTACAACTGGCCAGCATTGAAAACAAGCCTGAGCACTCGAGCTTACATGCTATGGACAGTGTGAACACAGCATAACAAAATAACCCAAAAACAAAAAACTATGGCACCACCCGTTTATAATATTTCTGGATGCTCGGCCGCATGAACACCAGATAATACCAGAAAACTCTTCCCCTTCATTTCACCTGTGATGCAATCATCCTCAATCAATATAACCAACTCTGGAACCAGTATTTAAAAGAGAAAGGAAAACAAGTCACACAGATGAACAGTGAATAAGTTGTGCTTTATTGGCATCAACCCCTGTCCACCTACCTGTGACCTATCACCTTCACTCCTTACCTGTTGTCCACACTATGTCTCATTACCTTACTTCTATATAGGAAGCAGTGCCTACAGCCCTTGGAACTGGGGTCCCTTGGGTGTTGCACTCAACTCACTTTGGAATATGTGAATTTGGATAGCATCAGACAGAGTGTCTGGGGTCCTGCTCTAGAGAAGGTGTGTCTCACTCAAGAGCCCGGAGTAGAGTGATCTCTCCAGTGTGCCTGGAGAAGTTTCTTGAATAATTAATTAGAATGAGACGTGTGTGGTCATGATAGGCCAAGGGAGTCAGGTGACTGGACCTCCCCCAGACAGCCAATCAGACCCCCCCACAGACTGGATGGGTGACAACCCCCAGTAGGGGTGGCTGTCATTCAACCCAGCTGCAGGTGGTGCACTCTATGCATATGCAGATTAGGCTGGTGGGTCAGCCCAGTGGTCATGGGAGGACAGGTGGCCGCAACAGTTACAGATATATATATATATATATATATATATATATATATATATTCAAAATGTCCTTTTTCTCCAATTGCATTCTTTATGAATACATAGAGAGACATTTCATCAACCTTAACTGTTTCTTATATAACCCATTTCTTAATTAACTCTAAGCATCATATATAACATATATTTCACACAGCTTATATCATGCCGTCATGGGAGTGTGGTACTATTACTTTTAGTTTACATAACCTTGTCCCTACTCCGTCGCCCAAGAATAATAATGCTCTCTGCCAATATATAATTGTGGCGGGTCGCATACCGCATGATGTGAACTGTTGTGTTCAACAATGTCCAGCATAAACAATATGTGTCTGGGGAGGTTTCAGCAGCCCTGTCACTGGAACAGGGCTGCAGGAGTAACTATGGCACCACCTGCTGTCAACTCCCTCGAAGGCTGTATGACCCGCATACTGTATGATGTGAACTGTTGTGTTCAACAATGTCCGGCATAAAAATATGTTATTTGTTAGCACTTTCTTTTCACCGCTGGGCAGCGCTCGTCCAATTTGATTCAAATTCAAGTCTTTTGAATTTTTCCTGTCATAATAATTTCCGTTTTCTTGTTGCTTCTTGTTATACATATGTGATGTATAATGTATTATTCGAGTATAAAGATATGGCAAGGAAAATTACTACAGTATTATATTGTTATACTCTGTAAGTACACAACACTGTACCGGTGGTGCCACCTGCGGCCCCCCTCGTGTCCACCGTATGTTGACCAGTGTTAGGCACACCGGAGGATTTATATAAATATATTATATATATAGATATAGATATATATATATATATTTATCTATATATATATATATACATCAATGTCATCTTCTTTGCAGACATGGTATTAGATGCGAGACCGTTCTCTGTGGCGGAGTGGTTAGAGTGTCTGACTTTTTTCTAGGTCAGACTCCTAATCTGAAGGTTGGCCGTTCGATTCCCTGTGCCCCCAGCTCTGCCAATTTGGATTTCCACCACTCTGTATAACTTACAGCATCATCAAAGGCCGGTTGCTCTCATACCATGTCTATCTGGTGTGGGAGGTTAAAAATCCCTTGGGTCGGTAAAAATGTAGGCTTGGGCTTTCTATCGACCATCAGTGGAGTGGGGAAGACCAGTCGTCTGTGACTGGGATTTCCCCTGCTTGGGACAACTAATGTATCAAAAAAAAAAAGAAAAAAAGAGAGACAAATAAGTGTTCACACATCCTGTCTACCATTCGCTATATCGCTATATCGCTATATGACATGGACACGCCCATTGTTCGATAAGGACATGTTTGGTACACCTGGTGGAGCACACTATGGAGACTGCTCGCAGCGCGGTGGTTACGTCATGAAGCTCACCTGAGGGTCATGTGACCGAGTGGGTGGCGTGTTACCTGAGTCCACGTTTCACACCTGAGGTGGTCGCCGCCAGGCGGAGCTATCTAGGTTGTCTATTATCAGGTTCCACTAGAGCACGTTCATTGTTCTATACCGGGCACTGCGCGTGGCCGAATCGGTAGAGCACGGGCCTGGCGTGTGGGAGATTGGGAATTTGGTTCCCGGTCGAGTCAAAATGATGACATATAAAATTGATACTTGTCGCTTCCTAGCCTGGTGCTGGGCATTAATAGGATAGAAACTCCTAACGCCGACTTCAAGAAGAAAAAAAGGGAAAGGACTGGTTAGCTCAGTGTCAGGATAATGTGACTGAGTGGGATATCGGGTCATGGTGCTGCTGGCCTGATTTCCCAGTAGCAGAGCATTATAAAATCGCCATGAGTGCACAGTTACAATTCGGTACCCCTCCTGATAATGTGATATGACCTTAGATGTTGCAAGGATGTAAAACTTCAACAACCAACCAAATCATTGTCCTATAAAGTTACGCATGTCACAGAAAAAGTCAGAATTGTATTATGTGGGTCATTCTCTGAAACTGGGCACCAAAATGTGACATGGAGACCAACAGCAATAACATTCCAAATAATAGAAGGAAAAACTCCAACTAATGGCACAATCGACATTCATATGAAGGTTTTCATGTCAGAGTTGAAAAAAAAAGATATTTTAGTTTTTCATTTGGATTGTATACAGATTCGGCTATACGTTAAAATCACTTGTGTAACATGAACATTAAAAAACACATCTAGAACATTATTTTAACCGCATGCAACAAATTCAGACGATACTTGAATGATTACAGGTAAGCAAACAACATTATGTCTTATGAGAAAAAAGGTGAAAACAAGTTTAGATAAATGCCTGATACATGCATTCAGGACTTATGCCCTGAACGCTAAAGCTGCCATCAGCGACATTTTGTATGCTGAGACTGGTATATGTACATAGCAAGCTGTCCTTTGCGCCATATTGTATGCTGAGATCGGGTGGGTATGTAGCAAACTGCCATTAACTCCATTTTGTATGCTGAGATCAGGCATGTATGTGGCAAACTGCCATTGGTGCCATCTTGTATGCTGAGATCGGGCAGGTATGTAGCAACTGCAGTTGGCACGATTTTTTATGCTGAGATTGAGTATGTATCTCATCAACTATATCTAGTCAGTGCCATCTTGTATACTGAGATCGGGCATGTATATAGCGAACTGCTGTTGGCATCATCTTGAAAGCTGAGATTGGTTGTGTATGTGGCAAACTTCAGTTGGCACCATCTTGTATGCTGAGATCGGGCAGGTATGTAGCAACTGCAGTTGGCACCATTTTGTATGCTGAGATTGAGCATGTATCTCGTCAACTATATCTAGTCAGTGCCATCTTGTATGCTGAGATCGGGCATGTATATAGTGAACTGCAGTTGGCGCCATCTTGTATGCTGAGATCGGGCAGGTATGTGGTGAACTGCAGTTGGTGCCATTTTGTATGCTGAGATCGGGCATGTATATAGCGAACTGCAGTTGGTGCCATCTTGTATGCTGAGATTGGGCATGTATGTGGCGAACTGCAGTTGGTGCCATCTTGTATGCTGAGATCGGGCATGTATGTGGCGAACTGCAGTTGGTGCCATCTTGTATGCTGAGATCGGGCATGTATGTGGCGATCTGCAGTTGGTGCCATCTTGTATGCTGAGATCGGGCATGTATATGGCGAACTGCAGTTGGCGCCATCTTATATGCTGAGATCGGGCAGGTATGTAGCAAACTGCAGTTGGTGCCATCTTGTATGCTGAGATCGGGCAGGTATGTAGCAAACTGCAGTTGGCATCATCTTGTATGCTGAGATCGGGTAGGTATGTAGCAAACTGCAGTTGGCACCATCTTGTATGCTGAGATCGGGCAGGTATGTAGCAAACTGCAGTTGGCGCCATCTTGTATGCTGAGATCGGGCATGTATATAGGAAACTGCAGTTGGCACCATCTTGTATGCTGAGATCGGGCAGGTATATGGCAAACTGCAGTTGGCGCCATCTTGTATGCTGAGATCAGGCAGGTATATAGCGAACTGCAGTTGGTGCCATCTTGTATGCTGAGATCGGGCATGTATATAGGAAACTGCAGTTGGTGCCATCTTGTATGCTGAGATCGGGCATGTATGTAGGAACTGCCATTGACGCCATCTTGTATGCTGAAATCTGGCGCATATGTGGCAAACTGTCTTATATGCTGAGATCTGATTCTTTACTAACCAGCGACAGCGACCTCTGCTGCTTGCTGAAAGCTGACGTCACCATGTGGTGTACCATTACTGGGTACACCACACCTGCCACAGTTCAAAGCCAGGGTGCTTGTACCCCGCAAGCATTCCCATCATTCCACGTCATAATAAGACAGCGAATGTGCACAATTTCCACGTACAACATACCCGGGTTACCATGGATTCTAACTATCTATCGCAACCTGTAGTATAAACAGAGAGCTTGTATATAGATGAGAGGGACAACTCCCGCGAAAATCGGTAACACAGGCTACAGTGGCGCTCCTGGCGGTTATTGTTGAACAAGCTTTGAGTTTGACGGTATGTGCAGTGCAAAACATTAGTTTTATTCAAAATTAATAGAAATGCAGAAGCCTAACCTTATCAATTTAATATAATCCTTTTGCTAAACATGTTTTCTATATGTGTTACAAGCGGTTTGTGTCTAGGTCATGTGGTTTTAGAGATATTTCACTTTTTCTGTATGAAGAGTGCTCACCGCCATTGACAATGCCTTGAGTTTGCCATACGTGTAGTGCAAAACGTGTATTTTATTCAAAATTAATAGAAATACAGAACCCTAGCCATATCAATTTAATATAGTCTCATCGTTAAGTATGTTTTCTATATGTGTTCCAAACAGTTTGTTTCTATGTGGTGTAGTTTTAGAGATATTTCACTTTTTCTGTATGAAGATTGCACAAGACCATTGACAATGCCTTGAGTTTGCTCGTACACGTAAACTGTTCAACAACCACCACTTGGAGCACCACAGTCGGCAGCTGTTACATGGTCTAGTATGACAGTTGTCCCTCTCATCTATATACACGCTCTCTGGTATAAATCTCAAGTCGTAGCATGGTACTGCATCTAGAAATCTGAACAGAACTGTCACGAGGAGTGATGGATTTGGGAATTATTGCACCTAGAACAGTCATACAGCGGATAGTTTGTATAAGATCTGGGTCATGGCAACCAATGTCGTGGGAGATGATGAAAATGGGAAATATTTTGCCTAGAACAGGATTCGAAGCCATACCTTTTGAATTCTGGGCTAGTGTGCTAACCAATTTCACCACCTAGGCTCCCTGATGTCACCACCCTATACACGCTCACTTGTCTATGTGGCTCCTTGCCTGAGAGGTCAGTGCATACCACTACAGAACGTCAGAGGCAATGGCAATGGTGGATTTCTCTATCCCTCTCCCTCCATGTCCAGCTGCACTATTGTCATATTAAAGTGACAGCAGGTAGAGCTCCCCCTCTCCCTCCATGTCCAGCTGCACTACTGTCACATTAAAGTGACAGCAGGTAGAGCTCCCCCTCCCCCTCCATGTCCAGCTGCAGTATTGTCATATTAAAGTGACAGCAGGTAGAGCTCCACCTCCCCCTCCATGTCCAGCTGCAGTATTGTCATATTAAAGTGACAGCAGGTAGAGCTCCCCCTCCCCCTCCATGTCCAGCTGCAGTATTGTCATATTAAAGTGACAGCAGGTAGAGCTCCACCTCCCCCTCCATGTCCAGCTGCAGTATTGTCATATTAAAGTGACAGCAGGTAGAGCTCCACCTCCCCCTCCATGTCCAGCTGCAGTAGTGTCATATTAAAGTGACAGCAGGTAGATCTATCCCTCACCCTCCATGTCCAGCGGCACTAATCTCATATTAAAGTGACAGCAGGGAGAGCTCCCCCTCCCCCTCCATGTCCAGCTGCAGTACTGTCATATTAAAGTGACAGCAGGTAGAGCTCCCCCGCCCCCTCCATGTCCAGCTGCAGTATTGTCATATTAAAGTGACAGCAGGTAGAGCTCCCCCTCCCCATCCATGTCCAGCTGCACTACTGTCATATTAAAGTGACAGCAGGTAGAGCTCCATCTCCCCTCCATGTCCAGCTGCACTACTGTCATATTAAAGTGACAGTAGGTAGAGCTCCCCCTCCCCCTCCATGTCCAGCTGCACTACTGTCATATTAAAGTGACAGCAGGCAGAGCTCACCCGCTCCATGTCCAGCTGCACTACTGTCATATTAAAGAGACAGCAGGTAGAGCTCCCCCTCCCCATCCATGTCCAGCTGCACTTCTGTCATATTAAAGTGACAGCAGGTAGAGCTCCCCCTCCCCCTCCATGTCCAGCTGCACTACTGTCATATTAAAGTGACAGCAGGTAGAGCTCCCCCCTCCATGTCGAGCTGCACTACTGTCATATTATAGTGACAGCAGGTAGAGCTCCCCATCCCACTCCATGTCCAGCTGCACTACTGTCATATTAAAGTGACAGCAGGTAGAGCTCCTTCTCCCCCTCCATGTCCAGCTGCACTACTGTCATATTATAGTGACAGCAGGTAGAGCTCCCCATCCCCCTCCATGTCCAGCTGCACTACTGTCATATTAAAGTGACAGCAGGTAGAGCTCCTTCTCCCCCTCCATGTCCAGCTGCACTACTGTCATATTATAGTGACAGCAGGTAGAGCTCCCCCTCACCCCTCACCCTCCATCTCCAGCCACAGTACTGTCATATTAAAGTGACAGCAGGTAGAGCTCCCCCTCACCCCTCACCCCTCACCCTCCATCTGCAGCCACAGTACTGTCATTAAAATGACAGCAGGCAGAACCCCCGTCCCCCTCCATGTCCAGCTACATTACTGTCATATTAAAGTGACAACAACAATAATTATCAAGATTTGATCCGACATATTTACCTTAGAAAGTTAGATACCGATACACTTATTAAAATTGTGTTGCCACATAGAAGGGATTAATACTGAGTTTGAGTCAACAGAGTCTGTCGCTGCTGAAGCCTATCATGTCACACTGTTGACACGCTTGCCACAATTAATTTGACAATATTTTAACTTCACCCCCCCCCCCCTCCTCGGTCGCGAGTCAAGTTCCCGTACAATTCACGCGCCACGTTCAGTGCGCCTGCGCGGAAAACTTCAATGAACCAATCAGATGCGCTGCAATTCTGACCCTCCCAGAAGCCAATGCGAGGCTCCCATTGGTCAGCTGCTGTAACTATGACTAATAACTGGAATATATCGCATCCAATAAATCAATCAAACAGCGGATGACGTTGTATTGCGTGCATTGATTTTGCACTGAAGTGGCTAAGTGCAGTTTGGGTACACAACCCCTCCATTCTTTTGTGTGCATAACATTGTGTGCAGGTATGTGACCAGTGTGTGGGGTGGGGGTGGTCCGGGGAATAAGGGTAGTAGGGGCTGTAGGGGTGAAAAACAACCCACTAGAAAAAGTGACGAAAATCTAGGTAAATGAAATCAACACATCAATTCTTAATTTAGGAAGCAAAATATATTCTCATATACATCTTTATATTTACCTGCTACTTTATTGAAGCGCATAATAAAACATGTCGCTTAATATACTTTAAATGTCAAATTGACAGCATTCTGTGGCCGCCATCTTGTCTTGCATTCTCTCCTATTTCACTAACGATGTGCCGATATAAGTAGCCATTTGATACTGGGACTGGGAATTCAACTTCCTGTTTCATAGTGTAAAGGCTAGGGCTCGAATCTATGGTTGTGTAGGCATGCTATAGTAAAATCAATACAGACAAAGATTAATTGATTGATTGATTGGTGGTTGCTTTATGCCGTGTTGGCAGCATAGGCCATATTCACGGCAAGAAATGTTTGTTTTTTGTTCAGACCATCGCTTTTACATATAAAAGTAGACAATCAATTATGTGCCAATAGACACTCATTAAATTAGAAAGCTCACAATCATATATTTGTGGTCAAGGGAAATAAATTCCCATAGAAAAAAGAAAAGTTTTATTAATAATTGATAGAATCTATTTAGTGAACTATATGAGGTGGTACAGTCCAGCTGCCCTCAAAAAGGCTAAAATATTTGTCTGTTTCACCTTAGTAAAAAGGTCATGCATACCGTCTGCAGTGTAGAACTGTTGGCGCAGGGCCAAAAAATCGACGCAACTTAGTAAAAATGTATTTGAGTGTCAGCGGGGACTGACACCCAATACATTCAGGGGGAGGTTCCCCCTTGAGCAGAAAAGTATGTGTAAGCCACAAGTGGCCAATATGGCAGCGGCTAAGGACCACTTGGTCCCGCCGACCTCCCGCATGAGTCTAAAGTGGTTTTCCCACAGATGGTTCAATTTCTTTAAGTTTATTAATGTTTTCATCCCACTCATGTTGCCATCTGGATTTTATGTGGGTGGCTATTAGTGGTTTCAGATCAGAGTGAGGGATCAGACACGATTCAAGATCACAGTTCAGGGCCTTCTTCACAGCCCGATCAGCTCGTTCGTTTCCTTGTATGCCGGCATGGCCAGGCACCCAGCACAGGTGGAAGTCATACCCATCCATTGTCAGTTGGTTCATTTTATATATGACCATTGCTAGAACAAGGTGATTCGTTTTCAGTCCATATACAGACAAATAGATAGGAAGAGTATGAAGTGTAAAGAAGGAGAGAAAGTCAAGCCCTCTGGTTTATTATTTATATGGTTAGATGGGTTCATTGTAGAGTATCACCCCAACCCTTTCCCCCAATAGGAAACAAGCATTCTTGGCCCTACCAATAGGGATCCAGTATTTCTGGTCCCCATGGCTACCAGTGGTCGGCCCACCACCACCAAGCTGTGTGGCTCCATGACCATCACCAACCTGGACCCTGAGTGTGGTGATCCTACCCAGCAGAAGGGGAGGGGGTAGACCCTGAGTGCCCTTACACCCAGCCCTGCCGGCACCACTATTTCTATTTACATCCTACTCAGGCACCACCAGCACTTACATATATATACATACATGCGCTTGGTCACGTACACCTGTTTAGTAATAGAACATTTGTAAATTCCCCGATGCCGTAAATCGGAATATTTTACAATACTAAAGCAATTTTCGCTCATATTTAGACTATGTTGTCATTCACCCCTATTCTGTATAGGGGTGAATCTTTTATCAATGATAATATATGAGCCATTAAAGAAGAAGCATCCAGAATTAAAGTGACAGCAGGTAGAGCTCTCTCTCCCCCTCCATGTCCAGCTGCACTACTCTCATATTAAAGTGACAGCAGGTGGAGCTCCCTCCCCCTCCATGTTCAGCTGCGCTATTGTCATATCAAAGTGACAGCAGGTAGATCTATCTCTCACCCTCCATGTCCAGCTGCACTACTCTCATATTAAAGTGACAGCAGGTAGAGCTCCCTCTCCCTCCATGTTCAGCTGCACTATTGTCATAATAAAGTGACAGCAGGTAGATCTGTCCCTCACCCTCCATGTCCAGCTGCACTACTCTCATATTATAGTGACAGCAGGTAGAGCTCCCAGTCCCCCTCCATGTCCAGCTGCACTACTGTCATATTAAAGTGACAGCAGGTAGATCTATCCCTCACCCTCCATGTCCAGCTGCACTACTCTCATATTAAAGTGACAGCAGGTAGAGCTCCCCCTCACCGTCCATGTCCAGCTGCACTACTGTCATATTAAAGTGACAGCAGGTAGAGCTCCCTCTCCCTCCATGTCCAGCTGCACTACTGTCATATTAACGTGACAGCAGGTAGAGCTCCCTCTCCCTCCATGTCCAGCTGCACTACTGTCATATTAAAGTGAGAGCAGGTAGAGCTCCCTCTCCCTCCATGTTCAGCTGCACTACTGTCATATTAAAATGACAGCAGGTAGAGATCCCCCTCCCCCTCCATGTCCAGCTGCACTGCTCAAATTTTCAAAACAAAAGCAATTATCTCAAATTGATTCTACATATGTAACTGAGATAATGATGCACTTATTAAACATATGTTGCCATATAGAAGGTAATACTGAGTCAATTGAATATAACCTATCACTGCTGAAGCCTATGCTGTCAGAGTTTTGGCTGGCTTGCCAACATTAATTTGACATATTTCCACTTCAAATATCTCAAAACTTAGCTATACAAGTAAGGTAAAATAATAATAAAGTAATTATAATGATCAATTTAATATAGTTATCTAAGAATAATGGCAGAAACTCAAAACGATCGGACTATGCACCTTTAAGGGAGCATACCTTGCTTAACTCTTCGTGGACTGAGCATTAATTAAATCACATTAATAATTGTACCCCTGTTTTTGTTTTAATTTTCAGAAAGCTACTGGTTGCATCTTTCTCAACTCATGGAGTCGTGAGTGGTCAGCCATCTTGCATCCGTTCTGTCATCTGGAATACGAGGCTTCATCGAGATCGAGGCAACCGGAAGTGATATGGACTACTGGGCACCTTCGGCGGCCATCTTGTATTTGATTGCATCTCTACGCTGAGTGGTGCAGGGAACCATTACTGGGATAGTTGTTCTTTATGATGACAACATCATCTTGGCATAAAGTGTCATATCACGTGGTTGATTAGGATGTGTGACGTCATCTGACGTACCTGGGGAAGCAGCAGCATTGTCTCTAGTTAGAACAGATTAGCTTGAGGCTAAGTACTGTTTATTGTTGGGGCTTTACGTCCTGGCAACATCCAATATCATATCAAGACGAGTGCCGACTTGTGACAGTGCACACTCATGGTGACTTTATAATGTTGCCCAACTGGGAGACCAGGTCGCCAGCACCATGATTTGATATACCACGCTGTCACATTATCCCGATATATACTGAGCTAACCAGTCCTTGCCCTATCCTTATAATGCCAAGCCCCGGGCTAGGAAGCGACAAGTATCAATTTTGCATCGGACTTTCTCCCTTCCACAAGGGAATCCTGCACTCTAACCGATTCGGCCACTGCATCCAGTCGGCCTAGTTACTTCCGGTTAGGGCATAGCGGAAGTGTAATCAGAGAGGGTGGCCCCCAGGAGTGGCCTGTTGGTGCAGATACCTGTTGTTGGCCATTGAGCACTCACGTGAAGGACTCACTCACCATGAGCTCCACGTCCATGCTAAAGCTGCCAGACGGCATGGGTCAAGGTTCCCTGGCTGAAGGTCACAGACATGACCTCTATCCAGTGCTGGACCCGGCTTTACTGTGCGGTGAGAAAACACTTCTTGGGCATGACAGCCTGGTCCCCGTTCGACAGTCGGCCACGACGACCGTAGCCGAAGCACTCCTAGAGCACAGCCGAAGGACCTGGTGGCGGGGTCAAGCAGTGTCGAATGTCAAGGTCATGCCAAGGTCAAATGGGAGCAAGGCAAAGACGAAGCCACGGTCTCCTGGAACGACACCGCCTGGTGACGAGCAGAATGAGGTTTGCGTTATTTCACAGCTTTTCGTCACCTGCAACTCGGCAAGCTTGCACAGCACCGCCCGGACGCCGGGCACGGACGGACAGGAGGCGGGCGTGGGCCGCTTCTGATTGGCCCAGGACAAATGTGAACAAGTCGAAGGTGAAGCCGCGGTCTCCTGGAAGGATGCCGCCTGGTGATGAGCAAAACGAGGTTTGACTCATCTCGCAGTTTTTCGGCACCTGCAACTCGGCAAGGCTGCAAAGCGCAGCCTGGACGCCGGGCATCAACGGGCAAGAGGCGGGTCAGGGCCGCTTCTGATTGGCCTAAGCCACATTACGTGTCAAACTCTAGCGCTGGCTGTCTACACTGTTCTGATTGGTCCAGACCACGTCTTGTGTCAAACTTCACCGCTGGCTGGATGGCTATGCTGTTCCGATTGGTCCAGGTCACATCACGTGTCAAACTCTAGCGCTGGCTGTCTACGCTGTTCTGATTGGTCCAAGCTGCATCACGTGTCCTAGCGTTGGCTGGCTGGCACCGCTGCTCTGATTGGTCCAAGCCACATCACGTGTCAAACTCTAGCGCTGTGTACGCTGTTGTTGGTTGGTTTGAACTTCTGCACATCTGTGTGGATTGATGTTTATCTGTTAAGCACATGTTAATTATATATTATTGATATAATTATATATGTCTCAGGTTTCTATATCAGTTATTGTGTATCCTGTGTTGTTTAGATATAGAACAAAGAAACTTGTTACATAGTGTCTAGGACATATACAATTATTATGCGCTTACATATGAATATAATCTTGAAATATATATCCTGATCGGCACAGCGCGCAGTGTAAATTGAAATATTAAAGGTAAATAGGATAAAGGAGAAAGCCTGATTTTTTTTTTCTTGAAGATTTATACTGCCTGTCATGGATAAGTCTGAATAGACTTGTTTTCACCATTAGACAGTTTGTCGATAGAAAGCCCGAGCCTACACTTTTACCGACCCAAGGGATTTTTAACCTCCCACACCACATAGACATGGTATGAGAGCAACTGGCCTTTGATGACGCTGTAAGTTATACACAGCAGTGGAAATCCAAATTGGCAGAGGTTGGGGGGGACAGGGAATCGAACCACCGACCTTCAGATTAGGAGTCTGACCTAGAAAAAAGTCAGACACTCTAACTACTCCACCACAGAGAACACCTGATGCCGTGTGAACATGATTTAATTAATTGTTATGCAAGGCATTCTTTCGGAATGAGTCATTTACAAATAAATATTGCACGAGGAACTTGCCATGTACATAGTTTTGATTTCCTGGGTAATTTTGTCAATGGTATTTTCAATGATAGCTTTCTACTGAGCATCGTTTTACCTTTGAATAGTTCATACTCTCGTGTAATCTGTTTTTAATTGTCAATTTATCTTCAATGTTGGCTTATGCCAGGTTTTTGAGATTAAGATGTTAAGCTCTGAGGTAGATAAGTCCCTCTCAATATTTCTATTCCATGGATTGCGCTTCCTAAAATTAAAGCTGCATAGTCCGATGAAGCATCAACATTTCAAAACAAAAATAATTATTTAGATTTGATTCTACATATCTAACTTATATATTGCTGCACTTATTAAGCATTTGTTTCTGCGTAGAAGGCAATACTGAGTCAATTTAACAGAACCTGTTACTGCAGAAGTCTATGGTGTCAGAGTTTTGGCAAGCTTGCCAAAACTAATTTTCCATGTTTGCACTCAAAATATCTCAAAGGTTTACCATTTAAAATAAAAGTAACTTTGAACTAATATAAAGTAGATACTAGTGATCGATCTAATATATTTATCTCAGAAAAAAATACAGAAATTCAAAACCATCGGACTATGCAACTTTAAACAAAGCTGCCTAATCACATTTTCAAAACCAAAATAATAATCTAAAATTGATTTTACATCTAATTTAGATAATAATGCACTTATTAACATGTAGGGGCCAGGACTTGGAATTCAAAACATCTTGGTTTTTCAAGGCGTATTGAAAAACCAAGACCGTTTACATATAGAAACAAATAGGGGTGAGCTGTCACAGTCTGCTACTGCTTTAATATTGAGGATGGAACCTCACAAAATACATCATTAGAGTGGGTGTAAGTAGCTCCTCACGGTTTCTATGAAGATAATGCTCCTGTGAATAGTATGTTCATAATATTCAATTAAAACTACATTAAAATAAAGATTTGCCCGGCTCGACTTTACCTGACCCGACTTTACCAGACCCAACTTTTCCGGACCCACCTTTACCTGACCCGACTATACCTGACCTGACTTTTCCTGACCCAAGTTTTCCCGACACAACTTGTCCCGACCCAACTTGTCCGGACCAGACTTTACTCGACCCGACTTTTCCCGATCCGACTTTACCCGACCCGACCCGACTTTACCCAACACGGCTGTACCCGACACAACTGTGCCCAACACGACTGTACCCTACCCGACTTTCCCTGACCCGACTTTACCCGACTCGATTTTACCTGACTCGACTTTACCCGCCTCGACATTACCCGACTCGACTTTACCTGACCTTACTTTACAAGAGACGACTTTACCCGACCCGACTTTACCCAACACGGCTGTACCCGACACAACTGTGCCCAACACGACTGTACCCTACCCGACTTTCCCTGACCCGATTTTATCCGACTCGATTTTACCTGACTCGACTTTACCCGACTCGACATTACCCGATTCGACTATACCCGACTCGACTTTACCTGAACTAACTTTACCTGACCTTACTTTACAAGAGTCGACTTTACCCAACTCGACTTTACCAGACCTGACTTTACCCAACTCGACTTTACCCGACCTGATTTTACCCGACTCGACTTTACCCGACTCGACTTACCCGACTCGACTTTACCCGACCCGACTTTACCTGACTCGACTTTACCTGACTCAACTTTACCCAAACTGACTTTACCCGACCTGACTTTACTGGCATGTAAATATGTGTATATGCATATGTATTTGTGTATGAACATACATATGTGTATATGTGTATGTGTATGTGTGTATGTGTATATATGTGTATATGTATATATATGCATATATATACACATATATTCACATACATACACATATGTATGCATATATATGCAGGTAGCTAGTGTTAATGCATATATATACATATATATATATGCACATCATATTCACATATATACGCAAATATATATATATAGTTAGTATATGTATATACGTGTATAAAATCATCGGTATGAGGTATTTCTTATTATTTCCTATTATTGTTATGATCCATTATTGTCCACTGACAGACCCAGATCTATTCACTGTGGCACTCATTTGCCCTCAGTGGCGCCGCCACCGGCAGTTCTTGGTACTGATTCCTCAGAAGTTGTATGGATCCCAGCTCTTTCTCTTTCTTCTCCACCTCAGCTAGGATAAGTTTATATATATATATATGTGTATATGTACATATATATGTGCATATATATGTACATATATGCATATACATGCGTATACCTCCATATATACGCGCATATATCCAGTTTCATCTGTATATATGTATGCGTATATATGTGTATATATGTGCATATATGCGCACATATATGTGTGTGCATACTCATATATACGCATACACTGTGTGATGAGTATAACACAGAGACATAGATAATCCCAATCCACACCCACACCCACACCCACACCCACACCCACACCCACACCCACACCCACACCCACACCCACACCCACACCCACACCCACACGCACACCCACCCCCACACCCACACCCACACGCACACCCACCTCAAGTGGTCATCCTTGTGATGACTGCTAAACCAACAACCCATCTGCCTTTGTATGTATTAGAGTGATGGTTTATATGATATCCATGCATCATGATTTCTTCATATTCCTGGCTATTTTTCTTTAACTATGCCTCGGAGTTTTATTGTAAGAAAAGTAATTATTAGAACATAGCATGACAGTTCCCCCAGTAAGAATGTCTAATTCCAGAGTACAATCACCACACTGTTATACAACAAAATAAGATTATCTCTTTATTTTAATGTAATTTCAATTGAATTATGGAGATATTATTCATGGGAACTTTGCTTCCTCATTGAAACTGCAAATAGCTGTTTAAGACTTGTCTAATGATATATTTTGTTAGATTCGCTAATCAATATTACACACCTTCTAGACTGTGACAAGTGTCCTCTATTTGTTTCCATATGAAAACTGTCTTGGTTTTTCAATATGCCTTGAGAAACAAAGGCGTTTTGAATTCCTAGTCGTAGCCCCTACCTGATTAAACCTTTGTCGCCAGATAGAAGGGAATACTGAGTCAATTTAATCAAACTGCTAAAGCCTATGGCATCAGAGTTTTGGCAAGCTTGCCAAATCTAATTTGACATATTTGCACTTCAAATATCTCAAAAGTTTTGTTGTTGTTTTTTTTTGGTCCATTAGTTGTTCAAGCAGGGGAAATTTCAGTCATAGACGACTGGTCTTCCTCATTCCACTGCTGGTCGATAGAAAGCCCGAGCCTACACTTTTACCGACCCAAGGGATTTTTAACCTCCCACACCACATAGACATGGTATGAGAGCAACCGGCCTTTGATGATGCTGTATGTTATACACAGCGGTGGAAATCCAAATTGGCAGAGTTGGGGGCACGGGGAATTGAACCGCTGACCCTCAGATTAGGAGTCTGACCTAGAGAAAAGTCAGACACTCTAACCACTCCGCCACAGAGAAAGTTAGCCATCTAAAATAAAAGTTACTTCAAACTAAAGTAAGGTAGGCTATAACAATCAATTTAATATATTTATCTCAAAAGGCAGAACCTCAAACACACTTTGAAGTAACTTTTATTTTAAATGAGATATTTAAAGTGCAAATATGTCAAATTAGATTTGGCAAGCTTGCCAAATCTCTGACCATAGTCTTTAGCAGTAACAGGTTATATTAAATTGACTCAGCATTGCCTTCTTCGTGGCAAGACATGTTTAATAAGTTCCCCAGTTTCTAAGTTAGGTCTGTAGAATCAATTTGAGATAATTGTTTTGCTTTTGAAAAGTTGATGCTTCATCGGACTATGCAGCTTTAATGAGGAGTCGAGTGCCAAGTCTAACCTGCATCCCATCATCTGCATGGCTGGCAATCTTATTGAATGTTCCAGTACTACGCATCTAACATTTTAAACAGGGTTGTCATTCAGCACTACTCTGCGTAGGGGTGAATCTTTTATCAACATCTAACACGCTGACTAACAAAGTTACCAAATGTGCAGTTTTGAGCCCTAGGGTTGCTGGCGCCCCGGAAAAGCTGAACTTTGGCATCCTTACAAGTATACGAGAATGGTCTAGAATATCTATCAATTACATTTGGCATTCCCATATTGCCCAGTCACACTACAGCTTACGACCACTTTGCGATCACCTTAGACCAAAGAACCCACACTCACCAGTGATGCCCAGACATCGGCAACCATTGTTTTGGTAGCAAGGACGTCACTGCTGAGTGTTGGTTCTTTGGTCTAAGGTGGTCGCAAAGTGGTCGGAAGCTGTAGTGTGACTGGGGTCTTAGCATGTGGCGCCTTGGGCGACTGCCCAAGGTGCATGTACCTTCAGTTGGCCCTGCACGTGTGGAATTGTTAATGGTTTATTTCTGCTAGTTGTGACTTTGGTTCTGACTGGAGATTACGCCTACATAGAGATGGCTTTGTTCCACAGTCTGCCTGAAGCCGGGCCCTCATTATCCTACTACTCACATGGCAAGATTAGCGATGTCTTCGTTTGATTGGTGGAGTTGTACATCCTGGCAACATCTAAGGTCATATCAGGACAGGTACCGACGTGTGACAGTGCGCGCTCATGGCGACTTTATAGTGCTGCCTGATAATGACCTGATATCCCACTGAATCACATTATCATGACACTGAGCCAAACATACCATGCCCTATCCTAATAATGCAGAGCGTCCGGCAGAGTGCGCTGCCACAATTCGGTACCGATCCTGATATGAATGACCTTAGATGTCGCCAGGACGTAAAACCCCAACAAACAATCACCTGATGATACGTGGGTGGTGCCCGGGGGCGGGAGTTTGACCCTCGATGTGAGTGTAAGGGGCGATTAAACTGCCCCAACACAACACCATGGCCGTAATCGATTAATACGACCCGGGCGACTCGGCTCACCCGAGTCGTCAGAATTTCAAATAGAACACTGTGAGTGGAGTCGACAAATACACGTGCCGTGTGCAAAACGACCTGACCCCATTAACCCACCTCTTGGCTGGGGTTTGCGAGGAGCGATGACGTCACATCTGAGCTGGTACCTGTAGGATAACCGCTACCAGTACAACTCCTATGTGTTGTTTTAATGATTTCTATTTTCATAACCCAGATTGTCAGCTTCTGCAATCATAAAATACGTTAAATCCTATTTTGCTGTACATATATCGGTTATTGAAAAAAAACTATTAAGCTTTAGATTAAGCCACCATTTTGTCCACCCCAAGCGTATTCGTTTATTCAACCCGAGTCTGTAGGATGTGCGCATGCGCCAAAAAGTGGCTCGGGTGACCCGAGTTGATTAATCGATTACGTCCCAACAGACTTCCGATTAGTAGTGAAAGATACTTATCTCAACTGTGTCCTCCATATTCAACTTTAGTACAAATGTACGGATGAATCATATTCAGGGTGCGTGGATGTAATATTAAATCAATTTGGTAGAACCAGGGGTGTAGCCCATAAATTAATTTATTTTTACCACTGAGTGACATTGTCTTCCCGTGCTTACAATGCGGAATTGTAGCTACGGCCCTGACAACAAGGCAATACACAAATGATCTCCTGAAACCGATATTAAACCTGCATAGTCCGGACCGATTTGTGACACTGCGCATTTATAGTGCTGCCTGACTGGGAGAGAAACCAGACCACTGGCACCCTTACCCGATTTCCTACTCAGTCACATTATCCTGATACTGTGATAACCACCAGTGCTTGTCCTATATCCTATTAATGTCGAGTGCCAGGCTAGGTAGTGACAAGAATCAATTTTATGAATCATTACTTTGACCCGGCATCATTTGACCATTCACTACATTGTCTCCTCACATTCACAGGTAAGTTGTGACTTAATCGATGAAAGGTAGTGTTCGTTAGCGCAACACATTGGGTGCAGAAATAACCCTTAATCTCGCGCCAACCTTATTTGACATCAGAGAAGTTACTTCCGGTTCCAGCCAGAGTTCCGGAGGCAGCAGCCAATCAATTCACACCGTCATCTCCTGGTGTGCGCTAGTTCCCAGCCTGCTCACACGCACTGCTTAGCACCACGCCCAGCTCCAGCTCATCACCTGAGCACGTTTGTTTGTTTGTTGTTGTTTTACGTCCTAGCAACATCTAAGGTCATATCAGGACGGGCCACGTGACGTCATAGGGCCCCGATGGACGTGGATAATGCACAGCGCACACTACACGTCTTCTCCCTTTGCTTGATGTTTACAGGAATGATTGATAAAGGAAATTAACCTGTATGGATTATGACCGCTACTGCACAACCGTGAAAACAAATGCATGCACTTAACCGTTAAGAATAAACACACGATAACTAAAAAAACCACAGGAAGATTGACATGAGGTGATGATTGGGACATGAAATGTTTTACACCTTATGGCGAAACTGTAAGGGTTGGCAAACCCGTGTATAGATATATTATTTATATATATATAGTATATATATAAAATATATATAAAATATATATATACTATATATATATATATAGAAATAATGCTACAAAGTTTGAGTAAGCGGGTGTGGGCGCAAATGGATGGCGGACAATTCTCCTTGCTCGGGCTCTCTATAGAACATGGTCGGTTTGCGGGAGCCGATCAATAATTGAAATGAACAATGGGATATAGGCCTGGAAGGCAAGATCTAATAACTCATTCAGCCCTTACTGGAATCTCCAGCTACCTGGCATGGAGGATCGATAACCCAGTTACTCCAGTTGCTTACATAATTATTTTCTCCTGGATCAGGCATATTCATGGCTATTTCAATAAGAGTAGCTAGATTATGGTTATTGACTATATGCATAAGATCAGGCATGTTCAAGACTTGACTATATCAGTAAAATCAGGCATGATTATGACTAATGACTATATCAGTAAGACCAGAGATGGTCATGACAATTGACTATATCCATAAGAACAGGCATGGTCATGACTATTGACTATAGCCATACTATCAGGCATGGTCATAACTATTGACTATATCCATAAGATCAGGCATGGTCATGACTATTGACAATATCCATAGGATCAGGAATGGTCATGACTATTGACTATATCCATAAGACCAGGCATGATCATGACTATTGACTATATCCATAATATCAGGCATGGTCAAGACTATTGACTATATCCATGAGACCAGGCATGGCCATGACTATTGATTATATCCACAAGATTAGGCATGATCATGACTATTGACAATATTCATAAGATCAGGCATGGTCCTTACTATTAAGTATATCCATAAGATCAGGAATGGTCATCACTAGTGACTACACCCATAAGATCAGGCATGGTCATGACTGTAGATTATATCCATAAGATTAGGCATGGTCATGACTATTGACTATATCCATGATATCAGGTTTGGTCATGACTATTGACTATATCCATAATATCAGACATGGCTATGACTATTGACTATATCCATAAGATCAGGCAAGGTCATGACTATTGATTATATCCATAAGATCAGGAATGGTCATGACTATTGACTATAACCATAGGATGAGGGTTGGTAATGAGCTTACCTCATTACTTGAGCCGTGTGCCTGCTGAGAACTGGTGTCGCCCCCTGGAGTTAGTCAGAATGGACAACTGGAGCAGGGTTAGCGGCTCAGATGGGGATGGGGGATGAGGGTACTTAGCCTCAGGCTGGCGAGGCCAGGCCGCCAGTGCGATGACCTGATATCCCACTCAGTCACATTATTTTGACACCAAGCCAACCAGTTCTTGCCCTATCATAATAATGCCGAGGCATTGGTTTTACTCGACCGGGAATTGAACTCCCCATCTCCTGTATGGGAAGCCTACGCTCTACCGATTCAGCCACCATGCCAGGTGAGAGGATGTTTAGTCTCAGGCTGGACACGCCTCTTGATTCTTTTATTGTTGTTTTATGCCTTACCAACACCTGAGGTCAAATAAACCTGCCTAGCAATTTTTGATAGTGCACATTCATGATGGTTTTATACTTCTGCGTCGACGGGGCACCGTCTTGTCAGCACTTTGACCTAAATACCCGTTAAGTCTTTACACGACACTCAAATCTGCAGCCTTGAGCATGGAACCCTTGAGTGCTCTGAACTCATTTCAATTTCATGACCAGTCCTTGATCCATTCTAGTACTGCCAGGCACCCAATGAGTTAGTAGCAACTATTTGTGACCTAACTATAAAAAGGTTCTATATGACAAAATGGTGCTTTCGAGATAATGATGACTGAAGCTGTGTAACTGCATGATAGCAAAGCAGATAGAACAAAAATATTTGTAATATGTCTCAGTGAAAAATACTAGTTGAGAAACAGTTGTTTAACTGCATGATAGCCGTTTGTAGATAGAACATTTTTACATCCATAACACCAATTCGCTCACTTTGTCAGATAGAACCGTTTTATAGTAAGGTCACAAATTGTCTTCTTTTCTGCAAACATTTATTCATCAGGCTGTACACTTTGTTCAGTGCTTAGGTACTCCAACAACTAACCAACCGACTCAGGGCATATAATATAGGATATATTATACGAATGCACCAACGAAATATATATTTGTTTTAACCATTTATACCATATTTGTTATTATAATGTTAATCTAATAAGTGCCGATTACTGATATTGGCATTGAGACTGCTTAGTTTCCTCCGTGAAGGAATCAAATCAATCCCAGGTTGTTTCTATTTCTAGCAAACGCCTCACAACTGATACAATATTGATGAGAGAGACAACAGATCTCCTCCACAGCAACCCGGCACGCACACTGCAACAGCTCCAGTTGGCTGGAAATCCACCAGCCCCGATCCAGATAGCGAATAGCAGCATGCCAATCAATGGTCGGTTGGTTGGTTGTTGGAGTTTTTCATCCTGGCAACATCTAAGGTCATACCAGGATGGGTACCGACTTGTGCAACTTTATAGTGCTGCCCCACTGGGAAATCGGGTCACCAGCACCATGACCTGATATCTGAGTCAGTCACATTATCCTGACACTGGGCTAACCAGTTCTTGCCCTATCACATTAATGCTGAGTGCCAGGCTAGGAAGCGACAAGTATTAATTTCTAAGATATTGGTTTGACCGGACCGGGAACCAAACTCCTGACTTTCCGCACACGATGCTTGCGCTCTACTGTTTAGGCCACCACTTCCGGTGCCCAATCAATGTAGGAGCGGGAGAGAAACTGACTGGGGAATGCATCACTAACTGTTTATTGATAATTGTCCCTGCAGATATGCAACAAAGTATTTCAATGTGTGAGCTTGTAGTACAGGATCCGCACACATGTGAAGATATGGAATTCAAGGCTATTTAACAAAAACAATAAAGCTTGCTTTATTTCATGTCTCTAGTACCATCAAGAGAAACCAGAAGCTGAGAGACATTAAGACCGACTCATGGATGCAACTCTCACAGCAGAGAGCTAAATGGAGAGCGACAGTCAAGTAATGAAAGCAGTCTTTTTCGCATTGCGACCGACATGATGATGATGATGATGATGATGATGACTGCACATTGATTTTTCTTATTGTATCATCGGCTATTGGATGTCAAACATATGGTCGTGCTGACATATTTCTTTGGAGGAAACCTGATGCCGCCACATAGCCTACTCCATTCGATAAGCAGCAAGGGGTGTTTTATATGCACTTTCCCACAGACAGTATAGCATATATACCACAGCCTTTGATGAGCCAGTTATGGACGACTGGTACAAGGCTATTTCAACGCTTTTCAAGGCTGACTTTGATAGGAATTCATAGACTATTTTCGTTTGGATTTCAGGAGAAAAAAATCAATGACATATACATATATATATATATATACATATATAGTATACAATTCCACACCAATGTATACAAACACTGGATATTGGAACCAGGAACTCCATATCTGGTTTATACCTAAGCAGTTTTTCCTTGGATTTACACATGATTGTCATTCACCCGTACTCAGGGTAAGGGTGAGTATTTTATCTGTGTGTAGAGAGGCAGTAAGTACTGACTGGCACAGAGAGTGAGAGAAAGCCAGAGAGAGACAGAGAGAGGGCAGGGGGCGGTGAAGAGAGATGCAGTGCTGCCTGGAACAGAGAGCAATAGAGTGCAAGAGAGAAAAAAAGAGACAGAGAGAATGACAGAGAGAATGAGAGAGAGTGGAGAGAGTGAGAGCATGGGGGCAGTGAAGAGAGAGGCAGTGCTGACATGCACATAGAGTGAGAGAAAGCAAAAGAGCGCAAGAGAGAGAGAAAGAGACAGAGAGAATGACAAAGAGAATGATAGAGAGAGAGGAGAGACTGAGAGTTTTTTTTTGGGGGGGGGTGCAGAGAGAGGCAGGGCTGACTGGCACAGAGAGTGAGATAAAGTGAAAGAGTGTGAGAAAGAAATAGACAGAGAGAATGGGAGTGAGGGACAGAGAATGATAGCACTGGTGCTGAGAGAGACAGTGTTGAATGGCACAGAAAGAGTGAGAGAAAGTGAAAGAGTGCAAGAGAGAGAGAAAGAGAGAGAAAGAGAGAGAGAGTCAGAAAGAGAACATGGAGGGGAGGCGGTGCAGTGACTGGTTCTGGCCGTGTCAGTAGTTGGCTAAAAGCACAGTACACGTCCTGGAGTCAGGCTGGCGGCTGCAATCATCAAAGTTGACCTGTGTGTAATGGAGCATGATGGTGGGAAACAGGACGTCACAGAGCTTCAATCCTGCAGAACCCAGCAATTGTAGTGGGTATGGCAGTCATAACATCATGTAACACACTGGGCAGGCTGCATACATCCCACAGGGTGCCACCCAAGTCTACATCACGGACGGACAGAAGGTAGACCTACACCAGGTACTCGGTGGTGGCTCAAACTCATACTCACACTGCTCACCGTTCTTTGACACAGAGGGCGTAATCGATTAATCAACTCGGGTCACCCGAGCCACTTTTTGGCGCATGCGCACATCCTACAGACTAGGGTTGAATAAACGAATACGCTTCTCCGTGCTCGGGGTGGAAAAAATGGTGGCTTAATCTAAAACCTAATTATTTGTTTTAATAACCAATATAAGTACAGCAAAATAGGATTTAAAGTATTTTAGGATCGTATAAGCTGACAATCTGGGTTATTTAAAAAAAAGCATTAAAACAACTTGTAGTGGTAGCTACAGGTACAAGCTCAGGTGTGACGTCATCGTTCCTAGCAAACCCCAGCCAAGAGGTGGGTTACTGGCGTCGAGTCGTTTTGCACACGGCACATGTTTTTGTCGACTCCACTCGCGGTGTTCGATTTGAAATTCTGACTACTCGGGTGACCCGAGTCGCCCGGGTCGTGTTAATCGATTATGGCCAGAGATGCAAGCTACTGACCTACTAACATACTAACCTACATACCGATACATGAAAGGGAATCCACAGAGCTGGAACCCTGCAGGACATGGCAGTGGTAGCGGGTATGGTGGGCATAATATTGTGGAACACACTGGGCAGGTTGCATACATCCCACAGGGCCGCCACCCGAGTCTACATCACAGACGGACAGAAGGTAGGGCTACACCAGGTACACGATGCTGCCTGACTCTCAGACTCAAACTTCTCACCGTGCCTCGACACAGGAGATGCAAGCTGATGACCTACTGACCTACATACTGAGACATGAATGGGACGCCACAGAGCTGGACCCCTGCAGGACACGGCAGTGGTACAGGCTATGGCTGGCATAACATTGTGTAACAACACACAGGGAAGGCTGCATCCATCCTAGAGGGCGCCACCCGAGTCTACATCACAAATGGACAGAAGGTACAACACATACTCGGTGCTGGCTGGCACTCACACTCACAATGCGCACCGTGCCTAGACACAGGAGATGCCAACTGCTGACCTACTGACCTACATATTGGTACATGAATGGAGCTATCTAGCGCTTTGTTTGGTTGTTGTTGTTTTACATCCTAGCGACATCTAATGTCATATCAGGATGGGTGCTAACTTGTGATAGTGCACACTAATGGTGACTTTACAGTGCTACCCTACTGGGAGACCAGGCCGATGGCATCACGACCCGATGTCCCACACAGTCACATTATCCTGATACTGTGCCAACCAGTCTGGGTCCTATTCTATTAATACCAAGCGCCAGGCTAGGTAGCAGCACATATTAATCTTATAAGTCATTGGTTTGATTTGCTGGGATTCAAACTCCCAACCTTTCACACAGGAAGTCTGCGTTCAACTGATTTGGCTGCTGCATCTGGTACTACGCTATCAGAGAATGGAGTGTGGTTTGCGACAAACACTGGTGTGACTGATACAATGCAGATGCATTCTAACAGCTTATAAATCAATATGTGTCAGTGGAACAGCAGGTGAGGGTGCTCAGAGACGTAGAAGGCAGTGTATCTAATGGCTCATCCAGAAATGATTATTGCAGCGCTCATCAAACTATGCAATTGTGCAATCTGAATGACATCTGCCAGTGATCCTTAGAGTAAGTAATGGTCAATGAGACTTAATTGGTAGGTTGTTGGTTGTTCAAGTTTTACATCCTAGCAACATCTAAGGTCATATCACGACAGGTACCAACTTGTGACAGTGTGCACTCATGGTGACTTTATAGTGCTGCCCTACTGGGGAATCAAGCCATCAGCACCATGACCCAATATCCCACTCAGTCACATTATCTTGACATTGAGCTAACCAGTCCTTTCCCTATCCGATTAATGCTGAGCGCCAAGCTAGGAAGCGACAAGTAACAATTTTGTAAGTCATTCATTTGACTCGACCGGGAATTGAAATCCCAATCTCCCACACCGGAGCCCTGCGCTCTACTAATTCGGCCACCGCGCCCGGTGTGATACTGGCAGCGTGTGGAGCTTTGCCTGGAGTTGATTCATGGGGCGGTGTTAGAATGAAAGCCTTCACTCATCACCACACAGTCACAGTTTGTGGGCGGCACCCTGGGTCCTGTGATCAAAACCTGCTGGTCGAGCTTGGGCTGCCATAGCTGCCAGCCTCCCAGTCCGTGACCGATTCAGAATAGCCTCCGAGCGAATTGTCATACTCCAACCGGAAGTCAAGAAGGTGTGGATGGACACGCTTCTGCCACATCTCAAGGCGCAGCTGCTGCTGGGGAGGACCGTGTGCGTCTGCACGCAAACTTTAGAGGAGGAAGGAGTTCTCAATGAAGTGGCTCGAGCTCGGCATTTCCGGGGCTGTGGACACTGCTAGGGTCAGGAGGGAGACGTGGAATTGACATTTGACAACCATCGAATCCCCTTTCGCCATGATGTCTTGTCTGAATGGGAAGTGCCGGCTACGGTTCAGGCCAACCGTGTGGAGATGGAGGTCAATGGTCTGCTGTCAACGCTCAAGGCCGTTCTTGAGGAGTGCAGTTGGCTGGATGACATTTACACCACGATGGTACTTCGCAGGGCACGTCAAGTGCTCGATGCGCCGAATGGTGCCGGAACGCAGAACTATCGGCAGAAGGTGATTCCCTGTCCGGGGTGCTGTTCAATGGCAGATCGCAAGGTGGCGCCACTGCTATCAGAGGGGGATTTTTGAGAGTTATGTCAATGTTCATCACCAGATGTCAGGCCGGTGCCGGGTAAAGAGAGTGATGGAATTGATGATATTCGGAGATGCCAACAAGGTAGAGAACATAATTCTATCGAGGCTGAGTTGAAGCGAAAAAGCGCGGGAAACATTAACCAGTGTCAGTCAGATATGCAAGGCCATTGCAAAGACCAGTCTGAACCCAACTGAGAGCACAGACCCTCATGGAAGCCTCAGGGCTAGGTGCTCACACTGTGGACACGCTTTGCCGACAAGGACAGGCCTACCAGTAACGAGACTCCCAGGCAGTGGCAAGATGAAGGAGTTGGAAGCGTTTCATCTGGCCTATGAAGATATCAGAGTGCACACAGAAGGGAGGACTGAGGCGAGACAGGATGTAATTGATGCCAGCATTAGCAAAAGTCTACCTTATCAGACTCAGGCAGTTCTGACCAGTACTCGCGACAACTCTGACCAAACAGTATCAAAATTAGACAGCAAGGCCGATCAGGGGCTATCCTACATCTATGCTTCCTCTTTTTGAGCAGAACCCTTTTAGGTTGATTTCGACAACTGAAGATGAAAAATCTGATGAACAGCCTGCCATCCTTGAGACACAGCCACTTCACGACGCGCGGAGTTTTTACCCAGCCAGGAGAGAACTCGAGAAGTTCTCACCCCAGGATCCAACCACCAGCATAGCTGGTGTCAGCAGGTTTGATCGGTACCAGTTCTGGCTGGATGGGATGGCCGTGGGGTCGTGTGTTCGAACCCTGGTCGAGTCAAAGCAATGACCCTGGTCGAGTCAAAGCAATGACTTAAAAATTGATACTTGTCGCTTCCTAGCCTGGTGCTCGGCATTATTAGGATAGGTCAAGGACTGGTTGGCTCAGTGTCAGGATAATGTGACTGAGTGGGATATCAGGTCATGGTACTGGCAGCCTGCTCTTCCAGTGGGGCAGCACTATAAAGTTGCCATGAGTGTGCACTGTCACAAGTTGGTACCCCTCTTGATATGACCTTAGATGTTGCTAGGACGTAAAACAACAACAAACAAACAAACCCGCTGGATGTAGAGAACACCAGCGAACTGCTCAGATCTGTTCCATACGGAGCCATGCAGGGTGGTGGGTTCCAGTCTTTCATCGATCTTACATCTACGCTCCCCCTTATTGAGCAGAACCCAAGCCGGGTGGCCTTTAGTTTGATATCATCAACTTAAGATCAATAATCTGACAAACAGCTGGCCATCATTGAGACAGAGCCACTTCGCAAGGTGCAGAGTTTGTACCCAGCCAGGTTAGAGCTCGAAAGGCATTCACCCCAGGAGTCACCCACTGGTGTAGCTGCGGGTTTGACCGGGATGAGTTCCGGCTGGATGTAGAGAACACCAGCAAACTGCTCAGAGCTCCTCCATACAGTGCACCACAGGGTGGAGGGTTCCAGTGGCAGCGTTTTTCAGAAAGCGGGTCAGTAGCGAAGTGCAGTGACATCGTGTTGACTGTGCCGGCTGAGCCAACTGTGCCGGCTGACCCGACTGAGCGCAACGAGCAGGACTGGCGGCTGCACCCCGCACAGCCGGAACGCCAAACTGAGACACCCAACTCAGAACACAGTGGAGCCAGCCAGGCATTCAAGCCTATAGACCCACCTGAAACTAGGGCGGCCTCCTCTCCTCCTGCACCTTCTGTTAACCAGGCATCCACCGCCCAGGATAATGAGGTCACCACTAGGGACAGGCTGGAGTCGCAGTAGAAGGCACCTGAAGCTGCAGAGGAAGACTCCGGCATTGTGAAGCAGAAGGTGTCGCCTGATGTGGAACCTAATGGTGGGGACGATGGCAGGGATGAGGCAGTGTTGCCCCAACTGAGCATCGACAGTGAAGGTCAAGGTCACAAGAGTCCCACAGAATCCGTAGCATCATCTGGTGAGGACACAGGCAATAAGGGATCACGTCCCCAAACTGAGGACAACATGTCTGGAAGCCACACACCATCTTACTCCAGCGTCTCACCAAGTCCCACTCTCAGCCACCAGTCGCAGTCCAATTCTGTGGCTGGTGATGTGGAGCAGGAGTTGAGTCTGATGGTAGTTACATCAGAGTTTGGCTATCTGATGACAACAATAGTTGATAATTACATCAGAAGCTTAATGGTGAGGACCATCGCAGGGACGAGGAGGCACCGCCCCCAGTGAGTGCTGACAGTGAAGGTCAAGGTCACAAGAGTCCCACATAATCTGCAGTATCATCTGGTGAGGACACAGGCAACAAGGGATCACACGGCCAAACTGATCACAACCTGTCTGGATGTCGCCCGCCATCTTATTCCAGCGTCTCACATAGTCCAACTCTCAGCCACCAGTTGCAGTCCAACTCTGTGACTGGTTGGGTCGAGCAGGAGTTAAGTCTGAGCGGAAGTGTTAGTCACCTGTCACGTGACAGTCTCGGGTCAGACGCGCCTACCGAAGATGATTGTTGGTAGTTACATCAGAGTTTCGCTATCTGATGACAATGCAATCAAAATGTCTGTTGATTGGTTTTTGGAGTTTATGTCTTGGCAACATCTAAGGACCAGTACCAATTTGTGACAGTGTACACTCATGGTGACTTCACAGTGCTGCCCCACTGGGAGACCAGGCCACCAGCACCATGACCTGATATCCCACTCAGTCACATTATCCTGACACTGAGCCAACCAGTCCTTGCCCTATCCTAATAATTCTGAGTACCTGGCTAGGCTGCCAAAAGTATCAATTTTTTAGTTATTTGTTTGACTCGACCAGGGTTCAAACTCCTGGGTTCGAATCCCATGATTTACCAATTTAACAGGAGACAGACGCTCAACTCATTCAGTCATCCAGTCTGGTGTCAAACTGTCTGTTATTGGAATATTAAATGATTCAAGGTATTATATATCCACTCCTAATTTTCTAGGTTATAACTTATAAGAATGTCCAATACTAATAGTATATTCTGAAATGTTGCCATTGACAGACATTGTGATTGCAAACATTGATTTCTTTTCATTGTGTGCAATGTAACACTAATAGTATTTTCCGCAATGTTACCATTGAAAGACATTGTCCATGTTGCCGGAAACATGCATAATTCAAAATCCCTGACGACGGGCTTGATATGATAAGTAACATAGATACCGTTCGGTACATGCGTTGCTATGGACCGAGTTGACTTCCGGTATTGAATGCAAGCACAGTGCAGTTCTTACCTGGCCACTGTCGTTGACAGAGTGATACTGCTGGAGAGAAATCTTATGCCTGTGGTGCTGGTAAACTGGAAGTTATGCCGAAGTCATCAAAGATACGAGGTGCAGTAGGAAAGTACTCCAAGGAATTACTACGTGCAATGGAATCGTCAGATCGCGGATCGGACGATGACATAATACGGTGTGATGTGCCAGTAGGTCACTGTGTCAGTTCGCAGAAGTTGGAAGTGGCCGATTTAGCTACTGTGTCTCCATTGCCATCAACTTCAAAGGATACGTCTGGATTTCCCTCCTTAGATAATATTGCTGCATTGCTGGATTTAAAGTTACGGGCAGCACAGGAACCGTTATTACAGAGGATTGCCAATTTGGAAGTTTCTGGACGACGAAGTTCACAAGATGTGGGTCACCGTGACGGTCCGAATGGTTCAAATGGTGACGTCATGGCTGCATCTTTGTCAACGGTTATGCACATGTCTGATGGGAAAGCAGTTCGTCCGAGTGTGTTATGTAATCGAGGCGGGCACAGTCATACAGCTAAAGGTAAAGTGTGCATTTCTTGTTCCGATCGTGCATGTAAACGTACATCGTCTGACATGGAGGACGAGTCGGATAGTGATGATTCAGTAATGAAGGAGCTGATACGTTTAGCTGGTAAAAAGGCTAGAAGATCTAAAACATTTAAATTATTGCCACATAAATATGTAATTCGCCAGGAAAAAAAGGGGAAAGTCCAGTTAGGAGAATCCACATGGTTTGAGTACCTAGCTGCTATTCGTCGAATGGTTAGACGAGGTGATGTCCCAGATGCATGGGTAGAACATTTAGATGACCATGTGGATAGCCTGTTAGAGATGGCACAGAACTATTCGTGGCGTACATGTCTGTCGTGGAGTGAACAATTTTTCAATATGATAGCAGATAAGCGGTTGGCTAATGGTTGGGAAGATAAGGGCAGAATCATTGAGATCAGACGGGACGTGTGTGGTCTGGGTAGAAGGATAGAACATTCGTCTCATAATAGTTGGTCCGGTTCGGTGGAATACAAGAAGGGTGTGGATACACGTCCGTGTATCATTTGGAACCGTGGCGGAGATTGTGGTAATGCTGGTGACCATGGTGAGGGTAGCAACAAGTATGCGCATGTTTGTTCATATTGCGCGTTCAAGCTCAGGAAAAAGCATTCGCATAAAGAATCGGAGTGCAAGTCAAAGCTGTATTCTAAAGAAGTGAACTCTACTGACATGACTGCTCGTACTGCAAATTTTTAGTTAGCAGTGGTACGGGACCTGCAGCGGACGGGACAGTTGTGCGTATATCCAGTGGAGCGGTGTCGGGATCGATTGCTGCTACTACAGATGGCGCCACAAGTTGTGCGGGGTCAAGTAGCCCAGTCGGTCGTGGTGGTGAAACTAAGGTCGGTGCGGTTGATTTGTTGGTGACATGTCAGCCTGGGAATTTATCGGTTTCTTCTTCCATTTCTTGTCTCCCAGTGCGCTATAATAGTAATCAATCAAAACAACTTCGCTGATAGTAATGAGTATACGGGGATAGACAGATCCAGTAGGGTCCGTCAGTGTTCCGTTGCTGGCAATGTTGCTGAGATGTCGAGCGGTTTATCAAAAAGTTTGGGTGGGTCGACTAGTTTTTTCGGTAGTAGCTACGGTTTTCATACGTATCAGGGGAGGGACTCCGCCGTCTATTCTAATGGATTTCATAGTGGGTCTTGTGATGTGGGTGTTGATTACCAAAATTTTTCACCTAATTCTGACTATAATTATTTTAATCCGTGCAAGCGTAAGTTGGTTAATAATTGTACTGGTTTGAGAAATGTACGAAGGTGCCTTGATAATGTCTCAGAAGCGGTGTTGCAACGAGCGCCACCGACCAGTGCGCCAGTTCCGACTGGGTTCGATCAGCGCGGTTGCCATGACGTCAGACAAACAGTACTCAGTTTTCCCGACTCATGTCTGAGTACACCAAAGCTGTCAGCATTGAATGATGAGCAATCATGTATGGACAGATTCGGATATTGCCTCACGGCGCGTACGAATATTGCTCAGTTGTGTCAGGGTGCTGATCACCGTTATGAACATTCTGTTGTTGGTCCAATCGATAGCAACGTTGAATCTTCTTCTTCTTGCACTGTTCCTCAACCTTCAAAAGTTAATTTGCCAGATACTTTATTGCCTGTTGGTCCTGTTTCAGTTGGTATATTGAAGGTTGGGAAGGGGTGCTCCTCTGCTATTATTTCGGACGCAAACAGTCCACTGTGTGTTCCTGTAACCACTGATCCGGGCAATGCTGTTCTTGCCGGGAGTTCTAATATGAGCTCAATTTCTTGTTTGAATGTTCAGGTGGGCGAGGGGCTTGGTCGCTGTTGCCCAGATGTTCCGTTAGTTAATAATGTTAGTGTTGAGACAGACGTTGTAGGTCCGGTGTCTACTGGACCGTCATTGGAAGTTGGCTGTTGTACTGGTTTTGTTGATAGTTTTTGTGATGTTGCTAGTTCCAGCACGTTTGATGATGATACACAATGTTTCCGTGATAAGTCGCCACTCCAATGTAAAGAATATGTTTTAAATAATTGGCCGACGTTTAGGCAGGATATTGTTATGGATTTGTCATATAAAAGTATATTTCAGAGAGTCAGGGCCACAGGTTTACCTAACTATATATCAGCTAAAATTCCTGTACCTTCAGGTTTAATTATTAAAAATTGGAAAGAGTTGTTGGTAAATTACGATGATAAAGCCGTTGTGCCATTTTTAGAATTTGGTTGGCCAGCAAATTTTACTGGGTCGTTTATCCCCTCCCCAACTTTATTGAATCACGCTCGTTCTAAGAAAGATTTATTTTGGATTAGTAGTTACGTTGAGACTGAATTACGTCATGGTGCATTGTTAGGTCCGTTTAGTGAACCTCCGTTTTGCCCATGGGCGCAAATTAGTCCTATTATGACCCGCCCCAAAAAGAATACTGACGAACGGAGAATTATTGTGGATTTGAGTTACCCACTGGGGCGTAGTGTTAATTCTGGTATTAATAAGGGTTTTTACCAGGGGGAACCTTATAAATACAACCTACCTACTATAATGTCTTTAGCGAAGCAGATCACTAAATTTGTCAAACTGTCTGTTATTGGAATATTAAATGATTCAAGGTATTATATATCCACTCCTAATTTTCTAGGTTATAACTTATAAGAATGTCCAATACTAATAGTATATTCTGAAATGTTGCCATTGACAGACATTGTGATTGCAAACATTGATTTCTTTTCATTGTGTGCAATGTAACACTAATAGTATTTTCCGCAATGTTACCATTGAAAGACATTATGATTGCAAACATTAATTTCCTTGCATTATTCGGAAAGTGAAACTAATAGTATTTTCTGCAATGTTGCTATTGAAAGACATTCTGATTGCAAACATTCATTTCCTTTCACTGTACACAATGTAACACTCATTGTATTTTCTGCAATGTTGCCTGTTGCAAACAGATGGAATACTGTACCTAGGTAATAGAGCGAAACTCGAACTGCCATTCGATGGTGATTGTGCTAACCATGAATCTATCTAAGTTGAAATGCATGTTGACTACCAATAGTGAGTAGTGCCAGTGTCACTAGTACTGTCACTAGTAGGCCTACTACAAACACTAATACAAAGTTGTCCCATGGCCATGTCTAGAGAAAAGATTCACCCGATACTTGTCATGCAAGTACAGGGTGAATCCTTTATCTAGGCCATGTCATGACATGATGAAGTGTTTAGCAACCTAAAATTATTATTGTTGATACCAATAATTGTGAGTAACATTGTGATATGTGTCATGCTTAGTAGCATAAACATGGTATTAACTTACATTCCATACTGAATATATTTTTGGAAAGAAGACTGCTTTTAAAAGTCCCGTTTAACAAATAAAAATGTGAATACCCGATTAACCAACACTTGTCAAAGCTATGGCACAAGCATTACATACATGTACTCACGACTCCGACAACGACGCTCTTCTCTGTGGACTGATCAGTATTTCGCTAAATATTACATATTCAAGAGACAAACAATTGAAACATCACTATGATGTCTATTGGAAGGAATATTACAGAATTCTGAGCTGAGAACAGCTTTTTCCCCCATTCTTTGTAGCAGACATGAGAGTGAACTGGAAGTGAAATGCCTTATCAGTGCTGGTACCCGGTGTGATGATAACAACACAGAGGAACCAGCTCCACAGACCTTTGCGACGTCACACGTAACCACATAACCTAGAAACAAGCCAAGGTTAGTTGTTAACAACACAAAGTCTGACACCCTGATGACGGAAAATTGACCTTTGCTGGCATCAAAACCAACACAGACTATGGTCTAAGGTCATTTTCTGGGTTGGAAAAGATGAAAGCACAAGGTTGTGCTTCCTGAAGAAGGTTGCAAAGCAGTTTGCGTGTTTCATTAAACCTGTTGAATTCATCATGGATGACATGGTAGGAAATGGTATCTGGACAACTTCGGGAAAGTTCTATCCCTCTCAACCACAACACTACAAAAGACCACAAAAGAAACGAGTGTGAGTTGGCATCAGGGTGACCAAGCAGGAAGTGCGATTCAGACTAAAGATCTAGGTAAGAAAAATAACACATATTCACTTTTTTTTGTTCTATGCTAAGCCATGAATGGTCTTGATACTGTTGTATCGGGTATGTTTATTATGGTCGGATTCGGAATAAAGCACTTCCTGTATGCCTACCACCTGACACTCACACACTCATTATCTTACATGGTGACAGCGGTAAACTATGAAGCTCTCACAGGCTAAGTACCACTCATTTATGGTATATTAGCACTCATATAGTTTGCTGTTGATGTGTGTGTGTGATTTCTAATAATCCTCTATTATCACTCACCAGCACACAAGTAGAAAGCATGTGGGTTTGTATACTCTACACACAGTATATCTATGGGACTCACTGACTCTGTAGACTTCTGTTTTAACCCATGGAGACTCAGGAAGGAAGGATATTTAGATTTGGCACTCAATTGCGCTATAAACTCTAACTATGTGCATAGAACAGCTACAGTACAGTGTGTGTTATTGACACTATAGTGACTCTGTCTCTGCTGCCAGTGCCAATGCCACTGTCTGGGTGACATTATGCCCAGTGTTAATCAACATTGCGTATATCTTCACTCAAGTAACTCATCAAACTAAAGATGGCAATTTCATTACCCAATTATCCTGCATTTGAGGAAAAACAATGCCCATCCTTACCTACTGAGTGGGAAGACTGGATAGAGGGACCACACTCTATGCAAGCAGCAATGACAATTACGGACAATAAAGAGAAGTTTGTCAAGCTGTATCACTATTTCGCCCCTACCAGAAAGGTTCTGAAGAAATTAGCGGCTGGCCCGAGGGCATGATGAAGGCCGAGTCGCCTGGCGATGCAGGGACGAGGGTGACCGAGGCATTCCAGGCAGCGATGGGGCAGAGCTGGGAGCCTGTGGAGGCCGGGATGAAGAGCAGACCTCTCCAGAGGGATCCTTGATGGTCTTGGAGCTCCGGCGGGTCACCCGGAGGCCGCCCAGGGCGGCCGGGCTGGCCGCGGCGGCCGCACGGGTGATGGTGTGCGGGCCACTGAAGGGGCTAGGGGAGAGGAGGCTGGACTGTCGCAGCATCCCGTAGTACCCGAGGAGGAGGGCGGCGTGGGGGACGAGGGCTGAGGTGCCGATGGCAGTGAGGTATGCGGTGACTGGCGCAAGGGGCTCAGGCATGAGTGGTGGGGCGGTGCGCGGCACGTACACCGAGCCTTGCTCACCTCCACGACAGATGTCTCGCGCGAGGTGGGAGCCGAAGCCCGAGGTGTCGCCGCCAGCTGCCTCAACCCAGGAGCACGTGCCGGAGAGGGTGTTCTTGACTGACGCGGGTGCCACATCGCCGGCGTAGAGGGAGGCCGCGTAGGCAGCGACGTCAAAGTCCGAGGGCGAAAGGGGTTCAAGGTCATGGGCCGACGCGAACCAAATGTAGGCCTCAGTCTGGCGGCGGCGGTTACTCCAAGTCGTGGGCACCAGAGAGACGATGCGCAGCAACTTCCAGGGTGGTGTATCCTACAATCAGAGGCCCGGGTTGTAGGGGAAGTCGTCATGGCGAGGGCTCAGGTAGGAGAGCCCAAGGTGAGTGACCTCTGTCTGGGCCACCTCGGCCCAGGGTCGGGGGAAGTGGGCGCGAATCAGGGCGTCCACCAGCACGAGGTTGGCCCCAGGCTTGTGGAGGATGGCGAGGGTGAACGAGCCCTGGGCCGCCATGACCCAGAACTCGCAGTCGCACATCCCGCTGGTTGCGTCCTGGGCGCTCCCCGACTCCAGGGCGGCGGCAGAGGCCATGTTATCGGTGTTGACGACCACAGTGCAATAGCTGTTACTCCGGTATAATGCACATTTCTTTCAAGATTAAAGGAGGCCTTCCTCACAATTATAATATAAATTATAGACAGTCCAGTCCTCCAGCCTCCAAGACCCGTCTAATCTCAGAAACCCTAGGAGGATTGAAGACATTAAACCCCAATATTTCGGCGATATAAATTATATACAGTCCCAGCCTCGAGCCTCCAAGACCCGCATATAGGCAAACATCCTAAGGACATTAAACCCCATTTTTAGGCGCTAAGGCATTTAATAATATTTTAGTTATATAGTTAGAAATATTGATTAAATAAGACACATCCTTACCATGTTATATTGCATGCAATACTTGCCACAACTGAATAGAGAGTATGTAGTGCATCTAATTTAAAATTACAGGAACTCAGGCAGGATATTGGGCAGTCTATTAGATATACCAGGATTCCATCACATTGTTCATGACTGTTAACGTTACATGGGTACTTTGCGACGGGGCAGAAGGGGTAGGGCACTCAGCCAACTCTTACAACACTGACCCGCCACCTATCGATTTGATACTGAACTAAACCACCATCCGCCCTAACGGTCAATATAGACACCATCAGGCCTTACCCGGTACACTGCTGCCACCTATACTTGACTTTTGAACTAAATTACTACACTTATGCTGCCACCTTGCGGTTTCATACATCCAGGTGCTGACATTATAGACAGCATTGAACCGCTCACTCACAGCCCGGACACGAACCCACAAAGACCAGCCCGATCACCAATTTGCCGCCCCCAACCCCTCAACTGACAAACAGGCTACTCAAGCGGTATGGTTGAGAGTGACGAGATTTATTTCCCATTGTTCAATCACAACCACTATACCATTTTTGTCTCGTCGTTGATTAATTCATAAATGTTTCCAATATCACCTACTCATCAGCGTTGTGCTTCTATCACGTGATCACTAATACCACGTGGTACAGAGAGGGCGAATCAGGACAACAGTGACGTCATCCTGTGTGTGCCTCTTAAAGCTAAGATTCCATGTATGTGGTATGCAAATGTGACAATAAATGGAAAACCATGTAAATGCACAGTGCTGCTTCCATATGTCCGGTTGTCAATGCGAATGAGAATACGTGGATGGCAAAGTGGATCACTCAATGGACCGATAGGTGCAAACACCACATGTCGCAGACACATTTGCATTCGCATGCCACATACCACATATGTGGAATCTTAGCTTTACACAACCACAATGACAAGTAATATTGAGGAAGGCTTAACAAAAATTCAGAGACTACTGACAAGTAATCTTGGGGAAGCTTTTTGATTAATTCATAGAATTGACGAAATTTGGAGTAGAAAACATTCCTAAATGGCTATGGATCGATACGATGGATGTGGCTTGCAGCAATAGTTGGAGAAGAAATCAAACATTGAATCAATCATTCAAAAGTGAACTACAGTAAACCCTCAATAAATCAACCGACCATGGGACCGACCTTAAATGGTCCATTTAGGGAGGTGGTCGGTTTGGGGATTTTGTTTTTATCGCTACAATTGTATTGTATGGGATATCTTTTGGCACGCAAATAAAGCGATCGATATAGGGGAATGGTCGATGAGTGGAGGTGGTCGGTTAGAGAGATTTTACTGTACTTGGATCTGTATGTAAATGTGAATGGCATCCTGCAGGGGTACTCTCCACTTACATCCTAAAGAAGCAGCTGTATAATTATGTAATTCATGAGCATTAAATGCTATATAACCAATCAAATCCTGCATAATTATACACTTGGACTTGAAGCTACGAATGTCAGAAAGTTGCAGGAGTAGGGAAGGCAGGAGACTCATGATGCGTGCTACTCCGCCCTGATATGCCCATAGTTGTTGCTATGTTGGCGTGCTTGTCAAAACTCTGATTCCCAGTGCTACACAGAATTACGCATCTACTGATATATATATATATATATATATATATATATATTTTTGTTTTTGTTTTTGTTGTTGAAGATTTATACTGCCTATCATGGATAAGCCTGAATAGGCTTGTTTTCACCATTAGACAGTTTGTCGATAGAAAGCCCGAGTCTACACTTTTACCGACCCAAGGGATTTTTAACCTCGCAAACCACATAGACATGGTAGAGAGCAACTGGCCTTTGATGACGCTGTAAGTTATACACAGCGGTGGAAATCCAAATTGGCAGAGATGGGGGCATGGGGAATCGAACCACCGACCTTCAGATTAGGAGTCCGACCTAGAAAAAAGTCAGACACTCTAACCACTCCGCCACAGAGAACACCACATATATGTGCTGTAGAAGCATTATACGAGTATAATTATCCGTAAACTGATTATCCTTTAATAGTGCCTCTGCTTGGCACCTTGTCTGGACACCTCACAACTATTGACACTTAACAACACAGGCGAATGGACAGGCTCTCTGCCTTGCCTGGTGCTGCCACCTGGCCTCTTAAGCTGTCACGATTCAGCCTCTTGCATGTAAAGTTTCGGTCGCAAGTGACAGTGGTAGCGGCGGAAGTATGGTTCGGCGGTGGTGGAGCCACCGGTGCCCGTATGAGTGGGAGGCAAATACATGCAGAGAGCCCATTGGCCAATAATATAGTATCGGAATAACATAATACAGTGTAATAAAATATAGAAATTCCCTTACGTGGCTTCATACTCGCATAATGCTTACACATCACATACATATATATATATGAGAAGTTCAGGCGCAAAACTCCATACGTGCCAATCCAACAATTCAGATAAACATTGGAATAAAACCTTCAACAAGTGCACTTACGTTCCTATTTTTGGTTGTACATTGCACCATAATCATTTCAATCCAAGAAACGTGGAATTAGTGAGAATTAAAATTACCTTCAGATGAAAAGCCTATATTTTAATTAAATTTATGTATTGGCGTTTATCGGGTTTTGCACCTGAACTCTTCAATATATATATGTGATGCATACTTAATTATATATATATATATATATATATATATCAATATAAGCTGGTAATGATTCTACATTTGCAACAAATTACAGCAGTAAAGTGTCCTACATTCTGATGGTTAAAGACCAAGTTGACCTAAATACATGTTCACTTGTACTGGCTTCTGTGGGAGACCAGGCTGCCCCCTGGTTGGAGACAAGCCTGCTCCCTGGTGGGAGAACAGCCTGCCGCCTGGTGGGAGACAAGCCTGCTCCCTGGTGGGGGACCAGGCTGCCCCCTGGTGGGAGACCAGGCTGGTGCTTCTACTGAGGACATAGCTTGTGAAAACCTGCCATATTGCAATCTACAGATTCAATGTAGTGAAGTCACGTCACAAGTCACGTCTTCATTATCGTATTGTATAACTTGTTATGCTCATATTATTTAGGCTGCTGGGCCTATGCTCCCCACCTGCCACGTGGCGGATGGGCGCTGTACCGCCTGCCCTCCCCCAGGCCCGCAGGCGATCAGCCAATCAGGGGGCTGAGCTTCCCGGGGAAGGCGACTTCGGGCGGTTCTACAGTCGCTCGGAGGGGCCTTTTCGAGGGTACCAGCCAGAGAGTTTCTCATCCAACTATATTCACTGTTCGTTCGTTCTGTCCGGAAGATATAAATAATATCATCAATCTCTTAACCTTGTAACCGTAAAATTGTACAGTATGCATGACCTTTTTTTTACTAAAGTAAAACAAGAAAACATTTTAGCCTTTTTGAGGGCAGCTGGTCTGTACCACTTCATATAGTTTACTAAATAAATTCTATCAATTTTTACTAATAATACCTTAAATTGTATTTCCCTTGGCCACCGATCTATAATTGTGAGGCTTTTAATTTAATGAGTGTCTATTGACACATGATTGATTGTATGCTTTTACATTTAAAAGCGATGGTCTGACTAAAAAAACAAACGGTTCTCTCCATGAATATGGCCTATGATGTTGACATGGTGTAAATCCACCACCAATCAATCAATCAATCAATCAATCCTTAACATTGACACTCATTGGGGCACTACAGATGTCTTTACAACCAGTTTCCTCCATTTTGTCCCAGTTCTCCACTGTATTCTGGAACTTGCCGAACTCCACATCTGTCCATTCTCTGATGTTGTCGTCCCAACTCTTCCGTCTATCAGTCTATTGGTAACCCCATCCTGATATGACCTTAGATGTTGCCAGCACGTAAAACTCCAACAAACAAACTATTGGTAACCACCGTATGTACATGGCATATCCTGCTACCCATGCGGGTCTACATGGTCACGTGGTGTGTCGGGTCATGTGGTGTCCCAGGTCACGTGGTGTGCCAGGTCATGTGGTGTGCCAGGTCACCTGGTGTGCCAAGTCATGTGGTGTGCCAGGTCATGTGGTGTGCCGGCTCGTGTGCTGTGCCAGGTCATGCGGTGTGCCGGGTCACGTGGTGTACCAGGTCATGTGGTGTCCCTGGTCATATGGTGTCCTAGGTCATGTGGTGTCCCAGCCCAGCTAACAAAAAAATGTCATACTGACGTCAGTATAACGTTATTGAATGTTACAATAACGTTATAGAAAAATGTCATATAAACGTTATCAAGAACGCTTTTATGACGACATAAAAATGTTGTATAAAGATAATAATAACGCTGAGCAACACGTCAGTATATCGTTACCATGACATTATAATGTACCATAACCAAATACTAGCATTAGCCTGATGTTAATTAACGTCATGTGTTAGCTGGGAGGTCACGTGGTGTCCCTGGTCATGTGGTGTGCCGGGTCACGTGGTCTCCCAGGTCACATGGTGTCCCAGGTAACGTAGTCTTCCAGGTCACGTGGTGTCCCAGGTCACGTGGTGTTCCAGGTCACGTGGTGTGCCGGGTCACGTGTTGCTCAGTTGTGGACATGAACCACTGAAGTGACTTGCGACTAGCATTTTGCCATATCAACATGGGAAGACTTCAGTTGCAAAACCATGATAACGCCAATCCAAAAATGTTGTCTAAGTACAAGATTTGTACATGACAATATTTGTTATTCTCACTAATTCTACTTTTCATATAATCATATAGGGATGAAGCAATGAGAAAAAAAATAGAAATATAAACAAATTAATTGTTTGTAGGTTTGATTCCAATGATTATCTCCATTTTTGGATTGGCGTTTATATGGTTTTGCGCCTGAATTCTTCATGTGGACCAAACCCAACGACTGGCTACAACTCTACGAACCTACAGTCGACCCTCACTACTCCGACGGCCGTTGGGGGTCGCGAAATATTGCAGTGGGAAAATTGTGCCCGTTTATGTAAATGTCATCCCTGCATCAGTTTGAGGAATATGATTAGTGAACGTAATTGAAGATGCATAGTCTGATGGAAGCATCAAGGTTTGATTCTACATAATTGTTCATGTTGGCCACAACATGAGTAATTTAGCGTACGGGGCCAGCACATTATATATTCAATAATATATATTCGCCAGCGAATCGGCCTTGGCTCTGTTCTGAGCTTGTACCCCACCTGGATGGTTACTATACAGTATTATCTATATTCATATCGGCTGATTATGGCGCCGACTAACGGACTGATTACACACATTAACTGCTCCTGCAGCCGCCACACTTAACGTGGATGCCTATCTGACCTAATTATGCCATAACATTTCGTCAGATCATTATACCCTAGCAGCTGAACCAGACAACACATATCATACGGTGTCATGGTTTTTTAGCCTCCCACCCACCCCAAACTCAAGGTAGATTCGAGAGGTTGAGCATCTGTTAGCCTACATTAAGACTATATACTCATTTCTGTTTGCTGTTACCATTATCGGCTCTAAAATAAATGCCACTTTAAATCTATGTCGGTCTCGCGTAGCTTAATGATATAGCTTGGATACTGGTGCACTTGTTAAGGATGTGTTGCTGCATAGAAGGGCATACTGAGTCATTTTAATATAACTTATTATTGCTGAAGCCTATGGTGCTAGAGTTTTGACATGCTTGCCAACAAATTATGTTCCATGTTTACACTTTAAATATCTAAAAAATGTCAGTCATTTAAGATGAAAGCTACTTGAATCAAAAGTAGGGTATATATCTAAAAACAATGAAAGTAACTCAAAACCAATGGAGTATACCACTTTAAATACCCTCCATCTATACGTAGGGCTAAGATTTGACCCGAATGTTTGTTTGACGCCTGAAGCTAAATGATGTCCTGTTCATGCTGCATGTGTCCTGTATCAGTTCAATTTAAAGTTGTATAGTCCGATGGTTTTGAGTTTCTGTGTTCTGGCAGTATTCTGCGATGATTTCATCAGCCAGTTTATTTGTTTTTGGGAGCTTTACGTCATAGCAACATCTAAGCTCATATCAGGATGGGTATCGACTTGTGACAGTGCACACTCATGGCAACTTTAATAGTGCTGTCCAACTGGGAGACCAGGCTGCCGGCACCCTGACCCGATATCCCAGACAGTCACATTATCCTGGCATTGTCATAACCAGTCCTTGCCCTATCCTAGTAATGCTGAGCTAGGAAGCGACAAGTATCAAATTTGTAAGTCATTGGTTTGCCTCGACCGGGAATCAAACTCCTGATGTCCCACACGGGAGACCTGCGCTCTACTGATTCGGCCATCGCGTCCGGCAATATTTGAGAGGTGTCCGCTATTGTGAGTAATATAATCTCCCTCTGGGTTGTGTTTATTAATGTTTGTTGGTTCGGAAGTATGTTCAATTAGTGACTATATCCCCTCCATGCAAGGACCCCCGCCCTTCACCTGCACATTGCCAACACTGTGCCCTTAAATGTGCATAGTCTGATAAAAGGCTAAACATTTGAAAAGCAAACCACTTATGTAGATTTGATCCTACTTCTGCAACTTAGATATTGGTTCACTTATTAATCTGTTGGTGAATGTACCGGGATACCAAGGGACACAAAGTCAGTTTAACAGAAGCTGTTACTGCTGAAGCCTACGGGGGTCAGAGTTTTAGCAAGCATGCCAACATAAATTTAGCATGTTTGCACTTCAAATATTTCCTAAGTTAGTAATTTACAAGCAACAGTACTTCAAATTAAAATATAAGGTGGATTGTCCATGTTGATTCGCAACATGGGTAATTGAGTGCGTGAACCATCATTCGTTACTATGGACGCTATCACTACTGCCCCCTCCCAACTTCGATTCAAACTAATAATGGCCGCCAATCGATGCGCCACCTGGAGTAAAAGTTTAAATAGTTCCGACCTGAACCGCTTAAAGCTCACTTCGGCCAGAGCATCTCGTTTGATCGGCTCTGTACTTCTCCGGCTCAAAATTCACCACCCACCCAACCCAACTATTTAGGTTCTAGACTCATGTTAGGGTAAAGTGCCTGGAACCTCGAACTCTTAAATCAAAACACTACGACTCTATACCGTAACAACGCGGAAAGAAAAGAAAACTGCCACTATATACTCATCTGGTCTTGTGTTGCTCAATTATAACTATCAATCCAACATAGTTATCTCAGAAAATGACAGAAACTCAAAAGCATCGGACAACGCAGCTTTAAGTGTGAGTGCTGTGATATATATGCGTAATAGACCACAGGTATGGTTAATATATGTTAACGAGATGCAGAGGTTGAGACAAAGAGATATGCAAATGAGATGACGTCACGGAAAGTTGCCGGCAGGTAACTTTACCTAGCCGTGAATAAACCATTCAGTATCCAGAGCTTGAAGTGTTCAGACGTCGTACTTTCACAGTTGGTAAGCAATGGAAAAATTGTTGCCATGTTGATGGGACAAATGAAGTGTTCAGGTGCAAAACCATGTAAACGCCAATCCAAGAATGGAGATAATCATTAGAATCAAACCTAGAAAAAGTTAATTATGTTATATTCCTATTTTGTTGTATTCATTGCTCCATAACTATATGATTATATGAAAAGTGGAATTAGTGAGAATTAAAATAATTTTCAGGAAAAATCTTTTATTTAAACTATATTTTTGGATTGGCATTTACGTGGTTTTGCGTCTGAACTCTTCAAATGCACATTTTCATATCTGAACTAGTGAGAGTCAATATTCATGCTACAGAACTATGGGGAGGGGGGGGGGTATTTATTTTGGAGCGCTGGTACATAGGGTAGGAGATGTATTTCAACTGTTATATAATTTACACAAATTTCATGTAACTACAAATGGATAATAATATGCGCTTGTTGGCAATGACCTATATATACACACACAATCTACAAGATGCTTTACACAATTGAAATATTCATTATATTCAGTTTCTTCTACTGTACATGGTATTTTACTGCATTGTCACCGCCATTGAAACTTATGTAATATCCATCACAATCACAAAAAAATGTTATGCACTTATAACTAGCAATAAATCTATATCATAATAATAATACTAGGAAACCAAAGGCTCAGTACAGGATTAGTATAGATACAGCTTTCATCATTTGGTCTAAAAAAAGCATAAATATTAATTATCAATTCACCTTCCACAATGGTTGCTCGTGAATTTGCATCCAACTCCAAAGACCAATGCCTTGATTAGGGTAAAGTAGGCAGTGTGTTCCATCACAGTGGGTCTAACTCTAAGCGCTACGTTACTAAGCCCCAGTCACGCTATCGCTTGCGAACACTGACAAACACTTTGCGAGCGAAAAGCCGACTTGTCGCTGACTGGCCACGAACTGCTCGCCAAGCTATAAAAATGGTTGGCGACCATTTTGATCACAACAAGGTTTCTAGTGCAGCAGCTGCAAGTTCCTTGCGACCAAAATGGCCGCCTGGAGTTTGCCGACCACTGAGAACCACTTTGTGCCCATTTTACGAACATTTCCTAACGACTTAGCGACCGCCCATATTTTGTGATCGCAAAATGTGGTCGCAAGCATAGTGTGACTCGGGTATTAGGACACGCTGCGAAGGACGCCTTATACACCAAACATGGCTGGACTACGTCAGCTATGTACACGCCGGAAACAAGCAGAAGTAGAGCAGCACTCTGGGAAGGCGCGTCTGCCTCCCTCCAGGAATAGCAACTCAGACATGAAAGGAAGTTTCTCTAGTGACGTCATCAGTGGAGAGCCAGCAGTTCTGTTTGAGACCAAGTCTTTGGTTGTAAGGCTACCAGAAGCGTTTCGCTGAGACCCGACGCCCTGTCACTAGGATATAGAACGCTAGCAGTGTCTGGTGCGACGGAGCCACACACCCCCTCCCTCCGCCCCCATGCCTGATCAGCAGGGAGGTACTTAGGGGATGTGGACCATTAACATCCATTGTACTGCTCTGCAAATTACTCTCAGACACATAAACGCAGCTTAGGCCCAGAAAGCAGATGCCCACATCGAACTAGCATACATGTAGGTCCCTTCCCCTTAATTTCCGGTTATTAATTTAGTATCAATGTTAATCGTTCATTAAAAACAAGAAAAAGGAAAATGTGCAGTGGTATAGTGAGTGGTGGTTACAGTGTGCAGGGGTGGTGGCGCCACCATCGGAGCTGTGGGTGGGGAGGCTGGATTAGTTGATGACTAGGACAGACTCCATCAGTCCATGGAGCTGAGTAAGTGATGAGGGAAAGGAGGGATATTCCGGGTTATTATACTCGTATAATTCTTATACAGCATATATGTATAATATATGTGATGTATAACGAATTATGCGAGGATAAATCTTTATTTCCTTTTTTTATTATTATTATTTGTTATACTCCGTAAGACCAACACTTTATATATGAGGAGTTCAGGTGCAAAACCCTGTAAACACCGATCCAAAAATTGAGATAAACATTGGAGTCAAACCACCACAAGGTTTATTTATTAAATTCCTGTCTAGTTGTTCATTGCTCCATAACCATTTCATCACAAGAAAAGTAGAATTAGTGAGACTTAAAATTATCGTCAGGTAGAAATCTGTTATTTCAATTCTATTTGTGGATTGGCGTTTACACAATTTTGAGCAGGAACTCTTCATATGTATATATGTATGTAATACATATATCTTTATTTCCTTTTTTGTTTAATGAACGATTAACGTTGATCATAAATAAATGAATCGTGGATTTGGGGGATGGGATCTATTGTAGTATTATATTATATGTATATATGTATATATGTATACAGTATATATGTATATATGTGTATATACATACATGTATATGTATATATGTATATATATATATGCATGTATGTATATATGTATATGTATATATATAAATTTGTATATACATATATATATCTTTCTCATTAGAGAGATATCTCTCTTTTATAATTATATGCTTCCATATATCTCTTACATACTCTTATATGTATATATATATACATACATATATGTATATATAATAATTATATGTATATGTATATAAGAAGGGTTCAGGAATAACGACAGACAAATCCATTCCATTCTGTCAAATAGAATTTATTGCTGCATTTTCCAGTTAAAATTGATCAATTTCATATTGAGTAGGGCATTAGATAGATTCTGTGACTAAATGGATTTGAGTATCGGAATGATGTCAGCGTCAGCTCAAACGTGGTCGTCACGGTTTCATTTCAGCCTGGATGGCATTTCTCAGTTTTTGCGCCTGAAGCCTTCATGTATATATATATATATATATATATATATATATATATATATACACACATACATTTACATATATTTGCATATATATACAATTACACATATATATATGTACAAATGTGTATATACACATATATTTACATATATTTGCATATATGTGTACATATTACACATATATATATATCTATACATGTATAAATATGCACAAATGTGTATATACACATATATGTATTATATATACTTATATGGATATATATATTTGTATATATATATATATTTGTATATATATGGATAGTGATAAGACCAATATCACGTGTAAAATAAGATCTGGAGTGCCCCTCCACCCGGCAGATGGGGGGTCCCGGCATGCACCGCTCACCTCCTAACGGGGCATGGCACTCCACTCGCTCGGAAGTTATATATGAAGAGTTAGATGCAAATCAATGTAAAAGCCAATCCAAAAATGTAGTTTAAATAACCAATTTCTAACCGAAGCTAATTTTAATTTTCATTAATGCCACTTTTCTTATGAATTATGGAACAATGAACAAAAACGTAGGAATTAAAAAAAAATTATTGTTGAAGGTTTGATTCCAATGTTTAGCAACATTTTTGGAATGGCGCTTAGAGTGTTTTGCGCCTGAACTCTTCATATATATAACATATATATATCTATATATATATATGGACACGCCTCAGTATTTCCGAAATATTGATATCGCAACACAAGTAAGACGGTCGCAATAGTATGTACACTTTCCTATGATTCGGGAAGGTCTAACGATCTACTACTAAACTGCGGATAATGTCACAAGGCATTTTGCCATCCCACTCTTCACACTTCACACTTCAATGTAGTGAACAACATACCGCATATGTCCCAATAGACGCGCACTGCGCGAGTGCAGACACATGGATGCGCGTCTACTCAAAGTTAAAGAATTTCATGGATTTGCTTTTGTAGTGCCTCTGAAATAAAGTGGGATTGTCTTATTTTATGTGCATTCAGTCTGAATATGATCGTAAATTTGTGCATGCTTTCACTCTTGAAATGGGGGTGTGCTTCTATTGGGCCATATAGGATAGCTCTATAACCAACCTCCACTGCAAACACTGGTCTGGGAAAATCCCAACCACTTTGTATATAATAAAGCATGTGTACAGTGCAGTATGCAGCCCCCATCATTTTTTTTAAATGAAAGAAGGAGAAGGTAAAGTACATTAAGGCGCTGTTCAAATATTACGTAATGCTATTTTGTTGGTAAGAATTAAACCCCTCAACTTGTACCACCCCATAGCGCTAGACCAAACACAGCACAACATTAGTGACCTCCCCCCCCCATCCCCCCAACACCAACACCAACACCCGCTAAGCGCTATGTAATATTTGAATGGCCCCCTTATTGAAGTAACACTGTCCTGCATTGCCTGCTTATACATCCCCCACAATGCATCAGCAATGCCACTCATAATGACGACAACGGACACAAAGACATAGCAGGGCAGCGTTCAACTGTACACCTCAGAAGCGTCTCGGAGAAATTCCAAATGTCACACTATTCTGAACGACGTTTTAGTCCTGGAATGTCTTGAAAATGGCGTCCTCCATAACGTGCACTTCCTGCTGCTCGGTGTGCATGCACAACCAGATATCTTGAGCACATACCTTTAAACTTTGTTATTTTGATAAACTAAAGACATGCATATCTTTACAGTAAATCACAGCAAATCGAAACAACAAAGTAGGAAAGAGAAATGTAGAAGAAAAAGTAGGAAAAATAAAACCCGGAAACCATGGCCATTTTGAAGGTGAAATTATTTGTTTTCGCTTCCTGCACCAAAAAGCACAACCTCTAGGAGTCGTCTCCGAGGCACACATGGAACGCAAATTGGCAAAAAAGACGTCACCGACACGTATCGGAGTTGACTCTGAGGTGTACACTGAACGAGGCCCAGGGCCCATATTCACGATGCGGTGTTAGCTTACACTCGGTGTGTTTGCACTCCTTGCATACTGAGTTTTCGCCGCTAACCCAGAAATCCCGGCCAAAACCAGTTTTGGCTCGCTAACACCGCATCATGAATACGGCCCCAGGTGTCCGTGGAGTGGGTCTAGCGGTTCGCCATACCCTGCAATACAATGTCCCCCAAAGCCCAGCAAGTCTACCCGCTTGTAGAGGTCTATGTTAATCGTTTAGCGTCTTTAGCAGAAAGAACGTACATCAGGCAACATGGAAACCACAAAACCGATACCATCCACTACTAATCTTACACTACAGTTTCAAAACACACGCCATGTTACATGCCATGTTACACGCCATGTTACACGCTGTATTACCATTACACGCTCTCCGCCGACCAAAAGTTGTCGCAGTGAGTGAGTTCTCCCTCCAAATATACACTTTGTAAATCAGCAAATGTCATGATACTTGAGAGTGCTACCTGGGGAATAGTATACTTGATACATGCGTCGAGCCCGGGTAACATTGCGGAGTTATGATGATACACAACATCAGAACTCTGCATCTCATAAAAGAAACCTTCCCGATGTGAAGCCTACACACATGCCTCAGTGGCAAGCAGTCAACCAAGTGCCCAACTCAGTCACCGGTTCAAACCTCAGATCTTTCTGCTTCTGCTCCTCCTCCTCCTTCTTCTCCTTCTCCGTCTCCTTCATCTCCTCCCCCTTCTTCTCCATCTCCTCCTTCTCCTTCTCCTGCTCTTCTTCTTCTTCTTCTTCTCCTCCTCCTTCTTCTCCTCCTTCTTCTTCACCTTCTCCTCCTTCTTCTCCTTCTCATACTTCTTCCCCTTCTCCTCCTTCTTCTTCTCCTTCTTCTCCTTCTTCTTCTCCTTCTTCTTCTTCTCCTCCTTCTTCTCCTTCTCCTCCTTCTGCTTCTCCTCCTTCTCCTTCTTCTGCTTCTCCTCCCACTTCTTCGCCCTCTTCTCCTTCTCCTTCTTCTCCTTTCTTCCTTGTTGTTGTTGTTCTTCTTCTTCTTCTTCACAAAACTTCTCCTATGTCGGGTCTTCCTGACACACGCCTTCTTCTTGACACACATTCCATTTCATGACCCATTTCAAAAGCTGCTCGCCCAAAAGAGGCTTACTCAGCTTATGTTGGGTGAAACTTTATTTATAAGTTCCAGAAATAGAACATACGAAGCATGATTTGCGAATTTCATTTTGCCTAGTTCATATTAATAAATTATGATTTAACCAAATATAAAGTGTGCTATTGATCTACACAGTGAGAGTATTTTGTTAACATCTAATTTCAATACGTTCTCATCTGATGGATCAATTAAGGAGAGATGATTTATTAATTGTCCTAATCATTTATATAGCGAGAGTACTCTTTGTCAAATTATATTAAGTTCTCATCTGATGGATCAATTAAGTAAAGTGGCTGTGAATAGATATATCGCCATCATATTTATATGTCATATGTGATGTATAACGCATTATGCAAGTATAGAAATACGAAGGGAATTGTTTCCATTATATATAAATTGTATTATATATTATCATTATTACCATTGTTATACTCCGTTAGACGCTGTACTTGACGGGTGGCGCCACCTGCGGCCCAGCTCTCCTCCAACGGGTGTCGACAAGTGTCAGTCACACTGGACGACATATTGAATCTCATTTGCTAGTGGATATGGATTAATCACTCCCTTTGCATCCAATAAATGTATATATATATATATATATATATATATATATATATATATATATATCATTATCACAGGTGCCAAGTTTCCAGATTTGAAGTGAGATCTCCCTAAAATATAGAAAATAATGCCATATCCTGATTTCTCCCTTAGAATTTGTAATCTTCCAGAAAAGAATCATTTTAGTTAGTTTTTATATTTGTAAGCATATTTTTGGTTAAAATGCACCAGAATGCATCATTTGTGTATCACTTTTTTCCAAAAAAATTCAAGGGACGCTAACCGTCACCCCTTTGTGGGAGTGGGGGAACCCCACAAATGTCACGCTCTCCTGTCTTCGGCCACATTATTTGCCATTTATCAATTAGGGTATTACGGAGATCTCATTACTAACGCTCTTATTTAGCTGGCACCTCTGGTATACAGCAGAGCAGATGGAAGCTTCCCACCTTATTATACTTGTATAATGGCTTACACAACATATATATATGTAGTGGTGTTCTCTGTGGTGGAGTGGTTAGGGTGTCTGACTTTTTTACTAGGTCGGATTCCTAATCTGGAGGTTGGTGGTTCGATTCCCCATGCCCCCTCTGCCAATTTTGATTTCCACCGCTGTGTATAACTTAAAGCGTCATCAAAGGCCAGTTGCTCTCATACCATGTCTATGTGGTGTGGGAGGTTAAAAATCCCTTGGGTCGGTAAAAGTGTAGGCCCGAGCTTTCTATCGACAAACTGTCCAATGGTGAAAACAAGTCTATTCAGACTTATCCATAATAGGCAGTATAAATCTTCAAGAATATATCTATACATAGAACACCAGTGAGATGCAATGTTGCTATAACGCTTAGTGAGGTTTTGAGATTCGCAAATCACACCACATATCATCAGCCAGTGCCGCGACCAGATTTGAAAAAGGCGTGGTGCAATTTTCATACGAGGTGTCCCGGGTCGGCGTCCAGAGCCGTCAGCGGGATGGTGCCGTTCATGTGGCCGTACTGGTTCCGGCACGAGTTGCACGGCTGCGGCGCGGGAGCCTGCTGGTACTCGGGGTCCTTGGAGAACTTCTTCCCCCTGGAGTAAGGTCCGTGCTTGGACATGACGTGCCGGAAGATATCCACGATCAACTCGAGCACTTCGGCTAGGGTTATCACGGAGATGCCAACCCAAAGCCCGAGCTGTCCACCAATGTCTGACAGCAGCTGGCTCTGGGAGTAGTCTTCGGATTCCTCTGTTTTCAGAACGTTGCTGTCGGCGATGTAAACGTTCAACCGGGCGAAGTCCTTCATCGCCCGGCGACGGTTGCTCGGGTCGAAGTACACGGCGTAGAGTTCGAACTTCTCGGCGTCCTCGGGCCCCAGGAAGCGGGCTGGGTAGCCTTCGGACTCGAAGATGTCTATGTATGCCTCCTCCCCATCGAAGCTCTCAGCGGGCCAGCGGGACAGGCTGTAGGTGATGTCGTATGAAAGCTCGTGGCATGGTGGATAGCATCCACAGTTACGCGAGAATGTCGCATTGCGCATCATTTTGGATGTCAGGTCGCGCACGCACAGCTGGCGTGCGTAGAGTCGCATCAGCGCCTCCAGACACTCGTCCGTGCCCAGAAGCCGACACCGCTCCGGGATATCCTGGTCGTCCGTGCAGTAGCGGACGTCGGTGAAGTTGTCATAACCAGGCAAGTGGATATCCTTGCAAGCGCAACCTTGAATTATAGCTCGTTGCAGACACTTCTTCTGGCACGAGATGAGTCTGTAGTCTTCGCCGCGGGTGCCAAATGGGTCTGCGTCCGAACAGTTTCCGTGCGGGATCCCAATGCGGAAGTTCTGACGCGCCCGGACTCCGAAACTGACGGAGTACCCGGGCGCCACGTCGAAGCCCTCCGTGTGTGGATATGGCTCTGTGTTCGGCGGGTGGATGACGACGCGGATGCCTTCGTTGCTGGCCTGCGGACTGAACCGCTCATGCGTACCGGGGATCATCCGCAAGTCGTCGTTCTGGTCCAACATTCCACTTCCGGTTAGCACCACGGTGGACCAGCCGTTTTCCAGTCCCTCCGCTAAGGTGCTGTCACCCTCCAGGGTTGGTGCTACGTAGGTGAAGCAGTTGTAATAGTAGGAGTCGAAGAACTGGCGGAAGTCGGCTGTGCGGTTGCACTCGTGTCCCCCGAAGCGGCACGTGACAATGAACTCTTTGAACGGGACGCCGGCACCCATCACAAGGGGCCGGTCGATGTTGGTGGCGATGAGCGTCCGCGTAAGCACAGTCTGGAACACTTTCATGTCAGTGTCATTGCGCAGGAACATCGGGTAATACTTAGCTACGGTCATCATGTAAGCGTTGATGAAGGGGTCCTTGGTGATATTGGTCCAACTGAGGGGGTCGCTGGCGTTCTTGAAGATTCTGTTCAGTGTGTTCAGGACGATGATGTCCAGGTTTCTCATGTTGCAGAGCGAAATAGCGGGGAAAGGCACCGTGGCCGGCACAATCTCGATGGTAACTTTCTTTGGGTAGGAGTAATACTTCTGCAGCAGCTGCGTAAACTGCACACAGAACATGGAGGTGGCGGCTAGGCACACCAGCGACCAGAAGATGCGCATGGCAGAAGAACGCGCGCGGATTGCCTTGGGGATGCCATGCATCGTCGTTCCCCCGGCGAACCGCTCGAGCAGCCCGCCCAGGGCCATGGTCGAGCGGCGCTCACACTTGCGGTGCTCGTCGGCGCCGTCCGGATAGCTGCTGTCGCTGCCGCCACCGGACATCTCACCACAACGTGTGCAGTGCATGATTCGCACGGGCCGCACGGTGCTACGATTGCCGTGACATCATTGCGGCTACCGCGGAGTGATAATGACGCGTCATTGATGATATTTTAATTCTTTTTAATTTAATTTTTTTTTAAGTTGATAAAATGGGCCCTCAGTCAGCCCATTGCCACAAGGGCTTTACCCACATGGTCAACTCGATTGGAGGGCTTTATATTTATTTGTCATCTCGCCTGGGGTTAGTCAATAAAGCCTTCGCAACTCGCAGGGTACGGGCTATATATATTCCTGTATAAAAATGGGCCCTCAGTCAGCCCATTACCACAAGGGTTTACCCACATGGTCAACTCGATAGGAGGGCTATACATTTGCATCTCATCTCGCCTGGGGTTAGTCAATAAAGTCTTTGAGGCCCATAGTGTAAGGACTATTTAGATTCCTTTCTCCTTATTTATTTCTCTCATGTATCCTTTGTGGTATTTATTCTTGGATACTTACTTGGGCCCTTGTCTGAGATGAGGGGTCAGTGAAGACAATTATGTGGACTGCGTAACTATGATGATATGATTGCGTGAGTTCTTGCAGAATATAGAATACATAATGGTAGCTGGGTTTAAGCCCACTGGTAGTATATCCGTGAGTTCTCGCAGAATACATAATGGTAGCTGTGTTTAAGCCAATTGGTAGTATATGCGTGGGTTCTTGCAGGATATAAAATGATCTATGGGTTTAAGCCCACTGGTAGTGTATGCGAAAGTTCTCGCAGAATACATAATGGTCTATGGGTTTAAGCGCACTGGTAGTATATCCGTGAGTTCTCGCAGAATACATAATGGTAGCTGGGTTTAAGCGAATTGGTAGTGTATGTGTGAGTTCTCGCAGAATACATAATGATCTATTGGATTAAGCCCATTGCTAGTGTATGCGAGAGTTCTCGCAGAATGCACAATGGTAGCTGGGTTTAAGCCCACTGGTAGTGTATGCGTGAGTTCTCCCAGAATACAAAATGATCTATGGGTTTAAGCCCATTGGTAGGGTATGCGAGAGTTCTTGTAGAATACAAAATGGTAGCTGGGTTTAAGCCCACTGGTAGTGTATGCGTGAGTTCTCCCAGAATACAAAATGATCTATGGGTTTAAGCCCATTGGTAGGGTATGCGTAAGTTCTTGCATAATACATAATGGTAGGTGGGTGTGAGGGGCTGTGAGCCCACTAGTAGTGTATGACATATATATAATGGTAGCTGGGTTTATTTGAGCCCACTAGTAGTGTATGACATATATAATGGTAGATGGGTTTATTTGAGCCAACTAGTAGTGTATGACCTATATAATGGTACATGGGTTTATTTAAGCCCACTGACAGTGTATGACACACTGTGCCCTAACCCTGCCTGTATAAACCTTCACATTGCGAAGCAGGCAGGTATGTATGTATGTTCCAGTAAGTAGATCGCGCTGTGGGTGTGTGTCTGAGTGTGTGGGTGTCTCCCAGCTTCGAAATAGCGAAATAGCGAATGGTAGACAGGAAGTGTGAACACTTATTTGTCTCTCATTTTTGCCTGAGTGCAAGTAAATATGCAACACAAGGAATAATTAGTAGCATGTGGTGAATAAGGGGTCAAATTTCACTGGATCATCATCCCATGCTTTTTCTAATCTGTTCTTGAATGAATGTATTGACTCGGCATCAATAACATTTTGTGGGAGACTGTTCCACGGGGTTCCTTCACGGGTTTCCCGCCGGGAGCTTCCTTCACCCGTCCCCGGCACACATTGCGCGTCTCAGCCGGTGTGAGGGGGCGGGCTTGAACTTGAACAACCTGCGGTATTTTCCACGCGGGTCCGTCGCAGCGTCGGCCCTCATCGCGTTGCCCATATATGGCAGTGCCTGGCTGACGCGGCGTAGTGCGAGAAACCCCCGCACGGTGGCGCCACTGGACGGCGCTGTACGGTGGCGGGGCAGGACTTGGGTCGATCTCCTCAGGAGTGGAGGCCGACTTTGGGGTGCGATCTGTAATGTATAATACAAAGAGGAGGTATTAGCGTAAGGTGTTTCTGGTTAAGTTGTTTATGTATTGGATGGATCGGGAGTTGGGAATGAAGACTGCATGAGTGTGTTTCTTTAGCTACAGGGATCGGGGTTCTTTTTGGTTTGTTTTAATGATGGTTTACTGACCCTCTCCATTACATATGGGTCACTCTCCTGAAAACTGGCCAGAAGTGTCACATGGAGAATTAACATTTAATATTAGAATTTTTAACATTATTTTGGTTCCAAATGGAAGCTGGAAATCTCCCCTTTACATGCACTCCTAGCAAAAATGAGAGACAAATAAGTATTCCCACTTCCTGTCTACCATTCGCTATTTCGCTATTTTGTATGTAAGATATAAATTGATGAGATAGAAATTAAAGGTGTAGTCCATGACTAAGCTATGTCTTTTGGCAGTGTAACATGTGTTGCTCAGATGTAACATGTGTTGCTCAGATGTAACACATGTTTAGGACACCACACAGTCTGCTTTATACAAATCTAAACAGAATTAAATAATTTCATACTTAGAAGGATATTAATCATTGCATGATGTAGAGAAATATGTAGTGCCAATATTGATTTTTAAAAAGAAGTAATTCCCAGCCATGCTTTATTCACTAAATAATGAGCGTACAATATTTTTGTGGCATCCACACACCACTGGTTACATCTGTGATGGAAATTTGTAATGTTATTTCTGAAGACATCAAATAATTTTCTTTTAAATTTAAGCATGCATACATGTTAATAAATACTTCCTTTTTGATTTGGGAACTGTTTTGTTTGATATATTAATGCATTATACGATGTTACTATGGATTCAACCACGTCCCATATGTCATGTTACAAATGGCTGACTGTAAAATGGTTTGTTTTTTATACAAAAACACTTCATAACTAAAAGGACCAAAGTTGCACACAGTTTATTTTATTTCCCTTATTTCTTACATCAAATCTGAACATGAATTTGAAAAGTATAAGGACAAAAATTAGTAGGAAGTTTTTTTATTGATGTTTTAAAATCCCATCCCATGCTGACCAGTTTTCAGGAGAGTGACCCATATAAGTTCACGATAGAACTTGTTTACAATGCTGAACAGCTAGGCCATAATCGATTAACACGACCCGGGCGACTCGGGTCACCCAAGCCATCAACATTTCAAATAGAACTCAGCTAGTGGAGTCGACAAATACACGTGCCGTGTGCAAAACGACCCGACCCCAGTAGCCCACCTATTGGCTGGGGTAGCTAGGAGCGATGACATCACATTTGCGCTGGTACCGTCCTGCAGGATAACAGCCACCAGTACCAGTGATACATGTTATTTTTTGGTAATAACATAGATTAATGAAATGGAAATATCACTAAACTATGCCACCATAAAACAATTTAAATCCTATTTTGCTGTAGTTATTAAAAACAACAAGTTTTGGATTAAACCACCATTTTTTCCACCCCGAGCATGGAGAAGCGTATTCGATTATTCGACCCGAGTCTGTAGGATATGCGAATGCGCCAAAAAGTGGCTCGGGTGACCCGAGTTGATTAATCGATTACGCCCCTAGAGTCATTAGTTTGTGGTCTATTACCCTGATTAACCTTGATTTTTAACCGGGCGCGGTGGCCTAATCGGTAGAGCGTTGGCCTCGCGTGCGGAAGTTCGGGAGTTCCTTTCCCAGTCGAGTCAAACCGATGACTTTAACATTTGATAACTGTCAATTCCAACCTGGCGCTCGACATTAATAGGATAAGGCAAGGACTGGTTAGCTCAGTGTCAGGATAATGTGACTGAATGGGATATCGGGTCATGGCGCCTAAGGCCTGATTTCCCAGTGGGGCAGCACTATAAAATCACAATGAGTGCACACTGTCGCAAGTCGGTACCCATGCTGATATGTCCTTCGATGTTGCCAGGATGTAAAACTCCAACAACCAACCAACCTTGATTTGTGTGTGTTGTGGAGCCCTTGGTTTATCTACCAAGGTTATACCCCTGTCACACTACGACGTAACGAGCCAATGTGAGCCTGACGTGATCACTTTACGTCATTACGTTGCCGTATGTTTGGTTACGTTATGATGATGTCATAATGACGTTAGACTGACGTCGAGCTACGTCACGTTACGTCGTGTTACGTCGGCACGAGTCAAGGTTTTGGACCTGTTCAAAACTTTCGACATGACGCGAACGTAAGGGTTTACATTCGCCGTACGTTCTGTACACGTACTGCGAACGTCAATGACGTTAAACAGATGTTAGTCAAACGTTCCTCACTACGTTCCACTACGTTCCACTACGTTCCACTACGTTCCACTACGTTCCACTACGTTCCACTACGTTCCACTACGTTCCACTTGTTGACCCACATTAAAGCCGGTGGAAACTTCCATGTGGCGTAATGGGAACGTCAGGAGAACGTCAGGAGAACGTCAGGAGAACGTCAGGAGAACGTCAGGAGAACGTCAGGAGAACGTCAGGAGAACGTCAGGAGAACGTACGTTCAGCGTTTCGCCAACGTCTAATGACGTAAGTAACATAAGGTAATGTAAAGCAACGTAGTTCTGAGTTCATAACATTCCGTGAGCGTAATTACGTTGTCCTCTCTCGTTGAATGATGCTATCACTATGCTTTACCGCCGTTACTCTCTCGTCCACTATGCTGCATCCACGTTCAACTTGTGCCCAAATTTGCATACCACGCCAAGAAGTTCAACGTTCTTCACGTTCTCCCTACGCCGACGTCGTTACGTCGTAGTGTGACAAGGCCATTAGTGAGGAGTTCAGGCGCAAAACCATGCCATATCACTATATATAACACATGTTTTATGATGTGCACTCTACGAGGAATCTGCTAATGTATCATCAAAAGGCATGACATAGTGCCCAAGAGAGTGAGTGGGTGGGACTGATTTCAAATGGGTCATTTGAACTCTCTCGGTCCACACACAAGAAACAGAGCAGCCGGGATGGCCGAAGGAGTTAAGCGTCCGGCGCCTGTTTTGATAGATAGTGGGTTCCGAACCCACGGGTTCGAACCCTGGTCGAGTCAAACCAATGACTTAACAGTTTATACTTGTCGCTTCCTAGTGCATGCGCTCTGCATTATTAGGATAGGGCAATGACTGGTTGGCTCAGTGTCAGGATAATGTGACTCGGTGGGATATCAGGTCGTGATGGTGGCGGCTGGGTCTGCCAGTGGGGCAGCACTATAAAGACACCATGAGTGCACATTGTCACAAGTCAGTACCTGTCCTGATATGGCCCTATAAGTTGCCAGGACGTAAAACACAGTGTCACAAGTCAGTACCTGGTCTGATATGACCCTATATGTTGCCAGGACGTAAAACTCCAACAACCAACCACAAGACACTGTTATTTATGTAGACCTGTCAGTAAGCTAATTTGCTAAATGCCATGTTCACTTCAATATGACATTTACTGGGTGATTTCAATTGGAAGGAAAACAGGGAGTGTAAGTGCTTAAAGAAAAGGCGATATTAAACACCTGTTCATTATGACACCGACAAGGCATTTTACATAAAACATTGCTAATACATTTGTCCCTTTAGAATTGTACAACTTTTAAATGGCTTATATCAATAAGTCGTTTAATGCTTATGACTAGACACATGCAGAAAATGGACCTACATATGTACAGTGATATAAACACGCAGAGTGAGACAATAGTTCAACAAATATACACAGTGTAGCTTGAACAAGATCCTAATCGCGCCACCAATGTGACCGGTCAAAATTGTGCGTAGAGCAGGTTTCGAACCCACACTTCTTGCCATTCGTTTTTTTTATATATTTTGTATATGGTATTTATTCTGCCCATAGCGTGTAAGATCCTGGGCGGATGCTTGTTTTCAACGCTGGACAGCTGTGAGGAATGTTATGGTGTATGCCTGGGTTCCGGTTCCGGGTTGGTATCCGGGACATCCAACAGGATTTATTTAAGTAGTTAGTATCTATGTTAGTTTTTTGTTTGTTTTTTGGGGTATAGCTTCCTATCATATAACTAATATTTTAACCTAGTATGTACATTTAGTGAGATGGTAATAGGTTTGTGGATGAGGACGTATTCCCAGAATTTGTTTGTTTGTTTTGTTTGCAGCTTTCCTTTCACTTGTGCCCTGTCCCTAGTTAGTGCCTAGATGTGCGAGAACACATCCATACTCTTTGGGTCTGCAACCAGGTGGGTCGGCTGCGGTGTTAATTTGTTAACCATAGTTCTAACGGCATTGTCACTGACATTTTGTTTAACATTTTTCTTTCACCTGTTATGGTTTATTAAAGTGTAAAGAAGGAGAGAGAGTCAAGCCCTCTGGTTTATTATTTATATGGTTACATGGGTTAATTGTACAGTATCACCCCACCCCTTTCCCCCAATGGGAAACAATCATTCTTGGCCCTACCAATAGGGATCCAGCATTCCTGGTCCCCATGGCTACCAGTGCTCTGCCCACCACCACCAAGCTGATGTCCCCATGGCCACCACCAACCTTGACCCTTGAGTGTGGTGATCACTACCCCAGCAGAGGGGGAGGGGCTAGGCCCTGAGTGCCCTCACACCCAGCCCTGCCAGCACCACTATGTCTATTTACATCCCACTCAGGCACCACCAACCCTTACATATATATATACCTACATGCACCTGGTCATGTACAGCGATCAGTAATAGAACATTTACATTCCCCCCTATGCTGTAACTCGGAATATTTTACAAACGGTAATAATAAGTAATATTCCATTCCATATCTTTATACTCGTATAATAGGTTATGCAGGAAATGTATATATTATGTATAATAAATCGTGTATTGCGTGATATGCGTTTTTAAAGCTCGGACGTACCTCCGCTGCCCATATCAAAACTTGAAAGCTTGCTCAGATATCGATCAAAATGGCTCTTCCCGCTTGTGCATAAAACCCATATCGCGTAATCACTTTTCTTTTCCTTTATTGCAATACATTTGTAATGGCCCACGGCCTTCCTCCCCACACTGCCACACACACACGGAAGAACGACAAGGTCCAATGTAAGTACTCTTCAACTTGGTTTATTAAACCTATCTGCTCTCCCCGGCGTCCACAGTCAACTGACCCACCCCTTCACTCACCAGATCCCACATCGACTCTATAGGTGGGTGCGTGGGGGTGGGGGTGGGGGTGGGGGGTGAGCTAGCCACACACAGTAGAGGGCAGCCCAGTCGGGGTCTGCCCGGTGGCTAGCCTGCCGCCACCTAGCGCAGTTCAGTGTAACTGCGTAGGTGTGCGGCCTAGTCTCCGCCGCTACAGCATGGTAGTAGGGCTCATGTACAGACTACTACACATTTATTGAATTGACCCTAAATAGCGACACTGCAATGCACATGTTTTCCCTACTGCCGACGTATAATGCATAGTTGAGGCGCCTCTCAATATCTATTTCTGTCTTCTCTGAACCGGAAGTAGAAGCCTTCCCGCCTCCTTCATCGGACTACAGAAAGCATCCATGCATAGATTGGTTGGTTGTTAGAGTTTTATGTCCTGGCAACATCTAATGTCATATCAGGGCGGGTACTGACTTGTGACAGTGTGCAGTCATAGGAACTTTATAGTGCTGACTGACTGGGAAATCAAGCCGCCAGCACCCTGATCTGATATCCCCCTCAGTCACATTATCATGACACTGAGCTAACCAGTCCTTGCCCTGGCCATTTAATGCTTACAATTACATATCTACAACCAATGCACTTGCATATACATACAGAGGGTAGGTTCAAGAACCATACAGGGCATAGCTTGTGAAGGATCCTGGCCACGGAACCCAGTGTCATGGCGGGTGATGCAAATGGGAAACATTGTGCCGAGAGTGGGAATAGAACCCACATGTCATGAATTCCGGGCCAGTGTGCTAACGATTACCCCACCTAGACTACCTGATGCCACCACTCTATCCACGCCTACCTGTCTGTGTGGCTCCTTGCCTGTGAGGAACAAACGGTTCGAACCCTGGTCGAGTCAAACCAATGACTTAAAAATGTATACTTGTCGCTTCCTAGCCAGGTGCTCGGCATTATTAGGACAGGGCAAGGACTGGTGTGCTCAGTGTCAGGATAATGTGACTGAGTGCGATACCAGGTCATGATGCCAGCAGCCTGGTTTCCCAGTGGGACAGCACTATAAAGTTGCCATGAGTGCGCACTGTCACAAGTCGGTACCCATCCTGATATGACCTTAGATGTTGCTAGGACGTAAAACAACAACAAAGAAACAAACAAACCAAAACAAACAAAAAGAGTCAATCAGGCCTGAAGCTTGCATCCATTGAACATATTGACTGCTTGTTACATGAGTGTTCAACTGCTCCTCAGCGTCCGTACTGCTGGTTCCCGACATGCCCTGCGCGGCTTATACCCTTAAAATGTACACGCCCAGAATAAGCGAAACCGGACGCGGTGGCCGAATCAGTAGAGCGCAGGCTTCCCGTGCAGAAGGTCGGGAGTTCAATTCCTGGTCGAGACAAATGAATGATTTACAAAATTGATACTTATCGCTTCCTAGCTGGGCACTCAGCATTAATAGGATAGGGCAAGGGCTGGTTAGCTAGGTGTCAGGATAATGTGACTGAATGGGAGATTGGGTCATGATGCTGGTGGCCTGATTTCTCAGTGGGACAGCACTATAAAGTCGCCATGAGTGTGGCACACTGTCACAAGTCGGTACCCATCCTGATATGACCTTAAATGTTGCCAGGACGTAGCATTCTAACAACAACCAACCAGCATCAGCGAAAGCTTCTCCATTTAACAGCCCTACACACTCTCCAACCACAGGCTAAGTTGCTACACACTCTCAAGACAGAGAGAGAGGGGGGAGAGGGTGGGAAGGGTCTGCGAGTGAAGAGTGTGTTCAGAACGTCAGTCGTAGAGGTCTTTGGAAGTGTCACGTGACCGGAAGGTAACCATTAGCGGGAAGGTGCATTATGGGTACTCAGTTTGAGCCGAAGTACTAATATATCATCGTCCTCTAAGTTAATTTCCTAAAAGGAACACAAATTGAAACACCCCTAAAAATAATATACTTCGTTGCTTAATTAGTCGATGCTAATCATTCTCAGAAGTGAAGTTTTTGAGATGGTGAAATTGATTCAATCGGCTCGGTGAATATTTGGTGTACTACAGGAATAACCGCAAGTAGTCGGTGGGGATTTAGTAAATCAGCCCCCCCCCCCCCTAAGTGGAGTACTCTCTGCACATCAGTATTACCCATCAGCTTGTAGGCAAAAGGTGATATTGTTGACGTTTTGATGCTCATCGCACAAGGTAATCTGAACACAAAGTCTGCTTCGCCGAGCTCCACTCCAATTCTGCCATGCTTTTCACTCACAAGCTAAGGTCTAACGTTTTTTGTTTGTTGCATTCATTAATTAAACACCGCGAGTTTCAACTACGGACAATTTGTCTTCCTCATTCCTCACCGGACGCGGTGCCCGAATCGGTAGAGGGCAGGCCTCGCGTGCGGGAGATTGGGAGTTCAGTTCCCAGTTGAGTCAAAACAATGACTTATAACATTTATACTTGTTGCTTCCTAGCTGGGCGCTCGGCATTAATAGGATAGGACAAGGACTGGTTAGCTCAGTGTCCAGATCCTGTGACAGAGTGGGATATCGGGTCATGGTGACTGCGGCCTGATTTCTCAGTGGGGCAGCAGTATAAAGTCGCCAAGAGTGTGCACTGTCACAAGTCAGTACCGATCCTGATATGACCTTAGATGTTGCCAGGATGTAAGACTCCAACAACCAACCATCTTCATTACACTGGTCCTTGTCCAGGTACTTAATAGACTCGTTATTATTCCCTTCTATGTGGCAACAAATGCATAATAAGTGCATCGGTATCTAAAGGCCTGGTCATATACACGTTAGTGAACGTAGTTGAACGCAGTGGAGGCTAACGTAGTTGAACGTAGTTGAACATAGTGGAGGCTAACGTAGTTGAATGTAGGTGAACATAGTGGAGGCTAACGTAGTTGAACGTAGTTGAACATAGTGGAGGCTAACATAGTTGAACATAGTTGAACATAGTGGAGGCTAACGTAGTTGAATGAAGTTGAACGTAGTGGATGCTAACATAGTTGAACATAGTTGAACGTAGTGGATGCCAACGTAGTTGAACATAGTTGAACATAGTGGAGGCTAATGTAGTTGAACATAGTTGAACATAGTGGAGGCTAACGTAGTTGAACATAGTTGAACATAGTGGAGGCTAATGTAGTTGAACATAGTTGAACATAGTGGAGGCTAACGTAGTTGAACATAGTGGAGGATAATGTAGTTGCATGAAGTTGAACGTAGTGGATGCTAACATAGTTGAACGTAATTGAACGTAGTGGATGCTAACATAGTTGAACATAGTTGAACATAGTGGAGGCTAACATAGTTGAACATAGTTGAACATAGTGGAGGCTAACGTAGTTGAATGAAGTTGAACGTAGTGGATGCTAACATAGTTGAACGTAGTTGAACGTAGTGGATGCCAACATAGTTGAACGTAGTTGAACATAGTGGAGGCTAATGTAGTTGAACATAGTTGAACATAGTGGAGGCTAATGTAGTTGAACATAGTTGAACATAGTGGAGGCTAATGTAGTTGAACATAGTTGAACATAGTGGAGGCTAACGTAGTTGAACATACTTGAACATAGTGGAGGCTAATGTAGTTGAACATAGTTGAACATAGTGGAGGCTAACATAGTTGAATGAAGTTGAATGTAGTGGAGGCTAACATAGTTGAACGGAGTTGAACATAGTGGAGGCTAACATAGTTGAACATAGTTGAATGTACTGGCATCCATACTTCACGTGATGCTAACATGGTAATAACGTGGGTGGGCTGGGAGTTCCGATTTTATCTTTGGACATGCTCAAAAGAGCGCTAAGTTAGAGGCTGAATTTGCATCCATGGTGAAAACATATTCTAGCGTACTCTAGCATGCTCTAGCATGCTCTAGCATACTCTAGCATTCTCTAGCATACTTTGACGAAGCCCTGTCACATAGCAGTTAGTGGACGTAGGTGAACGTAGTGGAGGCTAACCTAGTTGAATGTAGTTGAATGTAGTTAAACGTAGTTGAACGTACTGGCATCCGTACCGTAATGCTTTTATCCATACCATAACATATTTATCCATACTGTAACGTATTTATCCGTACTGTAACTTATTTATCCATATCAAAACCTGGCGCACTTTAACGAATTTCAACATAGTTTAACGTACTTACACCACGTTTGACCCTCGTTAGCAAGCACAACATTCTCCTACGTTCAAATACGTACACTAACGTGTAAAGTGACAGGGGCATAAGTTTGACATGTAAAATCAAATCTATGGCAGTGAGTTTAGGAAATGTGTTGCTTTCATCGGACTGTGCAGCTTTAAATGGCAAATCCAGTTGTCTAAATGTCTGTCATTGTCTGCTTCTCAATCACTGATGTCTGACACCAGCACTCTCTAAGCTGTTTTAGGGTTATATAAAGCTGCATAGTCCGGCGAAATATAAAATTTTCAAAACCAAACCAATTATCTAAATTAGATTTTACATATCTAACTTAGATACTGATGCACTTATTAAGCATTTGTTTCTGCGTAGAAGGCAATACTGAGTCAATTTAACAGAACCCGTTACTGCAGAAGTCTATGGTGTCAGAGTTTTGGCAAGCTTGCCAAAACTAATTTTCCATGTTTGCACTAAAAAATATCTCAAAAGTTTACCATTTAAAATAAAAGTAACTTTGAACTAATGTAAAGTAGATACTAGTGATCGATCTAATATATTTATCTCAGAAAAAATACAGAAATTCAAAACCATCGGACTATGCAGCTTTAAGATAGACAGTATGTTTGTTTAAAGTTGCATACACTGGCAGAGTCCAATGGTTTTGACTTTCTGCTTTTGTCTGAGATAAGTACATTAGATTGATCATTATAACCCACTTTATTTCAGTTTTAAGTAACTTTTATTTGAAATGGCTAACATCGGAGATATCTTCCCCTTTTGTAAATAGTTGTATTCATCTGAACATATATTTTGTCAGCTCCGAATTACTGGTCTTCCAGCCGTTGATACAATCACATGTAAATTTATAGATGGGGATGGGGGAGTGGATTGTGTTATATTGTGTACATCACACTCCACTCTGAAACAAGTCGAAATGAAAGCATGTCAAATAAATATTGCCAAGTATGTCAAAACTCTGACACCATGCCTTTCACCAGAAACAGATTGTAAAGTCGACGGCCGGCAGCTGTGGATGTGTAGGTAGGCTAAATAGGAAATCACTACAGGCAAGTAGAAGAAAGGCAGAGTATAGAGTGTGCAGAAGGAACCAGAATGAGCTTACTTGTTTTATTCTTATATAGTCTGTAGAATCCAAGATGGCTGCCACACCTGATCAGCTCCTCCAATCAGCACTAGGCATTCTTCAATTAACAAATGAACATGTACCCTGCCTCTATCCAAGCCTTGGTTGTTTATGGCTACAGTGCCCTGTTGTGTCTGGGTGTGCAGTGATCCGTAAATAACAATTGGGGGTGCGGGGGGGGAGGGTGGAGGGGGTATGTGAGCAGAGCTCCCAAGGCTCTGTCACACTAAAAGTAGTGCCCCTCTCACACTATCTATAACTACATAATGTTTATATCAACTCAGTAAAGGATCACCAGCACACATAATACCTTAATGCATCTGGCTTTATATACCATTTACCTTTTATATAACAATTGTAATTACTATACACTAGTTCACACCATCCCCCAATGTCTAAATATCGGGAAATTTTACAAGGTTATATTAAATTGGCTTAGTATCCCCTTCTATGCAAAAACAACTTATCTGAGCTAGATATATCAAAGACCGTATAATACTAAGACGGCTCACTCAGCCTGTCCTGTGTAATCAAAATGATCAAACCCACCACTTGGTGCGCTGGCTGTTCTTTTGGTTAAACATTTGCTATATTATATGCATAAATGTATATATGAATGTGAAAGATGTGTGATGATGACGATGATGATGATGATGCTGATGATGATGTGTATTTGTTCATAGCAATTTCATATTGATGTGTATTCATACTTACCTATCTCATGAATAATATAATTGTATGTGTTTACATGTGAAACACCAACCAGCAGCCGGGCTGATCAAGCCCACCACAAGGTGGCACTGCGAAATTTACATTACCATGTGAGAGATAGGGAGTGAGCCGTCTTAGTATTATAGGGTCTTTGAATATATAGATAACATCCAGGTTAGTGCTTCGGTTTTGAAAATCTTATGTTTTTACGGGACAACGTAGCTTTAAACGGTCATAACAATTACTTCTTGCGGCTGCCCTATAATGGCATATGCATACTATAATATTGATCACACTGTCTTCATAATCATTTCATCACATTCACCTTAACCCGAGGAATGGACCTTGACCATGACCTTGACCCTGAACCAATAAGGGCGTGACCTAATCGGATGTTGCCTACACCTTTATCAATATTTGATGTATCTTCGGAACAAAATATATAAATATTGCCATTAAGGTTTCATTTTATATGAGACAGGGTTGTTTGCCTATAGGTTTGTAGCTGGCCATTTCCGTATTATTGGTCGAAGGAGAATAAGATTTAAAATTGCACCAAATGGAAATGGCGTGAATTCGGCAAGTCCCAGAGGGCCGTGGAGAACAAGGAATGATAGAAAGAAAATTGGTTGCAAAGTAATATGTGAACCTCTAGTGTAAGAACAAATGAAGCCATGATGCAGGGTCAGACACAGAACACGTAGTGTACGAAGAAACAAAGCCATAAGACAGGTTCAGACACAGAACATGTAGTGTAAGAAGAAATGAAGCCATGAGACATGGTCAGACCCAGAACATGTAGTGTAAGAAGAAATGAAGCCATGAGACAGGGTCAGACACAGAACATGCAATAAATGAAGAAACTAAGCCACAGGACAGGGTTAGGCACAGAACATGTCGTGTAAGAAGAAATGAAGCCATGAGGCAGGGTCAGACACAGCACATGTAGTGTAAGAAGAAATGAAGCCATGATACAGGGTTAGACACAGAACATGTAGTGTAAGAAGAAATGAAGCCATGAGACAGGGTCAGACACAGAACATGTAGTGTAAGAAGAAATGAAGCCACGATACAGGGTTAGACACAGAACATGTAGTGTAAGAAGAAATGAAGCCATGAGACAGGGTCAGACACAGAACATGTAGTGTAAGAAGAAATGAAGCCACGATACAGGGTTAGACACAGAACATGTAGTGTAAGAAGACATGACGCCATGAGACAGGGTCAGACATAGAACATGTAGTGTAAGAAGAAATGAAACCATGAGACAGCGTCAGACACAGAACATGTAGTGTACGAAGAAACGAAGCCATAAGACAGGTTCAAACATAGAACATGTAGTGTAAGAAGAAATGAAGCCTTGAGACATGGTCAGACCCAGAACATGTTGTGTAAGAAGAAATGAAGCCATGAGACAGGGTCAGACACAGAACATGCAATAAATGAAGAAACTAAGCCACAGGACAGGGTCAGACACAGAACATGTAGTGTACAAAGAAATGAAGCCGTGAGACATGGTCAGACACAGAACATGCACTAAATGAAGACACTAAGCCACAGGACAGGGTTAGACACAGAACATGTAGTGTAAGAAGAAATGAAGCCATGAGGCAGGGTCAGACACAGAACATGCAGTGTAAGAAGAAATGAAGCCATGAGACATGGTCAGACACAGAACATGCAGTGTACGAAGACAGAAAACGACCAGCCAGGCCCTGGCATGGAACCTAGAGGGTAATTAGAAAAAGAAGCCCAGTAAAATCATTCCTCTATTTGATTACTGTAATTATAAGCATACGATGTGGACAGCACCCGTCATATATAATCAGTTGAAGACAGTTTTGTATGTTGAGCATCAACGGCAGACGACAGGAACCCCGACACAACATCTTGCCATAATGGCGCCAACTAAATGACTTGTGGCATATTATTTATTTTAATTACAATTATTAGACAACATCATATTTCCCCCAGCTGCCATTGAACGGACAACAAGTTGTAAAATTTTCCGATATAATAACATGAGGACATATATGAACTCTACTATAATAAATTGCAACTTATCTATATAATGGTAAATGGTAATATATAAAACCCAAAGGCATATGAGGGATATGTGGGGTTAGTAAACTATTACTCATTAGGTATAGAAATTGTATAGTAAAATAGTAGAGGAGGAGTGTCACTTCTTAGATACAGTCTTTGGAGGAGTTGCCTCACATACCCTCTCCCCCCAGGTGTTATTTATGGATCACTGGCCACCACAAGGCACTGTAGCCAGCATGACAAGGCCTTGGATACAACAGATTGAACACTGATTGGTGGATCAACCCATGTCACCACCACCATCTTGGATTCTAGAAACCTATATAAGATAATAAACCAGGGAGTCCCATTCTCCTACTTTCACTGTTTCTCTACTTTCTTTCATTACCTGTATTGATTTCTCATTAGCTCGTCCACACCACTCACACCACCAGCCGGCGACTTTACAAGGTGACCAGGTGAGGAGCGTTCTTGTTGTTGTAGATGCCACATTGAGACTCATTTATGGTATCGAAACATGACCCAACCTTCAAACTGCCTCCAGTGAGATCTCTTATCGTTGTTGGTTGGTTGTTGGAGTTTTACATCCTGGCAACATCTAAGGTAATATCAGGATGGATACCGACTTGTCACAGTGCACACTCATGGTGATTTATAGTGCTGCACCACTGGGAAATCAGGCCACCAGCACCATTATCCAGACACTTAGCTGACCAGTCCTTGTCCTATCCTATTAATGCCGACCATCAAGCTAGGAAGCGATAAGTATACATTTAGTAAGTTATTGCTTTGACTCGATCGGGAATTGAACTCCGTATTTCCCATACGGGAGGCCTGTGCTCTAGCGATTCAGCCACCGCATCCCGTAAACCCCTTATCAAGCCCAAATAAAGCTTCTGTGATGGCATCATCAAATCACCAAAAAGGGACATGAAGTCTTCCAAAAGAAACCTTTCACGTCACGAGGCACCCTGGGAATCGGCCCTTAAAGGCCATCTAACAAGCCAGAGCAGAAAATGAATTCAATGTAGGTCATCTCGACAATCTCCCTGAGTTAATCATATCTGGGCAGGGAGGATTACTCAAGACGCCTGTATGTACTAATAAAGTAATAGATCAGAAATCCAAATGGCTATTTAAAGCTGCATACTCCGATCGCTATTCAGATAAATATATCAGGTCGACTATTATCGCTGTTGTAAATATGTTTAATTTTGCTGAATATATTCTTGTGTCAGCGCCGACGCCCTGGTCTCCTCCATTGTAACCGACCCTTCATTTGTCTGGGGTAACTTTGATGACAAATAGCTAACTTTGGAGCAATTTGAAATGAAAGTATCCATAATGATTTCAAGCAAGCACACTTAAACTCCTGGGAGTTGTGACCCAGACTCACATCCTGTGAAGGCCATGTGATGGAGTTGTGTCCCAGATTCAGATCGCGTTAAAGCCATGTGATGTAGTTGTTAACCAAATTCTCACCTGTGAAGGCTACATGATGGAGTTATGACCCAGACTCTCATCTGTGAAGGACACGTGATGGAGTTGTGACCCAGATTCACATCTCATGAAGACCAGGTGATGGAATTTTAACCCAGCTTTTCACCTGTGAAGGCCACGTGATGGAGTTGTGACCCAAATTTTCACTTGTGAAGGACACGTAATGGAGTTGTGACCCAGATTCACATATCATTAAAGCCACGTGATGGAGTTGTGACCCAGATTCTCATCTGTTAAGGCCATGTCATAGACTGACCTATATAGCCTGGTCTCCTAACCCTTCACTAATGGTGCCACAGCGGCATCAAGCATGGCATAACATTTGTTGGCATTTAACATCCTAGCAACATCTCTATCAGGATGGGCATTGACTTGTACCGGTGTGCACTCATGGCAACTTTATAGTGCTGCCCCAAATAACATCCAGGCCGATGGCTGCATGTCCCACTATCCCACTCAGTCACATGATCCTGACACTGAACAAAGCATCCTTGCCCTATCCTAGTAATACTGAGTGGCAGGCTAGGTTTCAACGAGTACCTATTTTTTCTTTATTTTTCTTTTTCTTTTTTACTCGGTCAGGGTTCGAACACATATCCGATTTGGCCATCCGCTGTGGTACTCAGGACTATAAGTACAGTACAATTATAGTTTGATTATGTAATGTAGTGGTATGGTAGGTAGAGTGTTTGAATCCCAGTGTGGTTTACGGTTTTCGTAATTTAAATTATTTTGGAATCAGTCAAATTATGATACATGATGCAAATTAATCTAACTCCAACCTGCACAAACTTTGACCTGCTACAGCGAGCTAGGCTTATGGGACATATATATTAATCACTGCAAAGGCGATGGTGCCATGAAACTTCCACTAAACCTCTGGGAACCTGGCTAAGCTACACATGGTACTTAGAATCACGGCAAGTCTAATGAGGTCACGAGATTGACCTAATTGGTTAGTGGCATCCCTACGCAATGGCTTTCTCAAAGTAGCTGTCCAAAGGGATAGCGTAATAAATTCCCTGATTATTCTTTCTGTGTCTGAAGTCAGTAGTTAATGCACCATTATCTAAATTGGAGATATATAATCAAATGTAAATAAGTGTCTTGGTTTTGATAACAAATTGAAATGTTTCATTGGACCATGCAAATTTAAAGTCAAATTATGCAAAAGTCAGAGCAAGTGGGGTGCGACGACCCATGAAAATGAGCAACGGGAACAGCATCCCCTCTGCCCCCCCCCCCCCCCCCCTAGCAGAAACTTGAGAATTCAAAATTAGAACATACATTGGTGAAATGTTAAATGGACCCCAGAGGGGATATCACCTATTCCTGTCCAGACGGGATGACCGAATGAGTAGAGTCCGTCTCCTGTCTTTGTAGATCGTGGGATTCAAATGCTAGTCTAGTCAAATAAATTACATACAAATTTATACTTGTCGCTTCCTAGCCAGGCGCTCAGCAGTATTTATGATATGGCAATTACTGGTTGGCTTAGTGGCAGGATAATATGACTGAGTGGGATTTCAGGGCATAATACCAGTGGCCTGGTCTCACAGTGGGGAAGCACTATAAAGTCGCTATAAGTGCACACTAGCGCAAGTCCATACCCATCCTGATATGACCTTAGATGTTGCCCTAATATAAAACTCCAAAAACCAGCAAACAAATCGCCTGTTCCATGTAAGGGAACAGACTTTCGTTTATAAACATTCTAACTGCAGTCCGTTGGTTTCATTGTTTGTTGCTGCAGTTTTACGTCCTGGCAACATATAAGGTTAAATCAGAACGCGGATGCAGTTAATGATAGAAGGAACAAACGGTAGATGTGTAAACATTAATCCTGTTCTTACCGATAGAATAGCAATTAAAACTGAAAGGTGACATTACTTTCTGATATAACTTACAGGGGCAGTACACACCTAAAGATCTGGAATTCAAGGCTATTTCAATGCTTTTTAAAGCTGTTTTTGATAGTAATTCAAGAGTATTTTCCATTGGATTTGAGGGGAAAAACAACAATGGTGAATGGCGATTTTCGATGAATTTAGATCAGTTGGGGCAGTTTAATGGCATTCAAGGCTTTAAAAGACTAATTACCCAAAATAGATTAAATTCAATGCTTTTCAAGGTCTTAAAATGGGGCAAATGAACTTCAGCACTTTTTAAGACTATCCAGGCCCCGTACAGACCCTGAACTGAATAGAATTTACAGCATCAAATAATACCATCGGCATTTATATTAGTAGATGGCGATACATTAACTGTGGTACTACTTTCTGCATCCTGAGTACATTCATGCAAATAGCGTTCTTTTGATTATGAACTTTCTAGTAGTATCTTGATACCAACACTCATTCGGATGAAGAGCTAAGCAATTGAGTGCCCATTGCAACGTTACATAAAGGCACCGGTAATATCATGCACAACTTTTGATTAGTGTGTCTTCAGGGCGGAAATGACATCATAATTACACGGCATGTGCGCACGGGCAGTGATCCGTCCATTTCCGGTATATATAATAATATATATACATATATATATAAACAACTCCTGACAATGTGTAAAAACGTCAGCAAGCAAGAGGGCAGATAGGTTGAACAACTTGTTTATATAGGTCCTGTTATTAATGAAAGTATTGAAGGTAAAGTTAAAATACTTTTTACTTTTATTTATTTTCTATTTATGTTTCATTGATTTGTGTATAGTATTAGTAATGTACATGTGTTATTTTTAACAGGGGTATTGTACTTCTGCTTTCTCCTTTTTCATGTGAAACATTACTGATGTAAATATAAATGTGTGTGTGTACAATGATAATTATCGACACAGGACACGAATCGGTATATAGTGGGTATTTATTTAGTTCTCGGTTATATCAGATGGTATTCTTTGTTGCTTTGAGTCATTTCTTGGCTGAATGTCTAGTGTATTGTCCCAGTGCTCAACCTTAGTTCTTACAGATGGGTGGGTGGGATGGCTGAGAAAGAAAACACGGTAGACTTGCAGTAACCTCGCGGCAGGTTCGGGCTCACTGGCGAAGGTGAGCTACTCGGTGCTCAAATCGGCAGTGCAGGCCCGAACCGCCAGGCGGCAGCGGCGGCGTTGTAGTTAGGGAAATAGAATATAGGTTGCGCCACTGTCCCAAATTACCCATGTTGCCGCCGCAACATGAACAATGTGGGAGTGAGTATTTTATTATTGTTATTATTATTATATTACTGAAATGAGTATTTCGCAATATTTTTCAGTTTGAGTTGTCGATGACAATTGCTTGTGAATGTATACTGTGGCATGTATATTTGCTCTACAATGATAATCTTTGCACCATGAGAACGGTACTTCAATATCCTTACTACATGTAGTGCTAAGTGCTAAGTTAGAACTGATACTATAGCTGATATATGAACACTACCCCCTAATGCCGCAAAAAATCCCGGTTTGATCCAATATGACATCTTATCAAAAACAGCTTATAAAAAAAATTGCTAAAGGGTGCCAGAGTGGCACCCTCTTGATTCTCACTACCAATAACCCTATCTAGCACAATCAGCAATAAAATTGCATTAGTACGCACTTTCACACGTTGGCCCCCTGAATATAGTACTTGAATACTCTTTAAGCACTATAAAGATAATGTTAGGTTGTATACAAACACATTCCAAAAACACAACAAGTATTAATTAAAACACTTATCCGCTATGAGCAGGGTAAATAAATTCATCAAAAAACAAAGAAAGACATTTACAGATGCAACACATTGTAAAATTCCTAATGCCCGGTACACACCTAGCGTATACGATCGTTTTCCCCGCACCCACCTAGCGTATACGACCTAAAACTACCCAAAAATCGTGAGGTGTGCACTCCCCTAGCACACCTACCGATTGCGATTCAGGACTAAAACTAATTTTTAGGGCTAAAACGGTAGGTGTGCGCTAGCACTACGATTGCGATTCCCGATTCGAAAAATGAATCGGCCCGACTGCAGTTTTAACCTGATCGGGAGTCCTATGCGCGAATCCTATACGCTATGTGTGTACATGGCATAAGGCTCGAATCTGTGGCTGTGTAGGCAGGCTGTCATGAAATCAATACAGACAAAGAGAAAGGAAGAGTATGAAGTGTGAAGAAGGAGAGAAAGTCAAGCCCTCTGGTTTATTATTTATATCGTTACATGGGTTCATTTTAGAGTATCACCCGGCCCCTTTCCCCCAATGGAAAACAAGCATTCTTGGCCCTACCAATAGGGATCCAGCATTCCTGGTCCCCATGGTTACCGGTGGTCTGCCCACCACCACCAAGCTGTATGGCCCCACCCATGGCCACCACCAACCTTGACCTTTGAGTGTGGTGATCACTATTGCAGCAGAAGGGGTAGGCCCTGAGTGCACCCACACCCAGACCTGCCAGCACCGCTGTGTCTATTTACATCCCACTCAGGCACCACCAGCCCTTACATATATACATACATGCGCCTAGTCACATACACTGATCAGTTATATAACATTTGCATTCCCCCCTATGCCGTATATCGGAATATTTTACAACATGAAATACATCTACAGAAATGTGTTCTGTGAGGGAGTATTTGATGATGAGTAGACTTTGACAGCGCCAGTGAATTTTCCAGCCACTCCCGCCAAGTTTATTTGACATGCTCCTTGCATCGTCTGTAGTAAGGAGCGGGACGTAGCTCAGGCAATAGAGAGTCCACCTGCTAAGTGGACCCATTTGCAGTTTGAACTATTTTACAGTCCAACCAGAGTCCACAACTGGTTCATCAAAGGCTGTGGTATGTCCTATCCTGTCTGTGGAAAAGTGCATATAAAAGACCCCTTGCTGCTTATCGGAAAGAGCAGTCTATGTGGTGACAGTGGATTTCCTCCAAAGAAATATGTCAGAATAACCAATATCCAATGATGAAAATGATGGTGCTCTAGAGGTGTCATTAAATAAAACAAACTTTTGTCTGTAGTAAATGACGACGTTTATACGATGATGTAAAATATTTCGATAAAGCGCATTGGTGGAGAATGCAAATGGTCTATAATGGAATGCAAATGGTTTTTTAAGGTGAATGGTATATAGTGCCAGGTGCATGAATGTATTTATTGAGTTGCTGGTGATCCTTTACTTATGGTCAATAGTCATTGTGTATTAGCTAGATAGTGTGAAGGAGGCACTAGTGATAGTGGGTAAGGGGCCTCAGGAGCTCTACTCACTACCCCGTCCCCCCAACTGTTAGTCATGGATCACCACACACACAGCTCAGACAGCTGGTGGCCAAGCAGCTACACCGCATGGTGGTGGTCGGCAGATCATGGTAGCCATGTTGACACAGGAATGCTTACTGTTCATAGGTGGAACTATAAATGCGTGTTGCTCATTGGAGAACACAGTCAGGTGGTATGCCATACCAGATCCATGTACCACTATATAATAATAAACCTGAGGGCATTGTCTCTCTTTCATTCTTTATACTCTTCCTTTCTCTTCTTGCCTGTATTGATTTCATTATAGCCTGCCTACACAAACCACAGCTGTGGACTTTCCAATGAGTTATACCTTACATGTTCAGTACACAAGGTTGTTCTAGAATAAGGCTATTTCCCTTCATATTTAAAGTCACCTCACCAATACACATGTGGTGCATCTTTCTTGTAGGATAGTAGCTTTTTACGCAATGTACATTTGTGGGACCGGACGTGGTGGCTGAATCGGTAAGAACGCAGGCTTCCCATGCGAAAGGTAGGGAATTCAAATCGCAGCCGAGTCAAACAATGATTTGAAAAAATGGATACTTGTCGCTTCCTAGCTTGGCACTCGGCATTAATACGATAGGGCAAGGACTGGTTAGCACAGTATCAGGATAATGTGACTGTGTGAGATAATGGGTCATGGTGCTGATAGCCTGGTCTCCCAGAGGGGGAGCACAAGGCCGCACATGCCCTGATATGGCCTTAAGTGTTGCTAGGATTTAAAACAACAAACAAGCAAGTAAGACAAACGTTTGAGGTCAGAGTGAATAATGAGTGTGAGCCTGAAATCAATCAGGGCAATAGACTATTTCCCGTGAGATTTAATTGCCCTCAAGTCTACTACAAAGTTCACTGGGCGCGGTGGCCTAATCGGTAAAGCGCGGACCTCACGTGCGGAAGGTCGGTAGTTCGGGTCCCGGTTGAGTCAAAGCAATGACTTATAAAATTGATACTTGTAGCTTCATACCTTGGCGGTTGGCATTAATACGATAGGGCAAGGAGTGGTTAGCTCAGTGTCCGTATAATGTGACTGAGTAGGATATCGGGGCATATTCAGTAGAAAACAATTCTTGAGTTAATGTATATAGTCCGACAGTGATATGACCTTAGATGTGGCCAGGAGGTAAAACTCCAACAACCAACCAACCAACTATATTAAGTTACTGTACCTTACTTTAGCTTGAGGTAACTAATATTCTAAATGGCGAACTTTTGAGATATTTAAAGTGCAACATGCAAAATAAATTTGGGAAAGCACACCAAATCTCTGAAAGCATAGACTTCTACAGCAACAGGCTATATTAGATTGCCTCAATATTCCCTTCTATGTGGCGCCAACTGTTTAATAAATGTAACAGTATCTAAGTTAGATATGGTTGTTTGTTGTTGTTTTACCTCCTAGCAACAGCTAGGGTCATATCAGGACAGGTACCGACTTGTGACAGTGCACACTCATGCCGACAATATAGTCCTGCCCAACTAGGAGACCAGGCCACCACCACCATGACCTGATTTCCCATGCAGTAACATTATCCTGACACTGAGCCAACCAGTCCTTGCCCTATTCTAATAATGGGAGCACCTGGGTAGTAAGGAACAATTATCAATGTTTAAGTCATTGGTTGGACTCGACCAGGGTTCGAACCCACAAACCCATGGGTTCGGATCCCCCGATCTCCCAAAACAGGAGACAGGTGCTCAACTCATTCGGCCATCCAGTCTAGTCAGTTAGATATATGGAATCAAATTTAGGTAATTGTTTTGGTTTTGAAATTTTGATGTTTTCATCGGACTACGCAACTTTAAACTTAATATCACAAAATGGCCGTAATCGAGTCACCCGAGTCGTCAGAATTTCAAATCGAACACTGCGAGTAGAGTCGACAAATACATGTGCCATGTGCAAAATGATCCGACCCAAGTAACCCACCTCGTAGCTGGGGTTGGCTATGAGCTATGACGTAACATTTGCGCTGGTACCATCCTGCAGGATAACAGCTACTAGTACCAGTCATACATGGTTTTGTTTAAAGAATAACTTACATTAATGAAATGGAAATATAGCTAAACTACGCCATCATAAAACACTTTAAATCCTATTTTGCTGTAGTTTTTTTTTTTTTTTAAATTGTCCACCCGAGCGGGGAGAAGTGTATTTGATTATTCGACCCGAATCTGTAGGAAGTGCTCATGCGCCAAAAAGTGGCTCAGGTGACCCGAGTTGGTTAATCGATTACGCCCACGGTGAGTTTTCTAGATAGCGCTGTGCCACACCTAGGTGATGCTGTGCCATACTTTCTCACTGAGGGTAATTACAGAAAGTGCTGTCTAATGATGTGAATGAACTATTAAACAAGAAAACCAGCCTGGAGGCTATGACAATGAACACCACAGAAACAATAGGAGGGAGGAAGTGTGTATGTGGTGAGGGGGGTGTGAAGGGAGGATAGAGAGGGCAAGGAGGTGAGGTGGGAGGGATGTGTGGTGGGGTGGGGGTGGGGGGAGAGAGTAGGGAGTGCATTGGATGAGGTGAGGTGGGAGAGGTGAGGTGTGGCTGGGTGTGTTTACAGAGGCAGTGCATTGACACATGTGTGTGTGGGGGGAGGGAGGTATGTTGTGGTGTGGCGGGGTGTTTACATCGGCAATGCATTGACACATGTGTGTTGGGGGGAGGGAGGTGTGGTGTGGTGTGGCGGGGTGTTTACATCGGCAATGCATTGACACATGTGTGTTGGCGGGAGGGAGGTGTGGTGTGGTGTGGCCAGGTGTGTTTATAGAGGCAGTGCATTGACACATGTGTGTGGGGGGGAGGAGAGGTGTGGTGAGAGGGAGGTGTTGCGGTGTGTGTGTGTGGGACGGCTGGGGGAAGGTGGGTGGGAGGTGTGTGGTGGTGGTGTGTGTGTGGAAAGCGTGGTGGTGTGTGTAGGGTGAGTGTCTGTGCGGGAGGCTGGGTGAAGGCGGGTGGGAGGTATGTGGTGGTGTGTGAGGGATGTGTGGTGTGGTGACTTTCTGTGTGTGAGGCTGGGTTAAGGATGGTGGGAGGTGTGTGGTGTGTGAGGGAGGTGTGGGGGGTGTGTTCGGGGTAAGCATGGGTGCTTGGGTGGGATGCTAGGTGAAGGCGGGTGGTTGGGTGGTGTGGTGGTGTGGTGGTGTGGTGGTGTGGTGGTGTGGTGGTGTGGTGGTGTGGTGGTGTGGTGGTGTGGGGTGTGGGGTGTGGGGTGTGGGGGTGTGGGGGTGTGGGGTGTGGGGATGTGGTGGTATGGTGGTGTGGTGGTGTGGTGGTGTGGTTGTGTGGCGCTGTGGTGGTGTGGTGGTGTGGTGGTGTGGTGGTGTGGCGGTGTGGCGGTGTGGGGGTGTGGTGGTGTGGTGGTGTAGTGTTGTGGTGGTGTGGTGGTGTGGTGGTGTGGTGGTGTGGTGGTGTGGTGGTGTGGTGGTGTGGCTGTGTGGTGGTGTGGTGATGTGGTGTGGTGGTGTGGTGGTGTGGTGGTGTGGTGGTGTGGTGGCGTGGTGGTGTCTTGTCCCCCATTTCACTGTGCCTGTCTAAATGGTTTTGGGAAGACATGGTAAATGGGAAATATGGTCACACCGCTTCAGTTTGTGTTTATTCACGATCATCAGGAGATCTTTGTGTGGACATGATTTCATAAAGTATTAATCCCAAAAGTAGCGGGCTATGATAGGTAAGTATTTGAACGGTATATTTAGCGTATTAGCTTACAAAATCATATGATTAACCGGGTCTTCAAACACCTTTTATAATTGGGTGCTTAGCCACACTGTTACTAGCAATGCAGCTACCCAGGAATGCACCCTGCTCCAGAGTAGGCTGCCTTTAATAACATTGCTAAAGGCCCTGTCACACTACGATGTAACAACGTCAGCATAGGGAGAACGTGAAAAATGTTGAACTTCTCGGCGTACTATGCAAATTTGGGCACAAGTTGAATGTGGATGCAGCATAGTTGACGAGAGCGTAACATCTGTAAAGCGTAGTGATAGCGTCATTCAACCAGAGAGGACAACGTAATTACGCTCACGGAACATTATGTACGTTATTCCATCACCATAACTATGTTGCTTTACGTTACATGACGTTACATATGTCATGACACATGGTGAAATGCTGAACGTATGTTGGACGTACGTTCTGCATATGTTCTCCTGACGTTCTCCTGACGTTCTCCTGACGTTCCCATTACGCTGCGTGGACGTTTCCACCAGATTTAATGTGGGTCAACGTAGTGGAACATAGTGGAACATAGTGAGCAGCGTTTGACTAATGTCTGTTTAACGTCATTGACGTTCGGCGAAAGTGTACAGAACATATGGCGAACGTAAAGCCTTACGTTTGAGTTACGTCGAAAGTTTTGAACAGCTTCAAAACCTTGACGCGTGCCGACATAACACGATGTAATGTGACGTAGCTCGACGTCAGTCTAATGTCATTCTGACCTCATCATAACATAACCCAACGTACGTCAATGTAATGACGAAACGTGAGCACGTCAGGCTTACGTTGGCTCATTACTCTTGTATGGCGCAACACTGCTATATCGGCTAGTGCATGCAAGGCATTACTATGGGCGACTGTCGACAATAAATAGTAGGGTCAGGTTTGATTTATTGATGGTGATTTCTACACTGTGTCACAAGTGAAGGCCTTAGTCATTAGTGCTATTGACTATAGCGCTAACGACTATGACATTCGCTGGTGACAGTGAGATGAAAGAAGGGTTCCTTGCATAGGAGGCTTTACCTTTGTGTGTTTGTTAGAGTTTTACGTCCTGGAAACATCTAAGGTCATATCAGAACAGGTACCGACTTGTGACAGTGCTCACTCATGGGAACTTTATAGTTCTGCCCCACTGGGAGACCAGGCCGCCAGTACAATGACCTGATGCCCCACTCAGTCACATTATCATGACACATAGCTAACCAGTCCTTGCCCTATCCCAGTAATGCTGAGCACCAAGCTAGCTAGCGACAAGTATCAATTTTGTAAGTCATTGATTTGACTCAACTGGGAATCTAACTCCCGACCTTCACCACGGAAAACCTGCACTCTAACCAATTCGGCCACACCGCCAGGTGACGCTGCCGTTGCCTAGGGTTTCTCAGTACCGTGCACTACACACGGACACCCCTGGGGCGGCCTTCCCGGCTCTCACCCTGCCCCCTCTCGGCGGCGCAGGCTCCTTGGACCGGCCGAGCAGCTCTGGCGGAGCATCTCAGGACGGGGCGAGTTTCTTCGTTATTGCTGACAGGGCAAAATGTTCAAGATGCTTCAAAATCGGATCTGCTGCAGTTTCGCAGGGTGGGCAATCTAATTGTCACTGCTCGCAGGTAGCATGGTCTGCTTCCTGTAAGGTGGGCTGTCGCCATGCAGTGTGCAGTGCCAGAGCTCTGCATCGCAGACTCCTCAGTGTAGCCACTTACGGTGCATATATTTAATCTATGCGCAGACTTAAAGATGGCTCTTGCAAACGGCTGCTTAGGCCTTCGGCCCATATAACTAAGGGCTTAGAATAATAAAAAGATGAATTTTAATGAGTAAGCAATTTTTCGGCGTAAACAATAAAAGCTATGAAATATAACTATCACAATCATTTTGAGATCATTGTAAGGCAGTCGGTTCTTTTTGCGAACACACCGACAAACAAACACGCATGCATTCACTTTTATTTATGTAGATCACACAAACGCCGATTTTCACTGTCCAAAGTGAGCGATAAATGGTGAGCATTGAGTGTTCAGCTTCAGGATAATATGGATGAGTGGGATATTGGAATGTAGTGTCGGCGGACGGGTGGGACAAGCGATAAGGTATTGCCTATACCTAGGTTACATGGTTACCTACTGCAGATCAGAGAGTGATGAATGGTAACCATCTCTGCTCGGACATGTCACAATTGCTTCTTTCCACAAAGTGAGAATATTCACATCAACCCGCAGAAGGGGTGACTATATAGGTGAATACTATCTTAGCTGTCAATGTTATATTTGACCTGTTAGTAAATACAGTTCGCCGTCCATGGTATAGTTGACGTGTTAGTGGATACAGTTAGCCGTCAATGTTATATTTGACTGGTGAGTGGATAGTGTAAGCCTTCCATGTTATATTTGACCTGTTAGTGGATACAGTTAGCCATCAATGTTATATTTGACCTGTTATTGGATACAGTTAGCCGTCCATGTTATATTTGACTGTTTAGTGGATAGTGTAAGCCGTCCATGTTATATTTGACCTGTTAGTGGATAGAGTTAGCCGTCAATGTTATAGTTGATGTGTTAGTGGATACAGTTAGCCGTCCATGTTATAATTGACCTGTTAGTGGATACAGTTAGCCGTCAATGTTATATTTGACCTGTTAGTGGATACAGTTAGCTGCTAATGTTATAGTTGACCTGTTAGTGGATACAGTTAGCCATTCATGTTATATTTGACCAGTTAGTGGATACAGTTAGCCATCCATGTTATATTTGACCTGTTAATGGATACAGTTAGCCGTTAATGTTATATTTGACCTCTTAGTGGATACAGTTAGCCATCCATGTTATATTTGACCTGGTAGTGGATACAGTTAGCCGTCAATGTTATGTTTGACCTGTTAGTAGTTACAGTTAGCTGTCCATGTTATAGTTGACCTGTTATTGGATACTGTTAGCCATCCATGTTATATTTGACCTGATCATGGATACAGTTAGCCGTCCATGTTATATTTTACCTGTGAGTGGATACAGTTAGCTGTCCAGGTCATATGTGACCTCTTAGTGGATACAGTTAGCCGTCCATGTTATATTTGACCTGTTAGTGGATACAGTTAGCCATCCATGTTATATTTGACCTGTTAGTTAACACAGGTAGCCGTCCATGTTATATTTGACCTGTTAGTGGATCCAGTTAGCCGTCCATGTTATATTTGACCTGTTAGTAGTTACGGTTATCCGTCCATGTTATATTTGACCTGTTAGTCGATACAGTTAGCAATCCATGTTATATTTGACCTGTTAGAGGATACCATTAGCCATCCATGTTATATTTTACCTGTGAGTGGATACAGTTAGCTGTCCATGTCATATGTGACCTCTTAGTGGATACAGTTTGCCATCCATGTTATATTGACCTGTTAGTGGATAAAGTTAGCCATCCATATTATATTTGACCTGTGAGTGGATACAGATAGCCATCCCTCTTATATTTGACCTGTCAGTGGATACAGTTAGCCGTCCATGTTATATTTGACCTGTTACTGGATACAGTTAGCCGTCAATGTTATATTTGACATGTTAGTGGATACAGAGAGTGGTCCATGTTATATTTGACCTCTTAGTGGATACAGTTAGCCGACTATATTATATTTGACCTGTTAGGGGATACAGTTAGCCGTCTATGTTATATTTGACCTGTTAGTGGATACAGTTAGCCGTCAATGTTATATTTGAACTGTTAGTAGATAAAGACCTGGATACAGTTAGCCATTCCTGTTATATTTTACCTGTTATTGGATACAGTTAGCAGTTGTGGGTTTGAGTCCCGCTCTAGGCGCAATATTTCCCATTTTCATCACCACCATGACACTGGTTGCCGTGACCATGATCCTGTACAAGCTATGCGCTTTATAGTTGTTGAACCTACCTTGTGTATGTAAGTGCGTTGCATTGCCTGTGTGTATGTAATTGTAAGCATTAAAAGACTTACAATTCCAGGGGGACGAGTGTAGTGGTCTGCACTGACCTCTCAGGCAAGGAGCCGCATAGACAGGTAGGCGTGGGTAGTATGGTGATATCAGGGAGCCTAGGTGGTGTAATGGTTAGCACACTGGCCCGGAATGCAAAGAGATGTGGGTTCGAGTCCCACTCTAAGCGCAATATTTCCCATTGACATCACCCAAACGACAATAGCTTCAGCTTAAACATGGTAGTCATGGTTTCATGTTGGCCTGGAGGGTGCTTGTCGAGTTGTGTGCCTGGACTTGTCACATAATTATTAAAGCTGCATCCTCCGATGAATCATCAAATTTTCAAAACCAAAATAATCATCTAGATTTGATTCTACACATGTAACTTAGATACTGATGCACTTATTAAACACGTATTGCCAGATAGAAGGGAACCCTGAGGAAATTTAATAGAACCAGCTACTGCTAAATTCTATGGTGTCAGAGTTTTGGTGTGCATGCCCAAACTAGTTTTACATGCTTACACCTCAAATATCTCAAAAGATAGCCATTTAACATAAACGCTATTTTCTAATATCGCTTCTCTTCGGGTAGTATCTCTATAAGGGCGAGACCAGGAAGCCACAGCACTGCAAGTTCCCATGTCACGTGTGTGCATACTTCCGGTTCTCAACGACGAAATTGATCCCATCCGGGTTCTGCACGTCGTCATCAAGGTGAGAGAGTCTTCCCAGGGAGGAAGTTGTCCATCTTAATCAGGCGTCTGGTGTGAAGTAACACTCACCCTGACGTCATGACGTAATAATGGATGCTGTGATGTGACCCTCACCGTGAAGTCATGACGTAGTAATGGATGCTGTGAAGTAACGCTCACCCTGACATCATGACATAGTAATGGATGCTGTAAAGTAACCCTCACCCTGATGTCATGACGTAGTAATGGATGCTGTGAAGTAACCCTCACCCTGAGGTCATGACATAGTAATGGCTGATGTGATGTAACCTTCACCCTCACATCATGACGTAGTACCAGCCGCTACAAAGTAACACTAAACCTGATGTCATGACATAGTAACGGCCGCTGTGATTTAACCCTCAACCTGATGTCATGACATAGTAATGGCCGCTGTGATGTAACCCTCACCCTGATGTCATGACATAGTACCAGCCGCTACGAAGTAACCCTCACCCTGACATCATGACGTAGTAATGGCTACTGTGATTTAACCCTCACCCTGATGTAATGAGATAGTACCAGCCACTACAAAGTAACCCTCACCCTGACATCATGGCATAGTAACGGCCACTGTGATTTAACCCTCACCCTGATGTTATGACGTAGTACCGGCCGATGTGATGTAACCCTCACCCTCATGACGTAATACCAGCCACTGTGACATAACCCTCCTCTGACATCATGACATAGTAACCGCCGCTCTGACGTAACCCTCACATTGACGTCATGACATCGTACACGCATATCTCCAGGTGTAGCCCTACAAGTAACTGTGAACCTCACTAGGGAGCAGATTGTCAGTCAGATTAACAGGCCTGCCAAGCCAAGTCATGTCACTAATGACACCACTAATGAAACTACCATGCCAGGCCACTAATAACACTACCATGCCATGTCACTGATGACATTGCCAAGTCCTGACAGGAACGGCACTGCCATGCCATGGAACTAATGACACTGCCATGCCATGTCACTGATGACATTGCAAAGTCCTGCCAGGAATGGCACTGCCATGCAATGCCAGTAATGATACTGCCATGCCATGCCACTAATGATACTGCCATACCATTCGACTAATGACACTGCCATGCCATGCCACTGATGACACTGCCAAGTCATGACAGTAATGACACTGCCATGCCATGCCACTAAAGACACTGCTATGACATGCCATTTATGACACTGTCATGCCATGCAACTAATGACACTGCCAAGCAATGCCACTAATGATACTGCCATGCCATGCAACTAATGATACTGCCATGCCATGCCACTGATGCCACTGCCAAGCAATGCCACTAATGATACTGCCATGCCATGCCACTAAATACACTGCTATGCCATGCCACTAAATACACTGCTATGCCATGCCACTAATGACACTGTCATACCATGCAACTGATGACAATGCCAAGCAATGCCACTAATGATACTGCCATGCCGTGCCATTAATGACACTGCCATGCCGTGCCACTAATGATACTGCCATGCCGTGCCACTAATGATACTGCCATGCCGTGCCACTAAATACACTGCTATGCCATGCCACTAATGACACTGCCATACCATGCAACTTATGACCTTGTCTGGCCGGGACAGGGGAACCGGTAATTCCACTTCCTGTTCCTGTGTATATTTATATATGTATATATATCCGAAATGCACCGGTGCTTGTAAACACCACAAATTACAATAAAGATCCAGCTTTGCCCTATCCCCACCCCAACAACATAATTCATGAACTCACATAACTAACTACACTAGAGTTACACTAGAATATTTCTAACAAACTGACATTCATATACTGCTTGCGAAACTGCAACTGAACATTAAAACTTACTACAACTTTACCAAGCGAATACAGAAAATAACTTCTGCTTACGTTCTAAATAATATGTAAATACTCACATTGATCTGAGTAATATTGATCTAGCTATATGACACTACTGTTACCATATTGCTATGGAACCTTTGGGTTACAGAGTGTCATTGCGTTAAATGCTGCAAATTGTGTATTAAACAGTTATGGTATACCTTATTCTATATACCTTTTGTGTAAATAACCCTGAATTGAAAAATGGCTGGAAGACCAGAGCTTCGGCACTGACAAAAGACGTATTCAGCAGAATAAATATATTTACCAAAATGTGTGGAGAAAAGCAAACATCAGGAGTGAAACCCCAACACCTTATTGAGCGGGTCTGCAGTGTAACCTGAGCACATACAGCAGGATCCCTAATTATCGCCCAACAGAAGTCAAAGGCATTCATGTTGCAGACGCAGTGCGATAGGCATCCTATATACACACGTCTGGGTGAAACCTGTGTCAGAAGAGCCACAGATTCCTGGTCGAGTCAAACCACCAGCTTAAAGATTGATACTTGCCGCTTCCTAGCCAGGCGCTCGGCATTAATAGGATAGGGTAATGACTGGTTGGCTCAGTGTTAGGATAATGTGACTGAGTGGGATATCAGATCATGGTGCCAGTGGCCTGGTCTCCCGGTGTGGCAGCACTATAATGTCACCATAAGCGTGCACTGTCACAAGTTGGTGCCCATCCTAATGTCATTAGATGTTGCTAGGATGTAAAATTCCAATAGCCAACCAAAAGGGACACGTTGATACCTGACTAATACATGGTGAGACCTTGCCGGGCGTGGGGAGGGGTTAAGTCGGGGAGGTGGGGGGGGGGGGGGGGAGAGTGGTCTGATCTATCTCATCCATTATGCTACTACCGGCCCGGCTGTGGAAGCACATCCCTAAGGTCTGAGTGAGGTCTGCTGATAGAGAAATGCGCACCTGGCACGTTGGAGGGCAGCTTTGGGCTGGGCTGTGTGTGAAGGAAACGATGCATCATGTTGGTGTATGTGTAATTAAAGTCACCCACCATGTTGGTTTGTGTGTAACTAAAGCCACACCCTATGTTTGTTTTGTTTATAACTAATATCTGTGTAAAGCCCTTCCCAAGAAAACCCCAACACACTAACATAGAACCTTAAGAAAACAACTAACATAGTAATAAGAATAGAACAAAAATAGAATGCCAAGAGGGCCCCCAACAAAACTAACATAGGCTACTAAGCATACCAACAAACTATCTATCTGCAACTGAAATGCGGGCAATCAAATAACTTGGTTTGTGTGTAACTAAAGCCACCCACCATGTTGGTTTGTGTGTAACTAAAGCCACCCACCATGTTGGTTTGTGTGTAACTAACTAAAACCACCCACCATGTTTGTTTGTGTGTATCTAAAGCCACCCACCATGTTGATATGTGTGTAACTAAAATCACCCACCATGTTGGCTGGTTTGTGTGTAACGCCTTCTTCTCCGACAAGGATAACCCCGCTTCTTCATAATGACGCTCGCCCTGCGTGTGTCACTAAGCCCTTTGAAAGAGGAGATGTGACAAAGCTGGCCTGGCTTGTGACAGGTTGTGTAATGTCCAAGCAGGTCTTCTTAAAGTTGCATAGTCCGATGGTTGTGACATGCAAATTTCGGCAATTTTCTGAGATGAATACATTAGATTGGTCGTTATTATTGTCATGGGGGTGATGAAAATGGGAAATATTGTGCCTAGAGCGGGACTCGAACCCACATCTCTTTGCATTCCGGGCCAGTGTGCTAACCATTACACCACACTACCCACACCTACCTGTCTATGTGGTTACTTGCCTGAGAGGTCAGTGCAGACTACTACACTCGTCCCCCTGGAATTGTAAGTCTTGTAATGCTTACAATTACATACATACAGGCAATGCAACACACTTACATACACAGGGTAGGTTCAACAACCATACAGCACATAGCTTGTACAGGATCCTGGTCATGGCACCAGTGTCATGGGGGTGATGAAAATGGGAAATATTGCGCCTAGAGCGGGACTCGAACCCACATCTCTTTGCATTCTGGGCCAGTGTGCTAACCATTACACCACCTAGGCTCCCTGATATCAACACACTACCCACGCCTACCTGTCTATGCGGCTCCTTGCCTGAGAGGTCAGTGCAGACCACTACACTCGTCCCCCTGGAATTGTAAGTCTTGTAATGCTTACAATTACATACATACAGGCAATGTAACGCACTTACATGTACAGGGCAGGTTCAACAACTGTACAGCACATAGCTTGTACAGGATCCTGGTCACGGCTCCAGTGTCATGGGGGTGATGAAAATGGGAAATATTGCACCTAGAGCGGGACTCGAACCCACATCTCTTTGCATTCCGGACCAGTGTGCTAACCATTACACCACCTAGGCTCCCTGATATCAACACACTACCCACGCCTACCTGTCTATGTGGTTACTTGCCTGAGAGGTCAGTGCAGACCACTACATTATCTAATTTACTTTAGTTTGAAGTAAACTTTATGCTCAATGGCTAACTTTGGAGATATTTGAAGTGAAAACATGTCAGATTAATTGACATGTTGATTTGTATGTAACTAAAGGCACCAACCATGTTGGTTTGTGTGTAACTAAAGCCACCAACCATGTTGGCTTGTGTGTAACTAAAACCACTCACCATGTTGGCTTGTGTGTAACTAGCCTGAACAACAGGCAACAGAAAACAAAAATAAACAATACACTTCTCAGACAACCAACCTGTCACATGTGGTGTACCCCAATGGTCAGTGTTAGGGCCACTGCTCTTTATAATCTACTAAAACTGGACGAGTGGTGTGAGTCCAACAAAATAACCATCAACACAAGCAAATTAAAAACCGTTCTCTTCTCGCATAAACAAATGCCAGAAAGAAAACTACATTGTAAGCTAGGAACCAAACACTATAAAATGTAGACCATTACAAATACCTAGGCCTTGAGTTGGACAGCCAACTAAACTACAACCTATGTATAAACAAAATTGTCCAAAAGGTAAACCACAAACTGTGGCTATTTACAAAGCTAAGAGACTACATGACACAAGAAATGTCAATAAAAATCTTCAAGGACATGGTGCTCCCCTATTCTGACTATGGAGATGTAAACTACATGGGTGCGAAAAACGAATTTCTAAAAAAACTGCAAACACTACAGAACAGAGCCCTGAAAATCTGCCTCAGAGTAGACAAGCTGCACCCCACCTATGACATACACAAAAGAACCAAAGTAAAATTGCTAGAAAATAGGAGAATAATTCATCTGAAAACATTAGCATACAGCTATAGTCAAGACAATAAACTCCTAACAAAACCAAAAATGGCTACTAGAGCAAATAATGCGCCACTACTAAAGCAGACCAGAAGCCAAATAAAAGCTCACAAGAGAAGCACGCTGGAAATGGCTGCCCAGGTGTGGAATGCCCAAACAGTAAAGGAAAGACAAATTCCTGACCTAAAAACATACAAAAAATATCTGTGCAAAATAAGGCTAGGAAACCCCCACTAAGCTGCACTGCAAAGGGGCATGTGATATGTCATGGCCCACCAATGGAAGGTAACCAAAAGTAGCCAGATAACACACCACACATCTACGTACAAACCTATGATATGTAAATAGGAATAGGCTAGTCTAGTAGTAAGAGTAGAACAAATAAAACACATATATGCCAAGAAAATCAAAAAAAATTAACATAGACTACTAACCAGACCAACCAACTATCTATCTGCTACTGAAATGCAGGCAATCAAATACCTTATCAGCAGCTACTGTGTGATAAGATAACACCAACACTACAGTTGGCCAGCATTGAAAACAAGCCTGAATACCCAGGCTTATATGCTATGGACAGTATAAATACAGGCTCAATAAAAAAAAAATTAATAAAGCCACCAACCATGTTGGCTTGAGTGTAACTAAAACCACCCACCATGTTGGTTTGTGTGTAAGTAACTAAAGCCACCAACCATGTTGGTTTTTGTGTAACTAAACCTGCCCAGCAGTTAAAACAAGTGTCAACACACATATCTTTCTTGGGCAGGATACATGAATTCATAACAAAACAAGAAGAATATAAATCCTAGTTATTAACGTCTTCCTGTTTCTAAGGCACGAGTCAATATAATTACATCACGCCTGCTGCTGCTGCTGCTCCTGCTGCTGCTGCTCCTGGTCCTGCTCCTGCTACTCCTGCTGCTCCTGCACCTATACGAAGCTACGTGAGTGTGCACTGTCCCAAGTCGGTACCCATCCTGATATTACCTGAGATGTTGTCAGGATGTAAAACACCAACAAACAAACAAAGCTTCCAACAACAACATAGTCTTAAATAAATAAAAATGTTGATTGTGCTTTTGTGCTACCTTACTGCTAGTATTGAATATAAAGTTCTTCTAAATAAGCGATGGGGAGAGCGACATGCAATTGTTAACGTGGAAATACTCAAAATAGAAATGCTTAGGTTGCTTGGTTGTTGGAGTTTTGCGTCCTTGCAATAACTAAAGTCATATCAGGATGGGTACCGACTTGTGACAGCGCACACTCATGGTGATTTCATAGTGATGGCCCACTGGGAAATCAGGTCACCAGCACCATGGCACGATATCCGCCTCAGTCACATTATCCTGACACTGAACTAACCAATCCTTGCCCTATCCTAATAATGCCGACCGCGAAGCTATGAAGTGACAAGTAATAATTTAGTAAATTACTGGTTTGACTCGACCGGGAATCAAACTCCCAATCTCCCGCACGGGAGGGCTGCGCTCTACCGATTCGGTCGAATTGCTTATGTAAGCAGTTTTTAGGTAGTCAGGTGATGACAGAATGATCTGGTATGGAAGAACTATCTTCTTGGATGATCTTCCCTGACGGATGTGGTTCCAGAGATACTCTTCTGGGGAGTAGATAACCTGTAGAGTTTATTGCTGAACTCTAACCTTAATGTCTGAGCAGCTCTCATCGCCAATCAATCGCACTGGTGGACGCGAGGTCTGGCAGACACACACAGCGTCATATCGCATTGTTAGTCAGTCATGTTATACCAGAGAGACTAGAGCACATTCACCCTACCTACATTACAGCTGTGTAAGTAACTATAATACAACATTCATATTATACAGAACTACAGCGAACTCACCCTACCCAGAATACATCAGTGTGAATTACTATAATACAACATTCATATTATATCAGATAAACTAGAGCCCATTCACCCTACCTACATTACAGCTGTGTAAGTAACTATAATACAGTATTCATATTATACAGAACTACAGCGAACTCACCCTACCCAGAATACATCAGTGTAAATTACTATAATACAACATTCATATTATATCAGATAGACTAGAGCCCATTCACCCTACCTACATTACATCTGTCTAAATGACTATAATACAGCATTCATATTGTAGTGGTCCGCACTAACCTCTCAGGCAAGGAGCCGCATAGACAGGTAGGTGTGGGTAGTGTGGTGATATCAGAGAAACTAGGTGGTGTAATGGTTAGCACACTAGCCCGGAATGCAAAGACATGTGGGTTCGAGTCCTGCTCTAGGCACAATATTTCCCATTTTCATCACCCCCACAACACTGGTTCCGTGACCAGGATACTGTACAAGCTATGCGCTCTGTAGTTGTTGAACCTGCCATGTGTATGTAAGTGCGTTGCATTGCCTGTGTGTATGTAATTGTAAGCATTAAAAGACTTACAATTCCAGAGGCACAAGTGTAGTAGTATGCACTGACCTCTCAGGCAAGGAGCCACATAGACAGGTAGGTGTGGGTAGTGTGGTGATATCACGGAGCATAGGTGGTGTAATGGTTAGCACACTGGCCCAGAATGCAGAGATGTGGGTCCGAGTCCCGTTCTAGGCACAATATTTCCCATTTTCATCACCCCCACGACAATACTGTACCAGACAGACTACAGATCATTCATCCTACCCAGAATAGATCAGTGTAAATAACTATAATACAATATTTATACTATACAAGACAAACCAGAGCCCATTCAATCTACCTAGATTACGGCTGTGTAAGGAACTATAATACAACATTCATATTATACAGAACTACAGCGAACTCACCCTACCCAGAATACATCAGTGTAAATAACTATAATACTACATTCATATTATATCAGACAGACTGCAGACCATTCAACCTACCTACATTACATCTGTCTAAATGACTTATAGTTATACTATACAAGACAAACCAGAGCCCATTCACCCTACCTACATTACAGCCCAATAAATAACTATAAGACAACATTCATATTATATCAGACAAACAATGGCTCATTAACCTACCTACATTGAATCAGTCTAAATAAATATAATACAACAGTTCTATTATACCAGACTACAGCCAATTCACCCTACCCAGAATAAATCGGTGTTAATAGCTATAATATAACGAATAGTTCAGGCGCAAAACCGCATAAACGCCAATCCAAAAATGTAGTTTAAATCAAAGATGTTTACCTGAAAATAATGTTAATTCTCATTAATTCCACTTTTCATATGCCCACATGGCTATGGAGCAATGAACAAACGAGTAGGAAGATAACAAAATTAAGTATTTGAGGGTTTGATTCCGATGTTTATCTCGATTTTTGGATTGGCGTTTACATGGTTTTGTGCCTGAACTCTTCAAACATTCATATAATACCAGACAAACAACAGCCCATTAACCCTACCTATATTACAACAGTGTAAATAGCGATAGCACAACATTCTAACTACACAAGAGAGACTACAGACGAGTCAACCTCCCTAGATTACACTCATGCAAAACACTATAATATAGCTAGCTAGAAGCAGACATTGTCTCGGTTTGATAGTGTCGTACTCTGCACTGATCTCTCACGCAAAGGTAATGTAACACTTAGGATACTGGCTCCGGAATGGCAAGATGTGTGGGTTCGAATCCTGCCCTAGGCAAATTTTATCCTCTTTTGATTGCGGCCAGGAAACTGGTCACAGGCATGGTGCATAATCTACAATATTAGATCAGGTTGCATATACATGTACATGCTTAAGCCACCAGCTTTAACCATCATGAACAAACCATCAACACACCGAACATCCTACGCAACTATCAATCTGTTTAAACACATTGAACATTATATAAGACAGACAAAATGTCTTGTTAACCATAAACTTAGCTTGTTTTATAAGAAAAGAAATGTAACCCACAACGATTGTTTGAGTTGCCCCGAGTATACATCTTCTACTCTGTGCTGCTCCCCATTTTTGCATGAACCACAATGACTGGTGCTGTACATTATACAGCAGGAGCCACTCCCTTAATTCTACAGGATCGCGGCTGTGACTAATACAGCACTGACCAAACTTAGATTATTTAGACTGTCAATTCCAATAGTAAGATGGCTGGAAGACCAGTGCTCCAGCACTGACAAATGTCATAGTCAGATGAATAAATACTTTACCAAAAAAAAAGCCATGGCCTCAAAAGTTTAAATCAAACCAATGACTTAAACATTGATACTTTCCGCCTCCTAGCCAGGTACTCTGCAACTCGGCATTATTAGGATAGGGCAAGGACTGGTTGGCTCAGTGTCAGGATACTGTGACTCAGTGGGATATCAGGCTACCAGCACCATAAAGTTGCCATCAGTGTGTACTGTCAAAAGCCGATACCGGTCCTGATATGACCTTAGATGTTACCAGGAGATAAAGGTCGGACAACAAACCAACTTACCAAATGTTAAATTCAGAAACGCTGTGCGTTGTAAATTGGTGAACACCACAAACCTTTGTTAGATGGCGCTCAAATAGCTTACTTGCGCAGTAACAAAGAAACTAAGGACACTTCCGGTAAGTCTCCTCCAGAAGACCCAGCTGCAGGAAGTGTCTGACTTGTGAGAGACAAGGGTCCGGAGGCTACACCAGGTTCAGACTGCCCCCTCCCCGCCCCCCACCCCCGCATCCGCCCCCCGCTTGTGAGAGACAAGGGTCCAGAGGCTACACCAGGTTCAGACCGCCTCCCTCCGCCCCCCCCCCCTCACCGCCTCCACGTCCCGCTCCTTCTCTGCTCCCCACCTCCCGTTCTCACCAGCCCCCGCCTCCCGTTCGTACCCGCGCCCACCCCGACCCCCCCCCCCCCCCCCCCCCACTCCCCTCTCCCACTCCGCTCCACCCCTTGCCCCCTGCCCTCACCCCGCCACAACCCCGCCCGCCACCACCCCTACTACTGTCATGAGGGGTGATGACAATGGGAAATATCGCGCCTAGAGTGGGAATCAAGCCCACATCTCTTGCATTCCGGGACAGCGTGCTGACCATTACACCACCTAGGCTGCCTGATGTCACCATCAGGGTGGCCACTAGCAATAGGCGGAAAGAGTCCACCCTCTGGACGGTTCCTACTAGCGTGCTGCCACCTGTTGCTACTTCTTAGCAAACAGAGGTCAAAGTAATCGCTGCCGTCACAATGTGTGGTGGTGTGGCTCCTCATGGACAATACACAAAGTATTAGTGTTTTGTATATGGATAATATCTAAAATAAGGCGCGTGTAACAAGTGCGCTATGGTTCTCAGCCAGGGTGGTGGCAGGGTGGCAGGGGTGCAGGCTTGCAAGGTGGCAGAGTGGCAGGGGTGGCAGGGTGACCGGGTGGCAGGGTGGAATGGTGGCATGGTGGAATGGTGGCATGGTGGAATGGTGGCAGGGTGGTAGGGTGGCAGGGTTGCAGATTGGCATCCGTGGCAGGGTGACAGGGTGGCAGGGTGACAGGGTGGCAGAGTGACATGATGGTAGAGTGGCAAGGTGGCTGAGTGGCAGGGACCAGGGATGGCAGGGTGGTAGGGGTGCAGGGTGGCAGGGTGGAAGAGTGACAGGGTGGTAGAGTGGCAGGGTGGCAGAGTGGCAGGGGCCAGGGATGGCAGGGTGGCATGGTGGCAGGGTTGCAGGGTGGCAGGGTTGCAGGGTGCAGAGTGGCAAAGTGACAGGGTGGTAGAGTGGCAAGGTGGTAGAGTGGCAGGGGCCAGGGTGGCAGGGTGGCAGGGTTACAGGGTGGCATAGGGGCAGAGTGACAGGGTGGCAGAGTGGCAGGGTGGCAGAGTGGCAGGGGACAGGGATGGCAGGGGGGTTCATTAACTGATTTTAACTCCCTCCTGATGGCAGTCCAACACTGTTGAATAAACAGCCCGCCAGGTGGGGCTGCGACGCCTGGCTCCACACGGCAACATCCGGTCTGCTGCTGAAGCCCATCGTGATTGGCTTCTCTTTTCTTCTCCAGCCTCAATATGTGGCTGACATTTGAGATTCACAATTATCGACAGTGCTGGAGGGAGCAGCCCACACTCTTGGGATTGCTGCTTTAGTAAGCTAAGTAGTTTATCAGTGAAGCGTACTAAGTAGTTTATCAGTGAAGCATACTAAGTAGTTTATCAGTGAAGCGTACTAAGTAGTTTATCAGTGAAACTGCACATGTATCAGTGAAACTGTACACTGCCGTGTACTAAGTAGTTTATCAGTGAAACTGTATACTGGCCCATACCAAGTAGTTTATCAGTGAAACTGCACATGTATCAGTGAAACTGTACACTGCCGCATACTAAGTAGTTTATCAGTGAAACTGTATACTGGCCCATACCAAGTAGTTTATCAGTGAAACTGTATACTGGCCCATACTAAGTAGTTTATCAGTGAAACTGTATACTGGCCCATACTAAGTAGTTTATCAGTGAAACTGTACACTGCCACATACTAAGTAGTTTATTAGTGAAACTGTACATAGGCACATACTGAGTAGTTTATTAGTGAAACTGTACATAGCCACATAATAAGTAGTTTATTAGTGAAAATGTACATAGCCACATACTAAGTAGTTTATTATTGAAACTGTACATAGTCACATACTAAGTAGTTTATTAGTGAAACTGTACATGGCTCTTAGGGTTCTTGTAGGGATAAAACAGGATTTGTGACATTCTAACTGAGCTTAAGATTCTTTTAATGCATAGCTGTAAGCAGGACGTGTGTCAGAATGTATTAATGGCATCTTAACCTTAATAAGAATGTCACAAATAATTAGACAACGACACAGCATATTAGTTTAAAGTTGGGTTTAATTTTCAAGCACCAGCAGGCAAGTATTTGATCAGCACAAAGTTCAATTCAAATAACAACAGGTTCAATCACAGTGAGGTCAAGAAGCTTTTAACCCTAGCCCTTCACAATGTCACGTAGGGGTGGGCAGGTGGCAATTTTAGGCTAGTCAGTGTCCTCCTCATGCCCACATCGATGTGAGCTCTCAGCCGCCGGTCCTGGCCTTATATAGGCACAGAAGGCTAGTTAGTTCAGGAATTCGACCACATATGGCAGATCGATATTATTAGTTACGTAATCAAGTTTCGTATTTTGAAAGTGACTATAGGTGGCACTAGTGTATAAGGCATAACGTAGTGTGGCCGGTTCTTGATAGGTGGCAGCATAAGGCCTTCTTAGTACTACAAGGCTATGGCTGTGTCCGGATGTCAAATTACCTGTGTTGCCGAACATCACGGACAATGCATAACTGAGAGACATTTGTAAGATTCGATATATCTTATATAAGCATTATAGAAGTATACTTAATAATAATCCACATAACATAATCCACTGTGTTATATACAATTTGTTAGCGAAGTGGTACGGCAAGAGGCTGACGTATGATAGCTGAGTAGGCCAGGGGGCAGCACCAGGCAAGTCAGAGACCCTGTCCAATCGACTGAATTGCTAAGTGTCAGTAGCCGTGAAGCGTCAAGCAAGGTGCCAAACAGAGGCACAGTTCAAGAATAATCAGTTGATGGATATCTATACTCGTATACTGCTTATACCGCACATATATATGCCATACTCGATTATACCATGTGTGTGTAAATAACCCAGAACTGTAAAATGGCTGCAAGACCAGTGTTTCGGTGCTGACAAAAGAACTTATTCAGCAGAATAAACATACTCACACCCCCAAGACCCCCCCCCCCCAAAAAAAAGAAGCTTTACCACTTATTACCGGCCTTGAGTTTTCACACTCTATCAGATATCGCAATATCTGACTGCAACGCATGAGTTATCACCTAACACTGGCCCTGACTCTTCCCATTCTATCAGATATCGCAATATCTGACTACAACACATGAGTTATCACCTAACACTGGTCCTGACTCTTCCCTTTCTGTCAGGTACCACAATATCTGACTACAACACATGGGTTATCACCTAACACTGGTCCTGACTCTTCACATTATATTAGATATAGCAATATCTGGCTACAACACATGAGTTATCACCTAACACTGGTCCTGACTCTTCACATTCTATCAGAAATCGAAATTTCTGAGTACAACACACGAGTTATCACCTAACACTGGCTGTGACTCTTTACATTTTATCAGATATCGCAATATCTATTCTATATGCAAACCGCTGTCCACTATTACTACCTGCCTGCATTTCCCCACGGAAATCATCCTAGTACCACCGGTGTCCGCCAGGGTGGCAGCGTGCACCTTTCACCCCTCAGCTCATATACCCACTACACCGTCCACAGACCCTGCCTCAGCACCCCTATCAGCCTCAACCAGTCCCACAGGGACAAAACCCATAACCAAAGACAAGACCACGCCTCCAGTAAGAACTGACACTCACTCAAACCAAAATAAAGCTTGTTTTATTTAACAGCACCTCTTATGCTAGGTACACACCTAGCGTATACGATCGTTTTTCCGCACCCACCTACCGTATACGATCTAAAACTGCCCAAAAGTCATGAGGTGTGCACTCCCCTAGCACACCTACCGATTGCGATTCCCGATTTTTAGGGCTAAAACGGTAGGTGTGCGCTAGCATTACGATTGCGATTCCCGATTCGAAAAATGAATCGGCCCGATTTCAGTTTTAAGCAGATCGGGAGTTTTAGTGCGCGAATCCTATACGGTATGTGTGTACCTAGCATAAAGCAGATGGATTTCTTTTTTAATATACTATCGGCTATTGGATGTCAAACATATGGTGATTCTGACATATTTCTTTAGAGGAGACCCGCTGCCACCACATAGGCTACTCTTTCCGATAAGCAATCAGGGCTATTTTATATGGACTTTGTGGACCACTGGTTTGAAGGGAAAATAGCCCAAACTGCAAAAGGGTCCGCTGAGCAGGATCGATCGGATGACCGACTGCTGCACAGGTTGACACGCTACCACCTGAGCTACGTCCCACTTCCCCTCACTCAAGGTTGGTTGCTGTTTGGAGTTTTACATCCTAGCAACATCGAAGGTCACATCAGGACAAGTACCGACTGGTGACAGTGTGCACTCATGGCGACTTTATAATGCTGTCCCAATGGGAAATCAGGCCAATGGCAACGTGAACCTATATCCCACTCAGTCATATTATCCTGATACGCTGCTACCCAGTCCTCACCCTATCCTATTAATGCCAAACTCCAATCTAGGAAGCGACAAGTATCAATTTGATTAAGTCATTGGCTTGACTCAACTGGGAATTGATATCCCGATCTCCCGCACACGGGGTAGCCGAATGAGCCGAGCGATCGTCTCCTGTTTTGGGAGATTGGGAGATCCGAACCCATGAGTTTGTGGGTTTGAATCCTGGTTGAGTCAAACCGATGACTTAAACATTTATACTTGTCACTTCCTAGCCTGGCGCTTTGCATTATTAGGATAGGGCAAGAACTAGTTAGCTCAGTGTCAGGATAATGTGACTGAGTGGGATATCAGGTCACGGTGCTGGCAGCCTGGTTTCCCAGTGGGGCAGCACTATAAAGTCGCCATGAGTGTGCACTGTCACAAGTCAGTACCCGTCCTGATATGACCTTAGATGTTGCTAGGACATAAACCAACAACAAACAAACAAACAAACCCGCATGGGAGGCCTGCGCTCTACCGATTCGGCCAGCACGTCTGCTAACCGTGTCAAGAGATGTCGATCCTGGTGCCAGTCCTTAACCGTTGTATCGGGTTTTTGTGTCAATGAGAAGACGATGCAGATATAATTGACTTATTAAATTGACAGGTTGTTGAGTATTCCGAGACTTTGCTTTTGTGTCTGCTTCATCCGCTCCTCACACTGGACGTGGTGGCCGAATCGGTAGAGCGCAGGCTTCCCGTGCGGAAGGTCGGGAGTGCAATTCCCGCTCGAGTCAAACCAATGACTTACACAATTCAATACTTCGGTAATACTTAGTACCTCTCAAATTCCAGTAGAACCTAACAGCTGAAGAGGCAACCAGTAGGAGTAGGATCCAAATTCACATTTCAGTTCAACTAACTAAAGCTCGCACACTCAACAGCTCACCGCTTGCTTTTCGCAACATGCCATTGATATACTTTACCTGTAAAGCACAAGAACAAATTCTATTCGACAGAGAACAACCAAAATGGATTTGTCACCTGAACGCTGTATACACATTTTTGCGAGTGAACTCTTCTTTTAAATATAACTATTCGCATATATTATGGAGAGCTTTTTTCCAAAACGCAGTAAGCGTCGATCCAAACAAATGAGTTTGCAAAGCAAATGCCAAGTTTGTAGATCGTATATTTGAAAGGAGCTCTTAATATATATATATATATATATATATGTAAATATATATATATAAATATATATATAAATATATATATATAAATATATAATCGTGGGCGCGAATGACAGTGTTGAGCGTCCGTGTCAAGTTAGGCAAGACTGTGGTGGTGTCACCAGTGGTCACAAGGTAGGGGGGTACTCCGCACTAAATGATACAACGAATAGTGGTGAATATAACAGTAATAATAATAATAACTCCCTTCCACGCCTTTATACTCGCATAATGCTTATACATCACCCATACATATATCGTGTAAACGCTACAGACAAATCCTGCCCAAAGGCCATGCCTGCTGCTTCACACACCCTGCCAACTAGGGAGACTAGAGTGCACTGTCTTACACACATGAAGAGTCTTTGCCAGTGCTTAATGCACATTTAATACAGGATGTTTCTCGCTGGGTGATCGAGCCTCCTGAACCGGTTAGCTTTCCCTCCAAAATATGTCTAAAACGCAGTGAATCAAACTTGATTTAAATTAATCAACAGGTCATTTGGAGGCACATACATAACTGGCCGCATTGGTAAGCTCAGTATGTGTGTGAACCGATTTCTAAGTAACACTTAGACATGGTTGGTGTTTAGATATAATGTCACATTCCTGTGGCTTAGTCCAACACCCCACCCGACTTCGCGACATGTCAGCGTCTCTAAGAGATCACGTGGTCTACCACTCCAGGGTTGACACCACGGGTCCAGACGCTCACTAAGCCTCCTTGCCACCTCATGGCTCAGCCACGGTTTGACGGAGCAGACTGTCATAACATGTGACGTCACTTTTGGAAATGTGTCTCTGTGAGACTCCTGGCAGAGATGAGGTCAACCCCATAACATTGGCAGTTGACAGTTGACAGTCCTGCCTTCAATAATCCAAAGTGGCTTACTCCGTAATGGAATGACGATGGTCGATTTGCATTTCAGGCTGTCATAACAGGTGACACCACATTTGAAAATGTGTCTCTTGAACTCTTTGAGACTTACAACAGCGATGAGGTCAATCCCGTAACATTGATAGTTGACAGTTGACAGTCCTTCCTTTAATAATCCAAAATGGCTTACTCTGCAATGGAATGACAATGGTAGATTTGTATTTCATGCTGTCATAACAGGTGACACCACATATGAAAATGTGTGTCTCGAACTCGTTGAGACTTACAACAGAGGTGAGGTCAGCTCCGTAACATTGACAGTTGACAGTTGACAGTTGACAGTTGACAGCCCTTCCTTTAACAATCCAAAGTGGCATACTCCGCAATGGAATGGCAACCGTATAATTTGTTTTTCACACTGTCATAACATGCATCACCAAATTAAGAAATTTGTCTCTTGAACTCATGGAGACTTACAACAGAGATGAGGTCAGCCCCGTAACATTAACAGTTGACAGTTGACAGTTGACAGTCCTTCCTTTAACAGTCCAAAGTGGCTTACTCCGCAATGGAGCGACAACGATAGAATTTGTATTTCCTTCATTTGGTTGCCATACCGACAGGATTCTATTTATATCATGAGTTTCTCCAGATGCTTTACCGCAAGGTAAATTGATTCTTCTAAGTCGGCCAGACTTCAGTCCTGGTTAGTTCTGCGTTGTGTGATCGTGGACTTTTGAATAGTTTATGACTAGTTTTATTTCTCCAGATATACTATCTGGATGAGTTTGCTTGGCACTGCTGTTGGCTCAGACACCGTATCCATCCCACCTCTTCATTTGATCAGAATAATATTCACAAATGACGATTGCGTCTGGAACTTGGAAGTGGCGTAATCTGATAAAGGATCAAATTTGCAAAAGCAAATTACTTATATGGATTGGGACCTACATATCTAAGTTAGATACTGGTACCTTTATCTAGGATTCCTTGCTACATAGAAGGGCATACTAAGTCAAGTTAATAGAACCCATTACTGCTGAACCCTGGGAATGTAAACATTCTGACAAGCATGCAACAATTTATTTAGCAAGCTTTTTTTTTTTTTTTTGATAAAGTATTTATTCATCTGAATATGACATTTGTCAGCGCCGGAGCACTGGTCTTCCGGCCATCTTATTATAGAAATTGACAGTCTATATAATCTAAGTTTGGTCAGTGCTGTATTAGTCACAGCACCGATCCTGTATAATTAAGGGAGTGGCTCCTGCTGTATAATGTACAGCACCAGTCGCTGTAGTTCATGCACAAATATCTCCTCAGTTAATAATTTTAAAAGCAAAATCACCCCAAAACTGAAGTAAGATAGATCAACCTAATACATATGAAGAGTTCAGGTGCAAAAACCATGTAAACGCCAATCCAAAAATGTGGTTTAAATACTAGATTTGAACCTGAAAATAATATTAATTTTCACTAATTCCACTTTTCATATAATCACATGCTTATGGAGCAATGAACAAAAAAGAAGGAATACAAAAACATCAACTTTTTAATGGTTTGATTCCAATGTGTATCTCTATTTTTGGATTGAAGTTTACATAGGTTTGCGCCTGAACTCTTCATATATATATATATATATATGCTGTATAAGCCATTATACAAGTATAATAAGGCTGGAAACTTCCATCTGCTCCTCAGCCCTATCTTCTCCCTCAGTCATCTACTGGAGGAGCCTATTTGTTCACTTAAATTTCCATCCTACTCACACTCAGATCCGTGGGGGGGGGGGGGGGCGCCACCCATCTGTGCACGCACCCCCCCCCCCCCCCCCCCCACCCACCTACACTCACTGTACCGCCGAATATGACAGAAACTCAAAACCATCGAAGTATGCAACCTTACTATCGCGCTGTGGACGGTGACAGTTTTCAATGTAAATCTTGTCGTTTTTAAAAACAGAGTAGTGTACTTGTAACACCGGCAATGCACTTATGATATATTGGTTGGCATCTGCACCCTGTAAAGCGCCGGTCACACCTTACCGGATTGAGTACCGGACACAACCGGACAAAGAATTTTCTAGTCCAGTGGTGTTCAGTATCAAAATGTACCGAAATGTGTCGAAATGTTGCGCTTTCAGGTCAAAGGCGGCCGGACGTAACGGACGATAAACGGACAAGGAACATAGATTAACGAATAGCCAATGGACAAGAACCGGACGAGAACGGGACGGCAACTGACTGTCAAACGGACAAACTGAACATCAACGATTAGCAACCGGACCAGACCGGAAAAAACCGACGGACCGAATTCCCCCATCACTGGCAACGGACTATTCTGGAAGCAAACTGGAGATGTAACGGATGGGTACCAGTCATGAAACGGACTAAACGGACTAATCGGACTAATCAGACTAAACAGACTTAAACCGGACATCAACTATACAGGTCAGTCCGGTGGTGTCCGGTACAAGTTTTGTGCATGTTCAAAACTTGCCACCTTACACGCTGGACACCACAGGAGAGAGAACGGACACTCCGGATGCGTACCGTATATAAAACGGACATTGACATATTTCAACGGACAGTGTCCATTTTCTATCTGGTACCCCAATCCGGTAAGGTGTGACTGAGCCTTTAGGTTCCGCCACCTGTGTCATACAATAACTATTTTGAAGATACTAAATATCACCTTTGTTCTTTGGGAAATAAGTAGGCATATTACTGTAGTAGCCTGCTCTCACCTCTCACGCAATGAACAACATAGACAGCTGGACGTGACTAGGGTGATAACATCAGGCAGCCTAGGTGGTATAATAATTAGCACACTAGCCCAGAATGGAAGAGGTGTGAGTTCCAATCCTGCTTTTCGTGCAGCAGTTCCCCATGTTCTGACCTCTGAGGCTCCTTGCCTGAGATATCAGGTCAGATGACCACAGTACTATAGTAGTATGTGCATGAGCTCCTGTTCAAAGCAGATCCTCTATTCTCAACTGTCTTCTCATTAGAGAAAGAGAGGGCACCCTGGTCTCCGGTTCAAGGATACCATCAAGAGAAACCTGAAGCTGAGAGACATTAAGACCGACTCATGGACATCACTCTCACAGCAGAGAGCTAAATGGAGAGCGGCAGTCAAGTAATGAAAGCAGTTTTTGTCGCATCACGACTGACAGCATGATGATGACGATGACTTGAGCTTCACCACCAGGTGGTGGCTGTAGGGACCACGCCGTCTACTGTGGAGTTCTACTGTGTCAGGTGGTGGCACACTAGGTGATCAGGTTGGAGAGTTTACCTCGTTTTAGCTATGGTGGTCATTTGACCACCGAGTCAATTACAAAGGTCAAATTTTATATAAGATTAATGTGCAGAATTACAAATTTGGCTGTGACACACTCGGTTTGGGGATGTTTTCATATTGGAACAGATCACTAGAAAGCAAACAATTATATCTAACTTCCTAAATATTCCTAGGAGATTTAGTTGGGACCGGATTGAGTAAATTAACAGTGAATATTAGGAAATAATTCATTAGTTACAACAAATGGCTACAGGCCAGAACTGCCCATGATAGTACGGTGTTGGTATAGCCATACATCGCAAACAATAGGGACATCTCCAGTCAATCATGGGTGTATTATGCTGGTATGTGACACACCCAGAAACTTCCATCTGCTATTGGGGGAGGTCCTGTGGGGACTGTTGTCCATCATGTAGATATAGTTTTGTTTGCTATAGATATATATAATATGATTCATTGTAATTAGGCAGTGCCCTGAGTGGACTGCCCTCTACTGCATGCAGCTAGCATACCCCCCGCCCCCATGAGAGGTGACTCTGGGACCTGGCTGGTCAGGGGGCGAGTCACTTGGTTGTGGACACCGCTGTGGGTGGAGGTTTAACTTGAATAAACATTGGAAGCGCACGTTCTCGTCCGTCATTCATCCGGTGTTGAGAGCATGAGAACTTAGTTCTGGTAGACCGTATGTGGCCTATCACAATACATTACTGTGGCTAAAGTGGCAAACAGAAGACCTAACAAAACACCTGACACTGGGTTCGATTCCGGGGGTGGTGGCCGAATCGGTAGAGCGTAGGCTTCGCATACGGGAGATCGTGAGTTTGGTTCCCAGTGGGGTCAAGCCAATGACTTATAAAATTGATACTTGTCGCTTCCTAGCTTGGCACTCAGCATTAAAGGGAACGGACAAGGACTGGTTTTCTCAATGTCAGGATAGTGTGACTGAGTGGGATATTGGGTCATGATGCCATTGTAAAGATTTCAAATTCCCCGCTGATTCAAGTTCCCCACTGGGAACTTGAAAACGTTTTCAAATTCATCCCAGGGGAATTTGAAAACGTTTTCAAGTTCCCTCCCTCGTTTTAACTTTCCCTCCCCCCATTTTTGGGGAATTTTCTTTATTTTTGTTATTTGTTGTTATTTTTTGTTATTTTTCATGACAAATATAATAATACACAGAGAATAGCATAATTGAAATTATTACTAGTACAACAAAACATATTTCACCCCAAATGACACAAAAAGTCTCCAAGATGGCTAAGAAAAAAATATGATAAGTGTGAATTTTTAAACGTTTTTAAAAGTTGTTTAAGCAATTTTATATTCCCGGATGGGGGAATTTGAAAACAGGGGAAGGAATCTTAAAACTGTTTTAAATTTCCCCCCCGGGAATCTGAAAACATTTATAATTTCCCTCCGGGAAAATTTAAAACGTTTTCAGATTCCCCGGGGGAACTTGAAAAGGGGGGAAATTGAAATCATTACACAGCCATCCTGATTTCTCATGGGGGCAGTACTATAAAGTCGCCACGACTGTGCACTGTCACGAGTCGGTACTTGTCCTGACCTTAGATGTTGCCAGGACGTAATACTCCAACAGCCAACCAAGCGGGTTCAGTAAGTGACACATAGTGTCGTCCAACAGGTACCCACGCCACCTTCCAAACTCTGCTCCTCCGCCATCCCTGTACCTCTAGAACCTTCATTGCCAGAGCAATGTCTTCTTCCTGGGTGCATGGAGTGCAGCGTTGACTGGTTCCCAGTTCCCAGATCCTATTAAAGCAGGCCCGTGCTCTATAGAACAATCATGGTACATTGTCGGCAGGTGGTTCTGTAAACGTTGGAGCGTGTAGGTGGTAGATTCGGCCGCAGCAATTACTTTCGGCCATTTATCCTCCGGCAAAGGTACACTTCCGGTTTGTCCTCGCTGGTAGTCAGCAACCAGCGCCACCCGCCGGTACACACTGTGTTATATACTGTGGCACACACAGTGTGTCACACACTGTGTGTCACACAGTATATAACACAGACTGTTATGCCTAGTACACACCTACCGTTTGTGCGCACCCACCTACCGTATACGATCTAAAACTGCCCGTTTCGCACACAAAAATCACTATGTGTGCGCTACCCGCGCACACCTAGCGATTGCGATTCGCGCATAAAACCTCAGTTTTAGGGCTAAAACCGGCCGATTATGATTGCGATTCGCGATTCGAAAAATGAATCGGCCCGTTTTCAGTTTTAAGCGGGTCGGGTCGAGTCGCGAGTTTTAGTGCGCGAATCCTATACGGTAGGTGTGTACCAGGTTTTACAAACTGTGTCACACAGTGTGTGAGTACGTACTCACACACTGTGTCACATACTGTGTCACACACTGTGTTATATACTGTCTCACAGACAGTGTGTCACACACTGTGTGTGAGACAATATATAACAGTGTGTGACACACTGTGTGTGAGACAGTATATAACACAATGTGTGACACACTGTGTGTGAGACAGTATATAACAGTGTGTGACACAGTGTGTGAGACAGTATATAACAGTGTGTGACACAGTGTGTGAGACAGTATATAACAGTGTGTGACACACTGTGTGTGAGACAGTATATAACACAATGTGTGACACACTGTGTGTGAGACAGTATATAAAACAGTGTGTGACACAGTGTGTCACACATTGTGTTATATACTGTCTCACACACAGTGTGTGACACACTGTGATGCATATTGTGTTACACATCACACCACATAGTATGTGACATGCTCTCATAGTATTTTCCACCCACGATTTTCCGCCTGATAATTTTCACCCAACAATTTCCCACATGGGATTTTGCCATATTAGAATGATATGCCTGTAGATTTGATGGCTGCATGCCAGAGTTGATGTATTTGTGTATGTGCTTGTGCATGTGCTTGTGTATAAATTATATGATTTTATTTAAGGCTGCATAGGCCGATGAAGTATCACATTTTCAATACCAAAATAATGATATAGATTTAACTCAACATATCTAACTGAGATACTGATGCACTTACTAAGTATTTATTGCCGAATAAAAGGGCACACTGAGTGAATTTAATAGAACGCGTTACTACTGAAGCCTATGGCATCAGAGTTTTGACGTGCTTGCCAAAACTAAGTTGACATGTTTCCACTTTAAATATCTCAGAGGTTACCCATTTAAATTAAAAATTACTTGAAACTAAAGTAATGTAGATAATAACAATCAATTTAATAGATTTACTCAGAAAAATGAGAGAAAGTCAAAACCATCGGACTATGCAACTTTAACCTAAAAAATGTGGTAAGGTGTATGTATGGCTTCCCAGAGTGACTGATCTTACACTTACAGGCAAGCAAGCATCGGTGGCTATGTTTAGATTTTTTCAATATGGTTGCAATCAACTCCGTGGCAAATGGATGTTGCAGGCAGGGCGGATTATTTTGGCTGAACTTTGTGGAGACTTGGCCACAGATCACCAATCAGCCGGTTTCAATCTTGTGGATAACGAGTTGGTGCCTGAGAGCTTGTCGGTAATCAACATTGTCATTAGTAGATTAGCAGCAAGACACCAGCGCAGCCTGCTGGTCATTACGTGACAACTTCCAGTGGTTCAGCTGTAGCCGAATACGGAGTAATCTTGTGTGTAGCAGTATCAACAAGACACCAGCGCAACCTGCTGGTCATTACGTGACAACTTCCGGTGGTTCAGCTGTAGCCGAATACAGCATAATCTTGTGTGTAGCAGTATCAACAAGACACCAACGCAACCTGCTGGTCATTACGTGACAACTTCCGGTGGTTCAGCTGTAGCCGAATACAGCGTAATCTTGTGTGTAGCAGTATCAACAAGACACCAGCGCAACCTGCTGGTCATTACGTGACAACTTCCAGTGGTTCAGCTGTAGCCGAATACGGAGTAATCTTGTGTGTAGCAGGTGCAATCATCACATTGCATCGCTCTTCACTCAGCAGACAATGTGACATGTGGGTGGTGGGTGGTGGGTGATGAGTGCTGGGTGATGGGTGATAGCTGGTGGGTGATAGATGGTGGGTGGTGGGTGATGGGTGGTGGGTGATGAGTGGTGGGTGATGTGTGGTGGGTGATGGGTGGTGGGTGATGTGTGGTGGGTAATGGGTGATGAGTGGTGGGTGATGGGTGATAGCTGATGGGTAGTGGATGGTGGGTGGTTGGTGATGAGTGGTGGGCGGTGGGTGGTGGGTGATAACCGGTGGGTGGTGTGTGGTGGGTGATCGGTGGTGTGTGGTGGGTGGTGGCTGATGAGTGATGGGTTGGTGTGTAGTGTGTGGTGTGGGGTGTGTTTGGGGTGTGTGGTGGGTGATGCGTGATGGGTGATGGATGGTGGGTGATGGGTGATAGCTAGTGGGTTGTGAGTGATGGGTGGTGGGTGATAGCTGGTGGGTGGTGGCTGATGAGTGGTGGGTGATGGGTGATGGTTGGTGTGTAGTGTATGGTGTGGGGCGTGTGGTGTGGGGTGGTTGATGGGTGATAGCTGGTGGGCGGTGGGTGATGGGTGGTGGGTGATGGGTGATAGCTGGTGGGTGGGGAGTGATGGGTGGTGGGTGGGGGTTGATGGGTGCTCGGTGGTGGGGGGGGGGGGCCTTGTCTGGTGGCTGTAGGGTCATCACTATTACATGTAGCTATCAAATAATTGATCTTGGCTGCTATCAGAATCTATGAACCTGTCCACATTGCCGGGGCTCACATCAACTGATACTTTGCCCGGACCTCTAGCCTCTCACCCCGGGCCTCACGTCGACTCACCTCGTGTATAATGGAGTGGGTCCCGTCACGTCACGTCAGACAACCGCCCTCCACTCACGTCTCTCCTGGGGTCACATCACAGTATGCCTCTCCGCGCGCACCCACATTGAAGCTGTTTGAGATTCTTGAATTTGCAGTTGCAATGTGGAGTCTTTGGGAGAGTAGGGCTGGGTGTGTGCGGGGTTATGTTGAGCGGAGGGATTCATTTAGATGTCTAGGTAGAGTGGCTGGGAGGGGTGGGCGGAACATTTGATCAGGGTCTGGGCGATAATTGTCGTGTTCTCTGTGGCAGAGTGGTTAGAGTGCCTGACGTTTTTCTAGGTCGGACTCCTAATCTGATTCCCCATGCTTCGATCCCCATGCCATCACCTCTGCAAATTTGGATTTCCACCGCTGTGTATAACTTACAGCATCATCAAAGGCCAGTTGCTCTCATACTATTTCTATGTGGTATGGGAGGTTAGAAATCCCTTGGGTCAGTGAAATTGTAGGCTCAGTCTTTCTATCGACCAATTGACTAGCTGTGAAAACAAGTCTATTCTTCAAAAGAAAAAAAGAACAAATGTGGCAATGCTGATGAATTTGCGGTGTGCTATGGGATACAGTGGTTGGTGTGGTTCTGCTTACTAATTATAGAGAACGCCAGCCATCTGCGTGATTTTCACAAACTACACTAGTCCCTCACTTCCCCATATGCACTACCCGGCCCCGGCCGGGATGGCCGAATGATTTGAGCATCCGTCTCCCTTTTTGGTAGATTGTAAGATTCGAAGACACAGGTTTGAATCCTGGTCGAATCAAAGCAATGACTTAACAATGTATGATTGTCGCTTCCTAGCCAGGCGCTCAGCATTATTAGGATAGGGCAAGGACTGGTTGGCTCAATGTCAGAATAATGTGACTGAGTGGGATATCAGGTCATGGTGCTGGGCACCTGGTTCCTCAATGGGGCAGCACTCAAGGTCGCCATCAGTGCGCACTGTCACAAGTCAGTACCGATCCTGATATGACCTCAGATGTTGCCAGGACGTAAAACTCCAACAACCAACCATATTCACTACGATGCTGCTCCACACTCCGCTACTCTTTTCTGGTACCTTATGACAGGTGTTCTGAGTTCCACTGGTCCCTCAGTAAACACTGCAGCTGTTACCCAGAATGCCGGGTCGCAGCTTCAGCTTTGATGGCGGAAGCTGGCAATGCCCGCCGTACCCCTGCCCCTCTTTGCCCGCCCGCAGTTATATCGTTCACTATAAATGAATATCGTCTTACATCTCTTTGGTTAGAGTAAGATAATGATATACCTGCATCTACTGCTTAAGCGCTAGTCACACAAGGGCTTACGACCACTTTGTGACCACTTTGCCATCACTTAGTGACCACTTTGCCACCACTTTGCGACCACTTTGCGATCACATTGCGACCACTTTCCGACCACTTTTCGTCCACCTTCCGACCACTTTGCGACCAAAACTCCGAGTGGTGGCCTACCGGTGGCCGACTGGTTGCCGACTGGTGGCCGACTGGTGGCCGACTGGTGGGCGACTGGTGGCCGACTGGTGGCCGACTGGTGGCCGACTGGTGGCCGACTGGTGCCCGACTAGTGCCCGACTGGTGCCCGACTGGTCCTTGACTGGTCGTCGACTGGTCTCAAGTGCTGAAAGAGCTTGACAACTCCCTTGAATCCATTTTGGTCGCAAGGAGGGATTTCGTGCAGAATCTGCATCCTCTTTGCAACCAAAATGGTCGCCTGGAGGTTGCCGATTGATCACCGGCCGATCACCGACCACTGCTATTCCCGCTTGTTTTTTGCTTTGGTCGCAAGGAGATCGCCGACTTTTGGTCGCAAAGTGGTCGCAAGTAGTCACAAGCCATAGTGTGACTGATTCCTTAGCTGTTTGATCATAATCATCCTGTAATATTTACAAGACTCGGCCATCAGAGCCCCTAATATCACTACTCTCCCCAGGTGTGTTCTGACAACTGTCTCTCAGTTCCCACCTGGTGTCCGTCTCAACAATCCCATAAGGAAGAAAGGAAGACAAGTCGTGCAAGATTGACAGTGAAGAAGTTGTGCTTTATTGGCATCAACTCCTGTTCACCTACTGGTGACCTATCACCCTCACTCCTCACAAACTGCCCACACAGATCCTCATGACTCTTGCTGGTGTATCTAAGAATCAGTGCCTCCAGCCCATTGAACCTGAGTTCCATGGTTGTTGCACACAGCTCAGTGTCTTTTGAATAGCTGCTGCTAGTTTGGGTGTAGAAAGTGGAGTGTCAGACAGAATGTCTGGAGTCCCGGACAAGATTGCCTAGAGCAGGTTCTGTTTGTCAGGTATAAGCAATGCACGTGACTGGGCTCACACAGCCAGCGAATCAGACACCCCCCACAGCTTGGGTGGGCGACACCCTAATAGCAGGCAGCTGTCACTCAACCCCCAGCTGCAGGTGGTGTCAATAAGGTATGCAGGATGGCTGGGTGTGATTGCCCATCAGCCCCGTGATAACAGGTAGTTGCAGACAGTTACAATAAACATATATTAAAGATGCCCTTCCCCTCCATTTGCATTCTTTCTGGTGCATGGAGGGGATATTTCACTAAACATTAACTGTCTGTTAGGTATGAAAATCACATCACAATCTCGGTTGCTATGTGTTATCACATTTTCCACATAGGCACTTATGTCACACAGCGAGTGGGCACCCATTGCTTCTCTGATACATAATCCTGGAACCCACTCCGTCACCCGAGAATAGTAATGCTCTTTGCCAATATATAAATCCGAACGCGGCCGCAATGAGTCAGTGACTGCGCCCAGTGAGTCAGTTAATGCACCAAACGAGTCTGTCACTGCACCCAATGAGTCAGTCACTACACGCAATGAGTCATTCACTGCACCCAATGAGTCAGTCACGACATGCAATGAGTCAGTCACTTCACCCAATGAGTCAATCACTGCGCCCAATGAGCCAGTCAGTACACGCCCGTAGATCTGTCTTAAATTCTGGAGTGCCGAGCCAGAGAAGGCTTGTTTTGCCCGGGAAGTTTCGGACCTCGTGCCTATGTTCGTGGCAAAGTACCAGCTGAAGTCTATCTCTGCCTGTGTTTGTTAGTCTTTGTCATTGTAAATGTTTCCTTGACAGAACTGAAAGCTAAGGGAGCAAACCCTAAAGAGAAAACCATGTCACTGTGGCAGCATTAAGGGCAGTTGATGTATGGAACTCCCAACATCTCCCGACCAGCCACTGCAGGGACAAATAGTTTTGCGCCTGTCTTGACATGTTCTTGCCAGTGTGAAACCTCTATTTGCTCCCCCAGAGAGTGCTGCTGGTAAATTGCAAAAGCCAGCAGCACTTCAACACTTTTGCAGGCAGCTTTCATGAAATGATCAAGAGAAACCTGAAGCTGAGAGACATTAAGACCGACTCATGGACGCAACTCTCACAGCAGAGCGCTAAATGGAGAGCGGCAGTCAAGTAATGAAAGCAGTCTTTGTCGCATCGCGACCGACATGATGATGATGATGATGATATACACATAGGTATATGTATATTTATATGTATACACATATGAATGTGTATATGTATATTCATATCTATATCCGTATATATATGTATATAATATATGTATATACATGTATATGCAAATCTAAAACTAATGCCAATAATAATTAAAATAATATGGTAATAATAATGACAATAACAAAGATAATAATGATGATAATAATAATGACAATATAATGATAAAAATAGCAATAATACTTGATGTTACCGGTCTCTACTTTACCAGACCTTACTTTGCCCGACATGAGTTTACCCGACTTGACTTTACCCAACTTGATGTTACCAGACCTGAATTTACCCTACCTGACTTTGGCCGACCTGACTTTGGCCGACCTGACTTGACCTGCCCTGACATCATCCGACCTGATATTACCCGACCTGACTTTACTTTACCCATCCTGACTTTACACGACCTTACATTATCCTACTTGACTTTACCCCACTTGACTTTACCCGACTTGACATTACCCAACTTGACTTTACCCGACCAACCTTCGCCCAATCTGACTTTGCCTTACCTGACTTGACCTGACCTGACTGGACCCGACCTGACTGGACCCGACCTGACTGGACCTGACCTGATTGGACCCGACCTGACTGGACCCGACCTGACTTTACCCGACCTGACTTTAACCCGACTCTACTTTACCTGACTCTACTTTACCCGACTCTACTTTACACGAGTCTACTATACCCGACTCTACATGACCGACTCTACTTGACCAACTCTACTTGACTGACTCTACTTTACTCGCCACGACTTTATCTGACACAACTTTACCCGACTTGACTTTACCCGACCTGACTTTACCGGACCTGACATTACCTGACCTGACTTTACCCGACCTGACTTTACCCATCAGGTCAACTCACGTCAGGTCAACTCGGGTTGGATCAGGTCGGGTCGGGTCAAGTCGGGCAGGTCAAGTCAGGTCGGGTCAATTCGGGGAGCGTGAAGTCAGCTTGGGTCAGGTGAAGTCGGTGAGGGTGAAGTCAGGTTGGGTGAAGTCGGGTCGGTTGAAGACGGGTTGGGTGAATTCGGGTCGGTTCAAGTCTGATCGGTTCAAGTAGAGTCGGGTCAAGTAAAGTCGGGTCGGCTAAAGCCGGATCGGGTCAAGTTTGGGCCCGTAAAGTCGGGTCAGGTAAAGTCGGATCAGCTAAAGTCGGGTAGGTTAAAGTCAAATCGGCTAATGTTGGGTCTGGTAAAGTTGGTTCCGGTAAAGTCGGGTCCGGTAAAGTCGGGTCTGGTAAAGTCGGGTCCGGTAAAGTCGGGTCCGGTAAAGTCGGGTCCGGTAAAGTCGGGTCCGGTAAAGTTGAGTGTGTGTTTGTTGGTTTGTTTACCCCACCCCACACAAAAAGTAGACATCTGAGATAATAGACATCGGTTATCAGGGATCGGGTAAAGTCGAGTCGGATTTAGTTGAGTCGAGTTGGGTAAATTCGAGTCGGGTAAATTCGAGTCGGGTAAAGTCGAGTTGGGTAAAGTCGAGTCGGGTAAAGTTGAGTCCAGTAAAGTTGAGTCAGGTAAAGTCGAGTTGGGTAAAGTTGAGTCCGGTAAAGTAGAGTCCGGTAAAGTTGGGTCAGGTAAAGTAGAGTCGGTTAAAGTAGAGTTGGGTAATGTTGGATCTGGTATAGTCGAGTAGGGTAAAATCGAGTAGCGTAAAGCCAGGTCGGGTAAAGCCAGGTCGGGCAGGGAAAAGTCGAGTCGGCTAAAGTCGAGTCGGCTAAAGTCGAGTCGGCTAAAGTCGAGTCGGCTAAAGTCGAGTCGGCCCTGCCTGCCCCTCCCCCCCCCCACCTTCGAGGGTGGGTGCCAACCCCAAGCATGGGGCGTGGGCATAGTGAGTGCCATAAGAGTTTTTGGTGAGTGCCGTGAGAGTTTTTGGTGAGTGCCGTGAGAGTTTTTGTGAGGCGTGTGAGTTTTTAGTGGGGCCCGTGAGAGTTCTTGGTGAGTCTGGTTGGTAGGCAAGCGAGTGGTAGACTGCTAAAACAACAACCCATCTGCCTGTGTACATTAGAGTAATGGCTTATATGATGCTATGCATCATGATTTGTTCATATTGTTGGTTATTTCCCCATTAACTATGTCCAGGATTTTGATTCTAAGAAAAATACTTGTTTAAGTAGACCATGGTGTTTCACCAGTAAAAATGTCTAATTCCAGAATACAAACAACACAATGTTTTAGGCAAAATAAGATTATCTCTTTATTTTAATGTAGTTTCAATTGAATATTATGAACATACTATACACAGGAGCATTTTCTTCATAGAAACTTTGAAGAGCTAATTATAGCCATTTTAATGATGTATTTTTGTTAGGTTCCATCCTCAATATTAAAGTAGTGGCAGACTGTGACAGTTCACCCCTATTTGTTTCTATATGTAAACTGTCTTGGTTGTTCAAAACATCTTACTTTTTCAAGACATTTTGAAATCCAAGTTGTGGCCCCTACCTGTATATTTAAATCAAAGGAAGAATCAACATTTCGCCGATGGAGACAATTAACATGACAAATCTACGGCAACTGCTGAAGAAATGTATGGATACCGCGACAGCATGTTAAAACTTGAGCTAAAAGCTAGAAATCTATTATCATTTAATAATGTAGATGTGGCCATTTTAATTTCAAAGTTCAAAGCATATCACTCTCATTGCTTTGTTTAAGGCCCTGTCACATTACGGCGTATGGCGTTAGCGTATGCCAGCGTATGTGGTTTTCGACCCATACACTGTCATACGCCATCATACGCCGTCATACGCTACGCACAAGGTCCCAGCGGCATCTGAAGCATATGCCCAGCCTATGCCTAAGCTATGCCTAAGCTATGCCTAACCTATGCCTAACCTATGCATAACCTACCCCTAGCCTATGGTGGCATATTCAAAGCGTATCCCGACCTACGCGCAGCGTACTGTGATGAGGTTTGACGGTTGTGATTGACAAGTTCAGTGTACGCCCAACCTATGCGTAACCTATGTCGGCGTACGCATAGCGTACGTCAAGCGTATGAGCAGCGTATGAGCCATACGCCGCCATACACCGAAAATCTTTGAGCATGCTCAAAAAAATTGTGGACGGACACGCGTATGACGGCGTATGATGGTGTATGACAGCATATGCCGGCATATGCATAGCGTATGCGAAGCGTATGACGGAGTATGACGGCGTATGGGTCGAAAATCCATACGCTAACGCCATACGCCATAGTGTGACACCACTTTTACAGAACGTTGGGGGTACGCAAGAGACACCCGGCGGGTGTCAATCCAGCATACGCCCAATGTATGCCGATGTACCCTTAAAGGCCCTGTCACATTAGGGTTTTTTGCGGGAGCGTATGGTGGCGTAGGCGCGGTACGTCATATACGTTGGCATACGCTGTATACGCTACTCATACGCTATGCATACGCTACTCATACGCTACTCATACGCCGCCAGATGCCGCCAGATGCCGCCAGATGCCGGCTTATGTGGAGCTTATGAGGCATACGCCGCCATACGCTTTCATAAATCTGTCCGTCCAAATTTTGTTGTGCATGTTCAAAAAAACTCGACCTATGAGGGCGTATGGCCCATACTGTCAAAAAATGTCACAGCACGCTCCCATACGCTCCTCATACGCTCCTCGTATGCTCCTCGTAGGTTCCACATACGCTCAAAACCACCCGAAAGTTCACCGAAGGTCATCATAGGCCGGCACCAGCACGGCGTACATAGGTTTTCAATATGCTCCCGCCATACGCCGTAATGTGACAGGGCCTTAACCTATGCATAACCTATGCCGGCATATGCATAGCGTACGCCTAGCGTATGAGCAGCGTATGATCCATACGCTGCCATATGCTGAACATTTTGAGCAAGGAAACAGCCTTGTTGGAGGATCGGCGTATGACGGCGTATGCCGGCGTATGACGGCGTATGACGGCGTATGAAGGCGTATGACGGCGTATGCGTAGCGTATGGCGGCGTATACCGACGTATGTGACGTAACGCGCTTACGCCGCCGTACACTCCCGCAAAAAAACCTAATGTGACAGCCCCTTTACCTTTTGACCCTAAGTTAACGCTGTGGGTATACAGCTTTCTGTCGTTCGTGCTAATTTGGTTAAAACCGATATTTGATCTTAGATACTTGTACATATCATACAAAAATACATTTTGAATCTATTTATGGCTTTATTTCCACTCAAAACGACTTATTTTTGGTGAAATCAAAGAAATTGGTTGGGTTTTGCAAGAAAATAGTCCGTGAAACTAGGTCATGGATTCAAACCGCTTAAGCCTTGTTTTCACATAAGCTGTATTCACACGGGCGAGTTAAAACGCCTCACGCAAAACCACTTGCGTAGTTCGACTCAGATTTGCCGTGTGAATGCATGGCTGAGGAGTTTTAGGGCTGAATCGATTCATATAAATCGTTTATTGTAAAACGCTTCGCGAGGTGGTCTACAGGTACCGATCTATGTTGAAACGTTTTATCTTGCCCGTGTGAATGCATATGAAGTGATTTATGACGTCACACGCATGCACAGTCGAGACCTTGGTTTGTTGACTTTCTGGTCGATCAAAAGCGCATATTATATAATTTAGTCTATGAAACCACTAGCTGCGCACATATATTTTTTTCATCATTTATTTTTAGGGTTTCACTGCCCAGCAGAAGTTTTGACTGTTCCAAACCAATATGATTCAGTGCTTACATATCTAGGTCGAACCCACACTCTCTCGGCCGACGTCGACGGACCCAAACTGGCGCTGGTTAGTCTGGACTTGCTCATGCGCAGATATCCACTTCCGCCTTAAACCGATTCAAAGCACTGCCCGTGTGAACGCGAAACACTTTGAAACTCAGCCCGTGTGAATGCGCGCTAGATTGCTAGATATAAATCGCCTTCTGTAGATCGCCTTACATTTTGCCCGTGTGAATACAGCTCTAGAGCTGAGATCCGCAATGTGAAGCCGGCAGGAGGGAGAGTCGGAGGGAGCGGAGGGGGGATGGAGGGGGACAGAGCGGGGTAGGGCGGGGGGAATGAGGGAGGGCGGGGCAGAGGGAGGTGGGGAGCAAGCAGTAGGCGCAACATCGGCCAAATCCAAATGAATCTATCTCTCTTTTTTTATTTTAAACTCACCATCTCACCTTGTGGAGCCAACCGCTGGGTTGATCAAACCCACCACAAGATGGCACTGCAAAATTTACATTAGCATGGGGGGGAGATAGGGAGTGAGCCGTCTTAGTGTTATAGGGTCTTTGGTCTTACCCATGTACAGTGGCGACACCTGTGAAACCAAAGGCCAGGGGACCAGGCTACCATCTTTCGGGAATGTTTGGAATATATTTCTTACTGGTCTGGCCACTTTCCTAATTATGCACGTTATTTATTGACATTTTTTAGTGTGAGGTTGATCAAAGTTGTATTGAAATCACTCATGATAAATGAAGCAAAGATGTGAGTCAAGGCAAATGTTATTTAATATTGTCTCAAAGTTGTTTCCTGGTCCCATTGCCTTAAAGTCGTGTCGCACTCACAATATATTCATGTTCATAGCTTACACCGGTTCCAAAGAGTAAATTCGACTAATAACAGTGGAACCTGCAAAATATAACAGTACCTAAAGACAAATTCCACAAGTTTACTTTATTCAATGTACGAAATGCTACTAATTTAACAATATTAATTAGGATCGGCCCTGGCGCCATCTGGTGTTTACATGCAGAACAAATCCGAGAATGGTCTTTAGCTGCGCGCGCATCACATTTACCTCCAACCGAATTTCCTGAATAAAACTGACAACTTGGCAAAGTGTCATCATTACTATATTTGAATCAGTTTTAAAACTCTTTTAACTGAAAAGAAGTGAATTAATTGTTACTCCGTCTTTTCTTTTCATGTTAAAACAAAATTAATAAATGTGCGCGATCTCACATAGTCTCGTTATGAGATTGAAGTTGTTGCTTAGCAACGCTCATAACGATAAGCGCGCTTCCTACACTTGAGGTATTCCTCGTATTGGGAATAAATTGTTGAGCTATATCAATCGACAATACTCGCTTATCTGTGCCTGATCAGTGGTTAATCTAGGTAAGTGTGCAGAGATTACTTAGGGCATTATTTAACGATTACAAGATAGTGGTTTGATGTGTTTTCAGCTAATTGTTGTTTCCAACGTGTGGCATGTTTCCGCCGAACACTGTCCGCCATATCAATGATCAATCATGACGCTTTCTAGAAATTTGCAAATGAAATCACATGTGGGTTTCTCATGGTTAATGCATTTTAGGTCGTTCTTGTGAAAGCACAAGGTGCCAGCAATTCGGTTTGTCAACACGAGCTATTATTTAATTAGAATTAGCGAGTTCGGAATAAAGTGTACCGATAGTGAAACCAACACTAACACTGTAAGTTGTAACAGTAACACTCACGCTGTCAATATCAGTGACAGGATTATAATGATTTGTGTTTCGCCACATGGGAGCTTTCTTCCAATTTTCCTAATTTTGTGAAGTTTGTTTTACTTCATGTCAATGGTGTAATAACTTAGTTGTCATGGCTTAATAGTTAACTAATAGTTGGCGTTTTATAACAGTTAGTTTGGTCTACTTAACTTGCATGTGCCTTGAAGTGATGTCGGTAGAAACAACTTTTCTTTTTGTGGTGAATATATTTATGGTAGTGGCTATTCGTATGGGACCGTATGAATAGCCATAGCCCGTCCTGCGGTAGTCACATGACTATCTTTGACCAAATCATAAGATGACACAGTGTTTACAGCTAACCCTACAAGTCTAATGCCACATACACAGAACTAATGGTTAGGGAGCTGGCATTGGCATGGCAGAAGTATGGGTTCGATTCTTGCTCAATGTGCAATATCTAAATTCAATTGCAAAAAAAACCCGCACACTTTTCGCAACGTTGGGGCCATGACCAGGATTATGTGCCTCCTGCACACTGCACAGTGTTGAATATTCCTTGTGGATGTACTGTAATTGTACTGTAATTGCATTGTAATTGCCCTTAAATTGTACAGTATTGTTCTGTATTTGTGCTGTGTTTGTACTGTATTTGTGCTGTAATTGGATTGCGATTTTACTTTAATTTCACTGTATTTGTTCTGCGAGTACGCTGTAATTGTCTGAAATGAGCGGAGACACTCATTTGGTTTCATTGCTGGGCACAGGGACCGCGAAGCTGCTGTGGCTTCCCTCCCCATGACACTGATGGTGGGGGGGGGGGCTTCCGGGGGGGGGGGGCTTCCGAATGGGGGCATGTGTCCGCCGAACACTGTCCGCCATATCAATCATGATGCTTTCTAGAAATTTGCTGTAAACACTGTGTCGGTAAGCCATCCTGATATAACCTTAGATGTTGCCAGGACGAAAAACTCCAACAACCAACAACAAATCCTGCCATGGTTCTAACACAAATCCTCTCTTACGTGTCCTACAGCCACACTATGTTTTCGAAAATGCGAAAAGCGCGTGACAGCTCAAGGGCTGACGCGTCCACGAATGATGACAACGAGGATGACTCCACTGACTGCTCCACCCAGCCCGTCCGATCTGACATGCAGGAGATCTGGGCCAACATAGAGGACGCGTTGCAGCACATCAAAGAGGAGCATCAAAGGATGCGTAATGCCATCCATGACGACTTCCGCCAGAATGTGCTCGGCCACATTACCGCTTCTGCCAGTGCCACCAAGGGCATGACTGACGACACTGCATCCCCCTGCGCCAAGGGCATGACTGACGACACTGCATCCCCCTGCGCCAAGGACATGACTGACGACACTGCATCCCCCTGCGCCAAGAGCGCCCATGGAAGCAAGAGCGGCATCGACGTGGTCTCCGAAGAGTTCCTGCAGAGTCTGACTGCGCAGAAGAGCGCCCTGCTCAAATCAAAGGACGAGCCCTCGACCTGCACAGCGTCCTCCTCCTCGTCCTCCTCTAGCCGCCTCCTCAGTCGGCCCCGCCTCAACGAGCCGGAGGAAGAGATAAGCAAGGACAACGATGATTCATCCCACCACATCACTGAGCTCAAGAAGGTCATGACCGCTCACACCAGCCTCAGCAGGAGAAGGCTGCTCATTTACAACCAGGCCAAGCTGAGCCCCCGCTACAAACAGCTGCGCGCCTTGCATCAGCAGCAAAAGCTAGGCGGTGGTAAGTCTGCCCATGTGTTCTCATTTTTATATGGTTACATGGGTTCATTATAGATTATCACCCCACCTCTTTCCCCGAATGGGAAACATGCATTCTTGGCCCTACCAATAGGGATCCAGCATTCCTGGTCCCCATGGCCAACACTGGTCTGCCCACCACCACCAAGCTCTATGGCCCCATGGCCACCACCAACATTGACCTTTGAGTGTGGTGATCACTATCCCAGCAGAGGGGGTAGGCCCTCAGTGCCCTCACTCCATGACCTGCCAGCACCACTATGTCTATTTACATCCCACTCAGGCACCACCAGCCCATACATATATATATATATATATATATATATATATATATATATATATACATAGATGCAACTGGTCACGTACACCGATCAGTAATAGAACATTCGCATTCCCCCTATCCCGTATATCGGAATATTTTACAATATGTTTGGCGTCCAATAGCCAATGATAAAAAGCAATGGGCTCTAGAGGCGTTGTTAAGTGAACCAAGCCTCCTTCCATTCAAGGCCTTAAAAAGTGCCAGAATCTTTACTACGTGCTTGCAAATCTGTAAAAACTAACTCTATCACATGATTACATTTTTATCAAGAGTAGAACTAGGAGGTTTAAATAAAGAAATAGATGATCAACTCCTGAAAATCAAGACCCAGTGCTATGTATGGTTACCTCGTGGTATGTATATGTGTGTGTAGAAATTAATGTATGTTCATGAAAATGTATACGTAAATGGACTTGAAAAACGGTGTTTACACATTTTGAATATCCTGAAAAAAAAAGTTTAAAATGTTTTCCTGACAAAAGTGTAACCATCCTCTATATATGTATACATATATATGCATATATATATATATATATATATATATATATATATATATATATATATATATATATATACACACATTGAAGCATAGTTATACTGTAGTGCACAGGTCTATAGAAAGGTGTTCTTTATCTGATATTTTGTAATGAACAGTAATTGTCGGACATTGATGGGATGGGAAAGAGGTGGTGGTCGGAAGGTGATTAGGGTCTGAGGCTAGTTGTATTTTGCATTTTAGTTTACCATAAAATATGCTATGATGTTTTTGGTTGGCATATCCCAAAGGGGTAATCTTCCTCCTGGGATACCCAAATGCATCACTCTAAACGAACAATAATGAGGACAAATCCAAGATACACTGAAAATAGTATTCAAAGGTCGATTACCCAAGGACCTCAACCCCCAATATTAGAAGGTATCTAACATAGTCATGGAATTAGGACTATTATTAAATTAAAATTTGTTCTCTATTCTGAAATGTAGAATTAAATTATTTATGTTCGCTTCTATCAGGAGTTATTTTAAACGACTTATTGGCATAAAGCATTAAAAGGGTGTATGATTCCAGGGGAATAAGTGGTGGTAGTCTGTACTGATGTCTAAGGCAAGGACCCACATATACAAGTAGGCATGGATAGGGTGATTGGATCAAGAAGCCTAGATAGTGTATCGGTCCAGATGCCAGCCTCAGAATATCAAAACAAATAAGTGGGCTTAAGATATTTACCATTTTCATCACACCCCCCTCTACGCACACACACCATTGTATGTATCACTGGTATTTTCCTCAATCTTTTTAAAATAAATTCCCCTCATAAGCAGTGCTGACTCTTTGTTTCACAGTCCTGTCAAACGATTGCATACTCCCTGCCATCAGCACCAAAACCAGTGATGTGACAGAGGATAAAGGGCAGCAGAAGTCCAGCACCGCCAGCTTGGAGACAGACCTGAGCTCAAGGGAGTCACTCCGCTCCCAAAATTGGTCCTACTATGGCTTATACATGCCAGAGGCACCATCGGCGGACAGCATGCCCAGGTAGGTTATATTCAATTAAAGCAATCACCAAATAGATCAGAATGTATAGAACTAATAAATTCAGGCGCAAAACCCTGTAAACATCAATACAAAAGTTCACATAAATATTGGAATGAAACCTTCAACAAGTTTTTTATTTTTATATTTGTACTGTTTTGTTCATTGCTCCATAACCATGTGGTCATAAGAAAAGTGGAAATAGTGAGAATTAAAATTAGTTTCAGGTAAGAAATCTTTAATTTATACTATATTTTTGGATTGGTATTTACGGGGTTTTGCGCCTGAACTCTTTATTAAATTGTGAAATTGCATTTAGGACTGTTGTTAATAGCTCTGCCAAGCGAGATAGGACCTCAAGGCTGGGTGACACTCAGGGCTAGGTGACACTAATAGTCACACCTTAACTACAATGGGTTCTAAGTCGGTCTTCACTTGGATCCAAAACAACTCCTAGCGAATAGGTTCTTTTAACATATACCATCCAGGATTAATCGTCTTCGATTACAATAATTCTATGATCAAGTAAAGTTGTGCTGGTCATGCTTGTTTGTTTGTTGGAGTTTTACGTCCTAGCAACATCGACGGTCATATTAGGACGGGCGTTGATCATGTTACTGACCCTTTGAAGATACATGACACAGGTCCACTCTTCCACGATCATCACGATCGAATGTCACTATTCATGGTGTATATAATCTTAAAACAACCAATTCTCAGGCAGTTTTTCCCCCGGCTTATTCATCGAATGTAAATACCCCCCGCCTTCCCTTTGACCAATCTTCTTTTAATCCATACCCACTGTGCACTTTGGAAGCCTGTATGGTTACGTACAATTGTGGAACAAATACATATTTTTGTAATGCAAAAAGCAAACAGATTTACTCTTCCACTACAGGTAAACAAATTATTTGTAAAATATCAAAAGCAAACACATGCACTCTTCCACTACAGGTAGTTAACTAATCTTGCCTTTCTTGTTCCACATTACAGATTTTTATATTTATTTTGCCGATCAGCTTGTAAGGTAGTATTTGTTCAGACTCGTTGCTCACACTGGCCAGTCCTTCCGTTTTCGGGGAGCGCCCCTACAGGGCATTCCCTGAACTATGGTAGGGTCGCTCAGTTGGCAATTGTTGCATGAGCTTTCAGTAAGAATGGTGTTTGTCCGTTATGTTAGCTGGTTGCTTTTCTTGTCAGCTGCACCTGTAAGACTTGGTCACACTTTGCTGTCCGTATAGTATACGGACAGCAAAGTGTGACCATACTTTGTGTTCTTTGTATTTCCCGTTCTACCTCGTTATTATTACACTTATATGACCTTATTTCACTAACCTCGTTATTATTACACTTGTGTGACCTTATTTCACTAACCTCGTTTATTATTACACTTGTGTGACCTTATTTCACTAACCTCATTATCAGTACACCTGTGTGACTTTATTTCACTAACATCGTTAATATTACACTTATGTGACCTTATTTCACTAACATTGTTAATATTACACTTGTGTGACCTTATTTCACTAACCTCATTATTAGTACACCTTTGTGACTTTATTTCACTAACATTGTTAATATTACACTTATATGACCTTATTTCACTAACATCGTTAATATTACCCTTATGTGACCTTATTTCACTAACATCGTTAATATTACACTTGTATGACATTATTTCACTAACATCGTTAATATTACACTGGTGTAACCTTATTTCACTAACATCGTTAATATTACCCGTATGTGACCTTATTTCACTAACATCGTTAATATTACACTTGTGTGACCTTATTTCACTAACCTCATTATTAGTACATTTATGTGAACTTATTTCACAAAGCTCGTAATTATTACACTATGTTTTACTATGATATCCTTCCACTTTTAAACAAGTTTTTTTTTAAATTTCAAATAAATGGATGAAGTCATCCTTCAAACCATACTTATTTTTAATCACTAGATTTTCAATTGAATTGAATTTTACAGATATATATATATATATGAGTCAGGCTCACGAAAATAGGCCAACTGGAGAAAGTTGTCGGCGTAGAGCATTGGATGTCGGTGTCGAACGGCATAATTATAGTTTAGCATTGACAGAGGTGTTGGAAAGTCCCTAAATTTATCCTGAATGTAAAGGTAGAGAAAATATAACAACCTTATTTGTTTCTAGGATAATTTAATATAAAACTAAGAAATGCACTACACTTTAAGAATTGCGACACCGACATCTGTTCAAGTTGTCGTCGTCGAGCATTGGATGTCGGCATCGAACGGCATAATTATAGTTTAGCATTGACAGAGGTGTTGGAAAGTCCTTAAATTTATCCTGAATGTAAAGGTAGAGAAAATACAACAACCTTATTTGTTTTTGGATGATTTAATATGAAACAAAGAAATGCACTACACTTTAAGAATTGTGACGCCGACATCTTAAATTGACCACCAATTGGCCCATTTTCGTGAGGCCGACTCATATATATCACAGCAATTGCTTATAAAGGTGATGGATCATACCGGAGTTGCTGCATAGGTTACAGTGTCCTGGAAATATATAAGAATAGATACACATACATAGTATACGGTTGCATCGTACATAATTCATGACGCGGAGACGGACTACCATAATATGGGCTTTATTCTTAATGACAAGTGTAGCCACAAGTGTAAGGCTAACAGTAAGTAGGCATATATAAGCTAATAGGTAGTAAGTTCAAGTCCATTAATCGACCGTCCATAATGCGGGTGTGTGGGCGGTAAATTTAGGAGAATGGCTCGTCTGGTCTGAGCGGCGTCTTGACTGGAAGCGCGTGGTGTCGTTGGACGCGCCAGACGGTCACATTGTCGGCTCATAGTACATAAGAAAGTCGCTAGGTGGATTTGGTTCCAGTTTACTTCGATAGGTGGCGGCACAAGTGCAACATGGACAATCAACGCAAAGCGGGTGTTCATTAGAGGCTTTACTGTAGCGTTTGTGTCTTTTCTCTTCTAGCCGATACAAAAGCAATGGTGGGCCACACAAGGGGAAGTACACAAAACCAAAGAAATAGTGGGGGCTATTTTTCATCTGTCAGCCGAGTAAGTCGATTTGATTTTACTTATTTCTATTTAAAGTTCGAGTTTAAAGTTGCATAATCCGATGAAATATCAAAATTTCAAAACCAAACCAATTATCTAGATTTGATTTGACATATCTAACTTAGATACTGATGCACTTATTAAGCATAGAAGGCAATACTGAGTCAATTTAACAGAACCTATTACTGCAGAAGTCTATGGTGTCAGAGTTTTGGCAAGCTTGCCAAAATTAATTGTCCATGTTTGCACTCAAAATATCTCAAAAGTTTACCATTTAAAATAAAAGTAACTTTGCACTAATGTAAAGTAGATACTAGTGATCTATCTAATATATTTATCTCCGAAAAAATACAGAAATTCAAGACCATCGGACTATGCAACTTTAAGTGAGTGGTTTTATTTGATTTCTTTTACGAAAGCACATTCTTCTTATATCGGTACTGAGCATATATGTCCTCTATAATCTACTATGGGAATATAAACAAGGAGACTATCATGCCAGTGATTAGTTCCAGGTTTGGCCACACCGGCGCCACCTCTCAAGGGCTCTGACCACCTATATGCTGGCTGTGTCGGTGTTTATCGCCTCCAGACCCACTCTGACGGTCCCATATATATATGAAATTCCGAAAACCAAACTTGTTTGCATATAAATAAACTGTAATACTATTTATAGTCTTTATTTACCCACCTTTGTGTGAATATTGAACCGTTTCCCTGGAGGTTGATTATGGTTCATTTGAACCCGAATATGCTTAAGTTTTACCAAATATCTTTATTGGAAACATAATGTATTAGAATAGTTATGGTCGATAATTATCCCATTCATTTATCAACATATTAAATATAAGTATATGTGTGTGTATATATAAAAAAGATATATACAATAAAACCTCTCTAATCGACCGACCGTGGGACCGACTTTAAGTGGTCTATTTAGGGAGGTGGTCGGTTTAGCGATTTAGAATATCCTTACAATGGTATTTTTGGGGAGCCAAATAAAGCGATCGATATAGGGGAGTGGTCGATCTGTGGATGGGTCGGTATAGAGAGGTTTTACTGTATTTTTTTTTACTAAATGTATTTTATTCAGCGAATAATGTCTTTTGTCAGCGCCAGAGCACTGGTCTTCCGGCCGTTCATTACAATTTGTTGGTACATAAATGACAATATCAGTTGCAATAATAACCACATGAAAAACCTGTTCGATAATAGAAGCATAATATAAATTGACTATTTGTCATAATAGTAACTGCATGCAATTCCAGTTCAACATATGTATTATGCACTTGGTGAGCATGCATCAATAAATGTACAAGATGACTCTAGAATTGTCTTTAAACACTTCTTTCTTCCTTTGTTTTCTCTCTTCTCTTTTCAAAAAGATATAACATATCTACAATACACATATATATATACTATATTGCAAATATGCAAATCAGTGGATCCAATCACCAATACCAAATGCGGGTATATATATAATTGCTTCCAACCGAGTGGCAGAAACAGCCCACTAGAGGGGGCGAGGTGGATGTTGGTCAACCCATGAGACGGGGAGGGGGGTATGAGGAACGACTATAGAGCGTATTACCCGTTATAAAGGGGTTCATCACTATCCACATAGATATAGACATATATGTGGGTCAGCCTCACGAAAATGCGCCAATTGGAGGAAGTTGTCGGCATCGATCATTGGATGTCGGCGTCGATCGGTATAATTATAATTTAGCATTGACAGAGGTGTTGGAAAGTCCTTAAATGTATCCTGAATGTAAGGGTCGAGAAAATACAACAAGCTTATTTGTTTCTAGGATAATGTAATATACAACAAAGAAATGCAGTACACTTTAAGAATTGCGACGCCAACATCTGGTAAAGTTGTCGGCGTCAATCATTGGATGTCGGCGTGATCGGTATAATTATAGTTTAGCATTGACAGAGGTGTTGGAAAGTCCTTAAATTTATCCTGAATGTAAAGGTCGAGAAAATACAACAACCTTATTTGTTTCTAGGATAATTTAATATGAAACAAAGAAATGTACTACACTTTTAAGAATTGCGGCGCCAACATCTTCAATTGACCACCGAATGGCCCATTTTCGTGAGGCTGACTCAAGTATACATGTAGTAAAGCTAACTGATGATGTAGCCCATTTAATTGTTATCCTGACTTATCTTCTCCTCTTTTCTTCCAGGGCTGGTGTCAATGCTCCCGGCATGCAAATCGTCTCACGACATTCCACTTGCATGCCGGTTGCTCGCCAAGACACCACCACGCTGGCAGATGAAGATCACCCTATTTCTTTGCATACCAAAATCCCCATCATTACAATCTTCCAAATTAATAGTCTAACCAGAGGCTTTTTTTCAATGTTACCAATTCTCTATGATGAATGAACTGGTTAGACTTTTTTTTTTAAGTTCTAATTTTTTTTAAATAAACAAATAGTCCAAAATGTGCTCACTTGTTCTGTTTTCCTTGAAAAGTTATACCGTAAAACCTATCTAAATCGACGGACCTTGGGACTGACTTAAAGGACCGGACCTAGTGGCCTAATATGTAAGGGGCAGGCTTCCCGTGCAGAAGGTTGGGAGTTTGAATCCCGGCCGAGTCAAACGAATGACTTACAAAATTGATACTTGTCACTACCTAGCCTGGCACTCGGCGTCACTACGATATGGCAAGGATTGGTTAGCTCAGTATCAGGATAATGGGGATGTTGGGTGATGGTGCTGGAGGCCTGGTCTCCCAGTGGGGCAGCACTATAAAGTCGCCATGAGTGCGCATTCTCACAAGTCGGTACTCGTCCTGATATGACCGTAGCTGTTGCTAGGACGTGAAACCCCAGCAAACAAACAAACATGAGAGAAAAGTGCAGGTTCTTAGCCTTGTACGATAGCTGCTCACAACCTTACTATAAAAAGGTTCTAACAAAATGGTGCTTTCGAGATAATGAGGACTGAAGCTGTGTATATTTTAAATATATCTCAGTGAAAAATACCAGTTGAGAAACAGTTGTGTAACCGCATGATAGCCTTTTGTAGATAGAACATTATAACACCGTTCGGTCACTTTGTCAGATAGAACCCTTTTATAATAAGGTCACGTGATGTTAATACACAACCCTAATCAATAGATGAAACAAAGTGTGTGCTTAGTGTATTATAGAAATGTGGACAATTCTGGTTTTGGCAGAAAATGTTTCGCAAATTGTTGGGAATTATTAATATATAAATGTAACAACAAAAATGACAACCTTTTAAACAAAATCTCGTATTTTTGGATGGAACTAATTATTCAAAGCGCTCCTGATGATCAATTGCTTTAATTATCGTTGACCTCAACATCGTAAGAGTTTCTTCGTTCATTTATTCTTAAAGGCCCGGTCACATACACGTTAGTGGACATAGTTGAACTTAGTGGAGGCTAACAAAGTTGAACGTACCAGCATCCATACTTCTCGGTCATGCTAACTTTGTAATAACATGGGTAGGCAGCGAGTTCCGATTTAATCTTTGGATATGTTCAAAAGCAAAAGAGTGCTACGCTAGAGGCTGAATTTCCATCTGTGATGCTAGCGTACTTGAACGAAGCCCTGGTCACATAACCGTTAGTGAACTTAGTGGAGGCTAACAAAGTTGAACGTACCGGGATCCATACCGTGACATATTTCTCCATACCGTAACGTATTTATCCATACCATAACATATTTATCCGTACCAAAACCTGCTGTATCTTAATGCATTTCAAAGTAGTTTAACATACTTACACCATGTTTGACCCATGTTAGCCTCCACTACGTTCACCTACATTCAACTAATGTGTATGTGACTGGGGCATAAGAGTGTTGTGAACGGATACTTGGTGTATTCCAGCAAGGTGCATTCAAAACTACCGTGAACTTTGAAACAGGTTAACCTCTCTTTGAATTAAAAGGTATTGAACTGGTTTGAAAGAAATATAAAATCAGGCACAGCTGCGAAGAAGGATTGAATTGTGAATAATGTGGAGATGGGGCAGAAAAAGAAAAGGTTTTTAAGAAGACCATGATGCATTTGAGCAAATCTATTGCATAAATGGGGGCTCATGTTACTACTACACAGTTGACGGTTCCCTGATTCTGGAAGTTGTACTAAGTCAATATCATAGTCAATTACATGGAATATAGGCATTCAATTTGTAAAGAAGATTTGTGGGAAAGCTCAATGTGAGGAATATCATATAACTATGCTCAGATGCTCACTCTCTCTCTCTCTTTATATTTATATATATATATATACACTGGTCATTCCGTTCAGTCATAAATCAACTGTAAACATTGTGCATGTTCGTTTAACGTGAGTAAAGCACCTGTCACACCTTACCGGACACCACCGGACAAAGAATTTTCTACTCCGGTGCTGTCCGGTGTGCGAAATGGAGCGTAATTGGGTCAATTGCTGCCGGACAAGTACCGTACATGTACCGGACGAGAACCAGACGGACCGACCATCAACTGGACACATACCGGACTGTATTTATTGGATTTTCTTGGTATTGTCGTGGGGGTGATGAAAATGGGAAATATTGCGCATAGAACGGGACTCGAACCCACATCTCTTTGCATTCCAGGCCAGTGTGCTAACGATTTCACCACCTAGGCTCCCTGATATGGACACACTACTCATGCCTACCTGTCTATGTGTTTACTTGCCTGAGAGGTCAGTGCCGACTACTACAGTATATATATATTTTATTGACGGGCTCGCCACCGGACAATTCCGGAAGCAAATGGGACACCAACAGATGGGTACCGGACACCAAAGGATGGGTACCGGACACGTACGGATGGGTACCAGACATGAACTGGACACAACCGGACACGTCAGTCCAGTGGTGTCCGGTAGAAGTTTTGTGCATGTTCAAAACTTGTACCGGACACCACCGGCAGTGACCGGTTCTCGTCCGGTTCCCCAGTCCGGTAAGGTGTGACTGGGCCTGACGTCTCGCCTCGGCAGGGAGTCAGTCAGTGCTTCCCGCGCAACTACCTACTCCTGGCGCCACCTAGCATTAGCCACCAGTACCAGGCTCTGACCATTCATTAACTTAACGACTGCCGCCACCTAGCGTCAACTCTCATCCCATATGTGATGCAATTAACTTACAGATTCACTTACAGATTAACTTACAGATTAACTGACATATTCACTTACAGATTCACTTACATATCCTCTTATGGCTGATCTAGGCACTATTGGGCCTCTAATGCCAGCTCGTTCTGGCAAAATGGCTATTTCTTTGCACACCTATGTGGGTGACGGTGCCCTGAAGGCACATAATTGTCGGTGTCTTATCCAATGTCTGTCCAGACTTCTATCAAATGCTTCTACCATTGGTGCTTCAACCACTTGGTCTGGGAGACTTCCATGAATCTGTCACTGGAAAGAAAAATGAGTGCTTCCTCACCTCAAGTCTAGGCCTCTCCTTGAAGATCTTATACCGCTGGCCTCTGGTGTTACTCCTCTATTCTGAGGTTGAACAAACCTGTTGTGACATCACTGTCATAGACTCTGGGTTTGAACCTCACTTGCTGCCTGGACACTAACCCGCAACCTCTGGCCAAGTTTTGCCACCACCCACCAAACAATTTACAAAAGCGATCAACATGGAGGGTTGAGCACCTGAGTTAATATTTGAACTGTCACTTGCCTTGTACCTCATCTTGGGTGACTTGGATGAAAATAAAGAGCAAGACAACTCCTTGTCCCATGATGAATTACTCAGCATATGTTTTGACTGAAATCCACAAATCACATTTCTAATCCCCGATCAGCGCCATTCCATTGGTTGATATTGACTAGTAGTAGTATCCGACAGGCATTGATGCACAGTCACATACGGAAGTAATGTAATTAGTATGCCTCCAATGTTGGCGTTATGCTCCCAGGATACTTCACTCAATTCAACTACCTATGCGGTGCCTATTAATCCAAGCATATTGTGATCCAATGTGAATTGATCATAGAGATAGCGCGAGGTGTATGTCGCAATGCGCCATTTACAGAAGAGCAAATAGCAATAACAAAAACAAAAAGAAACATACACCGGGAATATTATTAATTCCTTCCATAAGAAAGATGAGGACAATACAGGGTTAATGGATTGAGCCTAAGACTCTGGTTGGCCCTAAATACCTACCATTACATTTTTATTGAGCAAAGTCGGAGGCGAAGTGGGCCGGTAGTAGGGAGGTGAAAAGCACCCTGGAGGGCAGGAGGAGAAGCAGGGGCTCTGCTTGCAGGCAGACCTCCAGCTCTCCAGGCTGCATCTCCACCTCCAGTACCCCAACTACAGAAGAAAATATCAACAATGGGTTTACAGGAGTGGAAATAGGTAAGAACAGTGAAGACAGGACAATTACATACATGAATAATATTTACATAATCGATTTATACCTCACATAGATTGTCTTGACATGTTCTTGCCGGTGTGAAACCTCTATTTTCTCCCCGAGAGGGTGCCGCTGGTATCTTGCAAAAGCCAGCAGCACTTCAACACTTTTGCAGGCAGCTTTCATGAAATGATCAAGTGATGGACGCATTGATGCTGAGATACAGAGGAGGATGGCCAAGGCTAGCGCATCTTTCGGCCGACTACGCCAGAGACTCTGGAACAACCACCATGTGTCCATTCGGGTCAAAGGTAAGATCTACCGCGCAATCGTGCTATCCACCCTACTATATGGAGCCGAGGCCTGGACAGTGTACAGACAGCAGGTGAAAAGCTGCATGCCTTCATGATGCGACATCTGCGTTCAATCATGAGGCTAACCTGGAAGGACAAAGTGACGAATAAGGAAATACTCGAACGGATGGGGCTGCCCTCTATGGAAGATCTTCTGATCAAAAAGAATCTCCGGTGGACTGGACACCTCATGAGGATGTCATCAGACAGGCTACCAAAGCAGATCCTCTATTCTCAACTGTCTTCTGGCTACAGAAAGAGAGGGCGCCCCCGTCTCCGGTTCAAAGATACCATCAAGAGAAACCTGAAGTCATGGACGCAACTCTCACAGCAGAGAGCTAAATGGAGAGCGGCAGTCAAGTAATGAAAGCAGTCTTTGTCGCATCGCGACCGACAGCATGATGATGATGATGATATTATAGTTTATATGCCACCAGCCAAGGATGATTCTAATTGAATGAGGATCTAGATCATAAGATACAAATTGTGCATTAAAAGCCTGGTGCCTCTTCTTTAGTGTCAAGTAAAATGTCTTATGTCATATCAAAGACCCTGTACTAAGACGGCTCACTCAGCCTATACTGTGTGATCAAATTGATCAAACCCACCACTTGGTGCGCTAGCTGTTCTCTTGGTTAAACAGTTGCTATATTAAATGTATATATGAACATGAAAGATGTGTGATGATGGTGCTGATGATGATGTGTATTTGTTCATAGCAATTTCATATTGATGTGTATTCATATTTACCTATCTCATGTATAATATAATTGTATGTGTTTATATGTGAAACACCAACCAGCAGCCTGGCTGATCAAACCCACCACAAGGTGGCACTGCAAAATTTACATTACAGTGGGAGAGATAGGGAGTGAGCCGTCTTAGTATTATAGGGTCTTTGGTAATATCTGCTGCTTTAATGTGTCATATGGTGTAACACTGGCCAGCGGATAAGGGCATGTTGTTGTCAATTTGGTCATTGTCCACATTCACAGGAATATGTACCACGGTATGTATAGAGAAAGAGGGAAAGAGAGAGATAGAGTGACGAAGAGAGACATATATAGACAGAGAGAGACAGTGAGAGGCATAGAGAGGCAGATAGGGGCATATAGAGGCAGGGGGGGAAGATATAGGCAGAGGGAGGGAGAGACACAGAGAGAGACAAATAGACGAAGAACGACGTAGATAGAGGCAGATATAGGAGGCACATAGGTGGATATAGGCAGATATAGAGGCATGGAGAGGCATATATATGCATATACAGGCAGATATATGCAGATAGAGGCATACATAGGCAGGATTATGCAGATAGAGGCATATATAGAGGCAGATAGATAGAGCTCGAGGCATATATAGGCATGTATATGCACATAGAGGCAGATATAGGCATATATAGGCAGAGAGAGAGGCAGGGGAGGCCTATATAGGCAGATATACAGAGAGAGACAGAAACAGAGAGAGTGCATGTTAAGGGGCAGTTAACATATTACGTAAGGCTATTTATGTCGAAATTAGACACCCCCATTGTAACACTCCAAAACGCTAGACCATACAATCCGCATACAACTTAAACCTACATCTCCCACACCCACCTTCCCAAGTGCTACATAATATCTGACCGGATGTGGAGGCCGAATCGGTAGAGCGCAGCCCTCCTGTCCGGAAGATCGTGAGTTCAACTCCCGGTCAAGTAAAATCAATAACTTACTAAATTGATACTTGTCGCTTGCCAGCCTGGCACTCAGTATTGATACGATAGGACAAAGACTGGTCGTCTGGGTGTCAGGATAATGTGACTGAGTGGGATATCAGGTCACAGTGAGGGTGTCCTGGTCTCCCAGTGGGGCAGCACTATGAAGTTGCCATGAGTATGCACTGTCACAATGTAAAATATTTAGACTTTCTACACATAGTTACATTATAAAATAGATTCCATTTAAAGTACCCATTTGTTTTATTTAATAGATAGAAGAATGTGTAACTCATTGCTGAACCCCAAACTGATAGGGTGGGAGACAGTCATGTTTGGTATTTAATGTTTAATGTGTATTGGATCTGGATTGAATTTGTATGGAGTGCATCGGATATGATAGAGGTGTCTGGTAAAGTTGCCATGACCAGGTGGTTGCTGGGATGTGGGAATGAGGGGTGCACCTGAGCTGCACCCATATCTACTGTCCTGGACCCTCAAGATGGCCACCATAAAGAGTAAAATAACAATATGGCATGGATCAATTAAATCATGCACCTTCAATAATATCATGTACCTTCAATAACTTAATGTACCTTCAATGACATGGATGTAGGAGTGTTGAAGAGATTAAAAGCCTGGGAGAGCTGGCAGTCAGCACTGGTCTCCCAGTGGGGCAGCACAATAAAGTCACCATGTGTGCACATTGTCACAAATGCCCCTCTTGATATGCCCTTAGACCCCCGTCCTGATATGACCCTCGATGGGGCCGGGACGTGAAACTGCAACAACCAATCATATGGCCTTAGATGTTGCTAGGGCGTAAAACAACAACACACACTTACCACAATTTAAGCGTGACGTCAAGAGATACTGGACAAATTTGGGTTGACGCCAATTAGTCGATGATGAAAAACAATAACTTCCGCTTATGGCTTTTTTTTTATCTTCTTCATGTGTCGCAGATCTAATTGCAATTTGTTTTTGTTGTACATTAGTTCTTTAAGCGGGGGAAATTTCAAACGGGGATGATTGGTCTTCCTCATTCCACTGCTCCTTGCCCTATCCTAATAATGCCGAGCGCCTAGCTAGGAAGCGACAAGTATCAATTTTTAAGTCATCGGTTTGACTCGACCAGGATTCGAACACACGATCCCACGATCTACCAACATGGGAGATGGATGCTCTAACTCATTCAGCCATCCTGTCTGGTTAAGCTGGAAACTACCCAACTAGAGTAGTTCCAGATTCTGCCGATAGATTTCACTAGCTTAACTGGAGGGGTGTAATACATGAAGAGGGCGGCGGTGAAATTCCAGAAGGAAATTACAATATAGTTGTATTTTTTTATAGATATATTACAAGGATAAGAGCTTAAATCCTGTTGCAATATTAATATCTGAATATAATCAAACATTGTATTATTTTTCCAAGCATTTCTTACAGAGATATAGCATGTGAAATCATAGGGAGTCAGGGAATGTACCCCATTAGAGTAGTTCCAGATTCTGCTGAGAGATGTCACTAGCTTAACTGGTGGGGTCTATTGTTGACGTCAACCCGTTGGCAATATTAAAGTTGCATCATTTGATGGATTTGAGTTTTTTTCATTTTTCTGAGAATAAATATATTACATTGATTGCTATAATCTACCTTATTTTATCTTGAAGTTACTTTCATTTATAATGCCAACCTTTTGAGATATTTGAAATTGAAACACATACATTAGTTTTGGCAAGCACCGCAAAACTCTGACACCATAGATTTCAGCAATGACAGGTTCGATGAAATTGTCTCAGTATTTATTCCTTCTGTGTGGTAACAAATGCTTAATAAATGCATCTATATCTAATCTAGATATGCGGAGTCACATTTATATAATTATTTTGGTTTAAAGAATGTGATGCTTCCTCTGACTATACAGCTTTAAACCACCTACAACACTAGATGAGGCGATAAAGTTCATGGAAGACTGACACACATTGCATGTCGTTATCAGCGCGATGCAATCAACTCTGATTGGTTGGTTGTTGGAGTTTTACATCCTGGCAACATCTAAGGTCATATCAGGACAGGTATCTACTTGTGACAGTGCAAACTCATGGCAACTTTATCATGCTGTCCCACTGGGAGACCAGGCCACCAACACCATGACCTGATATCCCACTCAGTCACATTATCCTGATCCTGAGCCAACAGTCCTTGCCCTATCCTAATAATACCGAGCGTGGCTAGGAAGTGATAAGTATAGATTTTTAAGTCATTGGTTTGACTCGACCAGGGTTTGAAACCGTGGGTTCGAACCCCACGATCTATGTACAAGGGAGGCGGACGCTCAACTAATTCGGCCATCTGGTCTGGTCTCCGTCCACTCTGATGGCATCTTTCTTTAAATAAAGTTGGACTCTGCAGATGGCATTCAATTAGCATACTGAAATAACACAACCACCGCTCCACTTCGAGAGAGTGGCACCAGACGCGAAGGCCCAATAGGTAAAAGCACGCATTTCCCATGCAGAAGGTCAGAAGTTGTCGCATTAGTTTTGGCAAGCACACCAAAACTCTGGCACCATAGGCTTTAGCAGTAATCAGTTCTGTTAAATTGCCTCAGTATTCCCTTCTATGTTGCAACAAATGCGTAATGAGTTTAATCTGTATTTAATTTAGATATGTAGTATCAATTCTAGATAATTGCTTTCGGTTTTAAAATGTTAACACTTCATTGAACTATGCAGTTTTAAGGTATTTTTTGGTTACATTAGTTGATGAAGCAGGAGAAATTTCAATCGCGGACAATTGGTTTTCCTCATTCCACTACTCCTTGTCCAATCCTATTAATGCTGAGCGACAGGCAAGGTAGCGACAAGTATACATGTTTAAGTCATTGGTTTGACGTGAGCAGGGTTCAAACCCGTGTGTACTAATCCCATGACCTACCAGAACCTGAGGCGGATGCTCAACTCAATCTGCCACGGCGACTTGCAGTATCTCGGCCTGTTTTTGATACCAGGATTACCACGACACCATCAGTCTCACTATGCCCCGACATCACCAACGCATTCCATTGGCACACAATGGATTCATTTCGTATGGCCGGAAACTAGGTCAGGCTTCAGTGTACTCAATGCCTGAAGCACAATGGTTGACACTGTTGTGTGCCAGCATTAATCATTGCGGCTATTGTGACAGCAGCCACTCTGTGACAATGGTAATTGTGACAGCGGCCATTGTGACAGTGGCCACTGTGACAGCGGTAATTGTGACAGCAGCCACTGTGGCATCGGCCAGTGTGACAGTGGTCACTGTGACAGCGGCCATTGTGACAGCAGCTATTGTGACAGCGATGAGACTCTGATCTCACATGTCAATCCGATTATACATGGCTTTGCCCAATAGCCGATGTCTACTTTTTGGTTTGGGGGTCGTTATACACACTATCCATAGAGGATAGGGAAGGCGCATTAGTAGAGATGGTGTTATAGTCATTGTGACAGCGATCAGACAACAGTCCCCCACTGTCAGTCTTGTTATACAGAACTTTGCATTGTGTCACGGTCCTTAGAGGATAGGAAAGGCACATTGGTAGAGATGGGGTTAGTCATTGTGACAGCGGCAATTGTGACAGCAATGAGACAATGGTTCTGCACTGTCACTAGGGTTACACCCAGCTTTGCGTTGTGTCACTGTACTTAGAGGATAGAGAAGGTACATTAACAGTAGAGATGGTGTCATGGTCATTGTGACAGCGATGAGACAACAGTCCCACACTGTCAGTCTTGTTATACACAGCTTTGCATTGTGTCACTGTCCTTAGAGGATAGGGAAGGTACATTAACAGGACAGACAGTGTCGGTCATTGTGGCAGCGATGAGACAACAGTCCCACACTGTCAGTCTTGTTATACACAGCTTTGCATTGTGTCACTGTCCTTAGACGATAGGAAAGGCACATTGGTAGAGATGGGGTTAGTCATTGTGACAGCGGCAATTGTGACAGCAATGAGACAACGGTTCTGCACTGTCACTAGGGTTACACCCAGCTTTGCGTTGTGTCACTGTACTTAGAGGATAGTTTGTTTGTTTGTTTGTTTGTTTGTTGTTGTTTTACGTCCTAGCAACATCTAAGGTCATATCAGGACGGGCTTAGAGGATAGAGAAGGTACATTAAAAGTAGAAATGGTGTCATGGTCATTGTGACAGCAATGAGATAACAGTCCCACACTGTCAGTCTGGTTGTACCCAGCTTCTGGTTGTGTCATTGTACTTGATAAGTCGCTTCTATGTGACAGTCGCACTGATACAACATAGCGCTTTCATAAGTTGCTTCTATCTGACAGTCGCTCTGGTACCATACAGCACCTTGAGGGGGCGCTGCATAAAGGCGATACTCACTGCACACATTCTTTCAGACACAACCCGTCTGTCCAGACACAAGGCGGTAAATAGCAGAGACAGATTCTGCGCAGTGTCTAGCACCAGAGGTCGTCCTATCCCATTAATGCGCATGAAAATCCAGGCAGGCTTAGAGAGTCCTCCATTAGGGGGCAACACTCGCGTATAGCCTATCTATAGAGCTCATGAGGGACTAGCAACAACAAAGGTAGCTCAGTCTGCAAACAGCTGGAACATGGACCCTGTGTGTCAGCTCAATAAACTGTGACCGGAATAAGTCTCATAAATCTCCACCCTTAGAAACACGGAGAGGATGTGGTCTGCGCAGCTCGTGACCTTTCTGCACTTATGGCCATATAAGCTATAATCAGCTAAATGGTCGACAGCATTACAAGCGGCATTCTGGGTAATCCACATATAATAGCGGATGGGATGGCTGAATTAGTAAGAGTGCTCGTTGGATTCCTGTGCGGAAGGTTGTGGGTTAGAATGTCGGCCGAGTCAAAGCAATGACTTACACAATTTATACTTGTCGCTATTTACCCTGGTGCTCGGCATTAATAGGATAAGCCAAGAACTGGTTCGCTCAGTATCAGGATAATGTGACTGAGTGGGATATATCAGGTCATTGTGCCACCAGTCCAATGTTCCAGTGGGGCAGCACTATAAAGTCACCATGAGTGTGCACTGTCACAATCACTACCTATGTAGATTAATAGACTTTGAAATCCGAATCGAGAGCTTTCTGTGGCCACCATCTTGGATGTGTGCATTCTGTACCAATTTCCTAACTTTACATCAACATAGATACATACTGCGCCTTGGAAGCCCTACATACACAGTATAATTCCTGCTCCAGGGCCAATATTGTCAAATTCCAAAATGAACCCCACAACATAATTATGGACACAATTACTCCTGTGTGAACGACGCAGGGGCGGGGGGGGGGGTTCCTCAGCTTCCCATCACCGCCCCGAGGGGGGGGGGGAGGTACTCCACACCAATGTGTCAGGTCAGGAGGATAGATAATAGAAAATATATTCCCCTCTCTGTATTTATACTTATATACTGTGTTATATATCACATATACATATCAAAACCAGTGCTGTCCTGTCTGTGGGAAAGCGCATATAAAAGACCCCTTGCTCCTTATCAGAAAGAGTAGCCTATGTGGCGGCAGGTGTTTTCCTCCAAAGAAATATGTCAGAATGAACATATGTTTGATGTCAAATAGCTGATGATAAAAATGAATGCGCTCTAGAGGTGTCATTAAATAAAAAACGATTTTTAGTAATTAAATTATCTGAAGGGATCTGACATCTGATATCTAAATAATTATGTTCAGCTATTAGAGACAAAAGATCACAGATGGGTTTATGAGACCAGATTACTGTCAACATGTGCAACACATGCACTCAGACAGATTAGGAAAAAGGAAAATTAAGAAGCACAGATGTCTGAGTGATCAAGATTAATAATCGTGGAATGTGAGACTTTCAGCTCTATGATGTCAGAAAGCATCATCGGATAGCAGACGCGCAACAAAGACTCAATCCACTTTGGGAGAAGGAACTATTTTAGGCATAACTCCTCCTTGTATCGCTACGTAATGACATTGCATGCAGGACGCCAGGTGGCCAGCATATACCACTTACTTAGAGGTATTAACACGCCACTATGGAAATGCTTCTAAGATATATACCTTGATATATATATGTGATGCATAAGGTTTTTTTTTTTTTTACTAAATGTATTTTATTCAGCGAATAATGCCTTTTGTTCGCGCCAGAGCACTCGTCTTCCAGCCATTCAGTACATTTTCTTGGTACATAAATGACAATATCAGTTGCAATAATAACCACATGAAAAAAATCCTGTTCGATAATAGAAGGATAATATAAATGAACTATTAGTTGCAATAGTAACTGCATACAATTCCAGTTCAATGAAAGTATTATGCCCTTGGTGAGTATGCATCACATGGTACTGCATGATTCTAGAATTGTCTTTACACATTTCTTTCTTCCTTTGTCTTTCTCTCTTCTTCTTTCAAAAAGATATAACATATCTCCAATACACATATATATATATTATAGTGTAAATATGCCAATCATTGGATCCAATCACCAATATCAAATGCGAGAAATCCACCCATTGTTGGATGCCATCACAAATGTTTTGCATTGTGTGCCCTAATGATGGAATTGGAAGTCTGAAATTGAAGTGGGAACTTACATCAGACAGGTTTTAAGTCAATTTCAAGGATATGTTAGGTAATATGTTTTGAAAGAAGGTGTAATTATGCGAGTATAAAGGTGTGGAAGGGAACTATTGTTATTATTGTCCATTATTCTCACTGTACATGTCCTTCTATGCAGCACCAAATGCTTAATAAATGCACCTGCATCTAACTTAGGTATGTAAGATCAAATCTAAGTAAGATTTGGGGTTTTCAAAATTGGATGCATCCATCAGATTGTACAGCTTTAGCGTGTTCGAAGTTGAAACAAAAGGAAAGTAAAGCTCACCTCTAGAGAGCATTGATTTTTATCATCTGCTATTGGACGTCAAACATATGGTCATTCTGACATGTTTCTTTGGAGGAAATCTGTGGCCGCCACATAGGCTACTCTTTCTGATAAGAAGCGAGGGGATCTTAGCCTGCAGCAATATCTTATCTAGTATAATCCTGATTAAGGGGCAGGATATTCGAGCCTTACCTGAAACACCTGACACTGAAAGACATGATTGCACCAGGGAGTCTGGATACGATAATAGTTAAGACCCTCAACCCAGAATGGCAGTAGTGTGGGTTCGAGCATCGCTGTTCCCGTTATTTGCAACAACCCAGTGACAATTTTAATTCATTGACACATTGGTTCCAATGTGGTTACTGAGACTCATTTGAAATAATCTGCCCAGTGACTAGGACTATTATTTCTTTATACATTCTTTGTAAATGTAATTTTATTAACTGAATAATGTCTTGACCCAGCACTGAGTGGTCTTCTAGATGAAGCATACACCAATCTGTTGCATTAAAGATGTTCTTCGTTGAAATTCCTGATGAAATGATAGTTGGATAATTAGGTAAATATATGAAGATGTCAGGTGCAAAACCATGTAAATGCCAATCTAAAAATGGCGATAAACATTGGAACCAAACCTACACAAAGTTAAAATGTTTATATTCCTATTTGTTTGTTCATTGCTTCATACCCATGGGATCATTTGAAAAGTGGAATTAGTGAGAATACAAATATTTTTATGTAATAATCTTGTACATAAACAACATTTTTGGATTGGTGTTTACATGGTTTTGCGCCTGAACTCCTCCTGGGTGTTGTGTACAGATCGCCAAGCTGCTCGAAGGAGAACCATGATCACCTGCGGACCCTAATGAAGAATGCTATGGAGTTAGGGACAAGTCATATCCTTGTTGTAGCAGACTTTAACTACAGTGAGATCAACTGGAAAGTGGGGACGATGCCAACTGCATTAACAAATCCAGCTACAGCATTTGTTGAGGCACTCAGGGACTTGTACTTACACCAGCATATAATGGATCCAACCCATACTGGGCAAACCAACAGCCGAATACGCTAGACCTAGTGATCACCAATGAAGAAGGCATGGTGGACAATGTGGCCCTAAATGCACCTGTTGGCAAGAGTCATCATACATGTATCACATTTGATTTCATGTGCTACACAGAACGACCTGCAAAGATAACACCAAAGTTCCAGTACCACAAGGGAAACTACACAGCCATGAGAGAAGATACTGCCAAAATGGACTGGAATCAGGAAGGTACAGATCTGAATGAAATGTGGCTCAGTTTCATGAACAATATTAAACTTTTGGCAGAGAACCACATTCCTAAGTCAAAACCGCATCAGATAAACAGACCTATATATATGACAGCCAAGGCCAGAGAAAAGGTAAAGACAAAGAACAAGACGTTCCGCACTTGGCGCAGAACACGAGACGGTAACGACTACAAAGTGTACACCAAGGCTAGAAACCAGGCCAAGTGGGAATGCCGGAAGGCAGAGACGGAGTTTGAGAAAAAACTTGCCAAGGAATGTAAGAAAAACCCAAAGGCGTTCTTCAGATATGCAAACTCCAAGATGAAGACAAGACCCAGAATTGCACACCTTACCAAAGAAGATGGCAGTCTCACCGCTACAGATAAGGACAAAGCAGAAGTGTTAAATAAATTCTTCTCTTCAGTTTTTACGAGAGAAGACATAACCAATATGACAAACATCCCAGATACTAAAACAGATGTGATCTTGGAAGATACAGATTTTACCATAGACGAGGTAGCTAATAAGTTATCCAGATTGAATCCAAATAAAGCTGCAGGCCTGGATGGAGCATCCCCGAGAATCTTGAAAGAACTACACACTATAATAGCTGAACCACTGTACAATATATATAGAAAATCAATCGACCAAGGGAAACTACCTAGAGGCTGGAAGATCGGCTATGTGTCCCCGATCTTCAAGAAAGGCGACCGACATCAGGCTAAAAATTACCGACCCGTAAGTTTAACCTCAGTCATATGTAAAACACTGGAGTCTATAATACGTGATAAGATCATGCACCATCTCGTCCAGAACCAACTATTGACAAAGTTCCAGCATGGTTTTGTCAAGGGGAGATCTTGTGTAACCCAGATACTGGCAGTTCTAGACAGATGGACAGAAGCACTGGACAATGACAGCAACGTAGATTCAGTGTACTTAGATTTTGCCAAAGCGTTTGACAGTGTGCCCCACAAACGCCTACTCATGAAGATGAAGAGCTTCGGTATTACTGGAAAACTATGGACCTGGATCGAGGATTTCCTTCATGCAAGAATACAGCACGTAGTTATCAATGGTGTGAAATCCCTGGCAGCGTTAGTGTTGAGCGGTATTCCGCAAGGAAGTGTTCTGGGACCCCTACTGTTCATGTTTCATTAACGACATGCCTGAGGTCATCCATGCATTCATCCAGATGTTTGCGGATGATACAAAGCTGTATATGGAGGTTAACAGCCCTGAAGATCAACAGGCGCTACAAAAGACCTAACTGCACTTGAAGACTGGGCCAACCTGTGGCAACTACGTTTCAATGCACAGAAGTGCAAGGTCATGCACCTGGGTAAGAGAAATGAAAATCTCAGTTACTACATGCACCAAGATGGAGAAGAAGTCCAGCTCCACGTGACAGAACTAGAGAAAGATCTTGGCATATACATGGACATCGGACTCACCTTCTCATATCACAGTGAACAAAAGGTGAACAAAGCGAACAAGCTTCTAGGCATGATACGCCACTCGTACACATATCTAGACAATGACACGGTGAAGACACTGTACACATCACTTTTCCGGCCGCACCTTGAGTATGGCAACACGGCTTGGACACCGAAGTTCAAGAAGGACATGTCAATGATCGAGAGTGTACAGAGACGTGCTACAAAGTTATCACCAACCATAAGAGAACTACCATACGAAGAACGTCTCAGGATTCTCAACCTACCCAGCTTATACTACCGAAGGGCCAGGGGAGACATAATAGAAGCATTCAAACACGTCACTGGAAGATATGCGGTTGATGCTAGATACCTGAAGCTGGCCAACTGTAAAACTAGAGGTCATCGATACAAGCTGAAGAAGGAAAGAGCAATAAAACCTGTCAGACAGCTATTCTTCAGTAACAGGATAGTAAATGCCTGGAACGCACTGCCTGAACATGTCATAGAAGCGCCTTCCGTCAACGCCTTCAAAGGCAGACTGGATAAGCATTGGAGGGGGCTGCAATATTGCACACATCCGGTACTCGATGCATTTAATCCTAGTAAATCAAATTTTGACATGCATTGACCTGATACAGGCTTATAAGCCTAACAAAATCAGAAGCGGATGAGTATGAGTAGAGAGTAAGTGACTAGGAGTTAAATAGCTAGTAACTAACTCAAAAGTGGATATAATTGTAAATTAAACAATACTTTTGCATTGGGTGAGTGGGTCCATAAATTGGTCGCAACAGTAACATTGCGCTCGATTAGAAGGGAGCCACTCCCCTCCGCCACCCCTGATCCACAGACAGATAACCGGCACTTCCACACCTGGCGTTACTCCCACTCCTGCGTATAAGTACGTAGTATGGGTGGGTAGAAAAGAAAAGATGGTGCAGGGTACACCAGGGGCTGGCTCGCCGAGATCTCTCGATGGCTAGAATCCGGTGGGCTTATATACAACAGTGCTGGAGTGTGAAAGTCCACCGCTGCGACTCGGGCGGATGGGGAGGAAGCCACAAATCCACCTGTGAGTTAATCAGGATGGCGGAGGGCTTGGAGGCGGGTGGTCAGGGGGAGAGTCATTCCTTTCAAATCAAACGCAATACCAACATTGCGACCAATGCATAATGGCTCCTTGTAGGCGTGACACTTGTAGGCCTCTGTCCCAAGCCGCACGCGTCAGGTGCTCCTAGTGCGTTCAATGCATTATGCATGATTTTTGTGTGGAAGCTTTTAATGCCGCTGAATGCTGCGTCACTGACATGTAGCATTACATGCCCAGTGGCAAACTGACATATTCACTTACGCTAAAATAGCTCTCTAACCTCATGGCCATTAGCGTCTTGAAGTCATGGCGAAATTGAAATTATGATAAGGATGTTTTTTAAAAAAGATCTCAGTGAGTTGACTTAATTTGCTGATGTCAGGAAGCAATGCTAACGTTGGGCAGGGAATACCAAAGACATATTGCATTTATCATAGACATCGCAGCCAGTTATCGGGCGCGGTGGCCTAATCGGTAGAGCGCCCGCCTCGCGGGCGGAAGGTCGGGAGTTCGATTCCCGGTCGAGTGAAACCAATGACTTACAAAATTGATACTTGTCATTTCCTAGCCTGGCGCTCGGCATTAATAGGATAGGGCAAGGACTGGTTAGCTCAGTCTCCGGATAATATGACTGAGTGGGATATTGGGGCATGATGACGGTGGCCTGATTTCACAGTGGCGCAGCACTATAAAGTCACCATGAGTGTGCACTGTCACAAGTCGGTACCTATCTTGATATGACATTAGATGTTGCTAGGATGTACAACTCCAAAAAACAGCCAGTTGGGGACTGCCAATCAGCTTTTTAATCTGCTACATCCAGCACACTTAGGTATAGCATTTATTATACACAATGCGCCCCATTATTTTGGGGCAGTAGGTGATTCAATTCATGTTCTTAAACTTGGACATTTACACCGGCAGATATATGTTGGCATTTCTAATGGGCCTGTCACACTACGACCTATGGTGGTAGCGTATGCCGGCGTATGCGGTTTTCGACCGATACGCCATCATATGTTGGGCATATAGGTTGGGCATACGCCGTATATGCTCTTCATATGCCTTCATGCGCCGAGTCGCCGAAAACGTTTTGTGCCTGTTCAAAATTTTCAACCTATGCCAGTGTACGCCTCATACATTCCTCATATGCTAGACGTATGCTAGGTTATGCATAGGTTAGGGGTACGTCGGCATCGGTTACTCATACGCTGGTCCTGTCGTCTCCAACTGTCCCAATACGCTGAGTATACATCATCATATGCTTTGCATACGTCGATATATGGTAGGGATACGGTAGCCATATGCCAGGCATACGCTACCTGTACATTTCATACATCGCTGGAGTGCAAAAAGGTTGGCGTATCTCGACCTATTATCATTTTCAAATTATTTCACAACGTTACGCATACGCCGCTGACATAGGTCATAGTGTGACAGCCCCATAAACTGTAGCAACAGATTGCAATCTAGTTGAGATTTTTATCTCAGGTAAACTGTTGTGTAACTTTATCGGAAATCCAATCACTGAACTGCGTCAAACTAATGACGCTCCAGCAACAAGAGATGGGATTTGGAAATTCGTGAGGCTTCTAGATTGCTTTTACCCTGATGCAGTTATGGATTGTGAAAGTTAATTTGTAAGAGTAAATGCTGTAGGCATCACGCTTACTTTTATTCTGTACTTCTGTTTGACTTACATGTTCCCAACTCAAGAATGTCCGTATCACACGTCTTATATACCGCACCTTATATCGTCCAATGTATGCATCACTACTTATATACCTCTACTTATATATCATTTCCTAAGTATCAGTACTTATATACCACTACTTATAGGACATTACTTAGAACGCACTACTTAAATACCAGGACTTGTATATGACTACTCTATACCACTACTTATATACCACTACTTATATATTACTACTTATATACCACTACTTATATACCACTACTTATATGCCACTACATATATATTACTACTTATATATTACCACTTATATACCACTGCTTATATATTATTATGTATATCTTACTACTTATATCTTACTACTTATATATTACTACTTATATACCACTACTCATATACCACTACTTATATTCCACTACTTATATATTACTACCTATATGCCACTATTTATATACCACTACATATATACCACTACCTATATACCACTAGTTATATTCCACTACTTATATACCACTACATATATACCACTACATATATACCACAACTTACATACCACTACTTATATAACACTACTTATATACCACTACTTATATGCCACTACATATATACCAATACTTATATATTGCTACTTATATACCACTACTTATATACTACAACATCAATACCGGTACTTATATCCAACAGTCTAAATACTACTCTACCACCAACTCATGTGTTCTGTGTCAGTGGAACAATCAGACATCCTTAGCTATATGAACACAGATGCCTACAGAGAGCTGCCAGTGGAACTGTCAGAGATCCTTAGCTATATGAACACAGATGCCTCCAGAGAGCTCTGCTGCCCTGCCCGTTCCTTGCCCACGTTTATCATCTATAGCTGTATGCTGCTATAACCATTCCCGTGCTGCCATCTGACGGGCCTGATGCTGATATACCACACTCTTTATGGCATATTGACCACATCCCACTAATCCACCCTGGTGTGTCGGCCCACCAACAGGGGGCGTGCAGTCTGGTAAGACCGCCCGAAATAACCTCTGGCCCCCTATCGCACAAGTTTAGCACATAGGGAATGACTCCCGGGTCTGCTGTGTAAATACAGATGCCCCCTATGGAGCGATTCTTGCAGATCTAAGTTTAGACTCTGCAATTTGAGGGTTTGGGCATGCACCTGCTCCACACAATTCTAACATATCAAAGTTTAGACTTCCGATTTGAAGGTGTGGACGGGCACCCACTACAGCACGACCCTTGCACATCTAAGTTTAGACTCCCGATTAGAAGATGTGCAAAGGCACCCGCTACAGCACGACCCTTGCACATCTAATGGGGCTGTCACACTACAACGCTTCTGCCGGCGACCCGTCAGCGATGAAAGTACTATCTTGCACGTCGAGAAACGTTAAAGATTTAGGGGAAATATGGGGAAATTGGACGTTGGCGGAGCGTTTCAGTAGCGTGTTGGTAGCGCGCTGGCAACGCTTGTCGACGCGCGGGAAAAACAAAAACAAATGCGATGTCTCGTCTTGCCGCCGCGACTGGATGGCGCGCGCGGCGTGTCGTCAGCGCTACGACAGCGTTCGGTCACGTGACCACCCATCCGCTAAGCGTCCGCAACACGTTGACAACACGCTACCAGCACGCTAGAACAACGCCAGCAACACGCCGGGGAACGTTACCGATGCGCCGTACACGTCTCCCCAATGTCCAAACTATCACGAAACGCTAGTCAAATGCGCATAGCCCGCCCACTACCCGTTACCCACACGTCCAGCGTACGCTATGGACGCGCTGACCGAATGCAACCAAGCGTTAGAAACAATATCAACACAATATGGACGTTCCCCAACGTCCTTCCAGCATTCTTGTAACGTGTGGCGGGCGCGTTTTGACGCGCCCCTAACGTCCTCCTAGCGTTCTTACCCATTTACTCCCGCGCGTTGCCGGTCATTGGTGGTTTTTGACATGTTCAAAACACTCAGCGACCAATAACGCGCGCCGACTTTCGCCGCCGACCGTCAACGTCAAAGATAGTGTACCGACATGTACCGACGCGCCCATAACGCGCCACCAGCGTTTCTCGATATTTCACCAATTTTCGCCCAAATTCACCACACGTTGACGGGTCGCCGGCGAGAAGCGTCGTAGTGTGACAGCCCCATAAGTTTAGACTCCCGATTAGAAGATGTGGACTAGCACCCACTACAGCATGACCCTTGCACATCTAAGTTTAGATTCCCGATTAGAAGATGTGCAAAGGCACCCGCTACAGCACGACCCTTGCACATCTAAGCTTAGACTCCTCGATTTGAAGGCGTGGACAGGAGATTGTTAAAATGTCATTAATTGTTGCACTTGAAAAACAGGTGGAAGCTTAGCTAGGAAAAACATGGACATAGATTTCCATGTGGCAATTCCACAATTGCAATATGTGTCTCTGACATTTAGATCATACCGTCAATATAGCCTTCTATTAATGATCCAAGCCGAACCGATAAAAGGTAATAACTCATGGCGAGACTTGGGAAAGATTCAACACTGCAATATTTTGTTAATATTTAAATGTTAATCCTCTACAGCGGAGTGATTTTTGTATGTGCTGACAGTCAACTGAGAGTTGCGCAAGAGGATCATGTTGTAAAAATATACGGATTTTCGGTTCGGATTTATATATTGGCAAAGAGCATTAGTATCCTCGGGCGACAGAGTGGGGACCAGGATTATGTAACAGAGAAGCAATGGGTGCCCCACTCGCTGTGGGACATAAGTGCCTATGTGGAAAATGTGATAACACATAACGACCAAGATTGTGATGTGATGTTCATATTTAAGAGATGGTTAATGATTAGTGAAATGTCCTCTCCATGCACCAGAAAGAATGCAAGCGGAGGGGAAGGCCATTTTTAATATATGTTTATTGTAACTGTCTGCAACTACCTGTTACCATGGGGCCGATGGGCAAGCACACCCACCCATCCTGCATACATTATGGAGACCAGCTGCAGCTGGGGATTGAGTGACAGCTGCCCCCTATTAGGGCGTCACCATCCATGCTGTAGAGGGTGTCTGATTGGCTGGCTGTGGGAGCCCAGTCACCTGCATACCTTATACCTGACACACAGACCCCACTCTAGGCACTCTTGTCCAGGACTCCAGACACTCTTGTCTGAGACTCCACTTTCTACACCCAAACTAGCAGCAGCTATTCAAAAGACACTGAGCTGTGTGCAACAACCATGGGACTCATGTTCAATGGGCTGTAGGCACTGATTCTTAGATACACAAGCAAGAGTCATGAGGACCTGTGTGGGCAGTTTGTGAGGAGTGAGGGTGATAGGTCGCCAGTAGGTGAACAGGAGTTGATGCCAATAAAGCACAACTTCTTCACTGTCAATCTTGCGTGACTTGTCTTCCTGTCTTCCTTATGAGATTGTTGAGAGTGACGCCAGATGGGAACTGACCGACAGTTGTCAGAACACACCTGGGGAGAGTAGTGATATTAGGGAATCTGACGTCGGAGTTCGCCTAATATTAAAATGTGATGTGGAGTGACGTCACATCCTGAAACCATTGAGGCATATAAGCTGACAACTGATAGGGTACAAGTTAACTTTTACAGATGGTGCTCATGTGCACCCTGCTTCCTTGTGTTTCACGGGATTGATGGCCGAGCCTTGCTAAGAACACTTGCAGTGACAGGAACCCATTAATAGCTGACGTCACACTTTCGTTTGGCTCAAAATCCACAAATGATACAAATGTAATGTAGTATTAATAGTCTGCACTGACCTCTCGGGCAAGGACGGACAGGTGGGCGTGGGAAGGGTGATGGCATCAAGGAGCCTAAGTGGCGTAGTGGTTAGCAAGATAGCCTCGGAATGGCCAGCCATGTGGGTTCGAATCCTGCTATAGGAACAATGTTTATTTCCCATTTTCATCAGTGGCATGACAGTGGTGCCGAGACCAGGATCATGTACAAGCTACTCGGTGTGTGGTTGCTGAACCTACCCTATGTAAGTACATTGCATTCGGGTCAAACGCAAGATCTACCGTGCAATCATACTATCCACCCTACTATACGGAGCCGAGGCCTGGACGGTGTACAGATGACAGGTGAAAAAGCTGCATGCCTTAATGATGCAACATCTGCATTCAATCATGAGGCTAACCTGGAAGGACAAAGTGACAAATAAAGAAATACTCGAATGGACGGGGCTGCCCTCTATGGAAGATCTTCCGATCAAAAAGAATCTCCAGTGGCCTGGACACCTCATAAGGATGTCATAAGACAGGCTAGCAAAGCAGATCCTCTATTCTCAACTGTCTTCTGGTTACAGAAAGAGAGGACACCCTCGTTTCCGGTTCAAGGATTCCATCAAGAAAAACCTGAAGCTGAGAGACATTAAGACTGACTCATGGATGCAACTCTCACAGTAGAGAGCTAAATGGAGAGCGGCAGTCAAATAATGAAAGCAGTCTTTGTCGCATCGCGACCTACAGCATGATGATGATGATGACATTGCCTGTGTTTATGTTAATTGTAAGCATTAAACAACTTATAGACGTAAATCATTTAAAAGACTTACAATTCCACTGGGACGAGTGTAAGGCGCTACTTAGACAGGTGCGTGGTGGAGCGTGGATAGGGTGATTGCATGAGGGAGCCTAGGCAGTGTAAGGGTTAGCATACTAGTCCCGGAATAGCAAGAAGTGTGGGTTCGAATCTTACTATGTAGGAGGAATGTTTCCCATTGTTATCACCCACGCTGGTTGATGGGATAAAACACATGATATATGGCATCGTCCTTCTTCCAATTGGAATTTGGGTCATCTTCTGAAACTGGGTACTACATATTTGGTTTCCAGGTTTCGATGATAATTGAACTACGCGGACTTGGATGAATGGTATATATTTGGACTTTTTAATGCACTAGAATGGTATTCGTACATGCGTGAGTAAAATGAGAGAAGGCCCCGAGATGCTTAAGCCCTATAGTTCTAGTCGCTTATTGTGGGGGGGGGGCGGGATGGCAGAGTAAATTGTCCATCGCCATCCGCCGCCAAGTCGTAGTGGCCGAGTTTGGGTTTTTGCTCGCTTTATATAGCAGCTTAGGCGGCCCAAGACGTCACGACTGCATCAAGTTTTCGTAACTTTGTAACAGATTTCGGCCGCTGACGTCGTATCTAATTTACATACGCGCATCTGCCAGCTCTGCGTGGTTACTTGGCGTAGTTCCAAAAGACCCACTAGGCTTGGGTGATATACCTGTTTAATGTTAAGGTTCGAGTAATGGTGGCGCCATCGCCCGTTTGAATAAGGATCCGACTGCAGCTTGTTCAATTACCCATTTTGCGAACAACATCGACAATTAAATGTTTCTTTTTTTGGTAGCAAGTCAAATAGTTGTTGTTGCATATGTGTGTTAAGTATGTTAACAATACTATGTGTACTTAATCTATCCCACGACATGTATCAAAAGCATTCTTGCATGATTTTGTGCCCAATCGAAAATGTGAAAATTTACACTTCGACAGCAAGTACTTACTCAAACTTGCTTAAAACCTTTTTCGCATAAGATATGTTTTTTGTTTAACTGTAATTAATAATATATTCTATAAGGTGGTTGTGGATGTTAAAATGATGTTCTGGAAAAGTCATTGATTTCCATGTCACACAAGTGATTTTAACAGTCTTTGAAATTTGTATAATAGCAAAATGAAAAAGTGAACTACCATTGTTTTGTTTTTTTCAACTTTGACATCTGCACAACTAAACCTTCATATGGACATGGATGTTCTGTTATTATTTTGAATGCTATGCTATTATTTGGAATGTTTTCACTTTCGGTCTCCACGTCACACTACAGTGTCCAGTGTCAGAGACTGACCCAGTTACTAAACATGGGAAGTAAATGATGAAAATCACACCTGATTAGTTGGATTTTGATTTCCTTGCTGGTCTATGTCTTAGTAGGTCGGCGCAACGCTGCGGTCGATAACGCAGTGTGTTATCTTTCTGATAGACTAAACCCGAAAGTTGAGCTAAGTGAGTAGGGCTGTTGGGTGTGTGGTGTGTTCATAGAGGGGTGTGTGCTGTGTGCTCAGTATGCCGGGGTGTGGCTGGGTTTTTTCTCTCTTGTTGAAGATTTATACTGCCTTTCATGGATAAGTGTGAATGGACTTATTTTCACCATTAGCCAGTTGGTCGACATAAATCCCAAGCCTACTCCTTTTACTGACCTAATGGATTGTTAACCTCCCAGACCACATAGACATGGTATGAGAGCAACTGGCATTTGAGGACGCTGTGAATTATACACAGCGGTGGAAATCCAAATTGGCAAAGGCGATGGCATGGTGAATCAAATCGTTGTTAAAGTTGCATAGTTCAATGCTTTTGAATTTCTGACATTTTCTGAGATAAATAGATTACGCTAATCATTAATCATATACTTTAGTTTTGTCTGAGGTAACTTACATTTTAAATGGTTAACTTTGGAGATATTTGACATCAAATGATGCCAAATTAATTTTGGCAAGCACGCCACAGTGATGTGGCATTATAGAGTAGGCTACAGTATAGTAGAGCTATCTTCTTTTTTCTTCTTATTTTTTGGTAAAGTATTTATTCAACTTAATATGACATTTGTCAGTGTCGGAGCACTGGTCTTCCAGCCATCTTACTATTGGAATTGACATTCTATATAATATAAGTTTGATCAGTGCTGTATTAGTTACAGCACCGATCCTGCAGAATTAAAGGAGCGTCTCCTGCTGTATAATGTACAGGACCAGTCACTGTAGTTCATGCACAAATGTCCACTATACCCAACTTCAGCCAACGTCTGAGCCTGTACCTATAATTGAGCCTTTCTTAGAGACCCGGTAAATTTGTTCAATTTATCGCGGAGTCTGCAACAGCCTTTACCAACATTTATATTATTCAATTACTATTCGCATGGATTTAGTGGTTGGGGATGTCTCGGATCATTTAGTCCATATAATATGTGGGTCAAGGATAGGTGGAACCGATATTTGGTGCAAATATTATGGAATATATTATATCCGTTATTAGGTAATGGGGAAGCATTAAATATCACACTCTCATGGGATTGGTCACATAATACGCTGTCACCTATTTTGCGGGGGTGAGCTACTTTGTGACGTCACACTGTGCTACCCCAGGTGTTGATGGTGACAGTTGTTTCCGCTATCCTCCTGTCAGGACTTAGTTTAAACTGTCATTTTCTTTCTTAAAGAATTTAGCTGTTGAAGGTTTTATACTGCCTAAGATGGGTAAGTCTGAATAGGCCTGTTTTCACCAGTAGACAGTTGGTCGATAGAAAGCCCAAGCCTACACTTTTACTATTCTCAGAGATAAATATGCTCGGACTCATGACCACTGAAATCCAACAAGGAGTCTCAATATGATACACAGGTACACACTGTGGGGGTGAGTGTGGCGCCCCCTGGCGAGCAGTGGTGTCCTCTGTGGCGGAGTGCTTGGAGTGTCTGCCTTTTTTCTAGGTCCATGTCTATGAGGTGTGGGAGGTTAAAAATCCCTTGGGTCGGTAAAAGTGTAGGCTCGGGCTTTCTATCGACAAACTGTCTAATGGTGAAAACAAGACTATTCTGACTTATCCATGATAGGCAGTATAAATCTTCAAGAAAAAAAAAGGCTGGACAAAACAATCAAACAGTTGCAATCTGCAACATCATTTTCATCTCCCCAGACAGATACAGGGGAAGTAATTCAATATTTGAAACTAAAGAGCGATGAAATTGCACTCCCAGTCTTTTGAAATGGCTTTCACATTGTCACTTGTGCACTGGAACATGGACACAGGACTTAAATATATTCAACCACAATACAGGTATTGGCAGCAGCATGGAATTACAAAATATAAATAAATATGTTGTTGTAATTTGGCGGCAATGATTCTGTCAGTTCAGTGACATGCTATAGAAATTACAAACATTAATGTTAGTTCAACGACATGTTATTGAAATTTCAGACATTAATCTTGTTGTCGGTGGTGATTGTAGATTATTATTAATGAGGCAAATTTTTTACTACTTCATCTTATCGCCAACATATTGTAGGATCTAGGATTTGTTGGTGGTCTTTTTCTTGAAGATTTATACTGCCTATCAGGGATAAGTCTGAATAGACTTGTTTTCACCATTAGACAGTTTATTGATAGAAAGTCTGAGCCTACACTTTTACCGACACAAGGGATTCTTAATCTCACCACATAGACATGGTATGAGAGAAACTGGCTTTTGATGACACTGTCAGTTATACACACCAGTGGAAATCCAAATTGGCAGAGGCGAAGGTATGGGCAATCGAACCACCAACCTTCAGATTAGAAGTCCGTCCTAGAAAAAAGTCAGACACTCTAACCACTCCACCAGAGAGAACACCACATTGAGCTACACACGTCAAATATTAAGTAATAATTTGCAGTGAACAATGGGCTGTTGATGAGGACAGCGAGTCGTTAAGGAGTTGATGGATTAAAACAACATAACGACTGCAGGTTCTAGGTGGTTCGGCTCACAACCTCCGCTTAGAATCTCACTGTGCAAGGCTTTGGCTTACTAATTACTCAATCATATCTGTGAACAGGAAACCTTTGCGACCACATTGCACAACGAAATACTTACTACATGAGACGGGAGTTAGCTCTTTGCTTGTTGTTGTTTTATATCCTAACAACATCTAAGGTAATATACCCGACATGATGGCCAAATGAGTTGAGCATCCGTCTCCAGCTTTGGTAGATGGTGGGAAAGCAATGACTTAACAATTTATACTTGTCGCTTCCTAGCCAGGCGCTCGGCATTATTAGGTTAGGGCAAGAACTGGTTTGCTCCATGTCAGGATAATGTGACTGACTTGGATATCAGGTCATGGTGATGCTAGCCCGGTCTCCGAGTGGGGTAGCACTATAAAGTCACCATGAGTGCGTACTGTCACAAGTCGGTACACGTCCTGATATGACCTTAGATGTTGCCTGGATGTAAAACATCACAACCAACCAATCTAAGGTCATATCAGGATGCACACCGATGATTTCTGACAGTGCGCACTCATGGTGACTTTAGAGAGCTGCCCACTGGGAGATCAGGCCGCTGGCACCATGACCCAATGTCCCAAACAGTCACAGTATCATGATATGATGACAACCAATCCTTGTCCTATCCTATTTATGCCGAACACCTGCCTAGATAGCGACATGTATCAATTTGATAATTCACTGGTTTGACTCGGCTGGGATTGCGAACACACATCAGCCTTCTCAGAGAAGCAATCCAGTCTCTGTCGAGGGCCACTACACATTGCTTGGTGAATAACGGTCAGCATGGCACCCTAGTTTTGGCCGGCTAGGTAGATGTTCGCATGTGCAGTAAGGTGAAGTGTTTCTAGTTCCGGAGTCAGCCGACCGGAGGCGTCGTGCCCAGGCTGCACTGTGACAAAGAACCCGGACTTGGCTGAGTTTTAAGCAGAGCAGGATTCGAGAATGCTACCTTACAGGATCAGATATTTTATGAGTAGATAAACCGCTCTTCAATAATTATCTGAAGCTCCTGCTGGTGTCACAGTTTGAAAGGCTGCCCGGTTTAAAACGGGGCCTGAAATCTTGTCTGTGGAGGAAATGTAGGGTGAGACAAGCAAGGATTCCTTCCAGAATCATTGTAGTAAATATTTTATGCTTGATAGTATATATTATCCCCTGCACTAACAAGTTAACAAGCAATTGACAAGTTAATAAACATGAGTACAATGTCAATCAGGCAGAAATGCCTGTGCATGCGCATTGTGAAAAGCCCCGTTTTAAACCGCATACCCTTTTAAACTGCGACACCGGATTAGTCTGAAAAAACGTGTGCAATATTGGTTCATAATTCGCAAATTATGGGTTCCTCGGGGAGGATACTGGAACAGCCACCTTGCGCAGCATCTTGCCCTTCACTCACATTCCCCATTTTAACACCTCCGGTCCTCCCCGCTCTCCTCCCGGCCTTCCGTTCTGCCCCTCTCTTGTTCCCGTAGCCTCTCAATTCTCAACCAACCCACCCGGACCTCTTCTAGTCTTCTCTTCTCCACACCCGCATCCTCGTTCAAGTTTTAGGTATGTGCCATTAGCCTCAAGCCCCTCCCCCTGTTCTTTTCCCCTGATATTCCCTCTTCGCCCTGCAGCCTGGGTTTTATGCCTCTCCTCATATACTACTACCTCCAGCTCGCCCGATTTAAAGCCCCATTTCCTTATACTACTGACAAGAGAATTGTTATTGTTATTGTATCCTTGGCTTAAGCTAAGCTTCCATATACGCGGTATGCGGCATGCTAAATATTTTCAGTCTTTCTTGCTGCAAATTTCTGAAGGGAAGTCAACATTTCTGTTGTTTCCTATGGCAAATAGGGAAGCATTAGCATTAGCATTCACACTTGCATTAGCGTTTGCATTTGCATTTGCATTTGCATTTGCATTCGCATTCGGACATATGGAAGCACTACTATATTTTAACATGCTTCTCCATTTTTTGCCGTATTCGCATATGGCATACCACATACCGCATACCACATACCGCATACCGCATACATCGTATATGGAATCTTAGCTTCATGAAAACTTCAGAGCGCATATATACTACTCGCATGTGTTCTGAATATCTTAAAGCTCTCGTGTATTAAAGACAATGCATAAGCTCAGCGCCATGTTTTATTCTTCTCGAATCAGTGCCAACAAGTTGTAGCCCACATCTGAACACGCTGAGATAATATTGTCATGGGGAGTGATGAAAATAGGAAATATTGTGCCTAGACCAGGATGAGAACCCACACCGCCTGCCATTCTGGGGCAAGTGTGCTAACCATTATAGTACCGAGGTTCCTTGATACAATCAAATAAAACATAAAATCATTTTTTCTAAATAAAAGGAAAAAAAAACAACTTCAGTAAAGCTTCCCACCTACCATTTTTGCCGAACTGGCTTCTAAATCTAATCCCGTCCTGATATGACTTTAGTTGTTGCTAGGACGTAAACCAACAACAAACAAACAATCTTAATTTAAAGAGCTAAATATGATTCCAGCAGTGTCTTCATAAGACTACTGTATGCAATGTCTCACGGTGTAATTAGTGCTTATAACAGTAAGGCAATACCACTTAATGCAATTGTATACAGTGTAATGCCTTTTATGCCACTCAATGTAATTTCATGCCATTTGATGCAATTTGATGTAATGTAATCCTATTTGATGTCATTTAATTCAATATAATGTAATTCAATGCCAATAATTATCATTCAATGACATTTAATGTAATTAATGCCTTGCAATGCCAATGAACACCATTCAATGCCATTTGATCTCATTTAATGCCATTAACTGCCATTTGATGTCATTCAATTTCATTTAGCGTCACTTAATGCCACGTGATGCCATATAATACCTTTCAATGCCTTTTAATGTCATTTAATGCCAATCACCGCGATTGAATGCCACTTAGCGCCAACTGATGTCGTTTAATACAACTTAATGTAATTGAATGCCATTTAGTACCACTTATTGTAATTTAATGCCACACACTCCCATTGCATGCCATTTACTGTCATTGTATATGCTGTGTTTGCCCTTAAAGCATTACACTGCCGCACATCCGTCTCTGTCCTAGTAATGACATGCCAGTGCATGGTTTCTATTTGTAATTGAAGTTAGGAAGATGCAAGTCGACGCCAGCTGCCCGCATTCACAGCACACCACAGCAGCACACGAATGAGTTGATTGGTTGTTTGTTGGAGTTTTACGTCCTGGTAACATCTAAGGTCATATCAAGATGGGTACCGACTTGTGCACTCATGGCAACTTTATAGTGCTAACCCACTGGGAGACCAGACCACCAGCAACATGACCTGATATCCCACTCAGTCATATTATCCTGACACCGAGCCAACCAGTCCTTGCCCTATCCTAATTATGCCAAGCGCTTGGCTAGGTAGGAAGCAACACATACCAATTTTGTTAAGTCATTAGTTTGACTGGACCAGGGTTCCAATCCGTGAGTTCAAATCCGACGATGTAGCAACACAGGAGACGTACGCTCAATTCATTCATCCATCCCGTCTGGTGGCAAGAATGGGTGAGTGAGGAAATAGTTTAGTCGCTGAGTGCTAGCACGGGTTCTGATTTATGACAGCGCAGACTCATGATGAGGTACAGTGGCGCTGGCACCATGACCTGCATTTCCCACTCAGACACATTATCCTGATACTAAGCTAACAAGTCCTTGCCCAATCCTGTTAATGACAAGCGCCGGGCTGGGTAGTCACAAGTATACATTTTGCGACTTACCGGTTTGACTCGGCTGGGATTCACATTCCCAATGTGAGTCAGATTATCCGGAAGACAGTTAATTCTCCGCAAGTTTAGTGTACAGCTTTTTCTGCCAAGGTACTGCAAACCAGTAACATTTTGGGTTCCCCATTTTGTGACGCATGCACACTGGGCACCCTCTGTCAAACAGTGACTAAGCGGATTAATCACACGTTTATGTACATGTGGTCGTTGAGATCAAATAAAACAATGTCTCATGTTTATTTGTTTTTCGTCTGAGAAATAAATGCCTTCCAGGCTTCAAACTGCGAAAGCTTATAATAAATTAAGAGAATATTACGCGCCTGCCCATAAGATTTAATTTCTTCTAGTCCCAGCATCCAATCACTACCCACTAGGTTATGTGGCAATGCCATTCACTTGACCATGATGTATGGTCCAGCGAGCACTTGGCTGTCTTCCGTGTGCACACCGTACAATTTCACACATGCGCAGCAGGGGACGGGTGGGGATCTCGGTGAAGAAAGGCTTCAGTGCTAGCCCTACCCCAGTGTAAGCGACTAACAGAATAACATTGCTTGACTGCTTCTCTGCACACATTGGTTCAATCCAATTGATGCCCAATCAGACCGCGCTTCACTCTGGTGACTCGATGACGTATGTAAAGGCCCTGTCACACTACGACGTGACCATGTCAGCATAGGGATAACGTGAAAAACGTCTAACTTCTCAGCGTAGTATCCAAATTTGGGGACAAGTTGAACGTGGATGCAGCGTAGTTGACGAGAGCGTAACATCGGTAAAGGGTAGTGATAGCATCATTCCACACGAGAGGACAACATCATTACGCTCACCGGACGTTATATACATTATTCCATTGCCAGAACTATGTTACGTGACGTTACATACGTCATGACACGGTGGCAAAACATTGAACGTACGTTGGAAGTATGTTTGGCGTATGTTCTCCTGACATTCTTCTGACGTTCCCATTATGCCGCGTGGACGTTTCCACCAGCATTAATGTGGGTCGACGTAGTGGAACGTAGTGAGCAGCGTTTGACTAACATCCGTTTAACGTCATTGACGTTCACCGAACGTGTACAGAACGTACGGCGAACGTAAACCCTTACGTTTGAGTCACGTCAAAAGTTTTGAACAGGTTCAAAACCTTGACGCGCACCGATTTAACACGATGTAACGTGACGTAGCTCGACGTCAGTCTAATGTCATTCTGATGTCATCATAACGTAACCCAATGTACGTCAACGTAATGACGAAATGTCAGCATGTCAGACTTACGTTGGCTCATTACATCGTAGTGTGACAGGGGTATAAGTAGAATTATATGGGGGACACTCGGAGGGCAGTCGAATACTCACTGGACCGTGGCATCATGGTGAGATGAATCACATTACCACATGACCTGGTGGGTAGTGATTGGATGTTGGGACTAGATGTATTTAAAGTTTCATGGGCAGCACCAATCAACTAATAGCTTAAGAGTGAAGCATGTGTCATTACCAATTCATAGGGGAGCGGGACCTAGCTCAGACGGTAGAGTGTCCACCTGTGAAGGTGGCGGTCATCCTTTCGATCATGTTCAATGGACACATTTGCACTTTGGGCTATTTTACATTCCAACCAGTGGTTTGAAACTGGTTCATCAAAGGCTGTGGTATGTGCTGTCATATCCCGGGGAAAGTGCATATAGAAGAGTCCTTGCTGCTTATTGGAAAGAGTAGCCTATGTGGCAGCAGCAGGATTCCCCCAAAGAAATGTGTCAGAATGACCATATGTTTGACGTCCAATAGCCGATTACACAAAAATCAATGTGCTCTAGAGACATAGATAAATAAAACAAGCTTTACTTTTCTTGAACAAGTCGTGGTTGTGCTAATTGTGCAGGCCCTGTGAATGCCGATATGAGTGATTCACTGGTGAAGATCTGCTCCATGGGAAATACCAGAGGGAGGCAGGCGCAGGGCTTCTAACATAACCAGACAGAGTGGGGTGGCCGAATGGTTGGTTGGCTGTTGGAGTTTTATGTCCTGGCAACGTCTAAGATTACATCAGGACTGGTACCGACTGGTGACAGAGTCACACTCATGGCACCTTTTTAGTGCTGCCCCACTGGGAAATCAGGCTGCTGGCATCATGACCCAATATCCCACTCAGTCACATTATCCTGACACTGAGCTAACCGGTCCTTGCCTTATCCTATTAATGCAGAGCGCAAGGCTAGGAAGCTACAAGTATAAATTTGATAAGTCATTGGTTTGACTCGACCGGGAACCGCCTCCCTTTTTGGTAGGTCACAGAGTTGACTCAAAGCAAGAACTGAAAGATGTATTATTATCTTGACGACACTAGTGGTGATCTAAATAACTCAATTTTGTATGTACTGTATATGTAGAAATAGAAGCACGCTACTCAATAGAAGCACACCCCCCATTTCAAGACTGAAAGCACGCACACATTTACAATCATATTCAGACTGAATGCACATAAAATAACACAATCCCACTTTATTTCAGAGGCACGACAAAAACAAATAACAATTTATGATTAGAATCAGACTGAATGCACATAAAATAAGACAATCCCACTTTATTTCAGAGGCACGACAAAAACAAATAACAATTTATGATTAGAATCAGACTGAATGCACATAGAATAAGACAATCCCACTTTATTTCAGAGGCACAACAAAAACAAATCCATGAAAGTCTTTAACTCTGAATAGACACGCATCCAAGTGTCTGCACTCGCGCAGTGCCCGTCTATTGAACAATGCTAATTGGGAACTATATAAATCTAATCTAATGCTACTCTTCATAGGAGGAGACAACAATTTGCACCCATGGGCAAATATAAAGTAGTAATTATGACTATGAGGATTGAATGAGGTGTTATCACCTCATACTGCTCTTGAGTGCATTTATTATTTGCCCTATTCCCTGATGGACGATGCTAGATTAGAGAGATACGATCCGATATAATATAGCTATTATTATCTGAAGAAACTTGCGGAAGTGAGATGGTTAGTTCTGAGTTATTGCGACACTCCTATAAAGACGCGACTTGATAACTAGGAGTGAGGACTGGGCCCGTATGCATGGAGCGGTGTTAGCGAGGCAAACCCTGGTTAGGGCGAGATTTCTGGTTTAGCGCCGAAAATTCGGCATCCAGGATTTTGAGCTACTGACTTCTATAATATACATTGAAACCTCTCTAACCGACCTCCTCGACAGATTGATCACTCCCCTATATCGATCGCTTTATTTCGGTCCCAAACAATGACCCATACAACCAATCAATCAATAGTTCCGTCCTCTAGTCGAGGGTTGGATGCAATGGTTCTCCACTTGTCCCGATGTTGTGCTGTTCTGATAGACTGTGAATAATTCAAGCCTGTCCACTGTGAAATATTTGTAAACCATGATGTTCTTGGTCTCCCTCTCCCTCTGCTGCCATTTACCTTCCCTTCCAACAATGTACGGTATATTGAACTCAAATGCTGCTAAACGTTTGTACATTTTCTTAGAGATTGTCCATGTCTCTGCCCCATACATTAGAGTACACAATACCATTGTAATAATAACAAAAACTCCCTAAACCGACCACCTCCCTAAATGGACCATTTAAAGTCGGTCCCATGGTCGGTCGATTTAGAGGCGTGTTATTGTAGTACCCGGGCGCCTAATTAGGCCTAATTAGGTAGAGCTTACTGTAATTAGCCTGCGATATCACGATGATTATCACATGAGTAATTATATATCAGGGCCTTAAATAAAGCTGGGCTTAACGGCATGCCTCTGAAAGGGTTTGATAGCCTCTCCACACAGGCATCCGTCTTAAGCCCAGTCACACATAACCGAACGAGCCCGGTATATTTGTATATAACTACCCATATGCATATGTATGCAAATACATGTATAATATATATAAATACAGAGAGTATAATCTATTATGCGTATATAAAAGGGGCGGAGCTCTCGTATGATTATCGATATTATTATTACGACTATTCCCTCTGTTATTCTCCAAATAATATTGTCCAATCGCTGACTTGCCCGTATTTGCCCCGGTCCTTGCCTACACCAGCGCCCCCACCGGGTGTTGTTGGCACTGTGCTTCCCGGGCAGTCAGTCTGTCTCCTGCTTAACAAAATTATTGGGACATATATATACCATATATGTCCCAATAGGTGCACACTGCACGAGTGGCGATGCGCATCTATTCAAAGTTAAAGAATTTTATGGATTTGGATTTGTTTTTGTAGTGCCTCTGAAATAAAGTGGGATTATCTTATGTTATGTGCATTCAGTCTGAATATGATCGTAAATTTGTGTGTGCTTTCAATCTTGAAATGGGGTGTGTGCTTCTATTGGATAGTGTGCTTCTATTGGGACATATACGGTATAATTCATATGCATCATATATTAAAATTCTATTTCGTGGGACAGACAGATTCTGTTATCAACCCAGGGGGTCTTACTCTTATTTCAAAATAGATTTCCTGTGGGAGACAATTCTGAGGGGGCGATTCTATTTTGTGACACCGGCTGACATATAAACCCTACTGGGATGGGAGTGTACATACCTGCAGTGGACGCTGGTGGGCGCTGGTGGAAGCTGGTGGATGCCGGCTGGGGCAGCGACAATCCCTGTGTAACTGCAGCTGGACGTCCCTGCAAAAGGCAATTGGCGGCCAAGGTCATTAGGGTCATTTACTACCAGGTCACAGATCACATGTGACATATGATATGTGGCATGTCACATGTGACATGCGACATGCCACATGTGACAGGGCACTGGTTACAGGGCACAGGGCTCATGGCACAGGTCACATGTCACAGGTCAACATACATATGTCAAGTGTCACATGTCACATGCACCATGCCATATGTCAATGTAACATGCCAGATGTAACATGCCCGATATCACATGTCACATGCCACATGCCACACGTAATATGTCACATGCCACATGTCACTTCACATATCACATGTCACATGGCACAGAACACAGGGCACATGTCATAGGGCACAGGGCCCATGTCATAGGGCACAGGGCACAGGGCACAGGGCACAGGCGCGCTCACGTCATCAAGCCAGCACTACAACGATTATTCGTTTAAGGGTCGTTTTCTGAAACTGGCGCACCAACGTGAAAACACAAAATGAACACATTCCAAATAATAGCAGAATCGAGGTTTGTGAACCCAAAGAGAACACATTCCAAATAATAGCATAATCCAGGTTTGTGAACCCAAAGTGAACAGATTCCAAATAATAGCAGAATCCAGGTTTGTAAACCAAAAGTGAACACATTCCAAATAATAGCAGAATCCAGGTTTGTAAACCAAAAGTGAACACATTCCAAACAATAGCAGAATCCAGGTTTGTAAACCAAAAGTGAACACATTCCAAACAATAGCAGAATCCAGGTTTGTATGAAGGTTAATATGTTGTGTTTATGTCAGAGGTGGGAAAACGATCTGTTGCGTTATTTTATTGTCATCTTATAAAGATTGACCTATTTATTAAAACCACTCGTGTAACATGTAAATCCAACCCACATGCAGGACATAATTGTAACAGACACAATCAATTCTAACAAGATTCTATTGATTAAAATTAAGCCAACAAAATTAACTGTTCCAAAGGTTTGGATAAATACACCGTTGATGCGTAAATTGTCACATTTTCACATTTTCACATTAGAAGGACTGTACATTTTCAGCCCCTCCATGCTCACAGCCTCCAGTAACCCACCAACATCGGAATTCCTCATTCCTCTCCCCAATGAATAAATTGATTTATTTACTACCGAACAAAAGGCATCCTAACTTATTAAGACAAAAATACTCCAATTAACACCGAAATCCTACTCCATACAAAACAACAAAATAAATAAGAGTGTCCGATCACAGTGAAGTAAGACTAAGTAATTAAAGCGTGTCAGAGTGTGGAAGTGTGGCAGTGTGGCACGATGTATCCGATCACATTGAACTAAGACTCAGTAATTGAAGGTATTAGTTTCTATTGAATTGGAAATCCAAGCCAACAACTAAAACCTTGCAAATAAAACGAAGGTGATTTAATGTATCTCATACTCATTACTTATTGCATCGCATACATTTTAATTTCAGAATTTACGTAACACTTCAATTTAATATATAAACCATATAACCAAATGTGTGTAAATACATATATATTTGTACCACTCACGGTCGGAATACCAGTACTGACACAAAATATATATGAATGAAAGTAATTTACCAAAAGGTTACCGTGCTATACACTCTGATAGATCATGGTGAAGACTCTGGTGGGAAGTAGGACATGTGTGGACCTCATTATCTAGTAATGACAAGCAAACAGAAAAAAACACTCTTATGGAGGCGCCATTACCAAGGATTGAATCTGCTCTGACAGAGCTGTAAAGATTCTGCAATATTATGGAGAATTAAGTTAAGATTCCTTAAACGCGGTAGGTGGCATGTAATGGGGGACATGTGGCGTAGTTCATTTTCCGACACTTGGTGGCGCGTCGGTACTAGTGGGCCTACACGGTCATATTGACAATGCTTTGAGTTTGCCGGTACGCGCAGTGCAACACGTATATTTAATTCAAAATTAATAGAAATACAGAACCCTAACCTTATAAATTTAATATAATCTATTCGTTGTATGTTTTCTATATGTATACCAAGCGATTTGTCTGTAGGTGTTGTGGTTTTAGAGATATTTGACTTCTTCTGTATGAAGTTTGTTCATGGCCATTGACAATGCATTGAGTTTGCCGGTACGCGCAGTGCAGAACGTTTATTTTATTAAAAATTAATAGAAATGCAGAACCCTAACCTGATAAATATAATATAATATATTTGTTGAATATGTTTTCTATATGTGTACCAAGTGGTTTGTCTCTAGGTGGTGAACTTTTAGAGATATGTTACTTTTTCTGTATGAAGATTGCTCACGGCCATTGACAATGCATTGAGTTTGCCGGTACGAGCAGTGCAGAACGTGTATTTTATTCAAAATTAATAGAAATGCAGAACCTTAACCTGATAAATTTAATATAATCTATTTGTTGAATATGTTTTCTATATGTCTACCAAGTGGTTTGTCTCTAGGTGGTGTACCTTTAGAGATATTACACTTCTTTTGTATGAAGATTGCTCATAGCCATTGAATTTGCAGTGTTACAGTGTGCCCGAGAGGCCCACTACTTCAGTGGCGATGCGAACGGCAGGAACTTGAACTAAAAAGTCGGAGGTCCCCCATTGAATAGTGGTGCTTCCATATGTTCGAATGCGGATACAAATGTGAATGCGAATGCGACAAATGGATCGACCCATGGACCGATCGGTCCGAATGCGAATACAAACACTGGGAATACTGCTGCTTTGGCCATAGAAAACAATACTAACTTTGATCTTCCTTCACAAATTTGGAGGAAAAAACCCCAAAAATATTATGGGTAACTTTTTTGGTGTGTTTATTTGTTTAACCATCCCCCAGCACAAAAAGTAAACATCGGCTATTGGGGGTTGGTATATATCTATGCCGCATATACCACATTCGCATTCGCATGCCACATGCCGCATACCGTGTATAAGGGTTCTTAGCTTTACAGTGAACTGAGGCACCGGAAGTGGGGCTGGGTCCCGGGTATGGGTGCATCGACAGGAAGGATACATGTGTACGATTAGTCACTGAGATAGACGGGAAGGTGGGGGGTGGGGGGGGGGTGCCCATGGGGCACGGAACAGAAGGTGAGAGGTCAGTCACAGGTGAGCGACCACTGGGTCAAGGGGCGGGGCGGGGCGGGGCTGGGGAGAGGCTGGGGTGGGGCTGGGGTGGGGCTGGGGTGGGGCAGAGACTTGGGTGTCGTGGAAGGGTAGTTGGGTGGCAGAGGCTAATGCTATGCAGCCGTGTAGTATTTGCAGGTGATTGGCTGTTGAGACTAAGTTGAATACTGCTTGTGCTGAAACCTTGAATTGTGCGGACGCTATGGAGACTATGTTTTATAATAACCAAGGAACTTCTCCATTGGCATGTTGTGAGTGACATTGATTTCTGTTGTGTTGGTTGACACATGTACGCTGTAGCAGGCTCCGCCTGGTAGGATATTTGTGAGTCATCTCAGTGCATAAGAACATTTTTTTCTTGAAGATTTGTACTGCCTATCATGGATAAGTCTAAATAGACTTGTTTTCCCCATTAGACAGTTTGTCGATAGAAAGCCCGAGCCTACACTTTTACCCACCCAAGGCATTTTTAACTTCCCACACCACATAGACATGGTATGAGAGCAACTGGCCTTTGATGACACTGTAAGTTATACCCAGCGGTGGAAATCCAAATTGGCAGAGGTGGGGGGCACAGGGAATGAAACCACTGACCTTCAGATTAGGAGTCTGAGCTAGAAAAATGTCAGACACCCTAACCACTCTGCCACAGAGAACACCACGATATGCTTATCAAGCATATCTTATGGCCCTGTCACACTACGACGTAATGACGTCGACGTAGGGAGAACGTGAAGAACGTTGAACTTCTCGGCGTAGTATGCACATTTGGGCACAAGTTGAACGTGGATGCAGCATAGTGGACGAGAGCGTAACGTCGGTAAAGCATAGTGATACCGTCAACGTAATGACACTCACGGAACGTTATGAACGTTATTCCATCGCCAGAAGAACGTTACATGACGTTAGCTACGTCAGGAGACGTTGAACGTATATTGAATGCACGTTCTCCTGACGTTTTCCTGACGTTCTCCTGACGTTCTCCTGACTTTCCCATTACGCCGCATGGACGTTTCCACCGGCTTTAATGTGGGTCAACGAGTGGAACGTAGTGGAACGTAGTTGAACGTAGTGGAACGTAGTGGAACGTAGTGGAACGTAGTTGAACGTAGTGGAACGTAGTGAGCAACGTTTGCCTAACGTCCGTTTAACGTCATTGACGGTCGCTGAACGTGAACAGAACGTACGGCGAATGTAAACCCTTACGTTCGAGCTACGTCAACACTTTTGAACATGTCCAAAACCTCGACGTAACTCGACGTAACACGACGTAATGTGACGTAGCTCGACGTCAGTCTAACGTCATTATGACGTCATCATAACATAATGCAACGTACATCAACGTAATGACGAAATATCACCACGTTAGGCTCACGTTCGCTCATTACGTTGTAGTGTGACCGGGGTATAAGTTGCTTAGATATGCTTTGAATCGTGGGTAATTAATTATAAAGAAGGGACCTAAAGCGCCTCTTTTATCAATTGGAATTTTACGTCCTGGCAACATCTTAGATCATATAACTACATGTATAAAGAAGCAGTTCCCAGTAATGTACATCGCTAAGGAAAGCATCACGAAGCCTAGTTTAATTAATAGTGAATTTGAAGCTGAGTCATTTGCCTGTTTTATAACCTAGGTAATTCCATATATCCCTACGCTAGCTGACTTCACAGAAGGGACTATTTTATCTCCAACCCTGTAGTTGGAGACTAATCCTGTAAGTAGCATTAGTCCGAACACCCCCTGCATATTGTCAGTAGTTCTAAGGACAGTGGCATTCATATTTGCAGAATATTAATCTGAAGAATCCAGATGCAAAACGTGAGACGCGTCATTCAGGCCAAAATGAAAGCATAACTACCAGGTTTGAGCTCAAGTTGCAATCATTCCGATAATAACATTGTTTTATTCTATTGCAGAAGCCAAGCTGTCCGCTATATGATGCATTACCCAATATGAAATTGATATGAGTCAGACTCATGAAAATAGGCCAATTGGGGAAAGTTGGCGGCGTCAAGCTTTGGATGTCGGCGTCGATCGGTATAATTATAGTTTAACATTGCCATAGGTGTTGGAAAGTCATTACATTTATCCCGAATGTAAAGGTAGAGAAAATACAACAACCTTATTTGTTTCTAGGATAATTTAATATAAAACAAAGAAATGCACAACACTTAAAGAATTGCGACGCCGAGATCTGTTAAAGTTGTCAGCGTCGATCGGTATAATTATAGTTTAGCATTGACGTACGTGTTGGAAAGTCCTTAAATTTATCCTGAATGTAAAGGTAGAGAAAATACAACCTTATATGTTTCTAGGATAATTTAATATAAAACAAAGAAATGCACTACACTTTAAGAATTGTGACGCCAACATCTGTTAAAGTTGTCAGCATCGAGCATTAGATGTCGGCACTCGATCAGTATAAATATAGTTTAGCATTGACATAGGTGTTGGAAAGTCATTAAATTTATCCTGAATGTAAAGGTAGAGAAAATACAACAACCTTATTTGTTTCTAGGATAATTTAATATGAAACAAAGAAATGCACTACACTTTAAGAATTGCGATGCTGACATCTTAAATTGACCACCAATTGGCCCATTTTCGTGAGGCTGACTCATATATTTTAGCTGAAAAGCACAACAACATATTCTGCATTACAAAGACCATCTTAAATGGATTTTTCCAGTTTTTCAGCCAGAACTCTTTATATCTATTTAAGACGTAATCATGTAATTCATTGTCAATTTAAAAATAAAAGTTAATTAATGCTTAATTTAACAATTAAAATTAGGAGACCAGGTCGTAACTCTGCATCGTTTATACGAGTTCTATTCTTCGCTTACCTATTCCAAATATGGGTAAAAAATACATGAGACATTTAGACAATTAGACATTTAGACATTACACATTTTTTATTCACAATTTCTATGCATATTCAACAAACGTAAAATAACCGGTTGACAATCGAAATTGTAGGAGCAGTGTAACCATTAATGATTATCTTCCCATTGCCGCGTATACACAAAATAATACGTAAAACTAAATCAGGAGCCCTCGAGCTAATATATAAGTACTGCCCTTAAAGGAAAAAAAACACAGGCTAGATAAAGATACAGAAGTGAGTGTGGTGGGTCGAGCTTGATATGACAATACTTTCCATAATTAAGCCATCGAGAATGTCGGTCAATGAAACGCTGTCTTCTGAGCATTACTTGACAGGGGGAGCCCCCCAGGTAAACCCCCCTCCCCTAGCGGATTCATTGGGCACTAATTTAGAAGGGATTACACAGATAATATTTTTGCTAACCAGGGTCAGGTACTATGTTTAATCCCGTAAGCATGCAGCAATCAGCAGTAATGAATCGCGAGGCCACTCTTCTCTGACCTGCCAGGTAAGGAATTGAAACGCACTTCTGAATTAGCTTCCCTTGAAAGCAGCTACAAACAGGACACGCAATTAAATAAAGCTAATCGCAATATGTTGCCCTTATTCAGATCCAAATGGGAGTGGAGGGAGGGGAGGGTTGGAGGGAAGAGTGTAAGTACTGTGGCAGTGTGGCAGTGTTGGAGGGGAGAGTGGAAGTAATGTGGCAGCGTGGCAGTGTTGGAGGGGAGAGTGGAAGTAATGTGGCAGTGTGGCAGTGTTGGAGGGGAGAGTGTAAGTAATGTGGCAGTGTTGGAGGGGAGAGTGGAAGTAATGTGGCAGTGTGACAGTGTTGGAGGGGAGAGTGGAAGTAATGTGGCAGTGTGGCAGTGTTGGAGGGGAGAGTGTAAGTAATGTGGCAGGGTGGCAGTGTTGGAGGGGAGAGTGGAAGTAATGTGGCAGTGTGGCAGTGTTGGAGGGAAAAGTGTAAGTAATGTGGCAGTGTGGCAGTGTTGGAGGGAAGAGTGTAAGTAGTGTGGCAGTGTTGGAGGGCAGAGTGTAAGTAATGTGGCAGTGTGGCAGTGTTGGAGGGGAGAGTGGAAGTAATGTGGCAGTGTGGCAGTGTTGGAGGGGAGAGTGGAAGTAGTGTGGCAGTGTGGCAGTGTTGGAGGGAAGAGTGTAAGTAATGTGGCAGTGTGGCAGTGTTGGAGGGGAGAGTGGAAGTAATGTGGCAGTGTGGCAGTGTGGCAGTGTTGGAGGGGAGAGTGTAAGTAATGTGGCAGTGTTGGAGGGGAGAGTGTAAGTAATGTGGCAGTGTGGCAGTGTTGGAGGGAAGAGTGTAAGTAATGTGGCAGTGTGGCAGTGTTGGAGGGGAGAGTGTAAGTAATGTGGCAGTGTGGCAGTGGTGATGGGGAGAGTGGAAGTAATGTGGCAGTGTGGCAGTGTTGGAGGGGAGAGTGGAAGTAATGTGGCAGTGTGGCAGTGTTGGAGGGAAGAGTGTAAGTAATGTGGCAGTGTGGCAGTGTTGGAGGGGAGAGTGGAAGTAACGTGGCAGTGTGACAGTGTGGCAGGGTTGGAGGGGATAGTGGAAGTACTGTGGCAGTGTGGCAGTGTGGCAGTGTTGGAGGGGAGAGTGGAAGTAATGTGGCAGTGTGGCAGTGTGGCAGTGTTGGAGGGGAGAGTGGAAGTAATGTGGCAGTGTGGCAGTGTTGGAGGGGAGAGTGGAAGTAATGTGGCGGTGTGGCAGTGTGGCAGTGTGGCAGTGTTGGAGGGGAGAGTGGAAGTAATGTGGCAGTGTGGCAGTGTGGAGGGGAGAGTGGAAGTAATGTGGCAGTGTTGGAGGGGAGAGTGGAAGTAATGTGGCAGTGTGGCAGGGTGGCATTGTGGCAGTGTTGGAGGGGAGAGTGTAAGTACTGTGGCAGTGTGGCGGTGTTGGAGGGGAGAGTGGAAGTAATGTGGCAGTGTGGCAGTGTTGGAGGGAAGAGTGTAAGTAATGTGGCAGTGTGGCAGTGTGGCAGTGTTGGAGGGAAGAGTGTAAGTAATGTGGCAGTGTGGCAGTGTTGGAGGGGAGAGTGGAAGTAATGTGGCAGTGTTGGAGAGAAGAGTGGAAGTAATGTGGCAGTGTGGCAGTGTGGCAGTGTTGGAGGGGAGAGTGGAAGTAATGTGGCAGTGTGGCAGTGTTGGAGGGGAGAGTGGAAGTAATGTGGCAGTGTGGCAGTGTTGGAGGGAAGAGTGGAAGTAATGTGGCAGTGTGGCAGTGTGGCATTGTTGGAGGGAAGAGTGTAAGTAGTGTGGCAGTGTTGGAGGGGAGAGTGTAAGTAATGTGGCATTGTGGCAGTGTTGGAGGGAAGAGTGTAAGTAATGTGGCAGTGTTGGAGGGAAGAGTGTAAGTAATGTGGCAGTGTGGCAGTGTGGCAGTGGTGGAGGGGAGAGTGGAAGTAATGTGGCAGTGTGGCAGTGTTGGAGGGGAGAGTGGAAGTAATGTGGCAGTTTGGCAGTGTGGCAGTGTTGGAGGGGAGATGGCTCAGTCAGACATCAAAGACTATTTTTCAAAGTAAAGACATTTGTAGGCTCAAGCAGCCATAAGAGACTTGTTTTTGTAATGAAATGTACAATGTAATGTAATGAAATGTATAATGTAATGTAATGAGATGTACAATGTAATTTAATGAAATGTACAATGTATGCATTAGCTTCATGTCATGTACTCGTAATGAGATGTACATGCATACATTAGCTTGATGGGGAGCTATCATTATATGGTATGTAGTAGTCAATAATATATTGTATTATCTGCGCTAAGTAGTGATATAAATAATAATAATAAGGACAAGAGGCATATATGTAAATGGAATGATTAAATAGACTCTGGCTGGCATCTAAGACCCCAATCTTTATTAAAGACAAAATCAGGTGGAAGTGACCAACCGGTATTAGGACAGGAAGCACTTGCTGACCGGCTGCCTTTGCTTACCTGCCCCAATGAGCAACAGGGCTCCAGGCTGCTCTAGCTGTACCATAGAAACTTCCAGAATCAGCACACAATAGATTCAGTTTCACCGCTTATATCATATTTCATAAAGGTAAACATTTATACATACACTTAAAAACGTGTCTTTTACCAAAGCCAAGTCAAAGTCGAAGCCAAAGCTTGGTTAAAGCAATGATCGGTTAATCCAAACAAATTTCTAGGGTCCGTTCAAGTTTGGTTTAATGAGGAGGTCCAGTCATATACATTTTAGTGGACGTAGTTGAACATAGTGGAGTCTAATGTAGTCGAACGTAGTTGACCATACACATCCGTAGTTCTCCGTCATGCTAACTTGATAATAACGTGGGTGGGCAGTAAGTTCCGATTTAATCTTTGGACATGTTCAAAAGAGCATTTCGTTAGAGGCTGAATTTGCATCCAGGATGCTAACATACTCTAGCATACTCTAGCCTACTCTAGCCTACTCTAGCGTAATCTAGCATGCTCTAGCATGCTCTAGCATACTCTAGCATTCTTGGAAGAAGCCATGGTCACATAGCCGTTAGTGGACATAGGTGAATGTAGTGGAGGCTAACATAGTTGAACGTAGTTGAACATACCGTAATCCATACCGTAATGTATTTATCCGTACGGTGACGTATTTGTCGATACCGTAATGTATGTATCCATACCGAAACGTATTTATCCATACCATAACGTATTTATCCGTACCATAACGTATTTATCCATACCAAAACCTGCCATACCTGAACGTATGTCAATGGAGTTTAACATACTTGTACAACGTTTGTCCCACGTTAATCTATCCTACGTTCAACTACGCTCACTAACGTGTATGTGACCAGCGCTTAATGATTAGGTGATATGTTTATCGCATTATAAATGTAATGCGCAATATTGATGTTCGCTTGTGCTGAGACGACGCATAGTCGCCTGGGTGAAGAAGAGGTGTCTTTCAGCATGGATCGAGTGATGTGTTTTTGTACCACCAGAGGGCGCCACCTACAGTATTTCAAATACAGCAACAGTGAGAAAGCATATGTCGCCTAATCACTGTTTGACAGAATCAAATTGGTAATGCTTATTTGATGTACTTATCCTGTTGTGACTGACATGCATAATATTATTAATGTTGGCGTATGCTCAGACAAAGTATAAACTCCCCGAGTAAAGAAGTGGGTTTCAGAATGGAGTGTTTGCTTTTTGTACCACAAGAGGGCGCCACCTGTAGTATTTGAAATACAGGCGCAGTGAGAAGGCATTGCCGCGCCCTGACTGTTTGACGTGACGTCACATCCGGTGCTCAACCTATGGCACTTTGTATAGTGCAAACCGGAAGTGAAGACAGCCGCCACTTCCGGTCTGCACTGATCACCGGCGTCCCAGGGTTGGCAGGAGTATTTAATCTCACATACTGGGATCGGTGGCCGAATCGGTAGAGCGCAGGCCTCGCGTGCGGGGGATCAGGAGTCTGGTTCCCGATTGAGTCAAACCAATAACTTACCAAATTGATAATGGTCGCTTCCTAGCCTGGCGCTCGGCATTAATACGATAGGGCAAGGACTGCTTAACGCAGTGTCAGGATAATGTGACTGAGTGTGATGTTGGGTCATGCAGACAGCGGCCTAATTTCCCAGTGGGGCAGCACTATAAAGACCCTAGCACTACCTAAACCTTCACCACCTCAGCACTTCCTCAAACCTTTATCACCCCAGCACTACCTTAAACCTCCACCACCCTAGCACTACCTCAAACCTTCACCACCCTAGCACTACCTCAAACCTTCACCACCCTAGCACTACCTCAAACCTGCACTACCGTAAACCTTCACCAACCTAGCAGTACCTCAAACCTTCACCACCCTAGCACTACCTCAAACTTCACCACCATAGCACTACCTCAAACCTTCCCCACCCTAGCACTACCTCAAACCTCCTCCCGGGCACTACCTCAAACCTTCACCACCCTAGCACTATCTCAAACCTTCACCACCTTAGCACTATCTCAAACCTTCACCACCCTAGCACTACGTCAAACCTCCACCACCCTAGTACTACCTCAAACCTTCACCACCTTAGCACTACCTCAAATCTTCACCACCCTAGTACTACCTCAAACCTTCACCACCCTAGTACTACCTCAAACCTTCACCACCCTAGTACTACCTCAAACCTTCACCACCCTAGTACTACCTCAAACCTTCACCACCCTAGTACTACCTCAAACCTTCACCACCGTAGCACTACCTCAAACGTTCAGCACCCCAGCACTACCCAAGCACTCCACCACCCAATCACTACCCCACTCCTCCACCACCACGGCAGTGCCCCGCACCTCGTCCAACAAGGCGGCCACGTCCCCCCCCCCCCCCAGCTCTTCACCTGGCGGTCCCTAAGTGAGCGCCATTAGCGGGCACCCGACGCACCCCCAACCCCCGCACCCCCAACCCCCACTACCTCCTCCCCCTGCTAGTCGACTCGCCGGTAATCAGTCAGGCATGTTGAGCTGGTACCCAAAGGTATGAAAATATGTATGTATGCAAAGTATAATTACTATCGCACATGTGAATTGTTAAACTATCCCATATATGTAAGTTTTGGAATGATTAATATTGTTATTTCAACCGAATTGAGCTAGCTGTTGATGACAATATCAGACTATATATACCTAGATTGCAAATAATTCTATTGTGACATGGCTGGGAAGACCAGTGCCACGGCACTGACTAAAGACTATATTCAATGAAATAAATATATTTACAACAACGACAATAAAATCAAGGAGGCGAGGGTGAGTGCCTCGGGAATCCTCCAGGGGGCGTGGTGATTCCTGCTGAATCGCTGACAATGGGTTTTAAGCTTTTGTCATTTTTTTACTTCAATATATTGTTTATTCGCAATATATTTATTCGCTTGTTACAATCTACCTCACATTAGTTTGAAGTGACTTTATTTTAATTGGCTAACTTTTGAGATATTTGAACTGCAAAGATCTCAAATTAGTTTTGGCAAGTACGCCAAAACTCTGACACCTTACGGTTCTACAATAACAGGTTCTATTAAATTGATGCAGTGTTCCCATCTATGTGCTGACACATGTTTAATAAGTGCATCAATATCTAAGTTAGATATGTAGAATCAAATCAAAATAACTGTTTTGGATTTGAAAATTTGATGCTTCATTGGACTATGCAGCTTTAACTTTGATGGGATGCACACCGCTTGCATGCAGACACTCTCTCCCTCTCCTCGCTACGTTTGCTATGTTCATTGCAGTGTCCATTTCCTGTGAACGTTGCCTTATACAGAGTTGTCGAGCACGCTCCATTCATTCCGATGTAGTGAACATGGAATCCAATTTGCGATTGCAAAATTGCCATTGTCCCCCTAGGGGGACCTGGGCGCGGTGGCCAAATCGGCACAGCGCGGGCCTCGCGCGCGGAAGATCGGGAGTTCGATCCCCGGTCAAGTCAAACCAATGACTTAGACAATTGAAACTTGTCACTTCCTAGCTCGGCATTAATAGGATAGGGCAAGGACTGGTTAGCTCAGGGTCGGGATAATGTGACTGAGAGGGAGATTAGGTCATGGTGCCAGCGGCCTGATTTCCCAGTGGGGCAGCACTATAAAGTCGCCATGACTGCACACTGTCACGTGTCGGTAGCTATCCTGATATGACCTTAGATGTTGCCAGGATGTAAAACTCCAAAAACCAACCAACCTCCCCCTGGGCCGACACCACGTCCCTGACACTCCGCCAGGGGGAGCCTTTTAATATTCGCAGTCGCTCTTTGGGGGATTGCGCCGACAAGTTGAAGGGGAAGGGAAACATCTACATTAGCGAGACGAGATGCATCATGGGAGTTTTCTTTTGATTCATAAAATGGCTGCCCTTTTAAAAGCTTGCGCCTTCTGTCGTTGGAAAGCTCCAACCGTAATTTGCATAACATTATGCGCTGTGAGTAGGGAGTGGCAGCGCAGAGGCTGTGGGAGAGCAGGAGGGGGGCAGGTCTTGGGAGTGGCGTTGGTTGGTTGTTGGAGTTTTATGTCCTGGCTACATCTAAGGTCATATCAGGATGGGTACTGACTTACGACAGTGCACACTCATGGTGACTTTATAGTGCTGCCCCACTGGGAGACCAAAACCACCAGCACCATGACCCGATATCCCACTCAGTCACATTATCCTGACACTGAGCTAACCAGTTCTTGCGCTATCCTATTAATGCCGAGTGCCAGGCTAGGAAGCAACAAGTATCAATTTTATAAGTCATTGGTTTGACTGGACTGGGACCCTAACGACCGATCTCCCACAAGCGAAGACCGATTCAGCCACCACATCTTGTAAGAAAGGCTAGGGTGGAGGGGAGGGAAGGGGTGGTATGAGTGGTGTACCTTGGGTGGCGGGGCGCAACAAGTTCTAACCCAATCACTAAAGTCCCTGTCACGTACACGTTAGTGGAACGTAGTTGAGCGTAGTTGAACGTACCGGCATGCATACCTCTCCATCATGCTAACTTGGTAATAACGTGGATGGGTCATGAGTTCCGATTTAATCTTCGGACATGTTCAAAAGAGTGCTACGTTAGAGGCTAACATACTGTGGCGAAGCCATACCTTAACGATTTTCACCGTTCGTTTAACATACCTACACCACATTTGACCCCTGTTAATCTATTCTATGTTCAACTACGTTCAAATACGTTCACACAGTGTACGTGACCAGGGCTTAAGTGTCTGCGACCACGTACCAACCATCATCAATGGTGGCCACTGACACTCAAATACATTGGACCATGTTGATTTGATGCCTGCGGGTCAATAATGCTACAATACAAACAGCAATCGTGTTCTGTTTATCAACATAAACCGGAAGGAAATGTTCGCGGGACTGTGTCACCTCAGATAGAGTATACAACAAATCATTAACAACTTAGGCTATTGAATGTGCTTGATCATGTTGATGGCATCTCCCTGTCTAAGCCTACCTCTGTATGAGGCTCCTGTCATGGGTGCTCAGTGCAGACTACTACACTCATCCTCCTGGAATTGTAAATCTTTTAACTTGTTTACATCCATAATTCATTCCATGCATACAGACAATGGAATGAATGAAATGTATACATATATACATAAATCCATATATACATATTATGAAGAGCTCTTTGCTAAAACTCGATTAGCGTTAATAAAAGAAATGAGTTTGCAATGCCAATGCCATCATTAAGTCATCGGAATCCCGGAAGCCGTCAACTCACTTGGCCATCATATTCTGACCATTATTTTGCTAACATATGAGATCAAGCGCAAAAGCTGTATCCCTGTAAAAGCCGATCGACAAATTGAGATAAACATTGGAGTAAAACCTTCAAAAGGTTAATTTTTTACATTCCTTCTTTGTTCATTGCTCCATAACCATGTCATTTCAAACGAAGTGGAATTAGTGAGAATTAAAATTAAAATTAAAAGTCTTATATTTTAATAACATTTTTGGATCGGCATTTATGGTGTTTTGTGCCTCAATTGCTCATGTTACGACAACATATCTAAAACGCTCAGCATAATTAACCAACACATCACAGTCGAAGTAGTCAAAGTAATTTTCCTCCAATGGCCTTTTTAACATTGCTAATTCTCAATGTTTACATCCAAAGCAGGTGCATTGAAAGTGCATTATAAATATAGCCATGCCGCTCTACAACAAACCACAAGGCCTTTTTTACAAGAAGAACAGCTGGCAATGCGCAGATGAAAAAGGGCAGTGGAGCCGCTATGGCCTGATGACAACTGCTTATATACGCATACAAGACAGCCTGAGGCGGTCGCGCCTGACATTGTGTGGTTATCCGCATCCCAGCCAGGTGGCACCTCGGCAGGCAGTACTTACACAGCTGCAGTATAAACACAGCCGCCTAGCTCTGTATAAATCCTGTATAACCCTCAGTGGCGGTTGGCGCCCACTGCCAGCGGCTTCTTATTTGCCAAGTTGTGGAAGATTGTGAAGGACGCCTATGGGTGGGTACTCCCTGGTCTTTATTGGAAAATACACACGGAAGAATAAAGAGAAGGCAGTAATGTTGGATTTCCAACTCCGACCACTGCGGCGTCACAAGACAAAGTGACCCCTCCCCCTATCTGACCAACCAGATCGCAGGTAATCTCTCACGGTAGAAGAGCCGCCAGTCGGATCCAGTACTTGCAGTCCACAAAGAGACCTGCCTGTAAAGTTCCGCCTCTGACACCATGTAAAGTTAGAACTCAGCAACGACTGCACATGTTGACGTCTAGTTACTCAATGCTTTATTCTAGTGCCTGCCAGTCTACGCTGGTCCCCGGACGGCCATGCCTTGGTACATACATAACACTGCCCACCGGCTAGCCCACCTCCACCTGATGAAGAAGAACTGCGAGAGTGGACAGCATAGTCCCTGGTGGTGGAGCGGATTAGTAAACTAGCATGAGGTCCAGCTGTAACTAGCACTCCAAGCCTCAGAGGCGACACCTGGGTTCTTTTCTTTGAACTCCTTCACATCTCACTTGAAGCTGGGTGGGTCAATCACAGAGGAATTATGGGTAGACATTTTTTGTTATTTTAATCGCATTTCCCATCGATCCTGCTCAGTGAAGAAATTTGCAGTTAGGGCTATTTTCCCTTCCAACCAGTGGTCCACAACTGGTTCATCAAAGGCTGTGCTATGTGCTATCCTGTTAGTGGAAAAGTGCATATAGAGGACACTTTTCTGCTTATCGGAAAGAGTAGCCTATGTGGCGGCAGTGGGTTTCCTCCATAGAAATATGTCAGAATGACCATATGTTTGACGTCCAATAGCCGATGATAAAAATCAATGTCCTCTAGATGCGTCGTTAAATAAAACAAATGTTCCTTTCCTTTCCTGACATCATCCAAGTGATGTAGACCTGGGGATAACCAAATGGGCAGTATCCGCAGACAGTGTTAACCTAGACATAAAACAAAACACTTGCATAGCTTAGTTCCAACTCAGATACTTGCACACTTATTTAGCATTCCCTCTTGCATAGAAGGTTGATTGTCGGAGTTTTACGTCCTGGCAACATTTAAGGTCATATCGGGATGGGTACTGACTTGTGACACTGCACACTTATGGCTACTTTATTATAGTGCTGCCACACTGGGAGACCAGGCTGCCAGCACCATGACATGATATCCTCCTCAGTCACATTATCCTGATACTGAGCCAACCAGTCGTTGCCCTATACTAATAATGCTGAGTGCCTAATTAGTAAGGGACAGGTATCAATTATGAAAGGCATTGCTTTGACTAGAGCAGGGTTCGAACCCATGGGTTCGAGTCCCACGATCTACCAAAACAGGAAACGGATGCTCAAGTCATCCGGTCATCCGGCCATCCCATCTGGTTGCATAGATGGGAATACTGCATCATTGCAATCAAACCCGCTTGTCCTTAAGGCTATGCAGTCAGTACTTCGACATGAATGTCACCATTAAATGTGCATGCTGTCACTTCAGATATCTCCAAATTTAGCTACCTTATAATAAAAACCACTTCAAACTAAATCATGGTAAATCACAACAATCAGTTTAATGTGTTAATCAAAAAAGAAAGAAAAAGAAAGAGAAAAAATAGCAGAATCTCAAAAAGCATCGGACTCTTGCGAATTTAATGGTAGTCATTTGAATGAATTCCGATAAGAATCATTATAGAAATAGTGTGTTCGGAGCTGCTCAGCCCTGGTCAGAGATGCTCTAAGCTGCCCTGAGCTGCCTAGAGCAGCTTAGCTTGCATGATCTCCTTAGCCGGTTTACAGCCTCCAGGTTACCAACCATCTTGTCGCATTTTCAGTAAAAGTCACCGGGCGCGGTGGCCGAATCTGTAGAGCGCGGGCCTCGCGCCCGGGAGATCTGGAGTTTAGTTCACATTCGAGACAAACGATTCACTTATAATATTTATGAGAGATATGCTCCAGGAGAGAACAAATGTTTGAACACTGTGCTCCACAGTCTCCAGCCAGTTAGCAGTTCCTCAGAGCAGACTCGAAGGCTTTCGGGATTGTGCTTTTAGTATTGCTGCCCCGAGACTGTGGAATGCTCTGCCAGGATATATCACAGATTGTAAATCTGTTGGGGCTTTTAAAAAAGGTCTTAAGACACATTTGTTTAAATCTGGTTTTAACTAGGTGACATTTATTTTCCTGTATATTTGTTTGTTATGTAAAGCGCCGTTCTCTGGATCGGGCGCGATATAAATGTTTTTTTGTTTTTTTTTTAATTTATATTTGTCGCAGTCATCATCATCATCATCATGCTGTCGGTCGCAATGCGACAAAGACTGCTTTTATTTCTTAACCGCCGCTGTTCTGTGCGGTTGTGCATTTCATAAAAGCTGCTTGCAAAGTGTTGAAGTGCTGCTGGCTTTTGCAAGTTACTAGCAGCACTCTCTCGGGGAGCAAATAGAGGTTTTCACAACCGCAAGAACACGTCAAGACAGGTGCAAACTATTTGTCCCTGCAGTAGCTGGCCGGGAGATGTTTGGGAGTTCCCTTCATCCACCGCCCTTAATGCTGCCACGGAAGGCATGGTTTTCTGTTAGGGTTTGCTCCCTTAGCCGTTGATTCTATCAAGAACCTATACCACAAGGCAGTGGTTTATAACTTTGCAAGGCAGGGGCGTCAAACACCCTGAGGTATTTTAGCAGATAGGTACTGCATTACCCGCATACCCTGCATTACCCGCAGTACCCGTCCTGGTATGACCTTAGGTGTTGCTAGAACAGAAAGCAACAACGAACAATTATTCCCCTGTCTGGTTGATTTGCACCTATATTCAGTCACCCAACTATACGCAATCACAGACGTGTCTACCATTGGCTGCAGCAGCCTTTCCCCGGGTGGGGAGTGGGGAGAATGGTAGGGTCGGGGAGGGAGTGGGAGGGAGGGAGTGGGAGATATGAGGGGGAGGGATGGGGGCGAGTGGGAGGAGTGGAAGTGGGAGGAGTGGGAAGGATGGAGGGGGAGGGATGGGGGCAGTGGGAAGGGGTGGAAGTGTGGGGGTGGGGGGAGTGGGAAGGATGGAAGGGATGGGGAGTGGGGGGGAGTGGGAGGGAGTGGGAGGGGGAGGGAATGGGAGGAGTGGGATGGGGAGTGGTGGGTGGAGTGGGACGTGAAGGGATGGGGGAGTGGGAGGGAGTGGGAGGGGATGGGGATGGGGAGGAGATGGGGGAGCGGGAGAGAGATGGGAGGGAGTGAGAAGGGGGGGGATGTGGGCAGTGGGAGGGAGTGGGAAATGGAGGGAGTGGGGGGGAGGGAGTGGGAGGTAGGAGGATCCCCAAGGACGGAGCATTCCTGGCTACTTGGTTCCAGACAAGCTCAGCGCGATCTGGTCTGCAGGAAACTGGTCGAGCCAGAAGGTTCTGCTTCTTACGACCAGATGATATGGCTAACCACAGTGTAAACTATTCCGATTTACGGCATCGGGGGAATGCAAATGTTCTATTACTAAACAGGTGTACGTCACCAAGTGCATGTATGTAAATATATGTAAGTGCTGGTGTTGCCTGAGTGGGATGTAAATAGATATAGTGGTGCTGGCAGGGCTGGGTGTAACCGCACTCAGGGCCTACCCCCTCCCTGTTTGCTGGGTAGGATCACCACACTCAGGGTCAAGGTTGGTGGTGTCCAGGGGGGCCACACAGCTTGGTGGTGGTGGGCCGACTACTGGTAGCCATGGGGACCAGGAATGCTGGATCCCTATTGGTAGAGCCAATCATGCTTGTTTCCTATTGGGGGAAACGGGTGGGGTGATACTCTACAATGAACCCATGTAACCATATAAATAATAAACCATAGGGCTTGACTCTCTCTCTTCCTTTACACTTCATGCTCTTCCTTTGTCTGTATTGATTTTGCTATAGCCTCCGTATACAACCACAGATTCGAGTCCTAGCCTTTACAACAGGACATGGTTACAAGGTGTCCAGTCCCCACCCCCCCGACCCCAACCCCCTCATATCCTATCGCGATGGATCCTCTCCTCACCAGGAGAATACCGCAGTCTGCTATTATTTAAGACAAACTTAAAAGCTGTACTCGTTAAAGTTTCCTCCTGCAGAGGCCTACTTGGGTATTCGGCCAATATAAATAAAGGCCCTGTCACACTATGCCATATTGCGTCAGCATATGCCGACTCATGTGACATACGCTGTCAGACGGCATAATTTTGAACATGCTAAAAAATACTACTTATGCCAAACGTACCCATAACTTATCTCAGCATACACCAGTGGGCTGTTAACGAATACTACTTATGCCAAACATACCCATAACTTGTCTCAGCGTACACCAGCATGTTGGCACAAAATCACATACGTCGGTATACACTGATGCAATACAGCATAGTGTGACAGGGGCTTAAGGGTCACGGTGGACACCACTGACTTGGATGTTGCCAACATTGCAGTCATCGCTGACATCATAATCCCAATCATAGTCCCAACCGTTGTCATATTCACCACCATTTAAGACGCTTTTGTCAGAAATTTGTTTGCAAACACACAGCCCGGATAGGGTAGAGCACAGGCCTCCCACGCGAAAGACTGGGAATTTTATTCCCGGTCGAGTGAAACCAATGACTTACAAAATTGATACTTGTTGCTTCCTAACAAGACACTCAGCATTGTTAGGATAGGATAATGTGACTGAGTGGGATATCAGGTCATGATGCTGGTGGCCTGGTCTCCCAGTGGGGCAGCACTGTAAACTTGCCATGAGTGCGCACTGTCACAAGTCAATACCCATCCTGATATGACCTTAGATGTTGCCAGGATGTAAAACTCCAACAAGCTACCAAGCAAACACACAGAGAAACAAAATTAATTTTAGTTTTTGGTCCATTAGTTTCTTAAGCAGGGGAAATTTCAGTCATAGACGACTGGTCTTCCTCATTCCACTGCTGGTCGATAGAAAGCCCGAGCCTACACTTTTACCGACCCAAGGGATTTTTAACCTCCCACACCACATAGACATGGTATGAGAGCAACCGGCCTTTGATGACGCTATAAGTTATACACAGCGGTGGAAATCCAAATTGGCAGAGCTGGGGGCACGGGGAATCGAACCACCGACCCTCAGATTAGGAGTCTGACCTAGAAAAAAGTCAGACGCTCTAACCACTCCGCCACAGAGGACGCCACCAATTTTAATATACACACATTCCCTCTATTTCTATAGATACACTGCGCAGAGGACAGCTTTACGAATGATGATCTGTTCGAGAAGAGTGAAGTCGTGGGACTGGTATGCAGCCAACAGCTGGCCCAGTGCGCAGTCGCAGCGCAGTTAATTAACCGGAAGTCAGTCAGCGACTGACTCAAAGCTACTTCCGGGTTCCAACTGTGCAGCTTGTTCAGATCCTCTTACAGCTGGCCTTAGGAAGAAGGTACCAGTAGGGGTCAAGGTTACACGTCCAGTGGTCAGCACAGCTGTGAGTGCAGTCGGCATGGGAAGCACATTGCGCAGCACATTGGGCAGCACACTGGGTAGCATACTGGGCAGCACAGTGGGTATCACATTGACTAGCACATTGGATAGCAAGACTGAGCAGCAACACTTGGCAGCAAGACTGGGTAGAAACACTGGGAAGCACACTGGGAAGCACACTGGGTAGCACATTGGGTAGCACATTGACTAGCACATTGGATAGCAAGACTGGGACGCAACACTTGGCAGCAACATTGGGTAGAAACACTGGGCAACACACTGGGTAGAAACACTGGGCAACACACTGGGTAGAAACACTGGGTAATACACTAGGTAGAAACACTGGGCAACACACTGGGTAGACACACTGGGCAACACACTGGGTAGAAACACTGGGCAACACACTGGGTAGAAACACTGGGCAACACACTGGGTAGAAACACTGGGCAACACACTGGGTAGAAACACTGGGCAACACACTGGGTAGAAACACTGGGCAACACACTGGGTAAAAACACTGGGCAACACACTGGGTAGAAACACTGGGCAACACACTGGGTAGAAACACTGCGCAGCACACTGGGTAGAACCACTGGGCAACACACTGGACAGCACACTGGGTAGTATAGGTAGCAAATGGGGCAGTACACGGTGCAGCAGACTCGGCAGCACACATGTCAGCACACTTGGCAGCACCCTGGGAATTACACTGGGAAGCACCCTGGGAAGCAGATTGGGCTGAAACATTGGACAGCACACTGGGCAGAAACACTGGGCAACATATTGGGCAGCACACTGACTAGCACAATGGGCAGCACACTGGACATCCCACTGGCTAGTACCAATATGCAACACAATCGGCATTGTACTGGGCAGCACACTGGACAGCATCACTGGACAGCACACGGGTATCACGCTGAACAATACAATGTAATGCAGACGAGGAAGCACAAGGGGCAGCACCATCGACAGCACACTGGTCATTATAGTGGACACCCCATTGGGAATCACACAGGTCAGCTCAATGGGAAGGCAGCACACTATTCATCACACTGGACAGCATTCTTGGAAATAACACTGGCAGCACACTGGGCTGTGATTACATCCAACTCGTTATTTAACTAGGGAATACTCCATTAAGCCATCAGTCCCCACCTCCTGTTCTTCAATGTGCAAAGTGACGTCCCTTACACGGGGTTAAAGAACATGTCAGACACAAACCAACAGCAGTACGTCATTCTAAGTACTCAACACCTAAATACAGAATTTGCCACATTAAATACAACACCAATCTTCAAATGTTGGTCCTACGGAGCAGATGTGCTGGGTAGAACTTTGTAAAATATTCCGATAAAACACATTGGTGGGGAATGTGAACTGGTCTATAAGGGATTACAAATGGTCTATAAAGGTAAATGATGTATAGGGCCATGTATTATGTGGTGCTGGTGATCCTTTACTTATAATAAATAATCATTGTGTATTCTATAGATAGTGTGATAGGGGCATTACTGTTAGTGTGGAAGGTGCCCAAGAGTTCTACTCACAACCCCATCCCCCAACTGTTAGTCACGGATCACCACACACACACAGACACAACAGGGCAGGTGAGGCCACAGCAGCCAAGGCATAGTGGTGGTCGGTAGATCACAGTTGGCATGGTGATACAGAAATGCTTACTTTTGATTGGTGAATATAGAAATGCTTGATGTTGATTGGAGAGCATGGTCAGGTGACATGCCATATCAAGTCCAGAAACCACTATATAATAATAAACCTGAGGATGCAAGCTCTCTGTCTTCCTGCACACTTTATACTCTATTTTTCTTATACTTGCCTGTATTGATTTCCTATTAGCCTGCCTACACAACTACAACTGCCACACGACGACTTTACAACTTGTTGTGGTAGGCAATCTCCATAATAGCAGCAGGACATCTAGGGGGACATCAAATCCACGATTATGATGATTTATAGTGCGCTGCGCCTATAGCTGTGATAATCACACTGCATGAGCGGATAGATATATGGATATGCATCCGGTGCACACAATCCTACACATCCGGACGCAACTCCATAAACAATCTGGAGCAGAGATCTGTGTAATCAGGTATGCGCCTGTCTGCTCTGCTGATCCAGGATGCCTGGATAATCAGGCGACATATGTGCAATTATCATGACATTATCCTTGATTGGGTAGATTCCGATGGTATCCGACCCGCAATGATCTTAACCTTGTTACAAAGGCAGGATGCAAACACTTAAGGCTGCATGGTGCGATGAAAGAGTTACATTTTCTAAGCCAAAGCTGGTATCTAGATTTGATCCTGATCATCTAAGTTAGATACTGGTGCGTGTATTAAGCATGTGTTGCTACATGGAAGGGTACTCTAAGTTAATGTAATGGAAAATATAACTGCTGAAGCATATGTGCGGTGATGATTTGTACATGCACGTCAAATTAATTTAGCATGTTTTAACTTCAAATCCCTCCAAAGTTAGCGATTTATAACAAAACTTGCTTCTAACTGACCTAAGATGTGGTGGTAACAATGTTAATTATACACAGTGGGGTAGCCCTATTAACTATAGGCAGTGTGGTAAACATGGTAACTATCAACTGTATAGTAGCCATGGTGATTATTGACAGTTTGGTAGGCCTCATAACTATTAGCACAGTGGTTGCCATATAGACTAACAATAGTAGTATGTTGGCCATGGTATCAATTGGCAGTGGGGTATCCATGGTAACTCTCAACAGTGTAGTAGACATGGTGACTATTGGCAGTTTGGTAGTCATGGTAACTATTAGCAGATTCGTTGCCATGGAGACTAGCAACAGTAGTATGTTGGCCATATCAATTGGCAGTGTGGTAGCTATGGTAAATATGAACAGGGTGGTAACCATGGTGACTATTGGCAGATTGGTAGCATTGGAACACAACAGAAAGAATGAATTTTCACCATTATTATGTGGAATTCACTGGAAAGCAAATATGTGGTACCCAGTTTCAGAGAACGGGCCATTTACAAGTTTCTCATTGAAGGTTATAAGAAAATTAATAAAGTTCTGAACTATGCAATGTAATGCTGCGCATGCTCCGTGAACAGGAAGTAGAGGCAATGTACAGTGCGCATGTATATTCGTAAGTGTAAACATAGTGCTTTATAATTAGCAGAGAAATGTGTGAATAAAATCCATATTTGATGCTTACGGACGACATATTGGTGTTGTTAGACATGTAGATTTAAAACAAGCTTTGAAATGACCATAGCATCGACTTCTACAAGACTGTCCTCGGCGAGGTGAATTGTGTGATATATGAGGTATATCATTGTGGTATTGTCTGCCTTTGGCTGGTTAAGATACGTGGTATACAGGGATGCTGCTGGAGTGAAGCCAGTGGCGGAAAGCGGGTGTAGGTCAGAGTTGAGCGTCACACCAAGATCATGATGGTGTGGTCAGCGTCAATCTTCGAAATAGCGATAATATCGACTTCTGCAAGACTAGCCTCGGTGAGGTAAATTGTGTGATATATCACGGGGTATATCACATGTCATTGTCTGCCTTTGACAGGTTAAGATACGTGGTATACAGGGACGCTGCTAGAGCTGTGAAGCCACTGGTGGAAAGCAGGTGTAAGTGAAAGTTGAACATCACACCTAGATCATGATCTTGTTGTTGGCGTCAAGCTTTAAAATAGCGATAACATCAACTTCGACAAGACTATCCTCGGCGAGGTGAATTGTGTGATATATCAGGTGGTATATCACTGCAGCATTGTCCGCCTTTCACTGGTACATGGTATATATGGTGTATGGTACATATGCAGGCGCCTAGGGAGCGGGACTTAGCTCAGACGGTAGAGTGTCCACCTGTGAAGGTTCATCAAGGCTGTGATATGTGCTGTCCTATCTGTGGGAAAGTGCATATAAAGACCCCTTGCTGTTATCAGAAAGAGTAGCCTATGTTGCAACAGCAGGTTTCCTCCAAAGAAATATGTCAGAATTACCATATACTTGACGGCAAATGGCTGATGATAAAACATCAATGTGCTCTAGAGTCATCGTTAAATAAAACAAACTTTGATATGCAGGCACCCACCTGCTTTCGGACGCAGTGCAGGATGCAGGTGCCAGGCTACATCGCTCTGGTTGAGGTGGACTAAAACTGGAGGATGACGCGCCTGTGTCGTGCGACGCGCCTACGCAATGATTGACTTCCGCCCTCCCGGCGTGCACACGCGGCTGGCCGTGCTGGGAAGTGGCCGGGGTGGTGCGGGAGGGGGTGAGCGGGAGAGAGGTGGCGGGAGCGCGATCCCCTGCCCCATGCCTACCCCCCCCCCCCCGCCACCGGATATAGGCCTGGTCACCAGGAAGTGATGAGCGGAAGCTGAGTTGGTAGAGGTGCGAAGCGGGACGGGGTGGGTGGGAAGTGGGGAGGGGCAGAGCGGGGCGGGACGAGGGAGACGTGGCAAGGAAAGGGGCGCGGTGGGGAAAACCAATGACTAACAAAATTGATACTTCTCACATCCTAGCATGGCGCTCAGCATTAATAGGATAAGGCAAGGACTGGTTGGCTCAGTGTCAGGATAATGTGACTGAGTGGGATTTTGGGTCATAGTGCTGGCACCCTGGTCTCCCAGTAGGGTAGCACTATAATGAGTGTGCACTGTCACAAGTCGGTACCCATCCTGATATGACCTTAAGGCCCTGTCACATTACGGCGTATGGCGGGAGTGTATTGAAAACCTACGTAGGTCCTGCACGTGCCAGCCTATGATGACATTTGGTGACCTTTCGGGTGGTTTTGAGCGTATGTGGAACCTACGAGGAGCGTACGAGGAGCCTATGAGGAGCGTATGGGAGCGTATGGGAGCGTGCTGTGACATTTTTTGACAGTATGGGCCATACGCCCTCATAGGTCGCGTTTTTTTGAGCATGCACAAACAAAATTGGACGGACGGATTTATGAAAGCGTACAGTTTATGGCGGCGTATGCCTCATACGCTTCACATACGCCGGCATCTGGCGGCATCTGGCGGCGTATGAGTAGCGTATGAGTAGCGTATGCGTAGCGTATGAGTAGCGTATACGGCGTATGCCGACGTATATGACGTAACGCGCTTACGCCGCCATACGCTCCCGCAAAAAACCCTAATGTGACAGCCCCTTTAGATGTTGCCAGGATGTAAAACAACAACAAACAAACCAAACCAGAGGCAGGGCTGTGGGAGTAACTAGTTGACACCATTTTCTCTGTATAAGCAGGTCGCGTGTAGCCACGGCTAAGACAAGCCTACTGCACCGCAGTGTGTATGATGTAAATAACCTTCATCCGTTCTGGAAAAAACAAGGCAACCCCTCAGTTTGTGAAGGTGTGAGTTCGGAAACCACTTCCCCGCCCTAGTTCCGTCTGTGGCCGTCACCAATTAATCACACGTCGCTAGGTGACGCCACGGGTTGAGCTGCTCGGGGATAGCTCGCTGTACTCGGTTGGTTATTGGAGTTTTGCGTCCTGCCAACATCTAAGATCATATCAGGATGGGTACCGATTTGTGAGAGTGCGTGCACACCCAGGACCATTCTCAGGTGCTGGTATGAATCTGACTCTTTAAATCTGGTATCGTTTCTCATCAAACCCAGGGGAGGTGATCTATCTCTGTTAGCTCTGATGTGCAGATAGCACCCATTGTTTTCAGTGCGCGTCATGCGTGGGGTGGAGGTGGTTGTGGGGGTAGATGAAGGAGCGATCGTATGATGGTAGGGGGGGGACTGGTTGGTTGGTTGTTGGAATTTTACATCCTGGCAACATCTTAAGTCATAACATGATGGGTACCGACTTGTGACAGTGCACACTTATGGTAGCATTATAGTGTTTCCCCACTGGGAAATGAGGCAGGCAGCATTATGACCTCATATCCCACTCAGTCACATTATGCTAACACTGAGCCAACCAATCATTGCCCGATCATATTAAAGCCAATCCCATGGCTAGGAAGTGACAAGTATCACTTTTAAATCATTGTTTTGACTCGACTAGGGTTCGAACCCATGGGTTCGATCTCCACGATCCACCGAAACGGGAGGCGGACGCTCAACTCATTCTGCCATTCCGTCCGGTCGCACGCTAAAGCCCCAGTCACACTAAGTTCTATGCAGCAACACATGCTTTGTAAGTGCACTGATATCTAAGTTAGATATGCAGGATCAAATTCTAGATGACCATTTCGGTTTTGAAAATGTTATGCTTTCATCAGACTATGCAGCTTTAAGATGTACTTTGCATTTGGAAATAGGTTAAGATCATTGTTAGTCGGAAAGCATTAGAATCTACACATACATAACGCCATGATACCACACAGCAGCGACGTAGGGGCGGTCAGGCAGGGGCAGGTGGGGCAGGTGGGGCAGTCAGGCAGGGCCAGGCTGGGTAGCCAAACAGAGCCAGGCAGGCCAGTGAGGCAGGGCCAGGCAGGGCCAGACAGGGCCAGACAGGGCCAGACAGGGCCAGGCAGGGCCAGGCAGGGCCAGGCAGGGCCAGGCAGGGCCAGGCAGGGCCAGGCAGGGCCAGGCAGGGCCAGGCAGGGCCAGGCAGGGCCAGGCAGGGCCAGGCAGGGCCAGGCAGGGCCAGGGAGGGCCAGGCAGGGCCAGGCAGGGCCAGGCAGGGCCAGGCAGGGCCAGGCAGGCGGGGCCAGGCAGGGCCAGGCAGGGCCAGGCAGGGCCAGGCAGGGCCAGGCAGGGCCAGGCAGGGCCAGGCAGGGCCAGGCAGGGCCAGGCAGGGCCAGGCAGGGCCAGGCAGGGCCAGGCAGGGCCAGGCAGGGCCAGGCAGGGCCAGGCAGGGCCAGGCAGGGCCAGGCAGGGCCAGGCAGGGCCAGGCAGGGCCAGGCAGGGCCAGGCAGGGCCAGGCAGGGCCAGGCAGGGCCAGGCAGGGCCAGGCAGGGCCAGGCAGGGCCAGGCAGGGCCAGGCAGGGTGGTGAAGCAGGGCCAGGTGGGGCGGTTACGCAGGGCCAGGCAGTGCAGTGAGGCAGGGCCAGGCGGAGCGGGGCTGTCAGGCAGGGCCAGGCAGGGCGGTCAGGAAGGGCCAGTCGGGCAGGGGCCGTCAGATAGTGCCAGGGGGAGGGGGCGGTCAGGCGTGGGTGGGGTGAGATGATACGGGTGTGTACTGAACAAGTTGATGTCCACTCTAGTCAGTCAGGTGGAGAAATCACTAACGTTATACGTTATACCCCACTCCCCACCTCCCCCCTCCGCTCCCCGTCCTCCGCTCCCCGTCCCCCACTCCCCACCCCTCACCCACTGATCCCCACTCCCGACTTCTCGCGCGGAATCCCCACCACAGTCCGCTGCTGAGATAATGTTAAGCTATGTGCTTTTTATCTTTCTTCTGAGAAGAAAAACCCAACTTTCCATAGTAGTAGTCATCATCATCATCATGGTGTCAGTGGTCGCAATGTGACAAAGACTGCTTTTATTTCTTAACCGCCACTATTTTGTGTGGTTGTGCATTTGATAAAAGCTGCTTGCAAAGTGTTGAAGTGCTGCTGGCTTTTGCAAGTTACTAGCAGCACTGTCCTGGGGAGCAAGAGCAAATAGAGGTCTCACACCGGCAAGAACACATCAAGACAGGCGCGAACTATTTGTCCCTGCAGTGGCTGGCTGGGAGATGTTGGCAGTTCCATTCATCACAGCCCTTAATGCTACCACGGAAGCACAGTTTTCTGTTAGGGTTTGCTCCCTTAACCTTTGGTTCTATCAAGAACCTATACCAGAAGGCAGTGGTTTATAACTTTGCAAGGCAGGGGCGTCAAACTCCCTAAGGTATTTTAGCAGATAGGTACTGCATTACCCGCATACCCAATAGTAGTAGTGCAGTTCACATAAACATGGTCAAACCGGTAAAAAAGAAAACCAAAAGGACCCCAAGATTGCTCATACATCATACTTTACCCCTCACCACCCAACATCCCAACCCTTCTCCCCCCACTCACTGTCACCTGATAAGCCTTATCACCCCGACTTGTCCCCCCCCCCCCCCCCCACACACAAGACGCAGTGGTCGAATCGGTAGAGCACGGGCCTTCCGTGCAGGAGATGGGGAGTTCAATTCCAAGTTGAGTCAAACCAATGACTTATAAAATTGATACTTGTCACTTCCTAGCTTAGCGCTCAGCAGATAGGGCAAGGACTGGTTGGTTCAGTGTCAGGATAATGTGACTGAGTTGGATATTGGGCCATGGTGCTGGCAGGCTGATTTCCCAGCGGGGCAGCACTGTAAAGTCTCCATGAGGGTGCACTGTCACGAGTTGGTACCCGTCCTGATATGGCCTTAGATCTTGCCAGGACGTAAAACTACAAAAAACAAACAGTAGCAAGATGGCAATCTGAGGCATAGCTACAGGAGTTCTGGAAAGATTACTGAAATTATTTTGGGTTCTTTCATTTCAAATTTCTCCAAAACAAGCCATTTTTCTTCAAAGTTACTCAAGAATAATAAATAGTATGGCATAAAGGTCAACCTGATATAGTTATCTAAAAAATAAGGCGAACATTTAAAGACCATCGGACTATCCAACTTTGACATCCCAACCATTCTGCTCCCACTCCTTGTCGGCCGACATCCCCCATCATGCCCCAGTCGCCCCACCGATCACAATGTAGCCCCTCTATCCACATCGACAACCGCATCCCCCCGCATGGTGCGCACTGAAAACAAAGCGTGCTATCTGGACATCAGAGATAACAGAGATAGATCACCTCCCCGGGGATTGATGGGAACCGATACCAGATTTAAAGAGACAGGTTCATATCGCCACCTGAGAATGGACTTGAGTACGAGATTGATGGCTTGCAAGCAATTAGCCAGATGAAACCAGTCGATTGAAAACTTTCAGGAAGATGAGGAGCTTCATAAGTAAAAATCCTGCAATCCTGCTTATATTCGATCCAGCTATTTTACATATAGTAGATTAAAATAGACTACATCATTGTTCCAGCGGCGCAGTGCATTGTGGGATGCGTCAGAGCAAAACAAACCCGCGAGAAGCACATGGCACATGCTAATACACTGGGTGCAGCTATGAAATGTGCTAGTTTCAGCTCATCTCAGCTCTTGTTTGAAACATAGAAAATCAACTAAAAAAGTAGATATAATAAATTAAGATATAATCTGTTATCCAGCATTGCATTTACATCAATATAATCAGCACATATTATGCCATGTGCGTTTAGATTTAGACAAATCTAGGCACTCAGACTAGTGTTAGAGCCATAACCAGAGTCAGTTTTACTTATTTTATTCACGTTTTTATTTATATCCTATGGTTAATGACATATGTAGAAATAGAAAATGTGTAGGGTTAATCAGATATTGGTTATATATTTCTTTGAAACCAGCTTTTGTTGACACATTTGACATTTTAATATTTAGAACAAGAATTACTTATTGCTAATCAATGGTGATGTAAACATCAGCCTGTAAAGTGATTGAAATTGTATGTTTCTTAGCTCAAAATGCTTAATTATGGAGAGTTGTGTCTTAAACATATTCATTATATTATTATATTGCATCCTTCCATCCATGTTTGTGCCAAATTGTTATGTATTTCTATTTATTTTGAATAAAATCGAAGATTTGCCCTACGCATATCGGCAAACTCAATGGCCGTACGCCTTTGCTTCGCTCCCAACGCCGTTTTCAGCGCATGCGCAGTCGTAACCGTGATGTAGTCTATTGAGATCATATATGGGCCAACTACTTCAATTATCGCCCAGTGACACATACCTTACATCTTTTAATAAGATGGCCAACTACCCCAGTTATCGCCCGGCTGATAACAAAAAAACAAGTGATTAAGTTACAGTGAATGACCTGGCGGTTTCACACCATGTCGGCAACTACAGCCATATTCATGCCGAGGACTAAGCTACAACAATTCCAAAACAACACCCTTAGAACAGTCGGTAGAGTGCGGGCCTCGCGTACGGAAGGTCGGGAGTACGGTTCCAGGTCGAGTAAAACCAATGACTTATAAAATTGATATTTATTGCTTCCTAGCCTGGTGCTCAGCATTAATAAGATACGGCAAGGACTGGTTAGCTCAGTGTCAAATTAATGTGCCTGAGTGTGATATCGGCTTATCGTTCCGTCTGCCTGATTTCCTCGTGAAGCAACACTATAAAGCCACCATGAGTGCGCACTGAGGATCACATTATGATAACTTTGTGACCACTTTGTGACCACTTTGTGACCACTTTGTGACCACTTTGTGACCACTTTGTGACTACTTTGTGACTACTTTGCGACTACTTTGTGACTACTTTGTGACTACTTTGTGACTACTTTGTGACCACTGTGTGACCACTTCGTGACCACTTTGTGACCAATTTGTGACCAATTTGTGACCATTTTGTGACCACTTTGTTACTACTTTGTGACCACTTTGTGACCAATTTGTGACCAATTTGTGACCACTGTGTGACCAATTTGTGACCACGTTGTTACTACTTTTTGACCATTTTGTGACCACTTTGTTACTACTTTGTGACCACTTTGCGACCATTTTGTGACCACTTTGCGACCATTTTGTGACCACTTTGCGACCATTTTGTGACCACATTGTGACCACTTTGTGACCACTTTGTGACCACTTTGTGACCACTTTGTGGCGACTTGGTAACCACCTGTTTTTATCATCACAAAGTGGTCGCAACTGGTCGCAAGGAAAATGTGACTGGGGTATTGCTAATGTTAGCTATTAGAAGCAGTTAGTAAAATAATGACCTCAATATGCTGCTGGGTTCCTGCCTTCCAATGGAATGAAGGGCAGAAGGTTCACAGGGCTGACACTGGAGGAATGAGACATGTATACCAAAGCAGAACGCATATCGGCAAACTCAACCAAAGCAGAACCAGGCAGGCCATGGTCATGCATCCGAATCACCCTGAAATACAAAATGGCTAACCATACAACACAGCCATCCCACCTAGTCGCAGTCCTGAAGGGTCCAGGGGTGTTCTGGCACACTGGTGTACTACCTAAGGACAGGGCGTGGGTGAAAGGATGCTGTAACAAACCACAATAGGATGGGATCCTCTCCCACAGGAGAGGATCCCATCCCATCACCATGTTTATGTGAACTGCACTACTACCATGTCATCTGCGTAAATGTACATCGTAGGTTAAGTTATCATATACAGGTAGGAAAGAAACTTGAAATTAAAAGAAAAAACTAATATAGAACAGCAAAGGTTGGCCCGAGAAAGATCAGGTAAAGACTCCTGAGTGCAGGACCAGACCAATCCAGTATCACAGCTGTCCAGTGTTGAAAACAAGCACCCTCACGGGAGCTTATACGTTATGGGCAGAATAAAAAACTTGTCACAAAAAAAAAAAAAAAAAGTATAGATGTGCCCAGATAGAAGTGCCCATATTTTATCACGTGACCAGCCGAAGCCTCTCCTGTCACTCAGATGTGTCCCTCACATTTGAATCAGTATACGACTTCCCAATTACTGAGATATACTGTAAAACCCTGTTATAACGTTCCCTGATTTAACGCGAATTCAGATATAACGTGATGATTCATTGGACCAGGAATTCTTTTCATTCAAAGGTAGTTTGATAAGCTGAACCTCAATTTAACGTGACGCTGCTGTTTTCGTGATCACATTGTATGGACCCCAACGATGGCATTATAATAGGGTTTCACTGTATATATATATATGTATAAACCTGATCTAGCTGAGGTGAAGGAAGAAATATAAAGAGCTAAGTATGCCGCAGTTAATCAACATTCGTCCGTAGTTGGACCTTAAATATAATATAAGAAGAATGGTAATAGTAATAGGAAAACCTCATACCGATGATTTATACCCATATATTTGTATACTAACTATATGTATGCAGAAAGCGTATCTATGGAATTCAGGCATTCAGGAGTTATAAAGAAAAGGGATGCTTACTTAAGGCAATTAAAATAGAGCCTCTTAGAAGCCCCCCCCCCCCCTCCACCAATCTCTATTAGGTATGATGCTTGCAATTCACAAGGCCCTAATTATACAGGGTCAAAAGTCACAATCTATTTTTTTAAATAATTGGGATTACAAAAGGCTGGTTTAAGCCATGAAATATATATTAATTTCAAAGTAATTAAAGAATTAGTGCTCCACATGGCGATCATCAGTGTCTCCACATAGCTTAAGGTGTCCAGTTCTGTTGTCATCATGCACAGATTCAGTTTTCTGAAATCTTCTTCACAACTCACAAATACCTTCCTGGTGGACCTTTATTAAGCCCAAGTCACACCTACTGGGACGAACCCCGAATTTTTAGCCCGACCACCCCTGGACCACTCCCCCGGACCACCCCGGACGGACAGCTCCGGATAAAATCACTATTTTGGTCGTTTTGGGGCTCGCTGTCAAGGACTAGCCACGGACCAGAAGCCGGATCGCCTCAGACTGAGCCGGACCACTCCCGGACTACTCAGTGTATCAACGGAGTAGACACGGATCAGTCCTGGACTTGCTCCTGCTATATATGTACAAAAACGGGGCTCATCCTGGGCTAATATATGGTAAACCGGGTGATCCGTGGTTAATCCGTGGTCATCTGGTTTGTCTGGGTCTTATCCGGGGAGTCCTGGAGTGGTCCGTGGCTATGTCCGGGATAGTCCGGGGCTGGTCCGGGTTAAACCGTGGCTAAAACGTGGCTCATCTGGCTTTAAAAACACCTGGACTGCCCGGACTGCTCCGAACGGTACACGGACTACCCCCGGATCACACCCGGACCACCCCCGGATTACACCCGGGTGATGCCGGATCGAGCCCGGATTGCTATATTCCCCGGATCGCTCCAGATGTTTTAAAGTGTATACAAGGTACATACAAGCTGCATAAAGCAGCATAAAAGGTACATAAAAGCTGCATAAAATCCGCATCAAAGCTGCATCAAAGCCGCATCAAAGCGCTGTGAATGTGCCAGCCAGATCCTGGCATTTCACAATAGAAGAGTCAGATCACTATTACACGCGACACCGAAGCTCGTTAATTCTAATACGGATAGTACTTAAGATACTCACAGGATGTTGTTGGCTAAATTGCCCACATCAGGCCAAATACAACATTGGTTATCATCCCCACCCGTACCTAAAAAATCGCCCGCTACTGATTTACAAAATGTGTTTATTCTTTTTAAAAACTTTAAAATGTAGTGGGCTAGCAGCAATTCAACTTTCATATCAATTTGTAAGTCATTGGCTTCACTCATCAAGGGTTCAAACCCAGGAATTCAAATCCCCTGACCTACCAGAACGAGAGGTGGATGCTCATGTGATTTGACCATCGCGTCTGGTTATATATTACGTCAACGTCATATGCCAGACAAATTCAAAATACAAATAAAAACTGCCCACCTGACCCTGATTTGTGTGATCAAAAGGATGACCACCAATTTAACATTTTTATTTGGCCTTTGTTTGGCGGTTTGATTGGAGGGAGTTGCGAATAAATCATATATGTTCTCGTTTGTGGCGGTTGTGGTGTCATATTATTCATGCTGTCAGTGGCGCAGAAAAAAAACCCATAAGCATATTCAGCACTCTACAGAGCGACCCAACCAGCCACGGCTGCTACCCAACCAGCCACGGCTGCGACCCAACCAGCCATGGTTGAACTCGTTTGAACTTGTTTCCGCTACAAAGGTATTCGGGGTCAGCGATTGGTTAATAATATATCAAAACAAATGCTCGCTGCCATAGAATTTGTACTCAAAATTAAAAGAAATAAAGAACAATTTGGCATAAACATGGTGCATAAATGCAATATTATTACTTTATTATTACTTTATTCCACTGAAACGATGGTCGTATAACATATTGCAAATGGCGGCCCCCATAAGGGGCGGCCATTTGCAATCGAAAAGAACAGCTCTGATTGGCTACAATTATGGAAAGATCACATTATTATTTTAGTAGTTTATTGTTCAGAAATATTTACACATATATATGTATCTTTTGCACAGATTAAAGTGCTTGAAGTATATTTTTAATTTATCAACATCGACTTCTGTTTAAATCACACAATATCAGGACTTAAAGAATGGGAAACTCATCCTGCAAGGGTATGCTCAATATGACCCATTGGTCAGCCGTTTTTGCTCCTTTCGTCGCTGTGGACCCTTCTCAAAAAACCACGACTCAGACAGATAGATGACAGCCTTCCTAGAATCTGGCCACATGTCGATTTTCAGTGTGATATGTCAACTTGCCACCCTACAGACTTGCTTATGTATGCATTAGTTGTGCGCTGGTGCTAGGGTTGGAGAGTGTGGGTGGGGGTGTGCAGGGAGCTGACCGCCTAGTACTGTCATCCAGGGCACCAAGAAGAGTACTAGGCGATAATTGAGGTAGTTGGTCATCTTATTCAAATGTGTAAGGCATGTGTCATGGGGCGCTAGCTCGAGTAATTGGCCATCTTATTTCAAATGTATAAGGTGTGTGTCACTGGGCGATAATTGGAGTAGTTAGCCATCTTATTAAAATGCCTATGTTATCTGTCACCGGGCGATAACTGGGGTAGTTGGTCATCGTATTAAGATGTGTACGGTATGCATCACAGGGCGATAACTAGGGTAGTTGGCCAACTTATTAAAACGCGTAATATATGCATCACTGGGCGATAATTGGAGTATTTGGCCATCTTATTAAAACGCGTTATGTATGCATTACTGGGTGATAATTGGGGTAGTTGGCAATCTTATTAACACGTGTAATATATGTGTCACTGGGCGATAATTCGGGTAGTTGGCCAACTTATTAAAATGTGTAAGGTATGCATCACCGCATGTTCAGTGACATTAACTGACGATAATAACAATACTTACAAGTTCCTTCTACGCCATTTTGCTGACATAATATTTATACATCACACATATATATATATATATACATATATATACATATATATATATGTATATATATATATATATATATATATATATGGAAGAAGAAACATAAAATGTTCTTGTTATTTTATGGGAAAATATTAGGAATCGTAGTACAACTTTACTATATTAGTCGATACCTCAAATGTAGAATCTAATTGTTGCTTTAATATGAATGTGATTATACTGAAGAGCAGCATATATATGGATAGTGATAAGCCCCTTATCAGGTGTAATAAGATCTGCTGTGTATTGCGCCTCCCCCCTGTTGTTGGGGTGGGGGGGGGTCTCCCAGCATCCTCTACGCTCCCCCCACTGCGCAGGGTGGGCCGCACACTCCATACCCTCGGAAGTTTGTTATAGATGAGGAAGGCTGCAGGTGCTGCCACTGGTCAGATATGTGAGGTCAAGGAAGCATACAATAGAATAATCGGGACAATTTTGTTTTTGTTTTTGTGACAAGTTTTTTATTCTGCCCATAATGTATAAGCTCCTGTGAGGGTGCTTGTTTTAAATGCTGGACAGCTGTGATACTGGATTGGTCTGGTCCCGCACTCAGGCGTCTTTACCTGATCTTTCTCGGGCCAACCTTTGCGGTTTTGGGTGTTAGTAGTTTCTATATTAGTTTTTTTTTAATTTTCAAGTTTTTTCCTAACCTGTATATGATAACTTAGCCTACTATGTACATCTATGCAGATGACATATAGGCCTGTGGGAGAGGATCCCATCCCATTGTGGTTTGTTACAGCATCCTTTCACCCATGCCCTGTCCTTAGATAGTACACCAGTGTGCCAGAACTCCCCTGGACCCTTCAGGACTGCGACTAGGTGGGATGGCTGTGTTGTATGGTTAGCCATTTTGTATTTCAGGTGATTCGGATGCATGACCGTGGCCTGCCTGGTTCTGCTTTGGTTTGTGCCAGTACACATACCCAGACGGACTGCGCCCTATGGTCATAGTCATTTCGAATTCCTTAGTACTTAGTAGGGCTAGTTTCCGTATTTGTAATATCTACCATCTTTTCTGTACATGTAGTTCCCTTCCATCCCTTTATACTCGCATAATACCTTATACATCATATATGTGTTATATAAGGTACTATGGGAATATAAACAAGGGAATACCACCGCTCAGTTCCCTGTCTATGTGGAGTTTATAACCTAGTATCTACTACTACAGGGCTTATTTACAGCTGTGACCAAACCGGCGCGATTTTAAGTGGGCAATCAATATATTCCTGCCAGAGAATATAATCTGAAGAGTTCAGGCGCAAATCCCCGTAAATGCCAATCCAAAACTTGAGATAAAAATTGGAATCAAACCTTCAAAAAGTTAATTTTCTTATATTCCTAGTTGGTTGTTCATTGATCCATAAGCATGTGATTATAAGAATAGTGGAATCAGTGAGAATTACAATTATTTTCAGGTAGAAATATGTCATTTATACTTCATTTTTTGATTGGTGTTTACGTGGTTTTGCGTCTGGACTCTCCATATTATATTCATAATATAAATATATATATATGCTGGTCTTCAAAAGATATCGCCATTCGAAATATTAGCTTGTCTCCTTGTCCTCTTTCTGTTGGAAAAATGACAATTCTGGGCTGAAAAACATGAATTTCCTGATTTTGTTTGCTTTCCGTTGTCATCTTTAAATCTAATTTACATTATTTATTACATTTGTTTTGATTTATTTGTGTAGTCTTATTCCCATAACCAGGGAGGCTAACTGAGATAATAAAGGTAAGTACTGTGGACAAGTGAAAATTTAGACCGACAAGTAAAAATCACATCAGACTGGCATATGGACAAGTGAAAATTGTGCTTACATCTATCACTGCGCATAATGTATAGGAAATCCAGAATAATGACAAACTCTTGATACATCGGTGCGTGTACACATACATAGATGTATATGAAGAGTTGGGTTTTTTTTGTTTTTTTTTGGTGGTAAATATGTTTATTCTGCTGAATAAGTCTTTTGTCAGTGCCGAAGCACTGGTCTTCCAGCCATTTTTCAATTCAGTGTTATTTACACTCAAGAGTTCAAGTGCAAATACCCATAAATGACAAACCAAAAATGGAGTTAAAATGTTGATAACTTACCTGAAGGTAATTTTAATTCTCACTAATCCATGTTGGTTGTGAAGAAATGGTTATGGAGCAATTAACAAACAAAAATCGGATTGTAAAAAAAGTAATCCTTTGAGGGTTTGACTCCAACATTTAAGTCAATTTTTGGATTGGCATTTGCAGGGATTTGTGCCTGAACTCTTTGTATAGTTTTGAAAGTGAGCAGACCGATAGTTGGCTCATTGGTATAGGAGACGGGGGGAGGAGAGAAAGCCCGCTCCGCAGTGAATAACATGGTTAGAGAGAAACATTTGAGGGGCTGCCGTTATTTATATCCACATAATAAATGATATAGTACATATATATATATCTATATATATATATATATATATATATCTATATATATATATATATCTATATATATATATATATATTTATATATATACAATCCTCCTGTGACTGACACCAGGCGACGCCCCAGGTTACAAACACTGCTCGGGGGCGGGGGGGGCCACTACACTAATTCGTATGTCAGGTTCAGAATGATAGATATAAGGGAATATCACATTAATTCCTGTCCGCGTTTCTATACTTGTGTAACGCGTTATGCATCACATATATGCATAGTATGAATCATATTGTCACATTTTAGTGACAATCCATCTAACAGACACCCAACAAGGCCTCTTTGCTGTCCAGTCAGGGCCCTCAGGGATGTGATTTGGAAGCTTCCTGTTGGGGATGGCAAACTAGGTTGGAACGCGGCTGGCTTTGCACATTCCTGGTAAATCAGATGTCACACATAGGAGGGTGTGACTGGGGGATATGTGTTAATGGTGTGTGACCCGGATGGGTCGCCTCACACTGGAGCCTGGCCATCACACACCCGGCAACACCACCACACACACCACACTACCACACTACCACACTACACTCACCACACAACCACAACACTACGACACTACACTCACCACACACACCACACTACACTCACCGCACAACCAGACCACAACACTACGACACTACACTCACCACACAAACCACACTACACTCACCACACAACCACAACACCACACTACCACACTACACTCACCACACACACCACACAACCACCCATGCCACACCCATCACACACCCGGCACATTGACACACCCGGCAACACAACCACACCCACCACACACCTGGCAAAACCCAACACATCGACACACCCGGCAACACCCGCCACACCACAGCACCACACGACCACAATACCACACCACAACACACATGCCACACACATCACCACATCACCACACACACCACACGCACCACACACACACCACACGCACCACACACACCACACGCACCACACACACCACACACACCACACACCACACACAGCACACATACCACACACACCACACACACACACCACCCACTGGAGCTTGCCCAACACAACACCCGGCAATACCAGGCACACCACACCACCACCACACCGCCAGACAACCACACTACACTCCCCACATACACGACACATATCACACTACACTCCCCACACACACTACACAACCACATACACCACCCACACCACACACTGCAGCCTGCCCAACACGACACCCAACAATACCCGGCACATCGAGACACCCAGCAACACCCGCCACACCAGATTACCACCACAGTACCACACTACACTCACCACACACACCACGCACACCACACTCACCACACCCACCACACCCACCACACACAACACACACCACACACAACACCCATCACACCCACCACATACACCACACCCACCACACACATCGCACAACCCACACCACCACACCACGCACACACCACACCACCACATTGACCACACCATCACACTACACCACCAAATGCTACACCGACCACACTGACCACACGCTACCACCACACCACCAAACCAACCACCACACCACCCCACCACCACACCACACCATGCCCACACCACCACACCACCACACCACCACACCACCACACCACCACACCACCACACCACCACACCACCACACCACCACACCACCACACCACACGCACCACACCACCACACCACCACACCACCACACCACCACACCACCACACCACCACACCACCACACCACCACACCACCACACCACCACACCACCACACCACCACACCACCACACCACCACACCACCACACCACCACACCACCACACCACCACACCACCACACCACCACACCACCACACCACCACACCACCACACCACCACACCACCAAACCTGCGTTTGTCCTACTAAACTCTCTCATAGAATCCAAGATTTATCCGTCACTCTGGTTACACTGGCGTCCATCTCATGATCAGATCAAGTTACGCAGTCGGTGGGTGGGTAGGTAGGTGGGTATGTAGGTGGGTAGGTAGGTGCGTAGCTAGGTGGGTAGATAGGTAGGTAGGTGGGTAGGGAGGTGGGTAGGTGTGTGGGTAGGTGGGTCGGTATAACGGGCTAAATCGCGCCACATCTGGCCGCGTTTCCGAAATTCCACCACTTCACAGAACTGGTGGTGAAGGGAGGGAGGGGGGGGGGGCTGAGTATGTTCTTGAGCGGCGTCACGTGATTGGAAACAAGACTCTCGCGGGAAGCCGCGAGGCAGGAGGTGGCAGCCGGAGAACATCCAATGATCTTGTTCAGTGATCGCCATCCCACGGAAGCCCTCAAGTAATCTGCTACCACAAAACCCATACCCGCGCCCCACAGCATTTAACCTCCCTCCGCCTCTCGCTCCCTATCCCTCCTCCCCTCCTCCCCTCCCTCCCCCTCCTTCCCCCTCCTTCCCCTCCATCCCCCTCCCACATACCTCCCTCACTCCCCCTCCCCATACCCACGGGTCTATTTCTCCTCCCCTCCTCCCTCCCCCTCCCTCGCTCTCCCGCGCCATCCCTCCCGACCCCGACCCCTCCCCTCCCTCCCTCCACCCTCCCACTCCCTGCCGCTCCCCATTTCCTTCTCTCCTCTCCCCCTCCCCTCCCCTCCCCCCTCCTTCTCTCCCCTCCCCATACCCCCTGCCACTCCCTCCCTCTACCTTCCTCTCCCCCATCCCTCTTGCTCCCTGGCCACCAGGCAGCGCCACCATGGACGCGCGTTCCTGTTCCGGCTACAGGGCCAAATCCGGTTCACGGGTGTCAGCAGTGGGGCCTATATGGCGCAGTCTACAGTTTCAATTTGACCGCGCAATTAGAACTGGACATGGCGATGATGCAATGAAGTTCGGCTAGACGAACTGGACGTGGCAGGAACGCAGGGAAACCGCAGCTAGATTAAAACACAGCCTTCTGATCATGTGACCACATGATCCAGTGCAGCTACACATTCCATGGCTCCCCGCCCACCCATTGACCTTGCTCCCGCCCCCCCCCCCTCCCCCTTCCTCTCCCTCCCCCTCCAAACCCCTTCCGCTCCCTCCCACTCCCCCTTCCCCCATCCCTCTGCTGACCAGCCCCAGCCAACAGGTGGCGCCACCAAAGACGCACGTTCCTGTTCCGGTTACACTGCCACATCAGGTTCATTGGCACCAGCGGCGGGCCTATATGGCACAGTCTACATTTTCAATTCGACCGCACAATTAGAACTGAATGCGGCAGAGACGCGGGGAAGCCCCGGCTAGATTAAAGCACAGACTTCTGATCACGTGACCACATGACAGCGTGATCACGTGACGACCTAGTTCAGCTACACATTCCTCAACTACCCTCCTCCCCACCCATCCCGGTATTCGCGAACAATTTCTGCTTTGATGAAACAGGAAATGTAATCCGATTTGTGGAGAATGCAGTGGCTAATTTGATAAATGACACCCATTTCAAGCATTGGTTAATCCAATTGTGCAACCTGCTGTGGGATGGATGAGTGGTGGTTGTGGGTGTGCCCCATTAGCAACAACCATGGGGTTTCTGCATGGGCACTGTTTGAATAAGGAATACACGGACATAAATGGGCAGGATTTTATTTTTCTTGAAGATTTATATTGCCTATTATGGATAAGTCTGAATAGACTTGTTTTCACCATTAGACAGTTTGTCGATAGAAAGTCCGACCCTACACTTTTACCGACCCAGCGGATGTTTAACCTCCCACACCACATAGTATGAGAGCAACTGGCCTTTGTTGACACTGTATGTTAACCACAGCTGTGGAAATCCAAATTGGCAGAGGTCGGGGCATGGGGAATCGAACCACGAACCTTCAGATTAGGAGTCTGACCTAGAAAAAAGCGCGACAGAGAACACCAGTCATGTATCACACAGTAATATACCCCGTTAAGCTGAAAAGTACCCGAATAGAGTGGTTCCAGATTCTGCCAATATATGTCACTAGCTTAACTGGACGGGTGTAATACATGACAATTTTTGTTTGTTTGTTTAACGCGCCCCCTCCAGAAAGAGAGCAGCAGTGAAATTCCAGAAGAAAAATACAATATAGTCGGCTTTAAATATATATATATTGTAAGGGGTGCCCGCAGTACCACAAACGACAATGACATGTTCTCGACTGATGTAAGCCTTAATCTGTAACACCGTGAACATTTAACATTAAAAATAAAAGCTTTTAGCAAGAATAAAGTTAATCCATACAGCTTTCACATTTCAATGTATATCTTTACACATTGCGCTATGCTACACTGGTTACAACATAGATTGATTAGCATTACACACGGTTGGAACCATGAACTTACCTCAGCCCCAGCTCTATAGACTTTACAGAGGTTTATTCAGCACTTTAACTTTGTCATAGTAATGGGAGACTTGAACTGTGCAATCTGTTATTAAATGTCTATAACATAAATGACTTCAATACAACCTGCTATTGGCCTCACACCTGATGCTAGGCCATTATTGCTTAGCATTAATGTTGTTGTTGATTGGTTGTTGGAGTTTTACATCCTGGCAACATCTAAGGTCATATCAGGATGGGTACCGACTTATGACAGTGCACACTCATGGCATCATTATAGTGTTGCCCCACTGTGAGACCAGGACACCAGCACCATGACCTGATATCCCACTCAGTCACATTATCCTGACACTAAGCCACCCAATCCTGACCATATCCTAATAATCCTGAGCACCTGGCTAGGAAGCGGCAAGCATACATTGTCAAGTCATTGGTATCACTCGACCAGTATTCGAAGCCGTGGGTCCGAATCCCTCGATCTACCAAGTCAGGAGACGGACGCTCAACTCATTCGGTCATCCCGTTTGGCCTATTTGTTAACAACATAAATAATATTTAAATGACACTAGCAACTGTTTAAAATGCTTAAAGCTATAAAGCTAGTCATCTAACAAATGCTGTGTTGTGCTGACATACTAACATGGGTATTTAGTATGTCAGTCCGCAAGCTCCAGCCAGCTATCACGCAATAACTACTTAGCATTAATGTTGTTTTGTTTGTTGTTGTTTTAGGTCCTAGCAACATCTAAGATCATATCAGGACGGGTACCGACTTGTGACAGTGCGCACTCATGGCGACTTTATAGTGCTGCCCCACTGGAATACCAGGCTGCCAGCACCATGACCTGATATCCCACTCAGTCACATTATCCTGACACTGAGCCAACCAGTCCTTGTCCTATCCTAATAATGCCGAGCGCCAGGCTAGGAAGCAACAAGTATCAATTTTAACGTCATTGGTTTGACTCGACCAGGGTTCGAACCCACGACCCCACGATCTACCAACACGGGAGACAGATGCTCTAACTCATTCGGCAAACCCGTCTGGTCGCTTAGCATTAATGATCTGACTATTTATCTAGTTATATAACACTACTGTTACCATATTGCTATGGAACTGTTGGGTTACATAATTTCATTGTGTTACATGCTGCCAATTGTGGATTCAACAGTTATCGTATACCTTATTCTATATACCTTTTGAGTAAATAACCCCGAATTGAATAATATCTGGAAGAGCAGTGCTTCTGCGCTGACGAAAGACTCATTCAGCAGAATAAACATATTTACCACAAACAAACAAAAGAAGAGAAATATGAAGTAAGACAGCTAAGGCATTATTGTGTTTCACCGGACGCCGTAGTCCTATCGGTACAGCGCAGACCTCCAGTGCGGAAGGTTGGGAGTTGGAATCCCAACTGAGTCAAACCAATGACTTACCAAATTTGTACTTGTTGATTCTTAGCCTGGTGCTCGGTATCGATAGGGAAAGGATTGAATAGTTCAATATCAGGATAATCTGACTGAGTGGGATATTGGGTCATGGTGCCGCCGGCCTGATCTCCAAAGTGTGGCAGCACCATAAAGTGACCACGAGTGTGCATTTGCACAAGTTGGTACCCATCCTGATATGACCGTAGATGTTGGTAGGATGTTATACACCAATAAACAAACACAATCAGCTGTGTGGTTCTGGTTCATCTGACATGGTCTTAGACCATGAGAGGGTCTACTTGGGGGAAGCTCTTCTACAAAATCTTGCTATATTTAACAACGCCTCTAGAGCGCATTGATTTTTATCATCTGATATTGGACTTCAAAGATATGGTTATTCGGGCATATTTCTTTGGAAGAAACCCGCTGCTGGCACATAGTCTACTCCTTCCAATAAGCAGCAAGGGGTCTTTTATATGTACTTTCCCACAGACAGGACAGCACATACCACAGCCTTTAATGAACCAGTAGTGGACCACTGGTTCAAACGGAAGATAGCCCAAACTGCAAATGTGTCCACTGAGCAGGATCAATTGGATGATCCACACCTTCACAGGTGGACACTACCGCCTGAGCTACATCCCGCTCCAGGAAGCTCATCTACATAATGTCAGCAAAATGGCTTCCCGTCGAATATCGCCGAGTGCCAGCGATAGGATCACATGGGTTGGATGTTGGAGTTTTACCTCCTGGCAACATCTAAGGTCACATCAGGACGGGGATCACGTGGATATATTGAGGATGCTCTATAAGACAATTTGACCACATTCCTCGCGCACAGGGAAATATAAAACACAATTCAAAGAACATTACGTTGGTGCTTCCCTGCCAGATTCGACACATGCTGTAATTGTAAAGCGTAATGGGTTTCCCAGGGTTAAATGCAGGCCAGCAGTTATAACGTCAGGGCTTGGGTTGTTGGTTGTTGGAATTTTACATCCTGGTAACATCTAAGGTCATATCAGGACGGGTATTGACTTGTGACAGTGCACACTCATGTTTTGGGTTTTTGTGTATGCTGTGTTTATGCTGTCCATAGCATGTAAGCTCGAGTGCTCTGGCTTGTTTTCAATGCTGGCCAGTTGTAGTAGTGGTTTAATCTTTTTTTATTTTTTTTATTGAGGCTGTATTTATACTATCCATAGCATATAAGCCTGGGTATTCAGGCTTGTTTTCAATGCTTGCCAGCTGTAGTGTCGGTGTTATCTTATCATACACTAGCTGCTGATAAGGTATTTGATTGCCTGCATTTCAGCAGCAGAGAGATAGTTGGTTGGTCTGGTTAGTAATCTATGTTAATTTTGTTGGATTTTCTTGGCATATATGTGTTTAATTTTTTCTACTCTTACTCCTAGACTAGCCTACTCCTATTTACATATCATAGGCTTGTACGTAGCTGTGTGGTGTGCTATCTGGCTACTTTTGGCATGGTTACCTTCCATTGGAGGTGATAAGATGTTTTTGTTTCTCACACAGTAGCAGGTACATGGTGATTAGTTAGTATCTGTAGATGTTTGAGCTTGTTTTGTGTTGGGGTTGGCTATCCAAGGTCGATCCGAAATTGGGAAGGACTGCTAGGTAGCTGTTGGCAGTTAAGCATGTTCTTGGCTCATAGATGTTTGAGCTTGTTTTGTGTTGGGTGACTTAATAGTGCTCTACCCACTAGGAAATCAGACCACCAACACCATGACCTGATATCCCATTCAGCCACATTATCCTGACACTGAGCTAACCAGTCCTTGCCCTATACTATTAATGCTGAGCGCCTGGCTAGGAAGTGAAAAGTATAAATTTTGTAAGTCATTGGTTTGAATCAACCGGGAATTGAACTCCCGATCACCCGCATGGGAGACATGCACTCTATTGGTTCTGTGTCAGTGCTAGGGAAATAACCGTTGTTGCCACCAACCCAGCTCTACATGTTCACTGGAGGGCTTTAGCTCATGGAAATAAACATGCCTGTTTGGCTAAGTGTTTTATGTATCAAGATAGATCTTTCATGGTGAACCAGATGAGATGGCCATATGAGTTTAGCACCCGCCTCCTGTTTTTGTAGGTCATGGAATTTTAACTCTTGCTGGGTTAAACTGATGACTTAAAGATTTATACTTGTCGCAACCTAGCCTGAGATTTGGCAACACTAGGATAGGGCAAGGAGCAGTGGAATGAGGAAGACCAATTGCCGGTGATTGAAACTTCCCATGTTTAATCAACTAATATACATACAAAATATATTTAATTTTAAAATACATATCGGTACTTGTTGAACTGATGGTAATCGGGTGATTGTGTGCTCTAAATAGTCCTCACATTACCTTGGTGGGGAATCAGTCCAATGCACAGCGGCTCTCACTTTAATTCAGAATAAACCAACTTCCGGGTCCCAGAAGTAACCAGAATAAATACTGTATTAAAAAAACACAAAACAAAAAATACCTCTCCAGCCTCCCTCCCTGGGATTACTTCGTTCTTTGAGAAGATCTCGTGGTAGATTGCTTAAACAAAAATTGGAAATCCACCCAATCAGTGTTTAGCTACTGCCATAGTCGGTAATCTTGGTTAACTCTGCGGAACTCCAGTTTTAATAGTCCTGATGGTTGACACAGTGTCATTAAGTTTTGTGCATTGTTTCCTATTAGTTAAGTAGTTGGCCATGAATGTACAGGTTTTCTTCCCCAATCCTGCTTTCTGGATTTTCTGCAATAGTATTCTATGGTCAATTGTATCGAAAGCTTTTTTGAAGTCGAGGTATACTGCAATTGTAAGTTCACCTTTGTCCATGTTGGTCAATAACTCATCCATAAGAGAGGCCAATGCCCTAGTTGTTGATCTGTCTTTTCTACATCCATTTTGTTGAGTGGTTAGGTAATTTGAAGACTCTAAAAATGTTTTTATCTCATCATGTATTATTTGTTCTATGATTTTGCCAGGAAGAGGGAGAATAGATATTGGGCGCAGCTCACTACAGTATCTTGGGTTATTGGTCTTTGGGATGGGTGAAACTGTAGCTAGTTTCCAGCTTTCCGGAAAAATACCAGTGTTGACCACTAGGTTATACAGGTGAGTGAATTCATTTATAAGTGCAGTAATTGAAACCTTCATTAGGGCTGAGCTGATGTCTTTAATGCCAGATGACTTATATGCTGATGCAGCATTGACCTTTCTGAGGATTTGCTCCTGTGTTATCTCAGTCAAATCATACATCTGATCATTGGTGGTGACCGTGTAGGTGTCCTGACTATCTACAGCCTGGTCAAACTTTCTGGCAAGATTCTCACCTACATCAATAAAGTAGTTGTTAATCTCTTCTGCCAGGAGGCTATCTAGTATTCTCTCCCCATTGTCCTCATTACTAAGGTTGCTGATAATGGATTTTGCTTCCGGGTTAATTTGTTGCAGTTCATGCCAGAGTCTCTTAGGATTTTGCTTATACTTATTTATCTGGTCTAAACAGTGCCTAGACTTGGCTTTTCGCACCTCGTGTCTGTCCTTCCTGACCATACATTCAGCTATAAATTGATCCCCAGGGTCTCTTGTTATATCTGATTTCCGAATGAAATAATCTCTGTCCTGTTGTAATTCTAGGAGTTCATTGTTCAAATAACCAGCTGTTTTGTTTCTTATGTCAAGTCTAACCAGGGGACAGTGTTTGTTTGCAGCATTGACAATCATTTCTTGTATCATGTCCCAGCATTTGTTTGGATCTTCCTCTGATAGTAGTTCTGCTGTATTGTTTTCCCTCAAAGTGGCTGCTAGATCATTGAAGTTACAATTCCTGTAGGTGCGGCCCCAGTAGATGGTGGTTCTTTTGTCATTTCTGGGCTTTTTCTTTGTTATATATATTGGTTTATGGTCGCTTATATTGTAGTTCAATACACCCAATTTTGTACAGTACTTGATATTAGTGAAAGCAAGGTCTATTGTTTTTTGTGTGGTCCTTGTTACTCTAGTCGGTTGTTTAATTACTTGCTGGAGTTCATGTTCTGCCACAAATAGTTTCATATAGCCTGCAGGTGGGTGCCTCTTAGCGCTGTAGTCAATGTTAAAATCACCAATTAGGAGCACTTCATACTTATTAATGTCTGGGATCTGATTCATTGACATGCTTATTTGCTCTATTGCTTCAGTTATGTTTCCATTTGGAGGTCTGTAGATGTTACCTATATTCTTTTTGTGTAGGGTCTAGTTATGACAGCCCATTGGAGTTCAATGTTTGGATTAGAGCAATTTTGTTCCAAATACTTGTCTGCATCCACGTGCAGGTCAGTCCTGCAATAGATCCCTAAACCTCCACCATTCTTGACCTGACCACTTTGTAGTTTTGTCTTCCTATCAGCTCTAAGAAACCGGTAATTAACTTTGTCTCCATAGATTTATTGAGCCATGTCTCAGATATTGTGAATATATCAAACCCTGATCTTGGTAGGTCTAGTCTTAGTTGTTCTATCTTATGGGTTAAGCTGCATACATTCAGGTGGCCAATCTTAAATCCAGGGAGGCCCTTTAAATCGCTTAGAGGAAGCTTGCCTTCCTGACATCACCTGTTTTGTTTATCCTCCAATTTCCCTCAGCATAGTTCTCAACCCCCATGTCCCAGCGCCCCAATGCCCCAACAAATATAAGTTAACATGAATTAATTAGGTTTACAGTCAACCAGTGTTTTAAAGTAGGTCCAGTTTCCCCAGACCACAGCCAGCCAGTCTCACATTGGAGTGTGGAAAATACCAATGTAGTAACTCCATTGGCCATCCTATTGTTGTATTAGTATTAATTAGTGGATGGTTTGCCACTTTATTAGGATGGTCTGCCACTTTATCAGGATGGTCTGCCACTTTATTAGGATGGTCTGCCACTTTATTAGGATGGACTGCCACTTTATTAGGATGGTCTGCCACTTTATTAGGATGGTGTGCCACTTTATTAGGATAGTCTGCCAGTTTATTAGGATGGTGTGCCACTTTATTAGGATGGTCTGCCACTTTATTAGGATGGTCTGCCACTTTATTAGGATGGTTCTGTGAAATTGACCGGTTTATCTGATTAGACACACCATCAATCCCAAAAATGCCAATTTTTATTTTTATTTTTTGTCAGTACATTACATAATTAAGCGGAGGAAATTTCAATCATGGACGATTGGTCTTCCTCATTCCACTGCTCCTGGCCCTATCCCAGAAATGCTGAATACTAGGCTAGTATTGATTTTTAAGTCATATAACGTTCATACTCTGGGTTCGAATCCCATGACTTACTAAATGAGCATCAGATACTCAACTTTTTCAGACACCCAGCCATTCACAGTATATGCCTAATTGAGTTACTAATTTCCAATTAAAAGGGGTGACAGTAGGTCAGTAGGCCATACATGGTACGTTTGTCTGAACTGTGCTTAGGACATAAGGCCAAATAAAAAATAAGTTGGTGATTTTACTTTCGATCACATAAATCAGGGTTGGGTGAGCGCTTTTTATTTGTATTTTGTATTATTCTGGCATATCACACAGACGTAATACATAAGTACCATGTTGCTTATGTAAGTTGAATTGAAGCTAGCCCAATAAATCTTTAACAGTTTTTTTTAAAATCCGAAATTTAAACAAATAAGTCTGGGCAATTTTTCTGGCATGGTCGGGGACGATCATCAATTTACTTTTGTTATTTCGCCTAATAAATCCTATCTTCAGTTGACATCCAAGTCGTAGGCTTCCGCAAGCATCAACATTTCCCCAAGTCCTCTTTGCAACGATGACAAGTTAAACACAGACCACACATGTGCTTTGTTTGCTAGTGGCGTCATTGAATCGGGGTTCAGAAAAAAAGTAAACCTTGTTTTATTTAATGATGCCTCTAGAGCACATTGATCTTCATATCATCAGCTATTGGATGTCAAACATATTGTAAAGTCTAAAGTCTGTGTAGGCAGGCTATGGTGAAATCAATACAGATAAAGAGAAAGGAAGAGTATAAAGTGTAAAGAAGAAGAGAGATACATATCATAGGCTTGTACCCATGGTTGGGTCCGGGTGCCCTACACACCCCGCTACACACCCTGCCCTCCGCTTTATTATTTATATGGTTATATGGATTCATTGTAGAGTATCATGCCACCCCTTTCCCCCAATGGAAAACAAGCATTCATTGGCCCTACCAATAGGGATCCAGCATTCCTGGTCCCCATGGATACCAGTGGTCTTCCCACAACCACAAGCTCTATGGCCCCATGGCCACCACCAACCTTGACCTTTGAGTGTGGTGATCACTATCCCAGCAGAGGGGGTAGGTCCTGAGTGCACTCACACCCAGACCTGCCATCACCACTATGTCTATTTACATCCCACTCAGGCACCACCAACCCATACATATATATATATATAAATACATGCGCCTGGTCACATACACCGATCAGCAATAGAACATTTGCATTCCCCCCATGCCTATTATCAGAATATTTTACAATATGGTCATTCTGACATATTTCTTTAGAGGAAACCCGCTGCACCACATAGGCTGCTCTTTCCGATACGCAGCAAGGGGTCTTTGATATGCACTTTCCCACAGACAGGACAGCATATAGCACATCCTTTACTGAACCAGTTATGGACCACTGGTTAGAAGGGAAAACAGCCCAAAGTGCAAATGTGTCCTCTGAGCAGGATCGATCGGATTGTAAAGTCGTAGGCTGGCAGGTGTATTTGTGTAGGCAGGCTAATACGAAATCACTACAGGCAAGTATAAGAAAGGCGGAGTATAAAGTGTGCAGGAAGAGAGAGAGCTTGCACCCTCAGGTTTATTATTATATAATGGTTTCTGGACTTGATATGGCATGTCACCTGAACCATGCTCTCCAATCAGCAGTAAGAAATTTCTAGGTCCATCAATCAACAGTAAGCATTTCTGTATCACCATGACAACTGTGATCTACCCACCGCCACATGCCTTGGCTGCTTTGGCCTCACCTGCCCTGTTGTGTCTGTGTGTTCGGTGATCCGTGACTAACAGTTGGGGGGAGGGCGTTGTGAGTAGAGCTCTTGAGCTCCTTCCACACTAACAGTAGTGCCCCTCTCACACTATCTAGAGAATACACAATGACTATTTAATATAAGTAAAGGATTACCAGCACCACATAATATATTAATGCCCCTGGCCTTATACATCATATACCATTTGTAATCCCTTATAGACCAGTTCACATTCCCCACCAATGTGTTTGATCAAAATATTTTACAGGATGACCGACACCTTAACAGGTGGACACTCTACTGCCTGATCTACGTCCCGCTCCAATTCGGGGTTCAGAGTTTATCGGCTTCCACAGTGTAAAAATCTTCCGATCTAATGGCATGAGGATATATGTGAAACTACTATAATAAATTTCAAACTGCCTATATAATGGTAAATGGTGATATATAAAATCCAAAGGCATATGAGGGATATGTGGAATTGGTAAACTATTACTCATTAGGTATAGAAATTGTATAGTAAAATAGTCTTTGGAGGAGTGTCACTGCTTAGAATAGTCTTTGGAGGAGTCACCTCACATACCCCCTCCCCCACATGGTGTTATTTATGGATCATTGGCCACCACAAGGCACTGTAGCCAGCATAAAAAGGCGTTGGATACAAGAGATTGAACTCTGATTGGTGGATCAACCCATGTGACCATTGCCATCTTGGATTCTAGAAACCTATATAAGATAAAAAATCAAGGAGTCTCATTCTCCTTCTTTCACTCTTTACCTTCTTGCCTTCATTACCTGTATTGATTTCTCTTGGCTTGTCCACACCACCCACACCACCAGCCGGCGACTTTACAACAGGATTGATTTCTCCTCTGCCACATGTCTCAGTGGCTTACCACAACAGGGAGGATTCCACAATCTCAAAAACCGGAAACTGCTGGAGCCTCACACCTCAACTCCCATTCACCTGTGATCGTGGACCGGAAGTGGTGATTAAATCGGGAGAACGCAGGATTCCTGTGTGGAAGATTGTGAGTTTTATTCCCAGTCAAGTCAAATCAATGACGTACAAATTTTATACTTGTCGCTACATAGCCTGGCGGTCGGTATTACTATGATAGGGCAAGGGCTGGTTGGGTTCGATATCAGTATAATGCGACTGAATGGGATATCAGGTCGTGGTGCTGGCGGCCTGCTCTCCCAGTGGGGCAGCACTATACAAGTTGTCATGAGTGCGCACTGTCACAAATCGGTACCCGTCCTGATATGATCATAGATGTTGGTAGGACGTAAAACCCCAACAAAGAAACCGCAAGCAAAAACAACCGAAAGGACACCAAGAAGCAGACTCTCCGCATCGCCTGTGAACCCTACCCCGGGGACCCGGCACCCGGGGTCCAGGTCCGGCCGCGTTTATACTACTACTCAGAGTAGAGCCGCTTATCTTGGAGGCTTTTAACACACACAGCTCAACAAACGTTTTACCCGGGATCTTGTTTGCGGAGGGTGAGAGCTGAGGAGAGTAGCTGAGGGGTTAACAGCGGGTAGACGCTAGACACTCCGCTCCAACCCCCGCTACACACCCCGCTATACACCCCGCTACACACCCCGTTACACACCCTGCTACACACCCCGCTACACACCCTGCTACACACCCTGCTATACACACGCGCTACAGACTCCTCGACACACCGCGCTACACACTCCGCTACACCCCGCTACACACCGCGCTACACACCCCGCTACACACCCGCTACACATCCCGCTACACACCCTGCTACACACTCCGCTACACACTCCGCTACACACTCCGCTAGACACCCCGCTACACACTCCACTCCACCCCCCACAACACACCCCGCTACACACCCTGCTACACACTCCGTTACACACCCTGCTAACACCCTGCTACACAATCCGCTAACACCCTGCTACACACTCTGCTACACAGTTCGTTACACACCCCACTACACACCCCGCTAACCCCCTGTTACACACTCCGCTAACACCCTGCTACACACTCCGCTACACACCCCGCTACACACCCCGCTACACACCCCGCTACACACCCCGCTACACACCCTGCTACACACCCCGCTACACACCCTGCTACACACCCCGCTACACACCCCGCTACACACCCCGCTACACACCCCGCTACACACCCTGCTACACACCCTGCTACACACCCGGTACACACCCCACTACACACCCTGCTAACACCCTGCTACACACTCCGCTACACACCCACTACACACCCCGCTAACACCCTGCTACACACTCCGCTAACACCCTGCTACACACTCCGCTACACACCCTGCTACACACCCCGCTACACACCCCGCTACACACCCCGCTACACACCCCGCTACACACCCCTCTACACACCCGCTACACACCCCACTACACACCCTGCTAACACCCTGATGCAAACCCACTATGCACCCCACTACACACCTGGCTACACACCCCGCTACACACCCCGCTACACACCCCGCTACACACCCGGTACACACCCCACTACACACCCTGCTAACACCCTGATACAAACCCACTACACACCCCACTACACACCCCGCTACATACCTCGCTACACACCGCTATGCACCCCACTACACAGCCGGCTTCAGAACCCTGCACACCCTTGCTACACACCCCACTACACACCCCACTACACACCTCGGCACACACCACGCCACACACACCCTGCGAGACACCCTGCTACACACCCCGCTACCCACCCCGCTACACACCCTCTGTATTAATCCCTTTAACTCTGCTTCATCACCTATGCAATAAACCCGTTAATGGTGCATTATAGCCTATTTAATCATTCTTTAAACTGTGCTTCATAACTTATTAATAAGCCTTTAAGTACCCTTCATAACGTATGTAATAAGCCGTTAAAGTGCGCTTTATAACCTATTGTAAAATATTCCGATAAAATGCAGTGTTGGGTGAATGCAAATGGTCTATAATGGTAAATGCTATATAGTGCCAGGTGCATGAATATATTTATGTAGTTGCTGGTGATCCTTTACTTATGGTCAATAGTCATTGTGTATTAGGTAGATAGTGTGAACGAGGCACTATAGATAGTGTGTAAGGGGCACTTGGAGCTCTACTCACTACCCCCTCCCCCCTCTGCTAGTCACGGATCACCACACACTCAGCTCAGGCAGGTGGTGACCAAAGGAGCCACGCCGCTTGGTGGTGGTGGGCAGATCACGGTAGCCATGGTGACACAGGAATGATTGATGTTCATTGGTGGAACTATAAATGCTTGATTCTCAGGTCAGGTGGTATGCCATACCAGATCCATGTACCACTATATAATAATAAACCTGAGTGGATTGTCTCTCTCTTTACTTTCATTCTTTATACTCTTCCTTTCTCTTCTTGTCTGTATTGATTTCATTATAGCCTGCCTACACAAACCACAGATTCCAGCTGAGGACTTTACACTATGTAATAAGCCGTTTAACTATGCTTTATAACCTATGTAATAAGCCCTTTAACTGTGCTTTATAACCTAAGCAATAAGTCGTTTAACTATGCTTTATTACCTAAGTAATAAGCCCCTTAACTGTGCTTTATATCCTATGCAATAAGGCTTTTCACTATCCTTTCTAACCTATGTAATAAACCATTAAAGTGCGCTTTATAACCTAAGCAATAAGCATTTTAACTATGCTCTATATGCCCTTTAACTATGCTGTGTGACCTATGTAATACTATAAACCAATAAGCACTTTACCCACGCGTTATGCCATATTTAATAATCTTTTAACTGTGCTGTATAACCTATGTAATAAGCCCTTTAACTACGCTTTATAACCTATGGAATAAGTCCTTAAACTATGCTTTATAACCTAGGATGTAATCCGACCTTTAATTAAGCTTCATAACCTAGGACAGAAGCCCTTTAGCTATTCTAATAACCTTTCTAATAGGCCTTTCGTTATGCTTATAACTTATGTAATAAGTGCTTAAAATATGCTTTATAACCTATGTAATATGCCCTTTAACTATGCTTTATAACCTATGTAATAAGCCCTTAAACTATGTTTTATAAGCTATCTAATGAGACATTTAAATAAGCTTCATAACCTAGGACAGAAGTGCTTTAACTATTCTAATAAACCATAATGCTTAATATGCCTGTAAACCCTTAGTTTATAGCTATTATAAACCCTATGTTTATAATAGAAAGCCCTACTGTAAACTATGGCTTAATGCTTATAACCTACTGCTTAATAATGACCCTTTAGTTATGCTTTATAACCTATGTAATACGTCATGTAACTTATATAAAATATATAATTCTGTTAACCCTCCCCTGCCTGACATCACTTGATGGACTATTGGAGCTGCAACGTTGTAGGTAGCCACTGATCTTTCCATGAGCATAGAACAAGACTGTAACCCATGGCTATCCTAAAAGGGCTGTCACACTAGGACGTAAGAGCCAACGTAAGCCTGGCATAGGTGACTTTTCATCATTACGTTGAGCTACATTGGGTTATGTTATGATGACGTTAGAATGACGTTAGACTGACGTCGAGCTACGTCACGTTACATTGTGTTACGTCGGTGCACATCAAGGTTTTCAACATGTCCAAAACTTTTGACGTAGCTCGACATGAAGCCGTTATGTCAGGATGATGTTATGCTGACATTAGCCCGACGTTAGGCGACCGTTACAGCTGTGTCGGTGACGTTAGATCTACATTCCGTTACATCAGAGCGATGCGCAGTGGGGGAGGAACGTTCGGCCGAACGAGTCTGTGGCACATGGCGAACATCGCTCCAATGTTTCGCTAACGTGTCCTGACGTAGTTGACGTCGTTGAAGTCATTAATGACCCTTTAGCATGCGCGTAACATCAGTGATGTCATTTGAACATGTTTTGAACGTGCTGTGAACATATATACACAAGGCACGGGTGGGTCGGGTGGTTTGACTGACGTTGGCCCACGTTCCCGTTACGTCGAGCGCGTCAGCCACGCGCTGTGATCACGCTGATGATGTTGGTGTGACATTAGGGCGATGTTAGGCTCTCGGTCGACCGACGTCGACTGACGTTGAGATATAACCATCGAGTCGGACATGGCAACGTTCGAGCGAATGTGATCATCCTAGGCCGATGTTAGAGCACCGTTGCAGTCACGCTAGCCTGGCGTTGCGTGCGCTGGAGTGTAGCCATTCCGACGCTTAGACAATACGCTAGCCCGATGTTACAGTGCCATCACACCCACGTCAACTATGCTGCATCAACATTCAGCTTGTGCCGCAATTTGCATACTATGCCGAGAACTTCAATGTAATATAATTATTTTCACGTTGTGCCTACGCTGATGTCGTTACGTCGTAGTGTGATAGGGCCTTAAGTAATATACACTTGACATTTCTGGAATGTTAATATGGGCTATGCTAGAGCAACTATTGGTCTAGGGAACTCATGTTAAAATGAGGTGACCAGGCCATTAAGGGGGGGGTGAGGGCAAAGCACGTTCGCTCGACTGCCATTTTGGACGCGGTAAACTCCTCCAGCAAAATGCAGTATGGTCCCCTAGCCTAAGAGCAACCACTCTGCTACCTACTCCCAGACTAACCTCTACCTTGAGCTAATTGGGATAATTCCACACAGCCCTACAACATGCGCATATGTGACGTCACTTGAGCATATGTGACGTCACTCGTGAGTGGCTGCCATGTCCAGCCTTAATGTCCCGTTGTAAGTGCATGTCATCAGTAAGCGGTGACCTTGGGGAGGTCACGCCGGTAAGTACTTAGCCCACTTTGAAGCTCGGCCATGTGTAGGTCAGAAGCATGAGAGACCCGATGGTTGTCGTCTGCTCTTGTTAAATGTTTGATCAAGGTCAATGTCGTCTGCTCTCGTTAAATGTTTGTTCTCATTAAATGGTTGCTCAATGTCATATGCTCTCATGAAATTGTCGCTCAAATTCAATGTTGTCTGCTCCTGTTAAATGTTTGCTTCCGTTTAGTGTCATCTACTCTCGCTAAATGTTGGCTCCCATTCAACATCGTCTGCTTTCGTTAAATGTTTGCTCTCATTCAATGTTGTCTGCTCTCTTCAATGCTTTCTTCCATTCAATGTTGTCTGCTCTCGTTAAATGGGTGCTCAAATTCAATGTTGTTTGCTCTTGTTAAATGTTTGCATCCGTTTGTCCTCTACTATCATTGGTCGTAATGCTCGCATTGCGTTTGGTGCGAGGGAAGGAAGAGACCCTCCCACCCCCTCTCCTGCCGCCGCCCGGCTTTCTCACCTTCCCTGTCATCCCTCCCTCAGCTTTCGCCCACCTCGCCCTCTCTCCCTGCCCCCCCCCCCCCCGGCTTTCTCACCTCCCCCGCTTTCTCGCCTCCCCGCTCCTTCCCTTATAAGGCCGCCCGCCGGCCTCCCTCAGCCACTCGCCTTCCAGCCGTCCTCCCTGTACAAGCCCCTTTCTTCTCCACCCACCCACCCAACTCTCTCTCTAGCTGCTAGTGGAGGGATCATCGGCGCCCCTCGCCACGAACACTTAATGCTCCCCCGAGCTCAATTAGTCGTAAGCTATACATTGTCACTCCCTAAGAGCCTATTTTCTCTTTCTTGCTCTCACCGCATTTTTTCCTTGTATATAGCCTATGGTTTTTCCCTGCTGTTCTGAGGCGTTTCAATAAAGCGCCCTTTTTCCACCCCCGCCTTGCTTTCTTCCTTTTCGCGCATCAAATGTTTGGTCAAGTTCAATGTTATCTGCTATCATTAACTGTTTGGTCAAGTTCAATGTTATCTGCTATCATTAAATGTTGGCTCAAGTTCAATGTAATCTGCTCTAGTTAATATATTGGCTCCCATTCAATATCGTCTGCTCTCATTAAATAATTCCTCAAGTTCAATGACTATCATTAAATGTTGGCTCTCGATCATCTGCTCTGGTTAAATATTCGATCCTGTTCAATATTTTCTGTTCTCATTAAGTGTTTACTCCAGTCAAATAATGTATGCTTGCTGTAAATGTTTTCTCCCATTGAATGTTGTCTGCTCTCGCTAAATATTTGCTCAAGTTCACTGCCGTCTGCTATCATTAAATGTTTACTTCTGTCCAATGTTATCTGCTGTCAATAAATCTTAGCTTGTACCCGATGTCGCCTGCTCTCAGTAAATTTCTCTGAGGGGAGGTTACAGTATAGGGCGTGTTGTCAGTTCACTCAGGCCTAACTCACTCATAGGTGACTTGTCTCGGCTCCCGCCCAAATCCCGCCTCCCTCCTGCCCGCCTCCCACCCACGATCCAGCGGACACCGCCCACCACCCACCACCCACCAATCACCCACCTCTAACCCATCACCCACCAGCCAACCATCACCCAACCCCCACCCATCACCCACCACCCACCCATCACCCACACCACGCACCCATCACCCACCACCCACCACCCACCACCCACCAATCACCCACCACCCACCCATCACCCACCACCCACCAGCCAACCATCACCCACCGGCCACCCATCACCCACCACCCACCGACCACCACCCACCACGTACCCATCACCCACCACCCGCCCACCACCCACCAACCACCCATCACCCACCACCCACCCATCACCCACCACCCACCACCCACCCACCACCCACCCATCACCCATCACCCACCACCCACCCATCACCCATCCACCGCGCCCACCCTTCTGCCATCCCCCCACCCACGGTCCACCGCCCACCACCCACTAACCTTCAACCGCCCACCACCCACCACCCACTAATGTTCCACCGCCTACCACCCACCACCCACTAACCTTCCACCACCCACCAACCACCACCCCACTAACCGCCCACCGCCCACCAGCCACCACCCACTAACATTCCACCGCCCACCGCCCACCGCCCACCACCCACCACCCACCACCCACCACCCACTAACCTTCCTCCACCCAGCACCCACCACCCATCCACCACCCATCACCCACCAACCACGCATCACTCATCACCCCACCACACCACCCATCACCCATCACCCATCCACCCCCCCAACCTTCTCCCGCCCCCACCCTTTTACCACCCCCTCACCGACCACCACCCACCACCCACTAACTTTCAACCGCCCACCAGCCACCACCCACTACCCTTCCATCGCCCACCAGCCACCACCCACTTCCCACCGCCCACAAGGCACCACCCACTTCCCACTAGCCTACCTGCAGTGCACAGGAACTAAATGGACAATTCTAATTTCCGCCACAACCACACATGGACCGGAACATTAAACAACCACCCCATCCCCCCCCCCCCCCCCCCCCCGGGCTCGCTGACGGATAACCATTGCCAACTCAATTACCCCAGGAGCGACCGAGCCTACAACTTAGGAGGGGCTTCCCATGATGCACTGTCACCCAAGTCGCGCCTCACCTAGTCTGTCCTGATGGGATGGCCGATTGAGTTGAGTGTCCGTCTCCCATTTTGGTAGATCGTGGGATTCTAACCCACGGGTTGGAAACCCTGGTCGACTCAAACCAATGACTTAAAAAATCTATACTTGTCGCTTCCGATCCAGGTGCTTGGGATAATGAGGATATGGCAAGGAGTGGTTGGGTCAGTATCAGGATAATGTGACTGAGTGGGATATTGGGTCATGGTGGTGGTGGCAAGGTCTCCCAATGGGGCAGCACTATGAAGTCACTGTGAGTGTGCACTGCCACAAGTTTGTACCGTCCTGATATGATATGCTTGTTTGTTGTTGTTTTACATCCTAGTAACATCTAAGGTAATATCAGGATGGACACCAACTTGTGACAGTGCGCCCTCATGGTGACTTTATAATGCTGCCTCACTGGAAAACCAGGCCACCAGCACCATGACCTGATAACCTACTCAGTCACATTATCCTGACACTGAGCCAACCAGTCCTTGCCCTATCCTAATAATGCCGAGCACCAGGCTAGGAAGCGACAAGTATACATTTTTAAGTCATTGGTTTGACTCGACTAGGGTTCGAACCCACGAACCCACATTCTACCAACACAGGAGACGGACGCTCTACCTCATTCGGCCATCCCGTCTGGTCTGATATGATATAACCTTAGATGTTTCCAAGACGTAAAACTCCAACAACCAACCAACCAAACCAAGCCTGAGCCGCGCCTCAACTGATATGTCCTGCACGCAGCCAGTTTGATTAGTGAACACGCAGTCGGTGAATTGTTGACAGGACGGGGCCTACAAACAATGCTCAAGAACGCATTGCGCATCCAATTGTTTTCCTAGTGGATACATCAGGTGTGATCTATAGCGGTTTGACAAGCGCCTCATTCTACCACCACTCCACCTCACGGTAACTCCAAATAAACACCGACCTCGCTATAATTCACACCAACCGGACGCGGTGGCCGAATGGGTAGAGCGCATGCCTCCGTCGCGGGAGATCCGGAGGTCGATTCAAGCCAATGACTTAAAAAATTGATACTTGTCACTTCCTAGCCTGGCGCTCAGCATTATTAGAATAGGGCAAGGACAGGTTAGTTCAGTGTCAGGATAATGTGACTGAGTGAGATATGGGGTCATGGTGCTGGTGGTTTGATTTCCAAGTCTGGCAGCACTATAAAGTCGTCATGAGCGTGCACTGTCATAAGTCGGTACCCATCCTGAAATGACCTTTTTTCTTTGGTACATTAGTTGATTAAGCAGGGGAAATTTCAGTCACAGACGACTGGTTTTCCTCATTCCACTGCTCCTTGTCCTATCCTAATAATGGCCAGCGCCTGGCTAGGAAGCGACAAGTATGCATTTTTAATTCATTGGGTTGACTCAACCAGGATTTGAACACACGATCCCATGATCTACCAACATGGGAGACTGATGCTCTAATTCATTCTGCCATCCCGTTCGGCCATCCCGACCTTAGATGTTGCCAGGACGTAAACCCCAAAAAGCCAACCATTCATACCAAGGACATCATCCGCATGAGGTCACAATTATTATCAAAGTCTGTTTTTTGTTGTTGTTTTTGTTGTTGTTTTTTTGGTGTTTTTTATCACGGAATCGTACTCTTTCATCCACACTTGCTAAGAAATGACCATCTCCATACCTGCCAACTATTACGATTTTGGCGGAATAATTACGATTTTTTTATTCTCATTCCGCCCTACGAATTATAAACATATTATTCCGCTTTTTCAAAATCAAATTCGAAAAAAAAATTCTTTAATAATGTGCCTAAAATATCTCTGAAAATGCACCAGAATGCACCATTTTTTATGTATTTTTCAAATTTTTCCGGGGGGGGATGCCCCCGGACCCCCTTAGAACGCTTGCGTGCCTCGCTTCGCTCGGATGGATTTCTATTATTAGGATTTTCGTTTAACAAAAGTTGGCAGGTATGCATCTCCCCCATGACGTAAGTGGTTTGTTAGTTCACTGTTCCATTGAGAGTTACCCAAATGTGAGAAATTAAACATTGGTTTTTAGTTGTCGGTGTTTTAACTTTTAGCAAAGGCTTACCCCAAATTGCTGTCATTGTCTAAGTCTGAAAAGACAGCATGTGGAAGTCTTATCTGGTAATATATTTTTTGTTGGTAAATATGTTTATTCTGCTGAATAAGTCTTTTGTCAGTGCCGATGCACTGGTCTTCCAGCCATTTTTCAATTCAGTGTTATTTACACAAAAGGTATATAGAATAAGGTGTACAATACTTGTTGAATAGACAATTTGCACCATGTAACACAATGAAATTCTGAAACCCAAAAGTTCCATAACAATATGGTACAGTAGTGTCATATAACTAGATCAATATTAGTCAGATCAATGTGAGTATTTACATAGTATTTAGAATGTAAGCAGAAGTTATCTTCTGTATTCAGTTGGTAAACTTGTAGTAAGTTTTAATGTTCAGTTGCAGTTAGGCAAGCGGTATATAAATGTTGGTTTGTTAGGAAAATTCTAGTGTATAGTGTATATTATGTCAGTTTCACCTTATCTCACAAACGAAGTAAGTTCAGGTACATAATGCCTTCGGTTCTACCGGACGTGGTGGCCGAATTGGTAGAACGCAGGCCTCCTGTATGGAAGGTCGGGAGTTCGAATCCCAGGCGAGTCAAGCCAATGCCTTCAAAAATTGATACTTGTCGCTACCTAGCCTGGTGCTCGGCATTACTAGGATAGGACAAGGACAACTTTATAGTGCTGCCACACTGGGAGACTAGTCCGCCACCAATATGACCTGATATCACACTCAGTCACATTATCCTCACACTGAGACACCTTGCTATATCCTAATAATGCCAAGCACCTGTCTATGAAGTGACAAGTATAAATTTTTAAGTCATTGGTTTGACTCAACCAGGGTTCCGACCAGTGGGTCCGAATTCCACGATCTACCATAATGGGAGATGGATGTTCATCTCATTCGGCCATCCCGTCTGACACTGATGCGTGCGCCTACAAGTGCGCCCAGAGTGTGACTGATACGTAAATGCGCGCGTTAGAGGCAGCGGGACGCCCGCCACTTTGCAGATATGCAAAACCGGAAGTGTCAGTCCGCCTGCGCGCTGGGTGCTGCCACCATGCGGCGTATGGTGGCAACACTAGTGGAATGTAATGCCGCCAGGGGAATAATGTGATTATTTCGGTCCAGTGATCCGTCCCCATGTGATCAGTGTCGGCCCCCTCCCTCCCACCCCTCCCACCCCTCCCACCCCTCCCAGCACCCCCCCCCCCCGCCCACAGTCCCCCCGAGGCGTACTCCCCACCGCTGCCATATTTACAACGGGTTCGGCCATGCGCAGCCTCCCAGAATTGACTTCCTGTTATTGTTGTGAGAAGCCTGTAACCTGCATATAATTATCCTATATCGATACTGTTATGTTGTTTTTTTGTTTTCTGTTTTTGTTTTGTGTCTGATTGTTTTAGAGTAATATGAGTCGTTGTTAGAAAATGTGTACCACATTTGTGACATGGAAACCAGAAGGGAAAACATTCCAAATAATAGCAGAAAACATTCCAAATAATAGCAGAAAACATTCCAAATAATAGCAGAAAAATTCCAAATAACAGCAGAAAACATTCCAAATAATAGCAGAAAACATTCCAAATAGCAGAAAACATTCCAAATAATAGCAGAAAACATTCCAAATAATAGCAGAACACAATCCAAATAATAGCAGAAAACATTCCAAATAATAACACAAAACATTCCAAATAATAGCAGAAAACATTCCAAATAATAGCAGAAAATATTCCAAATAATAGCAGAAAACGTTCCAAAATAATAGCAGAAAACATTCCAAATAATAGCAGAAAACATTCAAAATAATAGCAGAAAACATTCCAAATAATAGCAGAAAACATTCGAAAATAATAGCAGAACACATTTCCAAATAATAGCAGAATCCATGTCACTTTTTGATTTTGATCTTACACAAAAATCACATTTGATTTTGATCTTACACAAATTAGAAAACATGGCGCCGTGGTCTCATCGGTAGAGGGCGGGCCTCGCGTGCGTAAGGTCGAGAGTTTAATTCCTGGTCGAGTCAAATCAATGACTTTAAAATTGATACTTGTCGCTTCCTAGCTTGGTGTTTGAAGCTCAGTGTTCGGATAATGCGACTGAGTGGGATATCTGGTCATGGTGCCAGTGGCCTGATTTCCCAGTGGGACAGCACTAGAAAGTCGCCATGAGTTCACACTGTCGCAAGTCGGTACCCATCCTGATATGGCCTGAGATGTTACTAGGACATAAAACAACAAACAAACAAATTAGGAAAACGTTAAAATTAGCACTATGGCATCCAACAATAACCTCAATATAATACACATCCATATCATCATTTTAACACACATCCATATCATCATTTTAACACATATCCATATCATCATTTTAACACACATACCATATATGGTATCGCGATATCGGATGTCCTATCCTCATCTCGGATCTTTAATCATAATATCGGATATGGCATCGCTATATTGGATATGCCATCACGATCCTCAACAGGTCATCAGCATCTCGGATATGCCATAATTACTTCGGATATGTCATCTTTATGTAGAATATAATGTATTAAATATATATATATATAAAGATGCGGAGTTTTTCCCTGCTTGTATTTAATTAATTATTTATTATATTCATCTGATTTATTTCTTCACTTTATATTTACTGCAGGCCACTCTTTTGCCCCGCGACTGCCACGCCACTGCCGTCTGGCTCATTCGCGCTTGAACTGCACCCGCACTAGCACAGTATTTTAGCTTTATGTCATTGTAATAACTGCAAAACTATGCTAGTGTCGTGGGGGGTGATGAAAATGGGAAATACTGTGCCTAGAGCGGGACTCGAACCCACATCTCTCTGCATTCCGGGCCAGTGTGCTAACCATTAGACCACCTAGGCTCCCTGATATCAACAGACTCCCCACGCCTACCTGTCTATGTGGTTACTTGCCTAAGAGGTCAGTGCAGACCACTACACTCGTTCCCCTGGAAATGTAAGTCTTGTAATGCTTACAATTACATACACACAGGCAATGCACTAACACATACATACACAGGGTAGGTTCAACAACCATACAGCGCAAAGCTTGTACAGGATCCTGTTCACGGCAACCAGTGTCGTGGGGGGTGATGAAAATGGGAAATATTGCGCCTAGAGTGGGACTCGAACCCACATCGCTTTGCACTCCGGGCCAGTGTGCTAACCATTATACCACCTAGGCTCCCTGATATCAACAGACTCCCCACGCCTACCTGTCTATGTGGTTACTTGCCTGAGAGGTCAGTGCAGACCACTACACTAGTATTGAATATGCCTCAGTTAGATGGTTGTTGGTGTAACTGATATTGTTAGCTCCCATTGATTGATAGACACTCGATAAACCATTTCTGCATAAATAATCCTGAATTGAAAAATGGCCAGCAGACCAGTGATTTGGTCCTGACAAAAAACCTAGAAGGCTCAGGTGCAAAAACCGGCTGATGCCATCCAGGCCGAAATAAAAGTGTGACCACCATGTTTGAGCTCAAATCCATTTGTTCGCAGAAGCTGCCACATCCCCTATAGACCCCTTTCTATAAACATTGTGTATGCGTGCGCAGATTGGCTGCAGAACGAATGTACACTGCCATTGAGTTTGCCGGTATGCGCAGTGCAAAACATCAATTTTATTCAGATTTAATAGAAATGCAGAAACTTAACCTTATAAATTTAATATAATATGTTTGGTAAATATGTTTTATATACGTGTTCCAAACGGTTTGGTTCTAGGTGGTGTGGTTTTAGAGATATTTCACTTTTTCTCTATTAAGATTACTCATAGCCATTGAGTTTGCAGTGCGACAGTGTGTCGTCCTGCAGCCAAGCTGCACATGCATTGACCTAATTACCTATACTGACGTCATATGAAAAATGTCTTCCTCAATATAAAATTGATAGACTTTAACTGGAAAGCACAACAAGGAATTTTATTTTAGATAAAACAACTAAAATAGATATCGGTTTGTCACCTGAACACTTCACTTATTCTGCAGAATAACCATATTTACCACAAACAAATATATAGGCAGTGTTTTTGCAGAGCCGTTATTTATGAACGACAACAAAAAGTGTGTAAAGAAAAGCGGTGTATGCAGCTATATTATCTACTTACACAATAAACAGCTTGTTAAAAGCATCGGTGCTGGAAAATGTATGTGTGTGTGGTTGTGTGTGCGTTCTGTCTGATCGTGAAAGTGGCAGAGTGTGTGGTGTGAGTAGTGTGGGGTGTGGGTGTGTGTTGGTTGGTTGTTGGAGGTTTACATCCTGGCAACATCTAAGGTCATATCAGGATGGGTACCGACCTGTGACAGTGTGTGCTCGTGGTGACTTTATAGTGCTGCCCCACTGGGAAATCAAGCCACCAGGACCATGACCTGATATCCCACTCAGTCACATTATCCTGACACTAAGCTAACCAGTCCTTGCCCTATCCTATTGTTTCCGAGCGCCAAGCTAGAAAGCAACAAGTATCAGTTTTATAAGTCGTTGGTTTGACTCGACTAGGAACTCCTGATCTTACGCGCGTGAGGTTCGCGATCTACCAATTCGGCCAATGCGCACAGTTGTGTCAGGTGTGGTATATGTGTGTGTGTGGGGGGGGGAGGGGGTGTTTGTCCAAGCATCCCACTCGGTGGCGCAGGTGTTTGATTACACGGCTCTGCGCATGTCAGGAAACAACAATGAGTTCCCATAGTTGGCGCCTAATGTGTACAGGGCACCAAGTCACTCGGCCCACATCAAACGCATCGGCCTGCAGATTTAGGGAGCACCACGGGATATTACGTGGAAACAGTGCGCCGAATGTTGGCTTCAGACCTCCTAACAGTTAACCAGATGGATTGTCGGTCTCTTGTTATTAGCAATTCACTGTCATTGCCTACGTTAATTAACTAACATATTAACCAGATGGAATGTGGGCCTCTTCATATTCTGATATTAGCAATTCATTGTTATTGCCTACATTACTTACGAATATATTAAATGGATGGATTGTGAGCCTGTTGTTAGCACTTCACTGCCATCACCATGTTAATTACAAACATATTAACCGGATGGATTGTGGGCCTTTTTTTATTATGAATTCAGTCATTGCCTACGTTAATTACTAACATATTAAATGGCTGGATTGAGGGCCTTTTCTTATTACGGTCATTGCCTATGTTAATTAACTAACATATTAACCAGATGGATTGTGGGTCTCTACGTATTAGCAATTCACTGTCATTGCCTATGTTAATTACTAACATATTAAATGGCTCGATTGTGGGCCTTTTCATATTACCAATTCACTCTCATCCCCTACGTTACTTAACTAACATATTAAATGGCTGGATTGAGGGCCTTTTCTTATTAGCAATTCAGTCATTGCCTACGTTAATTACTAACATATTAAATGGCTGGATTGTGGGCCTTTTCTTATTACCAATTCACTCTCATCCCTTACGTTAATTCAGTCATCGCCTACATTAATTAACTAACATATTAAATGGCTGGTGTGTGGGCCTTTTCTTATTACCAATGTAGTCATTGCCTACGTTAATTACTAACATATTAAATGGCTGGATTGTGGGCCTTTTCTTATTACCAATTCAGTCATTGCCTACGTTAATTAACTAACATATTAAATGGCTGGATTGTGGGCCTTTTCTTATTACCAATTCAGTCATCGCCTACGTTAATTACAAACATATTAAATGGCTGGATTGAGGGTCTTTTCTCATTACCAATTGACTATCATTGCCTACGTTAATTACAAACACATCAACCAGATGCATTGTGGGCCTCTTCGGATTAGCAATTCACTGTCATTACCTACATTACTCACCTAAAATATTACATGGAGAACCCTTAAGTGCGCTTACGTCACATCGATCCCGAAATAAGCGAGTTTATGAAATATAAAACCTTGCTGGCTGCATAGAGAAACAGGTTCAGATATTCAAACGTGGGTACATCTCGTGGCAGGGCAGACATGGGGGATGCCTTAATAAGGTGCTCAGATCATGGCCCATGTAAGATTAGGTTAATGGACGACCAGTCACAATGTCCAAGTGGTGTTATGCCCTGACGGTATAGTTCATTCAGGGAAATCTCAATGGCGCCAATTTATAAGGCCAAAAGGCCAAATACAGGGACTACTGTCCAAGCATGAAGCCCGATGTGTTTACGTCAGTTCTTTATACCCGGATGTAACATTGAGGTCAGTGCAGCTGGGCACAGGCTGATAGCAATACACGAGAGTAATGCTAGGTACACACCTAGCATTTTTTCGCACGCACCTACCATATACGATCTAAAACTCCCCAAAAGTTGTGAGGTGTGCACTCCCCTAGCACACCTACCGATTGCGATTCGCGACTTCAAACTCAATTTTAGGGCTAAAAGTGGTTCCTTACGATTGCGATTCGCGATTCGAAAAATGAATTGGCCCGTTTTCAGTTTTAAGCGGGTCGGGTTGGGTCGGGAGTTTTAGTGCGCGAGTCGTAAATGGTAGGTGTGTACCTAGCATAAGAGTAGGAGTTTAGAGCCGCTATGATATTCCCTCATTCTCGCAATGGTTATCGAAGGAGGGATAGAACATTTCCTGCATAAGGACCACCCGCTGAAATTCAAATTTCAGATGGATGTTTGGTTGGTTGTTGGAATTTTACATCCTGGCAACATCTAAGGTCATATCCGGACGGGTACCGAGATGCGCAGTCATAGCGACTTTATAGTGCTGCCCCTCTCATCACCCTCCTGGAGCGTACTTTTTCTTTTGGCTCTCCTCACGGCCGCACCTCCACGCCTCCACGCCGCCACGCCTCCATGCCTCCAGGCCTCCGCGCCTTCAGCCCCAAACTTCACCTACCATCAACATGCCTGCTGCAGCACGGGGGCGAGGCCGCCTCGCCGGTCGCCGCGGGGCTCGCCGGGGGAGGAGCTCAACTTCTTGGGGGGAGGGTGTGGTGGGTGAGTGGAGAGGGTGGGTGGTGGTGGAGGGGTGGGGGGTGGGTGGTCGGCGTCAAGGCCGGGAAGGTGGTGGAGGTATGTAGTATCGCCGGGGCCGGGGGCGCGGGGGGGGGGGGGCGGGGGCGGCGCCGGGGGCGGCGGGGGCGGGCGCTTCTTGCGGAACATGTGAGAGTGTTGGCGGTGGAAACGGGGATGCTGGCGGTGTGGATGTGAGGGGTGCTGGCGGCCCCATTGAGATATCATGCTGCCATGACCATGACCTGTTATCCCACTCAGTCACATTATCCTGACACTGAGGTGTGGATATCGCACGGGTACCCGACCATGTGACTAAGTAATGTCTCTACAGGGACGCACCGGTCTCATAACCAAGCCCCCCCCCCCCACACACACACCACCCCACCCTCTCCGCATGCAGCTCCATTCACTTTCAGCGTCAATGCCATTTCTCAGCAAGGCAAAGCACTGGAGACAATAATACTACTTCATTAGGCTGGGCAAAGTCAAGCAACGATAAAACAGTAGTGAGTGCAGTAAGAGGTTAGTAGCAGGATTAGCATTAGTAGTATAGGATGCATCGTTATTGACTGACAAGAGTAAGTCAGACATTAGTAGGACGGGATGTATCATGATCGGGTGGCATGACTAAGTCACACATTAGTAGTATGGGATGTATCATTATTGAGTGACAAGGGTGAGTCACACATTAGTAGTATGAGATGTACCATTATTGGGTGGCATGAGTGAGTCACACATTAGTAGTATGGGATGTATCATTATTGGGGACAAGAATAAGTCACACATTAGTAGTATGGGTTGTACCATTATTGAGTGACAAGGGTGAGTCACACATTAGTAGTATGAGATGTATCATTATCGGGTGACAAGGGTGAGTCACACATTAGTAGTATGGGATGTATCAGTATTGGGTGGCATGAGTAAGTCACACATTAGTAGTATGGGATGTATCATTATTGAGTTACAAGAGTAAGTCACACATTAGTAGTATGGATTGTATCATTATTGGGTGACAAGAGTGAGTCACATTAGTAGCATAGGATGTGTCATTATTGGGTTACAAGAGTAAGTCACACATTAGTAGTATGGGTTGTACCATTATTGGTGACAAGAGTAAGTCACACATTAGTAGCATAGGATGTGTCATTATTGGGTTACAATAGTAAGTCACACATTAGTAGTATGGATTGTATCATTATTGGGTGACAAGCGTGAGTCACATTAGTAGCATAGGATGTGTCATTATTGAGTTACAAGAGTAAGTCACACATTAGTAGTATGGGTTGTATCATTATTGGGTGACAAGAGGAAGGGTGACACCTTAGTAGTATATCTATAAGTTGTCGCCTTATTGAGCCACAACAGTAACCGTCACAAATTAGTAGCGTCTGGAATCTCTATATATGGGATTATTGCATAATAGTCCCTCTTAGAAGCTGATGTGTGATATTGACCTTTGTACCCATTGATGGCATGACCTTTGTGATACTTGCTTTGATCTGGGTGGAATCATCCCATTGTTATGAGATGTTAATTACTCTGTCCTATTGTCGGTGTTGACAGATCAGTGCGCAAAGGTTAATGTCCCGTGTCAGCCTCCAAGAGGGATGATTATGTAATAATCCTTCATAATGAGACTTCCTATACTAGTACTCTTCCTCCCGTCACTCAATAAGGAGGCTCCATATACTACTGATGTGTGGCTCTTACTCCTGCCACTCAAAAATGAAACTCCCTATACTATACATGTGTGACTTTTACTCCTGTAACTCAATAATAAGAATCCCTCTGCTACTAATATGTGACTCTTACTCCTGGCACTCAATAATGAAACTCCCTATGCCACACACGTGTGACTTTTACTCATGTCACTCAATAATAAGAATCCCTATGCTACTAATGTGTGACTCTCACTCTCGTCACTCAAAAATGAAACTCTCTATGCCATACACATGTCACTCAATAATAAAAATCCCTGTTCTACTAATATGTGACTCTTACTCCTGGCACTCAATAATGAAACTGCCTATGCTATGCTACTATTGTGTGACTCTTACTCCTGGCACTCAATAATGAAACTCCCTATGATATGCTAGTATTGTGTGACTTTTAATCCGGACACTCAATAATGAAACTCCCTATGCTACTAATGTGTGACTCACTCTCGTCACTCAATAATGAAACTCCCTATGCTACTAATGTGTGACTCACTCTCGTCACTCAGTAATGAAACTCCCTATGCTACTAACGTATGAGTCGTACTGCTGTCACTCAATAAAGCCACTCCCTATACTACTCACATTCACAAATCCAGCTAAGCTCTCGGCACCCATCTCCCCAGATTGAGCGGGCATGAAATAACAACCTGGAACTGTGAGCCAATGAAGAATGAAACTAAGCAGTAACCTTGGTAACCAGCACTTGGCACACCCAACTAGATCCACAAACAGTCCAAACTCATTATTCCCCGGAGGTGTCGTTATTACTGATTAACGACCATCCGTGTTAGCTGATTGTAAAGTCGCCGGCTGATGGTTTGAGTGGTGTCGACAGACTAATGAGAAATCAATACAGGTAATGAAGGGAAGTAGAGAAAGAGTGAAAAGTAGGAGAGCTAGACTCCTGGTTTATTATCTTATATAGGTTTCTAGAATCCAAGATGGTGGTGGTCACATGGGTTGATCTCCCAATCCCTAACAACTATTTATTTATCCACCAATCAGAGTTCAATCTATTGTATCCAAGGCCTTGTCATGCTGGCTACAGTGCCTTGTGGTGTGTAGTGATCCATAAATAACACCTGGGGGGGAGGCGGTATGTGAGGCAACTCCTCCAAAAAATTTCTAAGAAGTGACACTCCTCCTCTGTACTATTTTACTATACAATTTCTATACCTAATGAGTAATAGTTTACCAACTCCACATATCCCTCATATGCCTTTGAATTTTATATATTACCATTTACCATTATATAGATAAGTTGCAATTTATTATAGTAGAGTTCATATATCCTCATGACATTATATTGGAACATTTTATATGATGACCAGCCGTTATTCGATACAGGCTGAAGTGGCATTCAGCCATGTGGGTCAAGACTTGCTCATTCCATTTTATTCAGGAAAGATCAGCTGGAATGCCAATATATCTAGAGAGCGTGTCCGCTTCACTGGCAACAGCTGGTGCAATGTGGTACTAAGAACTGCACCTGAACAGCAGGACTTATATTGCTGCCAGGGGAAGCATTGCCATCGCTCGGTAATTCTAAAACATGTTACACTGCTCACGATGACAACTCGTTCAGGTAAGAAAGTGGTCTCTGGGAAAAAAAGCGGAAATGCGGATACTCTCCGATAGGTTTAGTATTGTCAGGGAATCTCGGAAATTTTCCGGAAGTCAGGGTTTAATATAAATTGGTATACGCTTGTAGTGTTGCGGTGTTTGAAGCACGTATTAGTAGTTTATGCTGATAGTGCTGTGGCTTTTGAACCATTTATGAGTAGTATGCACTCATAGTGCTGCGGTGTCTGCACCACATATTAGTATACGCTGATGGTGCTGGAGGATTGAAAAATCCCGGAAATCCGCGAAATCGCGGAAATCTGTTATCCCTGCTCGCTGCACTCTACAGTAAGGTGCCATTAGTAATGTTGATGAATACACACGTTCCTGGTTAAAGTAATACACACTGAATCAACATTGATCATGAGTAGTAGTGTACACAAATTGATCATGAGTAGTCATGTAAACAAATTGGAAGTGACTAGTAAAATGAACAAATTGGTAATGAGTAGTAGTGTAAACACACTGATCATGAGTAGTAATGTAAACAAATTGATCATGAGTAGTAGTGTAAACACATATATAATGAGTATAAACAATTCGATAATGAGTAGAAGTGTAAACAAATTGATCATGAGTAGTAATGTAAACAAATTGATAAAGGGTAGTAGTGTAAACAAATCGATGAGCGGAAGTGTTAATAAATTGATAATGTTTTGTTTGTTTGTTATTGTTTTACGTCCTAGCAACATCTAAGGTCATATCAGGACGGGATAAAGTGTACAACAAATTGGTGATAAGTAGTGCAAACAAATTGATCATGAGTACTAGTGTAAACAAATTGATAATGGGTAATAGCGTGAACAAATTGATAATGGGTAATAGTGTAAATAAATTGATCATGAGTAGTAGTGTAAACAAATCGATGAGTGGAATTGTAAATAAATTGATAATGAATAGTACTGTAAACAAATTAATCATGAGTAGTAGTGTAAACAAATCGATAATGGGTAATAGTGCAAACAAATTGATAATGGGTAATAGTGTAAACAAATTGATCATGAGTAGTAGTGTAAACAAATTGATAATGAGCAGTAGTGTAAATAACAAAAATGATAACGGTAATAGTGTAAACAAATTGATGATGTGTAACAGTGTAAACAAATTGATGATGTGTAATAGTGTAAACAAATTGATCATGAGTAGTGTAAACAAATCGATGAGTAGAAGTGTAAACAAATTGATAATGAGTAGTACTGTAAACAAATTGATCATGAGTAGTAGTGTAAACAAATTGATAATGAGTAGTAGTGTAAACAAACAAATTGATAATGGTAATAGTGTAAACAAATTGATGGTGTGTAATAGTGTAAACAAATTGATCATGAGTAGTGTAAACAAATCGATGAGTAGAAGTGTAAATACATTGATAATGAGATGTACTGTAAACAAATTAATCATGAGTAGTAGTGTAAACAAATTGATAATGATTAGTACTGCAAACAAATTGATGATGAGTAGTAGTGTAAACAAATCGATAATGATTAGTAATGTAAACTAATTGATGATGAGTAGTAGTGTAACAGGCTGCTGTCCTTTATCAACACCTGTCTCAGACGAATCCTAAGAGTACGCTGGCCAAACACCATCAGTAACCTGGAACTATGGCATCGAACAGGACAGCAGCCTGTTGGGGAGGAAATTCTTCGGAGACGCTGGAGATGGGTTGGCCATACCCTTCGCAAGCCTGCATCCAACACTGCAAGACATGCACTCTCCTGGAATCCACAGGGGAAAAGGAAGAGAGGCAGGCCAAGAAACAGTTGGCGCCATGACCTGGAGGCAGATGTGAAGAGGTCTGGCCATACATGGAGACAGCTGGAGAAGATGGCCCAGGACTGGGATAATTGGAGAGCCCTTGTTTGTAGCCTATGCCCAGAGTTGGGCGGTAGGCGTAATTAAGTAAGTAAGTAGTGTACAAAATTGGTAAAGACTGGTCATGTAGACAACGATATGATAAGTAGTGGTGGAAACAAATGGACAATGAGTGGTTGTGGAATACAAATTGATAATGAGTGGTTGTGTAAACAAATTGGTGATGAGTATACTTCCTGAACGAGTGTCTGGCCCACATGACATAAGTCCACTCATGTTTCCTGCCCGGCAGACACGTGGTGGACCGTACCCGCTGCCCTCCGGCGGACAGGGACCCTACCCGGGTACATGAAGCTTGTCCCGGGAGCACAGCTACCAACAAACCACCGAAATGTTCCGTCCACCCAATATTAACTTAGGCAGCGGCTCAGTGTCAGGATACTTTGACTGAGTGGGATAGCGGGTCGTGGTGCCGGCGGCTTGATTTCACAGTGGGCAACACTAAGAAATTCGCTATGAGTGTGCAATGTCGGTATCCATCCTGATGTGCCCTAAGATGTTGCCAGGACGTAAAAACTCCAACAACCAACCAGCTAAACATCGAATTCCACTATGCTATATTCACTTATGACAAAAGTCAGAACACTGCACTTTCAGTGCAGTGTTGTGTGGGTATTGTCGTGGCGGTGACGAACATGGCAAATATTGTGCTTAGAGCGCGATTCATTCTGGGGCTAGCATTCTATCCATTACATGACCTAGGCTCCCTGATACAATCACCCTATCAATGCCTACCTGTATGTGGCTCCTTGCCTTAGAGGTCAGCGTATACTATTACACTCGTCCCCCTGAAATTGCAAATCTTTTAAATGGTTTACATAGAAAAGTAATTTAATACTTACAATTACATAGATACAGGCAATGCACTTATATATATATAACAATAATAATAATAGGTAATATTACCTTGCGAATCTCTATACTCGCATAATACGTTATACATCATATATATATGTGATGCATAACGCATTATACAAATATAAATGCAAGGGGAACATATACTTTATATGTCTATTCCTCCTCGGCACATTGATGGTGCCCCCCCCCCCAGCTGTCGGGATAATTGATGAGCGAGGAACTGTCTAAATCGTTATATCACTGTTACATCATTGTTATATCATCGCTATATACCTGTCAATATATCACCACTCTACCTCAACACTTTATCCGCGGTAACGACAAAGCCAAGTAAACTCACAATTGCCGGGAGGGAGGGCACTTGGAGCACGATACCGGGAAGCCATCATCCCAGACCCAACAAGCTCATGATGCCATTCGCAACATTCTCAGTCGCCATCAACCGCACACTGATCATACATTGTCCGTGATGCTCAGCAACACGGGTAATTTGGCATGCGGGCACAGCCATAGCCGGCCCAGTAACTAAGGATGCTGTGCATGCTGCCGCATATCGAGAAACAATTGTATTAGTATATGCCTTGTGCGGCAGCACCACCTCTCTTCACTTTTAAGATACAAAACTTGATTAGCCTAAGTAAACACTATCGGACTGCCATCTCCAGAGACTTTTCTAAACTAATTTCTCGCCGCATATCTCGATAACTGTGTAGGAGCCTATATAAGGCCATGTTCTGCGGCAGTGAGCTCACTTCGACACGGGCACAAGGAGGACACTGACTAGCCTTAAAACTGCCACCCGCCCGACCCCACATGGACACTTACTAAAGGGCAAGGGTTCAAGCTTCTGTGACCTCAGTTCTGTGACCTCCCTGTATTATTGAACTTGTCGTTGAATTTGAACTTCCTGTTGAACAAAAAAGACGTACACTGCTGGACCTATAATAAATCCAACTTTAAACTAATTTGCTGTGTCGCTTGTCAAATTATGCATGTTGTCGTGTATATGTTGACAATAAAACAGTACATGCCCCGCAGGCATCGGACCACTTCAAGGCACACACCTCCCATCACAGACTTTCTCTGACACCCCAGCCCGCAGCCCCCCGCCTCCCCCTCCCCCACCCTCCCACCTGCTCCCCGATTGAAATTTCCCCTGCTTAAAGCTGCATAGTCCGATGAAATATCAAATTTTCAAAACCAAACCAGTTATCTAGATTTGATTTTACATATCTAACTTAGATACTGCAGCACTTATTAAGCATTTGTTTCTGCGTAGAAGGCAATACTGAGTCAATTTAACAGAACCTGTTACTGCAGAAGTCTATGGTGTCAGAGTTTTGGCAAGCTTGCCAAAACTAATTTTCCATGTTTGCACTCAAAATATCTCAAAAGTTTACCATTTAAAATGAAAGTAACTTTGAACTAATGTAAAGTAGATACTAGTGATCGATCTAATATAGTTATCTCAGAATAAATACAGAAATTCGAAACCATCGGACTATGCAATTTTAATCAATTAATGTACCAAAAAACACACAACCCCAAAACAATAATACTTATTTTTTAAACACCATACATACATTTCACTTTCCCAATATAAACAAATATATAACAAGTCTGAACAAAAGCTGGATTTTGGATTGTTTGCAATCTACAAACATTTACAAGCCATAAACAAGAAGCATGTAAACCAACATTATTACTAAAATAAAATTCAAAAGATTTGAATCAAATTGGCCTAGTGATGCCCAGCGGTGAAAGGGTTAAGACACTTAATCATTATGAGCAGGGTAAATAAATTCATCACACAGAACAACAAATATAGATCTGCTGTAAGTGTAAAGATAAATGTTGGTATACAGATAGGATCTGGCTATGTTAACCCCTTGTCATCACCACAAGTCCAGACGCGATGGCTGAATCGGTAGAGCACAGGCCTCCTGTGCGGAATGTCGAGACTTCAATACCCGGTCGAGTCAAACCAATGACTTGCAAAATTGATACATGTCGCTTCCTAGCCAGACGCTCAGCATTATTCGCATTTGGGCATGGACTGGTTAGCTTGGTGTCAGGATAATGTGACTGAGTGGGATATCAAATCATGGTGCTGGTGGTCTGGTCTCCAAGTGGGGTAACACTATAAAGTCGCCATGAGTGCACACTGTCAAAAGTCGGTACCCATCTGAATTTAAGGTTAGATGTTGCCAGGATGTAAAACTCTGACAACCAACTAACCGTCATTGCCACAACCACCACTGCCCTGTGGGCTTGCAAAACTCCAGCTCTGTCCATCCTCTGATGTCTTCCCACATCTTCCTTGGCCCGCCTTGTTGTCTTCCACCTGTCACAATGCCTTTGTAAGCTAGTTTCCCCCAGACTTGCACCCGAAACTTTCAAAATCCTCCACTATTCTGGTTCCCGGTAAAAATTGTTGCGTAGTGTACAATGGCCCATCGGCTGCCCTGGATGTACCAGAGGATAGATGCGTTTAATTCGTCTGTCGGCCAGCGTCCAGGCAGCGGATGAAGCACAGATTTGTCAGCATGGGCATGGCCAGTGTTCCTGCACCGCACGATGAATGCTGTAGGGAAAGTGCGCCAAATTGTCCCCTGGTTGTCAATCTAGTTGTTAATTTCACCTCACTAAGCGCAGACGCCGCCGCCCCTGCGTCCTTGTCTCTGCTGGGTGTCGGCTGACAGGATGCCGACAACAACCAGTGGGTTCTGGGCCCTGGCTGGGTCGCAACAGGTTTTCCGCTGGTTTTCTGTTTTGACACCAGATTGGATTGCCAAATGAGTTGAGTGTTCGCCTCTCGGGGGTTTCTTGTAGGTCATGGGATTCAACCCCCATCAATTTCAAAACCCTTGGCCGAGTGAGATAAATTACTTAAAAATTAATACTTGTCGCTAGACAGCTTGATGCTCGGCATTACTGGGATAGGGTAGGGAGTAGTTGAATGAGGAAGAGCGATTGTCTGTGATTGAAATTTCCCCTGCTTAATCAAGTAATCTGGTAATGTACCCAAAAGAATAAGCTCTCAAGGAAGTGATAGCATAGGACCAGATACATTTATATACAACACCTTACATTATTGCATGAGGTTTATATATTGTAAGTCTGGTGTTTTATTAATTAAATGTAAAGTAATGTTACCACAGTTGTGATCTTTAATAAGTTAATGTAGTAAGAATTGCAGCTCTTCTAAATGGGACTACCTTTATTATTTGAATTGTCATAGTTCGATGGTAATCAGTTTATATGTATGTCGTCGGGGTGATGAAAATGGGAAATATTGCGCCTAGAGCGGGACTCAATCCCACATCTCTTTGCATTCTGGGCCAGTGTGCTGACCATTACACCACCTAGGCTCCCTGATGGCGCTCGGCATTATTAGGACAGGGCAAGGACTGGTGTGTTCAGTGTCAGGATAATGTGACTGAGTGGGATACTAGGTCATGGTGCAGGCGGCCTGGTTTCCCAGTGGGGCAGCACTATAAAGTCGCCATGAGTGCGCACTGTCACAAGTCGGTACCCGTCCTGATATGACCTTAGATGTTGATCTATCCTAGATTGTTTGCTTGTTTGGGTTTTACATCCTGGCAACATCTAATGTCATATCAGGATTGGAACCAAGTTGTGACAGTGCGCATTCATGGTGCATTTATAGTGCTGCCCCCCTGAGAGACCCCACCACTGTCACCATGACCAAATTTCCCACTCAATCACATTATCCTGATACTAAACAAACCAGTCTTTATCATATTCTACCATTGCCAAGCGGCAACCTAGGTAGCGACAAGTATCAATTCTGTAAGTCATTGGCTTGACTCGGCTGGGTCTTCGAACCCCTCAACCTTCCACACGGGAAGCCTGCGTTCTTACCAATTCGGCCCCCGCGTCCGGTTGTACTAAGACTTTGATTTTGAAACTAAGTTCCATCGATCCTGAATAAGTCGCGTCTGCGCCCGCCCACTGCCCGCCACCCGCCGCTCGCCGCCCGTCTGGTCGCCACAGGGCGGACACGGCCCATTTCCTGCGCATTTCCCCCCGGCACACACCGGAAGCAGGTGGTCCTCAGAAATCGGCGTCTGTTTCCTGCCAGGTTTTCTTTAGCGAGTCAATCGAAAAGCTCTCGTCCTTTCTCATTTCCTAGAGAAAGTACTCCGGCATCTTCTATCTGAGGACATTGAAGGTTCCTGCTCACATCGAGCGGGCTTACTCCGGGATGAGATTAAACCTACGTGGTGGGGCCGCCACCAGGGGGCGTGTGTTTGCAGAGACAGTCCCGGGGACCAGTGGGTTCTGTAGTTGACCTTCATTGGAGGAGCAAGTGCAAGTTGTGCAAATATCGCTAACTGGCTTCACAGTGGGCAAGGGGACCAGAGAGCGTCCGGGTGACTTGGTTGGTTTCTTTCTGGAGTTTTACATCCTGGCAACATCTATGGTCGACCGGGTCACAAGGGGTTTACACCGAATCGGGAGGTCGTTGGTAGGCGAGCTGTTGGTTGGTTGGCTGTTGGGGTTTTACGTCCTGGCAGCATATATGGGTGTTGCATGATATGCTGACACCATGTAACTATTTAAATATTCACTTGTATTTGATTAAATGACTGATATCCCCACACAATGCATCAATGTAAATGTTCCCACATACTGCATTAAATACGTGAGATCCCTACACCATCTATCTACCCAAGGCCGTATTCGATGAACACGACCCTGGCGACTCGGGTCACCCGAGTCGCTAGAATTTCAAATCGAACACCGCAAGTGGAGTGGACACATACAAGTGCCGTGTGCAAAAAGTCCCGACCCCAGTAACCCACCTTTTGCCTGGGGCTGGCTAGGAACGATGACGTCACATTTGTGCTGGTATCTGTAGGATAAAAGCTACCAGTACAGGTCCTATGTGTTGGTTTAATGATTTTTCTTTTTTTTTTAATAACGTAGATTAATGAAATGGAACTATAAATAAACTATGCAGTCATAACATACTTTAAATCCTATTTTCCTGTAGTTATATCGGTTATTTAAAAAGAAAAAAGATTTTGGATTAAGCGGCCATTTTTTCTACTCGAGCGTAGAGAAGCATGTTCGTTTATTCGACCCGAGTCTGTAGAGCCTGCGCATGCGCCAAAAAGTGACTAGGGTGACCCGAGTTGGTTAATCGAATACACCCCAGGATGCTGTGTTCTGACGGCCTTCTAACTCATCCCAAGTGACGTTTCGACGAGGGTGATAGATCCTACAGTGTAGGCATATCTTTCCGCATTGTTGGTGTGCTTGTGCATGTTTGTGGCAAAGTCTGACAGTGTATGCATACCTTTGTCTACTGCTAGTCTGCATTGTTAATGTGGGTGGGCAAAGTTTGGCAATGTATGCATACCTTCATGATTTGTTAACATACTTTGCAAACGTGGTTAGGAAAGTCGAACAGTGTATGCATACCTTCATGCTGCGTTAATGTATTTTGCACATATATGGGTGGCAAAGTAGGGTTGTCAAATCGCCGGGCAGTCTGATTAACACTTCCACGATCATAAACCTGAAACTGCTTCAATGAAAAAATATGTAATATGAGGATTTCTAAGTATTATTAGGTTGGGTTATAAACATGATAAAGACATAAAAAGAGCTACCACTGTGGCAATGTTATAATCATTTTTCCAACTCTAGAAATGTGGATGTTGTCAACAATCACTATGAGCAATATTCCTCTTACATGGTACCGACCATCCCTACAGTTTGTTTGTTTGTTGTTTTACGTCCTAGCAGCATGTAAGGTCATATCTGGATGGGTACATACTTGTGACAGTGCGCACTCATGACTTTATAGTGCTGCCCCACTGGGAGACCAGGTAATCAGCACCATGACCTGATATCCCACTCAGTCACATTATCCTGAAACTTAGCCAACCAGTCCTTGCCCTATCCTAATAATACCGAGTGCCTGGCTAGGAAGTGACAAGTATCAATTTTTAACTCATCAGCTTGACTCAACCAGGGTTCAAACCCATGAACCCACGATCTACCAACACGGGAGATGGATGCTCTAACTCATTCGGCCATCCCGTCTGCTCCCATTGCTACAGATTAATAGCCTACTAGTGCTAGGTTATCAATTTCGTGACACCATTATCACTACACAAATATTATATTCTGTGTAATTAACAGCAGTGCCCACTTTATATCCTAAATGACCACTCTTAATACTCTACTAGATTGGTTCTTTACTTTTATCTCTAGCGCCCCAAACCCATTTTACCAACACAACAGTTGGCTAATATAACAAAAGTCAAATACAAAATTTAAATATTAAGCAGAAAACATACCGCTCACTTCATGTGAAGATTGTAAATACATGACCAGACAGAATGGCCGAATGAGTTGAGCATCCGTCTCCCGCTTTGGTAATTCGTACGATTCTAACCCACGGGTTTGAATCCTGGCTGAGTCAAACCAACGACTTGAAATTGATACTTGTCGCTTCCTAGCCAGGCGCTAAGTATTATTAGGATAGGGAAAGGAATGGTTGGGTCAATGTCAGGATAATGTGACTGGGTGGGATATCAGGTCCTGGTCTCCCAGTGGGGAAGCACTATAAATATAAAGTTGTGATAAATGCGCACTGTCACAAGTCAATACCCATCCTGATATGACCTTAAATGTTGGCAGGACGTACAATTCCAACAAACAGCCAACAAACTTATAAATATATTGGTTAATAGACCGCACTAGTTAAGCTGTAAAGTACCCAAATAGAGTGGTTCCAGATTTTGCCAATATATGTCACTAGCTTAACTGGTGGGGTGTAATACACATGAGCAGAGCGGCAGTGAAATTCCAGAAAAAAAATACAATATAGTTGTATTTTATGTATATATATATATTACAAGGATAAGGACCTTGATGCCTGTTGCGATATAATCAGACGTTTTATTATTTTCCACTGCATTCTTTACGGAGATATACCATGTGAAATCACACACACTTGAGGAATGTACCCAAATAGAGTGGTTCCAGATTCTGCAGATAGATGTCACTAGGTTAACTGGTGGAGGCTATTAACACTTGATGCGTGCTATATGCGATTACGTCAGGATATATATGTGTGTATATATATGGTTACCAGACTGGTTAGACACTGTATGAAGGTAATGGCCATTGCTTCATGATATATCCACATGTATATGTATGGTTACCAGACTATTAGACGCTGTGTGACGCTCATGGCCATTGCTTCATGATATATCCTCATGTATATGTATGGTTACCATACTGGTAAGATGATGTGTGAAGGTAATGGCCATTGCTTCATGCTATATCCACGTGTATATGTATGGTTACCAGACTGGTTAGACACTGTGTGAAGTTAATGTATATTGCTTCATGCTAAATCTACATGCATATGTAAGGTTACCAGACTGGTTAGACACTGTGTGAAGGTAATGGCCATTGCTTCATGATATATCCGCGTGTATATGTATGGTTACCAAACTGGTTAGACACTGTGTGAAGTTAATGTCTATTGCTTCATGCTATATCCGCATGTATATGTATGGTTACCAAACTGGTTAGACACTGGGTGAAGCTAATGGCCGCCATCTGAGTGAAGTGTCCCCATGTGTTAGGGCTACAAGCTTTTAGATCCGGCCGCTGCTGGTAGCGACTGTCAATGAACATCACGACCTGCAGCTGCTGCAGACCCTCCACATGTCATAAATGTCAGACCTTCCAATGAACAATGGGCTACAGGCAGGGTTTATTAATGGGTTTTTTCCTTTAACAACATTTTTTTATTACTTTCATTGATTAAAGTTTGCATAGTCCGATGGCTATAAGTTTCTGTCAATTTCTTTCTGAGATAAATATGTAGTGGTCTCCACTGACCTCTCAGGCAAGGAACCACATAGACAGGTAGGCGTGGTTAGTATGGTGATATCAGGGAGCCTAGGTGGTGTAATGGTTAGCACACTGGCCCGGAGTGCAAAGAGATGTGGGTTTGAGTCCCGCTCTAGGCGCAATATTTCCCATTTTCATCACCCCCACAACACTGGTGCCGTGACCAGGATCCTGTACAAGCTTTGCGCTGTATGGTTGTTGAACCTACCCTGTGTATGTGTTGGTGAATTGCCTGTATGTATGTAATTGTAAGCATTTAAAGACTTACATTTCCAGGGGGACGAGTGTAGTGGTCTGCACTGACCTCTCAGGCAAGGAACCACATAGACAGGTAGGCGTGGTTAGTATGGTGATATCAGGGAGCCTAGGTGGTGTAATGGTTAGCACACTGGCCCGGAGTGCAAAGAGATGTGGGTTCGAGTCCTGCTCTAGGTGCAATATTTCCAATTTTCATCACCTCCATGACAAATATATTAAATTGATTGTTATAATCTACCATACTTCAGTTTGAAGTAACGTCTATTTGAAATGGCGATGATATGGAAATCAATGTGCTCTAGAGGCATCGTTAAATGTAAGCTTTCCTTTCTATTTGAAATGGCTAAAGCCCGGTACACACCTACCATATAGGATACATGCACTAAAACTCGCGATTCGACCCGACCCTCTTAAAACTGAAAACGGGCCGATTCATTTTTCGAATCGCGAATCGCAATCGTAATCGGCCCGTCTTAGCCCTAAAAATGAGGTTTTATTCGCGAATCGCAATCGCTAGGTGTGCGCGGGGAGCGCACACCTAGCGATTTTTGTGTGCGAAACGGGCAGTTTTAGATCGTATACGGTAGGTGGGTGCGCACAAACGGTAGGTGTGTACCAGGCATTAGTTTTGAGATATTCGAAGTGTAAGCATGTAAATTTAGTTTGTGCATGCATGCCAAAGCTCGGACACCATAGGATTTGAGTGGTAACAGGTTCTATTAAATGTCCTCAGTATTCCCTTCTATCTGGCAAAACATCCTTAATATGTGCACGAGTATCTAACTTACATATGTAGAATCAAGTCAAAATAGCTACGTTGGTTTTGAAAATTTGATGCTTCATTGGATTATGCATCAAAGCAAATATCGATCGCAAAAACAATTGGGCTTCCTCATTCCACTGCTCCTTGCGCTATCCTATGGTAGTGTAGTAGTGTGCACTGACCTCTCAGGCAAGTAACCACATAGACAGGTAGGCATGGGTCGTGTGTTGATATCAGGGAGCCTAGGTGGTGTAATGGTTAGCACACTGGCCCGGAATGCAAAGAGATGCGGGTTCGAGTCCCGCTCTAGGCGCAGTATTTCCCATTTTCATCACCCCCATGACACTGGTGCCGTGACCAGGATCCTATACAAGCTATGCGCTGTATGGTTGTTGAACCTACCCTGTGTATGTATGTGTAAGTGCATTGCCTGTATATATGTAATTGTAAGTATTAAAAGACTTACAATTCCAGGGGGACGAGTGTAGTAGTGTGCACTGACCTCTCAGGCAAGTAACCACATAGACAGGTAGGCATGGGTCGTGTGTTGATATCAGGGAGCCTAGGTGGTGTAATGGTTAGCACACTGGCCCGGAATGCAAAGAGATGCGGGTTCGAGTCCCGCTCTAGGCGCAGTATTTCCCATTTTCATCACCCCCATGACAGTAATATTAGTCTGTACATGAGCTACACTACCACGCAGTGGCAGCAGAGACTACACTGCACAATTACGCAGTTACACGGCGCTAGGTGGCGGCACGCTAGCCACTGGGCTGTACCCTGACTGGACTGCCCTCTACCGCATGTGGCTAGCATACACCCCCACCCACCTATAGACCTATTTCAATGTTTGTAAACATTGTGTATGCACACGCAGCTCGGCTGCAGAACGAATGCACACTGCCACTGAGTTTGCCAGTACGCGCAGTGCAAAATGTTTATTTTATTCAAAATTAATAGAAATCCAGAACCCTAACCATATACATTTAATAAAATCTATTTGTTGGATATGTTTTCTATATGTGTTCCAAGCAGATTGTTTCTAGGTTGTCTGCTTTTAGAGATATTTCACTTTTTCTGTAAGAAGATTGCTTACAGCCATTGACAATGCACTGAGTTTGCTGAAATGGAAACTAGCCTGCGAAGGGTAAACACCACATTGATTTGTGCTGCAGCAATGCTATGTCTATGCAGAGCATTTATTTTTGCAAAATAAATTTTAAAGCTTTCATTGAGTCGATTAAAAATATGTTTAATGCGCGATTGAAGAGAAAGATCTGAAGTATTTAATTTAACTTAAGGGCAATTTTCTCTGAAAGTATTAAAAACAGAGATAATAGTGAAAGTTGGGATATTCTGAGCTCATAGCCATTGAGTTTGCAGTGTGACCGGATGTTGTCCTGCAGCCAAGCAGTGCACGCACTGACCTAAATACATGTGCTGATGTCATATGAAATTGGTCAATTGAGGCGACGTGGGACCTGGCGAGTTAGGGAGCAGTTCACTTGACTGTGGACGCCGCAGTGAGCGGATTGACAATAATAAATGTCTGAAGCGTACATGGACTTATCGTTCATCCATGGGTGTCTGGGTGAGTGCAAGATCCTGGAACGGCCGACATCAGCCTATCACGCTAATAATGCCAAGTGCCAGGTTCCCATGACGTATCATATGATAAGCAAGCACTCAACTCAAATGGCCATTCTGTCTGATCTGGTTATGGCTAGCTCTGGACATGAGTGTGCGCTGTACCTTGTGCCCTGACACAATCTGCCAAATTGCATGGTTGTCTCACATGAATGCCAGATCCACATAATAGATAGGTGGCTACGCATATAGTCTAACAATTCAAAATCATGTTACAGTTGCATAGTATGATAGTTTTTAGTTTTCATTTTCTTGTTTTGTTTTTGTTTGTGGGTTTTATGTCCTAGCAACATCTGAGGTCATATGAGGATGGGTACCAAATTGTGACAGTGCACACTCTTGGCGACTTAATAGTGCTGCCCCACTGGGAGACCAGGCCACTGGAAACATGACCTGATTTCACACTTAGTCACATTATCCTGCTCTTTTTTGTTTTGTTTGTTTGTTTAATGATCCCGCAGCACAAAACCATCAAATCAAGAGCTGAGATGGGTCAGCGAACCAGTCCTTGCCCTATCCTAGTAATGCCAAGCTATAGGATAGGTAGCAACAAGCATAGATTTTGTAAGTCATTACTTTGACTCGGCCAGTGTTAGAATCCCCAACCTACCACTCGCGCAGCCTGTGCCCTTACCTATTCGGCGACTGTGTCCAGTTATAAATTAACGGTAAATTAATGAGAAACATTAGTTGTAACTAGATTTCACAACAGGGCTTGCTTCACCGGCGATCTGTCCTACACATCATTAGGGGGGATAGTTCCAAATCTCCCAAAAGAAGAAAACTACTGCATATATATATACATATATAAATATATATATATATATATATATATATGAGTCAGCCTCACGAAAACGGGCCAATCGGTGGTCAAGTGAAGATGTCGGTGTCGCAATTCTTAAAAGTTTAGTGCACTTCTTTGTTTCATATTACATTATCCTAGAAACATTGTATTTTCTCGACCTTTACATTTAGGATAAATATAAAGGCTTTGCAACACCTCTGTCAATGCTAAATTATAATTATACCGATCGACGCCGACATCCATGCTCAACGCCGACAACTTCCACCAATTGGCCTCTTTTTGTGATCCTGACCCATATATATATAATAGTTGACCTACATAAATTAATAAGAGGAAGACATGACAGCAAATGTTGGCGGGACGGTGAATGAGCTTAGGAGCAGATAGTGAGCGGCGGTAGGAGGCACCACTGTAAAAGCTAAGGTTGAGTAGGTTGGAGCAGTAGATGACTAGCTCCAGGCTCCATCACCCGATCACTGGCAAAGCCAGCTGGAATGTAACAAGACACAACGCTGAATGATCTGCGCGTCCACTCGCCATGCACTGCATTAGAGGTCAGTTGTGACTGAGCGTTCCCGCTCATAAAAATCCTGTTATAAATGGCAGCAATAGACGCAGTTAAATATGGCAGGTCAAAGTCACCTTCCCATGCAAACCGGGCATCACAAATCGAGTAACGCCCTGTGACGTCTTCACGGAGTGTTTCATGGCAGCGGAGTGTTAAAATCAAAGCATCTGCGCATGTTGTTGTGGGGGACATCTTGTCAGCTTTCGTGAATGAATGGAACATTTAAAGATACCAGTAAAATGTAAGTTAAACCAGACGGGAATACCGAATGAGGTAGAAGATCCATCTCCTGTGTTGGTAGACCATGGGATCGTGGGTTCGAATCCTGGTTGAGTCAAACCAATGACTTAAAAGTTGATACTTGTCGCTTCCTAGCCAGGCACTCAGCATAATTAGGAAACGGCAAGGAGCGGTGGAATGAGGAAGACCAATCGTCCACAATTGAAATTTCCCCTGCTTAAACATCTAATGTACAAAAAAAAACAAAAAAACTACAAAATGTATGTGTAATATATTATAAATATATTGCTTATTTCTAGACTCCGAACACGGTGGCCGAATCAATAGGCAAGAGCACAGGCTTCCCATACAGAATGTCGGGAGTTGGAATCCTGGTCGAGTGAAACGAATGACTTACAAAATTGATACTTGTCACTACCTAGCCTGGTGCTCAGCATTTTTAGGATAGGGCAATTACTGGTTGGCTCAGTGTCATGATAATGTGACTTGAGTGGGAAATCAGGTCATGGTACCAGTGATCTTGTCTCCCAGTGGGGCAGCACTGTAAAGTCACAATGAGTGTGCACTGTCACAAGTCAGTACCCGTCCTGATATGACCTTAGAGGTTGGTTGTTGGAGTTTTACGTCTTTGTAACGTCTAAGATCATATCAAGGCGGGGATATGACCTTAGATGTTGCCAGCATGTAAAACTCCAAGAAACAAACAAAACTTACTCCAAGGTCAGGATGACAATTCAGTTGTGGCGCAAACACAGTTGCCTTGTTTTGAGAGGAATCGGTTGCTATGGCGACCGTATAGTGTTTATGCTATGTTTACACATGAGATCCTGAAGATGCCTGATGATTGATCGTCTCTTTTTGTTCTAGGAAGCTGCAATTGATCGTGAGTAATGATTTTGCTGACAGGAGTCATCAGGAGTAGCTTTCCCAGGATGTGTTTACAGCGCTTACTGTTGGCACGCAGGGTGGATGGGACACATGGCAGAATTGTACTCAGACAGCAACTGGTCAGACATGAACTGGTCAGACGTGAACTGGTCAGATACCAACTAGTCGCCCATCAACTCAACTGGTGACCCATCAACCGATGAGACATCAACTGATGAGACATCAACTGATGAGACATCAACTGGTCACACATCAACTGGTCACACATCAACTGGTCACACATCAACTGGTCACACATCAACTGGTCACACATCAACTGGTTACACATCAACTGGTTGTAAAGACTAGGTCTCCACAAAGTAAAGTTGAATCCTCTCCTCCAGCTAATAGATTTACGACTTGTCGTGGTCACCTTGATTGATTGGTGGTTGCTTTACGCCGTGTCGGCAGCATAGGCCATATTCACGGCCATATTGGGGTCACCAGTATGTAAAGTCTATGGCTCGAATATGTGGTTGTGTAGGCAGGCTATAGTGAAATCAATACAGACAAAGAGAAAGGAAGAGTATGAAGTGTGAAAGAAGAGAGAGTCAAGCCCTCTGGTTTATTATTTATATGGTACATGGGTTCATTGTAGAGTATCACCCCACCCTTTTTCCCCCAATGGGAAACAATCATTCTTAGCTCTACCAATAGGGATCCAGCATTCCTGGTCCCCATGGTTACTAGCGATCTGCCCACCACCACTAAGCTGTGTGGCTCCCCTGGCCACCACCAACCTTGAGCCTGAGTTTGGTGATCCTAACTAGCAGAGGGGGGGGGGGGGTAGGCTCTGAGTGCCCCTTACACACATCCCTGCCAGCACCACTATGTCTATTTACATCTCACTCAGTCACCACCAGCACCTACATATACACATATATGCACCTGGTCACGTATACCCGATCAGTAATAAAACATTTGCATTCCCCCGCTAATGCAGTAAATCGGAATACTTTACATGGTCACACATCAACTGGTCACACATCATTTGTCCACACATCAATTGGTCACACATAGACTGGTCACACATAAACTAGTCACACATAAACTGGTCACAGATCAACTAGTCTGTATCATAAATAATTGGCGTTCTCTGTGGCCGAGTGGTTAGAGTGTCTGACTTTTTTCTAGGCCAGACTCCTAATCTGAGGGTCAGCGGTTCGATTCCCCATGCCCCCAGCTCAGCCAATTTGGATTTCCACCGCCGTGTATAACTTACAGCGTCATCAAAGGCCGGTTGCTCTCATACCATGTCTATGTGGTGTGGGAGGGTAAAAATCCCTTGGGTCGGTAAAAGTGTAGGCTTGGGCTTTCTATCAACCAGCAGTGGAATGAGGAAGACCAGTCGTCTATGACTGAAATTTCCCCTGCTTAAACAACCAATGGACCCCCCCCCCAAAAAAAAAAGCTATCATAGAGAAAATATGCGATACATATAACTATAATTTGAAAAGATTACTACATTGAACTGTTTGCAAGGAGCCATACCCATCGATTCCACTTGAAACCGAGTATCAATAGCCAGCTTTTGTCCGTAGTAAACAAGTCATTGAGCTGTGTTTCAATGGCATTAAGCGTCGGATAGTGAAATGAAAAATGGCAACGTTCAAATTTGCCGAGCGACAACACTATAATGTTGTCATATGTGTGCACTGTCACAAGTCGCTATCAATCCTGATATGCCCTTAGATGTTGCCAGGACAGCCAACAACACACCCACTGCCCAACACACTAGACAACCACTCAGGGCATCACTCAAAATATGTCTGTCCCAAGTCGGTACTAGTGCTTATTCAAGCGAAACTGTTGCTAGGATGGCCGACCCCCAATCACTCACTCAATCCCACACTCAAACACGGGTACCGAGTGGTGACAGTGAAAACTCATAGTGACTTTATAGTGCTGCCCCACTGGGAGACCAGGCTATCAGCACCATGACCTGATATCCCACCCAGTCACATTATCCTCCTGACACTGAGCCAACCAGGCCTTGCCCTATGTTAATAATGCGAAGCACCTGGCTAGGAAGCCACAAGTATAAATCGTTAAGTTATCAGTTTGACTCGACCGGAATTTAAACCCATGGCTTTGAATCCCACAATCTACCAAAACAGGAGACGGACGCTCAACTCATTCGGCCATCCCTTTTGGTCTCCAGTATTGACTACAGGCATAATACCTGACTGAGACGTGATAGAAGGCGCATCGTTGGCCAACCCCAGTGATTATAACGCTTAACAGGTCCTCTGGGAACAATGGTTGGAAAGAAACGGGGCGTGTTGGCCAATCAGCTGGCCGGATATCCACAGGCACGGTCACGTGATCAAAGCTGGAAAAGAATGCCGTGTTTCAACCACGAGACCCGACGACCGGAAGTTCAACACACAGGTCAGGTCCCACTCACTCGCGCCCTTATTTTTGTTCTTCAATATTTGTTGTTGTGTGTGTGTGCCAGTATACAGTGTGCAAGTATGACGTCTGAACACTTTTACTTCTGGATACTGAATGGTTTATTCACGGCATAGGGCTCGCTTGGCCCGCCGGCTAAACTTTCCATGACGTCATCTCATTAGCATATTCCTTTGTTTCAAACTCTGCATCTCGTTAACATATATTAACCACACACCTATACGTCTACTACGCATATATCACATACAGGTACCAGAGAAAATCTCTGGAAAGCTTGGGACCGGAAGTGGGGTGCGGGATGTAGCTCAGGCGGTAGAGTGTCCATCTGTAAAGGTGTGAGTCATGCAATCGATCCTGCTCAGTGGACCCATTTGCAGTTTGGGCTATTTTCCGTTCCAACTGGTGATCCACAACTGATTCATCAAAGGTTGTGGTATGTGCTGTCCTGTCTGTGGGAAAGTTCATATAAAAGATCCCTTGCTGCTTATCGGAAAGAGTACCCTGTGTGGCAGAAGTGGGTTTCCGCCAAAGAAATATGTTAGAATGTACATATGTTTGACGTTCAATAGCCGATGATAAAAATCAATGTGCTCTACAGGCGTTGTTAATTAAAGCAAACTGCTGGGACCGGAATTGGACCGAATTTCAGGATTTGAAGAGTTCAGGCGCCAAGTCCTGTAAAGGGCAATCCAATAATTGACTTAAATTCTTTTTAATTTACATGAAGCTAATTTTAATTCTCCCTAATTCCACGTTGGTGGTGAAGAAATGGTTATGGAGTCATGAACAAAGATATAGGAATGTAACAAAATTAACCTTTGGAAGGTTTGCCTCTACGGTTTTATCTCAATACTCTGATTGACATTTACAGGGCTGTGCACCTGAACTTTAAATCTTTCCCATTTTTTAGAGACAGCTAAAATATATACTTCAAATCTTAAATAAACTTGGTCAAGTAGGGAATTACATTGAATTTTACCAGTTTAAAAAACAGTTTAGAATCCCACTACCTACAAGAATGGGAGGCAGGCACTCAACTCATTTGGCCATGGTGTCTGGTTACGTATTACGTCTACATCAGAAATACAAATAAAATATAAACCGCCCGCCCAACCCTGTTTTTTATTTCAAAAGGACGATTACCATTAAAACAAATATTTGGCCTAACCTCGCGTGACTTGTTACACACAATAGTTTCACATCCAAAGTTTGGCGGACACTTGCTGATATTTCAGGAACGCTTTGTGTTCTCCGTAGCAGACTCTAGGTCAGACTCCTAATTTGAAGGTCAGTGGTTCGATTCCCCATGCCACCACCTCTGCCAATTTGGATTTCCACCGCTGTGTATAACTTAAAGTGTCATCAAAGGCCAGTTGCTCTCATACCATGTCTATGTGGTGTGGGAGGTTAACAATCCCTGGTGTCGGTAAAAGTGTAGGCTCGGGCTTTCTATCGACAAACTGTCTAATGGTGAAAACAAGTCTATTCAGACTTATCCATGATAGGAAATATAAATCTTCAAGAAAAAAACAAATCCGCGCCGACTGCTGATCGGGAATGATTTGTGTTTTTTCCCCTGTTTTTTTTGTTCTTCCCTTTTGTCCATTTTGTTCCCTTTTAAAAAAAACAGCTGTTGATCGGCTCTCCTGGGGAGTACATGATCGATGCTTAGCAGCGCGGGATGACAGTGAAAGTGAAACCGAGGCTGGGGAGGTGCAATCAAACTTGGCTCCCCTCGGACTGCCCCTTTTACTAATAATTCATCAGACACTTTCAGACAACAACAAAAACAAGTGGTGTAGAATTCCCTCATTGAACGGCGTTACTATCGTCTGGTCGGAACACCTGGGTTCGATTCCTGCCATAGGTGTAATATTTCCCATTTTCATTCCACCCCATGACACTGGTTGCAGTGACCTGGATCCTGTAAAGCAGACACTGGGTGGTTATTGAACCTCCCCTGTGTATGTATATCAAAGTACATAAAACTGTCTGTGTGTAATTGTAAGCGTTAAACAACTTAGTGGTATGCAGGTATAGCAATACCTCAGGGAGTTTGACGCCCCTGCCCTGCAGAGTTGTAAACCACTGCCTTGTGGTACAGGTTCTTGACAGAACCGAAGGGTAAGGGAGCAAACCCTAAACAGAAAACCATGTCACTGTGGTAGCATTAAGGGCGGTTGATGTATGGAACTCCCAACATCTCCCGACCAGCCACTGCAGGGACAAATAGTTTTGCGCCTGTCTTGACATGTTCTTGCCGGTGTGAAACCTCTATTTGCTCCCCGAGAGAGTGCCGCTGGTAACTTGCAAAAGCCAGCAGCACTTCAACACTTTTGCAGGCAGCTTTCATGAAATGTCTCAAGCTGAGAGACATTAAGACCGACTCATGGATGCAACTCTCATAGCATAGAGCTAAATGGAGAGCGGCAGTCAAGTAATGAAAGCAGTCTTTGTCGCATCGCGACCGACAGCATGATGATGATGATGAAACAACTTATGGATGTAAACCAATTTAAAGACTTACAATTCCAGGGAGACAAGTGTAGTGGTCTGCACTGACCTCTCAGGCAAGGAGCCACATAGACAGTTAGGCTGGGGTACGGTAGTGACATCGGGGAGCCTAGCTGGTGTAATGGTTAGCACACCAAAGCAGAATATTTAAGAGATGTTTGTTCGAAACCTGTTCTTCGGCGCAATATTTTTCTTCATCGCCCATGACACTATTGAAGCCGAAAGAGTGTTGATGGCCTCCTTTGTCAGCATCCTCTTTGTATTCACTTATGAAGAAACTGCACGCCATTAAAAGGACTTGTTAGAGGAAAGCTGTGCACATAATATACAAAGACTATGCTACTACCGAGGAGATTAAGAAAGATCAAAGAGAACAACAGAACCGTATAAAAAGCCCTCCTCACACTAAGTCACAGTGGGCTAGAAGCACAACCTGCAGCCAGGTCTCATGAAAGACTATCCTTCCAGATGACTTGCGAAGGGAGAAGAGCTAGAGAGAGGAGATGGACAGGAGAGATGGATAGAAGAGATGGACGTAATATATGGACAGGAGAGATGGATAGAAGAGATGAAGGAGAAGAGATGGGCAGAATAGATGGACAGAACAGATGGACAGAACAGATGGACAGAACAGATGGACAGAAAAGATGGACAGAACAGATGGAGAAGAGATGACATAACAGATGGACAGAACAGATGGACAGAACAGATGGACATAACAGATGGAGGAGAAGATGGACAGAAGAGATGGACAGACGAGATGAACAGAAGAGATGGAGAGGAGAGATGAATGAGAAGAGATGGACATAATAGATGGACAGACGAGATGAACAGGAGAGATGGACAGAAGATATGAATGAGAAGAGATGGACAGAATAGATGGACAGCAGAGATGGCCAGAACAGAAGGCCAGAACATATGGAGAGAAAAAAGGGAGAATAAGATATGGACAGAAGAGAGGGATAGAAGAGATGGACAGAAGACATTTACAGAAGAGCTGGACAGAAGAGGTGGAAAGTTGAGATTGACAGAAAAGATGGAGGAGAAGAGAAGGAGGAGAAGAGATGGACAGAACAGATGGACAGAACAGATGGGCAGAACAGATGGACCCCAGAGTTGGACAGAAGAAATGGACAGACAAAATGGAAGTTCTACTTATATTTTAACTACCATGAAAATACGCGCATCGATCCGACTCAAATTGATGTAGTCATATGACACGGCTGTTGCCATATTGCTACAGTCTGACATTTGGGTAACTATTGGAATTTGTTGTGATATATCAAAGACCCTATAATACTAAGACGGCTTGCTCCCTATCTCTCCCATGGTAATGTAAATTCGCAGTGCCACCTTGTGGTGGGTTTGATCAGCCCGGCTGCTGGTTGGTGTTTCACATGTAAACACATACAATTATATTATACATGAGATAGGTAAGTATGAATACACATCAATATGAAATTGCTATGAACAAATACACATCATCATCAGCATCATCATTGCCATCATCACACATCTTTCACATTCATATATACATTTTTACATATAATATAGTATCTGTTTAACCAAGAGAACATCGAGCGCACCAAGTGGTGGGTTTGATCATTTTGATTACACAGTACAGGCTGAGTGAGCCGTCTTAGTATTATAGAGTCTTTGGATATATGCTACAAATTGTGTACTCAACAGTTATTGCATACCTTACTATATATAAGCCCTTTCTGTGTAAATAATCCTGAATTAAAAAATGGATGGGAGACCAGTGCTTCAATGCTAACAAAGGACCTTATTCAGCAGAATAAACATATTTACCAAAACAACAAACAAATAAAAAATAACACGTGGATAGGGCTGGAGTTTGCCAACTACCGGTGGACTGTCAAGAAGGTGGAGGGACCTGGTTAAACAGTCATCAGCGATCCCTCAAAAGGATTAGGAGAAAGCGAAGAGAAGTGCAGAACCCTGTTGGGTACACCTAGATCATTTCTATTTCTATTTCTGGGATGACGCATTTCACCGATACAAATGAGATAGCCAAATAATGCTGACTTGAGCTGGGTGAGACTGTCTTCTTTCGTCAAGCATAATTGCACCTTGCGCGCTATTTAAAATGCCATGTCTACGAGGTTCTATTCCAGCCGTGCAATTAGTGTGCTGTATGCGCCTTCTGCGAGGGGATTTTATCCGCTCGCCCTCCCCCCCCTCGGAGTGGATGTAGCACAATCGCCTTGAAAGGTGCTCCTCCAGAGGAGGATTGCAGAACGACGTGACGCGATCTAATAAAGCAAGCGCTTCTATTGGTGTACCATGTTCGCTATTTCTATTGGGCATCGGGCTTCATGGCGGTGGGTTTGTGGGAGGGTGGGTGGGTGAGTGGGTGGGTGGGTGGGTGGGTGGGTATTTGGACGGGTAGGTGGGTGGGTGGAAGAGTGGGAAGGTAGTGGGAGGGTGGGTGTGGGTGATAGGGTGGGAGGGTGAAGGGATATTTAGATTGGTGGGTGGTTGGGTGGAAGAGGGGAATTGTGGGTGGGAGGGTGGGAGGGTGAGTGGGTGGGAGGGTGGGTGTGAGGGTGATTGGGTGGGTGGGTGGGTGGGAGGGTGGGAGGGTGAAAGGGTGGGTGTGAAGTGGGAGGGTGAGTGGAATGGTGGGTGGATGGGTATTTGGATGGGTGGGTGGTGAAATAGTGGGAGGGTGGCTGAAAGGTTGGTGTGTGAGGGGCAGGGTGAGTGAGAGTGTGGGTGGGTGGGGTGGGGAAGGCATCAGGTGTCAGTGCTATAATACAAGTCCACACATGGCCTATAACATTAGCCGTGTTCACACGGGCGGTTTAATGCGCCTCATATAAAGCGCCTTGCCTAGTTCGCCTCACATTTTGCCGTGTGAACGCGATGTGAGGCGGATTAGGGCTGAATCGATTCATATGATTCGCTTTATATAAACCACCTAGCGAGGTGGTTTATATGAAGCGAACTAGCTTAAGCACTGGTTCTTATGGACTTGCTCATGCGCAGATATCCACTTCCGCCTTAAACCGATTCAAAGCACTGCCCGTGTGAACGCGAAACTAAATCGATTCATATGATTCGCCTTGTCTAAATCGCTTTATATTTTGCCCGTGTCAACACGGCTTATGAGGCGAAATGGCTTCTAGATGTGATATTGTGTTTGCTCTGAATTGGACCTGGATTACCAAATCACACCCAGAGATGATATCAATTACAAATCTAGTTCTCCTCAGATGCGGCTACCAGAGCCTTGTGGGGCGGTGTGTACATTGCACTCACACATGCACAGCTATTTCCCGTTACCATCCACTGGTGAATGCATTAAAGGGAGAAGAGTTGACTCTGACCGAAACAAAGCAGTTATGTCAACAAATTGCTTCCCTCATATGGTTGTTCGTTGTTTGTTGTTGTTCTTACATCCTAGCAACATCTAAGGTGATATCAGGATGGGTCCTGGCTTGCGACAGCGTGCACTCATGGAGACTATATAGTGATGCCCCAATGGGAGCACAGGCTGCCAGCAGCATGACCCACTATTCCACATTGTCATATTATCCCGACACTGTGCTAACCAGTCCTTGTCCTATCCTATTAACGCCAAGTTAATGCCAGGCTAGGTACTGATAAGTATAAATTTGCCAAGTCATTGGTTTGAATCAACTGGGATTCTGCTCCTGACATTCTGCATGGCAAGGCTGTGCTGAACCGATTCAGACACTGTGTCCAGTCCCAGGCAAAAAGTCATGACATGTAATGAAGCCATGCAGAGTTGATATCCTTAACACTTTACTCTCATTACAATAGTATACAGGTTAATTACACTGCCCTATATCCTGTTGATTATAACAATTATTTTGTTATCTCCTTTTGGAGAGTTCTCAGATACAATGCCCTGACTAGTAATCTTACCAAGACCAGACAAACTCCCATTGTATGCATATCGCACTTTATGGAATACATGGCACCCTGTCATTGAGGTGAACATCTCATGGTGATGTTTTAAACACACAATAACATATGTGTCTTATTAAGTCAATATGCAGTTACACTGAACTGTAACAACAAATTATGTTGTGATTGTTACCCTACACCATATAGACCCGATGAGTAATGATACAATAGTTTCAATTTAAAACACGGCATCTGTATATTGAAGAACATTTACTGATCTCATTGTATCATTTTCTAACATGTGTTTCTTTCCTTAAAGAGCAGCCTGAGGTTGTTTGTATATATTAGCACCATGGCTCATGATTTTGTTTTATGTATTATTGTGTTTATATGCAGCAATGGGAAGACAACCATGAATGGTTACACTGTTCCTACAATTGTTATTGTCAACAGGTTAGTTTATGTTCGTAGAATAATGTATGGAAATTGTGAATAAAAAAATGTATAATGTCTAGACTCCCTGTCTAGAATCTTGAACACATGGCTCATTTCAAAAGTTTGAGGGGTAACTGTCTAGAGATCAAGACAGAGAATACTTGATCAACAGGATCCGTGACAAAGACACAGGCTCTTCTCACTGTAATCGCTTGTCTCTCTGATATTCTGCTTAATTACGCATCCTTGTTGTCGCGACCAATTGGGTTGCGGCTTGGGAGACCGGATGTTGTCTAGGTGCGTCTCAGGCCTGGGGAAGAAATATGGGGGCGGTGAGGGGAGGGCGGAGGGGATGTTGGAAGTTGTGTGGGTTTGACAGAGGAAGGTTCCGAGATGGTAAGATAATGGTAGTGTATGCTAGAACATTGATGGGGTGTGTGGGTGTGGGCGATAGCATGCAGAGAGGAGGGGAGGCCAAGGGCATCCATATTGGGGCATATTTAAAATGCCTTCCTTGCTCACATTATACAGTCTAACTACAATAAAGACAGCATAACTACCATAAGCACAGCATAACTATTATAAACACAGTATACCCGCCTTTCAGGCATTCCACCTAGAGTGGGACTTAAATGCACCTTTCTTCCATTCCACCTAGAGTGGGACTTAAACCCACCATTCTCCCATTCCGCCATTCCACCATTCCACCTAGAGTGGGACTTAAACCCACCTTTCTCCCATTCCGCCATTCCACCATTCCACCATTCCACCTCGAGTGGGACTTAAACCCGCCTTACTGCCATTCCACCTAGAGTGGGACTTAAACCCACCTTTCTCCCATTCCGCCATATCACCATTCCACCTAGAGTTGGACTTAAACCCGCATCGGCCATTCCACCTAGATTGGGACTTAACCCTCCCTTTCTTCAATTTGGCCTAGAGTGCAACCAACTTAAGCCCACCTTTCTGCTATTCCACCTAGAGTGGGACTTAAACCCGCCGTTCTGCCATTCCACCTAGAGTGGGACTTAAACCCGCCTTTCTGCCATTCCACCTAGAGTGGGACTTAAACCCGCCTTTCTGCCATTCCACCATTCTGCCATTCCGCCATTCTGCCATTCCACCTAGGGTGGGACTTAAACCGGCCTTTCTGCCATTATGCCTACAGTGGGTCTTAAACCTGGCTTTCTGCCATTGCACCTATAGTGGGACTTAAACCCGCCTTTCTGCCATTCCGCCTAGAGTGGGACTTAAACCCGCCTTTCTGCCATTCCACCTAGAGTGGGACTTAAACTCACCTTTCTGCCATTCCGCCATTCCGCCATTCCACCTAGAGTGGGACTTAAACCCGCCTTTCTTCAATTCTGCCTAGAGTGGGACTTAAACCCAGCGCATGTCACTTATTGTAACATAAAGATGCATGGTTGATTATTGTGACAGAGAGAGACACAACAGATATTTATTGCAACATAACGACACATAGCACATTGCTAAATCTCTAAAGTGCGACAATAGGATAGCTCATACGTGTATTATGGGTGACACTCATTCGTTGGTGGAACGCTACTTTAATCTGTCTCTCAACTTATCGTTGTGTGTCCAGACAGAATGGCCGAATGAGTTGAGCGTCCGCCTCCCGCTTTGGTACATCGTGGGATTCGTACCCACAGGTATGAACCCTGATCGAGTCAAGTCAATGACTTAAAAATGTATAATTGTCACTGCTTAGCCAGACGCTCGGCATTATTAGGATAGGACCAGGACTGGTTGTCTTAGTGTCAGGATAATGTGACTGAGTGGGATATCAGGTCATGGTGCTGGTGGCCTGGACTCCCAGTGGGACAGTACTGTAAAGTCACCATGAGTTTGCGCTGTCACAAGTTGGTGCCCCTCCTGATATGACCCTAGATGTTGCCAGAATGTAAGGCTACAATAACCAACCAACATCGGTGCCATACGGTAAATATCTACCGACTGGGGGACCAGACGGGATGGCCGCATGAGTTAGAGCGTCCATCTCCCGTGCTGGTAGATCGTGGGGTCGTGGGTTCGAACCCTGGTCGAGTCAAAGCAATGACTTAAAAATGTATACTTGTCGCTTCCTAGCCATCTGCTCGGTATTATTAGGACAGGGCAAGGACTGGTGTGCTCAGTGTCAGGATAATGTGACTGAGTGGGATGCCAGGTCATGGTGCCGGCAGCCTGGTTTCCCAGTGGGGCAGCACTATAAAGTCGCCATGAGTGTGCACTGTCACAAGTCGGTACCCGTCCTAATATGACCTTAGATGTTGCTAGGACGTAAAACAACAACAAACAAACAAACCGACTGGGGTTTTCAGTGTGAGTAGTATGTATATTTGGGGGTTTGCAGGGGGCGTCGTGTGTACTGAATATAAGTGACAGATGCAGTGCGTGGCTATTATTCTAACAGAGACATATGGTACATGTTGATTATTGTCACATAGCGACATATGGCACATGTCAATTATTGTCACATAGTGACACAGGGCACATGTCAATTATTGTCACATACCAACACAGGTTGCATGCCGATTATTGTCACATAGCAACACATGGTGCATGTCGAATATTGTCACATACCAACACATGGCGTATGTCAATTATTGTCACATACCAACACAGGTTGCATGCCGATTATTGTCACATAGCAACACATGGTGCATGTCGAATATTGTCACCTACCAACACATGGCGTATGTCAATTTTTGTCACATACCAACACAGGTTCCATGCCGATTATTGTCACATAGCAACACATGATGCGTGTCGAATATTGTCACATACCAACACATGGCGTATGTCAATTATTGTCACATACCAACACAGGTTGCATGCCGATTATTGTCACATAGCAACACATGATGCATGGCAATTATTGTCACATACCAACACATGGTGCATGTCAATTATTGTCACATACCAACACAGGTTGCATGCCGATTATTGTCACATAGCAACACATGATGCATGGCAATTATTGTCACATACCAACACAGGTTGCATGTTAATTATTGTCACAGATCCATACATTACAATACCAACACAAGGTGCATGTTGATTATTGTCACATACCAACACATGACACATGTCAATTATTGTCGCATACCAACACATGGCACATGTCAATTATTGTCACATAACGACACAGGGCAAATTTCAATTATTGTCACATACCAACACAGGGTGCATGTCAATTATTGTCCCATACCAACACATGGCACATGTCAATTATTGTCACATACCAACACATGGCACATTTCAATTATTGTCACATACCAACACATAGCATATGTTGATTATTGTCACATATCGACATATAGCACATGTCGATTAGTGCGACATAGTGACACACGGTACATGTTGATTATTGTAACATGGCGACACATCCATCACTCGCTACAAGCTGTATATACAGCTCAGCGCGTTGTGACTCTATATGGGTCACGTGATGCAGGAGACGCCACTATTGCTCGGGTTAATCCCGACTGGGATCGTGACGCCTGTACGTCCGGGTGCTCCGTGGTGGCGCCACCACGCGGACAAATCCGAGTCGAGTGTAAATATAAGCAAAGACCCTATAATACTAAGACGGCTCACTCGGTCTGTACTGTGTAATCAAAATGATCAAACCCACCACTTGGTGAGCTGGCTGTTCTCTTGGTTAAACATGTGCTATATTATATGTATAAATGTATATATGAATGTGAAAGATGTGTGATGATGGCGATGCTGATGATGATGCTAATGATTATGTGTATTTGTTCATAGCAATTTCATCTTGATGTGTATTCATACTTACCTAGCTCATGTATAATATAATTGTATGTGTTTACATGTGAAACACCAACCAGCAGCTGGGCTGATCAAACCCACCACAAGGTGGCACTGCAAAATTTACATTACCATGGGAGAGATAGGGAGTGAGCCGTCTTAGTATTATAGGGTCTTTGATATAAGTGAGAAATGCTAGAGGCCCCCAACACTATTTCACTGAGCTATTCCGCGTATAGCAGTCTAATCTATTCGAGCCCCCGCCCCGACCCGCCCCGACCCGCCCCGCCCCGCCCCGACCCGCCCCGCCCCGCCCCGCCCGCCCCCACCCCGCCCCCACCGCGTCCCGACAGCTCCCCGACATGGGCATTGACCAATAACAAACAAAACCTACAAAACATGTATCGTGATATAAGACATGAATACAATAAATACAGGAATCGGCTTTGACTTCTTTTCTTCGCTTGTTGAGAATCCGCCGTGGACTTGGCGGTTGAGCAGCGGGCGTTTCATTGTGTGATGATCGATCTGTCCATGTTTACAATTTATTACAAACATAAATAAAAGCTATTTTTCTTCCTTCGTTGATCGATCAGCTGAGGGACCCGTTCTCTCTGAACGAACACGCTGTACACCTGGAATTAAAGATTAATTAAAGTTGCATAGTCCGATGGTTTTGAGGTTCTATCATTTTCTGAGATAATTAATTATATTAGGTTGATTACTAAAATCTACATTACTTTACTTTGCTGTAACTTTCATATTAAATGGGTAATTTTTCTGATATTTGAAGTGCAAACATGATAAATTAATATTGGCAAGCACGCCAAAACTCTGACACCATAGACTTCTGCAGTAACAGATTCTATTAAATTGCCTCAGTATTCCTGTTGATGTAGCGACAAATGTTTAATAAGTGGATTAGTATTTATAGGCCCTGTCACACTACGATGTTTCTCATCAACGCGCGCCGACGTGTTGCCTTTTTGGGCGAAATGTCGGCATGCGTCGGGAACCATTACGCGCGCATTACCGGCGCATTAATGGCGCGTCGGTACACATCGGTACACGTTGAGTGATAGCAACGTGTGAATGGACACGTTGGTGCGCGTTGGCGCCGCGTCGACACACATCAGCGCACGTCGGGCCACGCCGATTGTTTTGTGCTTGCACAAAACTTTCGGCGCGCCCCGACATGCGCCGATGTGTTGGAGGGGGCGTTACAGACGCGCCACCGTCAAACTTTCTCCCACAACGCCCAAAAGTTGGATGTGTCTCGAGCCCTAGCAAATATCTTGCGCGTCGCCTGCGCGCCGGGGGAAATGTTGTAGTGTGACAGGGCCTTTAGTTAGATATGTAGAATCAAATCTAGATTAATGTTTTGGTTTTGAAAATTTGATGTTTTCATCGTACTATGCCGTTAGACCGGTTCCAAATTACCCGCCCCCTGGTGTTTCTTATCGAGATAACCTTAATAAATATTACCAATGTTAATATAATGAATCCGACACTTCCGCACCTTTATACCTGTAAAATATATTATACATTCCACATATTGGGTGGGAATATGATGCCACATTGTAAAATTATCCGATTTACGGCATCGGGGGGGAAATGTATATGTTCTTTTACTAAACAGGTATATGTGACCAATCGCATGCATGTATATATATGTAAGTGCTGGTGGTGCCTGAGTGGGATTAAATAGACATAGTGGTGCTGGCAGGGCTGGGTGTAATCGCACTCAGCGCCTACCCCCTCCCCCTCTGCTGGATAGGATGACCACACTCAGGGTCAAGGTTGGTGGTGGCCAGTGGGGCCACACAGCTTGGTGGTGGTGGGCAGATCACTGGTAGCCATGGGGACCAGGAATGCTGGATCCCTATTGGTACAGCCAACAATGCTTGTTTCCCATTGGGGGAAAGGGGTGGGGTGATAATCTACAATGAACCCATGTACCATATAACTAATAAACCAGAGGGCTTGACTCTCTCTCTCTTCATTTACACTTTATACTCTTCCTTTCTCTTTGTCTGTATTGATTTCACTATAGCCTGCCTACACAGCCACAGATTCAAGCTTTAGCCATTCTACAAAACTGGAGACCTAGTCTTTACATAATTGATGACCACGACGAGTGGTAAATGTATTAATTGAATAGCGGATTCAACTTTACAACATGTTAGTAAATGATATTGCAATGTTAGCGCCTAGAGTAAGGATAGGGGGGGGGGGGGGCTCACACACTGGAGGAAGAAGTGATTTCTCATTAGTGTGTGTGGAGGGTGGAGCAAAGGATAGTCACGTGTGTGGCGGGGGGTGGGGTGGGGGGGGATCATGCTAGCACTATGCCCACCCACCTTGCCAAACCCAGCCTCACACACGCTGGTAACTAGTCGGACCAGGAACCCCGCACTTTCCGGTGTGTCCTTCAGTGTGAACACCCGGATGTGCATCTCAGTGGACGGGACCCGGGGGGCGAATAGGTAAAAGCGCAGGTTTCCTGTGTGGAAGGTCAGGAGCTCGAAGGTCACGCTGAGTCAAAGCGATGACTTACAGAATTGATACTCGTCATTACCTGGCCTGGCGCTTGGTGTTACTTGGATAGGGCAAGGACTAGTTAGGGGGGGTATCAAGATAATGTGACTGAGTCGGAAATTGGGGGTCATGGAGCCAGCGACCTGGTCTCCCAGTGGAGCAGCACTATAAAGGTTGGCATGAGTATGCACTGTCTCAAGTCATCGGTACCTGTCGTGAAAGGACCCTTTTTTTCTGATGAATTTATTTACTCTGCTCATAACGTTAGATGTTTCAAGGATGTAAAACCCCAATAGAGAAGCGTTCAAACTATGCAGACTTCAGTGACAATGTGCTCCCTATTCTATTGGTGTAGCCGTTGCCATGACGACCACTCCTTTCTTTCCCAGGATCACTACCAGGACACCTGGGGGCGCAATGCAAGCCACATTCCCGGATTAAAAAAATATATGGAAGAGAGAGTGCACAAAAATAGTCCCCGGTGCTCGCGCAAGGTTAATCGAAGGGCTCCTTGCTTCCGATGCTAGGTAACCATAGTAACGAACGCCCCCTGTTGGGCAACGGCGAAATAGATTGATGCCTTGACGGCTAGCTTGGTTCCTCACCTCGGTCATAGACCTGAGGCTTGGCACATAGCATGAAGTCATCTGGACCAGTGTTGGTGTTCCTCCGCATGTGTGCTACTCTGCGGCGCAGCAGTCAAGGCATTAAGCCCATAAGCCATCAATTTACGGTTTTATTGTGCAATAACTAAGTACCGGCATCTCACTTTGAGAGTTTTATTTGAATCATGTACGCTTAGGGAATATAAATGTCGATGAAGAAATAGATGACAGGATTGTTATATGTTATAAGCTTGTTGTATTGATGGCATATGCCCCCGCCGCTGAGTAGCACAAGGCATGCGGAGGAACACCTACACTGGTCCCTCTCTACATGTCTATGGTCCGATAAGGTCATGCTTTGTGCTAAGCCTAAGGACTTGTCCGTGATGGGGAAACAAAGTATCTTGATGGCTAACTGATCTGGGAGTGGTAGGTTGTTGGAGTTTTACATCCTGGCAACAACTATGGTTATATCAGGTAGGGTACCGACTTGTGACAGAGCGCACTCATGCCAAGTTCACAGTGCTGCTGCACTGGGAGACCAGGCTACCAGCACCATCACCTGATATCCCACTCAGTCAGATTAATCCTATTAATGCCGAGCACCAGGCTAGGAAGCAACAAGTATACATTTTTAAGTCATTGGCTTCACTCGACCAAGGTTCAAACTCACAAACTCATGCGTTCGGATCCAGCGATCTCCCAAAACAGGAGACGGACGCTCCACTCATTCAGCAATGATTCAGTCTGATTTATATTTTACCTTAAATGAGGCCAGGACATAAAACTCTCAACAATCAACCAACCAACCTATTACAGTACAACCCCGTTAAACCCAGCTCGGTTAAACCAAACGATCGGTTAATCAGAACTGTTTTCAGCGGCCCGGCAAAATACTACTATTTATCATATAAAAAAGTTGGTTAAACCAAAGTCGGTTAATCCAAATTCTCGGTTAATCCAGCCCGATCCAGTACGGTTAAACCAAACCTTCATGTAGTTATAAGGTCATCTGAGACTCCACTGACTTTTTTCATATGATAAATGGCAGCATTTTGCCAGGCCGCCAACAAAAGTTTGGATTAACCGATCGTTTGGTTTAACCGAGCTTGGTTTAACGGGGATATATCATACATACATATAAAAAAACAATAATCAAAGTGTCCACATACATTGTATATTACATGTGCAATACACGCTTACTCAAAGTCAAAGTGAAAGCCAACACTCGTTTAAACCAATGATCGCTTAATCCAAACAAATTTCTAGGGTCCCTTCAAGTTTGGTTCAATGGGGTTATACTGTATGACCTTAGATGTCTGCACCCGGTGCAAGTGCACTGAGCATAGCGCCTATTACCCGCCGCGCACTCCGTTCCTTCTCTGATCACGCCCTTCCACACACGGAGACCGGAAATGGCGCCTTGTTGCAATCTGAATGGTGCGCCGGATCGCTCAGAAGAGGACTGTACTAGGACCTGCCATTATCGCGCCTCCCTCTGCGTCTTAGAGTATAACGCACCCAAACGGCACCAAGGGAGGGACAGTCGCCGCTAATTGAACAGTCTCTAATCACAGTGAATCGCAACTTTTCAAACCGGATGCGGTTGCCGAATCGGTAAGACATAAGCCGTGTTCACACCCACAACTTTAGGCCGAACTAGATAAGGCAAAACTAGAGGAGGCGAACTAGTGTTGTGTCCACAGACGGAGCAGTTTAAGGCAGAAATTGATATCTGCGCATGAGCAAGTCCATACTAACCAGTGCCAGTTTCGGTTAGTCGATGTCGCCACGAGAGAGTGTGGGTTCGACCTAGATATGTATGGACTGAATCGTATTGGTTTGGAACGGTCAAAACTTCTGCTGGGCAGTGAAACCCTAAAAATAAATGATGAAAAAAATATCTGTGCACAGCTAGCAGTTTCATAGAGCAAATTTACCGGAAAGTCAACAAACTCAGGTCTCGACTGTGATGTCCTTAATCTGCCATATGTAAACCGCTACTGTCCACACAGGCAATATGGGCCGACTTAAGCTAGTTCGGTTCATATAAGGTACCTCGCGACGCGGTTTACATGAGGCGAACTAGTTGAGGCGAATCAGCCCTAATCTGCCTTAGCGTCGCGTCCACATGGCGAATGTGAGTCGAACTATAGGAGGCGAACTAGTTGAGGCGACTTAACGCCCGTTTGTGAACACGGCTTAAGAGCGCAGGTGCAGGTTTCCCATGCGGAAGGTCGCATGTTGGAATCCCCGCCGAGTCAAATGAATGACTTATCTAATTGATGCTTGTCGCTACCTAGCCTGGCGCTCGGGATTAATAGGATAGGGCAAGGACTGGTTGGCTCGGTGTAAGGATAATGTGACTCAGTGGAATATTGGGTCATGCTGCTGGTGGACTGATCTCCTAGTGCGGTAGCAATGTTATTAATAGTTTGTATTATAAGTACTTTCATCATCATCATGCTGTCAGTTGCGATGCGACAAAGACTGCTTTCATTACTTGAATGCGACTCTCCATTTAGCTCTCTGCTGTGAGAGTGATGTCCATAAGTCAGTCGTAATGTCTCTCAGCTTCAGGTTTCATTTCATGAAAGCTGCCTGCAAAAGTGTTGAAGTGCTGCTGGCTTTTGCAAGTTACCAGCGGCACTCTCTCGGGGAGCAAATAGAGGTTTCACAAAGGCAAGAACATGTCCAGACAGGCGCAAAACTATGTTCCCCTGCATAAATACTTTATACCTCCCATAAAGGCACCATGAGTGTGCAATGTCACAAGTCAGTACCCATCCTGATATGACCATAGATGTTGCTAGTCCGCCAAACCCAAACAAACAAACAAATATAATGGGCTAGTGGTGGAAACTACAACATGTTCATGATTAAATTACAGAGAACGCGCTAGATATCCAAACTGAAGCAGCAACCACTCACGACCTGACAACCAATCATACGATGGTAACCATGACGATGACATTCGATTTAATATTTAATATGTCGCATCTGTAGTGATACATCTGCAACCGTCCGCAAACATTCAGTGGGTGATGTAATGCCTGACCCAGGCCGTAAAATGTAAACAATTAGGGCCGCCAGGGGCGCTCAGAGCGGCTCAATCACCAAGCAGAGTGCACGGCGCGGATACCGGTGTCGCAGTTTCAGCCGTGCACCAGTTACAGCAGTGCGCATACACTCAAACTCAAGGCATTGTCAATGGTTGTGAGTCACTAGCCTCATGAATTTAATATAATGTTTTTGGTAAAGATGTTTTCTATATGTGTACCAAGCGATTTGTTTATAGGTGGTGTGGTTTTAGAGATATTTCACTTTTTCTTTATTTTCTGTATGAAGATTGCTCACCACCATTGACAATGCCTTGAGTTTGATGGTACGCGCAGCGCAAAACATTAGTTTTATTCAAAATTAATAGAAATCAAGAACCCTAACCTTATGAATTTAATATAATCTTGTTGGTAAAGATGTTTTCTCTATGTGTACAAAACGATTTGTTAATAGGTGGTGCGGTTTTAGAGATATTTCACTTTTTCTGTATTTTCTGTAGGAAGATTGCTCATGACCATTGACAATGCCTTGAGTTTGAGTCTATGCGCACGGCTGAAACTGACGCATGGCTGAAACTGCGATACCGGGAACCCGGGACCTCGGCATGGAGAGTGGGTGGGTGGGTGGGTGGGGGGGGGGGGGGGGCGATGTGGGTGCAAACTCGAGGTTTGTCCGGGACGGTGCCGAGGTAGTTGCGTGTGTTCTAGAAAGTCACCCTTAAGTGGTTGTTGTAGGGCACGGCCTGTCGCAGCGTGTAGGAGTGGGGCTGGGTGTAGGGAGTGTGTGGGTGTGGTGTAGGAGTGTGTGGGGGTGGGAGTGGGGGTGGTGTGGGGGTGGGAATGGGGGTGGTGTGGTGACTGTGTGAGTGTGTGTGGGGTAGTGTGTTGGGGATACATGTGTGAGATGTGAGATGTGGGGATGTGGGGATGTGGGGATGTGGGGATGTGGGGATGTGGGGTTGTGTAGGTTTGGGTTAATACCCCTGTCACACTACGACGTAACGAGCCAACGTGAGCCTAACGTGATGATTTTTCGTCATTACGTTGCCGTACGTTGGGTTACGTTATGATGACGTCATAATGACGTTAGAGTGACGTCGAGCTACGTCATGTTACGTTGTGTTACGTCGGCGCGCGTCAAGGTTTTGAACCTGTTCAAAACTTTCGACGTATCTCGACGTGAAGCCGTTACGTCGGGATGACGTCACAATGACGTTAGGTTGACGTTGCCGCGATCGTTATAGCAGCGTAAATGACGTTAGAGTCACGTTATGTCACATCAGACCGACGGCCCGGGTGGGAGCAACGTGTGGGCAGCGTTTTGCACGTTACGGTCACGTTACGGTCACGTTATGGTCACGTTACGGTCACGTTACGGTCACGTTACGGTCACGGTTACGGTAACGTTACGGTAACGTTACGGTCATGTTACGGTCACGTTACGGTCACATTACGGTCACGTTACGGTCACGTTACGGTGGCGTTACGGTCACGTTACGTCCACGTCGCACCCGTTACGGCGACGCTACGCTCACGTTACACTAACGCCCGGTCACGTCGCCAATTACCCCTCCCCCCTAACGTTGTCACGTTACAGCTAAGGACACGACCTACACCGACGTTACTTTCACGTTACGCTCACGTCCACAATTTGCATATTACGCCCATAACGTCAACGTAATATCATTATTTTCACGTTGTGCCTACGCTGACGTAGTCACGTCGTAGTGTGACAGGGCCTTAAGGGAACCCCTGCACACTATTGGGGTGTGTTGTGGGGTGGGGTGTTGGGTGTGTGATGTGTGGTTGTGGTGTAGTGAGTGTGGGAGATGTGGGGTTGTGTGGGTGTGTCTGGGGTGTGTTGTAATGGGTATCTGAGTGTTCGGGGTGGGTGTCGGGTGGTGTGTGGGTGTGTGGTGGTTGCGTGTGGAGTGTGTTGTCATAGGTGTGTGGGTGTTTGGGATGGGGGTGGAGTGTGTGTGGGTGCCTGGAGGATGAGGGTTCGTGAGTGTGTGGGTGTGAGTGTGGGTGTGGAGTGTGTTGTCATAGGTGTGTGAGTGTTTGGGATGGGGTGGAGTGTGTGTGGGTGCCTGGAGGATGAGGGTTCGTGAGTGTGTGGGTGTGAGTGTGGGTGTGGAGTGTGTTGTCATAGGTGTGTCAGTCTTTGGGATGGGGTGGAGTGTCTGTGGGTGCCTGGAGGATGAGGGTTCGTGAGTGTGTGGGTGTGAGTGTGGGTGTGGAGTGTGTTGTCATAGGTGTGTGAGTGTTTGGGATGGGGGTGGAGTGTGTGTGGGTGCCTGGAGGATGAGGGTTCGTGAGTGTGTGGGTGTGAGTGTCGGTGTGGAGTGTGTTGTCATAGGTGTGTGAGTCTTGGGGATGGGGTGGAGTGTGTGTGGGTGCCTGGAGGATGAGGGTTCGTGAGTGTGTGGGTGTGAGTGTGGGTGTGGAGGGTGTGGAGTGTGTTGTGATAGGTGTGTGGGTGTTTGGGGTGGATGTGGAGTGTGTGTGGGTGCCTGGAGGATGAGGGTTTGTGAGTGTGTGGGTGTGATTGTGGGTGTGGAGTGTGTTGTGATCGGTGTGTGGGTGTGGAGTGTGTGTGGGTCCCCGGGGCATGAGGGTTCGTCACTGCGTGGGCGGAGTGGGCGGTGTGTATGTACGGGTGTGGTGTGGTTGGTAGTGTGTGCCTGGTGGGGTACAGTGTGTGGTCAGGGTGTGGGGTGTGGGGTGTGTGGTGTGTGGTGTGTGAAGGGTGTGGTGTGGCATGTGTGTTGTGAGAGTGTGTGGTGTATGTGTAGTATGTAGTGTGTGAGAGGGGTGTGATGTGGTGTGGTAGGTGTGTTAGTGTGTGCGGGGTGTGTTTTCTTTATTTCTGTGTTTGATTTTACATCCTGGGAACATCTGAGGTCATATGAGGACTGGTAACGACTTGTGACAAGGCGACTTTATAGTGCTGTCCCATTAGAAACCCATGCCCGGCACCATGGCGTAATAGTTGTGCAGTGTGTGGAGTGGGTGTGTGTGGAGTGGGTGTGTGTGGAGTGGGTGTGTGTGGAGTGGATGTGTGTGGAGTGGGTGTGTGGAGTGGGTGTGTGTGGAGTGTGTGTGGAGTGTGTGTGTGTGGAGTGTGGGTGTGTGGAGTGTGTGTGTGGAGTGGGTGTGTGTGGAGTGGGTGTGTGTGGAGTGTGTGTGTGTGGAGTGTGTGTGTGTGAGAGGGGTGTGATGTGGTGTGGTAGGTGTGTTAGTGTGTGCGGGGTGTGTTTTCTTTATTTCTGTGTTTGATTTTACATCCTGGGAACATCTGAGGTCATATGAGGACTGGTAACCACTTGTGACAAGGCGACTTTATAGTGCTGTCCCATTAGAAACCCATGCCGCCGGCACCATGGCGTAATAGGTGTGCAGTGTGTGGAGTGGGTGTGTGTGGAGTGGGTGTGTGTGGAGTGGGTGTGTGTGTGGAGTGGGTGTGTGTGGAGTGGGTGTGTGGAGTGGGTGTGTGTGGAGTGTGTGTGGAGTGTGTGTGTGTGGATTGTGGGTGTGTGGAGTGTGTGGGTGTGGAGTGCGTGTGTGTGGAGTGGGTGTGTGGAGTGTGTGTGTGGAGTGTGTGTGTGTGGAGTGTGTGTGTGTGGAGTTGGTGTGTGTGGAGTGTGTATGTGGAGTGTGGGTGTGTGGAGTGGGTGTGTGTGGAGTGTGTGTGTGTGGAGTGGTGTGTGCAGTGGGTGTGTGCTGAGTGGTTTGTGGTGGGTCTGCAAGGTGTCGGGGTGTGGGCAGTTTGAAGGGTGTGTGTACATGGGGTGTGTAGGATGTGGGTCGTGTGAGTAGTATGGGTGGTGTATATGTGAGTGTGGTTTATGGGGTTTGCTATGTGCAGGTTATGTGGGATATCTGCAGGGGGTAGGTTGTGTGTGGGTGTGTGGGTGTGTGCTGAGTGGTGTGTGTGCAGTGGGTGTGTGCTGAGTGGTGTGTGGTGGGTCTGCAAGGTGTCGGGGTGTGGGCGGTTTGAAGGGTGTGTGTACATGGGGTGTGTAGGATGTGGGTCGTGTGAGTAGTATGGGTGGTGTATATGTGAGTGTGGTTTATGGGGTTTGCTATGTGCAGGTTATGTGGGATATCTGCAGGGGGTAGGTTGTGTGTGGGTGTGTGGGTGTGTGCTGAGTGGTGTGTGTGCAGTGGGTGTGTGCTGAATGGTGTGTGGTGGGTCTGCAAGGTGTCGGGGTGTGGGCAGTTTGAAGGGTGTGTGTACATGGGGTGTGTAGGATGTGGGTCGTGTGAGTAGTATGGGTGGTGTATATGTGAGTGTGGTTTATGGGGTTTGCTATGTGCAGGTTATGTGGGATATCTGCAGGGGGTAGGCTGTGTGTGGGTGTGTGCTGAGTGGTGTGTGGTGGGTCTGCAAGGTGTCGGGGTGTGGGCAGTTTGAAGGGTGTGTGTACATGGCGTGTGTAGGATGTGGGTCGTGTGAGTAGTATGGGTGGTGTATATGTGAGTGTGGTTTATGGGGTTTGCTATGTGCAGGTTATGTGGGATATCTGCAGGGGGTAGGTTGTGTGTGGGTGTGTGGACTATAACTTGCATGTATGCGCGAGAACTGAAACCATCGAGTGTATTCGATTAATCAACTCGGGTCACCCGAGCCACTTGTTGGCGCATGCGCACATTCTACAGACTCGGGTTGAATAAACCAATACACTCTCCACGATCGGGGTGGGGAAAATGGCTTAATCAATCAAAAACTAGTTTTTTTGTCGGTATCCGATATAACTAGAGCAGAATAGGATTTAAAGTATGTTATGATTGCATAGTTTAGCTATATTTCCATGGCATCAATCTGGGTTATTACCAAACAAAAACCATATAGGACTGGTACTGGTAGCTGTTATCCTAGAGGATGGCACCAATGCAAATGTGACGTCATTGTTCCCAGCCAACCCAAGCCAAGCCATCGGTACTGGGGTCGGGACTTTTTGCACAGGGAACATGTTTTTGTCAACTCCACTCGTCTCGGTTCAGGATCACCCAGCAAAGCATCCAATTGTTCCTGGCAACAACCGGACAACAACACGTGGCCGCTTCCCGGGGCGCGTCGCGGACCAGGGCCTGGCATCGAATCGGGACCGACTGTGCGTGCGTGTGTGTGGATGATTGCCTTCGAACAGCGGCAACAATGGAGGCATTTCTAGCTTGCACGTGGTGTAGGAGGAAGCATGGTTGGTTGGTCGTTGGAGTTTTACGTCCTGGCAATATCTAAGGTCACATCAGGACGGGTTATCGACTTGCGACAGTGCACACTCATGGTGACATTATAATGCTGCACAACTGGGAAATTTAAGCCACGGACACCATAACCCGATATCCCACTCAGTCGCATTATCCTGACACTGAGCTAACCAGTCCTTGCCCTATCCTGATAATACCGAGCGCCAGGACAGATAGCAACAAGTATCAATTTGATAAGTTATTGGTTTGATTCGACCGGGAACCGAATCCCCGACAGGCAATCGAGGCGCGCGCCTGGGTCCAATATTTCCTCCTCAAAAGGACCCACCCCCACCCCCCGCCCGCCCGCCTTCCCCAGTTACACGGCCGTATAAGCCGACCACACCCATCTGGCTAACTGACCCCGTGACCTTAGTGAACGCAGAAGTCAAAGCGCAGCCAGTTAAATTTGAATAGTCCGCTGCAAACCTGCCACATTTCTTGGATGGCAATCTGTGTTTTTCACCTAAAATTCTGTAGGAATCTGAATATATATATATATCCCACATACCATGACCACACATTTGAATACAAGTACCCGCTGATTACATAATTGTATTACTCATATATTATACACAACAAACTACATTACATTCGCATACAACATTCATCACTGTGGCTGAACATCAGCTGCACATGTCGCTGATTTCACCCGTCTCAGAATTTCAGCTCAATTTCCATAAATTTAACTAAATATCCATATCAAAATCGAGTATGACCGTACCTCTAAAAATAACACAACATCCGTGTCGGATACGGGTAACCCATACGATGTGGCAGGTCTGCGATGGTTTGGGGTTTCTGTCACTTTTCTGAGGTAAATATTGTAAATCCATTGTTTTTTTATTTGTTGGGGTTTTTTTGTGACAAGTTTTTTTATTCTGCCCATAACATATAAGCTCCCATGAGGGTGCTTGTTTTCAATGCTGGACAGCTGTGATACTGCATTGGTCTGGTCCCACACTGAGGAGTCTTTACCTGATCTTTCTCGGACCAACCTTTGCGGTTTTGGGTGTTAGTAGTTTCTATATTAGTTTATTTTTATTTTCAAAGTTGTTTCCTAACCTGTATATGATAACTTAGCCCACTATGTACATCTACACAGATGACATACAGGCCTGTGGGAGAGGATCCCATCCCATTGTGGTTTGTTAGAGCGTCCTGTCACCCATGCCCTGTCCTTAGATAGTACACCAGTGTGCCAGAACACCCCTGGACCCTTCAGGACTGCGACTAGGTGGGATGGTTGTGTTGTATGGTTAGCCATTGTTATAATCTACTTTACTTTAGTTTGAAGTAACTTTTATTTTAAATGGCTAAGTTTGAAGATATTTGAAGTGCAAACATTCAAAATTAATGTTGGCAGGCACGCCAATATAGCCACCATACACTTCAGCAGTAACAGATTCTATGTGGGCATTCCCTTCTATCTGTCTATGCGGCCACAAAATGTCCGTCTCCCGTTTTGATAGATCGTGGGATTCATGGGAACGCACCGGTCAGGACCCTGGCCGAGTCAAACCAATGACTTAAAAATTGATACTTGTCGCTACCGAGCCGGGCGCTTCTTATGTATGCAGTGAGCGAAAACCAGAGATTGTCGAATAACCCAAACTGGATTGTAACCAAAATATTAACTCGTACATTATTTTCTGTTGCTCATTATATTTGAATATCCTTGACACGACCATGATCTTTTATTGTTTATGAAAGGAAGATGTTATGTATGTAGTGAGGCATGGCGGGTCGGGAACCAGCTGGCTGGGACCAGCGACATGGGCGACCACCATAGAATGGCAGGGACCGGAATAAACCATTGAGTAACTGGACGTCAAGATGTGCAGTCGTTCCTGATTTATAACTTTACAGCCCTCGGCATTAGTACCATAGGGCCAGGAACAGTGGAATGAGGAAGACCACTAAAATATTGCCAACGACTGAAATTTCCCCTGCTTAATCAACTAATGTACTAAACAAAGTCATGTACATCAGTATCTAAGTTAGATATGAAGGATCAAATCTATGGAATTGTTTTGGTTTTGGAAAATTTGATGCTTTTATAGGACTATGCAACTTTAAATATCCACACGCCATGAGTGACCTTAAACTGCGTCGTTCTAATCGACAGAACCAGACACCGGGGGTGGCTTGGCTAATCGGCCTCGGTCGGGGTTGCTCCCGGCGGGGGAAGCTTGAGGGGAGGCGATGTGCGGGAGCGGGGGGGTGAGAGTCGGTTTGGATGTGTCGGTCACGGGGAGTGCAACTTATTGCGTACAACCTTGGGGATTGCGGCGCTGTCGGATCGTGAGTAATGTGCATGGAATTGGTTGCCTGGATGTATCAATCCCCCACATTTAATAGAACAAGGAGACGCCGGGGCCGACGGAACGCGCGGGAGCGGAGAGGGGTGGGAGGGGAGACGCCCTATTGAGGACTGTGTGTATCTGTTGGGTGTGTGGGGGGGGGGGGTGCCCCACAAAGGGCTATGTGTATCATGGTGGTGGGATTTTGTTGTTGGGGTTTTATGTCCTGGCAACATATAAGGCCATATCAGTATGGGGACCGACTTGTGACAGTGCACACTCATGATGCCATTATTGTGCTGCCTCACTGGGAGACCAGGCCACCAGCACCATGGCCCGATATCCCACTCAGTCACAATATTCTGATACTGAATCAAGCAATCCTTGCCCTATCCTATTAATCCTGAGCGCTTGGCTAGGAAGTGGCAAGTATCAATCTTGTAAGTCATTGATTTGACTAGACTGGGAATTGAATTCTCGACCTTCCACATGGGGAGGCCTGGGCTATAAGGATTCGGCCACGGCGTCCGGCCAGAGACTCGGAGCCTGCGACCAGGCGGTGGAGTGTCCCGCAACACACCCACAAATTATATTGGCGCTCACTGATTGGGCATTGAGCTTACCCCCCTCCCCCCCTTACCCAACCCCACCTCCTCGCCGCTCCACCTCCCAGCTCACACCCTCCTCCAGGTGGGCGTTGGTTTTCTGACTCATTATTCGTAATATGGAATACAACACAAGGCGCGCAGCCGCATCCGACGTTATGGACGGGAATCCAAGACAATGTTGGTGCAATATACGGTGGGCTTTGTGGGGGATTTTCTTATTCCAGTTCTGGGTCTTTATTTTTCAGCCAAAGTCGTGCAAATTCACACAGTGTCATGCAGTGTCGCACTGTGTCGCGCAGTGTCGCAACGTGTCGCGCAGTGTCGCGCAGTGTCGCGCAGTGTCGCACAGTGTCGCGCAGTGTCGCACAATGTCACACAGTGTCGCGCAGTGTCGCGCAGTGTCGCGCAGTATTGCGTAGTGTCCCACAGTATCGCGTTGTGTTGCGCAGTTTCGTGCAGTTTCATTCAGTGTTGTGCGATGTCGTGCAGTGTCACACAGTGGCGCACCATGTCGCACAGTGTAGTGCAGTGTCGCACCATGACGCACAGTGTCACGCAGTGTCGAACCATGTCGCACCATGTCGCGCAGTGTTCCGCAGTGTCGCGCAGTTTCGTGCAGTGTCGCGCAGTGTCACGCAGTGTCGCACAGTGTCATGCAGTGTCGCACAGTGTCCCACCGTTCCGCGCAGTGTCATGCAGTGTCGCCCAGTGTCGCACAGTATCGCACAGTATCGCACAGTATCACACAGTATCGCGGTGTGCTGCACAGTGTCGCACAGTGTGGCGCAGTGCAGCGCAGTGTCGCATAGTGCAGCGCAATGTCGCACCGTGTAGCGCAGTGTCGCGCAGTGTTGCGCAGTGTCGCACCTTGTGGCACAGTGTAGCGCAGTGTTGCGCAGTGTTGCGCAGTGTCGTGCAGCATCGCGTTGTGTTGCGCAGTGTCGCGCAGTGTCGCGCATCATCGCGTTGTGTCGTGCAGTGTCTCGCAGTGTTGCGCAGTGTCGTGTAGTGTCGCGCAACATCATGTTGTGTTGCACAGTGTCACGCATTATCATGTTGTGTCTCCCGCAGTGTCGCACAGTGTCGCACAGTGTTGTGTAGTGTCGCGCAACATCACGTTGTGTTGCACAGTGTCGCATAGTGTCGCGCATCATCGCGTTGTGTCCCGCAGTGTCGCACAGTATCGCGCAGTGTCGCCCAGTGTCGTGCGGTGTCGCGCAATGTAGTGCAATGTCCCGCAGTGTTGTGTAGTGTCGCATAGTGTCGCATAATGTTGCATAGTGTCGCGCAGTGTCGCGCAGCGTCGCGCAGTGTCGCGCAGTGTCACGCAGTGTCACGCAGTGTCGCGCAGTGTCGCGCAGTGTTGCGCAGTGTCGTGCAGTGTCGCGCAGTGTCGCGCAGTGTCGCGCAGTGTCGCGCAGTGTTGCGCAGCATCGTGTAGCATCGCGCAGTGTTGTGCAGTGTCGAGAAGTGTCGTGCAGTGTCGTGTAGTTTTGTACATCGTTGCGAAGTGTCACGCAGTGTCGCGCAGTGTCGCAGTGTTGTGAAATGTCATGCAGCATTATGCAGTGTTGTGTAGTGTCGCGTTGCATCGCGCAGTGTCGTGTAAGGTTGCGCAGTGTTGTGCAGTGTTGTGCAGTGTCATGCAGCATCGCGCAGTGTTGTGCAGTGCCACGCAGCATCGCGCAATGTTGTGTAGTGTTGCGCAGTTTCGTGTAGTGTTGCGCAGTGTCGCGCAGTGTTGCGCAGTGTCGTGCAGTGTTGGATAGTCTCGAGCAGTCTCATGCAGTGTCACGCACGGTCCCATACTGTTGTGCAGTCTCGCAATGTCTAGTACTGTCACACAAGCCGATCCTGGTTTGATCAAATCAGCTTCAAGTCGCCTGACTAAAGGCTTAGTCAGACCTTACCGGACTGAGTACTGGACACCACCAGACAAAGAATTGTCTAGTCCTTTGGTGTCCGGTGTCAAAATGTACTGCAATGTACCGAAATGTACCGGATGAAATGAACGCTAAACGGACAAGGAACATACATTAACGAATAACCACTGGACGAGAACCAGGCGAGAACTGGACGGCAACCGAATCTCAAACAGACGGACCGGACACCAACCGGACACCAACCGGACACCAACCAGACACCAACCGGACACCAACTGGACACTTACCGGACTGATCACTGACACGCCAAAAACCAACGGCCCGAATTCCCGCAGCACCGTAAACGGACACTGTAGGAAGTAAACAGGAGATGCAACGGTTGAGTACCGGACATGAAATGGACAAAACAGACAAAACGGACAAAACGGATTTAAAACAGACATCAACCGTACAAGTCAGTCCGGAGGTATCCGGTACAAGTTTTGTGCACGTTCAAAACTTGTACCGGACACCCTTGGACACCACCGGAGATAGAACGGACACGCCGGATGGGTACCATATATAAACCGTACATTGCCGTATTTCACCGGACAGTGTCCGGTTTCTGTCCGTTTCCTCAATCTGGTGAGGTCTGACTGGGGCTTAAAGTTGATCAGATCAACGAACATTCAAAATACGCCAGGACTCTTTGAAAATCTATCAGGAATTCCGACCTTATTTCGTCATCCCATCCAGACGCCACATTTTTGTTTCCGTTTTACATTTGTCGATTGAGGGAGCAGAACTTAGCTCAGGCGGTGGAGTGTCCACCTGTGAAGGTGTAGGTCATCCCAACGATCTTGCTCAGTGGACCCATTTGCAATTTGGGTTATCTTCCGTTCAAAACAAGGCTCCACAACTGGTTCATCAAAGGCTATGTGCTGTCCCATCTCTGGGAAAGTGCATACAAAAGATCCCTCGCTGTTTATTCGAAATAATAGCCTGTGTGGCAGCAGCAGGTTTCCTCAAGAGAAATATGCCAGAATGACCATATGTTTGACTCCACTAGCCGATGATTAAAATCAATCTGCTCCAGAGGTGTTGGTAAATAAAACAAGCTTTTTACATTTGTCGATTAAACAGGGCCAATTTCAAATGCAGACAATTGTTCTTCCTCATTCAACGTCTCCTTGGGCTATCCTAATAATCTTAAGAACTAGGCAAGGCAGTGGTAAGCATCAATTGTGTAAGTTTCCCAGGGCTGGAGTATGTTTCTTTTTGTCCAGTGTTTGACTCCTCTCGGTCCATAATTTAGTAGGAAAGTATAACATAGTTTATGTGTAAACCTGTGTAGAGTGACCATAGCAGCACGTAGATTGTTTGTTGTTTGTGTGCTGGTGTTTTACGTCCTAGCAACATATAAGGTAATATCAGGACAGGTACCGAGTTGTGACTTAATAGTGCTGCCCCAACTAGAAGACCAGGCTGCCAGCACCATGACCTGATATCCCACTCAGTCACATTATCCTGACACTGAGCCAACCAGTCCTTACCCTATCCTAATAATGCCGAGCACCAGGCTAGAAAGCGACATGTATCAATTGTTATGTCATTGTTTGACTCGACCAGGGTTCGAACCCACGACCCCACGATCTACCACAACGGGAGACAGATGCTCTAACTCATTCGGCCATCCCGTCTTTTCGCAACAGATTGGACATATCGGACATAACAATGTATACAATATGCCACAAACTGAATGAAAGCATAGACTGGATTTAACAAGATGGCGAAGTTCTTAGTGGAAGGGTAATACACTTCCTGTAGAATGTACTCTATTTGACAACAGGAGCGCTATAAGAATATATCTCAACATATAGCGCAACAGATTGGACATATCGGACATAACAATGTCTGCAACACGCCAGAAACTTAATGAAAGCATGGATTGAGTTTAACAAGATGGCGAAGTTCTATTGCACTAATATCAACGATTACAATGATGTGGAGATCAATTAAAGATAAACATGCACTTATTAGATGAGGAATACCTACGATTTTGTTCTCTGTTTTATGTTTCGATATATAAACGACACTCACCTGAAATGGAAAGGAAAATAATTAGTAAAAATAAAGCAGTTCAGAAGGCTTCATATATTAGTACATGTGAAGAGTTCAAATGCAAATCCCTGTAAATGCCAATCCAAAAATTGACTTAAGCATTGCAGCCAAACCTTCAAAGGGTTACCTTATTTACATTCCTATTTTGTGTTCATTGGTCCATAACGATTCCTTCACGACCAAAGTGGAATTAGTGAGAATTAAAATTACATTAAGGTAAATTTGTAAAATTGTCTGAACATATTTTTGGATTGACGTTTACAGGGATTTGTGCATAAATTCTTCAAGTGTATAATTATATAACGGCTCCAGTCCCATAGGTGTCAAGTCGAATTTATTTTTTTTGACAAGTTTTTTATTCTGCCCATAATGTGTAAGCTCCCGTGAGGGTGCTTGTTTTCAACGCTGGATAGCTGTGATACTGGATTGGTCTGGTCCCGCACTCAGGAGTCTTTACCTGATCTTTCTTGGGCCAACCTTTGCGGTTTTGGGTGTTAGTAGTTTCTATATTAGTTTTTTTTTAATTTTCAAGTTGTTTCCTAACCTGTATATGATAACTTAGCCTACTATGTACATCTACGCATATGACATAGATGAGAATGTGAGTAGGGAGATCTCCCTAATATACACATTGTAAATAGGGAGAAATAGAGTGAGTGAAGGAGGGAGGATGAAGGAGCGGGACGTGTACATACATTGTATAACTATATGGAGTATAACAAATAATAATAATAATTAACCCTTACATATCTTTATACTCGCATGATTTGTTATAGATCACAGATCTCAAGCTAAGCAAAAGCGCCAGCAGAGAAAAGATCACCGCCTTCATCTCCCATACTCTCCGCCAGCAGCTACACATGTATGTCCAATGTGCGACCACACATTCCGAGCACAAATTGGACTCTGTAGTCATCGACGAGTGCACAACAAATGATGAGTTGATGTCGTTGTCGCCACCGATAGACAACCATGACGAGAAGAAGAGGATACAATCAAATACTGATTCCGATAGCACCAACAAAATATGCATTTATTTTTCTGGCCGTAATTATTTGATGCACATTAAGACCATGATTTAGTGTTCCAGTTGACAGGTTTACTACAGAAAGTGGATTAATGTTGATTTATCTGATTTACCTTTGTTGTTAGTTTCTTCTGCGCATATTAAACACAAGCAGCACGGATTTGATTGGAAATGCTTCTTCCCTTTCACATTCTGCCTGCGTCATGTTGATCCTGTTTAGTGTTTAGGAATTTGCTTCGTTTGTTTGTTGTTGTTTTACGTCCTAGCAACATCTAAGGTTACATCCGGATGGTAACCATGTGATTATGTGCAAGGTACTCTCCAGGCTTTGAGCATATTGGACACATCTTTGCAGCATTCTTATTTTTAATTATTATCGGTTTAGGGTTCGTTGTTTTTGTGTTGGTTGTGATGACAGGGACATAAATTGAATCACTCTTTGTCTGTCTGTTTGTTTCTCTTCTGATACTACTTTTCTAGTTTTGTAATTGAATTGAACTGCAGTAAGAGCATTGGGTTAGGCGTAGCTTAGGCCTAAGAGGTTTGGCGGTGAGGTATGTGTGTGGTGGGTGAGTTTTGGGTGTGTCTGGTGGGTGAGGTGGTTGTGTGATGGGTGAGGTGGGGTGTGGTGGATGAGTGGGTGTGGTGGGTGAGGTGTGGATGTGTGGTGTGTGGTGGGTGAGATGTTGGTGTGTCTGGTGGGTGAGGTGGTTGTGTGGTGGGTGAGGTGTGGGTGTGTGGTGTGTGGTGGGTGAGATGTTGGTGTGTCTGGTGGGTGAGGTGGTTGTGTGGTGGGTGAGGTGGGTGTGTGATGGATGAGTGGGTGAGATGTTGGTGTCTGTGGTGGGTGAGGTGTGGGGGTGTGGTGGTTCGGGTGGGTGGGTGGTGGATGAGTGTGTGTGGTGGGGGGGATGTCGTTGTGTGTGGTGGGTGAGGGGTGGGTGTGTGGTGGGTGGGGTGGGTGTGTGGTGGACGAGTGGGTGGGTGTGGTGGGTGAGGTGTGCGTGTGTGTGGTGGGTGAGATCTTGCTGTGTGAGGTGGGTGAGGTGTGGGTGTCATGGATGAGTGGGTGGGTGTGGTGGGTGAGGTGTGTGTGTGTGGTGGGTGATGTGGGTGATGTGGGTGTGTGTGGTGAGTGAGATCTTGGTGTCTGGTGGGTGAAGTGGATGTGTGGTAAATGTGTGGTGGACGATTGGGTGGGTGAGGTATGTGTGTGTGTGTGTGGTGGGTGAGGTGGGTGTGTGGTGGGTCATGTGGGTGTGTGTGGTGCGTGATGTGGGTGTGTGAGGTGTTTGGGTGTGTGGGTGGGTGGGTGGTGGGTGGGGTGGGTGTGTGGTGGATCAGTGGGTGGGTGTGATCGGTGAGGTGTGGGTGTGTGGTGGGTGGTGTGGGTGTGTGTGGTGGGTGAGATCTTGGTGTGTGTGATGGGTGAGGTGTGGGTGTGTGGTGTCTGAGGTGTGTGTGGTGGGTAAGGTGTGTGTGTGGTGAGTCGTGTGGGTGTGTGTTGTGGGTGAGTTGTGGGTGTGTGTGGTGGGTGAGTTGTGGGGGTGTGTGGTGGGGGAGGTGTGGGTGTGTGGTGTATGAGTGGGTGTGTGGTGGCTGTGGTGTGTGTGGTGTGTGGTGGGTAAGGTGTGTGTGTGCTGGGTCGTGTGGGTGTGTGTTGTGGGTGAGTTGTGGGTGCGTGTGGTGGGTGAGGTGTGGGTGTGTGGTGTATGAGTGGGTGTGTGGTGGGTGTGGTGTGTGTGGTGTGTGGTGGGTAAGGTGTGTGTGATGGGTCGTGTGTGTGTGTTGTGGGTGAGTTGTGGGTGTGTGTGGTGGGTGAGGTGTGGGTGTGTGTGGTGGGGGAGGTGTGGGTGTGTGGTGTATGAGTGGGTGTGTGGTGGCTGTGGTGTGTGTGGTGTGTGGTGGGTAAGGTGTGTGTGTGGTGGGTCGTGTGGGTGTGTGTTGTGGGTGAGTTGTGGGTGTGTGTGGTGGGTGAGTTGTGGGGGTGTGTGGTGGGGGAGGTGTGGGTGTGTGGTGTATGAGTAGGTGTGTGGTGGCTGTGGTGTGTGTGGTGTGTGGTGGGTAAGGTGTGTGTGTGGTGGGTCGTGTGGGTGTGTGTTGTGGGTGAGTTGTGGGTGTGTGTGGTGGGTGAGGTGTGGGTGTGTGTGGTGCGTGATGTGGGGGTGTGTGGTGGGTGAGGTGTTTGTGTGTGTGGGTGGGCGGGTTCTAATAATAATAGGTTATGTATTCTGCATCTAGTGTCATGTCCTTTGGAGGAGGAGCGGTGAGGTGTGGGTGTGTGTGGTGTGTGAGGAGTGTGAATGAGGTGTAGTTTGTGTGGTGTGTGTTTGTGTGTTGGTGTGTGTGTGGGTGGGTTCTAATAGGTGATGTATTCTACATCTAGGTGCATGTCCTTTGCTGTAGGCAGGGTGAGGTGTGGGTGTGTGAGGTGTGTGAGGTGTGTCAGTGAGGTGTGGTGTGTGTGGTGTGTGTTGGTGTGTGTGGTATGTATGGGATGTGTGGGTCTGTGGGTGCGCCGGTGGGTGTGTGGGCGGGTTCTTGTATGTGATGTATTCTGGTGTGTGAGGAGTGTGAATGAGGTGTAGTTTGTGTGGTGTGTGTTGGTGTGTTGGTGGGTGTGTGGGCAGGTTCTACTAGGTGACGTATTCTACATCTAGGATCATGTCCTATGGAGGAGGCAGGGTGAGGTGTGGGTGTGTGTTCTGAGTGAGGTGTGGTCATCGTCATCATCATCATCATCATCATCAACCCTTAACCGCCAATGTCGATGGGGCACCACAGATGACTTTGCAACCAGTTTTCTCCTTTTTTTCCTGTTCCCCATCTGCCCTCTGGAACCCGCGTTAATGACCTGTGGACTGAGGGTTGTGTCAGCGCCATTCCGCTGTGGACCCTTGAGTCCGAGCAGGGGGAATGTTCCATGGGTTTCGCCACCTGGCCAGATGGCATCGCTGAGGGTCATTAGTGCCGACTGCATCTGACAAGCATGACAAATCCCTGATGACATGCTGATCTGCATGACTAATCCCTGATGACATGCTAACATGCATGACTAATCCCTCACACCATGCTGACATGCATGACTAATCTCTGACGACATCCTGACATGCATGACAAATCCCTGACAACATGGTAACAAGCATGACTAATCCCTGACGACATGCTGATATGCATAGCTAATCCCTGATGACATGCTAACAGACATGACTAATCCCTGATGTCATGTTGATACGCATGACTAATCCCTGATGACATACTGATCCGCATGACTAATCCCTGATGACATGCTGAACCGCATGACTAATCCCTGATGACATGCTGATCCGCATGACTAATCCCTTATGACATGCTGATCCGCATGACTAATCCCTGACATGTGGCTACAGTCACCCGCATGTCACTCCCTGCAAATATATCATGAAGAGTTCAGGAGCACAAACCTACAAATCCATTTGAGGGGTTTACATATGTTTTCTGTGTGGTGGGTGAGGGTGTAGGTGGTGTGGGTGGTGTGGGTGTGTAGGTGAGGTGTGGGTGTGTGTATGATGAGTGATATGTGGGTGTCTGTTGTGTGGGTGGTGCGGGTGTCGTTGGTGTGGTATGTGTGTGTGGTGAGTGATGTGTGGGTGTCTGTTGTGTGGGTGGTGTAGGTGTTTAGGTGAGGTATGTGTGTGTGGTGGGTGAGGTGCGTGTGTGTGGAGGGTGAGGTGTGGGTGTGATTGATGAGGTGTGGTTGTCTGTGGTGGGTTAGGTGTGGGTATATGTAAGTGAGGTGTGGGTGTTTGTATGGTGCGTGAGGTGTGTGTGTGTTGGGGGGAGTGTGTGTGTGGTGGGGGAGTGTGTGTGTGTGGTGGGGGAGTGTGTGTGGTGGGTGAGGTGTGTAGTGGGTGAGGTGTGTGTCCAGCTGGTGGGCCGTGACATATCACATGTAAGAGAGGTGTGGGTGTTTGTGTGGTGGGTGAGGTGTGTGTGGTGGATGAGGTGTGGTTGTGTGTATAAGTGAGGTGTGAGTGTTTGTGTGGTAGGTGAGGTGTGTGTGTTGGGCGAAGTGTCTGTGTGATCGGTGAGGTGTGGGTGTGGGTAAGTGAGGTGTGTGTGTGGTGGCTGAGGTGTGTGTGTGGTGGGAGCAGTGTCTGTTTGTGGTGGGTGAGGTGTGTGATGGGTGAAATGTGTGTGTGGTGGGGAGTGTGTGTGGGTATGGTGGGTGAGGTGTGGGTATATGTAAGTGAGGTGTGAGTGTTTGTGTGGTGGGTGAGGTGTGTGTGTGTTGGTGGGAGTGTGTGTGTGGTGGGTGAGGTGTGTGTGTAGGTTCACCCACATAGACTTCGGACTGATGAGACCTAGATCGACAGAGACTCCTTCCGTTACCAGGGCAGCTCAGTGGACTGGGCACTATGACCGAATCTCTACAGCGCAGGCCGCCCGTGTTGGAGATTAGGAGTTCAATTTCCAGTTGAGTCAAACCAATGACTTACAAAATTGATACTTATCACTACCTAGCCTGGCGCCTGGCATTAATAGGATAGCGCAAATCCTGGTTAGCTAAGTGTCAGGATAATGTGACTGAGTAGGATATATGGTCATGGTGCCAGCGGCCTAATTACCCAGTGGGGCAGCCCTATAAATTCACCATGAGGGCACTTTGTCACAAGTCGGTACCCACACTGATATGACGTTACATATTGTTACTATGTTAGGTCGTAAACTCCAACCCAACAACCAACCAACCTATAATATATATATTACACACCTAATATATATAATACTAATATAACAAGCCCTGCTACAAAATGATACCATCCAACATACAATACATATATTACACACCTAATATATATAATACGGATATAAGTCCTGCTACGAAATGATACCACAATCAAGTTGGTCTTAGGTATCTTTATATAACACTCTCTGGCAAGAAACGCCTTGCTAAATATCTACATACACAATTTGAAATCGGTGGAGAAGTGGCGCACAGTGGCGCACACACGGGGTATACACTACTGGCAGTGGCGCACACTGGCGCACATATGGTGTATACACTGCTGGTAGTGGCGCACAATGGCGCACACACGGGGTATACACTGCTGGCAGTGGCGCACACTGGCGCACATACGGGGTATACACTGCTGGCAGTGGCGCACACTGGCGCACACACGGGGTATAGGGCGCTGGTAGGCCGACACTAAAGGCACAGACGCGAACCTACTCGTCTAGCATATTGAAATGACATGTCTGCTACTTATAATATATACAATACATTATATAATTTATATTATATATACCACGCAGGTTTTCAGACTACGTGGACTCGTGGACTAGATTTCTGCGCGCCTGCCGCCCGTCACCTGCCGTGTGTTGACCGTGTGTCCGGGTAGACAGGCGGGTAGGGGTTCTAACGCATGACTCACACCAATCACACCACTCACACCACTCACACCACTCACACCACCCACACCACCCACACCACCCACACCACCCACACCACCCACACCACCCACACCACCCACACCACCCACACCACTCACACCACTCACACCACTCACACCACTCACACCACTCACACCACTCACACCACCCACACCACTCACACCACCCACACCACCCACACCGCCCACACCACCCACACCACCCACACCGCCCACACCACTCACACCACCCACACCACTCACACCACTCACACCACTCACACCACTCACACCACTCACGCCGACTCACGCCACACACACCACCTCACACACCACTCACAAACCCTCGGGACACCCCGCACACCCATCACTCAGCACCACTCACACCACGACACCACTCACACGCACCTCAGCGAACCCACTCACACTACACCCACACCACCCCACAGCCACTCAACACCACCACACCACCTCACACCACTCACACCACTCACACCACCCACACCGAAATCACACCCACTCACTACCAGCTCACACCACACACAAACCACTCAGCGAACCACAGCCCAACCACTCACAACCACTCACGACCACTCACACCACTCACCACCACTCACACCACTCACACCACTCACACCAACTCACACCTACCTCACACCACCACAACCACACACACCATCACACCACCTCACACCACACCACCACTCACACCCACTCACACCACGTCACACCCACTGCACAGACCACTCACACCACCCACGCCACCCACGCCACCCACTGCCACCCACGCACCCAATCCACCCACGTCACACACGCCACTCACGCCCACTACACGCCACTCACCCCTCACCCACTCAACAGCCGCCCACAGCCGCCCACACCACCGCCCCCCACCGCCCACACCGCCCACACCGCCCCACCGCCCACACGCCCGCACTCGCCCGCACCGCCAGCACCGCCCGCACCGCCGCACCGCACCGCCACCGCCGCACGCCCGCACCGCACGCACTCGACGCACCGCCCGCACACGCACTCGCACCGCTCACGCACCGCCGCACCGCCACGCACCGCCCGCACACATGCCCGCACCGCCCGCACCGCTCCGCCGCCCGCACCGCCCGCACCGCTCAGCACCGCCCGCACCCACTCGCACGCACGCACCGCTACGCACCGCTGCACCGCTCCGCACCGCTACGCACCGCTCAGCTAACCGCTCGCACCGCTCGCACCGCTCGCACCGCTCGCACCGCTCGCACCGCTCGCACCGCTCGCACCGCTCACACCGCTCACACCACTCACACCACTCACACCACTCACACCACTCACACCACTCACACCCACTCCACCACCACTCACAACCCACTCAACACCTCACTCACACCACTCACACCACTCACACCACTCACACCACTCACACCACTCACACCACTCACACCACTCACACCACACACACCACTCACACCACTCACACCATATGTAGCAAATATTATACGCACACCCGGCCTGGAAATGGCCTGCCCCAGGTCAACACGCCGCCCGCAGTGCGCCTGTATACCGACAGGGGGCGCCTCCATGCCGCCATGGGGGCGCCTCTATTCCGGCAAGGCGCGCCTCTACGCCGGCAGGGGGCGTCCGTCTGAAACTCGGTGTAGTGAATGACGGGGTTGGGTGGATTTGGTTGGTTGGTTGTTGGAGTCTAACGTCCTGGCGACATCTAAGGTCATATCAGGACGCGGATGGAGATGAGAAGCGGCGGTAAGTGAGGAGGGTGTCTGGGTGATGGTGGACGAGGGGCTTAGATTCAGAATGTGCATGCGTGATGTTTGCTTTGTTTGTTGGAGTTATACATCCTCGTGAGATCTAAGGCCATATCAGGATGGTTACCGACTTGTGACAGTGCGCACTCGTGGTGACTTTAATTATAGTGCTGCCCACTGGGAGATCGGGCCGCTGGCATCATGCCTTGATATCCCAAAGAGTCGTATTATCCTGAAATGGTGGGGCTGGCTGGGCTGTGCGGGGATGGGCTGTGTGTGGATGGACGGGGCGGGGCTGGCTGGGGCGGGCGGGCCGGGCGGGCGCCGTATATATATATATGTAGTGAAACGCAGCAACCAAAACGACAAAGGGTGGATACCATTATTTATTCACAAGACAACCATTCTATATAATGAATCCAACCATATATGGTTGGGCAAGGCGCCCTACCGAGTTTAATTAAATGAATTTTAGTAACATCAAATTAATGAATAATCGTAATGATAATATAATATAATAATAACAAAAATTTAAACGAACGGGCAGGAGCAGGGGGAGCCAGGTGGTCCGGGCGACGTCCGAGGCAGAAGTGGGATCCAACCCAGGTCTGGGGTCAGGAGGGAGGGGGGCGGGGGCGCCACCTGGCGGATTCGAACCCAACTGGGGTAGCCAACAACTCAGGTACCTATCGAGAACACCAGGGGGAGGCACTGCGCTTCGCCTACACCGGCATATCAGGGGTATACGTAAGTATATATATATATATATATATACATATATATATATGTATATATATATATATATGTCTGTGTGGTGAGGGAAATGGTGGCGCATGGTTACAGATTAAGACTTCCGGCATCGCTGGTTCCCCGATCGCCGACTGACGCAGCGGCAACCAGCGTCCAGTTTGAGGTGTCACAGTGTAAAGTCCTCGGCTGGCAGTCTTAGTTGTGTAGGTAGGCTAAGAGGAAATCACTACAGGCAAGGAAGGAAAGCAGATATACAGTGAAAGTAGGAGATCTAGACTCCAGTCTTTATTATATTTATAGTGTTCAAGAATCAAGATGGTGGCTCACACCTGATCAGAAACCTCCAAATCACCAACAGGCATTCTTATATCAACCAATGACCATTCAAGATCCTTGTAACCAAAGCAATGGTTATGTCTGGTTACAGTGCCCTGTTGTGTCTGGTGTGCAGTGATCCGTAAATAGCACTTGGGGGGAGGGGGTATGTGAGCAGAGCTCCAAAGACTCTGTACATTTCAAGAAGTGCCCCTCTCACACTATCTATTAAAATACACAATTCTTATCTTAAATCAGTAATGGATCACCAACACCACATATACCTCATATGCCTTTGGTTTTACATACCATTTACCATTATATAGACCATTTGTAATTTATTATAGAATAGTTCACACCTTAACCAATATCCCAAATATCGGGAAATTTTACAACCTGACCGGCGCATGCCCCGCTGATGCTGGAACTATGGGCAAAAAGCCGGTTCCCCTCCGCCCGGTCCCCGTCCACCCCGCTTCCCATTGACGGGGGTCATTGTATGTTGTTGCTTGTTGGAGTTTTACATCCTGGCAACATCTAAGGTCCTGATATGACCTTAGATGTTGCTAGGCCGTAAAACAACAACAAACAAACAAACAATCTAAGGTCATATCGAGACAAGTACCGACTTGGGTCATCGTGACAGTGCACATTGATGACGACTTTAATAGTAGTGCTGCCCACTGGGAAATCAGGCCACTCGCACCATGACCCGATATCCCACTCAGTCACATTATCCTGATACTGAGTTAACCAGGCCTTACCCTATCCTATTAATGCTGAGTGCCAGGCCAAGAAGCGACAAATATAAATTGTATAAGTCATTTGTTTGACTCGACCGGGAACCAAACTCCCCATCTCCCGGACGTGAGGCTGGCGCTCTACCGATTCAGCCACCACGCCCGGTGCCTATGTCAGGGAGGGGACCCCTGGCCACGACATCAGCAATTTAGCGTCTTTGAAAGTCGGCCACAAGGCGGAGGGACTGCAGGGAGAGCCGGCGAGACGACGCGGGGACTGTCTGGTGTCAGGGACCGCCCGTCGGACAGCGACACAATCAGTTTATGTCAGCGGTGTGCTGGTGGGTGTTGGTGGGTGTTGGTGGGTGTGGTGAGTGTGGTGGGTGTGCTGGCTGTGGTGGGTGTTGGTGGGTGTTGGTGGGTGTTGGTGGGTGCTGGTGGGTGCTGGTGGGTGTTGGTGGGTGTTGGTGGGTGTTGGTGGGTGTTGGTGGGTGTGGTGGCCTTGGTGGGAGTTGGTGGGTGCTGGTGGGTGTTGGTAGGTGCTGGTGGGTGTTGGTGGGTGTTGGTGGGTGTGGTGAGTGTGGCGGGTGTGGTGGCTGTGGTTGGTGTTGGTGGGTGTTGGTGGGTGTTGGTGGGTGTTGGTGGGTGTTGGTGGGTGTTGGTGGGTGTGGTGAGTGTGGTGGTTGTGGTGGCTGTGGTGGGTGTTGGTGTGTGTTGGTGGGTGGTGGTGGGTGGTGGTGGGTGTGGTGGCTGTGGTGGGTGTTGGTGGGTGCTGGTGGGTGGTGGTGGGTGTGGTGGGTGTGGTGGGTGTGGTGGTGTGGTGGGTGTGGTGGGTGTGGTGGGTGTGGTGGGTGTGGTGGGTGTGGTGGGTGTGGTGGGTGTGGTGGGTGTGGTGGGTGTGGTGGGTGTGGTGGGTGTGGTGGGTGTGGTGGGTGTGGTGGGTGTGGTGGGTGTGGTGGGTGTGGTGGGTGTGGTGGGTGTGGTGGGTGTGGTGGGTGTGGTGGGTGTGGTGGGTGTGGTGGGTGTGGTGGGTGTGGTGGGTGTGGTGGGTGTGGTGGGTGTGGTGGGTGTGGTGGGTGTGGTGGGTGTAGTGAGTGTGGTGGGTATGGTGGGTGTGGTGGGTGAAGTGGGTGCGGTGGGTGCGGTGGGTGTGGTGGGCGCAGTGGGTATGGTGGGCGTGGTGGGTGTGATGGGTGTGGCGGGTGTGGTTGGTGGTGTGTATGTTGGTGGTTGTGGATGGCGACCTGTTGGTATGTGTGGTGTGGTGCGTGTGGTGGGTGTTGTGGGTGTGGTGGGTGAGTGTGTGCATCTGTGTGTGGTGTGCGGTGTCAGTGTGGCGAGTGCTGTAAGTGTCATCAGCACCTTGATTGATGTGTCTTATTGGGTGCTTATATCATGTCACATCCTGACTGACGATGACTTGTGACAGGGCTCAGTAACATGATCTACCCCCGTCACCGACACTCAATATCTCACCCAGTCACATTTTCTTGACACTGCCATAAGCCCTAATGCCTGCCAAGGTGGCGACATCTACTATTTTATTTAGTTTGCCTCAGCTGTCCCTTACTCCCCTAACACCAAGCTATCCCCATTCGATCAGTAGTAAGCGTTGTGTTTGTTATGTTGTTGGTTTACATCACATCAACCTCTAAAGTCTATCGTCATATCAGGCCTGCGTCAGTGTTGTCCGAGTCGGGTCATTCTGACTGCCTTACATATACACACTCACTACCCATGACCACTGGACCAGTAGGTAATTTTAAATTCTTTGTTTTACTAATTGTATTTCATTCTTGAGGTATAACTTGTTATGCAAATATTATTTAGAATGCAGCTAAACACTGATTGTCCATCTTTAATGATTGTCAGTCTGGTATTTATTCTGATACAACCGTCTAGCTAATGCATACCTGGTCTCAGGTTACTTTATTAACTAATGTGCAAATATGTCTATTGTATATCATACTCAGTAACCTTATTATGTTTCTATTTGCTGGCCAATCGCCCTCTGCTAAGGTTGAACTCACTACTGCTTGTTATCCAGGCCCTGAGCGTCTTGGATAACTGCTCCACTGCTCTAAACTCTGCTACTGTACCGATGGGCTGGGTCACGTGACCGCATTCATCCCCACTATCCGCCTCACTCGCACATATTTTTTTACTTTAAAAAAAGGAGGGGGCCTATTGGGCCCAGCCAGAGTTCGCTCAATCAAACTTATTGTCTCTGCCTTTTTAATTGCGTAATAATATATAATATTGTATAATTTCTTTTGTCAGCGCCAGAGCACTGTTCTTCCTGCGTACAGTAACATTGCTTCATACATAAATGAAGTTCTCGGTTATAATAGTAACTGCATGCAAGCACTGTTCAATAATACAAGTATTATACATGTCATAAATGTAACTATCAGTTGAAATACTACCTGCATACAATTGCAGTTCGATAATAATTGTATTATACATGTTATAAATGCAACTATCAGTTACAATACTAACTGCATACAAGTGCAGTTTGATAATAATTGTATTATACATGTCATAAATGTAACTATCAGTTGCAATACTAACTGCATACAATTGCAGGTCGATACAAATTGTATTATACATGTCATAAATGCAACTATTAGTTGCAATACTAACTGCATACAATTGCAGTTCGATAATGATTGTATATATTATACATGTCATAATGCAACTATCAGTTGCAATACTAACTGCATACAATTGCAGTTCGATAATAATTGTATAATACATGTCATAAATGCAAGTATCAGTTGCAATACTACCTGCATACAATTGCAGTTTGATAATAATTGTATTACACATATGGTGAATATGCGTGATATGGCATTACGTGGTTCTGGAATTTTCTTTAAACATTTTAATCTTTTCTTTGAATGCTAGTAATCGGAACCAGAACCTATTGTTTCAGCTTCTGGCAAAAGCAGTGGATGCGATCATTCATCGATGAAATGTGCACATTGAGTGTACTATAATTCCCCAGAGTCCAATGGGATGCATCAAGTCGTGGACTGTGGGTCAGGGTTGAACTTGAACTTGTTGGCGATTCCCGATTGCTCGGGTTCAGGAGGGACGACGGGTTGTGTGCGGCAGGCTTGAGAAAGCTAGATCCGACAAGCGAAGCCCGGATGTCACGTGGGGCTGATGGATAACGGACGCACTTCCGTTCCGGAAGTTGGAAAATACTAGCGGCGTTCCTAGAAGCAACTCACTGCCATCAAGTTTCTTCGCATTATTACTGCGTTCCATGCATTTTTCGGATTTGTTTGATTTTTTGTTGGAGACTGACTTCTAAGGTCATATCAGGACAGGTACCGACTGGTGATAGTGAACATTCATGGTTACTTTATAGTGCTGCCCAGTCCGCCATAACCAGGGCCACGTTCAGGGGCTGTCTCAGAGGCACCTCGGTGATGGCCCTGACGTCACGCTAGTCTGAACTGCAAAAGCATTTTGTTGTCTTGAAAATGGCCGCCCTCATAGGCGGTGGCCATTTGCAATGGAAAAGCTGTGCTGTGATTGGCTGAAACCACTGAATATGGCGGCCATTTTCAAGGCATGTTTTGTCTCCTGTCTGAAATGGGAGATGTCTCCGAGAGGCACCCTGAATGCAAATAGGCCAAAAACGTTGCAGAGACATCTTCATGGCACCTCCGAGGTGCACCCTGAATGCGGCCCAGGTATCATTTCCCATCATCATCATCATGCTGTCGGTCGCGATGCGACAAAGACTGCTTTCATTACTTGACTGCCGCTCTCCATTTAGCTCTCTGCTGTGAGAGTTGCGTCCATGAGTCGGTCTTAATGTCTCTCAGCTTCAGGTTTTAACATTTCATGAAAGCTGCCTGCAAAAGTGTTGAAGTGCTGCTGGCTTTTGCAAGTTACCAGCGGCACTCTCTTGGGGAGCAAATAGAGGTTTCACACCGGCAAGAACATGTCAACACAGGCGCAAAACTATTTGTCCCTGCAGTGGCTGGTCGAGAGATGTTGGGAGTTCCATACATCAACCGCCCTTAATGCTGCCACAGTGACATGGTTTTCTGTTTAGGGTTTGCTCCCTTAGCCTTCGGTTCTGTCAAGGACCTGTACCACAAGGCAGTGGTTTAGAACTCTGCAAGGCACGGGCGTCAAACTCCCTGAGGTATTGCTATACCTGCTATACCTGCATACCAGTAGGAAGGTAGGAAGTTTGAAATCGTGGCTAAGTCAAACCAATGACATTATACAAAATTGATACATTGATATCATTTCCCACTCAGTCAGATAATCCTGACACGAAGCAAACCAGTCCTTGTCCTATCCCAGTAATGCTGAGTGCCAGGCTAGATAGTGACACGTGTCAAATGTGTAAGTCATTGGTATGACTCGGAGGGGATTCAAACGACCGACCTTCCGCATGGGAAGCCTGCGCTCTACCGATTCGGCAACAGCATCTGGTACCCCATTGGATTTGTTGACAGTTATTGCAAACTAACTCACTGCAATTGTTGACTGGTAAGCCCTTACTAAAGGCAGCGCTTAGGTTGTGCTCCAAAATAAGGCCAAACAAAAAATAAATTGTATTGGTGATCATCCTTTTGATCACATTAGTCAGGGTCGGCCTGCAGTTTTTGTTTTGATTTGTGATTTTCCTGGTGTATGACGTAGACGTAATAGGTATGTATGTGTGGGGCAGCACTATAAAGGTTGCCAACTGTCACAAGTCAGGACCCGTCCTGATATGACCTAATATGTTGCCAGGACATAAAACTCCAACAAACTCCTTGCCTTATCCTAATAATGCCGAGCGCCTGGCTAGGAAGTGACAAGTATCAATTTTTAAGTTATTGGTTTGACTCGACCAGCGTTCGAATCCACGATCCCATGATCTACCAACATGGGAGACGGACATTCTAACTCATTCAGCAAAATTAACGGTTAACAAAAATAAAGTTTAAACGATTAGGAGTGGGCGATTTTTCAGGCACGCCGGGCACGATCACCATTTTTCTTTATTTGGCCTAAAGGACAAATTCCTCCAGCGCATTTATATAAACAAAAAAAAGGAATCATTCCAAAGATACTACATACACTGTGTATAATTTTGTACATAGCTGTGTTGAATTGTTAGTAAATGCATCAGCTGCAGGGTAGAGATAAGAAAATACCTCGCTCAGGCAGACGGTGGATATCGTCGGTCTTGCAAATAGTTCTATATCGTGAACTGCCTGTGGACAGAGCACTAAGTGACGGCTCCTAAAACACGCGTTATTATGGAAAATTGCTTCTGTCAGGATCATTTATGGCCGCTATGGTATTATTGCAACAACACAAAAGAAATGGTTCAGTGAAAATCTATATCAGCCGTTTATGGGTGGATGTGGTGTGTGGTGATGGCGAATGGGATGAGCCAGATATTAGCATAAGAGCATTTATGCTGTTATGGAATTGTTTCGATAAAATAACGCAATCACCATGGTAATTGGTTCGAGAGTATTAGTGTTAATGGATTCTAAAGGAGTTGCAAGGGATTTGGTGTTTGCAGGGTGTTTGGGGATTACTCAGTTCCAGATGACCAGATGGGACGGCTGAATGAGTTGAGCGTCCGTCTTCTGTTGCGGTAGATCCTGATTGAATCAAAGCGATGTCTTCGAAATTTATACTTGCCGCTTCCTAACCAGGTATTCGGCATTATCAGGAAAGGGCAAGGACTGGTTAGCTCAGTGTCAGGATAATATGACAGTGGGATATTGGGTCACGGTGCTGTCAGCCTGGTCTTCCAGTGGGACAGCACTATAAAGTTGTTATGAGTGTGCACTGTGACAAGTCAGTCCCTATTCTGATATGTCTTAGATGTTGCCAGGATGTAAAACTCCAACAACCAACTAACCGTCGCAGATTATATTCATGTAACTTTAGGGCATTAATGGCGGAACACTCAACCCATAGATGACAGTCGGTAAGCGTCCCATGGTGGACAAGGATTATTCATGAAGTTATGGGGAGGGTCAGGGAAAAGGTGGAATAGGGGAAGGGGGAAGGGGAAAGGGGGAAAGGGGCAGGGCAGGGGAACGGGGGGAATAAGGGATGCGGACAAGGAGAAAAAGGGTAAAAGGGTAAAATGGGAAAGGGGGAACGAGGGGGGGGGGGGGAAAGGGGGAAAGGGGGAAGGGGGGAAAAGGGGGGAAAGGGGGGAGGGGGGAAAGGGGGAAAGGGGGGAAAGGGGAGAAAGGGGGAGAAAGGGGGGAAAGGGGGGAATGGGGGTAATGGGGGAAAAGGGGGGAAAGGGAGGATAGGGGGAATGGGGGAAAGGGGGGGAATGTGGGGAAAAGGGGGGAAAAGGGGGGAAAAGGGGGGAATAGGGGGGAAACAGGGGGTAAATAGGGGGAAAAAGAGAGAAACGGTGGGGTGGGACGGGCAATGATGAAGATGCAGACTTGTGTTTGTTTGTTGTTTTACGTCCTAGCAATATCTAAGGTCATATCAGGACGGGTACAGGTTTGTGTCAGTGCATACTCATGCCGACGTTATACTTACTATTGTTCTAAACCCTCAGTTATATGGACACAAGTCACAAGCAGCCTTTCACAGCAGCAATATCCTATAGCCTTTATTTGTTACTCCAATAAATTGTTTAATCATTAAAAAATGTTGTTTAACAATAATTTTAATCTCTTAGTTGAATAGTCTGAAGAGGCCAAGTAACTCTCCTGGGGCCGTATGCACGAATCGGGGTTAGGGCCGTAACCGTGGCTAGGCTAGCTCCACACGGCTAAATGTGAGTAATTGCATACCGATTTCTCACATTTAGCCGTGTGGAGCTAGCCTAGCCGCGGTTACGGCCCTAACCCCGATTCGTGCATCTGGCCCCAGAGGACTAAGATTTTCATTCCGCGCTGAACCGGGATTTTAGGTTTCTTGCAAATACAGGAGGTCCAAGAGTGGAAACCTGGTAGGACATCAAACAAGAAGCACCGGACACAAGATAAGGCATCCTCAATTGAAACTCTTTGGGCACGTAGCTTTATAGATGACTGAAACCAATTCTTCGCCTGACAAACCAAACATGTTTCTATTATCGAGAGAAAAGGAGACCGTGGTTAACTGAATCGAAGAGACCACAGAGATCCAAAAGGACCGTTACTCCTGTTTTACTTTGATTAAATGAAATGGTAATATCATCTTTCACCTGCATCAAAGTAGTTTCAGGGGCATAGGTGATCCTTCATCCAGATGGTCATGATTCATTCACATTAATCGCCATTTGCTGATTAGCTATTTGTTTTGATGGACAGTGACTGGCTTTACAATCATTTTAGACTAAATTGACCAATTTGAGATAAATATATTAGGTGTTAATCGGTGCTGTCTGTTGTTTGTCGCTCTTGTTCTGGGCGGCATGTGTTGATCGATTGTTCTCTTCTCTTTGGATGCCAGCGAGACATGGCTTGTTCGTCTTTCCAGCCTTTTGGTAGGCATCCATCGTCCACCATGGCGAACACTTTCTCGGACCAGGCAAGACACGTGTCCCACCTCCAGTCGGCGGCCATCTCGAAGATGTCGTCCTGGTGGTCTAGTATGGGTCTGGTCCAGGAGTGCGGCAGCTTGGGGTCCTTCCTCATCCGTGTGAGTGCCGCGAAGTACTCATGCCACGTGCTCTCGCCTGGCCCTACCTTCCCTTTCTTTTCTTCCCTTATAACCTATGTGTGGGGGAGAGTTTGAAGAAACTTCGATTTTAAATGGCTAACATTTGATATATTTGAAGCGCAAGCATGCCAAATTAATTTTCTCAAACACGCCAACATTCTGACACCATAGACTTCTACAGTAACAGGTTCTATTAAATTCCCTTCTACGTGGCAACAATTGTTTAATACACGCATGAGTATCTAAGTTAGATATACAGACTCAAATCTAGATAATTGTTTTGGTTTTGAAAATTTGATGTTTTCATCGGACTGTGCCGCTTTAAGATATAGCGAAGATTCATGTAAAGAATACATGTTAAAATGGCGTGAGCAGATTTTTAAATATCAGCGCAATGAGATATTGCGCTGTGAAATCTCGCTGTTGTGGTATTTCGTGAAGTCTTGGTTGACATCATTGCTTGACAATGTCAGTCCTGATTCTTCACCTCCAGTCGAATGGAGGTGCCAATGGGTAAGCCCCCAATATACAATATGTATCGGGTCGTTCTCAGAAGTTGTGTACCAATAGTGTGACATCAGTACGAGAAAATCAAAATGCTGCCAAAGTCCTATAAACAAGTTTCCTCAATGTGTATGTCCTTTTGCATCTGAATAATTGAAAATAAACATATTCTGGCATTTTTAAGTAGGTCAAATGATGCTCACACCCAATAAATAGCAGTATAGCATGGAAACCAATCTGACTCCAAAATCAAATATTTTCCACACAAAACTTGACATTTTTAGGACATTTCACATGCCACTTGCTTTATAAACAGTAGTATTAATAATTTGAAACCTCATTGCTATGGTTTTGTCTTATTTGTGAATATTAAAGAGAAAAGCAAGAAAATATTAGCAGAGTAACAGTCAAAGTGGAAACAACAATTTTACACAAATGTTCGGCTCAAATTTCAATGTTTAGGGGCAATTTCAGGATTTATCTTTTACTATACCATAACTAGGTCCATGCATAGAGTGTCAAATGGTGAAAATAGTTCCTGTACTGTATCTGTAATCAGTGTTTGACACAGAGTTTCATAGTACTTGCAAGTGGAAACGAAATGTTACGATGTTAATGACTCCAGAAAATGTTAACTATTTTTTTTTAGAAATAAATGTCTTCAACTTAATGAAGACATTGTATATGACCATTTGAAGTGAAATGAGCTGTTGTTCAGAGGTTTTCATTAAGTTTGTGACACTTTATTTTCAATGCTGTTGACAATGTCACAAATTAGTGATGTAATTTTCTATGTATTTAGCTACATCCATCCCAATAAGATACATAATACACAATATTAACATTTACTTTTGATCTAAAGTATCTCCCACATTATTGGGCTAAATGATGAAATCTAAATATTGACACTCCAATAATGGGTTCCTTTGAAATATGCATTTCTAGTAGACTACCTCAAGTGGTACACAGTTTCTGAGAACGACCCATATATATGTACATATATGGAGATGTTTCTCTACAGTAAAGACCGGTCCGAGGATGAGTGCTGTGTCACCAGAGCTTACATAGAGCCCATCACAGATCCATCTAACCCCAACGTTATTCTCAGGTTATCTAGGTCAGCATATTGATCTCACCACAACATTTGCGTCTCTATAACTTATATGCAATAGCTCCTACTGGCTATCGATTGAATGCAAATTATTAGCCATGTTTACACGGGCAATTCTAAACCGATTTAGACAAAGCGATTTATATGAAGCGATTTAGTGGCACGTTTACACGATGAATTTGAAACTGTGTCCGCGACCGGGAACCAGCAGACTTAGTGGTGAGCCTATAGCCGGTGCGCACCGCTATTTGACACGATCGGCGCCCGGGGACCAGCAGCCTTAGTGGTGAGCCTGTAGCCGGCGAGCACTGCTATTTGTTTAGTTTACATTCGTCGATTTACAATATGAATAACGACGCCGATGTAGCGGCTACATTAATATCGCTTGGAATTTAGGGTTAATTTAATTAAATTTCATTATTTGAGTATGTAATTCTGTTAAATATGATCGCATTCAATAGATTTCGGCCTAATCAGTCCCTAATACTGCCGGGCACCAGTGTATAGTTACAGCTGAGCCTGTAGCCGGCGAGCACCACTATTTTACACTATCGCCGCTCGGGAACCAGCTGTAGTGATTCATATAAACCACCTCACGATGTGGTTTACATGTCCCGATATATATGAATCGATTCAGCCCTAGAACGCCACAGTGTCGCATTTACACGGCAAATGTAAATCGATGTAGACAAGTGGTTTTATATGAAGCGTTTTAACTCGCCCGTGTAAACACGGCTATTGAAGAACTCCTCTTGTACTGTGGTGATAGTAACTCTAAGAACGCATTAAAAAGTTGGAACTGAAAATTGAGAAATGGGTAAAGAATCATCCTAAGAATCCACTCTGTTAAGGAGATGTTTACACAACTTGATTGTGCATTCGTTAAAGCTGCATAGTCCGATGAATGCATCCCATTTTCAAAACGAAAACACTTGCCTAGATTTGATTCTGCACATCTAACTTAGAATTTAGATCCTGATGAACTTATTAAGCATTTGCCACCACAGAGAAATGAATAAAGAGTAAGTAAATTTACTAGAACCTGTTACTGTAGAAGCCTATGGTGTCAGAGTTTTCGCAAGCTTGCCACAATTAATTTGCATTTTTGCTTTTCATATATCTCAAAAGTTAGCCATTTCAAATAAAAGTTATTTCAAATTAAAGTGATGTAGATTATTACGATCAACCTAATATAATTATCTCAGAAAATGACAGAAACTCAAAACCATCGCACTCTACAACGTTAAAGTTTTGAGTTTTGTAATTATTTTTAGATAAATATATTAGGTTGATAGTTATAACCTACCATACTTTATCTTGAAGTAACTTTGATTTAAAATCATTAAATTTGGAGATATTTGGAGTGTAAAACATGCAATTGCAATTGAGCAATGCCTGCTCAGCCACCGAATCATGTTCACCTGATATTACAAAACACTGATTTCTTCTATTTGCATCCTTAGATTGATCAGACCCAGCTTTCATTTTCGACAATGATTAATCCAATAGGTATCGAGCAGGCAGACAGCAAGATGATCGATGTTGGAGAAGGGTTGCCATTTTCCTGCCTGTTGCTGGGAGCCATTGTGTTTGGTTTGGGCATTTTGAGTGGTGGTTGCGGAGAAACGCTGTGGCTGGCCTGAAAAGGCCACTTCGAGTAGCAAGGGAAGTGACTGTGTCAGTTGAAACCATACTTGTGTCCTGTCACCCGCCGGGGTTCAACCTCCATATGTGTCTCCTGGTTGCCATGGGATAGCATGGATGTTTGAAGGATATTGGCGAGATGGTACGTGTATGAATTGAAGACGTGGCCATGTGACTAAACACCGAGCCATTAATAAAACTGCATGTCGTTAGTCGCGACAAATTCATGTTCTGGGACGTCTTTGAACTAACTGTCCATACAGGCAGGACTAGTTTACAGTTGCATTTACCGATGGTTTTTAGATTCTGCCATATTTTTATGGAGATAATATCTAATGTGCTAAATATACTGTTCAAATACCTACCTATCATATCCCATTACTTTTGGAGTGAGAACTTTATGAGATCATGAAGATTAATAGACTTTAAAAGCCTAATCGAGAGCATTCAGCGGCCGCCATTTTTCTTTTTTGCATTCTTTCCTCCTGATTGCCATGAAATAATGTAAATATGTTCCACGCTTCCTCGTCATTATCTACAGTCTCAAGTTGGCCATCCACTTTCACTGTGCATGTCTCTTGTCGAGGTGATATCGCAATATGATCTCATAGGACAAACCATCAACACACCGAACATCCTACACAACTAGCAACCTGTTTAAACACATTGAACATTATATAAAACAGACAAAATGTCTTGTCAACTATAAACTGACGATGTTTTATAGGAGAAAAGATTTAACCCTCAATGATTGTTTGAGTTTCCCCAAGTATACACTTTATACTCGGTGCTGCTGCCCATTTTTGGATGAACTACAGTGACTGATGCTGTACGTTATACAGCAGGACCCACTACCTTAATTCTACAGGATCGGTGCTGTAACAAATACAGCACTGATCAAACTTAGATTATATAGACTGTTAATACCAATAGTAAGATGGCCGGAAGACCAGTGCTCCAGTGCTGACAAATGTCATATTCAGATGAATAAATACTTTACCAAAAAATTAATAAAAAATAGGAGAGATGAGCATGGATTCTGTACCCTACCAAGTGGAACGCTGGTCCACTTAGTGGGTCTGTATCTGGGGCACACCTGACTGACGTGCCATACTCAGATGCTGATGGGGAGTTGTGCTAGTTACATCATTGTGCTAGTTACATCATTCCCAGATGCTGGTTTGGTGCCTCACCTTCTCGGCACCCCACTGGTCTGGGATACACCTCTCTAAGACACAGCTGCATAAACCTACTTCCCACCTACCATAATAACACATAGTGTGTTCAGACAGTAAACCACAACCCCAGACTCACAGGAGACGTGACTGCGGGTTGCCATGGGATAGTGTGGATGTTTCAAGGATATTGTGGAGATGGTACATGAACAGATTGAAGACGTGGCCACATGACTGAACGGCAAGCAATTGATAACGGCATGTCATCAGTCATGACAAATTCATGTTCCGGGACATCTCTGAACTAACTGCTCATACAGGCATGACTACATCGCTGAGATCCACAACACCCCCCAAAAGAAGTCAATTTCTTTTTTAGATAGACATTTCGATACGGGTTTGTAGCCTACCAAATCAGTGTTGCATAAGTAATAGACATCTTGATAGAGGTATTTAGCCTAGTACATCAATAGTGGATAAGTAATAGACATCCTGATACAGGTCTATATCCTACTACATCAGTAGTGGATAAGTAATAGACATCCTGATACAGGTCTATAGCTTACTGCATCATTAGTGGATAAGTAATAGACTTCCTGATACAGGTCTATATCCTACTACATCAGTAGTGGATAAGTAATAGACATCCTGATACAGGTCTATAGCTTACTGCATCATTAGTGGATAAGTAATAGACATCCTGATACAGGTCTATAGCTTACTGCATCAGTAGTAGATAAGTAATTGACATCCAGATACAGGTATTTAGCCTACTACATCAGTAGTAGATAAGTAATAGACATCCTGATACAGGTATATAGCCTACTACATCAGTAGTAGATACATAATAGACATCCTGATACAGGTATTTAGCCTACTACATCAGTAGTGGATAAGTAATTGACATCCTGATACAGGTCTAAAGCCTACTACATCAGTAGTGGATAAGTAATTGTCATCCTGATACAGGTCTATAGCTCACTACATCAGTAGTGCATAAGTAATAGACATCCTCATACAGGTCTATAGCCTACTACATCAGTAGTGGATAAGTAATTGACATCCTGATACAGGGATATAGCTCACTACCTCAGTAATGGATAAGTAATAGGCATCCTCATACAGGTCTATAGCTTACTACATCAGTAGTGGATAAGTAATAGACATCCTGATACAGGTCTATAGCTTACTGCATCAGTAGTGGATAAGTAATATACATCCGTATACAGGTCTATAGCCTACTACATCAGTAGTGGATAAGTAATAGACATCCTTATACAGGCCTATAGCTTACTACATCAGTAGTGGATAAGTAATAGACATGATACAGGTCTATATATCTTACTACAGCAGTAGTGGCTAAATTGTTCGTGTTGCTCAGCAACACGGGTAATTTGGCATTCGATCGCCACCATAGCCGCATAGCGTTAAGATAATACTTATGCTGTCACCTATCTAGTAATGGCGAAACTACCTTCTGACTTGTGCGTCACCGCCGCCTATATATTCGTACTTTGATACGAAATACTTCGAGATGCTAACTCTATCTTACTGACCTGCCACCTGCAGTTGCCCGCTCGAACTACTGGCCCAAGTGCCTATATAAGGACTGACTTAGCGGCGGTTTGTTGCTCTTCCTCCGTTATTTTCAGTCAACCACCAACAATGACAGTGACAGTCCAAATACAAATGTAATCTTTTAAGCAAATGCACTGGGGTCGGTCCCACTGCTTCACTGGCCACAGCTGGTCCAGTGTGTTACTAACAACCTCACCTCAACACCAGAATTCATATTGCTGTCATGTGACTATCAACACTAAAACAACAAACTACAAATAACAAACTCACATAACTAATCACGGTAGAGTAACACTAGAATATTCCTAGCGAACTGACATTTATATACCACTTGTGTAACTCCAACTGACCAGACCCAACATCAAAACTGACTACAACTTTACAAAATGAATATGGAAGATGACTTTTATTTACATTCTAAATACCCTGAAATACTCACATTGATCTGACTAATATTGATGTAGTCATATGACACTACTGTTTCCATATTGTTGTGGAACGTATAGGTGACAGAATTTGATTATGCTATACGCTGCAAATTGTGTACTCATACCTTACTCTATATACCATTTTTTTGTGTAAATAATCCTGATTCAATAAATGGCTGGAAGACCTGTGTTTCGGCACTGACAACAGACTTATTCATCAGAATAAACATATTTGCGACAACAACAAAATATATATAATGTATCTCTGCGAGAATTGTTTAACTTTAAGCCAGCTTGTTACTTTGATGTGTGACCAACTGTGAATGGAGCCTGCAGCATACAGCCTGATACAGGTCTTTAGCGAACCAAGTCAACACAGGCAAAGCGTAAGTAGCTGTTTACAGACCAAACAGAGATTGCATACACTTGCCTGGTGTGTGAACACTGGGGCAAGAACTGAGGCAGCCTAGACATCGCATATAGAGGAGCTACTACTGATAGGAAAGTGACAGGGAGCTAAGCTAAAGGAACCACCCCTGATAATAGAGTGATAAGGGGCTCAGATAGAGGAACTACCACTGATACTAGAGTGATAAGAGGCTAAGATAGAGGAGGGACCATTGATAGGAGCGTGATAAGGAACTCCAATATAGGACCCAGCAGTGATAGGATATTGATAAGGGACTAATATGGAGGAGCCACCACTGATAGGAGAGTGATAAGGGGCTAATATAGAGAAGGGACCATTGATAGGAGAGTGATAGGGGGATCACATAGAGGAGCCACCACTGATAGTAGAGTGATAGGAGTTGAGATAGAAGTGCCACCACTGGTAGGAGAGTGATAAGGGGATCACATAGAGGAGCCAGCATTGATAGGAGAGTGATATGGGGTTAAGATAGAGGATCCACCATTGATAGGAGACTGATAATGGGATCACCTAGAGCAGCCACTGTTGATAGGAGAGTGATAAGAGGATTACATAGAGGATCCACCATCGAAATGAAAGTGATAAGGGACTAAGATAGAGGAGCCACCACTGCTAGGATAGTGTGATTGCCCACGGTCTTCCACACTGTCACACACTCACGGAAGAAAGCCAAGATTTAGTTTCAGTACGCTTCAACCTGGTGTATTACAAAACCTCTCTGCTCTCCATGGCATCCCCAGTCAACTGACCCGCCCCCTAACTTGCCAGGTCCCACGTCGCCTCTATAGGTGGGTGGGGGGGGTGAGCTAGCCACACACAGTAGCAGGCAGCCCAGTCGGGGTCTGCCCGGTGGCTAGCCTGCCGCCAACTAGCGCCATTCAGTGTAACTGCGTAGGTGTGCAGCGTAGTGTCTGCCGCCACCGCCTGGTAGTGGGGCTCATGTACAGACTACTACACTAGTGATAAGGGGATCACATAGATGAACCACCATTGCCAAGAGAGTGATAATGGGATAATATAGAGGAGGCACCACTGATAGGAGAGTGATAATGGGCTAATATAGAGGATGTCTCACTGATAGGAGAGTGATAATGCGATCACATAGAGGATCCACCACTGATAGGAGAGTAACAAGGGGGTCGCATAGAGGATCCACCACTGATAGGATAGTGATAATGGGATCACATAGAGGAGCGACCACTGATAGAAGAGTGATAAGGGGATCACATAGAGGAGCCACCACTGATAGGAGAGTGATAAGGGGATCACATAGCGGAGTCACCACTGATAGGAGAGTGATAAGGAGCTCACTCTATCACACACTGTCATATATATATATATATATATATACATATATATATATATATGGCATACCCATGACCCACTTCCCCAAAGGCAGCTCACACGGTTTATTTTATCACAGATAGGCAATAACTTCCCATTACACCATGTAAATAGCAAATGGATAAAAATGTACTTGGTCAAAGTGCAGTTTAATTTCTTAAAATATTGCACTATTTCCGCAGAGTTGTTTATGATGACCCATCTGAGTACTCAGGGAACGTGTGCCAGGCTTCGTCTTTGATTTAGACCGGATGTAGTGGCCAAATTCGCTTCATGTCTGGAAGGTCGGGAGTTCTAATCCCATCCAAGTCAAACCAATGACTTACAAAATTTATACTTGTCGCTACCTAGCCTGGCTTTGGCATTAATAGGATTGGGTAAGGACTGATTAGCTCAGTATCAGGACAATGTGATTGAATGGGAAATCGGGTCCTGGTGCCAGTGGGTTGATCAACCAGTGGGGCAGCACTATAAAGTTGACATGAGTGCACTCTGTCACAAGTCAGTACCCATCCTCATATGACTTTAGACATTTCGACATTTATACAAACATTTCGACATTCTTATTCACAATGTCCATACATATTCTACAAACGTAAACGAACCAGTTAACAATAGAAAGTGTAAGAACAATGTAACCATTAATGGTTATCTTCCCACTGCCCCTTTTAAACAAATAATACATAATACAAAATGATGAACCCGGAGATGATATACAAATATCCTACAGACTGCTCTTAAAGACCAGGTCACATAGCCGTTAGTGGACGTAGTGATCCGTAAGATAGATTAATCTGGGTCAAACGTGGTGTAAGTATGTTAAACTACGCTGAAATATATTAATGTACAGCAGGTTTTGGTACGGATAAATATGTTACACTACGGATAAATACGTTACAGTACAGATAAATATGTTATGGTATGGATGCTGGTATGTTCAACTATGTTCAACTACATTCAACTATGTTAGCCTCCACTACGTTCACCTATGTCCACTAACGGCTATGTGACCAGGGCTTCATCCAAGGACCCTAGAGTATGCTACAGTATTCTAGAGTACGCTGGAGTATGCTAGTGTATGCTAGAGTATGCTAGAGTATGTTAGCATCACAGATGCAAATTCAGCCTCTAATGTACCGCTCTTTTGAACATGTCCAAAAATGTAATCGGAGATGACGGCTTACCCATGGTATTACCAAGTTAACATCACAGACAAGTATTGATACCTGTACGTTCAACTACGTTCAACTACGTTCAACTACGTTCAACTACGTTCAACTACGTTCAACAGTCACGTTCAACTAGTCACGTTCAACGTCAACGTTCAACGTCACTGTTCAACAGTTCACGTTCAACTAGTCAGTTCAGTCAACTACGTTCAACTGTACGTTCAACTACGTTCAACTACGTTCAACTACGTTCAACTGCACGTTCAACTACGTTCAACAGTTCAACTATGTTCAACTACGTTCAACTATGCCAACGTTCAACTACGTTCAAATACGTTCAAATACGTTCAACTACGTTCAACTACGTTCAACTACGTTCAACTACGTTCAACTACGTTCAACTACGTTCAACTACGTTCAACTACGTTCAACTACGTTCAACTGTGTTAGCCTCCACTACTTTCAACTGCGTCCACTAATGGCTATGTGACAGGGCTTTAAGGAAACACACACATGTTAGAATACAGATATGATGAGATCAGGACATGTTCATTGATAGACAACTTCCATTGTTTAAATTGTAAATATGTTATCATTACTCATCGGGTGTATATGGCCCAGGGCAACAATTACGACACAAGTTGTCCTTACAGTTTGCTGTATCTGCAAATTTACCTCCAATAGCCGATGTCCACTTTTTGTGCTGGGGGGTCATTAAACAAACAAACAAAGTATCCGCAAGTTCATCTAATAGTACAGATTGTATCCAGTGTATCCTTAGATTTCGCAAAATCAAAATAAACAAACATCGTCGATTTATTTGTGCTGCTGGACACAATCGGTGAATGTCTTGTAAGTGTGACTCAGCCTTGTGGCGCTCTCTCTCGGCCACCGCAGTCAACACGCGTTATCCCTGCAGTCCCCTGACAGCACTCATCCACAGAACCCAATCACATTCCGATCAAGGCACCTCAAAGCACACAATACCAACAGAACTCTTCAATTTACATTAGCCTTTGAGGCACAGGGAAGAGGTTCCATTCAGATACGCCCGTCGTAGTGAAATCAGCAGTTTGGTATTTTGGAAGGAATTTCTCAACAACAAAACTACTGATCAAACTCACTCCTTGATCCGCATTGTGTCCCCCAAATGACATGCATTACAAAGATTCAATTTAGAGGGATTAAATATCGACATACTAATACCGGATGCAGTGGCCTAATTGTTGGAACGCAGGATATTGGGAGTTCGCTTCCCGGTCGAGTCAAACCAATGACTTACAAAATTGATACGTGTCGCTTCCTAACTTGGCGCTCAGCATTAATAGGATACGCCAAGGACTGGTTGCCTTGGTGTCAGGATAATGTAACATACCAGGCGGGATGGCCAAATGAGTTAGAGCGTCCGTCTCCCACATTGGTAGATCGTGGGATCGTGGGTCCGAATCCTGGTCGAGTCAAACCAATAACTTAAAAATTGATACTTGTCGCTTCCTAGGCAGATGCTCGGCATTACTAGGAGAGGGCAAGGAGCAGTGGAATGAGGAAGACCAGTCGTCTGCGACTGAAATTTCCCCTGCTTAAACAACTAATGTCCCAAACAAAAAAAAGTGGGGTATCAGGTCATGGTGCTGGCGGCCTGATCTCCCAGTGGGGCAGCACTATAAAAGGTTGTCATGAGTGCGCATGGTCACAAGTCGGTACCCGTCCTGATATAACCTTAGATGTTGCCAGAACGTAAAACTCCAACAACCAACCAAATCTTGGCGAGTTTTTGTGCTGATAAGACAGACTCGCAGGGAATAGGGGGGTTCGCCCCCATTTTGCCCTGGGACGGTTATCTATTGCTAGATAACGCCCCTCTCGAGCATCCTGGAACAGCGGCGTGGCAATGCCCTACGCCGCGTCGCTATTAATATCCCGTTTGTTTGTCGGCGAGCGCAGGGTTCCTGCGCATGATCAATGGCATGCAGTGTCAGGTCCTCAGTCAGGCGACTCAGTGCGCAGACGCGGATGTCTCTGATGTGCATGCGCAATCGAACCCGCGGCCCGCCGCCTACTGGGAAGTGACGTCATAAGAAAGGCGGAGCTGGTGGCGCTCTGGGAACCAGCGCGTTGCACCGCCCACCCCCTACCTGCTGATTGGTTGTTGGAGTTTTACATCCTGGCAACATCTGAGGTCATATCACGATGGGTACTGACTTGTGACAATGCACACTCATGGTGACTTTATAGTGCTGCCCCCCTGGGATAGCAGGCTGCCAATGCCATGACCTGATATCCCACTCAGTCACATTATCCTTACACTTAGTCACCCAGTCCTTGCCCTATCGTAATCTGCTAATAATGCTGACCGTCTGGCCAGGAAGCAACAAGTATCAATTGTTAAGTCATTGGTTTCACTCGACCAGGGATCTACCAAACAGGAGACGCACGCTCAACTCATTCGCGCATTCGGTCTGGTTGACCTGCGCATTGAGCTGTTCCGGTCAGTCACACACGGCCCCCATTGTGAACGCTGGCCGATACATGCACACTCTGACGGGCATGCGCATTAAGCCACGCTGGTCACAACAATTGCAGGTGAGTGTGATGATTGATTAGGCACATGGATGTATTATGGGCAGGATAAATCCGATAGATCCATAGCCCCAAGTTGAATCACCATGTGTGTAGCGCTGTGGGGGGATTAACATGGATTTGCTTCTAATCACCAATTAATACGGCTTCATGAAGTGGTTTAGTAACTTATAAATCCATCCAATTAGAAGTAGATCCCCGTTGAGGCATTGATAATGTAAGCTCTCTGGAGGCTAGGTGCGGATTTTGTTCCTGTTCACTACCTGGCAGTTTTTTACAACATTTTTTTCTTCTATAAAGATGGAGATATTTATTCAATGTTCAGCTGAACTAATCATTGTCCGTTCAACACGCTATAAAAGGACCTCCTCTGTCCATGTCAGCTTACGTAGATGTGTGTCAATTGAGTGATGCATCTTCCTGCCTGGTTCTGGTGCCAACAGTTTGATTAAAATTATGTACCAGGTGTAAAGTGATTTGATTACCGCCAGTGTTAGTCTACACTGGTCCCTCGTGTCGCTGGTCCCGGCAGGCTGGGTCCTGGCTCGCCAAGCCTCAGTACAATACATAACAACAGGTAGGTGTGGATAGGGTGATTGCATCAGGGAGCCTAGGTAGCGTAGTGGTGCGAATGTTATCGCAGGTATGGCAATATTTCCCCATTATCACCCTCCCCATGACAGTAGTGTAGCTGTGACAATTGCTGGGTGGGTCGGGGTGGGTTGAATGTACCCTGTTAGCAAAGCAAGTTCATTTGTTCGTTGTTGTTTTAAGTCCAAGCAACATCTAAGGCCGTATCAGGACATGTACTAACTTGTGACAGTGCGCATTCATGGTGACCTAATAGTGCTACTCCAATGGCACCATGATCCGATATCCCACACAGTCACATTATCCTGACACTGAGCTAACTAGTCCTACTAATGTTGAGCACCAGGCTAGTTAGCAACAAGTATCAATTGTATAAGTCATTGGTTTGACTCGGCTGGGATTCGAATTCCTGACCTTCCGTACCGGAAGCCTGCACTCTACCGATTCGGCCACTGCGTCCGGTAGTAGAGCAGGGTTATATAGGTTGGGCGAAGACTTAATCGATCTATTTTGGTTGTTGGAGGAATATGATCCAAACCAACTACTGAACAACAGGTCACTATCCCTTTATATAGCAATGCTCCCAAACTCCGCCTGTAATTGTTCATGGTGGTTCACCAAAATGGGTAATTTGCGCGCAAACGGGGAGCCCTATGGTGGCGCCACCTGGGTTTGAATCCTCCCAACGGCCCCCCTACCGGTCTTGCCCAAAACCAGCCCTGACGAGACTCTGATGTCATGATCCCATCTCGCGAGACTCTGAGGTCACAAACCCATCCTCGCAAATAAGGGAACCTCCATGCTTCACTTCCACCCCGGCAGCCCGACGAGCAACTCAACAACTCAACTCAACTCAACCGCCCACCCAACCTGTCAAACGAACATTCAAACACGTGGGGTTGAGGGCCTGAGTCGAACATTCACACCCATCACAACTGTTGCTTCTCTACTGTACTCACTATTATATCAACTTGTGTTCATTAAAAATTCCATAACATGGGCTCCTTGTTCGCTTTGTAAATTGTCCATTTTGTCTGTAACATGGGTACTTGGGCAAACGGACTCAACACACTTCTCTCGTAACTAAGGACACACACCTACTGGTTGGAGTTTTACGTCCTGGTAACATCTAACGTCATATCAGGACGGGTATTGACTTTTGACATGAAGATGAATGCCAGGAAGACCAAAACAATGGTTATATGTAAAAAGACAGATAAACCAAATGTCAATATAACCATAGATGGCACAAACATAGAACAAGTATCCGAATTCATATATCTCGGACAAAAGATTACAAATGATGGGAGATGTGAGGAAGAAATTAAAAGAAGGATAACAATAGCCCAAACAACATTCTCCAAAATGTATAGAGTGTTAACATCAAGTAAGATATTAATACAAACAAGGAAGCGTATTCTTCAGTGTTATGTGTGGTCTACTCTAATGTATGGGGCTGAGACATGGACAATCTCTAAGAAAATGTATAAATGTTTAGCAGCATTTGAGATGTGGACTTATCGAAGGATGATGAAAATATCATGGACAAAGAAGATCACCAACAAAGAAGTTCTCAGAAAAATTAAAAATAAGAAAAGCTTGTTTGCCACTATACAGACAAAGAAACTTATTTATTTTGGCCACATCCTTCGTCAGAGTTCAATATACCGTACATTGTTGGAAGGGAAGGTGAATGGCAGCAGAGGGAGAGGGAGACCAAGAACATCATGGTTTACAAATATTTCACAGTGGACAGGCTTGAATTATTCACAGTCTATCAGAACAGCACACCATCGGGACAAGTGGAGAACCATTGCATCCAACCCTCGACTAGAGGACGGAACTATTGATTGATTGATTGACTTTTCATAGTGCGCACTCATGGCGACTTGATAGTGCTGCCCCATTGGAAAATCAGGCCACTGGCACCATGACCTGATATCCCACTCAGTCACATTATCCTCATACTGAGCTAACCAGTCATTTGCCCTATCCTATTAATGCCGAGCACCAGGCTAGGTAGCGACAAGTACCAATTTTGTAAGTCATTGGTTTGACCGGACTGGGAATCCAACTCACGACCTTCCGCATGGGAAGCCTGCGCTCTACCGATTCGGCCACTGCGTTCGGTAGCGATGTAATAATGTATACAACTACAGACAAATTCGATTCCACCATGTCATGCTCACTCCACTTCAGCACATGATGCATTGCCTTTTCATGGTTGTCATGGCAACACTGGGAGATCCTGAGCGACCAATATGCACCACTCGATTTAAAACTTCCTGTGGACTACGGTTAAAGTGGGTCGCACTGATATCGCACTTTACCAGATGATCTAGTCTAAGTGTCTGAGCATGCGCAGTGACTGCTAGATGAGTGCTGAGTGAGTGTTATGTGACTGGTTTGTGAGTGCTACATAAGTGCTATGCTAGTATTTTGTGAGTGTTATGTGAGTGATATATGAGTATCATATTTGTGTTGTTGTTTTACGTCCTAGCAACATCTAAGGTCATATCAGGACGGGTACCGACTTGTGACAGTGCACACTCATGGTGAATGTATAGTGCTGCCCCACTGGGAGACCAGGCCATGAGCACCATGACCCGATATCCCACCCAGTCACATTATCCTAACACTGAGCCAACCAGTCCTTGCCATATCCTATTAATGTTGAGCACCTGACTAGGAAGTGACAAGGATTAATGCTTAAGTCATTGGTTTGACTCGACCAGGATTCGAACCCACGATCCCATGGTCTACCAACACAGGAGACGGACGCTCTAACTCATTCGGCTATCCCTTCTGGCCGTGAGTATTATATGAGTACTATGAGACTGCTATGTAACTGCTATGTGAGTGTTATGTGAGTTTTATGTGAGTGATATGTGAGTGTTCTTTGAGTGTTATGTGAGTGTTATGTGAGTGGTATGTGAGTGTTATGTGAGTGTTATGTGAGTGTTATGTGAGTGTTATGTGAGTGTTATGTGCGTGGTATGTGAGTGGTATGTGAGTGGTATGTGAGTGTTATGTGAGTGTTATGTGAGTGTGACGTGAGTGTAATGTGAGTGTTATGTGAGTGTTATGTGAGTGTTATGTGAGTGGTATGTGAGTGGTATGTGAGTGGTAGGTGAGTGGTAGGTGAGTATTCTGTGAGTGTTATATGAGTGTTATGTGAGTTTTATGTGAGTGTTATGTGAGTGTTATGTGAGTGTTATGTGAGTATTATGTCAGTGTAATGTGAGTAGTATGTGAGTGGTATGTGAGTGGTATGTGAATGGTATGTGAGTGTTATGTGAGTGTTATGTGAATGGTATGTGAGTGGTGTGTGAGTGGTGTGTGAGTGTTATGTGAGTGGTGTGTGAGTGTTATGCGAGTGTTATGTGAGTGTTATATGTGAGTGGTATGTGAGTGTTATGTGAGTGTTATGTGAGTGTTATGTGAGTGTTGTGTGAGTGGTATGTGAGTGTTATATGTGAGTATTATGTGAGTGTTATGTGAGTGTTATGTGCGTGTAATGTGAGTGTTATGTGAGTGTTATGTGAGTGTTATGTGAGTGATATGTGAGTGGTATGTGAGTGTTATTTGAGTGTTATGTGAGTGTTATGTGAGTGCTATGTGAGTGTTATGCGAGTGTTATGGGAGTGTTATGGGAGTGTTATGGGAGTGTTATGTGAGTGGTATGTGAGTGGTATGTGAGTGGTATGTGAGTGTAATGTGAGGGTTATATGTGAGTGTAATGTGAGTGTTATATGTGAGTGTAATGCGAGTGTTATGTGAGTGTTATGTGAGTGTTATGTGAGTGGTGTGTGAATGGTATGTGAGTGTTATGTGAGTGTTATGTGAGTGTTATGTGAGTGGTATGTGAGTATTATGTGAGTGTTATGTGAGTGTTATGTGAGTGTTATGTGAGTGTTATGTGAGTGTTATGTGAGTGGTGTGTGAGTGTTATGTGAGTGTTATGTGAGTGATATGTGAGTGTTATGTGAGTGTTATGTGAGTGGTAGGTGAGTGTTATGTGAGTGGTATGTGAGTGTTATGTGAGTGTTATATGTGAGTGTAATGTGAGTGTTATGTGAGTGCTATGTGAGTGTTATGTGAGTGTTATGTGAGTGTTATGTGAGTGGTGTGTGCGTGTTATGTGAGTGCTATGTGAGTGCTATGTGAGTGGTATGTGAGTGTTATGTGAGTGTTATGTGAGTGGTATGTGAGTGGTATGTGAGTGGTATGTGAGTGGTATGTGAGTGTTATATGTGAGTGTAATGTGAGTGTTATGTGAGTGTTATGTGAGTGTTATGTGAGTGTTATGTGAGTGGTATGTGAGTGGTATGTGAGTGTGATGTGAGTGTTATGTGAGTGTTATGTGAGTAGTATGTGAGTGTTATGTGAGTGTTATGTGAGAGTTATGTGAGTGTAATGTGAGTGTTATGTGAGTGTAATGTGAGTGTTATATGTGAGTGTTATGTGAGTGTAATGTGAGTGTTATCTGAGTGTTATCTGAGTGTTATCTGAGTGTGATGTGAGTGTTATGTGAGTGTTATATGAGTGTTATGTGAGTGTTATGTGAGTGTTATGTGAGTGTTGTGTGAATGTTATGTGAGGTCTAAGTAAGTGATATGTGAGTGTTATGTGAGTGTAATGTGAGTGTTATGTGAGTGTTATTTGAGTGTTATGTGAGTGTTATGTGAGTGTTATGTGAGTGTTATGTGAGTGTATGTGAGTGTATTGTGAGTGTTATATGTGAGTGTAATGTGAGTGTTATGTGAGTGTTATGTGAGTGTTATGTGAGTGTTATGTGAGTGTTATGTGAGTGTTATGTGAGTGTTATGTGAGTGTTATGTGAGTGTTATGTGAGTGGTATGTGAGTGGTATGTGAGTGTTATGTGAGTGTTATGTGAGTGGTATGTGAGTGTTATGTGAGTGTTATGTGAGTGGTATGTGAGTGTTATGTGAGTGTTATGTGAGTGGTATGTGAGTGGTATGTGAGTGGTATGTGAGTGTTATGTGAGTGGTATGTGAGTGTTATGTGAGTGGTATGTGAGTGTTATGTGAGTGTTATGTGAGTGTTATGTGAGTGTTATGTGAGTGTTATGTGAGTGGTATGTGAGTGGTATGTGAGTGGTATGTGAGTGGTATGTGAGTGGTATATGAGTGGTATGTGAGTGGTATGTGAGTGGTATGTGAGTGTTGTGTGAGTGGTATGTGAGTGTTATGTGAGTGTTATGTGAGAGTTATGTGAGTGTTATATGTGAGTGTAATGTGAGTGTTATGTGCGTGTTATGTGAGTGTTATGTGAGAGTTATGTGAGTGTAATGTGAGTGTTATGTGAGTGTAATGTGAGTGTTATATGTGAGTGTTGTGTGAGTGTACTGTGAGTGTTATGTGAGTGTTATATGAGTGTTATCTGAGTGGTATGTGAGTGGTATGTGAGTGTTATGCGAGTGTTATGTGAGTGTTATGTGAGTGTTATGTGAGTGTTATGTGAGTGTTATGTGAGTGTTATGTGAGTGTTATGTGAGTGTTATATGAGTTCTATGTGAGTGTTATGTGAGTGATATATGAGTATTATGTGAGTGTCATATGAGTGTTATGTGAGTGTTATGTGAGTGCTAAGTAAGTGATATATGAGTGTTATGAGTGTGATATTCGACTGTTATGCGAGTGGTATGCCAGTGTTAAATGAGTGTTATATAAGAGTTTGTTATGGGAGTGATATTTTTACATTAGTATGTTAGTTTAGTGTTATATGAGTGTGATCGGCCGATGTCAGCCATCCCATGGTCTTGTACTCCGCGAATACACACATGCGGAGGAACGCAGAGATCATGTACACTTCTAACGGTTTATTGATACAACCCACTCACCACATCATCCACATTCAAGTCACCCGCCCCCTAATTCGCTAAGTCCCACATCGCCTCTATAGGTGGGTGGGGGTGTCTGCTAGCCACACGCAATAGAGGGCAGCCCAGTCGGGGTACTGCCCAGTGGCTAGCATACCACCACCTAGCGCAGTCAACTGCAATTAACTGTGCAGGTGTGCGGTCAAGTCTCTGCCGCCACCACATGGTAGTGGAGCTCGTGTACAGACTACTACATGAGTAATAGATAATGCTATGAGGGTGTTATGAGAGTAAACTATAAACGGTACGTCGGTGCTGTGTTAGTGTAACATGAGTATGGAGGAGCGAGGGTTACATCACTATTGTGTTAGTGATATCTGAGTCATGATTATGGGATAAACAAGTCGAGGTCCACCCCTCTCCACTATCCGTATGTGAACGCGTCACATGAGAAACTAGCGTAGTACTAGTAGTCTGCACTGATCTCTCAGGCAAGGATCCACATACACAGGAATCCCTGCATACAGTGGTGACAGCAGGGAGCCTAGGTGATGTAATGGTTAGTCTAGTAGACTGCATTGACCTCTCAGGCAATGAGTCACATATACAGGTGGGCGTGGATAGAGTGGTAACAACAGGGAGCCTAGGTTATGTAATGGTTATTGTAGTAGTCTGCACTGACCTCTCAGGCAATGAGTCACATAGACAGGTAGGCGTGGGTGGGGTGGCGACATCAGAAAACCAGGGTGGTGTGGTGTGATGGTTAGTGTAGTAGTCTGCACTGACCTCTCAGGCAATGAGTCACATAGACAGGTAGGCATGGGTGGGGTGGTGACATCAGAAACTAAGGTGGTGTGGTGTGATGGTTAGTGTAGTAGTCTGCACTGACCTCTCAGGCAATGAGCGCACATAGACAGGTAGGCGTGGGTGGGGTGGCGACATCAGAAAACCAGGGTGGTGTGGTGTGATGGTTAGTGTAGTAGTCTGCACTGACCTCTCAGGCAATGAGTCACATAGACAGGTAGGCGTGGGTGGGGTGGTGACATCAGAAAACCAGGGTGGTGTGGTGTGATGGTTAGTGTAGTAGTCTGCACTGACCTCTCAGGCAATGAGCGCACATAGACAGGTAGGCGTGGGTGGGGTGGCGACATCAGAAAACTAACGTGGTGTGGTGTGATGGTTAGTGTAGTAGTCTGCACTGACCTCTCAGGCAATGAGCGCACATAGACAGGTAGGCGTGGGTGGGGTGGCGACATCAGAAAACCAGGGTGGTGTGGTGTGATGGTTAGTGTAGTAGTCTGCACTGACCTCTCAGGCAATGAGCGCACATAGACAGGTAGGCGTGGGTGGGGTGGCGACATCAGAAAACCAGGGTGGTGTGGTGTGATGGTTAGTGTAGTAGTCTGCACTGACCTCTCAGGCAATGAGTCACATCGACAGGTAGGTGTGGGTAGGGTGGTGACATCAGGGAGCCTAGATGGTGTAATGGTTAGCAAATTAGCCCAGAATGTAAGAGGTGCCGGTTCTAATCCTGTTCTATGTGCAATGTTTCCAATTTTCATCACCTACATGCCACTGGTCACACCGTGAGCATGATCCTGTACAAGCTATGTGCTGTTGAACCTACCTTGTGTATGTATATGTAAGTACACTGCCTGTATGTATGTAATTGTAAGCATTACAATACTTACACTTCCAGGGGGACGAGTGTAGTAGTCTGCACTGACCTCTCAGGCAAGGAGCCACATAGACAGGTGGGCGTGGGTAGGATATTGACATCCGAGAACCTAGGTGGTGAAATGGTTAGCTTACTACGACTAGCCCAAAATGCAAGAGGTATGCGTTCAAGAATCTGCTCTAGGCGCAATATTTTGCATTGTCATCACCCCTCCCCCCTGCACGACACTAGGAACCTCTTCTCCACCTACCGTTTCAGTCACTCTTCTCAGCAAAGCGTTGCCACCCACCAAACTCTAGTTGCTATGGCAACTGTCTGGCGGGGGGCGGTGGCTTAAAACATCTTCCCCTCTCTCTGCCTAGGTAGGTGCACAGGTTACACAATAGGTGGCACAAGTGTATGTATCTGACTGCACAATCTGCATCTTGTCCTACGGAAGAATGCTAATGCTATGTCTCATGCTAGCTAGCTATGTCGCAACCGGGGGTGGTGGTCGAATCGGTAAAGCGCGGGCCTTGTATGCGGGAGATCAGGAGTTCGGTTCCCGGTCGAATCACATCAATTACTTATCAAATTTACACTTGTCGCTTCCTAGCCTGATTCTCGGCATTAATACAAGTATACTAATACAATAGGGCAAGAACTGGTTAGGTCAGTGTCAGGATAATTTGATTCAGTGGGATATTGGGTCATGGTGCTGGCGGCCTGATTTCCCAGTAGGGCAGCACTATAAAGTAGCAATGAGTGTGCATTGTCACAAGATGGTACCCATCCTGATATGACCATATATGTTGCCAGGATGTCAGACTCCAACAACCAGCCACCCAACCAAACTAGGCTGCAGAAATGCCATGTTTTCTTGGTTGTGAACCAGGTTTAGGTCGCCGACTTCCTTTGCATTAAGCAGTTAAGCTTACATTGAATGTCAATACTAGACTTTACCTGTCAGAGATGGGTGTGTGTGTAAATGTCAACATAATCTGTGGAAGGTGCATCGTTATGACATTCCCGGGGTAGATAATATATTTAAAGTTGCATAGTACAATGGTTTTGAGTTTCTACTATTTTTCTGAGATAAATATATAATATTGATCATTATAATCTAGCTTACTTTAGTTTGAAGTATCCTTTAATTTAAATGGTTGACTCTTGAGATATTTGAATAAAAACATGGGAAGTTAATTTATGCATGCCTGACAAAACTCTAACAACATAGACTTATGTAATAAGAAGATAGTGTAGTGGTCTGCACAGACCTCTCAGGCAAGGAGCCGCATAGACAGGTAGGTGTGGGTAGTGGGTTGATATCAGGGAGCCTAGGTGGTGTAATGGGTAGTACACTGGCCCGGAATGCAAAGAGATGTGGGTTCGAGTCCCGCTCGAGGCGCAATATTTCCCATTTTCATCACCCCCATGACAATATATTAAATTGACTCAGTATTCCCTTCTATGTGGTAATCAGCTGGTTATATATGTTCAATAAGTGAGTTTGTATTGTCGTGGGGGTGATGAAAATGGGAAATATTGCGCCTAGAGCGGGACTCGAACCCACATCTCTTTGCATTCCGGGCCAGTGTGCTAACCATTATACCACCTAGGCTCCCTGATATCAACACACTCCCCACGCCTACCTGTCTATGTGGTTACTTGCCTGAGAGGTCAGTGCAGACTACTACACTCATCCCCCTGGAATTGTAAGTCTTTTAATGCTTAGAATTACATACATACAGGCAATGCACTTCAACATACACAGGGTAGGTTCAACAATTATACAGCACATAGCTTGTACAGGATCATGATCACGGCAACCAGTGTCATGGGGGTGATGAAAATGGGAGATATTGCCCCTAGAGCGGGACTCGAACGCACATCTCTTTGCATTCCGGGCCAGTGAGCTAACCATTACACCACCTAGGCTCCCTGATATCACCACACTACCCACGCCTAGCTGGCTATGTGGTTACTTGCCTGAGAGGTCAGTGCAGACTACTATAGTATCTGAGTTAAATATGTAGAATGAAATCTAAATAATTGCTTCGGTTTTGAAAATGTGATGTTCATCGGACTATGCCGCTTTAAGTAGCACAACTACTTTGTTGTTATCACTAACTGTAGTGTAAGCACTAATTAAGATGGCCTTATTAAATATATCTACCATATCACATAGATCACGTATTGACAGGCGGACGCGGTGGCCGAATTGGTAGAGTGCAGGCTTCCAGTGCAGAAGGTCGGGACTTCCATTCCTGGTCAAGTCAAACCAATGACTTACCAAATGTATACTTGTTGCGACCTATCCTGGCGCTCAGCATTACTAGGATAGGGCAGATACTGGTTAGCTCAGTGTCAGGATAACGTGACAGAGTTGGATATCGGGTCATGATGCTGGCAGCCTGATCTCTCAATGGGCCAGCACTATAATGTCACCATGAGTGTGTGCTGTCACAAATCAGTACCAGACATGATATGATATTAAATGTTGCATGATGTAAAATTCCGCAACAAGCATAAGACTAGAGTTATCTATAGTAATCTGCGCACTGGCAGTCACGTGATTCTCTAAATGTGACGTCACACTCCTGTCATAGCGGCCGATGCTTAGTCGACGGTTGGAATAGAGTTTGATGAGGAGTTGAGAATTGAGTATGACAAGCCCTCACTGGTACACGTAGCCTGCATTTAGACCGCCCATCCTGCATTAATTACGGTAATATGAATAAGCAATGCTTAGGACCGACCCCTGCTAAATGCTCGGAGAATTATTTATTTATCAACACAAGTATATTATTAACCAATCGCTGTCGTCCACCCTGCTTACTGCACAGCGAAGTTTGACGAGCTATTTCCATTTCTGTTTGCTGGATTTTGATTATTCACATGAGTATACAAATGGCGGTGTCCATATAAGGCTATTTCCGTTTCCGTTTGCTGGATTTTGGTGATTGCATTTTCCACCTCTATGAGTACTAGTATTGTTTATATACATATACACATGTTAGTCGATAGCCTCCCCCCTGGGTGGGTCGGTATTATGTGCATAAAAAGGCAGACAGTATCAAAGTAGTTTGTCTTTGTTTCTTATTCTAAAACTAGTTTATTCAGTGAATAATGCCTTTTGTCAGCGCCTTAGCACTGGTCTTCCGGTCATACAGTACATTGTGTTGGTACGTACATGAAATGATCAGTTCCAATAATAACCACATGCAAATCCTATTCGATAATAGCTAGATTTGATTGTGCATATCTAACTTAGATACTGATACGTATTAAGCATTTGTTGCAACATATAAGGGAATACGGAGTCAAGTTAATAGAACCTGTTCCTGCACAAGCCTATGTGTCAGAGTTTCAGTGTGCTTGGCTCCTCTGTTTATCAAAGTAACACATCTAGATGGGTGAGGTTATGTGAGGGTCGGTGTGTCGCACCTGACCCTCACCCGAGCCATGTTTTCCATAATGGCACGGTTTCCAACATTGGAAAATGAAAAACGCGAAGATCTTCAGGGATGTTATATTGGGTGGTCTGGGGGTACTCCACCAAAACTATTTTAAAATCTTAGATGCTTCGTGTTGCATTTTTGACGCAATAATCCGTAAGATTTAGATAATTTTTCAAAATGAAAAACTGGAAGATCGGTGTATGGTGGGGGACATTATGGGGACATAACATTTTGTACATCTTATGGCAAAACCCTAAGGGTTGGCGACCCTGTCATGGCTACATATGAGCTGTTGTCCAAGGCGTTCATCGCCAGGATACGTCCTTGCAACATCTAAGGTCATATCAGTATGGACACCGAGTGGTAATAGAGTGCACTCATGGAGACTTTATAGTGCTGCCCCACTGGGAGACCAGGCCACCACCACCATGACCCAATATCCCAATCAGTTACATTATCCTGAGACTGAGCCAACCAGTTATTGCCCTATCCTAAGAATGCCAAACACCTGGCTAGGAAGCGACAAGTATAAATTTTGTAAGTCATTGGTTTGACTTGACCAGGGTTCGCACCCATGAGTCCGAATCCCGCCATCAACTAAGACAGGAGACGGACGCTCAACTCACTAGGCCATCCCGACTGGTGCATATCATAAATTAACCTGCTGCGCATGCTCGTACAACACAAAGGTGAAAAGTGAGGGCGGTAGAATAGGGTTAATTGATGCGCTGTTTAGGGTTCGAATCCCACAATCTACCGAAGTGGGATATGGACACTCAACTCATTCGGCTATCCCTTCTGGTTCATGTCATAAAAGGTTGTTTTATTTAACAATGCCTCTAGAGCACATTGATTGTTATCATCAGCTATCGGACGTCAAACATATGGTCATTCTGACATATTCCTTTGGAGCAAACCCACTGCCACCATATCGGCTAGTCTTTCCAATAAGCAGCAAGAGATCTTTTATATACACTTTCCCACAGATAGGACAGGACATTCCGCAAACTTTTTTTTTCTTGCAGATTTATACTGCCTATCGTGGATAAGTCTGAATAGACTTGTTTTCACCATTAGACAGTTTGTCGATAGAAAGCTTGATTGATTGATTGATTGGTGGTTGCTTTATGCCGTGTCGGCAGCATAGGCCATATTTACGGCGAGAAATGTTTGTTTTTTGTTCAAACCATCACTTTTACATGTAAGAGCAGACAATCAATTATGAGCCAATAGACACTCATTAAATTAGAAAGCTCACAATCATATATTTGTGGTCAAGGGAAACAAATTCCCATAGAAAAAGAAAAGTTTCATTAATAATTGATAGAATCTAGTTAGTAAACTATATGAGGTGGTACAGTCCAGCTGCCCTCAAAAAGGCTAAAATGTTTTCCTGTTTTACCTTAGTAAAAAGGTCATGCATACTGTTTGCAGTGTAGAACTGTTGGCGCAGGGCCAAAAAATTGATATCGATAGAAAGCCTGAGCCTACACTTTTACCGACCCAAGAAATTTATACCCTCCAACATCACATAGACATAGTATGAGAGTAACTGGTCTTTGGTGCCGTAAGTTATACACAGCGGTGGAAATCCAAATTGGCAGAGCTGGGGATACAGGGAATCAAACCACTGACCTTCAGATTAGGAGTCCGAGCTAGAAAAAAGTCAGACACTCTAACCACTCCGCTGCAGATGGACGAGCGTTGGACCCCTGGTTCTGGTGCAGGTCATACGCTAACCAGCTGCGCATGCTCATAGAAAATAAAGGTTAAAAGTGTGCCCGGTAGAATAGGGTTAAAGTTGCATAGTCTGATGGTTTTGAGTTTCGAGAATTTTTCTGTGATAAATATATTAAATTGATCTACCTTACTTTAGTTTGTGGTAACTTTTATTTTAAATGACTAAGTTTGGAGATATTTGAACCGCAAACATGCTAAATTAATGTTGGCAGGCACACTGAAACTCTGACACATAGGCTTGTGCAGGAACAGGTTCTATTAACTTGACTCCGTATTCCCTTATATGTTGCAACAAATGCTTAATACGTATCAGTATCTAAGTTAGATATGCACAATCAAATCTAGGTGAGTGTTTTGAGTTTGAAAATAGATGTTTCATCGGTCTATGCAACTTTAATTGATGCGTTGTTTAGGGTGGACCTTGCGACTAGGTGGTGCGCCTTCCTCACCAGGTGGCTCACAAGGTTGACACCACCCACAGACTAATGGTCGCGCGTTGTACATAAACAGCGCCTTAATGAGGTCGCGACTCAGGTTGGAGTAATTAATTATCTGCTCGTGTCAATTAAGGACCGCGCCCACCTATGTAAGGACAAGGCCACATTCAATCCATGAGGACCTGCCTGATATCGGCTAATCACATTCATGAGGCCTCAAGAAACCCGCAAGATATATAACAAGCCATCAAAAAAGTTCCCCAGCGATGTCACATTAGTGATGATTTGGTTGGTTGGTTGTTGGAGTTTGACGTCCCTGGGAACATTTAAAGTCATATCAGGATAGGCACCGACTTGTGAGAGTGCACACATATGGTGATTTCATAGTGGTGCCCCATTGGGAAATCAGGCTGCCGGCACCATGACCTGATATCCCACTCAGCCACATTATCCTCGCATACTGCCTATGCATCACATATATATGTGTGTATATGGGATATTCTATCAAACTGGGCACCACATACTTGGTTTCCACATTACGATGCTGATAATTTGTTCTTTCTTTTATTGATTGGAAGTCAAATAATTATTGTATCCTCTGTGTATTAAATATGTTAGCAATAGTACATTTATTGAAGCTATCCCAAGAATGAAGTTAAAAGTTTACTTATATGATTTTGTGCTAATGTGAAAAAGTGAAAATTTACACATTTAGAATATGCATGTAGCCAAACTTGTTTTCAAATTATTTTAAAACGTTTTTCTTGTACGTCATAACTTTGTCTGCTTAACAGTAATCAATCAAATATTATTTGACTATGTTGTATATGTTAAAATGAGGTTCTGGATGTGTCTTTGATTTTCATGTTACATGAGTGATATTAATGTATTGCTCAATTTGTATAAGATCTAATTCAAAAGGTGAAATTAATTTTTTTCAACTCTGACATATGCACAACATGCAACCGTTCATAGGACATTAGATTAGGCTATTATTTGGAAGGTTTTTCACTATTATTTTGAAGGTTTTCACTTTTGGTTTCCATGTCACACTTTTGTGTCCAGTTTTAGAGATTGATTGATTAATTGATTGGTTGTTGCTTTACGCCGTGTCGGCAGCATAGGCCATATTCAAGGCGAGAAATGTTTGTTTTTTGTTCAAACCATTGCTTTTACATGTAAAAGCAGAGAATCAATTATGTGCCAATAGACACTCATAAAATTAGAAAGCTCACAATCATATATTTGTGGTCAACGGAAACACATTCCCATAGAAAAAGAAAAGTTTTATTAATAATTGATAGAATCTATTTAGTAAACTATATGAGGTAGTACAGTCCAGCTGCCCTCAAAAAGGCTAAAATGTTTTCCTGTTTTACCTTAGTAAAAAGGTCATGCATACTGTCTGCAGTGTAGAACTGTTGGCGCATGGCCAACAAATCAACGCAACTTAGTAAAATGTGTTTGAGTGTCAGCAGGGACTGACACCCAATACATTCAGGGGGAGGTTCCCCCTTGAGCAGAAAAGCATGTGTAAGCTACGAGTCGCCAATACGGCAGCGGCTAAGGACCACTTGGTCCCGCCATCCTCCCACATGAGTCTTTGGTGGCTTTCCCACAGATGGTTCAATTTCTTTACGTCTTTGAACCATCTGTGGGAAAGCCACCACAGACTTTTAGAGAATGACCCATATATACATGTATATATGTAAATATTTAAAAAATCCACCAACACTTGTCAACATCTGGTGGAGGTGAGATGGACTGCAGGTGGCGCCACCGGTACAGGGTTGAATCTTAGAGCAATGTAATAATATTAACCTTACATATCTGAACCCGCGGGTTAGAAACCTTGTCAAGTGAAACAAATAACTTAACAATTGATACTTGCTGCTTCCTTGGCAGGCGCTTGGCATTATTAGGAAAGGGCAAGGACTGGTTGACTCAGTGTCAGGATAATGTGACTGAGTGGGATATCAGGTGTTGGTGCTGGCAGCCTGGTCTCCCAGTGTGGGAGCACTATAAAGTCACCATGAGTGTCCACTGTCACAAGTCAGTACCCATCGTGATATGACCTTAGATGTTGCCAGTACGTAAAGTTCCAACAAACACGCAATATATCAAATAACTATATATATGTAAATATATGTACAGTACAACCTTTCTAAATCGACCGACCTTGGGACCGACTTTAAATGGTCCATTTAGAGAGGTGGTCGGTTGAGGGAGTTAGAATATGGTGACAATGGTATTGTTGGGACCCAAATAAAGCGATCGATATAGGGGAGTGGTCGATCTGTGGAAGTGGTCGGTTATAAAGGTCTTACTGTATATAGATGTATATATAACGACATGACACTTTCATTATTTTGTTGACAAACTTTCCGTGATTGCTGCTACCTCGATCTATTGCTTATCCAGTGGCTACATTACACTTACAGAAGACTTCTAAGCCCGTCACGCCATCTATATACAGTTGTAGTGCCTAATGCTCGAATATGTCGCTGTGTAGGCAAACTATGGTGAAATCAATACAGACAAAGAGAAAGGAAGAGTATAAAGTGAAAAGAAGAAGAGAGAACCAATCCCTCTGGTTTATTATTTATATGGTTACATGTGTTCATTGTAGATTATCACCCCACCCCATCCCCCAATGGGAAACAAGCATTCTTGGCTCTACCAATAGGGATCCAGCATCCCCGGTCCACATGGATACCAGTTGTCTGCCCACCACCACAAGCTGTATGGCCCCATGGCCACCACCAACCTTGAACTTTGAGTGTGGTGAACACTATCCCAGCAGAGGGGGTAGGCCCTGAGTGCACTCACACCCATACCTGCCAGCACCACTATGTCTATTTACATCCCACTCAGGCACCACCAACCCATACATATATATACACATACATGCGGCTGGTCATGTACACCGATCAGTAATAGAACATTTACATTCCCCTCTATGCTGAATATCGGAATATTTTACACAGTGGTGTTCTCTGTGGCGGAGAGGTTAGAGTGACTTTTTCGAGGTCGGACTCCTAATCTGAAGGTCGGTGGTTCGATTCCCCGTGACCCCACCTCTGCCAATTTGGATTTCCACCGATGTGTATAACAGCGACATCAAAGGCCAGTTGCTCTCATACCATGACTATGTGGTGTGGGAGGTTAAAAATCCCTTGGGTCGGTAAAAGTGTAGACTCAGGTTTTCTATCGACAAACTGTCTAATGGTGCAAACGTGACTATTCAGACTTATCCATGATAGGCAGAATAAATGTTCAAGAAAAGAAACACAAAAAAACACAGTGCCAGCAGGCTTCCAGCAAGCGGCATGCTGCCAGTACTTGGAAGACACAAGGCTGGGTCTCACTATCAATTGTTAACAATCAACATGTCCTGCTGTTATCGATTATAGAATAATTAATTAATACACCTAATTGTCCAGGAGGAGCTTCAGCATCATCCAAAATAAAATATGACTAATAGAAAAGTAAGAAGTTACCATGGTAATTACTGCTAATCATATTTCCTGAGGTTCTTAATTGCAAACTCTAAGAGCATTTGGCGGATGATAAGTCGGTCCCGCGGCCTCGCGTGGGCGGCTGGAACCGGGGGTTTGCCGTCTTAGGCGCAAACCCGGTAGTCCAGGCCGCTCACGCGCTAGCACTAAGAGGCCTGACCATGCCCGCTGATGAATAGTATATGATGTATAACGCATTATGCGAGTATAAAAATACGTAAGGGAACTGTTATTAAAGCCCAGTCACACCTTACCGGACTGGAGAACCGGACGAGAACCGGACACTGTCCGGTTGTGTACGGCGATGTCCGGTACATGTCCGGTACCCATCCGGCGTTGTCCGGCAGTGTCCGGTACAAGTTTTGAACATGCACAAAACTTCTACCGGACACCACCGGACTGACGTGTCCGGTTGGTGTCCGGTTTTGTCCGGTTTTGTCCGGTTCATGTGCGGTACCCATCCGTAGGTGTCCGGTACCCATCCGTTGGTGTTCTGTACCCATATTGGCCTATGGTGGCTCCACCACCGTCGTTCTTGGAACTTCCTCTCACGTAACGACTAAATCAATCTGCTCTAAAAGGTTTTACATCCATTTAACCACCAATGCATATATACCGGATGCCGTGGCCGAATCTGTAGAGTGCAGGCCTCGCGTGCGGAAGGTCGGCAGTTCGGTTCCCGGTCGAGTCAAACGAATGACTTATAAATTTGATACTTGTCGATTCCTAGTAGCTGTGCTGCATTAGTAGGATAGGCCAAGGATTGATTAACTCAGTGTCAGGATAATGTGACTCAGTGGTATATCGGATCATGGTGCTGGCATCCTGATTTCCCAGTTTGGTAGCACTATAAAGTTGCCATGAGTGTGCACTGTCACAAGTCGGTCCCTGTCCTCATATTACCTTAGCAGTAGCTAGGACATAAACCTTCAATAAGCAACCAGCCTATGCATATATAAACTGGTCTGGCCAAAACCATTTTGCAACGCACAGTGAAAGGAAGAAGAAAACAAGGTGGGCAAAGGAAGAGGTGGGAAGACAACATTGGGGAATGGACAGGCGTGGAGTTTGGCAAGTTCCAGGGGCCGTATGCAGGAGTCAGTGTTAGCGAGGAAAAACGGTGTTTGGCGGGAATTCCGGGTTAGCGGCGAAAAAATGGTATGCACGAGTCAGTGTTAGGCCTAACACCAAAGGCTTAACCGGTGTTACCTTACCCTAAAAAATATCAGGTTTAGCGAGTTTATTAGCCCCAAATCTATTCAATGCTGTCATATTTAACAGAATTACATACGCAATAAGTGAAATTTTATCAATTTAACCCTAAATTCGAAGCAATATTAACGCTGCCGCCGTAATGGCGGAGATATTAATACTTATATTTTCAAATCGACGAACGTAAGTAAACAAATCGCCGCCGTCGCTACTGCCGGCGTCGACGTCGACATCCATACTGGCGGACGTCTACGCATTGGCGGCAATGTATTAGCGATTTGTTTACTTTACGCTCGTCGATTCGAAAATATAAACATTAATATCGCTGCCGTTACGGAGGCAGCGTTAATATTGCTTCGAATTTAGGGTTAATTTCCTCAAAAGTCACTTATTGCATATTTTAATTCAGTTAAATATGATCGCCATTTAATATATTTAAAGCCTAATATATCACTAAAGACGCAGAGGGATTTCCCAAATCTATTAATAAATTCACGTTTAGCTATAATGTTAGTGTTACGCGCTCCTGCATACCGTTTGACCGAATTCTCCGGTTCGGAGATAGCTAAACGGTAACAGGCTCTAACACCAAAACCCGCTAACACTGACTCCTGCATACGGCCCCAGAGGGCAGTGGAGAACACGGAAAAGTGGAGAAAACTGGTTGCCAAGTCATCTGTGATGCCCCAACAACCCTTGGGATTAAGAGATTGATTACATTGATAGATTTTAAGTCATTGGTTTGACTCGACCAGAGTTCGAACCCATGGGTTCGAATCCCACGATCTACCAAACCGACAGACGGACGCTCAACTCATTCGGCCATCGGGTCTGGTCATGGGGATTAATTAGTGCTGCCTTGTTGCTTTAAGTCCTAGCAAACATCTAAGGTCATATCAGGACGGGTGCCGACTTGTGACAGTGCACACTCGTGGCGACTTTATAGTGCTGTCCCACTGGTACATCAGGCTGCCGGCACGATGATCCAATATCCCACTCACTCACATTATCCTGACAATGAGCCAACCACTCCTTGTCCTATCATATTAAAGCCGAGTGCCAAGCTAGGAAGCGACAAGTATCAATTTATAAGTCATTGGTTTGACTCGAAAAGGAATTAAACTCCCGACCTTCCGCACGCGAGGCACGCGCTCTACCGATTAGGCCACCGCGCCCGGTGAATGAGGAGGTAGTGTAAGCCATCTTGCTGTGCCTTGTTCCGGGACGCTGCCTGCCCAGTGGGTACACATGACACACAGTTTGAGTTGAGCGCCTACGTGCGGTGGCCATATCACCATAGCTACATGGTGCTGCTCAGCGTCTCTGGGTTCATTCAGACCAAATATGGCAGTGGGCTGCCTGAGGTCTGAGGTCTGAGGTCTGATGGACACTAAGCCACTCTTCATAAGGAGCTGTTCCCTCCCTCCGACAAGGCGATATGGGCCGCTCTCTGAAACTGGGAACTAAAGCGTGACGCGGAAACCAAAAGTGAAAACCTTCGAAACAATAGCAGAAAACAGTCCAAATAATAGCAACATATATGTTGACATGTAGGTTTTGATGTTGCACATATGTATGTCAGAGTTTAGGGGAAGAAAAGCTATTTTGATTTTGATAGCAGTATGAGCTGTATGTTGATATCACTCGCGATATCGATATAGAATTAACACAAATGGACATGTCATTGACATGTCATTGACATGGAAATCAAAGACACACCCACAACATCATTTTACCATACGCCACAAATTCAAGATATTATTGATTACAGTCAAGCAAACAAGATTATGTCATACAAGAAAAAAAGCTGAAAAAAAGTTGAAAAAGTGTCAGGAAATGCAGTGTCAGTGCGTACATTTTTCAAATTTTCACTTTAACACAAAATCATACACTGTGCCTCACCAGGCGCTCGGCATTATTACTAACAACCAACATTGCAGAAGGCTGACCTGAGCAGATACAGGTAAGAGGAGTGCCACCAAGCGACAGTTATAAATTGAATCTTTTGAAGATGGGTCCGATTCGGATGGTGGGATGATCAAAGACTTAATACATATAGCTGGGAAGAGCTAGGTTGTCAGGTAAAATTAAATTACTCCCCCATAAGTATGTGATTAGGAATGAAAGGAAGGGTATGGCAGCATTGGGGGATTCTAAGTGGTTTGAATATTTGGCAGCCATTAGGCGAATGGTGAAGAGGGGGGGGGGGTGTCCCGGCTAGTTGGGTAGAGAAGATCGATGAGCACATCGATACAATTTTGGACATGGCACAATCATATACATGGGAAACATGCTTAAACTATTGTAGTGGTCTGCACTGACCTCTCAGGCAAGTAACCACATAGACAGGTAGGCGTGGGGAGTGTGTTGATATCAGGGGGCCTAGGTGGTGTAATGGTTGGCACACTGGCCCGGAATGCAAAGAGATGTGGGTTCGAGTCCCGCTCTAGGCACGGTATTTCCCATTTTCATCACCCCCATGACACTGGTTGCCGTGATCAGGATCCTGTACAAGCTTTGCGCTGTATGGTTGTTGAACCTACCCTGTGTATGTATGTGTTAGTGCATTGCCTGTATGTATGTAATTGTAAGCATTACAAGACTTACAATTCCAGGGGGACGAGTGTAGTGGTCTGCACTGACCTCTCAGGCAAGTAACCACATAGACAGGTAGGCGATGGGAGTGTGTTGATATCAGGGGGCCTAGGTGGTGTAATGGTTGGCACACTGGCCCGGAATGCAAAGAGATGTGGGTTCGAGTCCCGCTCTAGGCACGGTATTTCCCATTTTCATCACCCCCATGACACTATTCAGAACAAATATTTAACATAATAGCTGATAAAAGACTGCCAGATGGGTGGGAGAACGAGCATAAAATAAATGAAGTGCGAAGGGATGTTTGTGGTTTAGGGCAAAGGCTGTGGAAAGTTGGGGCAAAGAGTAGTAAAGACTACGGGTCATCAGAATTTAATAGAGAGACAGATGGTAGGCCCTGAACGATTGGCAATCAGGGTAAGAATTGTGGATGCTATGGTAGTCATGGTGAAGGTAGTGACCGTTACATGCATATTTGTGCTTGGTGTGCGTTTAAATTAAAGAAGAAACATTATCATAAAGAAATGGAGTGGAAAACGAAAATGAAATCCAAGGAAGCAAATGGGGATACTGATCAACGTGTGAAGCATTTTCAGTGAGCAGTCGGTATGGGACTGATTTCAACTCAAGTAGCATCGGATGGATGTCGGAGTTGTGAGTGACTTCTGCAAGATGGGAGTAGCAACACATCTGCTGAACCACATCGGCGGCCGTCGGTCCCAGTGGTCACTCGCTGTGACCAGTTCAGTGAGAGCGTTAACGCAGGCGCTAAGTCACCGTTATTTTTACATAAATCTGTGCAAATTGTTAATTTGATTGCTAGCTCTACTGATATTATGAATATTAATGATTTGCCACATACTGTGTCTTCTGATCTTAATCCTTTACCCCTCTCAGGCCCCCTGTTTTTTTTTTCTCGTGGAATTTTGAAGAATTTTGAAAAAGTACTGCATGCGCCATCTGGCGGAAATTATAAAAAGCATAAGTTAGAACCGGCAAAAACAGATGGTGCCACCGGTTCAAGTAATACAAAATATGGGGGATGTAGGGGAATTAATGAGGATTATGGTGTTATTAATCTGTTTAATAATCGTTTGTGGGACAATAATAAAATGGTAGTTAGGATCCCAAAAGATAAGCTTATTGAAATTTTGGTGGAGTGTAATAAATGGAAAATTGGTAGCAAACTAACAAGAAAAAATGTGCAACGGCTAGTAGGTAGGTTACAATTCATTTCTAAATGTGTTTCACCAATTTGTCTTAATAGAATATTAGCTTTTTAAAGAAATACCTTATTTACTGGAAAAGTAATAGTTACAGAAGGTTTAGGAATGATGCCCTTAGTAGGTTATTTTTCTACCCTAAAGCAAAATTAATAGCTGACCCGAGTGACTCGACCGACTGCCTCCAGGGCGCCCCGACTCGACTCGACCGACTTTGAATTTCCCGCCAAATGGTCACGTGTCCAACACCCTCCTGGTTCAGACCAACTCATTCGGCCATCCCGTCCGTGCGGGAGATCGGAAGTTCGGTTCCCAGTCGAGTCAAATCAATTACTAACAAGATTGATACTTCTAGCTTCCTAGCCAGGCGCTCAGAATTAATAGGATAGGGCAAGAACTGGTTAGCTCAACATCAGGATAATGTGACTGAGTGGGATATCAGGTCATTTTTCTGGCAGCATGATTTCCCAGTGGGCAGCACTATAAAGTTGCCATGAGTGTGCACTGTAACAAGTTGATACCAATTCTGATATGACCTTAGATGTTGCTAGGAAGTAAAACTCCAACAACCAACCAACCAAATCGAACCCAGTCTGGGTTCGAATGCCATGACCTACCAAAACAGGAGGCAGGCACTCTAGGCACTCATTCTGCCACCCACTCTGGTTCAGTATCTCAGTTCATTATGTCACCCGCATTTAGAACTAGAAAACATGAATATTGTTCTCTGTGGGGGAGTGGTTAGAGTGTTTGACTTTTTTCTATGTCGGACTCCTAATCTGAAGGTTGGTGATTTGATTCCCCGTGCCCCCACCGCTGCCAATTTGGATTCCCGCCGCTGTGTATAACTTACAGCGTCATCAAAGGCCAGTTGCTCTCATACCATGTCTATGTGGTGTGGGAGCTTAAAAATTATTAAAAGTGTAGACTCAGGCGTTCTATCAACAAACTGTTCAATGATGAAAACAAGTCTATTGAGACTTATCTGTGGTAGGTAGTATAAAACTTCAAGAAAAAAACATTTTAATTAAGGGAAAAAAACTTGCGTACCTACTGTGAGCGCGCCTAACCCTACGTCGCGGGCGCCATTTTGTTTGTAAGAAACAACAAGAGTCAGCTAACTGTCGCCTTAGATGCACCCACGGACCCACACCGATGCTGCAAGCCTTTCTGGGGGGAATAACTGCTGAGCAATGCAAGGAGAGGCATTCCTTTGGCGCCAAATAAAAAAAACACCATAATAACACACCTAAAATAAAACTGCCCTTCTCTATTTACCAAGACGCTCCGAGTGATCGGTGTCTATGCGCGCGCATCTCAGCTGACTGATTTGCATATTTAAGTAGGTCAATCTATGAACAAGTTCTGCAAGTTGTTTGATTTGAGTGATAGTTATAAATAGGTCTGGTAGATTCTTTTCGGATTTACCGGCCGCGTTGGTCGAATCGGTAGAATGCGGTCCGTGTGTGCGGGAGGTTGCGAGTTCGGTTCCGGGTCGAGTCAAAGCAATGATTTATAGAATTGCTACTTATAGCGAAATAGCAAATGGTAGACAGGAAGTGTCTCTCATTTTTGTTGTCATTTTCTTTTTTGGGGTATTTTTTGTACATTAGTTGTCCCAAGCAGGGGAAATCCCAGTCACAGAGGACTGGACTTCCCCACTCCACTGCTGGTCGATAGAAAGCCCAAGCCTACACTTTTACCGACCCAAGGGATTTTTAACCTCCCACACCACATAGACATGGTATGAGAGCAACCGGCCTTTGATGAGACTGTAAGTTATACACAGCGGTGGAAATCCAAATTGGCAGAGCTGGGGGCACGGGGAATCGAACCGCCGACCCTCAGATTAGGAGTCTGACCTAGAAAAAAGTCAGACACTCTAACCACTCCGCCACAGAGAAGGCCATTGTTGCATCATAACCTGGTGCTTGGCATTAAACAGACTGGTTAGCTCAGTGTCAGGATAATGTGACTGAGTGGGGTGCCGGGTCATGGTCCCGGCAGCCTGATTTCCATGTAGAGCAGCACTATAAAGTTAAACCCAAGTTAAACATTTAAAAAAAAGTTACTTCAAACTAAAGTAAGGTTGATTGTAAATAAGAACCAACATAATGGTTTTATATAAAAAAAATTGCAGAAATTCAAAGCCGTCGGATTATGCAACTTTTGGGCTTTTTCAACTTATAAGATTACATGGACAACAGGCTTTATGTAACTGTATTTAAATATTAATCTTAGGAGGTTCTGAGTAGATAATGATATTATTAATTGTTTGTTGTTGTTTTACATCCTAGCAACATCTAATGTCATATCAGGATGGGTACCGACTTGTGACAGTGCGCACTCATGGGAACTTTATAGTTCTGCCTCACAGGGAAATCAGGGTGCCGGCACCATGACCTGGTATCCCACTCAGTCACATTATCCTCACATTGAGCAAACCAGTCCTTGCCCTGTCCAATTTTTAAGTAATTTGGTTTACCTCGACCGGGAACCGAACCACCGACCTTCCGCACGCGAGACCCACGCTCTACCGGATAGGCTACCGCACCCGGTTATTGTTCATTAATTACCTATTGCCAACTGGATAGTGTTGGAAATGTCAGGGAGTCAATGTATGTCTGAGGGTTCAAAGTTAAGCTTCGTTTATTTAAAGGGGCCAGTTATAGGTCGCTGAGACACCACCCGTACTCCAAGCATACCTTTGCCAGTTTTCAGTATATGGAACTACACATGTGGGGGGAGAGAGCTGACATTGGTTGCTTCTGTTGTGTTGTAGTTAGTCCAGCAGCACCGACAAGGCTTTTAGCAACCATATAGAGGAAAATGGTAGAATTTGCAATATAAAATGCTAAATATAAAGTTCAAATATGTATTTATCATAACCAGCTAGTTGTGTGTGAATAATTGATTAAATCATGAAGATTAATAGACTTTAAAAGTTGAATTGAGAGCTTTCTGTGGCTGCCATCTTGGTGGTTGCCATGGCTTCTCCTGTGTGTGGGAAACCCCTCTAGGTCATGTGAGGAGGGAATCCCACCTATGATGTCATTCCTACATCACAGACCTCAACTCTCCTCCTACATGTTCAGTGGCATGCACTGAACAAACTAAGCAAAGGTATCTTTGGAGAGCTTTTGATGCTGGATTTGTTTGTATCTGGGTGAGGTATAGCCGGCGACTTTAACGATGCCTCGAGAGCGCATTGATTTTTATCATCGGCTATTGGAAATCACACATATGGACATTCTGCCTTATGACGTTGGAAGAAACCCACTGCCACCACATAGGCTACCCTTTCTAATAGTCGTCATCATGTACAGGAAGCCATGGGCACTTTTGCCGCTTTAGCTACTATGTGGACCCAGTTCCGGTTAGTGAGGACTCACGGAACTAAACCTGGTAGCACTACTCCATTGGTCGTAATGCTTGCATTACGGTTGATTCGGGGCGGGAGAAGAGGCCCTCTCCCCCCCTGCTGCTAACACCTCACCACTCCCTCCCCCCCGCCCTTAACACCTCACCACTCCTTCCCCCCTGCCATTAACACCTCACCACTCCTTCCCCCCCTGCCGCTAACACCTCACCACTCCTTCCCCCCTGCCACTAACACCTCATTGCTCCCTCCCCCCTGCCGGTAACACCTCACCACGCCTTCCCCGCTGCCGATAACACCTCACCCCTCCCTCCCCCCTGCCGTTAACACCTCACCACTCCTTCCTCCCCTGCCGCTAACACCTCACCACTCCTTCCCCCCTGCCACTAACACCTCACCCCTCCCTCCCCCATGACGTTAACACCTCACTACTCCTTCCCCCCGCCGTTAACACCTCACCACTCCTTCCCCCTCTGCCACTAACACCTCACTGCTCCCTCACCCCTGCCAGTAACACCTCACCACTCCTTCCCCCCTGCCACTAACACCTCACCGCTCCCTCCCCCCTGCCACTAACACCTCATCGCTCTCTCCCCCCTGCCGCTAACACCTCACCACTCCCTCCCAGCCGCTGACACCTCACTGCTGCTGCTCGCCCCTGTCCTCGCCTCCTAACACCTCACCGCTGGTCGCCCGCTCCCCCCCCCCCCCCTCTCTCTCTGCACCTTATAACCCTGGCCATCACTGCTTCCAACTACTCCACCTCCAGCCGCCTCCGCCTCAACATCTCTTCTTTCCACCCACCCACCCTTGCTCTTCTCTTCTCCGTTTCCCCTCTCCTTCCTTCTCCTTACCCTTTCTCCTCTATTAAAGGTGGAGGGCTCTTCGGGGCTCTCTCTTACTTAAACTTCTCAACGCGGACACACACGATCTCACTTCACCTCGATTATATACCCTGTTTGTATCCTCTTGTGACTCATGTGTATGCAAGTATTGCAGGTATTGCAATACCTCAGGGAGTTTGACGCCCCTGCCCTGCAGAGTTGTAAACCACTGCCTTGTGGTACAGTTTCTTGACAGAATCAAAGGCTAAGGGAGCAAACCTTAAACAGAAAACCATGTCACTGTGGCAGCATTAAGGGCAGTTGATGTATGGAACTCCCAACATCTCCCTACCAGCCACTTCAAGGACAAATAGTTTTGTGCCTGTCTGGACATGTTCTTGCCAGTGTGAAACCTCTATTTGCTCCCCAAGAGAGTGCCGCTGGTAACTTGCAAAAGCCAACAGCACGTCAACAGTTTTGCAGGCAGCTTTCATGAAATGCTAAATGGAGAGCAGCAGTCAAGTAATGAAAGCAGTCGTTGGTGCATCGCGACCGACATCATGATGATGATGATGATGTGACTCATGCCCTGATCCTGGTTGTCCTCCCTGTTTTGTACTTCCCTCTTTTCCCTCGATTCCTGTAAACATGTTGTTCTCCCTGTAATAAAGCGTTTCCTCTTCCACCCCCGCCTCCTCTTCTTCTTCCGTTGTGTATCAGTGATACACCTCATTGCTCCCTCCCCCATGGGGGGGGGGGAGGGAGCGATGAGGTGTATTGGAGATTCACACACCAGGCAGCCATCATACTACATCAGATGGAAAACCTGAAAGGTTCAGACGCATAAACTGACAAATCCATTTCAGTCATTTTCTGTCTAATATAATTTATTGTTGTACTTTTGAGTCAATCTATCAATTTCATATTGAGGAGGGCGTTATATAGGAGATATGGCGGCTTCGACAAGAAGTTCCGGATTTGATTATCTGAATGATGGCAGCTTCAGCTTAAACATGGCTGTCATGGTTTCATTCCGACACAGATGGCGCTTGTTTAATATTTCGCCTGAACCCGTCGCATGTGTTCCGCGATGAATAATAAAAATAAACCGAACCCATCATCTGGTAAAATGAGGACTGGTTGCAGTATTAGGATGCGACAGTACAACCCCGTTAAACCAAGCTCGGTTAAACCAAACCGATCAGTTAATCGTAACTTTTTTCAGCGGCCCGGCAAAATACTACCATTTATCATATAAAAAAGTTGGTTACTTTCTAGTGATGTTTGCTTTCTAGTGATGTATCCCAAAACTCAGTGTTCCACAACCATATTTGTGAACCTGCACATTAATCCTATATAAAATTCGACCTTGGTAATTGAACCGGGGGTCAAATTAGGTACTTTAACCACCATAGCCCAAGCGAGGTAAGCTCTCCAACCTGATAATTGAACAAACGCGATACAGTAGTATATAGTGGCATTTATTCTTTCTATTTAGCTTGTTACAGTTAAATTCAAGATGTTGATGATTATATATATAGTTTGAGGATTTCAGGGACTTAACCCTATCGATCTATGTCATTAGTTGGGTGGGTGGGATGGCAAATCTACAGCAAGGTAACACGTCTGATCGGTTGAAAGGCTCTGGTCGAAGTGTCTAGACTTTCTAACTGCGTCATAGCGGTTGCTTTGAATTTACAGTAGATGGCGCATCGGTCAGCGGCGAATGCTAGTTCACAAGAACAATATAGGTGGCGCCAAGGGTCATATTTAAATCTACTGCGCAGTTTCGCTAACTGCATAATATCGGTTTCAAGGAATTTAAGTAGGTGGCGCATCAGTCGATGACCATTTGGTTAGTTCGGAATTACAATATAGGTGGTGCCAATAGTCGCTTCGAAATCTACTGGGAATACACAGTCTCGCGATATCAATTACCCATGTTGCGCACATCATGGACAAGCATACATTGTGTATGTCATTGGTTTTACGCGACCTTCCACATGGGAGGCCTGCACTCTATCGATTCGGCCACCAAGTCTGGTCAGAGATAAGATCTGTAATGTGCGTGCAGATTACAAGGATAAAGAAGATTCTTCCGCTGCTTGTAACTTTCCAGAATAAACATTGCACCAGAATACAAACCGACCATGTGTGAGTGTAACCAAAGACCCTATAATACTAAGACGGCTCACTCCCTATCTCTCCCATGGTAATGTAAATTTTGTAGTGCCACCTTGTGGTGGGTTTGATCAGCCCAGCTGCTGGTTGGTGTTTCACATGTAAACACATACAATTACATTATACATGAGATAGGTAAGTATGAATACACATCAATATGAAATTGCTATGAACAAATACACATCGTCATCAGCATCGCCATCATCACACATCTTTCACATTCATATATACATTTATACATATAATATAGCACCTGTTTAACCAAGAGAACAGCCAGCGCACCAAGTGGTGGGTTTGATCATTTTGATTACACAGTACAGGCTGAGTGAGCCGTTTTAGTATTATAGGGTCTTTGGTGTAACCAATAGGGCAATCCAATTAGGGTTGGCGCCACTCGGCGGATGAATTTGACACTACAGTCCCAGCTTGGAATTAAGGGAAGCACTCCGAGGCTATGTCTATATAACTTCCTTTTAACTATCTTCATTATAATTAAATCTTTATTTTATATAGCAGTAGCATGACCAATTGTAGTTGTCGGCATTTTCATTGCATGTAAAGTTTCATAGTTTGGTGTTTTTGAGTTTTGTTTCCCCCACCCCCAAAAAACAAAATTGATATATTCAAAATTTGAGGGATATAGTATACATTAGTTTAGTTTGAAGCAACATTTGTTTTAATTAAATAATTCTGAAGATATTTGAAGTGAAAATATGTAATATTTATTTTGGCATGAGCGTCAACACTCTAACACCACAGGATTCACCAGCAACATTACACTTTTCAACTTTTCACTCTTTTTTGTTTTAAATTAAAAATGTAAAAACAGTTTCTATTAAATTGACATAGTTATCCCTTTTATGCAACAACAAATATACCAGTATCTAAGTAATCTATGTAGAAGAACATCTACATCTTTTTTTATTTCTTTTGTAATTGGAGAATTTTGTAATTGGAGAATGCCTATTCCTGATGGGAGGAGCTGGTCAGGTGTGACAGCCATCTTGGATTCTACAACCTATATAATAATAAAACAAGCAAGCTCCTTCTGGTTCCTTCTGCACACTCTATAAGTCTCTGCCTTTGTTACTCTTGCCTGTAGTGATTTCCTATTTAGCCTGCCTACACAACTACAGCTGCCAGCCGTCGACTTTACAATTGGATGAATTCAGCTTTATATGTATTCAGATTGTAATTGCGCCTATTCTCAAAACGCAAAATCGAAGACTTATAATAGTTGAATTGTTGTTCAGTAAGGGTTTCATGTTAGAACCCGATATAACGCCTTCACCGGAAGTGATCGAATAGAGAACCCGAGCCTGCATTGCAATATGACTTCCGGTCTTATGAGGCAGTGCCTGGATAATACCGTGAGTGCAGATAAATCACATCCAATTATGGAGTTGAACTCTGCTTCCAGGACACACCATATACCAGACCACATGACACTGCTAAGTAGGGGCATATATATATAGATGACTAATATGGAAAGAGGATTTGGGATATTGAATCGCCTTGAGAGAAATGTGCCAAGATATAAGATGAACAGCTCAGGCGCAAAACCCGACGAATCGATTTTAGCCATTTTCTGTCAAATGGAATTTGTCGCACTTTCCAGTTAAAGTCTGTCAATTTCATATTGGGTGGGGCATTATATAGACGATATGTCAGTTGCTACGGGAAAAGACGATTTGATTATAGGAATGATGGTACCCTCAGCTTGAAGCGGGTAGTCATGGTTTCATTTTGGCCTAAATGGCGTTTGTTGGTTTTGAGCCTGAACTCTTCATATAAACCGGAAAGACTCCCCATGTTAGACATGGGTGTGACCAACCGCAAGCATGTCACATGTGCAGACATTCAAAATACATAATGAGTATACACAAAGGTGCAATGCAATTTGGTAAATTATCAAGCTGGTTAGTTGTTGGAGTCTTATGTCCTGGTAACATCTAAAGTCATATCAAGATGGGTACCGACTTGTAACAGTGCAACTTTATAGTGCTGCCCCACTGGAAGATCAGGCCACCAGCACCATGACCCGATATACCATATAGTCACATTATCCTGGCACTGAGCTAAGCAGTCCTTGCTCTATCCTATTAATTCAGAGTGCCAGGCTACTAAGCGACAAGTATCAATTTTATAACTCATCGGTTTGACTCGACTGGGAATTGAACTCCCGAACTTCCATACGGGAGGCCTCCGCTCTACCAATTCGGTCACCGCGTCCGGTAGATTATCAAGTAACCGAAGAAACAGAACCCAGCAAAACAACAGACGCAACCAGTATCCAGAAGAAGTGTAGTAGTCCGCTTTGACCCTTACTGACCCCTTCAGGCAGAGTCAGGTAGACATAGGTGTGGAAAGGGTGATTGCATCAGGGAGCCTCGATAGACTAATGGTTAGGATGATAGCTGCAGAATGGCAAGAAGTTTAGGTTTCAAAATCCTGCTGTAAGCACAATGTTTCCCATTGGTAAAAATACCTGCCACGACACTGTGTAAAAATATACGGTCTTTCGGTCGTGATAGACGAGCTTGGAATCATATCAATGTCTCGGGCGATGGAGTTGGGGACCATTGTTATGTAATAGTGAGGCAATGTGTACCCACTTGATGTGTGACATATAAATAACTATGTGGAAATGTTATGATGCATCGTTAACGGGATTGCGGTATGATGTCGAGATATTAAGATACAGTTATTAATTACAGAAATGTTCACTCCATGCACCAGGAAGAGTGCAAATGGAGTGGGATACATATTAATGTTTATTGTAACTGCTTGACGACTACTTGTTACCACGGGACCACTGGGTAAGCACACCCAGCCATTCTGCATATGTTATGGATACCACCTGCACTGGGGTTGAGTGACAGGTGTCCCTCTTGGATGCCACCCCTCCCCGGCTGCAGAGGTGTCTGATTGGCTGGCTGTGTGAGCCCAGTCACCCTTGTACTCCTTGCACTTGCTGGACAGACACACACTCACTCTAGAGATACCAAAGAAAGGATTTCACCTCTGAGCTTTGTGTAACATCCATAGGGCTTGGTTGTAATGCTCGCATTGTGTTTGATGCGAGGAAAGGAAGAGACCCTCCCCCTGCCTCTCCTGCCTGTCGCGCAGCATTCTCACCTGCCCTGTCATCCGCCCGAGACCCTCCCCCCGCCTCTCCTGCCCGTCGCGTAGCACTCTCACCTGCCCTGTCATCCGCCCCTCAGCTTTCTCCCGCTCCCTTCGCCCTGCCCCGCCGCTTTCTCACCTCCCCCGCCCTCGCCCTCCAGCTCCATCCCTTATAAGGCCGCCCGCCGGCCTCCCTCAGTCACTCGCCCTCCAGCCGTCCTCCCTGCAGCTCCAATTTCTTCTTTGGCTACCCTACCTTCACCTCGGACCGCTCCAACACCTCAGGCCGACCCACATCATGCCTGCAAACGGCAAAGGCAAGGGCAAAGGACGCAAGGGAGCCCGGGCGACCGCCATGAGCACGCCGGGGCCCTCCTCGGGCACGCCGGGAGGCGCCTCACCTGCCTCGGCCCCGGGTTCCCCGCCGGCACCTCGGGACCGACCCTCGGGCACCTCGGCCACCATACTCCAGGCACTGCAGCGAATAACCGGCCGCCTGGACGCCCTCGAGTCCGGGGCCGCCCTCGCGACCCAGGAGACCCCCCCCGCCCACCCCAAGGCGGCGGCCGGCCTACAGCTCGCCGCCCATCCCAGCACCTCGGGCGCATGTCGTCGGGGGGGCCCAAACTCCCCCGCCACCTCAAGCGCCGCTCCCGGGGGCCCTCCACCTGCAATATGAACGATATGCCCGCCTTACTGCGCAGTCGTCGGCCGCCCCGCCCCCGGCCTACCTCCAGGATGCCGTCGATCATACCCCGGCATCCGCGGCCGATGCCGTAAGACAGATCCTGGCGTCGGCCGAGGCGCGGCACACCGGGGGAAGGAAAGGGATCTCCCTCGACTACCTGTTCCCCTCTGACCTAGTGGAGAGGGGGCCAGAACGCAAGTCGGTGAAGAGGGGAGAGGCCACCAAAGACGAGTACAGCCTCGCCCTCACCACCCTCGTCAGCCACCCAAGCTTCCCTGCACACTCCCTGCCAGGCCTACACCACCACACCCTCACCATGCTCAGGGACAACCTGGTCTATCCGTGGCCTACCATCCGCCGGTACTCAGAGACGATCTTCACCTGGATCGCGGACGGCAGGCTCCCCCACGGATGGCACGACCCGGTTGCCCTGAACCTGGTGCGAATGGAGGTGATCACCATGCCCGCCCCCCAGGCCATCCCGACAACACCAGCCCCCCGAGGCGCGGACCTTCCCCGAGGCGCACAGCAGCCCCGGACCCAAGCCGACGCCCGCACCACCTACAGCCGAGAGGCTCACGGGGCCCCCTGCGCCGCCTGGAACCACGAGCCCAGCTCGTGCGATCGGGCCCCCGTCGGGGAGGCCCACGGCGATGTGGGGGACAGACACCGGCACATATGCGCCTACTGTGCCAACATGAGGCGCATCTTCACCATGCACAGCGAGGTGCTGTGCCTCACCAAGCAAGCTGGTGAGCGCCAGACCCCAGCCGCCCCAGCGGATTTTTGATCCGCCGGCCCCCCCAGTCCAGCCCGGGGGGCCATCTCCGGCGCCTCACCCACACCTCCGCCGACAACCCCTTGACCACCACCGACAACCCCGTAACGACCACCGACCGAAATGCCACCCAGAGCACAGCCGGGGACCATCACCTCACGCCGCAGGCCCCAGACGCCGCCTACACTGACCACAAACCCTCCCGAGACATCACAGCCGCCGACCTCCACGCCGACCATCACGACCTCCACGACACTGCCTTCCTCAACCCCCCCGAGCCGACCCCGACCCCAACCCCACCCAGCCCTGAGGACTTCGCTGCCCCCCTCTCCGACCCTCGCCGCACCTCCTCCCCGCAGCTCTCCAGGGAGCGGGCCTCCCCAACTATTTGGCCGCCCGCTTCCCTGTCGACGTAGGCCCCGGACTCACCACACCCAGAGCTTCCCCCTCCAGCCTCCGCCGAGGCGCCGCCCAAGCCCTGCCACCCCGCCAGGGTGCCCCTGGCCGACCTCATGGGGCAGGACACCTGGACCTCAGAGGCGGCCACGCCTCATGCCCGCCTCACACCCTCGGGCACGCCTCGAGCCCTCTTTCTTTCTTTTGGTGGAGGGCTCCTCGGCGCCCCTCCCCTGAACTCTAAGCTCCCACGAGCTCCTGCTACCCTAGTTAAGTTATACCTTCTCGTTCCTTCTGAGCTCCTCTTTTACTCTCCGTTCTAGATTGTTTATACGTTGCTCCTTCTGAGCTCCCTCTCTGTACTCTCCTGTTTGTATAAACTTGTTGTCCTGAGGCGTCCCAATAAACGCCTTTTTCTCCACCCCGCCTTGCTTTCTTCCTTTTCGCGCATCTGTTGTAATGCTCACATTGCGTTTGATGCGAGGAAAGGAAGAGACCCTCCCCCCACCTCTCCTGCCTGTCGCGCAGCATTCTCACCTTCCCTGTCATCCGCCCGAGACCCTCCCCCTGCCTCTCCTGCCTGTCGTGCAGCACTCTCACCTGCCCTGTCATCCGCCCCTCAGCTTTCTCCCACTCCCTCCGCCCTGCCCCGCCGCCTTCTCACCTCCCCCGCCCTCGCCCTCCAGCTCCCTCCCTTATAAGGCCGCCCGCCGGCCTCCCTCAGTCACTCGCCCTCCAGCCGTCCTCCCTGCAGCTCCAATTTCTTCTCCACCCACCTACCCAACTCTCTTCCTACTGTTGGTGGAGGGCTCCTCGGTGCCCCTCCCTTGAACTCTAAGCTCCCACAAGCTCCTGCTACTCTAGTTAAGTTATACCTTCTCGCTCCTTCTGAGCTCCTCTTTTACTCTCCGTTGTTCTAGCTTGTTTATACGTTACTCCTTCTGAGCTCCCTCTCTGTACTCTCCCGTTTGTATAAACTTGTTGTCCTGAGGCGTCCCAATAAACGCCTTTTTCTCCACCCCCGCCTTGCTTTCTTCCTTTTCGCGCATCAAGCCGTGTTCACAAGGGCAAAATATAAAGCGATATAGACAACGCGAAGCATATGAATCGATTTAGTTTGAAAGTGTTTCGCGTTCACACGGGCAGTGCTTTGAATCGGTTTAAGGCGGAAGAGGATATCTGCGCATGTGCAAGTCCAGACTAACCAGTTTGGGTTCGTCGACGTCGAGAGAGCGTGGGTTCGACCCAGATATGTATGGACTGAATCGTATTGGTTTGGAACAGTCAAAACTTCTGCTGGGCAGTGAAACCCTAAAAATAAATGATGAAAAAAATATATGTGCACCTCTAGCAGGTTCATAAAGCAAATTTACCGGAAAGTCAACACACTCAGGTCTCGACTGTCACGTCCTTAATCCGCCTCAACTAAGTCGCTTGCATTCACAAAAATTTGCTTCATATAAACCACCTACAGAGGTGGTTTATATGAAGCGAATCATATGAATCGATTCAGCCCTAATCCGCCTCAGCATCGCGTTCACACGGCAAATGTGAGGCGAACTAGGCAAGGCGATTTATATGAATCGGCTTAACTCGCCCGTGTGAACACGGCTTTAGGTTCAATGGGCTGTAGGCACTGAATTAGACTGAACAAGCAGAAACTATGGGCGTCTGTGTGGCAGGTTGTAAGTGAGGCAGGGTGGCAGGTCACTAGTAGGTGAACAAGAGCTGTAGCAATAAAGCTCAACCTTATCACAGTCAATCTTGCATGACTTGTCTTCCCTTTCTTACTTATGAGTTGTTTTGGTATTTACTGGGTGGAGACTGACAGACAGTTGCCAGGATCATCCTGATAGTAGTGAGTATGAAGATGAGTATCTGCGATGGCCAGCAGTAATTCTTCAATCGGTTGCTGTGATCATAATCTGGACAAGCGGCATGTTGTATGGTTGGTGAAGCTGCCCCGAGTGTGTATATATGTAAGTGCATTATATGTATGTGTGTAATTGTAAGCATTACATGACATACAGACATAACCTGTTTAAAAGACTTGTAAACAGAGATAGGGAAACTCTTTAGAAAGTGGTAATACACGATAGCTAGATAATCCTGGAAGAGAAGTGTAGACAAACAATCCACTGCTTTACTTTAGGTCATGACACTGGTGCCATGACCAGGATCCTGTACTAGCTGTGTGCTGTATAGTTGTTGAACCTACCATGTGTATGTAAGTGCATTGCAACCATTACGGACGTAAACCATTTAGGAGACTTACAAATCAAGGGGGACGAATGTAGTAGTCGACACTGACTTCTCAGGCAAGAACCATGTAAACAGGTAGGTGTGGATCAGATAGCCTAGGTAGTGGATTTGGTCAGGATGCTAGTGCAAGAATGGCAAGAAGTGCGTGTTCGAATCCTCCTATGAGCACAATATTCCCCATTTGCACAAACCTTTCACTACTAAATCTGGAAAAAAAACATGAATGGATTCTAGGTCTGCAATGAAAACCCACGGGATACCCACTATAATTGACTGAGCAATATGCGAAGGCTTAGATATATATCTGTATCAGAATACCCCATATTCAAATAGGCTAAGCTTCGAACGCAAAAACCGACAAACTGTTGCCTGTGGGAAGGGTGATGACATCATAGCGTTATGCTACAAATGTGTATTTACAATAACATAATACAGGACAACCCCGTTAAACCAAGCTCGTTAAACCAACCGATCGGTTAATCCAAACTTTTTTCCATGGCCTGGCAAAATACTACCATTTATCAAATAAAAAAGTTGGTTGAACCAAAGTTGGTTAATCCAAATTATCGGTTAATCCAAACAAAATTGTCGGGCCCCAGGCCACTTCCTGAATGGCTAAAGCAAACTTTCATGTGGTTATAAGGTCATCCGAGACTTTGTTATATGATAAATGGTAGTAATTTGCCGGGCCACCGTAACAAGTTTGGATTAACCGATTGTTTGGTTTAACCGAGCTTGGTTTAATGGGGTTATACTATATACACATAAAAAACAATAATTGAAGTGTCCACATACATTGTATATTACATTCATAATGCACCAGCATTCTTGCCAAAGCCAAGTCAAAGTCTAAGCCAAAGCTTGGTTAAACCAATGATCGGTTAATCCAAACAAATTTCTAGGGGCCTTTGAAGTTGGTTTAACGGGGTTATACTCTACCACAGGCACACGTATAGAGACCACAATCACCATTATCGTCCATAGTCAATGTGGATTGGCTTCATGTACGGCTCATTGTCCATGCACAGACTACGGTAACAGCATACCACCAGAGGTAGCCCAGTTCGATATAGGTACTCCCGCAGGACTGTCCCTGTGACAGGGCTACGAGACAACATGATATAAAAAGTGTTGCAAGGCTGGGATATGGAGATAACCACATCAATTTGCAATCTAATATGCTAAATACATTGTTTAAACACGTATCTACCATAACCTGCTCCTTTTAAGTGAATAATTGATTAAATCATGTCAATAGACTTTAAAAGACTAATCGTGAGCATTCAGTGGCAGCCATCTTGGGCGTGGTTTTGTCGTTGTCATTCTCTCTGAATTCCTCAACACTACGCCAATATAGATACAACATTGTATGATGAAACCAGCAACTCCACAGCTTGTGAATAGTTGATTCATATCGAGGCAGTTTCTGTTTAGATTTGACCAGACGGGATGACCGAATGAGTTAGAGCGTCCGTCTCCCATGCTGGTAGATCGTGGGGTCATGGGTTGGAACCCTGGTCGAGTCAAACCAATGACTTAAAAATGTCTACTTGTTACTTCCTAGCCAGGCGCTCGGCATTATTAGGACAGGGCAAGGACTGGTGTGCTCAGTGTCAGAATAATGTGACTTGAGTGGAATACCAGGTCATGATGCCGGCGGCCTGGGTTCCCAGTGGGACAGCACTATAAAGTCACCATGAGTGCACACTGTCACAAGTCAGTACCCGTCCTGACATAACCTTAGATGTTGCTAAGACGTAAACAACAACAAACAGACAATCTGTTCAGATTTAGACACGATTGTCAGTCAGCTCTACTCTGGGTAGGGGTGAATTTGTATCTAGGTCCGATCTTGTTCTCAGGTATAAGGTCTGACCGTGACAATCCTGGAAAAAATTGAACCTGTCACTGACGTCAATTCCAATAACGATGTCAGTGGCTGGTTTCCGCCGGGAATTCATAGTGCTGGCATTAAGTAAATCAATTATTTGAGAATAATGTACTTTTACATGACTGCTTGTGTTGACATTGACACATTTTAAGTTAAACGCAAAGCCTCTCTAAAGGCCCGGTCACATGCACATTAGTGGACGTGGTTGAATGTAGTGGAGGCTAACATAGTTGAACGTAGCTGAACGTAGTTGAACGTAGTTGAACGTAGTTTAAAGTAGGTGAATGTAGTTGAATGTGGTTGAACGTAGTTGAACGTGGTTGAACGTAGTTGAACGTAGTTGAACGTAGTTGAAAGTGGTTGAATATAGTTGAATGTGGTTGAACGTAGTTGAATGTAGTTGAACATAGTTGAATGCAGTTGAACGTAGTTGAGCATAGTTGAATGTAATTCAATGTAGTTCAATGTAGTTGAAACGTAGTTGAACATACCAGAGAAGTATGGATGCTGGTACTTTTAACTGCGTTCAACTACGTTCAACTATGTTCAACTACATTAGCCTCCACTACGTTCAACTATGTCCATTAACGTGTATGTGACTGGGCTTCAATGGTGGAAATTTCAGCAGACATTACCAATACAATACAGTTTTAAGATAAGATGATTACTTGCTTAGTGATGGCGCAATGTGTTGGCAACAGTGGCCATATTCAGGGTGATTAGAGAGAGATATATGTTCGGTCAGTCTTGTCAATCACATTCACGCGCCTACATTGAAATGTACATGAAATTCCAAAATGGTTGAATGCTAGACACGTATGGCGATGTCAGAGCGAGTCTGGCTTCTGTCACCAGGGGCGTAATCGATTAATCGACTCTGGTCATCCGAGCCACTTTTTGGCGCATGCGCACATCATGCAGACTCGGGTCGAATAATCGAATAAGCTTCTCCATGCTCGGGTAACAAAAATGGTGGCCCTTTTATTTGTTTTTTTAGTAGCCGATATAATTACAGCAAAATATGATTTAACTATTTTTATGATGGCATAGTTTTGTGATAACTCCATTTCATTAATCTATGTTTTTACCAAAGAAAAAAGACGCACAACTCGTACCGGTGGCTGTTATCCTGCAGGCCGGTACCAGTGCAAATGTGACGTCATCCCTCCTTGCAAACCCCAGCCAAGAGGTGGGTTACTGGGGTCGGGTAGTTTTGCACATGGCACATGTATTTCTCGACTCCACTCGCGGTGTTCGATTTGAAATTTTGACGACTCGGGTGACCAGAGTCGCCCGGGTCGTGTTAATCACGTATGTGTGTCCATGTGTGAGGTTGTTTTTGTTATTGGTTGTCCTAGCAACATATAGGGTCATATCCAGATGGGTACTGACTTGAGACAGTGGGTATAGTGCTGCCCCACTGGGAAATCATGCCACTGGAACCACGACCTGATATCCCACTGAGTCACATTATCCTCACACTGAGCTAATCAGTTCTTGCCCTATCCTATTAATGCCAAGCGCCATGCTAGGATGCTACAATTATAAATCTCAAAGTCATTGGTTTGACTCGACCGGGACCCGGACTCCTGACCTTCCAGACGCGAAGCCCACGTTTTACCGATTCGTCCATCGCGCCAGGTTCACGTGTGAGGCACCACACCCTCCACACGCAGATCTCGTCAGCCAAATCTCTGACGTCATACCGGCGGACTTCTTACACCTTATGAAAACAATACTTGAAGTAAATTTGCATTCCTACCTCGGGGAAGTGCGGGGGGTGTGTGATGGGGGGGGGGGGGGTCTCCCTGTTCGTGGCTCAGACAAAAATAACTACATTTCCGGTTTGGACATTTCGAACATGAATAGTGGGCTGCAGGGAAAACAACTTCAAACAGAGGTCTTAATTAGGTCACGCATGAACTGCTCGGAGCTCTGCATGTGACATTCATGGATTCATTCATAGCATGGAAGTCATTCATAGCATGGACGTCCTTCAATATCATGGAAGTCATTCATAGCATAGAAGTCATTCAATATCATGGATGTGATTCATAGCATGGAAGTCATTCAATATCATGGAAGTCATTCAATATCATGGAAGTCATTCATAGCATGGAAGTCATTCATAGCATGGAAGTCATTCATATCATGGAGGTCATTCAATAGCATGGAAGTCATTCATAGCATGGAATTCATTTATAGCATGGAAGTTATTTATAGCATGGAAGGCATTCATAACATTGAAGTCATTCATATCATGGAAGTCATTCATAGCATGGAAGTTATTCATAGCATGGAAGTCATGTATAGCATGGAAGGCATTCATAACATTGAAGTCATTCATAGCATGGATTTATTCATACCATGGAAGTCCTGCATAGCATGGAAGTCATTCAATATCATGGAAGTCATTCAATAGCATGGAAGTCATTCATAGCATGGAAGTCATTCATAGCATCGAAGTCATTCAATATCATGGAAGTAATGTACAGCATGGAAGTCATTTATAGCATGGAAGGCATTCATAACATTGAAGTCATTCATAGCATCAGGCAGTCTGACTGAATGAGCGGAGCGTTCGATTCGTGTGCGGAAGGGTATGAGTTCGATCCCTGTAACCTCCTTACGACCAAAATGATCGCAAGGAAGTCGGCGATCACTGAGGACCACTTTGCGACCATTTTGCGACCACCTACAACATCTTTGCAACATCCCCTTTTTGTGTGGTCGCAAAGTGGTCGCAAGCAGTAGTGTGACTGGGGCTTAACTCAATCAGTTAAAGATGAGGGTGGCACACCAGAAGATAATAGATGATATCAATGGGAACACATCCCCCTCCACCCACCACCGCAAACCCCCACCCCAACCCCAACCCCCAAACCCAACCCCAACCCCCACCAGTGCAGGCAGCAGTGCTGGACAGGAAGTGAAGATGAATTCGCCTGCGTTTCGCTGGTCAACTGGACACGCCAGTCCCCAGTTTAACAGGGCCACAACACGACTGGTTCCCACGGACTCAATGCTCACGGCCACTCCCTTAGGACAAATCGATATTCTAAAGATTGTGTTTGTTTCTTGGAGGTTCATGTCCTGGCAACATCTAAGGTCATACACCAGACGGAATGGCCGAATGAGTTTAACATCTTACTCCCGTGTTGGTGGATTGTGGGAATCATGGTTGAGTCAAACCAATCGTAATCTTTGGGTTAATCCCTATTAACAGGTGGTCGCCAGATCTTTGTAAATGGAAGTGAGCCATAATGAAACACAAGTTAACCATACAATACCAGAAAGTGTAGTAGAGGAAATGGTGTGGTGTAGGCTGAATTCTATAGTTGTCTGCCTATAATAGTGAAATGGTTACACTGGGTATCGCACAGACTGTAACACACACTAACACTGACACAAAAGCACCTGTTGTCATGGGAAAGGCCCAGTGGTGACTGCCAGCTCTCCCAGGCTTTTAATCTCTCCAGCACTCCTACAGACATGTCATTGAAGGCACAGGATGTCATTGAAGGCACAATTTATTATTGAAGGCACATGATGTTATTGAAGATAACATATTATTATTTTACTCTTCATGGCCGCCATCTTTAGGTTCTAGGACAGTAGGGATGCGTGCATCTCGGGTGCACCAATTATTACATTTAGTTTATAAAAATAAAATATCAGACCAGTGCCTTGGCGCTGGTAAAATACATAATTCAATGAATAAGTTACAGTTAGTGGAAAACAATCTAAGTCGAAGTGAAGTAAACGAAGAAAGTAAAAAACTAAGTTTTAATAAAAGTCTTTAAAAAAGGTATTTAGATAAAGTGGTGTATTTTGGTGGTGTCTATCGGTGAATACTTAGTGAAGTGGCCCGCCAGTTTAACAATAATGGATCACCTCCCGACGCATCCGCCCTGGATGGCATGTCAGTTGAGGTGTCCGTCGACGACCGCCTGTAAATATAATCAGCGTGACCTAATTGCAACAGCTCTGTCAATGTAGTTGTCGCATTCATGGACGTGGGCATGGAGCCGCACGTAGTTCAGCCAGTAGAGTGTCCACCTGTGGAGCTGTCGGTCATCGGATCGATCCTTCTCAGTGGACTCATCTGCAGTTTGGGCTATTTTCCGTTCCAACCAGTAACTGGTTTATCAAATGATGTGGTATGTGCTGTGCTGTCTGTCGGAAAGTGCATATAAAAGACCACTTGCTGCTTATCGGAAAGAGTAGCCTATGTGGCGGCAACAAGTTTCCTCCAAATAAATATGTCAGAATGACCATATTGTTTACGTCCAATATCCGATGATGAAAATCAATGTGCTCTAGAGGCATCGTTAAATAAAACAAGCTGTACTTCTTGGACGTGGCAAGGCACATTAAAGATTCGCCATGCTTTGTTCATGTATGGTTTACTAACAATTAACAGTGCGCCCGTATAGGATGTAATGAGATGTGGGTGGTGTGGTGTTTGGTGAATGCCCCCCCATCACATACATCTCACCCATAATAACAGCATAGTTTGTGCAACAACCCACCACCTTAGGCCATCTCCCGTGAGGAAGATCCTGAGTTTGAATACAAGCCGAGTCAAACCAATAACTTATCAAATTGATACATGTCGCTACCTAGCCTGACACTCGGCATTAATATGATATAATAGGACAAACACTGGTTAGCACAGTATCAGGATAATGTGACCATAGGGGATATCAGGTGATGGTGCCTGTGGGCTGGTCTCGCAGTGGTGCAGCACTATAAAGTCCCCATGAGTCCGCACTGTCATAAGTCAGGTACCCATCCTGATATGACAATAGATGTTGCTAGGATATAATACAACAACCACTAACCTGAGCCCATAATACTGAACTTATTATAGCTATCCGATTAACACAGTAACCTCCTTCTTGATCTACCAATATGTCTGAGGTTTGACGTACGTACCCGCTGAACTAGCTACTTACAATGTAGTGTACATGGCTGGAAGACCAGTGCCTTGGCGCTGAAAAAGATGTAAGTTCTGATGAATAAACTGTTTTACCAATAATAATCAAATAAAATGGTGACATCACCTACCTACCTCTGGTCTAGTGCTCGGCTAGGGGACCTGCACAATTCTACATCCTGTATAAGGCCAGATATCCATAGATTGTTCCCTTGTGCATGTGCCCTTGTTCCACAGTCCCTTGTGACCTTGTGACATGCCTAACAGACAATGAACATGTTGATTCTCTATGTTTGCAGTCAGTATGTCACGGCCATACCGTCCCTGGGTCACACCTATGGGAATGGCCACTAAGCAAAACACAGGTTCATTGTCTGTGTGACGTGCCACCAAGTCAGAAGCGAACACAGAACAAGGGAACATGCCACAAGTGAACAGTCTATGAATACAGTGCCTAAGGGAGTTCCCCCCAAGTCCAAATGTCGTGTCGGAATAACGAAGCCAGTTTGGAATTTGACGGAAACTCCATCCTAAGAAACAGCGCAGATATCGGTCAAACCTGACAAGTGAAGCACACCCACCACATTGTTAACTTTCACACTAACAGCCTTCAAGAGTTGGGATTTTACATCCAGGCAACATTTACAGTCATGTCAGGATGAATACCGATTTGTGACATTGCACCACTAATGGTGACTTTATAATTGAACAAACGCGATACAGTAGTATATAGTGGCATTTATTCTTTCTATTTAGCTTGTTACAGTTAAATTCAAGATGTTGATGATTATATATATAGTTCGATTATTTCAGGCACTTAACCCTATCGATCTATGTCATTAGTTGGGTGGGTGGGATGGCAAATCTACAGCAAAGTAACATGGGGGGCGATCGGTTGAACGGCTCTGGTCGAAGTGTCTAGACTTTCTAACTGCGTCATAGCCATTGCTCTGAATTTACAGTAGGTGGCGCGTCGGTCAGTGGCGAATGCTAGTTCAGAAGAGCAATATAGGTGGCGCCAATGGTCACATTTAAATCTACTGCGCAGTTTCGCTAACTGTGTAATATCGGTTTCAAGGAATTTACAGTAGGTGGCGCATCAGTCGACAACCATTTGGTTAGTTCAGAATTACAATATAGATGGCGCCAATAGTCGCTTCAAAATCTACTGGGAATACACGTCTCGCGATATCAATTACCCATGTTGCGCACATCATGGACAATGCTACCCACATTGGGAGACCAGGCCATTGGCAACTTGACCAAATTTCCCACTCAGTCGCATTATCCTGATGCTGAGCTAACCTGTCCTTGCCCTGTCCTATTGATGCCAAGTGCCAGGGTAGAGGGCAACAATAATCAGATTTCGTTACCACGTCTATTCAATTTTAACACATGCTGTAAGCTTGCATGTTTGAGTCTGTGGCTATGTAGGTAGGCTAAGCTGAAAAACCCTACAGACGGAGAGAAAGAGAAAGTGAAGCAAAGTAAGAGTGTGAGAAGAGAGAGTCCAAGCCTCTCTGGTTTATTATATATGGGACATGGGTACATTGTAGAGTATCACCCCACCCTTTCCCCCCAATGAGAAAAAAGCATTCTTGGCTCTGCCAATAGGGATTGAGCATTCCTGGTCCCCATGGCCCACCACCACCAAGCTGTGTGGCCCCTCTGGCCACCACCAGCCATGAAGCTTGACCCTGAGTGTGGTGATCCTACCCAGGAGACGGGGATGGGGGTAGGCTCTGAGTGCCCCTTACACACAGTCCAGCCAGCAGCAGTATGTCTATTTGGGTCGTTCTCAGAAGTTGTGTACCAATAGTGTGACATCAGTACCAGAAAATCAAAATGCTGCCAAAGTCCTATAAGCAAGTTTCCTCAATGTGTATGTCCTTTTGCATCTGAATAATTGAAAATAAACATATTCTGGCATTTTTAAGTAGGTCAAATGATGCTCACACCCAATAAATAGCAGTATAGCATGGAAACCAATCTGACTCCAAAATCAAATATTTTCCACACAAAACTTGACATGTTTAGGACATTTCACATGCCACTTGCTTTATAAACAGTAGTAATAATAATTTGAAACCTCATTGCTATGGTTTTGTCTTATTTGTGAATATTAAAGAGAAAAGCAAGAAAATATTAGCAGAGTAACGGATTAGCAGAGTAACAAAGTGGAAACAAACAATTTTACACAAATGTTCGGCTCAAATTTCAATGTTTAGGGGCAATTTCAGGATTTTTCTTTTACTATACCATAACTGGGTCCATGCATAGTGTCAAATGGTGAAAATAATTCCTGTACTGTATCTGTACTCAGTGTTTGATACAGAGTTTCATAGTATTTGCAAGTGGAAACGAAATGTTACGATGTTAATGACTCCAGAAAATGTTAACTATTTCATCATTAACATTTTTTTTTTTTAAATAAATGTCTTCAACTTAATGAAGACATTGTATATGACCATTTGAAGTGAAATGAGCTGTTGTTCAGAGGTTTTCATTAAGTTTGTGACACTTTATTTTCAATGCTGTTGACAATGTCACAAATTAGTGATGTAATTTTCTATGTATTTAGCTACATCCATCCCAATAAGATACATAATACACAATATTAACATTAATTTTGATCTAAACTATCTCCCACATTATTTGGCTAACTGATGAAATCTAAATATTGACACTCCAATAAAGGGTTTCTTTGAAATATGCATTTCTAGTAGACTACCTCAAGTGGTACACAGTTTCTGAGAACGACCCATTTACATTCCACTCAGGCATGACCAGCACTTACATATATATATACATACATGCACCTGGTCACGCATAACCTTTTCATAATAGAACATTTGCATTCCCCCTATCATTGAAAATCAGAATATTTTACGATGCGTCTCTGTAATATGTTAGTTGGATGACCAAACCAATATCACGCAATACAGTAATAGCATTGGCTAGCGTTGTAGAGAAGAGGGCAGTCAGGTACTGGTGACATGATACCCCGGTGAGGCAACACTAGCTAGCAACCAGGAATGGTTGGTTCTTGTAGTTTTACGTCCTGGCAACATCTAAAGTCATATCAGGACGGACACTAGCTTGTGACAGTGTGCACTCATGGCGACTTTCTAGTTGTGCCCCACTGAGAGACCAGGCTGCCAGCACCATGCTCTGATATCCCACTCAGTCACTCCCATTATCCTGACACTGAGGCAACCAGTCCTTACCCTATCCTAATAATGCTGAGCAGCTGGCTAGGATGCGAGACCTATTGCTTTGTAAGTTATTGGTTTGACTCGACCAGGGTTTGAACCCGTGGGTTCGAATGCCACGATCTACCAAAACGGAACACAGACGCTCAACTCATTCGGCCATCCCGTCTGGTCACGTGTTATGGCACAACACAGCACCGATCATTGTACGTCCTCTGCTGTTACCATCGCGATGCACTCATCTCTGCAGGTGAAATATCACACACACTGCTGACCTTGATTGTTTGTTGGATTAGGTCCTAGCAACATCTAAGGGCATATCAGGACGAGTTCCGACTTGTAACAGTGCGCACTCATGACGACTTTATAGTGCTGCCCCTCTGGGAGACCAGGCCACCAGCACCATGCCCTGATCTCCCGCTCAGCCACATTATCCTGACATTGAGCAGACCAGTACTTTACCTATCCTAATAATGCCAAGCGCCTGGCTAGGAAGCGATAAGTATCAATTTTTAAGTAATTTGTTTGACTCGACCACGGTTCGAACCCACGATCCCATGATCTACCAACACGGGAGATGGACGCTCTAACTCATTCGGCCAACCGTTCTGGTTCACTGTGGACCTTCACCAGCCCGACGGAAAGGATGCTCGCCCCGGAATGGTAGAAACCTGGGTTCGAGCCCTGCTTTAAGCATAGTGTAATCTTGTGCACTGACCTCTCAGGCAAGGAGCCAAATAGACTAAATCTGTATTTACACGGGCAAATGTAAAACGATTTAGACAAAGCGATTTATATGAAGCGATGTAGTGGCGCGTTTACACGCAACTAGTTTGAAGGCGGAAATCGATATCTGCGCATGAACAAGTCCAGACTAACCAGTGCCAGTTTGGGATTGTCGACATCACCATGAGAGAGTGTGGGTTCGACCTAGATCTGTATGGACTGAATCATATTGGTTTGGAAAGGTCAAAACTTCTGCTGGGCAGTGAAACCCTAAAAATAAATTATGAAACAGCAAAGCTAGCGGTTTCATAGACTAAATTCTATAATATGCGCTTTTGATCGACCGGAAAGTCAACAAACTAAGGTCTCGACTGCACATGCGTGTGACGTGCTTAAGCTAGATCGATTCATATAAACGACCTCGCTAAGTGGTTTATATAAAGCGAATAATATGAATCGATTTAGCCCTAAAACACCACAGCATCGCGTTTACACAGCAAATGTAAATCGATCTAGATAAGTGGTTTTATATGAAGCATTTTAACTCGCCCATGTAAACACGGCTATAGTGGCATTCTCTGTGGTGGAGGGGTTAGAGTGTGTGACTTTTTTCTAGGTCAGACTCCTAATCTAAGGGTCAGCGGTTCGATTCCCCATGCCCCCAGCTCTGCCAATTTGGATTTCCACCACTGTGTATAACTTACAGCGTCATCAAAGGCCGGTTGCTCTCATACCATGTCTCAGTGGAATGAGGAAGACCAGTCGTCTATGACTGAAATTTCCCCTGCTTAAACAACTAATGGACAAAAAAAAACTAAAAAACATGTAGAGGCGTGGGTATGGGGGTGACATCAGTAGCCTAGATTAGCACACTAGAATGGAATGTGTTTGCAATGCTTGTCATGACGACATTTCTGAAAACACCAACCACAGATCGACTTCCCAGACTTGTGGGCGTAGTTGGTGTAAACACCTCATTACCATGACTTGTCACAAACAAGAGCCAGTTGCAGGCTGTCCACTCTCACAGCCAGTGGACGCCTTTAGAGGAGTGTGACTTGAAATCTTTGCGCGGCAACCTCTGCCTGCGAACCGACGATTCAGCACGTCTCTCTCCCGCGCCCAGCGCCGCTCTGCCCGGCGCCAGACACCCCGTGCCCCGCCCAGGGTCTCCCCGCGTCCCACGCCCTTTGCACCGTGCCTCCCCGCATTCATCGCCTCGTTCCTCCCCGCGCCCCGTCCTCCACTCCCCGCTCCCCCCCCCCCGCCCCTCGCGCCCCCTGCCCCATGCACTCCTCGCCCCGCGCCCCACCGCCCTTCGCCTTCCCGCGCCCTTTGCCCCCAGCCTCCCCATCCCCCTGACCTGCTTCGCCCCGCGCCCCGCGCCCCGCGCCCCGCGCCCCGCGCCCCGCGCCCCGCGCCCCGCGCCCCGCGCCCCGCGCCCCGCGCCCCGCGCCCCGCGCCCCGCGCCCCGCGCTCCCTGGCCCATCCCCCGCGCCTCCCCGCGCCTCCCTGCGCCCCGCGCCCCTCCTTCTTCTTGCGCCCCGCGCCCCACGCCCGGAGCCATCTTGCGCCCCCCGCCCCGCCCCCCCGTCCCCCCGTCCCCCCGCCCCGTCCCCCCCGCTCCGTCCCCCCGCCCCGTCCCCCCGCGCTTCCCCGCACCTTGCCCCTGATTCTCCCTGTATCCTGCGCCCCCGACACGAACCTCCCGGCGCCCCACACGCCCCTCACCGCTCGTGTCCCACGCACCCCCCCCCCCCCACCCACCACCACCCACACACCGAGCTGTTCGACTACAAACAGCTGGGTGCCGCCCAGGGCATAAACTAGGTCCGTCTGAAGGTGCCACAAGTCGCAACAATGAGTCTCACAAATCAGGCCTTGGACAATTCCATTTACTTCCACGTCCCAATCAATAAGAGGCTCCTGTCCGGGGTGAGGGAGGGGGGGGCTTTTCTACTAAATCCGTCATTTTTGTTTCACAGCCAAACCGATCTTTGAATATAGCGAACGAGGGCTTATAAATGTCAAATGTGCATTAAGACATTCATGCATTTTTTATTCACAATGTCCATACATTATTCAACAAAAGTATGATATTGTGTTAATGAAATGAACACTTTAGATTTTTTTGTTTGTTTGTTGTCCATTAGTTGTTTAAGCAGGGGAAATTTCAGTCACAGATGACTGGTCTTCCTCATTCCACTGCTGGTCGATAGAAAGCCCGAGCCTACACTTTTACTGACCCAAGGGATGTTTAACCTCCCACACCACATAGACATTGTATGAGAGCAACCGGCCTTTGATGATGCTGTAAGTTATACCCAGCAGTAGAAATCCAAATTGGCAGAGCTGGGGGCACGGGGAATCGAACCGCTGACCCTCAGATTAGGAGTCTGACCTAGAAAAAAGTCAGATTAAGCCGCAAAGTCTGATGAAAATATCAAATTTTCAAAACCAAAATAATATCTAGATTTCATTATGCATATCTAACGTCCTGGCATTAGTAAGATATGCAGAATGAAATCTAGATATTATTTTTGTTTTGAAAATTTGATATTTTCATCGGACTGGTTCACATATTAAGACCTTGTTGCCATATATATATAAGGGAATATTGAGGGAATTTAAAACTGAACCTGTTACTGCAGAAGGCTTTTGTGTCAGAGTTTTGGCGTGCATTCCCAAATTAATTGTATATGTTTGCACTTCAACTATCTCAACAGTTAGACATTTGAAATAAAAGTTACTTCAAACTAAAGTAAGGTAGATTATAGAGATCAACCTAATATATTTATCTCAGAAAATGTCAGAAACTCAAAACCATCGGACTATATAACTTTAAGCAAATATCCAACACTGAATGGAGCTAATATCTATGACCTAATTAATCTTGCCTCCAATGCGCAACAAAATTCCTCGACCGCACGCGGTGGCTGAATTGGTAGAAAGCAGGTCTTCCGTCCGGAATGTCAGGAGTTCGAATCCCAGCCGAGTCAAGCCGATGATTGATCAAATTGATGCTCGTTGCTACACAGGCTGAGACTTGACATTAATATGATAGGGCAAAGACTGGTTAGCACAGTATCAGGATAATGTGACTGTATGGGATGGCAGGTCATTATACAGCGACCTGGTCTCCCAGTGAGGCAGCTGGTGGTGTGAGTGGTGTGGACAAGCCAAGAGAAACCAATACAGGTAATGAAGGAAAGTAGGTAAAGAGTGAAAGTAGGAGAATGAGACTCCTTCATTTATTATCTTATATAGGTTTCTAGAATCCAAGATGGCAGTGGTCACATGGCTTGATCCACCAATCAGAGTTCAATCTGTTGTAGCCAAGGCCTTGTTATGCTGGCTACAGTGCCTTGTGGTGGCCAGTGAACCATAAATAACACCATGGGGGGAGGGGGTATGTGAGGTGACTCCTCCAAAGACTATCGAAGAAGTGACACTCCTCCTCTATACTATTTTACTATACACTTTCTATACCTAATGAGTAATAGTTTACCAACTCCACATATCCCTTATATGCCTTTGGCTTTTATATCACCATTTACCATTATATAGACAAGTTGCAATTTATTATAGTAGTACAACTATAAAGTTACCACAAGCGCATACTGTCACAAGTTGGTGTCCATCCTGATATGACCTTAGATGTTGCTAGGATGCAAAACAACAACAAACAAAATTCCACTGACATGTAGGGAAGAAGACTGCAAGCCTCACTGCTGGCATTCTGCTGGCTGTAATAACTTGGCAGCTGTTTGATTGTTGTTGCCTTACGTCCTAGCAACATCTAAGGTCATACCCACACGGGTACCGACTTGTGACAGTGCGCACTCATGGCGACTTTATAGTCATGCCTCTCTGGGAAATCAGGCTGTTGGCACCATGACACGATATCCCACTCAGTCACATTATCCTACCCAGTCGTTGCCCTCTCCTATTAATGCCGAGCACCAGGCTAGTAAGTGACATGCATCAATGTTAAAGTCATTGGTTTGACTCGACCGGGAACCGAACTCCCGACCTTCCGCACGTAAGGCCTGCGCTCTACCGATTAGGTCACCGCGCCCGGTAATAACTTGACAGGACCTTATTTGAATCAAAGCCCAGATTAAAAGGGTCATGTGTGCCTAGACTGGCCTCATATCAACCCACCCCTCCCTGGGCTCTCTTTCACCGACACGGAATAATGGGATCGAAATAGACACTGATTCAATATTCACAAACACAAAGAAAAACAGCCTGGAGAAAGCGGCGTGTGACAGCAATAGTCAATGGACGAGTTCAACGCAGTTATAGTGATTTGAGGACATGCACAGGCGGATATTTGACTCACCCGCCCTCACTGGGGATTTTGTGTTCTTCTACAGTTTGTTGAATATTAGCCGGGCTCAACTCACCCCACCTTAAGGCCTGTTTATTCTTTTGATGGCGTGTTATGGCGTGTGATGGCGCTCGATGGCGCAAGACAACGCTCCTATTTAGACTTTACGTCAACGCTGGATGGTGTTAGACGGCACAACAGGGCACAAGCGTTGGACAGAGTTCAACTATGTTGAACTTTCAGTGCTTCCACTTGTAGCACTCACCACTGTTTTGCGCCACCAACCGGCATAAAGTTGACGGCATCACATGCCATCAAAAGTATATACAGGCCTTACTGATGACTTTGTGTTTTTCTACGCTTGCTTCAATATTAGCTGGACCCAAGTCACCAATGACTTAAAAGTTTACACGTATCGCTTCCTAGCCAGGCGCTCTGCATTATTAGGGTAGGGCAAGGACTGGGTGGCTCAGTGTCAGGATGATGTGACTGAGTGCGATATTGGGTCATTGTGCCGGCAGACTGATTTCTGAGTGACAGCACTATAAAGTCACCATGAGTGCGCACTGTCACAAGTCGGTACCCATCCTGATATGGCCTTAGATGTTGCCAGGAAGTAAAACCCAAATAATCCAACCCAACCCAGTGGGGCAGCACTATAAAGTCGTCATGAGTGCGCACTGTCACTAGTCAGTACCCGTCTTAATATGACATTAGATGTTGCCAGGACGTAAAACTCCAACAACCAACAACCAACAGTTGGTTAAACATTAGCTGGACCCAACCAAAGACCCTATAACACTAAGACCGCTCACTCCCTATCTCTCCCATGGTAATGTAAATTTTGCAGTGCCACCTTGTGGTGGGTTTGATCAGCCCGGCTGCTGGTTGGTGTTTCACATATAAACACATACAATTATATTATACATGAGATAGGTAAGTATGAATACACATCAACATGAAATTGCTATGAACAAATACCGGTTGTAATCGGGTGTAAAGGCACTGATGCTGGGACAAGAGACGTGGCCTGCAGGGGCAAGGGCCGGGAGTGGGGCTGGGCGGGGAGGGGGAGGGGGAGGAGCCTGGGCCGGGAAAAGGGCCCCGGCGGAGTGGGTGAAGGTGACCCGTGAAATGGGTAATGCTCGTTGGACATCACGTGACATATGTGCCATCCTATGAACGTCCATTGTTGGTTGGTTGTTGGAATTTGATGTCCTAGCAACATCGAAGGTAATATTAGGATGGGTACCGACTTGTGACAGTGCACACTCATGGTGATTTGTTAGTGCTGCCCGACTGGAAAATCAGGCCACCAACAACAGGACCCGATATCCCCCCAGTCACATTATCCTGAAACTGAGCTAACCAGTCCATGCCATATCCTATTAATGCCAGGTGTCAGGCTAGGAAGTGACAAGTATCAATTTTAAAGTCATTGGTTTCACTCAACCGGGAACCGAACTCCCGACCTTCCGCATGCGAGGCCCGGTCGTGATATAGGTATCATGCTATGAACGTCCGTGTGGTTGGTCGATTGGTTGTTGAAGTTTTGCATCCTAGAAACATGGAAGGTCATATCCGGATGGGTACCGACTTGTGACAGTGTGCACTCATGGTGAGTTTATAGTGCTGCCCCACTGGGAAATCAGGCTGCTAGCACCATGACCCGATATATCACCCACTCACATTATCCTGACACTCAGCTAAGCAGTCCTTGCCCTATCCTAATAATGCTAAGTGCCAGGCTAGGAAGCAACACGTATCAATTCTATAAGTCATTGGTTTGACTCTACCGGGAATCGAACTCCCGATATCCCGTATGGGAGGTCTGCACTCTACCGATTCGGTCACCGTGCCCGGTAATCAGATAAGAACAAAATACAATTATTTAGGGGAAAATATGTATTACAGATATTAGCTTCATTTCGATGGTTAATGATTAGACTCCCATAATCCCGATATGCATAGCAGGTCCTTCCACTACAAAACAACACAACTATGAAATAAACTACCAAAAAAGATATCCTCAAAAACTTCATAACTTCAAATATTGTCAAATCCTCAACCATCACGCTATGTTATTAACCCCAGATTGTAGATTTGAGGAGCATGGAATATTGAAGGTTGAGGAGTTCCTAGAGAAGTATCATGTATTAATCTAGAGCTCATCATCAATCTCGTAACCACAAGGGTTATTGCGACATCACGGATGACTTTGCAAATGGTTCTCTTCCTCTCCCTGTGTTCTCCACTGCCCTCTGGGACTTGCGAAACTCCAAACCTGTCCATTCCCTGATGTTGTCTTCCTTTGTCTGCCTTGGTTTAATCCCCCTTTCACTGTGCCTTGCAAGATGGTTTTGGCCAGACCTGATGAACGGGAAATATAGCCAGACCACTGCAGTCTGTTTCTCTTTACGATTGTCAGGATGAGATCTTTATATGGTCGAATTGCCTGATAGATCTTGGCAGAGACTCCCTCATTGGTAACATGGTCTTTGTATGAGATATGTAGCCACATATTTTCACCGGAAACTAATCATTGCACAGTTTTAGTCAGCGTCGTTAATCACCATGAGGACAGGAATTAGGTCAATTGTATCAAGCCCTTGTAAATCAGCTTAATGGCGAAGAATTAAATTGCCCGTGTCTCCTTTACCATGTCCCTGCTCAGTGGGACCATTTGCAGTTTGGGTTATTTTCCCCTCCAACCTGTGATCCACAACAGGTTCATCAAAGTCTGTGGTATATGCTGCCGTGTCTGTGGGAAAGTGCATATAAAAGACCCATTGCTGCTTATCGGAAAGAGTAGCCTATGTTGCAGCAGCCGGTTTCCTCCAAAGAAATATATCAGAATGAGCACATGTTTGATATCCAATATCCGATGATACAAAAATCAATGTGCCGTAGAGATGGCGTACTTCAAGGTCATCAAGTGTCACGCGATGATTCTGTAGCGAATTGATTCTTTGATCTACGCATTAATCCAGGCAGATTCAGATAAAGCTGGAGCTGCCTCAAAGCATTGGGTAAAGTTGAATCCACTACTCACCTAATCCACTCGTCGTGGTCAACCAGTCAATACAGACAAAGAGAAAGGAAGAGTATGAAGTGCTAAGAAGAAGAGAGAGTCAAGCCCTCTGGTTTATTATTTATATGTTTACATTCATTCATTTTAGAGTATCATCCCACCCCTTTCCCCTAATGGAAAACAAACATACTTTTGAGTGGAAATAAAGGCAGAAATAGATTCAAAATGTCATTTTGTATGTTATGTACAAGTATCTGACATCAAATATCAGGTTTAACAAAAAAATAGCATGAACGACAGAAAGCTGTATACCCACAGCATATACTCAGGGTCAAACGGTAAACAAAGCAATGACAGCGGTTCGCTTCAAAATTTGAAACTATAATGGCCACGTCTATATTATTAAATAATAATAGATTTCTATCTGTTATATTTAGTTGTACATGCTGTCGCGGTTTCAATACAGTTTATCCAGCAGTTGACATCGTTTCTTCATGTTCCTGTTGCATTTGATAAAGCAAAACGAATATTGTCTAGGTCTGAAACATCTGCAAGTGTCCCGATACGTTCGACCAAGTCAATCCAACTATGCAAAGCCCCCTCTGTCTGACTCGTCCAAACAGGGACCAGACACCACCACACCCCACACCACGACACCACCACCACAACACCACATTACCCACATCACCACACCACCAACTCACCACACCACCACACCACCACACCACCACACCACCACACCACCACACCACCACACCACCACACCACCACACCACCACACCACCACCACACCACCACACCACCACCACACCACCACACCACAACACCACATTATCCACATCACCACACCATCACATCACCACACCATCACACCATCACACCACCACACCACAACACCACCACACCACCACACCACCACACCACCACACCACCACACCACCACACCACCACCACACCACCACACCACCACACCACCACACCACCACACCACCACACCACCACACCACCACACCGCCACACCACCACACCACCACACCACCACACCACCACACCACCACACCACCACACCACCACACCACCACACCACCACCACACCACCACACCACCACCACACCACCACACCACCACACCACCACACCACCACACCACCACACCACCACCACACCACACCGCCACACCACCACCACACCACCACACCACCACACCACCACACCACCACACCACCACACCACCACCACACCACCACACCACCACACCACCACACCACCACACCACCACACCACCACACCACCACACCACCATACCACCACACCACCACACCACCACACCACCACACCACCACACCACCACACCACCACACCACCACACCACCACACCACCACACCACCACACCACCACACCACCACACCAACACCACTCCGCTGTCACTGCGTAGATAGGCAGAACCAATACACTTACGGCTCCAGGGCCCTCGTCCCGGTTTCCTAGTCACACCGGGTGAAAAGGAGAAAAGGGACAGAAAAAAGGGGGGTAAAGGAAAAGAAAAAGAAAAAGAAGAAGAAGAATGGAATGATGCGACAGCGGAAGTAGGCGTGGGTGAGCGCGGCGGCGACCGGAAGTTGGGTAAGGGACGCTTGGGGGATGGCAGTGGTTCGATTATAGCTGGTGTATACAAGGCGACGGTTATAACACAACTGGCAGCACGGATTGCAATAGTGTCGGGACGAGCTCCCAAATAGACGCAGTGCCATTTGTCAGCTAAGGCCTCTCGGTACAGATTATGGTGACCAGTGCAGACTGGGGGCCAGTGCATACTGGGGGAACAGTGCAGACTGGGGGACCAGTGCATACTGGGGGACCAGTACAGACTGGGGGGGGGGGGGCATTGCAGACTTAGGTGACATCTGCAAACTGACTGACATGGTAGACTGGGGGACCAGTGCAGACTGGTGAACCAATGCAGTCTGGGGGGACCAGTGGAGACTTGGGGACCAGTGCACTCAACCCATACACTACCATTAAAGCACAGGGGCCGTATGCAGGAGTCAGTGTTAGCGAGGCAAAACGGTGTTTGTCGGGAATTCCGGGTTAGCGGCGAAAAAATGGTATGCACGAGTCAGTGTTAGGCCTAACACCAAAGGCTTAACCGGTGTTACCTTAACCCGAAAAAATATCAGGTTTAGCGAATTTATTAGGCCCAAATCTATTCAATGCGACCATATTTAACAGAATTAGATACGCAATAAGTGAAATTTATTCAAATTAACCCTAAATTCGAACCTTCCTTAAGGCTACCGTCGCATTGGCGGCGATATTACTAGTTATATTTTCGAATCGACGAACGTAATGTAAACAAATCGCCGCCGCCTCTGCGTTCCATACTGGCGGCGGCGGCGATTTGTTTACTTTACGCTCGTCGATTCGAAAATATAACTATTAATATCGCCGCCAATACGGCGGTAACCTTAATAATGCTTCGGATTTAGGGTTAAATTGGTCAAATTTCACTTATTGCGTATGTAATTCTGTTAAATATGATCGCATTCAGTAGATTTGAGCCTAATATCTGGCTACAAACGCAGAGGGATTTCCCAAATCTATAAATAATTTCACGTTTAGCTAAAATGTTAGTGTTACGCGCTCCTGCATACCATTTGACACAGTTCCTGACATCGGCGATAGCTAATCGGTAATAGGCTGTAACACCAAACCCCGCTAACACTGACTCCTGCATACGGGCCCTGGTCTTAGTGCAAATGCTGTACTACCATTAAAGTACTAGACTTAGTGATTGTGTACTGGGTTAGTTAAACGACACTACACTGACAAACCATTGTAGATGGATTACTATTTGCAAATTCATTTGGTTCCGCTATGTTGTGCTAACTATTCGCAGTAGAATCAATTTGTTGAGTCTCTCCACCTCAAAGCGAAAACTGCATAAGGTTGGTTTGCTATCAGTTGTGTATCAACGGGTTTTTTGGTGTTTTTTTTGTAAATATGTTTATTCTGCTGAAAAAGTCTGTTGTCAGTGCCAAAGCACTGGTCTTCCAGCCATTTTTCAATTCAGAGTTATTTACACAAAAGGTATATAGAATAAGGTGTACAATAACTGTTGAATACACACTTTGCAGCATGTAATGCAATGACATTCTGTAAATTCAAAAGTGTCATGGCAATATGGTAACAGTAGTGTCATATAACTAGATCAATATTAGAGATATCAATGTGAGTATTTACATAGTATTTAGAATGTAAGCAGAAGTTATCTTCTGTATTCAGTTGGTAAAGTTGTAGTAAGTTTTAATGTTCAGTTGGAGTTAAGCAAGCGGTATATAAATGTCAGTTTGTTAGAAATATTCTAGTGTAACTCTAGCGTAGTTAGTTATGTGAGTTTATGAATTACTTTGTTGGGGTGGGTTTTTTAATAATACACTGGACCAACTGTGACCAGTCAAGCAGTGGGACCAATCCCAGTGCATTTAGGTCTTAGATTTTACATTTTTACATGGACTGTCTCTCTCATGGTATATGGTTGTCTGGAGATAAAAGAGGAACAGCAACAAATAAAAGAAAGTGGGGGGGGGTGGTTCTTATCAGGATTTTCTGGGTCATTCTCCTCGAACGCCGCTCAAGTGGAATTAGAACTCTTGCCTTGGAGGTAAATTCCCGGCAGAGTCAAACCGATGACTTACGAAATTGATACATGTCACTTCCTAGCCTGGTGCTCGGCATTAATAGGATAAGGCAAGGACTGTTTAGCTCAGTTTCAGGATAATGTGACTGAGTCGGACATCAGCTAATGATGCTGGTGGCCTGGTTTCCAATTGGGGCAGCACTATACAGTCACCATGAGTGCAGACTGTCACAAGTCGGTGCCTGTCCCTATATTACCTTAGATGTTGCCAGGATGTAAAACTCCAAGAGCCAACCAATCATTGATTGATTGATTGATTGGTGCTTGCTTCACACCATGTTGGCAGCATAGGCCATATTCACGGCGAGAAATCTTTGTTTTTTGTTCAAACCATCGCTTTTACAAATAAAAGTAGACAATCAATTACGTGCAAATAGACACCCATTAAATTAAAAAGCTCACAATTATATATTTGTGGCCAAGGGAAACAAATTCCCATAGAAAAAAAGGAAAAGTTTGATTAATAATTGATAGAATTGATTTAGTCAACTATATGAGGTGGTACTGACCAGCTGCCCTCAAAAATGCCAACCAATCAATTCACATTCATTGGTATTGCTGCTCCGACAGATGGCTAGACGCCTGAGACAGGGAGACACAGGGGGCGGAGCTTGAACTCTACCAGGGCGTGGGACTCAAAGTCTGCAGTGGAATTAGTCCGAGAAAAGAATGGACGCGGACGCTGGTTTACAAACGTTGTTGTCTAAGATCCGGCACGAGGTGGCGAGTCTAGCATCTTTTACACTCTCCAGTCACATGACGCGTAATATGGTTGTTAAAACCAGATGGCATGGCCGAATGAGTTAGAGCCTCTGTCTCCCGTGTTGGTAGATCATGGGATCTTGGGTTCGAATCCTGGTCGAGTCAAACCGATGACTTAAAAATGTATACTTGTCACTTCCTAGCCATGCACTCAGCATTATTAGGATAGGGCAAGGAGCAGTGGAATGAGGAAGACCAATCGTCCCCGATTGAAATTTCCCCTGCTTAAACAAGTAATGTACCTAACAAAAACACAACAAGCCACTGATTGATTGGTAGGACTGAAGAAGGCATATATGTGGCTGTATGTATCTGTGCAAAATAAGGCTAGCAAACCCCCACTAAGCTGCACTGCAAAGGGGCATGTGATATGTCACGGCCCACCAGCAGGACGCCCAATGGAAGGTAACCATGCCAAACGTAGCCAGATAACACACCACACAACTCCGTACAAGCCTATTATATGTAAATAGGAGTAGGCTAGTCTAGTAATAAGAGTAGAAAAAATAAATGCATATATGCCAATAAAATTAAAAAAACTAACATAGGCTATTAACCATACCAGCCAATTATCTATCTGCTACTGAAATGCAGGCAATCAAATACGTTATCAGCAGCTACTGTGTGGTAAGATAACACCAACACTACAACTGGCCAGCATTGAAACAAGCCTGGGTACCCGGACTTATATGCTATGGACAGTATAAATACAGCCTCAATAAAAACAATAAATTTTGTTAAATGAGGCGAAATTTGTTATATATAATTATGGTAGGTGTGTCAGGATGTGGCTCATGTATGGCAGGATTGGTGGTTGTACAGCCTTGTAATGTTTACCTTAAAGTTGCATGGTCCGATGGTTTTGAATTTCAGTATTTTTTCTGAGATAAATATATTAGATGAACCAGTAGTATCTACTTTATATTAGTTCAAAGTTACTTTTATTTTAAATCGTAAACTTTTGAGATATTTTGAGTGCAAACATGGAAAATTAGTTTTGGCAAGCTTGCCAAAACTCTGATACCATAGACTTCTGCAGTAACAGGTTCTGTTAAATTGACTCAGTATTGCCTTCTACGCAGAAACAAATGCTTAACAAGTGCATCAGTATCTAAGTTAGATATGTAAAATCAAATCTTGATAATTGGTTTGGTTTTTGAAAATTTGATATTTCATCGGACTATGCAGCTTTAATCGTGTGTAATTGAATACACGGGACCGACAGCTAACTGGTGCCACCTAGCGATAAAGGACTTGAACTATACCATCCGCTGGGCTGCCGACTGATGCGCCACCTATGTGATGCTTTATTAACCACTATGAGCAGTATTGAATCACTTCATCCTTAGCATCCAAATCATCAAGCCATATACAATAGGCTCCCCAATATCTACCATCCCACCCACCGAAGCTTAACGTTGAGATTAACAGGGTTAAATGTCTGTGTGCCTCGCACATCAAACTGACTCTGATAATATCAAATGTTCGAAAAACATCTATATGTTTCGATGAATTTATAAAAAGAAAATCTTTAAGCTTCACCAGAGGGAAAATACATAGTAGTCTACACATAAATATTGAGATGTAATTTACAGTATTGATGGCAATTTTATTTTTCTATTTATTATTTCTATGGATTAAGTAAATGTATCTGTGTTATTAATAAACGGAGAAAGCACCTCATGAGTATTGTACTTACGCTTTCTTGTTTTTCATGTGAAAAAATTACTGATATAAATATCAACTTGTGTGTACCTTGATCATGTGGAAATAAATATGTTATTATTATTATTATTATTCCTATGGAGGCTTCAACTCCTGCCACCTAGCGGTAAAGGGCTTGAACTATACCATCCGCTGGGTTGCCGACTGATGCAGCACCCATGCACTGCTTTATTAACCACTACGAGCAGTGTTTAATCACTTCATCCTTAGCATCCAAATCATCAAGCCATATATAATAGGCTCTGCAACATTTACCATCCCACCCACCCACCCACGTTATGATTTTGTTGTTGTAAATATGTTTATTCTGCTGAATAAGTCTTTTGTCGGTGCCCAATCACTGGTCTTCCAGCTATTTTTCAATTCAGGCTAAATTTACACAAAAGGTATATAGAATAAGGTATACACTAACTGTTGAATACATAATTTGCAGCATGTGACACAATTAACATGATTAACAAGAACAATTAACAAGATTAACAGGGTTAAGTGTCTGTGTGCATCGGACATCACACTGACTCTATCATGCACCCATTAGCGTGTGACAAGAATAATAAATGCCATATAAAACTGGTTACGGTAAAGAAGGATGGATAGAGGCAGGAGAATAGTAGTGGTGAACCTTCTTTTGTTTTGTTGTGAAGGCCCTTGGCTGGGCAAAATAATAGCCCTACCCATAAAGCTAAAATCCAGTCCTACAATGAGTCCAGTACAAGCGTGAATGAACTATCAGCTGGGCCAGAGCCATAGTCACAGGGCAAAAGGCTGGCCAGAGGCATAGTCACAGGGCAAAAGGCTGGCCAGAGGCATAGTCACAGGGCAAAAGGCTGGCCAGAGCCATAGTCACAGGGCAAAAGGCTGGCCAGAGCCATATTCACAGTGGAGAATAAATATGAGAATAAAATAATAATAATAATTAAATACATTTAATACAAAGCAGCTGAACTCCGCCTATGTGTATATGTGATGTATATATGTGATGCATAACGCATTATATGAGTATAAATGCAAGGGTAATATATACTGTATATACCTATTCCTCCTTGGCACATTGGCATTGGTGGTGCCCCCCCCCCGCACCTCCTAGGTGTTGGGGTAATTGGTGGGAAGGGCCCCCCTCGCACCATACGCACAATTATATTTTACATATATACATGTCAGTCTCATGTGTTTTCAATGATATAAGGGATGTGGCAGCTTCTGCTAATAAACAGATTTGATTATCGGAATGATGGCAGCTTCAGATCAAACCCGGTAGTGATTGAATCATTTTGTCCCGGATAGTGTTTGTGGGTTTGTGTGCCTCAACAGTTCGAATGTTTTCTAGTATATTGTCAACAAACCTCTCCTCTTTAAGGCAAACTGCATGCAAGCATTCTACATGAAGGCAAAGACCCTATAATACTAAGACGGCTCACTCAGCCTGTATTGTGTAATCAAAATGATCAAACCCATCACTTGGTGTGCTGGCTGTTCTCTTGGTTAAACAGTTGCTATATTATATGTATACATATATATGAATGTGAAAGATGTGTGATGATGGCGATGCTGATGGTAATGCTGATGATGATGTGTATTTGTTCATAGCAATTTCATATTGATGTGTATTCATACTTACCTATCTCATGTATAATATAATTGTATGTGTTTACATGTGAAACACCAACCAGCAGCCTGGCTGATCAAACCCACCACAAGGTGGCACTGCGAAATTTACATTACCATTGGAGAGATAGGGAGTGAGCCGTCTTAGTATTATAGGGTCTTTGATGAAGGTAAAGTTATTTTGTCCAATGATGCATCAAACTTTCCCACCCAAAGCAATTATCAAGATTTGATTCTACATAATTATCTAACTTAGGTACTGATATACTTATTAACAGTGATTAAACATGTATTGCCACAAAGAAGGGGATACTGAGTCAATCTTATAGAAGCTGTTACTGCAGAAGCCTATATGGTGTCAGGGTTTTGGTGTACTTGCCAAAATTAATGTGGCATGTTTCTCAAATATGCAAATATCTCAAAAGTTAACCATTAAAAAAAATCAAAGTAACTTCAAACTAAATAAAGTAGATTCTAACAATCAATTCAATATATTTATCTCAGAAAAATTATAGAAACTCAAAACCATTGAGCTATGCAACATTATTTGAAAACAGAGGAAGACGGAGGGAACTGGTCATCATCATCATTCATGAAAGCTGCCTGCAAAAGTGTTGAAATGCTGCTGGCTTTTGCAAGTTACCAGCGGGACTCTCTCGGGGAGCAAATAGAGGTTTCACACCGGCAAGAACAATTCAAGACAGGCGCAAAACTATTTGTCCCTGCAGTGGCTGGTCGAGAGATGTTGGGAGTTCCATACATCAACCGCCCTTAATGCTGCCACAGTGACATGGTTTTCTGTTTAGGGTTTGCTCCCTTAGCCTTTGGTTCTGTCAAAAACCTGTACCACAAGGCAGTGGTTTACAACTCTGCAGGGCAGGGGCATCAAACTCCTTGAGGTATTGCAATACCTGCATACCACTGGTAATGTGGTCACATATTAGGCTGTGATTGGTGGAAGGGGCACCGATGTGCCTTGCCTGAGAGTCCATGCCTAAAACTTGCCCTGCAGTCATAATAATAATAATAAAATATGTTTTTCCACATGATCAATGTACACACAAGTTGATATTATAATGTTTTAAGTCTGGCTCAAAGCTTTACATATTTGTTTCCTCGCTGTAAAAGTGTAATCCTGGACATACACCAACTGACATCCAAAATGGAGTGTTTTTGAGCGAAGGAATCCCTTTAACTTTGTCAACTAAGACAAGAAACGCAAATGAGTTGAGCGTCCACCTCCCATTTCGGTAGGTTATGGGATTCAATATTTATAGGGAAAACATTCAACGACAATTACATTCCTTAACCTCCCTTTGACATATAATTACATTCCTTGACCTTTCTCTGATAAATAATCATCGATCAACCAATCGTGATCCATAATACTGACTCGTGATCTCTAATGCCGATTAATACCCACCAGGCATTAACTCATTGTGCATAGCGATTACATTTATTGAATCTTACATTCTGTGATATCCAGCTGGCTTTCTGGATCACGGTTCAAAGCCTTGTCTTCCCTAATGCTGACTAGTATCCACCAGGCATTATCGCAGTGTTCATAGTAATAGAGATTACATTGATTGAAGCTTCCTCCTGATGATTGCATTCGGAATCATCGATTAACCCCGCTCGTTATCCCTAATGCCGATTAATATCCACCTGGCATTAATTCAGTGCTCATGGTTTTTTGACAAAAATGGGGAAAAAAGCAACATAAAAAAGCAGCAAGTTATCCGACGAACCCTGGATTGTGCTTCAGCTGCAGCTGTGCGTTTGATGCCTGCCGGGTGGGGGCGGGTGGGGGCGGGTGGGGGCGAGGTGGGGGCAGGGTGTGGAGTGTGGAGTCGGCGGTCAACAGTCCGTGAACCATATGGATGTAAAGGCCCTGTCACACTATGACGTAACGACGTCAGCGTAGGGAGAACGTGAAGAACGTTGAACTTCTCGGCATAGGATGCAAATGTGGGCACAAGTTGAACGTGGATGCAGTGTAGTTGACAAGAGCGTAACGTCGGTAAAGCATAGTGATACCGTCATTCAACCAGAGAGAACAACGTCAGTATGCTCACGGAACATTATGAATGTTATTCCATCCCCAGAACTACGTTATGTGACGTTACATACGTCATGACACGGTGGCAAAACGTTGAACGTACATTGAAGGTACGTTCTCCTGATGTTCTACTGACGTTCTGACGTTCCCATTACGCCATGTGGACATTTCCACTCGGTTTAATGTGGGTTAACGTAGTGGAACGTAGTCGAACGTAGTGAGCAGCATTTGACTAACATCCGTTTAACGTCATTGACGTTCGCTGAATGTGTACAGAACGTACGGCGAACGTAAACCCTTGCGTTTGATTTACATCGAAAGTTTTGAACCGGTTCAAAACCTTGACGCACGCCGACGTAACACGATGTAATGTGACGTAGCTCAACATCAGTCTAACGTCATTCTGACGTCATCATAAAGTAACCCAATGTACGTCTACGTAATGACGAAATGTGATCACGTCAGGCTTACGTTTGCTTGTTACGTCGTAGTGTGACAGGAGCGATGAAGAAACAGTCCGTACACAACTATCAGCAGCTGATCGCTCCGCCGTGCAATGCGGTGAGATTTGGGCACTCTTCGCATCTAAAGGGAACGCAGGGTAAAAGTGTCGCCACCTGTAACTACAAGTAATTTGCCGTCCGTCTGATATACACGCTGATGTGCTGGGCAGCTGCTCGCTGGTTCGGCAGGTACCGGCAGTGGGCCGACAGTCCATAAAGTAGTAGCTGGACGCACTGCATACAGTGCGTGTACACTGACTGCGATGTGGGCCCTATTCTCACTTGAATGGAACATTGGGCAAAGGTGTCGCCAACTGTATGTTCAAGCAGTTTGCTGTCCGATACACACGGAGAAGCAGAGGCAGGGGCGGGGATGCTTTGGACGGCTGCTGGCTGGTTGGGTGAGTGCCAGCAGACAACAGTCTGTAAACCCTGTTTACATGCTAAGGAGCCATGAATAAACAGACCGGACACAACCATCGCCAGCTGTCGCTATAGCTAGCAGCTGATAGCTCCGTCTACAATGGCCATGCAATGTGGTGAGATGTTGGCACCCTCCCCACCTAAATGGAACAGTGGGCAAAAGTGTTGCCACCTGTAATTACAAATACTTTAGCTGTCCGATACAAGGGCATTATAATATATTAGCGGAGGCAGGGATGCGCTGGGCAGATGCTGGCCGGTTGCGTGAGTGCCTGTGTAAACCCTGTGCACGTGCTAAGGAGCCATGACTGAACAGTCTATACACAAAGATCAGCAGCTATAGCTATAGGCAGCAGCTGATCACTCCAATGTACAGGGCACATCCACCGTGCAATTTGGTCAGATGTGGGCACTCGGCCCACCTAAATGGAACAGTGTGCAAAAGTGTCGCGATGTGTAATTACAATAACTCTGCCATCCGATGCACATTCTGAAGCAGTTGGCCAAAATGCTATGGAGTTTCTTCAGCGCCTCCCCCATCCTACCTGGCCGGCAATGGCGGACAGACCAATTTGCTGGAGGAAATGTTTCAATAATGGACAGCGCATAAATAAGCTGAAGCGTGCTTTTACCTTCAGTTGACCAGATCACTCCACAAGCACATCTGAAATGTCGTTCTCTGTGGTGGAGTGGTTAGAGTGTCTGACTTTTTTCTAGGTCAGACTCCTAATCTGAGGGTCGGCAGTTCGATTCCCCGTGCCCCCAGCTCTGCCAATTTGGATTTCCACCGCTGTGTATAACTTACAGCATCATCAAAGGCTGTTTGCTCTCATAGCATGTCTATGTGGTGTGGGAGGTTAAAAATCCCTTGGGTCGGTAAAAGTGTAGGCTCGGGCTTTCTATCGACCAGCAGTGGAATGAGGAAGACCAGTCGTCTATGACTGAAATTTCCGCTGCTTAAACAACTAATGGACAAACAAAAAAAAAGAAGTTAAAATGCCACATCTGACATTGTCAGATATGGCATGACATTGTCAGATGTTGCGTTCGTGTTTCACACGTGCAATTTGCGAGGGGATCACACGATGTGACCGGACGTGGTGGCCGAATTGGTAGAGCGCAGTCTTCCCGTGCGGAAGGTCGGGAATTTGAACCCCAGCCGAGTCAAACCAATGACTTATAAAATTGATACTTATCACTACCTAACCTGGCGCTCGCCATTAATAGGATAGGGCGATGACTGGTTATCACTGTATCAGGATTATGTGATTGTGTAGGATATTGGTTCATAGTGCCGGGGGCCTGGCCTCCCGGTGGGGCAGCACTTACAAAGTTGTCGTGAGTGCGCATTGTCACAAGTCAGTACCAGTCCTGATAAAACTTTAGATTTTGATGAAACAACAACAAATAACCAATTATATATAGATATAATGTGGCAATACAGAAGAATGTTAACAATTCCATGGACAGTAATGATAAGCAATGTGGAGGTCCTAACATGAATGAAAATAAAGAGACAGATAATACAAATGATCAAAAACAGAAAAATTTAATACTTTGGCCACATGATACAAAACCAGGAATCACAGAGAAGAATACTGGAAGGGAAGATAGAATGGAAAAGACCAAGAGGGAGAAGGAGAACAACATGGATGGACAACATCACTGAATGGACAGTAATGAGCTATGCGGAATGTGTGAGAGGAACGAATGACAGGAAGAGATGGAGGTCCATTGCAGCCAACCTTCTTCGAGAAGATCGTACCCATTGATTGATTGATATAGATATATTGTTTGCTAGTGAATTGGGAGTGCTTTATATGTGCTTATAAAGTGGCATCTCGTCCTGATATGACCTTAGATGTTGATAGGGCATCAAGCAACAATAAACAACAGATTATCTATTAGATATGAAGTGGGCGAGACTGCTCGACCTAATTTTGCGCGGGCGCGCATTTTGCGCGGGCGCGCATTTTGCACAGGCGCGCATTTTGCGCAGGCGCGCATTTTGCACAGGCGCGCATTTTGCGAGGCAGGGTTCCCTGCTGTAAAGCGTTGCTTGGATACGTCAATTGTGACTATCCTAGCAACGATAGAAGGTCGGGCGTTCGGACCCAGACCCATCGGACGTGTTTTTGCATGCTCCGATGTTTTAGCCGAGATTTAGGCCTTTATTATGGAAATTCCAAACTTATTTAACTTAATTATATGGGAGGGGATTTGACTTATAACATACATTCCACTGTTGAACTATATTAAATCATAACATAGTTTATTGCTAATTCATTCTGTTAGTAAGAGGTAAGAATAAAATGGTGAGCTCCTAAGAAGTGACATGAACGTTCCTTGCATTCCTTACTGTCCTCCAGACTTATATTATTAACCGCTATGGTCAACTTCAGATTGCTATTTGGATTGCTCTATAATCTTATTTAATTAAGGGCCTTCTGCCAATGGTCTGTCAGGACTCGAACTCTCCACCTCGGGTAATGCTAGTCAAGGGTCAGGCTGGCAGGGTGACAGACAACCGGCTGCAGGAGGCACAAGTCATTCACATGGAAACAATTATTTATATTAACACGTAGGGTCGCCTTAAGCGGGGGTGGAATAGCCCGACGGTTAAACTGGTGCCGTGACCAGGATAGTAAGGAGTGTAATACCTTTTAGTTCACTTCTGTATGCTTAGAAATTGTTTAAATTCTTTTTATAGATTATTCAGGTAGAGTTGACAGTGATGCACGGTCACTGTCTTCATGCTCCATGACGTGATATTGATAGTTTACGGCGTACCGGGGCAGCATCATTGCGAATGGTGACTTGACCCACGTGGTATACTTGTTATATTTTGCGGCTAGCCTTAATTAATTAGTAGTTTAAATAACCAGCGAGGGGCGAGCCTTGAATCCGCGGTTAAAACATCTGCGCAAATCGTGGCCTGAGGAGCGTTAGATGCACAATAATGGCGTACCCTTGTGTCGCTCCGACTGGAGGAGGCGTACAGGACGTGGACTAGCTATCCCGATACTAGGCTATACGTGCATTATATTTGGTTAGAGTTTTAAATTAAAATTGCTGCTGCGGTTCTCCGACATTAAATGCCGGCCTATTTTTAGTGAATCTTCGCAGTTTGCTTGCGCTAGCCGCATGTTTTTCTTAGTTCCATCGTTTCCTAGCGACGACGCGCGTCGCTGGCACAGGAGGCGACGTCAGAAGCGTTTTTGGAGCATTAGGGTGGTAGTTCAGTAGATCTCAGACTGTTTGGTCAGGTTTGCTACGTGCTGCTCTGTTTTTTTAATTTTTTTTTTTATTATTACTCTACCTTTTCAATTTTACTTGTGGTCTTTTTACACATTTAGGCTTCTATTAATTTATTTAGTATACACTAATGTAATCTCTAAAAGTGGTCTATTTACACTTTTAGGCATCTATTAATTTATTTTGTATACATAAACTGTAATTTACAAAATTGTCTAAATTTACAAGCGTATATATATATATATAAATATATTAGGAAAATGAAATAAGTTAAAGAAACACTAATATCAACTGATATTACTGTGTATTGCACTTATTTTGCTCACTACTTGTTCTGGCTTTTGATCTTATTTTATTGGGATTTCTAAATTGTAGTACAAATTCTTTTATTTTTGCATCTGTAACTTCATATGTTCTCTGGATTATGCAAGACTGCAGTGAGTGATCGTCGTTGGAGGAACAATGCACAGGGTAGGATGTGAAGACCATAAGATCAGTCTTCTATTTTAATGCCTTTATTCTTGCACTAATGGTACTTTAGTTCAAAATTGGGGTTTGTTTTGACATTTTTGGCCTAATTAGTGCATATCGGGTGGATTTTCTATGTATATTAAGTCAAACAACAAGGACGAACGCGGGGTATGGCGATATTGGCCTCTCACGGCCGGTGTGGCGGTCTCCGATGCCACAAGGCTGATATGCCAAATGTCGCTTCTGCGCATGCGCGGATTTTAACACATATGCAAAAGACCCATGCGCTCGCCGGCTACAAGCTCAGGCACGGTACCCGGCTGTGTTAGCCGAAATCTATTGAATGCGATCATATTTAACAGAATTACATACTCAATAATGAAATTTAATTAATTAACCTTAAATTCCAAGCGATATTAACGTAGCAGATCGATCAGCGTCGAATCGCCGAGTGTAAACAAAACAAATAGCAGTGATCGCCGCAACGTCCGAAAATCCGCGCATGCGCAGAAGCGACATTTGGCATATCAGCCTTGTGGCATCGGAGACCGCCACACCTGATTCGTGATTTTACTGTTAAAATGTCGTATTTTTGACACTCCTGGAACTTTTGTTTCAAAATTAGGGTCTATTTCTGCAGTTTATCGTTCTACTTGTCCATTTCTGATGGTTTTGGATGGTTAACCTGGTAATTAATGCATATCGGGAGGACTTTCTGTTCATAGCATATCAAAATAACATGACGAACGCAGGGTACGGCGATATTGGCCTCTCGCGGTTGTTTTCGTCATTTTTCTATTAGAATGTCTTATTTTTGCCATTAATCTTACTTTTAATTCCAAATTTAGGCTTGATTTTGTCATATTAATGTTTCTGTGCATCCAAATTGATATATTTTGTCTTTATTTCGTTATATTTATGCATTTCGGATGGTTTTTGTAGTAATATAAAGTCAACTCGCAAATTTGCGCACCTATGAGAGGAATTTGCGCATGAAGGAAATTCAGTAACCATCAACAATTCTTGCATGGTTGCTAAGCGACTGATAAACAACTGACAGATGTCTAGCAACTGGGTAGCTTCTCAGTAGTTCGAATACTTTGAACATTGAATAATCCAGACAGCATTTATGTAATACTTAAAATTACTTTTAACTCACATTTGGATTTATTTGTGTTATAGTTACTCCTATTAAAATATTTCGAATTGTTTTTAGTTTAATACTAAAGTAATATGACGAGGAGATCGGCCGTTTTTTTCGTCGTATTTCTTATGGGATGTCTTATTTTTTTAATTAATCTTACTTTTAATTCCAAATTTAGGCTTTATTTTGTCATATTATTGTTTCTGTCCATCGAAATTGATATATTTTGTCTTTATTTCGTCCTATTTATGCATTTCGGGTGTTTTTTTGTAATAATATAAAATCAACACGCAATTTGCGGGTGGATTTTGTGGAAATAGACTCAACACGCAAATTGAGCGCCTGGGAGAGAAATTTGGGCATGAAGGAAATGCAGTTACCATCAACAATTCGCACACAGTTGCTAAGAGACTGATAAACAAATAGCAGAGTATCTGGCAACAGGTATCTTTTAGAAGTTTGGAATACTTTTATAAATTGAGAATACAATACATCATTTATGAACCCATTAATGTTGTTTTTTAATATAAAATTCAGGTTTATTTTGTCATATTCATTAATATATATCAATTGGAGTTGCAGGTTTATATAAAGTAACATGACGGTCGAGATCGATCTATGTCGTTTTCGTCGGTGTTCTTTTTAAAACCTCTTAATTTTGGCATTGTTCTGCCATTAATGTTACTTTTAATCTAAAATTAGGAGTTATTGGTGTTATATTCATCCATATTAACAGATTTCGAATAGTTGTAGTCTCATATAAAGTAGCAGGACGAGGAGGTCGATCATATTCGGCCGTTTTTCGTCGTGTTCTGTTTGAACTGCATATTTTTGGCATTATTTTGCCATTAATGTTAATTTTAATTCCAAAATTACCGTTGACTTTTGCATATTTATTTCAATATAGATACATGTAGAATGTTATCTTACCATTTATTTATATATTATCTGTATTGCACTGTTCATATTATATATCTAAAATTTTAGCTAAAAGTGCTCTAAGTAACTTATTCTCTGTTCAAATGAGTTGTGTGATTGTATGACTATTATATATCTAAGAAATGGTAATTGCTCTAAAAACCTGAATCTATGCTCAACTCATATAAAGTAATTTTAATGTACTATTAAATACTGCTGTTTGCTACTGTTATTTGTTTTGTGTTTATTCACAAAATTTAAATATTATAGGTTAATGTTACTTTTAGTTCCACAATTACTGTTAACTTGTATTTATTTAAGCATATACATTTTGGGTGTATTTCACTACTTCTTTATTAAAATCATATATTATATGCCTTCTACTGTGCTAGACATTTAAATTGAAAAGTAACATTATACAAGAAACCCAGAAATATGCCCCACCAAAGTTATAATACAAAGACAATTGTGCATTAACTGCCTACCATAGGCATAGCTGTGCCACCAATAGCTGTCATGATCACCATTGGTTTCATATACACAGCATGATATATATATGTATGTAACTGTGTGTATGTCACTGTAATGACTATATGTAAAATGGGTGCATTTATATTCTAAAGTCTTGTGTTCTTTCTGTCATGATTCTCTGTTCAACTCATATCAAGTATGCATCTGTCACTGTATAGTAATGAGTGTAAAGTAAATTATTATATATCCAACCACCACTGATTACATAGGGCGATAGTCCATCCGCCGAATTTTCGCTTATCTGGGGTGCGTGGTTGAATTTCTATAATAATGTAATGGGGTAAAGTAAACTATTATATATCTAAAATATCCTCTAAAATGCTCTAGGTAACCTGATTCTCTGCTCAATTCATTTATGTGCTTGTATTAGGCCAGTGAACTACATGCTTTGTATATCTAAGAAATGGTAAATTGCTCCTAAATAACCAGAACTATGCTCACTCATATAAAGTAATTTTTAATGTACTATTAAATACTGTTCCTCTAAAATGCTCTATAACCTGAATTCCTCTGCTCAATTCATTTATGTGCTTGTATTAGGCCAGTGAACTAACACTACATGCTTAGTTCTTTCATCACCCCCACGACAATAATATAAACTCTAATTAATGTAAACCTATTTATATTTCATACACACAACATTTAGACGCACACACCATATCAACCGCTCGATGACAGGACGAGGAGATAGGGATTCACGGTGGCCACACACGGTTGACAAGTCCGGCCGGCAGTGAGAGCTGGATTCGGGATTCGCATTGGCCACCCGCGGTTAACCGATCCAGCATACATTACGAGCTGGATTTGCAGGGTGAGCAGCAACCACCCGCGGTTAACCGATCCAGCATACACTACGAGCTGGATTTGCGGGGTGAGCAGCAACCACCCGCGGTTAACCGATCCATCGTACACTACGAGCTGGATTTGCAGGGTGCGAGCAGCAACCACCCGCGGTTAAGCCGATCCAGCCTACACTACGAGCTGGATATGAGCTGGATCCGTGGGGCGACCAACGGCCACCCGCAAATACCAAGTCCAGCCAGCAGTGACAGTCGGCTTCGCGGGGCGACCAACGGCCACCCGCAAATAGCACCAGCCAGCAGTGACCGTGGGATTCGCAGGACGAGCAGCGGCCACCCACAGAATCCGGAGGAGGGCATCACATTAGGTATTGTTTTGGGAATATTCTATTTATGGGGATGGGTTCACGGGGCTATACAATATGCAGGGACTATTTAAATTATACACTTATATTCTTATCTTGTAAAACACACACCACCACATTAAAAATACACCTTGATTTGTATATAGTTTGTAATATTGTATGTGGTGTAATTGGTATATTGGTTGTAGAGCAGGGAATCAGTTACGCCACCGGCGTTTCTTTTGAGCACCTTTTATATTGAGTATTGTAACCTATTGATTTCTGTGTAATTTCATGAAGTAAAAATTTAATTAAAACCTTACATGTTGGTAAAACCAATTGAAAATATACCACAACACCCTTGTGAGCCTAAGCACTAATCTAGGCATTGTGGTAAAAACAGATTTAGAATTATAGGTCAAAAACCCTTGCAAACATATAATTACATCATACATGTTGGTAGAGAAAAGTAAAATACACCACAGAATCCTTGTAAGCCTTCACGGTTAAACTGGTACACAAGGGGATGGGGCCAAATCAAATTGTAACATATTAACCCTAAACTTAAATTTAAATAAAAATCAAACTAACCAGGTTTCTATGAGAGTAAAGATATGTGAACATTCTACAATTTGTTTTAATTATCAAAATAATAGCAATTTTCCCCGGGCTGCTTTCTTCCAGAGGGAAACAGCCTGTGGTTGGTACACCTATTATAGTAAATATAAAAAACTGGCACTAACATATAGCAAATGTTTATATTTGGTCATCTAGGAGGACACAGGAATGTTCAAAATTGTATCTGTGTAAACTAGAACATTTCTAACTGTTTTATTAAGGTAAATGTAGACACCTCTTCATAACCAACCACTTGACTAAATTATTAAATGGTGGATATACGTGTTATGTTTGTATTATGTGTTATTTGTGGCTCCCCATGTTGTTGGGGAAATAAGTTGGTTAACGGTGGGTCCAACTATTGCCATAGGTTGGCTAACTGTGGGTCCAACTACTGCCAGGGGATTTTCTTCATGGTTGAACTGGTGAATATATTCTTCACTGTTAAACTGATTCAAAATGAGCATTGAATATGTATGTCTAACTTGAAGCTTAACAATCATTTACTGAATCTGGTTCTTCTCTCTGAGGGCACCAGCTTGGTTTTCAAAATTTTCTAGAATATAGGCCTAAAACTAATCTATGGGGAAATAGACATACACATTCAATCAAATTAAACATAAAATTAAACCATTTAAAATTGTAGGAGTAACTAGCCGTGATCTCTGGGGATAACCACTAGTTAATCATACATGTACATTAGGGATAAGAGTGAAATGTTAATATGAATTGTTTGGTCATGTGGAAGGGTAGGGATTATTCCAAATTCTATTATAGGTAAAGTATTTGTAACGGTTTTCCCATGTAAACATTAAATCCCCTTCATACCCGACCACTAGACCAAAGTGTGTATAGGTGTAAATATGTTTAAATTGTATTATCCAAGTACTATAAACATTCTATAAAGTTGAACATAAAAAGTGAACCATTTAAATTTGTGTAAGTAACTACCAGTGTTACTATATGAATTTTTGTTATGGTGATTGTGAAGATAAATATCTATAAGGTTAAACATCAAAATTGAACCATCTAGAGGAGATACTGTATAACTACCCATGTGGCTAGAGGTATTTCAAAATGTTTAGTAAATGAAGGAACAGGTACCTACACAAGCTTAGATGTTAACAAGGATGCATATAAATTAGGGCTACAAGTAGAGTATTAAGGTGTCCTGTTTGGTCGTGTGCAAGGGTAGGGATTATTCCAAATTATTATACAGACCATCAGTAAGGTTACACGGTGCCGTTTTATTAAGTATATTGTATATTATTAAATTTCTATCTCTGTAGTCTGAGAATTAAAATTTATATGTAAACTAAAGGATAGTAACTCTTACCATGTATTAGATAGCTGAATCTGCTTTCATTTTATGTGATGTACGCGTATATGCAGGCTTTTGTGCTTTGCCATGGTACATTTTATGTAACAGTGGTTCATTGATATGACGGCACACACCCCCATTGAGATCCCGGGGGCTTGATCTGTGCGATAAATCTGTATTTAAAATCTTTGATAATCCATGCCGGTCTCTGTAATGCTTTGGTTGGTACCCCTGACACCCAAACCACACACCTAAACCCCCCACCATACATCTACACCCACACCACACACCTACACCCACACCACAGACACACACCATACACCTACACCACCAAAACACATACCACACAGAGCTCAGAGAGTAAGAAACTCCGGCCTCGACCTGTCGATGCAAAAGGCACGCAGGATCGCTGCTTGGATTCGCATTTAGTGGCTCGCCAAGCCGAATGTATCACATATGGAAGAAACTGGTATATATGCGCAGTGGCGCAAAACCCGCTGAGAGGCATTACCTGGTGAGGAGTGTGTCGGCATGCGTGGCCCAATCTAAGGGAGTGTGCAGGCATACGATGCCTTAAGACGCTACGGTCGGGAGTATCAGTAATTGGATGCGGTGCCCAATAGTAATCCGGTGAGGAGTATTTTTATATATACGGGGCCCACCGGCCATCAAACCATTGATGTAGATCAGACTAGATAATGTGACGGCGCAAATAAGGGAACACACTGCGAGTAGAGACATTACCTGGTAAGGAGTGTGACGGCATGCGTGGCCCAATCGAAGGGAGTGTGCCGGCATACGATGCCTAAAGACGCTACGGTCGGGAGTATCATTAATTGGATGCGGTGCCCAATAGTAATCCGGTGAGGAGTATTTTTATATATACGGGGCCCACCGGCCATCAAACCAGAAATCTGTCCCTCCAGTATTATCCCATTGCTACAAGAAGAAATATATGCGCATGCGCATATTCGCGAGAAAGTACAACTTTTGCGAATCAGGCTGTGGGCAAACTGACAAATGCACACATTTACTTATGCTCGCATTTACTTTTGGGTACAGTTTCGTCTCGCACGACCGTGCGCGTCGGTACGTGTTTTGGCCTTCATTGGGTTTGACCCGACAAACATTAATTGTCGCCCTTATTTGATCTCCCTCAGAGGCGAAAATTGTACTTAAATTACCTAATGGAGCACTTCCCCTAAAACAAAAAAAAAGTACAAATGGTCTGGTGCGCCCTTCGGTGGCGCCGTAAATTGTTTTGTGTAGCCCAAAAGCGGAGTTCCTTCGGGGATTTCCGGCTTTGGTTGAAGTGTAAATTACCAATGGTTGAGTTTGCGCTTGAATAGCACCGTAGATTGTTTTTGTGTGAACCAAAAGCGGACTTCCTTCGGGAATTTCCGGCTTTGGTTACAATGTAGTCATTGTATAGTAGTCATTGTCTAGTAGTCAAGGAGCAAATTTTTTAGAGAAAAAGGGGACCCTGTCATTGGAGCTGTATACATTTAGGGTAACGTCGTCTGTAGCGAATTCCAAATACCCTTCACTTTTAGCGTACGGTGTGATACAGACTTGACATAGGGATATTACTATGGTAACGCCGGCCAGAGTACTTTTGAGGCTGTAATGAGTTTACGGTATAGGCTACTGGTAGAGGAGAAATATTGAGCTAGCTTTCATCGCGGGAACTGGGCTAGGGAATTTTCTTCCAGGGGTTAGTAGTACATGTGTGGTCACAAGTGTCAAAATGGTGGAGTGTGTGATAAAGGGTTGTGATATTGGATGGTGTGCAATTGTACAGATGACGAGTGACTAGTGGAGTTTCTTTCATTGCCAGACTGACTGGCAGGGTATTCAGCTATGACAGGGTCAGTATTTTTAGTTGGGCCGGTACCAGAATTGAAAGTCGATTCTGGTAGTTTCAATTTTATCAAGTAATGATTCAAAACTGTTTTTGAAGGAATTTAAGTACAAACATAAATCTTGTGAAATACTGAAATTGTTGACCAGAGAGCTGGCTTGTCTCAAATCGAAAAAATTACACAACGAGAAGGAAGTATGCGGTGCCTCGCATTCCACGCCATTTAGTCGTGGATCAAGCGGGGTCGCGATTATGCTTATTATTTGTTGCTACAGCCGCGAACCCTGGTAGTCTCTCCCACTTTTCCTTTCTTAGACGAACATCAGTTCCTGTTGTTCGTCTGGGGAGGCTGTGAAGTGGGCGAGACTGCTCGACCTAATTTTGCGCGGGCGCGCATTTTGCGCGGGCGCGCATTTTGCACAGGCGCGCATTTTGCGCAGGCGCGCATTTTGCACAGGCGCGCATTTTGCGAGGCAGGGTTCCCTGCTGTAAAGCGTTGCTTGGATACGTCAATTGTGACTATCCTAGCAACGATAGAAGGTCGGGCGTTCGGACCCAGACCCATCGGACGTGTTTTTGCATGCTCCGATGTTTTAGCCGAGATTTAGGCCTTTATTATGGAAATTCCAAACTTATTTAACTTAATTATATGGGAGGGGATTTGACTTATAACATACATTCCACTGTTGAACTATATTTAAATCATAACATAAGTTATATTGCTAAATTCATTCTGTTAGTAAGAGGTAAGAATAAAATGGTGAGCTCCTAAGAAGTGACATGAACGTTCCTTGCATTCCTTACTGTCCTCCAGACTTATATTATTAACCGCTATGGTCAACTTCAGATTGCTATTTGGATTGCTCTATAATCTTATTTAATTAAGGGCCTTCTGCCAATGGTCTGTCAGGAGTCGAACTCTCCACCTCGGGCAATGCTAGTCAAGGGTCAGGCTGGCAGGGTGACAGACAACCGGCTGCAGGAGGCACAAGTCATTCACATGGAAACAATTATTTATATTAACACGTAGGGTCGCCTTAAGCGGGGGTGGAATAGCCCGACGGTTAAAGATATATTGTTTGCTAGCGAAATGTGAGTGCTAATATGTGCTTTTAAGTGGTGTCTCGTGCTGCTATGACCTTAGATGTTGATAGGGCATCAAACAACAATAAACAACAGATTAGCTATTATATATATTGTTTGCTAGTGAATTGTGAGTGCCTAATATGTGTTTTTAAAGTGGTGTCTCGTCCTGATATGACCTTAAATGTTCATAGGACATAACACAATAACAAACAACAGATTATCCATAAGATATATTGTTTGCTAGTGAATTGTCAGTACTTAGAATGTGCTTTCAAATTGCGTTACCGGTATTTCTTGTTCGTTTTTGGTTCTGTATTTCTTTTTGTGGGGGGGCAGTATTTCTTTTGTTTTTGTTTACAACACAATCCCATTGAGCCATCTCCTCCTCTTTGTTTTTTTTATGATTAAGAATCACCTTATCTCCGTTTGCAATCCCCATGAAGATTACCTGGTGGTTTTCATGGCGCTAAGAAGTGCCACTTTCAAAAGCCGACTAGAATCGAGGCCTAACAATAGGTCTCCAAAACTGGCGTGAAATATCACAGATTAATTCAGCGTCTCGCTAGTTGCCGACGTCCATGCGCGCGCAGCTTAATGGAGGCGCGTGCGCATGCGCAAACAGGACGCTCGACCAGATCTCCAGCCATTAGTGTTTGTCAACGCCACAGAGACATCCAGGTCCGGTGTCATTTGGAATGATTCCGTCACCACGAGGCGCGATGACGTAATGAGCCAATGATGACGCGAGTGACGTGGACGCCAACAAAAAATGGCGTTAGCTCTGATGTAATGAAGAGTAGTGCCGGGGTGTTTTGTCTTTGTTTTATTTAATGGAGTTTTATTAACTCTTAAAGTTTGAAATTGCAAAACGTCTGGTTCCAGTTTATCCGGACGTGGCTGAAATGTCAACTTGGTGTTGAGATTCGAGGGCAGGTTTGTTTGTTTGTTTGTTGTTGTTTTACGTCCTAGCAACATCTAAGTTCATACCAGGATGGGTACCGAGTTGTGACAGTGCACACTCATGGTGACGTTATACTACTGCCCCGCTGGGTAATCAGGCCACCTGCATAATGACCTGATATCCCACTCAGTCACATTATCCTGACACTGAGCTAACCAGGTCTTGCCCTATCCTATTAATGCTGAGTGCCAGGCTAGGAAGTGACAAGTATCAATTTTAAAGTCATTGGTTTGACTCGACCGGGAACCAAACTCCCGAACTTCCACACGTGAGGCCCGAGCTCCACCGATTCGGCCACTGCGCCCGGGCAGGTAGGGCTGTTAAATACAGATCGTCTAATACTAGTGCGTGTCATTGCATTGTTGTGTTTTAATATCCTGTTCTGGTGTTTCGAGTGTTTGCATGCTTTCCACGCTCATTCCTTCCTCACTATCAGTGTTATCAGTCCAACAATATGGATGGCATTACCTTTGTACTAATTGTAGTAGGCCGTCCTGATATGGCCTTAGATGTTGCTAGGACGTAAAACAACAACAAACAAACAACAAACAAACCTTTGTAGTAGGCCGTTCTGATATGACCTTGGATGTTGCCAGGACCTAAAACTCCAACAACCAACCACCCTTTTTAGTAATAGTCTGCACTGACCACTCAGGCAATGAGCCACATACACAGATCTGTACAATTTCCCGATATTTAGACATTGGAGGATGGTGTGAACTACTCTATAGTAATTACAATTGTATATAAAAAGGTAAATGGTATATCAAGTCAGAGGCATTAAGGTATTATATGGCGCTGGTGATCTTTTGCTGAGTTGATATAAACACTATGTAGTTATAGATAGTATGAGAGGGGCACTACTTTTAGTGTGACAGAGCCTTGGGAGCTTTGCTCACATACCCCTCACCCCCCAAGTGTTATTTACGGAACACTGCACACACAGACACAACAGGGCACTGTAGCCATAAACAACCAAGGTGTGGATACAAGCAGGTTGGGTGTTCATTGGTTGGTTGCAGAATGCCTAGTGCTGATTGGAGGAGCTGATCAGGTGTGACAGCCATCTTGGATTCTACAGCCTATATATAATAATAAAACAAGCAAGCTCCTTCTGGTTCCTTCTGCACACTCTATACTCTGCCTTTCTTCTACTTGCCTGTAGTGATTTCCTATTTAGCCTGCCTACACAACCACAGCTGCCAGCCGTCGACTTTACAGATGGGTGTGGATAGGGTGATGACATCAGCAAGCATAAGTGGTGTAATGGTTAGCACAGTAGCCTGGAATGTATGAGGTGTGGGTTTAAATCCTGCTCTAGGTGCAATATTTCAAATTGTCATCACCCACCACAACACTCTGTAAAATATTCCGATAATGATGTATTGGTGGGGGAATGCAAATGTTCTATTTGTGAAACAGGTATACATGGCCAGGTGCATAAATGTGTTTATGTAGTTGCTGGTGGTACTTGATTGATAGGTAAATAGACATTGTGGTGCTACCCCCCACTACCCCCTCCCCCCTCTGCTAGTGAGGATCACCACACGCATGCTCAAGGCAGGTCCCAGGGGAGCCTCACAGCTTGGTGGTGGTGGGCAGATCACTATAACCATGGGGACCAGGAATGCTTGTGTCTCATTGGTGGAGCTAGAAATGTTTGTTTCTCATTGGGAGAATAGGGTGGGGTGATACACTCTACTGACCGTCCTGATATGACCTTAGATGTTGCTAGGACGTAAAACAACAACAAACAAACAAACACTCTACTGAATCTATGTACCATACAAATAATAAACCTAAGGGCTTGCCTCTCTCTCTTCTTTCACCCTTTATACTCTTTCTTTCTCTTTGCCTGTATTGATTTCACTTTAGTCTGCCTACATAACCACAGATTCGAGCCGTAGACTTTACAACTGGTTGCTGTGACCTGGATCCTGTACAAGCTGTGTGCTGGATGGTTATTGAACCTACACCTGATGAAACTCTCCAATCAGCAACAGGCATTCTTACATCAACCAATGAACATGTACCCTGCTTGTATCCAAGCCTTGGTTGCTTATGGCTACAGTGCCCTGTTGTGTCTGGGTGTGCAGTGCTCCGTAAATAACACTTGGGGGTGGGGGGGGGGGGGTATGTGAGCAAAGCCCCAAAGACTGTCACATTTCAAGAAGTGCCCCTCTCACACTATCTATTATAATACACAATTTCTATCATAATTCAGTAATGGATCTCTAACACCACACAATCCCATATGCCTTTGGTTTTACATACAATTTACCATTATATAGACCATTTGTGATTTATTATAGAATAGTTCACACCATAACCAATGTCTTAAATATCAGGAAATTGCACATGATGTCATCACCCTATCTGCACCTACCTGCCTATATGGCTCCTTGCCTGAGAGGTCAGTGCAGACTACTACACTCATCCCCCCTCGAAATGTAAGTCTTTTAAATGGTCATTTAACGGTTACAATACAGACAATGCACTTACATATAAATACACAGAGTAGGTTCAACAACTATACAGCACATAGCTTGTACAGGATCCTGGTCATGGCATTAGTGATGTGGCGGTGATGAAAATGGGAAATATTGTGCCTGGAGTAGGATGCAAACCCAGATCTCTTGCATTCCGGACCAGTGTGCTAACCATTACACCACCTAAGCCTCCTGATGTCATCACCCTATCTGCACCTACCTGTCTATGTGGCTCCTTGCCTGAGAGGTCAGTGCATACCACTATTACAAAGCTGAACCACCCTTCGGCAAAACGCAACAGGCCACAGGGCGCAATCACACTCTTTGCGACATATCACAAAATGAAATAATGTCCCCTCATTTATTGGAACCTAACATCACGGCATACAATCACAGAATGCTATTTGAGAGAGCCGGTGCTTCTCTATATATAAAATTGGATTTAACAATGGATGTCCACTGAAAGCTTTCCGCAGTCTGGCGCAAATTGTGTCGCGCCTCTGATATGCTGTATGTGGAACTTGCCGCCTACACAGTAGCTTCTTGGTGAAGTCAGTGATGCTGGATTCTCCTACAGTAAAGATTTTCTGTGCACAAGATTTTACCTTAATCATAGCCGTAGCAGGGAATTTTTGTTTGAGGCTGAAGATACATTTTTGTCATCGGCAAGTGCTAAAGGCACGAGACATTAGGACCTCGTCCCCACATGTAAGTTTTAACATTTGTAATCTAGAGTTACTGGACCCCATCGCCGAATCGGTAGAGCGCAGGCTTCTCATGCGGAACCTCGGGAGATCGATTCCCGGTCGAGTCAAAGCAGTGACTTATAAAATGTATATGTGTCACTACCTAGCCTGGCTGTCCGCATTAATAGGATAGGACAAAGACTGGTCTGATCAGTGTCAGGATAATGTGACTGAGTGGGATATCGGGTCATGGTACCAGTGGTGTGATTTCCCAATGGGACAGCGCTATAAAGTTGCCATGAGTGTGTACTGTCGCAATTTGGTACCCATCTTGATATGACCTTAGATGTTGCCAGGACGTAATATATACCCAGCGATTGCTTTGAGGCCAATCAAGGAAGGTTCGGTGTTTACTTGAGTCTCCGCATGAAATGCTGCACCGCCTCATCTCGGCAGGAGAAGAAAGTGGGCATAGCTCCATGTCTAGCGCATAGTTCTCACATTGTCAATTGAGCTCCAATAACGACATGCCGCTAACGCTGCGCAGCAAATTGAATGCCACACCCACCCAGACAGAGCCTTCAGGGGGCAGCATCAGGTCAAAGGTCAACCGGCTGTTGCGATCTTTTATTGTGTTTTTGTTGTCATTGTACACTACTTGATTAAGCTGAGTACATTTCAATCACAGATAATTGGTCTTCCATATTCCACTGGTCCTTGCCCTATCCTAGTAATGCGGAGCACCAGGCTAGGTTGTGGCAAGTATCAATTTTTAAGTTATGCATTTCACTCGGCCTGCGCTTGAACCAGTATCCACGGAAACAAGCAAGGTGATCAAGCTGTGACAATCTGCTCCATTTCAGATTGTTGTGTCAATTTCAATGTAGGCACATAAATGTGATTAACAAGACTAATAGAATAAATATTCTTTTCACTGTGAATATGGTCCTCACTGTCAACACAGAAGTAAGTGATCACCAATCAGGCAATCAGGCAATCAGGCAATCAGGCAATCAGGCAATCAGGCAATCAGGCAATCAGGCAATCAGACAATCAGGCAATCGGGCAATCGGTCAATCAGTCAATCAGTCAATCAACCAATCAGCCAATCAGCCAATCAGCCAATCAGCCAACCGATCTGTCAATCAGTCAATCAGCCAACCAGGTAATCGGCCAATCAGTCAATTACCCAATTAGCCAATTTTCCCATCAAACAATCAGACAATCAGCCAATTAGACACTCAGACAATTAGCCAATCGGAAAATCAATAAATAAATAAATCAGCCAATCAAAAAATCTGCCAATCAGCCAATCAGAAAATCAGAAAATCTGTCGACCAGCCAATCAATCATTCAGAAAATCAGCCGATCAGCCAATAGCAACAGTAATAAAGCTTGCCTAAATTATTCACAGAATACTGGGTGTCCATGGTAACAGCGATAATACCTGGGTTGATTACTCAGGAAATCAAACATGTCTCTTAATCATCATAAGCTTAATGTCAGCAACACAACATGCCCTGATCACACACATAACTCGGTGTTGTTATGTTTATTGCTGTTTTACCAACAAATCTCAAGCAAAATGTGAAAACTGCGCAACATAATCAGAATCCACGTTCCGCTATAACCGCCTTAAAGAATGCATTTCAACTGTCATGCTCCTTAATGAAGTGAACACGGTTCCTTGGCAACTCCAGCCCTAAAAGTTCAAATTGTTATGTGTATGAGGTAGAAATGGAAATTTTAATCTCTACTTGTATGATTCGAAATCCTTCCAGATTTGTAGTTATACCCAAACGTATATATTGATTGATTTCCTGTGTATAATTGTCTTTTAACAATTTAATTTAATGGATGAGGATTCTGGAGGGTCATTTCTATCAGAATGCACCCCATGAGTACAGTTCATGAGCGCATCCAGGGTACAACCCCCAAAGCCCAACCCCAACCCCAACCCCAACCCCAACCAAGAGCCCAACCCCAACCAAGTGCTCAACCCCAACCAAGAGCTCAACCCCAACCAAGAGCTCAACCCTGACCAAGAGCCCAACCCCAACCAAGAGCCCAACCCCAACCAAGAGCCCAACCCCGACCAAGAGCCCAGCCCCGACCAAGAGCCCAACCCCAACCAAGAGCCCAACCCCAACCAAGAGCCCAACCCCAACCAAGAGCCCAACCCCGACCAAGAGCCAAACCCCGACCAAGAGCCAAACCCCAACCAAGAGCCCACTGTCTGCACCAGGTGCGTGGCCTCGTTGTGTGAGGATGTTTGTTTGTTGTTTTACGTCCTAGCAACATCTAAGGTCATATCAGAGAGGGTACCGATTTGTGACAGTGCACACTCATTGTGACTTTATAGTGCTGCCCCACTGGGAAATCACGCCACCATCACCATGACCCAATATCCCACTCAGTCACATTATCCTGACACCGAGCTAACCAGTCCTGGCCATATCCCATTAATGCCAAGTGCCAGGCTAAGAAGCGACAAGTATACATTTTTAAGTCATTGGTTTGACTCGACCGGAAGCGAATTCCCGACCTCCGGTACGCGAGGCATGCACTCGACCGACTCGGCTACCACGCCCGGTTCGCTGTAAGCGAATAGCCATTAGCCAAATTAGCCCGCGTCCATTACTGCATGCCACATTCTTGTTATCTTGTCAGATATGAGATAATACAAAAATCAACCTGACTTCCATTGGAATAAGAAGTGTGTGCGATCTGCTCTTACTGGTGATGTTCGCCGATGAACTTTTGTGTGTCTTTTTGTGTTGTCTCTACTGTAATTCCTAATTTACGCCATCATGTGAACACACACCAGTAAGGCTAAGCCAGTGCACTTAGTGTGAGTGAACTGGCAGAATGTCTGTTGTTAGTGCACTTAAGTGGAACCTGCATTGTGAAGTGGGAGCCCCTCTGTTGTTACTACACATAGTGCACCATGCAGTGTGAAGGGGGAAGCCTCTCTGATGTCAGTGAACTTAGCGGGACCTGCATTGTGAAGTGGGAAGCCTATCTGCTGTTACTACACATAGTGGAACATGCAGTTTGAAGTGGGAAGCCTTGCTCTTGTTACTACACTTAGTGGAACCTGCAGCGTAAAGTGGAAAGCATCTCTGTTGTTAATGAACTTAGTGGAACATGGAATATGAAGTAGGAAGCCTCTCTGCTGTTGCTACACATAATGGAACATGCATTGTGAAGTAGGAAGCCTCTCTGCTGTTAGGGCACTTAGTGAAACATGCATTGTGAAGTGGGAAGCCTCTCTGCTGTTAGGGCACTTAGTGGAACCTGCATTCTGAAGTGGGAAGCCTCTCTGCTGTTAGGGCACTTAGTGGAACCTGCATTGTGAAATGGGAAGCCACTCTGCTGTTATTACACATAGTTGAACATGTAATGTGAAGTAGGAAGTGTCTCTGCTGTTAGGGCACATAGTGGAACATGCATTGTAAAGTGGGAAATTTCTCACCTGTCACTACACATAGTGAAACATGCAGTGTGAATTGTGAATCATTTGTGTTGTCAGTACACATAGTGAAACATGCAGTGTGATGTGTGAAGCCTTTGTGTTGTCAGTACACATAGTGAAACATGATGTGTGAGGTGTGAATCCTTTGTGTTGTCAGTACACACAATGAATTGTCAGTACACATAGTGAAACATGCAGTGTGATGTGTGAATCCTTTGCGTTTTCGGTACACACAATGAATTGTCAGTACACATAGTGAAACATGATGTGTGAAGTGTGAAGCATTTGTGTTGTCAGGACATAGTGAAACATGGTGTGTGGAGTGGGAAGCCTTTGTGTTGTCAGTACACATAGTGAAACATGTTGTGTGAAGTGTGAAGCCTTAGTGTTGACAGTGCACATAGTGAAACATGATGTGTTGAGTGGGAAGCCTTTGTGGTGTCAGTACACATAGCGAAACATGCTGTGTGAAGTGTGAAGCCGTGGTGATGTCAGTACACATAGCGAAACATGCAGTGTGAAGTGTGATGCATTTGTGTTGTCAGTACACATAGTGAAACATGCGGTGTGAAGTGTGAAGCCGTGGTGATGTCAGTACACATAGTGAAACATGTTGTGTGAAGTGTGAAGCCTTAGTGTTGTCAGTGCACATAGTGAAACATGATGTGTCGAGTGGGAAGCCTTTGTGGAGTCAGTACACATAGCGAAACATGCAGTGTGAAGTGTGATGCAGTTGTGTTGTCAGTATACATAGTGAAACATGCGGTGTGAAGTGTGAAGCCTGTGTTGACCATCGACATCAGTGTGAGTGTGTCAGTATACATAGTGAAACATGCGGTGTGGAGTGGGAAGCATCTGTGGTGTCAGTACACATAGCGAAACATGCAGTGTGAAGTGTGATGCAGTTGTGTTGTCAGTATACATAGTGAAACATGCGGTGTGAAGTGTGAAGCATCTGTGGTGTCAGTATACATAGTGAAACATGCGGTGTGGAGTGGGAAGCATCTGTGGTGTCAGTACACATAGTGAAACATGCGGTGTGAAGTGTGAAGCCGTGGTGATGTCAGTACACATAGCGAAACATGCGGTGTGAAGTGTGAAGCCTTTGTGGTGTCAGTACACATAGCGAAACATGCTGTGTGAAGTGTGAAGCCGTGGTGATGTCAGTACACATAGCGAAACATGCAGTGTGAAGTGTGATGCATCTGTGTTGTCAGTACACATAGTGAAACATGCGGTGTGAAGTGTGAAGCATCTGTGGTGTCAGTATACATAGTGAAACATGCGGTGTGGAGTGTGAAGCCTTAGTGTTGTCAGTACACATAGTGAAACATGCGGTGTGAAGTGTGAAGCATCTGTGGTGTCAGTACACATAGTGAAACATGCGGTGTGAAGTGTGAAGCATCTGTGGTGTCAGTATACGTAGTGAAACATGCGGTGTGGAGTGTGAAGCCTTAGTGTTGTCAGTATACATAGTGAAACATGCTGTGTGAAGTGTGAAGCATCTGTGGTGTCAGTATACATAGTGAAACATGCGGTGTGGAGTGGGAAGCCTTAGTGTTGTCAGTACACATAGTGAAACATGCGGTGTGAAGTGGGAAGCCTCTGTGTTGTCAGTACACATAGTGAAACATGCGGTGTGGAGTGTGAAGCATCTGTGGTGTCAGTACACATAGTGAAACATGCGGTGTGAAGTGTGAAGCCGTGGTGATGTCAGTACACATAGCGAAACATGCAGTGTGAAGTGTGAAGCATATGTGGTGTCAGTATACATAGTGAAACATGCGGTGTGGAGTGGGAAGCCTCTGTGTTGTCAGTACACATAGTGAAACATGCGGTGTGGAGTGTGAAGCCTCTGTGGTGTCAGTATACATAGTGAAACATGCGGTGTGAAGTGTGAAGCATCTGTGGTGTCAGTACACATAGTGAAACATGCGGTGTGAAGTGTGAAGCATCTGTGGTGTCAGTACACATAGTGAAACATGCGGTGTGGAGTGTGAAGCATCTGTGGTGTCAGTATACATAGTGAAACATGCGGTGTGGAGTGGGAAGCATCTGTGGTGTCAGTATACATAGTGAAACATGCTGTGTGAAGTGTGAAGCCTCTCCTCTTTTGGTGCCCTGCTCAAATCATCTTTGAACCCTTTGTTTCCACGAATGAAGCACGCTCTTGTATAGCTGCACATTCATTCAGTGGTTTTAAAATGCAATTTATATATATATGTATTAAACTGTTTGTTTGTCAATATACCATACATTGTTGGAAGGGAAGGTGAATGGCAGCAGAGGGAGAGGGAGACCAAGAACATCATGGTTTACAAATATTTCACAGTGGACAGGCTTGAATTATTCACAGTCTATCAGAACAGCACACCATTGGGACAAGTGGAGAACCATTGCATCCAACCCTCGACTAGAGGACGGAACTATTGATTGATTGATTGAATAGATGTATAGTAAATACATGGTTGTACATTATAACTGGAATGAATTTGTGATGAAGCATATTGCATTATGTAACAGTGGAAGAAGGGAGAAAAACAAAGTAAGCTTTGCGTCTCTGGTTTAATCCGCTACAGGTCAGAATGGTAAAGATGTGACTGAGTGAGATATTGGGTCATGGTGCTGGTGGCCTGGTTTCGCACTGTGGTGCACCAGACGGGTTGCCCGAATGAGTTGAGCATCCGTATCCACTTTTGGGCGATCTGGGGATCCAAACGCATGGGTTCGTCGGTTCGAACCCTGGGCGAGTCAAACCAATCACTTGAAAATGTATGCTTGTAGCTTCGTAGCCAGGTGCTCGGCATTATTAGGATATGGCAAGGACTGGTTGGCTCAGTGTCAGGATAATGTGAATGAGTGGGATATCAGGTCATGGTGATGGTGGCCTGGTCTCCCAGTTGGGCAGCACTATAAAGTCGCCAAAGTGTGCACTGTCACAAGTAGGTACCCGCCCTAATATGACCTTAGATGTTGCCAAGACATAAAACTCCAACAGCTAACCAACCATCATACCAATCTCACAATTTCATCCATAAATATTTCATATGTACCATAGTCACTAAGGCTGGAAGACAAGTGCCTCAGTGCTAAACAACAAAAGATGTTATTCAACTAGAATAAAGATTTTTGACCAACAACAAAAAACAACCGACAAGAAAAATACCTCCCAGAATGCAATACCTGCCAGAAAACTGGCTACTGTGACGTCATAATCTGCTGGGAAAGGGCAGAGGAGTCTGTCAGACAGAGCCGAGAGGGAGTGGGAGGAGAGGAGGAAGACAAACTTTAATTTTAGATCAGATATTTGCGGGAGTAAAAAGAAATGCCTGACTTGGTGGAATGTACGGGGATACACTTACCTCTCTGGTGTGCTTATCAATAATTTGGCACACCAACCAAGGCTGGAAGGTATCGTGGACTGGGAAGTTAAGCATGCCGCTAAGGTAGTCCAGTAAGAGAGGGTGGAGATATGTGATTAGATTGTCTGAGTTAGGCCAGGAAGGTGGGGGTGAGGAGGAGCAGTCATTGAGGGATGGGGTAAAGCGGGAGGGGGGAACAGGGAGGGGGAGAGGGGCGTGGGAGAGAGGGGGAGGGGGAAGACGGGAGAGAGGGGGAGGAGGAAGGAGGGAGAGAGGGACATACAGGTAGAGGGAGGGAGAAAGGAAGAGGGTTAGAGGGAGGGAGAGAGAGAGGGAGGAATAGAGGAGGGGGAGAAGGGGGGATAGGGAGAGGTGGAGAGGGAATGGAAGAGAGGGAGAGAGGGAATGAGGAAGGAATATAGGAAGGGAAGGAGAGGGAGAGAGAGGGGAACAATAGAGGAGAGATGGAGAGAGGGAGAGATGAAGACAGAGAGAGGGGAAGAGAGGGAGATAGGGAGAGGGAAAGAGAGGGAAAGAGGGAGTGAGGGCAGGGGTGGAGAGGGGAGGGGAGTGAGAGAGGGTGACAGAGGAGAGGGGAGAGGAGGGAAGACAGGGAGAGAGGGAGACGAGGGAAGAGGGGGCGAGGGGGATAGGAGGGAGGAGGGGAGAGGGGAGGGAGGGGAGAGGGGAGGGGGGAGGAGAGAGGAGGAGAGGGAGAGGGAGGGAGGAAACGAGGGAGAGGGGGGAGGGAGGAGAGAGGGAGGGGGAGAGAGGGAGAGAAGGAGTGAGGGAGAGAGGGAGAGAGGGAGAGGGGAGGGAGAGAGGGGAGCGAGGGGAGAGGGGGAGGGGAGGAGGAGAGAGGGGAGGGAGAGGGAGAGGGGAGAGGGGAGAGGAGGGAGAGGGAGAGAGGAGGAGGGAGAGGGGGAGGGAGAGGGGAGAGGGAGAGGGGAAGCGAGGGAGTCCGACATGACACAAAAATATACCGCATCAATATTAGTGATACTTGATAGGAGAAGTATCACTTGTGATCAGAAGGGCAATCTCCAACGAGTGGCCTGAGGGACCAGCGGAACAAGTGGAGAACCATTGCATCCAACCCTCGACTAGAGGACGGAACTATTGATTGATGATTGTTGTTTTACATCCTAGCAACATCTAAAGTCATACCAGGACAGGTACCGACTTGTGACAGTGCGCACTCATGGCGACTTTACAGTGCTCCCCCACTGGGAAACCATGCCGCCAGCACCATGACCTGATATCTCACTCAGTCACATTATCCTGACACTGAGGCAACCAGTCCTTGCCCTATCCTTATAATGCTGAGTGCCAGCCTAGGAAGCATTGGTTTGCCACAACCGGGATTCCAACCCACAAAGCCTTGGGTTCGGATCTCCCAATCTCCCAAAACAGGAGACGGACTCTCTACTCATTCGGTCGCCATGGCTGTTGGTATTAAATTGAGTTGGACATACCAGTTAATGCAGTAATAAGAATAAAGATACCTCCTGAGAAAGCTATATGAATTTTTTAATTTTTTAATTTTTTTTTTTGCTTTAATATTTATACTGCCTATCATGGATAAGTCTGAATAGACATGTTTTCACCATTAGACAGTTTGTCGATAGAAAGCCCGAGCCTACACTTTTACCGACCCAAGTGATTTTTAACCTCCCACACCACATAGACATGGTATGAGAGCAACTGGCCTTTGATGACGCTGTAAGTTATACACAACGGTGGAAATCCAAATTGTCAGAGGTGGGGGGGGGGCATGGGGAATCGAACCACTGACCTTCAGATTAGGAGTCTGACCTAGACAAATGTCAAACACTCTAACCACTCCGCCACAGAGAAGACCACAACATTTGACGTGGTCAGCACAATACAGTGAGACTACTAAATGATGACCAACATTTAAAGGCTAAAGCATGAACATGTCAGTTTGTATCAATCAGTACATTGTGTTGCATTGTTTATTGTGTCACCCATTTATAGAATGGGTCGCGATGTTCGCATTGTATTTGATTCGGAGGGACTGAATCCTCGCCGTCACACCTGAACCACTCGTGACACTAGCGCTTTCACACCCTGTATCACTCCCCTCCCTTTAAATTGTTTGAAATGCATAACTAAATACCTATGACACGTAGAAACATGAAATAAAATAACTACGATATCTAGAGAATCTATTTTATATATTACTATATGTATTAGAAAACATAAAAGCAAATATAAAAATATGAAATATAATACTAATTAAGTTAACTTTCTTAAATCAATTTCCATTTCTATATAGAATTATTCTAAATATTGATATCACTTAATAAATATAATAATAATATAATATATATTTAAAAATTATTTATTTAATAAAATAAATACAAAAATAATGATAATATTTTTCAGATATACTCTTCTCTGTTTTCGCATGGCTATGGCGGAGGCATAGGTAATGCCTAGGGCATTGAAGTAGTCTATCATTTTTCAAAAGTGGGTGTCTGTTGGGAGCTCAGCTCAAATGATCAGAAAGATTCTTCCTTTTTCTTTCTCTATTGTTCGCTAGTTGATTGCATGAGGTTCTTTCCACTGCTTTTTGGCAGAGATAATGCCTGGGGAGGCATAGGTAATGCCTAGGGCATTGAATGAACTCTAATAATTTTCCAAAAGCGAGTGTATGTTGGTAGCTTAGCTCAAATGATTAGAAGGATTTTTTTGTTATGATCACTTTCCAAAAGCGAGTGTGTGGTGACAGCTCAGCTAAAAAGTGATGAAAATTGTTCTTGATTTCCATGATCACTTTTCAAAAGCGAGTCTGTGGTGACAGCTCAGTTAAAAGGTGATGACATTCTTGTACTTAAATTATTTACATATCTACAGGACAATTCATCTACCTACTATTAAATTCCCACAACTACAAAACCATATTAGACTACAAGGAAGTTGACCAATAGTAATATACAGAGTAGATCGACAGTTCATAGCTGATAGATATTACTAATATTACTAATTTTGCATATACAATGTTTGCTTAGATTCTGCCGAGAAATATTATAAAATTCTACGAACTTTGGGAATGTTGTAGTAGTATAAAGCAACATTTTCATTTGAAATTCATGTATATAAAAATGTGTCGAATATTGTCATTTATTGTCATGAAATGTTGGTTCATTTGAAATTCGTGGACATAAAAATGTGTCAAATATTGTCATTTATTGTCATGAAATGTTGGTTCATTTGAAATTCATGGACATAAAAATGTGTCGAATATTGCCATTTATTCATGAAATGTTGGTTCATTTGAAATTCATGGTCATACAAATGTGTCAAATATTGCCATTTATTGTCATGAAATGTTCATTTGAAATTCATGGTCATACAATTTTTTCGAATATTGCCATTTATTATCATAGAATTGATTAACTTTATGCTGTCATTGACATTGGCGATATTAATCTATGGATCTCATAGTGTATTAATTGTCTTTGAGTTGGAAAATGCATATTGTTATGTTATAATCTGTGTGGAAAGATTCAAAAGTTGAAAGAAAAATACTTGACGAAATGTATTATTCAAATAGACTTTACTGAATAAAACTCAGATATATGTTAAACGCGAAGAAAGGCGAAACTTTCAGCGAATATGATTACCAAGATCTATAGCGACCCTGCAAGACTGGATCGATATCGTCAATATCACAACACTAACACAGTAGTTCATAGGAGAAAACTGGCATATATAATTAAATCGAAGAAATAATCGATATTATACCGAAGGAGACAATTAACATGAAGAAACAATGGCAACTCAAAGGGACTTATTTTTGATGAAATCAGAGTATTTGGTCGGTTTCTACAAGAAAATAGTCTGTGAAACTAGGTCATCGATTAAAACCACTTAAGCCTTGTTTTCCCATCGACAGTGATAGACCTGAGATCCGCAATGTTATATCTATGGAGACCTGTCGAACAACCACGCGTCTACCATCGTTGGGTTTCTCTGAGTTTGACAGCCGGAAAGACGAAAGGGGTGGGCCAAGAGTCTCGCCTAGGGACAAAATGGTAGCAACGCCAAGGCCGATTTGTACCAATGTAAGGTCGATGCTGTCGGGCTGAATACGGACCTCGAGAGTGTCACAAGGACCTCTGAAGTGTCACAGAGTTGGAAAAAGGTCGGTTTGGACTAAAAATGGTCGCAAATTGTTTGCACACATCTTCTAACTCATATTGAATGTCAGAAATGGGTTATGTTCTTCGTAAGTGGCAGAAAAAGGTGATGATAAATATTTTATTTTTTATGATTTGAAGTCAGAAGACCTTATCCATTAAAATGGTTAGATATTAAGAAATTGTTAATTATGGTTTGGTGGATTCAACTTCTTTCCTCACTGTGTTTTTGGGATGCAGGTGGTAAGAAGTGGAGGGGCGGAGTATATTGTAAAATATTCTGATACTCAGAGAGGGGGAAATGCAAATGTTCTGTTACTGATCGGTACATAACCAGGCGCATGTATAGATATATATATGGGTTGGTAGTGCCTGAGTGTGATATAAATAGACATAGTGGTGCTGGCAGGTCTGGGTGTGATTGCACTCCAGGCCTCCCCCTTCTCCTGGGGTAGGGGTCACCACACTCAAAAGGTCAAGGTTGGTGGTGGCCATGGGACCATACAGCTACTGGTGGTAGGCAGACCACTGGTATCCATGTAGACCAGGAATGCTGGATCCCTATTGGTAAGGCCAAGCATGCTCAATTCCCATTGGGGGAAGGTGGGGTGATACTCTACAATGAACCCATGTAACTATAATTTCTTTTTTTTTTTAATGCCAGAAAGAAAACTACACTGTAAGTTAGGAAACCAAACACTAGAAAATGTAGACCATTACAAACACCTAGGCCTTGAGTTGGACAGCCAACTAAACTACAACCTATATATAAATAAAATTATACAAAAAGTAAACCACAAACTGTGGCTATTTGCAAAGCTAAGAGACTACATGACACAAGAAATGTCACTAAAAATCTTCAAGGGCATGGTGCTCCCCTATTTTGACTATGGAGATGTAAACTACATGGGTGCGAGAAAAGAACTACTAAAAAAACTGCAAACACTGCAGAACAGAGCCCTAAAAATCTGTCTAAGAGTAGACAAGCTGCACCCAACCTATGACATACACAAAAGAACCAAAGTGAAACTACTAGAAAATAGGAGAATAATTCATTTGAAAACATTAGCATATAGCTATAGTCAAAACATTAAACTTCTAACAAAACCACAAAGGGCTACTAGAGCAAATAATGCGCCACTACTAAAGCAGACCAGAAGCCAAATAAAAGCTCATGAGAGAAGCACGCTGGAAATGGCAGCCAAGGTGTGGAATGCCCAAACGGTAAATGAACGACAAATTCCTGACCTAAAAACTTACAAAAAATATCTATGCAAAATAAGGCTAGGAAACCCCCAGTAAACTGCACTGCAAAGGGGCATGTGATATGTCACGGCCCACCAGCGGGACGCCCGATGGAAGGTAACCATGCCAAAAGTAGCCAGATAACACACCACACAGCTATGTACAAGCCTATGATATGTAAATAGGAGTAGGCTAGTCTAGTAATAAGAGTAGAAAAATAAATACATATATGCCAAGAAAATTTTAAAAAACTAACATAGGCTTCTAACCATACCAACCAATTATCTATCTGCTACTGAAATGCAGGCAATCAAATACCTTATCAGCAGCCACTGTGTGGTAAGATAACACCAACACTACAACTGGCCAGCATTGAAAACAAGCCTGGGTCCCCGGGTTTATATGCTATGGACAGTATAAATACAGCCTCAATAAAAAAAAAAACTAAAAAAAAACTATATAAGCAATAAACCAGAGGGCTGGACTCTCTCTTCTCTTAAACTTTAGTCTCTTCCTTTCTCTTTGTCTGTATTGTTTTCCTCATAGCCTACGTACACGGCCACAGATCCGAGCATTAGACTCTACAACTCCCCTCTCCGCATTACGAGGGGGCCCACCACAGTCCAGCATCACTTCCCAGTGAGCCGAAACAGCAACCACACCTCCAGTTTCTTTTTGAATCAGACCCAGGCAGCTAACGTCCACTCACCATTGTTCCAATCCAGAACGAGGCAGAACTTGGGACACCAGTCCTCTGAGTAGGATGTCTGGCTAGTGAATCTGCAGAATGGTGAGTTTATGGTGCCTGAAGCTCTGTGCACTCGATATAATCTCTCATAGGTTAGACTTCAGTTATCGATACATACATCCAGGATAGTGCAACCGGAAGTACACAAATCAAACACCTTTGGGGATCGATCGGCGCATTGTTTGCTTAACAGCTAATCCATTATTCGCTGAGCGAAGTGGGGTAAAGGCGTTAATAATGAAGTAGGAATGTGGATCCTGTTCGATACCTGGGTAGTGTGTTGGAGGTTAAGGAGTGCGGATACAGGCTGTAGGATTTCACGGTAACCACGTTAATCTGTCGTTACCTTACTGGGGAAACTACGGAACCGAAATTGTGTTTCCCATGATATAAATAAAATGCAAGGCAATTTAAAAAACAAAATTAAATTAAATTCTACAGACGGTTGTTTTCATTACATTGTAGATGGTTAAATGTATATGTACAATTTCTGCACAGCTGTGTTAAAAATATACTCCTAGTAAATTTAATTCACTATTTCAAGAAGGGGTGCCCATCACAAATTGTACGCAACCTAAAAACAGTTACCCATGGTTTCCCATGAGTACCAGGCACGGAAGCCAACAAGTGTTTCCCATGAAATCTGAAATCCTACAGCCTGGGATAGCACGTTACATTAGTCCCACAGGCAAAGGATCCTTCAGTTACATGTAGCATAAGGCTTACATCATTACTGATGATATATTAAGCATTACTCATGGTGCACTAATAATTGATAGCACAGATACCATAAGGCTTACCACATTACTCATGATAAATTAAGCATTACTCATGGTACAATAATAATTGATAGCACAGATACCATAAGGCTTACATCATCACTCATGATATATTAAGCATTACTCATGGTACAATAATAATTGATAGCACAGATACCATAAGGCTTACCGCATTACCCATGATAAAATAAGAATTAGTCATGGTCCAATAATAATTGATAGCACATATACCATTAGGATTAAAGCATTACTCACGATGAATTAAGCATTACTCATGGTACAATAATAATTGATAGCACAGATACCATAAGGCTTACCTCATCACTCATGATATAGTAAGCATTACTCATGGTACAACAATAATACTTGATAGCACAGATACCATAAGGCTTACAACATTATTCACGATAAATTAAGCATTACTCATGGTACAATAATAATTGATAGCACAGATACCATAAGGTTTACCTCATTACTCATGCTAAATTGAGCATTACTCATGGTACAACAATAATAATTGATAGCACAGATACCATATGGCTTACCTCATCACTCATGATAAATTAAACATTACTCATGGTACAACAATACTAATTAATATCACAGATACCATAAGGTTTAAAGCATTACTGATGATAAAATAAGAATTACTCATGGTACACTAATAATTGATAGCACATATACCATAAGGTTTAAAGCATTACTGATGATAAAATAAGAATTACTCATGGTACTCTAATAATTGATAGCACAGATACCATAAGGCTTACATCATTACTCATGATATATTAAGCATTACTCATGGTGCAATCATAATTTATAACACATATAGCATAAGGCTTACCGCATTACTCATGATAAAATATGAATTACTCATGGTACAATAATAATTGATAGCACATATACCATAAGGCTTAAAGCATTACTCATGATAAATTAAGCATTACTCATGGTGCAATAATAATTGATAGCACAGATACCATAAGGCTTAAAGCATTACTCATGATAAATTAAGCATTACTCATGGTGCAATAATAATTGATAGCACAGATACCATAAGGCTTAAAGCATAACCCATGATACGGTAATAATTAATAATGCAATTACCATAAGGCTAACAGCATTACCCATGATCCAATAATAATTAATAATGCAGTTACCATAACACTTACACAATTCATGATAGATTAATCATTGATACCACAGTTACCATAAGGCTCACAGCGTGACTTTTGACACAATAATAATTAATAGAACAGTTACCATAAGAATACTAGCATTACCCAATATGTGCTATATAATGTATTATATGAATATAAATCGTGAATGTATTCATTGGTAATGCACAGGTGAATCTATCGGCCTTCCTGGAGCTATGCTATTTTGAACCGGTCTGGACGTTCCGTTCGGGAACCTTGGCCCGCATTTCGGCCGACTTCGCGCCAAGCCAGGCATTTCCGGCTGTTTCGAATGCGCCGATTCTTACATTCGTTGGTAAAATTTAGACTTATTGTAGGGCATTTATAGTCCGGCCAAGGGCCGAAATAAACATGGGTTCACACCCACATCCCCGTGTTGTTCTCTTTCTCCTATCTCCCTAAACGAGGAATTCTTATACAATAATAATAAGTCTTTTAAGTGATCAGTTAATGCTTACAATTGTTCATGTTGTTCGTCAACATGGGTAATTTTCTCGCAAACAGGGGATTGCTCCTGCGGTGCCACCACCTGGATTCAAACCCGAACACCTCCACGCCCCCTGACGTTTCCCCGCGGAACCTTGTCTCGCCATGCGAGATCTGTGATGTCACTTCCGGTCGATGACAGGCTGCCACGTCGCCTCCAGACGGCAGACCGACAACAACTACCAGCCTACTCGGCCGCCCACCGATCCCCACAAGAAGAAGACTGACACCGCGATAGGGTTGAGAGCCTGATTTCCAGACTTTTACTTTCTTTGATTGATTGATTGATTTACTTGATTGATTGAACTGGGCGTTTGTTGACCATTGCCTCTTATACGATGACCTGTCTTGAATAAAGTCCATGTCATAGAGTTCCGTGTTTGTGTTGTAAATTACATATATACAGCCGATGCACTTACATATGCATACACAGGATAGGTTCAACAACCATACAGCGCGTAGCTTGTACAGGATCCTGGTCATGGAAACCAGTGTCATGGGGGTGGTTAAAATTGGAAAGTGGGTGCCTAGAGCGGGAATCGAACACACATCTCTTGTATTCTGGGCCAGTGTGCTAACCATTACACTATCTAAGCTCCCTGATGTCACCACCCTACCCACGCCCACCGATCTGTGGCTCCTTGCCTGAGAGGTCAGTACAGACTACTACAAATACAATACCAATTATAATGGTGCAGTCACACTACGACGACAAGGGCGACGACTGACCAACGAGTTCGATTTTCTAAAAACCCGACAACATATGCAAATTCGAGGCCAAGTTGGACGACATCCGGACGACATCTGGACGACAGCCCAGATGACAGCCCAGACGACAGCCCAGGTTTATATATACCCAAAGGCAAAGAGGAGCCGACGAGACGCCGTCGAGTGCGCGACGAGTGCGTAATGGCAATGACGAGTGCGTAACGGCAACGATGACAGCGTAACAAGACCGTGACGTGACCGGGACGTGACCGGGACGAGTTCTGAAGTCGTCTAGCTACGTCCAACTTTTTCAACATGTCCAAAACCTTGACGACTTGCAGACGAGAGGCGACAAGAGTGGACGAGTTGCGACGAGTTGCGACGACACCGTGATGAGACGTTAACGAGATTCGAACGAGATCCAACGAGTTCCAAAATGTCTAACTTGTTGGTCACTCATCGCTCTTGTCATCATAGTGTGACTGCAACATTACAAGGTCTTACAAGCTCTATCTAATCTCATAGTCAACTTACAGTCTAATTATCGGACAGAAAATGAAATTATACCAACTTTACTGAAAGACAATGCGTTACAATGAAGGAACAAATGTTTTGTTCATAAATGGTATGATCATTACTGACAACAATGGTGCATGGCATATTTCTTATAATGTGCGCATGCGTAATGCCAATCATGCCAGACCAATCTGGATGCTAATGACAGATCATTACGCACATTGTCCACAATGCTGCGGGGAGACTAGAATGACGCGTGCTAAAATTGTCCATGTGAAACAAGCTTGGATTCACGCTTAGTAAATGTGGAATGAGTCAATTCTTTTACTGTACCTCTCTGTAAGGTATGTTTACAATAAACTGAGGTGATACAATAAATGCATACAAATTACTTACAGACAGAAATTATTCAACACAATGCTGGTGTCACGAAATAGAATCGCCCCCATAAAATTGTCTCCCATTGACTATTCTATTTCGTAATATAATCCCCCATTCCTCTCCTGGCTCCCCTGACCTCCCTTCTCCTCTCCTCCAGCACATCCCTCCTCACCTCTCACCCCCTCATCTCCTGACCCTTCCACCTCCTCCCTGACCTCCAGCACATCTCTCCTCACCTCAACTCTCACCCCTCATCTCCTAACCCTTCCACCTCCTCCCTCACCTCCAGCACATCCCTCCTCACCTCAACTCTCACCCCTCATCTCCTGACCCTTCCACTTCCTCCCTCACCTCCAGCACATCTCTCCTCACCTCACCTCTTACCCCCTCATCTCCTGACCCTTCCACCTCCTCCTTCACCTCCACCACTTCCGTCCTCACATCAACTCTCACCCCTCATCTCCTAACCCTTCCACCTCCTCCCTCACCTCCAGCACATCTCTCCTCACCTCAACTCTCACCCCTCATCTCCTAACCCTTCCACCTCCTCCCTCACCTCCAGCACATCCCTCCTCACCTCAGCTCTCACCCCCTCATCTCCTGACCCTTCCACCTCCTCCCTCACCTCCAGGACCTCCCTCTCACTCTTTCCTATAAACCACCACCGACTTCCCCTCCCCTCAAACTTCCATCCCACTCTTCCACCTCCCTCTATATTCCGAGCAGAATATTGTGGGTCAATGCGATTCTATTTGAATGGGGGAGGTTTTAGTTCGAAATAGATTCGCCAGGAGAAGACCATTTTAAAGGGGCAATTCTATTTTGTGACACCAGCTTTGCAGGAGTACTGGTCCTGATCGAGTCAAGCCAATGACTTAAAAATTGATACTTGTCGCTTCCTAGCCAGACGCTCAGCATTGCTAGGTGAGGGCAAGGACCAGTGGAATGAGGAAGACCGGTCGTCTGCGACTGAAATTTCCCCGGCTTAAACAACTAATGTACCCAAAAAAACAACAAAAAACTCAATATCTGTTATTGCTAGAAACTGATGAATGATCAGTTGCAGCCAATAAGAGGCGCAGTATATTCATTAACTGAAAAGCGTATTAATTATCTATTCCTTATTTAGTAGTCTGCATGTCCATTTCAACGTATATATCTATCGATATATAATTCTACACATGAATAAACGAACAACAAAATGAGTGTGTTGAAGATATATATAATCTCTGGCTAGAGGTTAACCGCATGTTGCTTTAAACAATAAATTGTGGGTAGAGTGCGCTATAGATGGTAATGTCGATGCTCTCTGACATTTACACAGGAACAAGCAGTCCCGTTATGTTGGTTTGGTTATTTACTGACAAGTCACTAGTTTGGTCGACAGTTGCCCTTTCCTTTATGAGGAACATTTCGCATGCATGGATTTGATTCGGTTTGTAAGTACTTAGAATGACCAGACACAGTGGCCAAATCAGTAGAGCACAGGCCTCCTGGGCGGAAGGTTGGTAGTTCAATGCCTGGTCGAGTCAAATCAACTACTTATCAAATTGATACTTGTCACTTCCTAGCTTGGTATTAGACAATATTAGAATAAGACAAGGACTGGTTAGTCCAGTGTCAGGATAATGTGACTGAGTGGGTTATCAGGTCATAGTACTGGTGGCCTGGTCTCCAAGTAAGGGAGCACTGTAAAGTCGCCAAGGGTGTGCACTGGCACAAGTCGGTACCCATCCTGATATGACCTTAGATGTTGCCAGGACGTAAAACTCCAACAAACAATAACTTAGAAAGAGTTTTATGGGGAGTTTTTTATAAAATAATTGTAGGTTATAGATGCAATGGCTTTGAATTGCCCTGACTTGGAGCCAAGACCAAGTTATTATCACTTATCTTGATGGAAAATGTAAATCTAGGAAAAGCCATAAGAATAGTGCCCTGACTGCTGAAATGGTTATTCTGGTGAATAATTAAAGAAGATGAAGTTGACATGGAAGGTACCCATGCCAAAAGTAGCCAGATAGCACACCACACAGCTATGTACAAGCCTATGATATGTAAATAGGAGTAGGCTAGACTAGTAGTAGGAGTAGAACAAATTAAACACATATATGCCAAGAAAATTTTAAAAAACTAACATAGGCTACTAACCATAACAGCCAACTATCTCTCTGCTACTGAAATGCATGCAATCAAATACCTTATCAGCAGCTACTGTGTGGTAAGATAACACCAACACTACAGCTGGCCAGCATTGAAAACAAGCCTGAATACCCAGGCATATATGCTATGGACAGTATAAATACAGCCTCAATAAAAATAATTTAAAAAAATGTTGCACTGACATCTTAATGGTGCTAACCCATTAGGCCAAATGAGGGGAAAAGCTGAGTTGCTGGCTTTGCATTATTAATTCAATGTGTTGATTAGTAAACAGCAATAACTACACTCTTAACCTCATCATGTCATGTGTAGCTTACAGCAGTAAACAAGACATTGAATTACATACTGCAAATGAGCCAGACAGAATTCGGCACTCATTTACATATTAAATTGTGCATCGTGGACCAATAACCGTGCGTAATAAATATATATTTGAAGAGTTCAGCCGCAAATCCTCATAAACGCCAATCCAAAAATTGACTTAAACATTGGAGTCAATCCCTGGAAAGGTAAATTTTGTACATTTATATTTTTTCTTGTTCATTATGCCAAAGTCATTTCTTTACAACCAACATGGAATTAGTGAGAATTAAAATTACCTTCAAGTAATCAAAAAAAGATTTATGTCAATTTTTGGATTGGCGTTTACAGTGGTTTGCGTTGGAACTCTTCATTTATAAATATGTTTGTTCAATAAAGGATCAACAGCTTAGGAGAAGAAATGAATGGTTCAGGCGCAACAAAAAGACAAATCCATCTTAGTTGTCTTCTGTCAAATATAATTTATTGTTGTGCTTTCCATTCATATTGAGTAGGGTATTTAATAGGGATTGTGACAGCTTCTGTGAAAAAAAAATGCATTTGATTATTCGAATGCTGGCAGCTTCAGCTCAAATATGGTAGTAATGGTTTCATTTCAGTCTTGATGCCGGTTGTCGGTTTTTGTAAATGTTCGGCTAGAAAACTGGTCATTTGTATAAGCTGTGATAAGAATAAGAATAACCAAAAATTACTATTGGGCAGTTTTTCAGTTGGGGTTATAGTGCTGCTGCTCTCTTGTCTATTAACTGGAGATGCATGGCCAATTCAAGGAATCTTCATTGAATATTATTTCAAATGTGTTTCAGCAGGCCTTTATCTACCATACGGGATAGCCGACTGAGTCGAGCATACATCTCCTATTTTGGGAGGTTGTAGTATCCGAACTCGGGGCTTCAACCTGGTCTAGTCAAACCGATGACTTAACAATTGGGAGTTGACCTTTCCTAGCCTGACAGTCGGTATTACTAGGATAAGGCAAGAAGGAGAGGAATGAGTCGAACGAATGACTTGAAAATTGATAGTTGTCAGTACTTAGCCTGGCTTGTAGCATTACTAGGATAGGGCAAGGAACAGTGGAATGAGGAAGACCATTTGTGTGCGATTGAAATGTCCCCTGCTTAATCAACTAACGTACCCCGAAAAATGAAGAAATTGCAGCAAAATCTGGGGTACATATTGTCCTGTATATATAATGACACATATCCGATAGCTATGTCTCATTGCATGTATCATTATTAGGATAGGACGAGGAGCAGTGGAATGAGGAAGACCAATCGTCCATGGTTGAAATGTCCCCTGCTTAATCAACTATCATCATCATCATGCTGTCAGTCGCAATGCGACAAAGACTGCTTTCATTACTTGAGTGCCGCTCTCGTAAACCCGGGCGACGACTGGGCCGGTATGGTGTTTTGTGTGGTTGTACATTTCATGAAAGCTGCCTGGAAAAGTGTTGAAGTGCTGCTGGCTTTTGCAAGTTACCAGTGGCACTCTCTCGGGGAGCAAATAGAGATTTCACACTGGCAAGAACATGTCAAGACAGGCGCAAAACTATTTGTCCTTGCAGTGGCTGGTCGGGAGATGTTGGGAGTTCCATACATCAACCGCCCTTAATGCTGCCACTGCCACAGTGACATGGTTTTCTGTTTAGGGTTTGCTCCCTTAGCCTTCGGTTCTGTCAAGAACCTGTACCACAAGGCAGTGGTTTACAACTCTGCAGGGCAGGGGTGTCAAACTCCCTGAGATATTGCAATACCTGGAATACCTGCATACCAATCAACTAATGTATCCCAAAAAGAAGAAATTGCAGCAAAATCCAGGATGCATATTGTTCTGTATAATTACATACATGTTATATAATGCATTATGTGAATATAAAAACAGCAAATATCCATAGCTATGTCTAATTGCATTAAGCAGGTAGTCCTAGTTCCTCGGGTCATATCAGGACGGGCACCGACTTGTGACAGTCAGCGCTCATGGCGACTGTATAGTGCTGCCCCACCGATTCAGCCACCGCAGCCAGTGTTGTTTCAGCGGACTATGTGGCTTTAACTATAATGGGAATTAATAAGTTGGCAAAATGCCTCGCCGCGCCCCCTGGCGAGAGAAGCTGTGATTATGATTCACCAGCGGCAATTTGTCATAATCCAGTGATTCTACAGATAGAGTTCCAGGGGCAAAGACCTAGATATGGTGGCCTAATCGGTAGAGTGCGGGCCTCTGGTGCAAAAGGTTGCGAGTTCGATTCCCGTTCGATTCAAACCAATGATATTTAAATTGATACTTTTCGTGTTCTAGCCTGGTGCGCAGCATTAATAGGACGGGCAAGGACTGGTCCGAGTGGGATATTGGGTCATGGTGCTGGCGGTCCAAGTGGGACAGCACTATAAAGTTGCCATGAGTAAAAAAAGTAAAGCTTGTTTTATTTAATGACGCATCTTGAGCACATTGATTTTTATCATCGGCTATTGGATGTCAAACATATGGTCATTCTGACATTTCTTTGGAGGAAACCTGTTGCCACCACATAGGCTACTGTTTCCGATAAGCAGCAAGGGGTTAGTCGCCATGAGTGTACACTGTCACATGTCAGTACCCGTCCTGATAAGACCTTAGATGTTGCCAGGATGTAAAACTCCAACAACCAACCATCCAGAGGCAGACGATGGCATTTATATCATGTCCGCTTGACGGAGGTGGATAAATGTCTGGAATTCTAGCTCTGCCCACAGTTGTCTATTATGGGACAAATAAATGAATGCACAGGAATTGAACAGATGGCTGTGGAGCGTGAGAGCGTGAGAGCGTGAGAGCGTGAGAGTGTGAGAGCGTGAGAGCTTGAGAGCATGAGAGCATGAGAGCGTGAGAGCGTGTGAGAGCATGAGAGTATGAGAGTGTGAGAGTGTGAGAGCGTGAGAGCGTGAGAGTGTGAGAGCGTGAGAGTGTGAGAGCGTGAGAGTGTGATAGCATGTGAAGTGTGAGCATGTGAGTGTGTGAGCATGAGAGCGTGTGTACATGAGTGCGTGAGACTGTGAGAGCATGAGAGTGTGATAGCATGAGAGCATGAGAGCATGAGAGCGTGAGAGCGTGAGAGCGTGAGAGCGTGGAGAGCGGTGAGAGCGTGAGAGCGGTGAGAGCGTGAGAGCGTGAGAGCGTGAGAGCGTGAGAGCGCGTGAGAGCGTGAGAGCGTGAGAGCGTGAGAGCGTGAGAGCGTGTGAGCGTGAGTATGTGAGAGCGTGGGAGCGTGACGAGAGTGTGAGCACGTGAGAGCGGGAGAGCGTGAGAGCAGGAGAGCGGGAGAGCGAGGGAGCATCGAGAACGTGAGAGCGTGAGAGCGTGAGAGCATGAGAGCGTGAGAGCGTGAGCACCGAGCACCGAGCACCGAGCACCGAGCACCGAGCACCGAGCATATGGCAAATGGGGCTTATCTGTGGGGAACACTCACCACAAAGAGCCAAGTTGTGTCACCAGTCCGGGACAAATCGAAGGAGCAACTGGCTGGAGAAGGCAAGCTCTGACTGCGGGTAGTTTGTCGGCAAGCACCGGACGCGGTGACTGAATCAGTAGAGGGCAGGCCTCCTGTGTGGGAGAGTGGAAGTTTAATTCCACAGTCGAGTCAAACCAATGACTTACAAAATTTATTCTTGACGCTTCCTAGCCTGGCACTCTGCATAAATAGTATTTGGCAAGCACTGGTTAGCTCAGTGTCAGTATAATGTGACAGGGTGAGATATCAGGTCATGGTGCCGGCAGCCTGATTTCCCAGTGGGGCAGCACTATAAAGTTGCCATGAGTGCACACTACTGTCACAAGTCGGTACCCGTCCTGATATGACCTTAGATGTGGTCAGGATGTAAAACTCCAACAACCAACCAACAACTAGTCGGTAAAGCGCCGTGCCTGACATTGTATCAACTACTGCCACAAGTGGCGCCGACAGGCGGCCGACGCGGGCACTAACTTCACCGGAAGTCATTTGAGGCATCCCTCCCGCCCTCCACTCCTTCCCCTTCCCCTTCCCTCTCCCCATCCCCCTTTCCCCTCCCCCTTCTCCCTCCCCTCCCCTTCCCCTTCCCCTCCCCCTCCCCCTCTCCACTCCTCACTCCTCCTCCCATTCCTCTTTCCCTCCTCTCCGCCTCCCCTTCACCCTATCCCCTCCCCCTCAGCCTCTCCCTGCCACATCCCATCCCCCTCCCCCTACCACTCCCCCTCCCCTGCCCCTCCCCTCCCCTCCCCCCCCCTCCCTCCCGCTTCCTGACACCCCAGGTTGGTTTGTATTATGAACAGTCTGTGAAGGTCAAGTCGGTCAACTTTCATCCAGAAGTGCTGCTGCCCGTGTCATGCGCACTGCGTTATTGTCGTCTGCTATCAATCACTGCCTAAGTGAGTATTGTTTGCTTTGTTATCTGTCGGTGGTGATCGGCTGCACTATTAGAATGTCTGGGATGTCAAACTCTTTACACTGAGTCAGGCCAGTGGCTTCTGCCGGAGACCTGTTGACATGGCAACACAATAAAGCGCCCCTAGGTCGAGCACATCAAAACGAAGCTGTCTGTAAATAGCGTCAATGCCTGGTTTACTGGTCATAGGGTCCATAAGCCGTGGTCACAGAGCCGTTAGTGGACGAAGCTGAACGTAGGTGAACGTAGTGGAGGCTAACGTGGGTCAAACGTGGTGTAAGTTTGTTAAACTACATTAAAATACGTTAAGGATGGCAGGTTTTGGTATGGATAAATATATTACTGTACGGATAAATACTTTATGGTACGGATGCTGGTACGTTCAACTACGTTCGACCACGTTCCACTATGTTCCACCATGTTCGACTACGTTCAACTACGTTCGACTACGTTCAACTACATCCACTGACGCCTATGTGACCAGGGCTTCGTCCAAGTATGCTAGAGTATGCTAGAGCATGTTAGAGCATGCTAAACTATGGTAGCAAATTAAGCGTCTAATATCCTAGTCACACTACACCTTGCGACCACTTTGCGACCACCTTAGACCAAAGAACCCACACTCACCCTTGATGTCCTTGCAACCAAAACAATGGCTGCCAATGTCTGCGCGTCAGTGGTGAGTGTGGGTTCTTTGATCTAAAGTGGTCGCAAAGTGGTCGCAAGCTGTAGTCTGACTGCGGTATAACTTCCCGCTCTTTTGAACATGTCCAAAGATTTAATCAGAGATCACGGCTCACCAACATTATTACCAAGTCAACATCCCGGACAAGTATGGATACCGGTATGTTCAACTACGTTCAACTACTTTCAACTATGTTAGCCTTCACTAAGTTCAACTACGTCCACTAACAGCTATGTGACCGGGCCTTTAGGTAGATCTCGCCCCACAGACAGAGTACACACTGCCGCATTGCCTTCTGGGAAGTGTCTCTAATTGGATCAGAAAAAGGGTGTCAGCTACAAAAGGTTCATGCAGTAAGGATCAGGCTCAACAACTCTTTGCTGTCTCCCAGCTACACTAACTGAAGAATGATAACAACTTGGTGTATGGTGGTGGTGGTGGTGGGGGTGGGGTTGGGGGTGGGGGGTGAGGAGTGGATGAAGGCAAGCTCATAAACTGTGTGAATGAAGGGAACTTTATTTTAAAGAAGAACTAAAAATACTTTAAGAATTGATGAATTTTTTTTTTTTAAGTTCTTTCGCTTAAATTGCGCCAATTATTTTGTGCAAGTAAAACCTACCGGCAATGGTGTTGTTGTTTGTTCCAAGTGTTGTTTCCTGCCGTGCAGAGAATGTGCATCGCGTAAAGGACTTATTAACTCACCTGGAAACAAATATAAACAAGAAAGAGAGAGGTCAAGTTATTGGCATTGTGTCATAATGGGTTGTTGAATACGACTAATGGGGTTCTATGTGGCAGTGTGGTTAGAGTGTCTGACATTTTTCTAGGTCGGACTCCTAATCTGAAGGTTGGTGGTTCGATTCCCTGTGCAACCCCCCCCCCCCCACCTCTGCCAATTTGGATTTCCACCGTTGTATATAACTTACAGCGTCATCAAAGGCCGGTTGCTCTCATACCATGTCTATGTGGTGTGGGAGGTTAAAACTCCCTTGGATCAGTACAAGTTTAGGCTCGGGCTTTCTATCGACAAACTGTATAATGGTGAAAACAAGTATATTCACACTTACCCATGATAGGCAGTATAAATCTTCAAGAGAGAAAAACAAAAACAAAAATCAACGATTGGTTTTGGTTGCCTCATATTTGTCCGCCTTAAACAATTTACATGCAGCTCTTTTTCGTGGTTTTTTTGTTTGGTTTTTGTTGTCTTGTTTATTTTGCCTATCATGGATAAGTCTGAATAGACTTGTTTTCAACATTAGACAGATTGTCGATAGAAAGCCCGAGCCTACACTTTTACCGACCCAAGGGATTTTTAACCTTCCACACCACATAGACATGGTATGAGAGCAACTGGCCTTTGATGTTGCTGTTATACCCATGTCACACTACGACGTAACGAGCGAACGTGAGCCTAACGTGGTCAGTTTTCATCATTACGTTGACGTATGTTGGGTTACGTTATGATGACGTCAGAATGACGTTAGACTGATGTCGAGCTACGTCACGTTACGCCGTGTTACGTCAAGTTAAGTTGAGGTTCTGGACATGTTCAAAACTTTCGACATACCTCTAACGTAAGGGTTTATGTTCGCCGTACGTTCTGTACACGTTCGGCGAACGTCAATGATGTTAAACAGACGTTATTAAAACATTGGTCACTACGTTCAACTAGGTTGCACTACGTTGCACTAAGTTGACCCACATTAAAGCCAGTGGGAATGTGCAGTCCGCATAGTGAAAACGGTGGGGTAACGGACGCCTAACGGACGTCCAACGTACGTTTACCGTTTTGCCACCGTTTCATGACATAAGTAATGTAAGGTAGCGTAAAGCAACGTAGTTCTGGCGATGGAATAACGGACATAACGTTCCCTGAGCGTAATTATGTTGTCCTCTCTCGTTGAATGACGCCATCACTACACTTTACCGCCGTTACTCTCTCGTCCACTACGCTGCATCCACGTTCAACTTGTGCCCAAATTTGCATACCACGCCGAGAAGTTCGATGTTTTTCACGTTCTCCCTACGTTGACGTCATTACGTCATAGTGTGACAGGGCCACAGCGGTGGAAATCCAAATTGGCAGAGCTGGGGGCACAGGGAATCGAACCACTGACCTTCAGATTAGGAGTTTGACCTAGAAAAAAAGTCAGACACCCTAACCACTCTGCCACAGAGAACACCACATGGTTTTATTTTCAAATAAATAACTCCGCACAGAAGGCCATCAGAGTGTAATGCTTCATATTGAGGGTAAGATCTTGGTAGGGTAGGATGATTGCTTTTTGTTATTTTCTTTGTTTGAGTTTTACATCCCAGCGACATGTAAGGTCATTTAAGGCTTGGTTCTGACTTTTGACAATACACACTCATGGTGACTTCATAGTGCTGTCCCACTGAGAGACCAACCCACTGACACCATAGCCTGATATCCCACTCAGTCAACTTACCCTGGTGCTGAATTAACCAGTCCTTGCCCTATCCCATTGTAAAATATTCCGATTCATGACATTGGGGGGAATGCAAATGTTCTATTACTAAACAGGTATACGTGACCAAGTGCATGTATGTATATATGTAAGTGCTGGTGGTGTATGAGTGGAATGTAAATAGACATAGTGGTGCTGGCAGGGTTGTGTGTAAGGGGCACTCAGGGCCTACCTACCCCGTCCCTCTGCTGAGTAGGATCACCACACTCAGGGTATAGGTTCAAGGCTGGTGGTGGCTGGGGGGGGGGGGGGGGGGGGGGGGGGGCACACAGCTTGGTGGTGGTGGGCAGGCCACTGGTAGCCATGGGGAGCAGGAATGCTGGATCCCTATTGGTAGAGCTAAGAATGCTCGTTTCCCATTGGCGGAAAAGGGTGGGGTGATACTCTACAATGAAGCCATGTACTATATATAATAAACCACAAGAGCTTGGACTCTCCCTTCTTACACTCTTGCTTTGCTTTACTTTCTCTCTTTCTCTCAGTCTGTATTGGTTTTCACCTTAACCTACCTACATAGCCACAGACTCGAACATGCAACCCTACACCATGATTCCTAGTGCCAGGCCAGGTAGTAACAAGTACTAATTTAGTAAGTCGTTGGTTTGATTTGACCGGGAATCGAACTCCGGACCTTCCACACGTACACAAAGCCTGCACATTACTGATTCGGCCACTGGGTCTGATCATTCTAAGTAGTTACATACCAAATCAAATCCATGCATCGGAAATATTCCTTACGGAGGAAAGGGCAACTGTAGATGGAACTAGCGAATTATCAGTAATTACCAACCAACATAACAGGCCTTCTTGTTCTGGTGTAAATATCAGATAAGGATACCATCAAGAGAAACCTGAAGCTGAGAGACATTAAGACCGACTCATGGCCATCACTCTCACAGCAGAGAGCTAAATGGAGAGTGACAGTCAAGTAATGAAAGCAGTCTTTGTCACATCACGACCGACAGCATGATGATGATGATCAGAGAACATCGGTTTGACTAGTCTGGGAATCGAACTCCTACCCTTCCACACTCTACCAATTCACCCACAATACCCGGTCTGGCCAGATGCTTGTTGCCCGCATTATGCAGTATTTATGCAAGATTAGTGTGGCTTTATTATTTATGCGATGTTTCTTTCATCCAATGATGGCTGAACACAACCGAACAAAGCGGACCTAAATAACACATCTCCACATGTGGATATAAGTGGATCGTCCTGATGAAGTCAAATGGTGACTGTCCCTGAACGAGCCTCCACTAGTACCCGTCAGTGGCTTAGCCATCGCTCAGGTCCTGGTTGCCCTGCTGACAGACAGACATTAAACACATGCCGATGGTGACTATAACCAGACGCGAGTTGGCGGAATGCTGAGGGCAAGTTTCATGTACCGTTTAATTCCGCGGCCATGTTACTAGGCTGCAGATATTAGCCTGCCACTCGGGACATCACAGAGGTTGTATTAATAGCGAGGTGTAAATAAACACCGCAGTCCCCAAAGTGGACAGACAAGCTGCAGCTGCTTGGTGGTCATGTGACCAAGCTCCTGATGGATGGGAATGTGACTAAGCTGCTGCTTGCTGGTCATGTGATTAAGCTGCTGCTGGCTGGTCACATGACTAAGCTGCTGCTGGATGGTCATGTGACTAAGCTGCTGCTCGCTGGTCATATGACTAAGCTGCTGCTGCTTGCTGGTTATGTGACTAAGGTGTAAATAAATATCAATGCCGCAGTCCCCAAAGTGAACAGACAAGCTGCTCCTGCTTGGAGGTCATGTGACTGAGCTACTACTGCTGGCTGGTCATGTGACTCTGCGCCTACTGCTGGCTGGCTATCTTACTAAGCTCCTGCTGCTCGCTGATCACGTGACTAAGGCCCTGCTGCGGGCTGGTCATGTGACTAAACTCCTGCTGCTGGCTGTTCATGTGACTCTGGCTGGTCACGTGTCTAAGCTCATGAGGGATGGTCACGTGCCTAAGCTGCTGCTTGCTGGTCATCTGACTAAGCTGCTGCTGGATGGTCATGTGACTAAGCTGCTGCTCGCTGGGCATGTGACTAAGCTGCTGCTGCTTGCTGGTCATGTGATTCAGCTCCTGCTGGCTGGTCACGTGACTAAGCTGCTGATAGATCGTCATGTGACTAAGCTGCTGCTTGCTGGGCATGTGCCTAAGCTGCTGCTGGCTGGTCATGTGACTAAGCTGCTGCTGCCTGGTCATGTGACTAAGCTGCTGCTCGCCGGTCATGTGACTAAGCTCCTGCTGCTCGCTGGTCATCTGACTAAGCTGCTGCTCGCTGGTCATGTGACTAAGCTGCTGCTCGCTGGTCATGTGATTAAGCTGCTGCTGGCTGGTCACATGACTAACCTGCTGCTGGATGGTCATGTGACTAAGCTGCTGCTCATCTGACTAAGCTGCTGCTCGCTGGTCATGTGACTAAGCTGCTGCTCGCTGGTCATGTGACTAAGCTGCTGCTGCCTGGTCATGTGACTAAGCTGCTGCTCTAATGTACAGTAGATATTAGTGATCGATATAATATATTTATCTCAGAAAAATACAGAAATTCAAAACCATCGGACTATGCAACTTTAATGGTTAGGTGTGGTTCATTGTGGGGTGCGTGGAGGGATGGTGTCAATCTGCGTGCTGTAAGTAGATGGGGGGAGAGGGTGGTGGCGGGGGGTGGGGGGTTCTCAGGGGGGTCAGGGGGGGGTGCTTATTCTGCTCGACGGTCCAATATGCCTTTAAGATTGGTTGGTTGTTGGAGTTTTACGTCCTGTAAACATATGAGGTCATATCATGACGGATACCGACCTGTGATAGTGCGCAATCATGGTGACGTTATAGTGCTGCCCCACTGGGAAATCAGGCTACCGGCACCTTAGCCTGATATCCCACTCAATCACATTATCCTGTCACAAAGCCAACCAATCCTTGCCCTATCCTATTAATGCCGATCACCAAGCTAGGAAGCAACAAGTATCAACTTTTTATTTTATAAGTCATTGGTTTCACTCGACCTGGAACCGAACTCCCGATCTCCTGCATGCAAGGCCGATGTTGGACGTCCAAAACACTACCCCATTCAAAACACTATGGTAGTCTGTTGAGCTTAAGTTCAAAACACTATGGTTAAGTTCAAAACACTACCCCAACGTACGTTCAAAACACTACCCAAGTTCAAAACCCTGTCATGACATGGCAGTGGGGGCTGTAGTGCCGCAAAATGTAACCTACTGCATGCTGTCCCACCTTACTGCACCATGAACCCCATTACTGCATACTTCCCCACCCTGCTGCATTCTGTCCCAGTCTACTGCATACTGCCACACCTTATTGCATACTGCCCTATCTTACTACATACTGCCCACCCTACTGCATACTGCCCCACACTATTACATACTGCCCCACTCTACTACATTCTTCCTCACCCTCCTTCATGCAGCCCCACCCTACTGCATATTGCTGCACCTTACTACACACTGCCCACCCTACTGCACACGGCCCACCCTACTGCATTCTTCCCCACCATACTACATACTGCCCCACCTTACTGCATACTTCCGGTAGAATGTTGGCCTCACATGCAGAAGGTCAGGAGTTTGGTTCCTGGTCAAGTCAAACCAATGACTTTAAAATTGATACTTGTCGCTTCCTAGCCTGGCGCTCGGCATTATTAAGATAGGGCAAGGCCTGGTTAGCTCAGTGTCAGGATAGTGCAACAGAGTGGGATATCGGGTCAAGGATGCCAGCAGCCTGATTGCCCATTGGGACAGCACTATAAAGTCGCCCTGAGTGTGCACTGTCATAAGTCGGTACCCATCCTGATATGAATTTGATGTTGCTTGGTAGCCTAGATAGTAAAACAGCAACCAATGACAACAACCCCATTTTTGTTAAGTAATGTTGTGAACTTAGAGGTAGTGTTTTGAACTTAATGATAGTGTTTTGAGCTTGGCCACAGTAGTGTTTTGAACCTACCTTCAACAAAGTTAAAAACACTAATGTAGTGATTTGAACCTAGTGATTTGAACTACCGTAGGTCTTTTTATGGGGTAGTGTTTTGAACTTACTACACCGGCGCTCTACCGATTTGACCACCGCACCCGGTGGCGGAAGTGGATGGATGGAGGACTGGTGGGGGGGGGGGGGGGGGCGCGTAGGGGACCCGGGAGGTCGGAGTTCTTATCCTGCTCGACGGTCCCATATGCCTTTAAGAAGTACCAGTCCTGACAACTAGGGGGAGCTGCAGCCCGACAGTCACGGCGTCCCTTCACACCAGACGCTCGCTCGGTCCCAGGCTGTAACTGGCAGCAATAGGCTAAACAAATAAATACAAAAATTCGTGATCGTTCCCGCCCTTCCCTCAAAAATGGCCGGCCCCGCAAATATGTCGGGCTAGCAGCAATTCAACTTTCTTATCAATTTGTTCGTCATTGGTTTGACTCGGCCAGTGTTCAAACCCAGGCGTTTGAATTTCACAACTTACCAGAACAGGAGGCGGACACTCAACTCATTCGACCCTCGCATCTGGTTACGCATTAAATCTACTTCAAAAATGACAAATTAAAATTAAAACTGCCTGCCCGACCCGGATGTCTATTTCAAAAGGACGACCACCAGTTTTGAGGTTTATTTTGGCCTTAAGGCAGATCACCCGGGCTTGCCTGAGGCCTGAGGCCGGGAACCAGCCGAGAGCCGTTAAAGGCCCTGTCACATTATGACGCATCTCGCAAGCTTGTGGCCAATGAGTAAAATCACTTTTTTACATGAAAATGCGTTAAACTTTTCGGCGCGGGGGGCAAAGTTGGATGTATACATACCGCATACATAGCGTATGGCCAAAGTATGACCAATGTATGGCTAATGTGCCTCCCTGCGAAAAATGCTCGAATTACGCTCACGGTACATTCGCAGAACGCCGGTGAACGTTATATACGTTATTCGATCGTTTGACCCACGTTATCATACTTCGGACCGGACGTGGTGGCCGAATTGTTACAGTGCAGACCTCCCGTGCGGAAGGTCGGGAGTTCGAATCCCAACAGAGTCAAGGCAATGACTTATAAAATTGATACTTGTCGCTACCTAGCCTGGCACTCGGCATTAATAGAATAGGACAAGGACTGGTTAGCTCAGTATCAGGATAATGTGATCGGGTGGAATATATTGGGTCATGACACCAGCATCCTGAATTCCCACTGGGGCAGCACTGTAAAGTCACATGTATTTTAAAGGGTATTGTTTGAAACTCATTCATTTCATGGATATGAAAGACATCATCAAAAACCGTAAGTACAATTTTACATCTCTGTTGTGGTGTCACTGACAAGCTGCATTCAGTGGGATTTAGACCTTTTTTTTATAGCACACATAAAAATATCATCTCGAAACATTGCGATATCGGAACAATGTCAATACCTCGTTACATAAGCAGGCCGCGCACAGTTGGGGAAGCACATGAAGAGTTCATGCACAAAACCCGACAAATCAGTTGTAATTATTTTCTGTAAAATAGAAATGATTGTTGTGCTCTCGAGATAAAGTCTATCAATTTCATATTGAGTAGGGCCATTATATAGGAGGTGTGGCAGCTTCTGCGAAAAAGAACGGATTATCAGAATGATAGCAGCTTCAGCTCAAACGTGGTAGTCATGGTTTCATTGTGGCCGGGATGGCATTTGTTGATCTTTTCGCCTGAATGCTTGACATTTAGCCAGAGCAGAATGACAGCCATGGATCCGTGTGTAAAATATTCTGATAAAACGCATTGGTGGGGAATGCAAATGGTCTATAATGGAGTACAAATGGTCTATTAATGTAAATGATATATAGGGCCAGGTGTATGAATGTATGAATGTATTTATGTAGTTGCTGGTGATTCTTTACTTATGGTCAATAGTCATTGTATATTAGGTAGATAGTGTGAATGAGGCACTAGTGATAGTGTGTAAGGAGCCTCAAGAGCTCTACTCACTACCCCCTCCCCCCCAACTGTTAGTCATGGATCACAACACACACAGCTCAGGCAGGTGGAGGCCAAGCAGCCACACTGCATGGTGGTGGTGGGTAGATCACAGTAGCCATGGTGACCCCAGAATGCTTACTGTTCATTGGTGGAACTAGAAATGCTTGTTGCTGATTGGAGATAATGGTCAGATGGTATGCCATACCAGATCCATGTACCACTATATAATAATAAATCTGAGGGTACAAGCTCTCACTCCACTTTCATTCTTTATACTCTTCCTTTCTCTTCTTCCCTTTATTGATTTCCTATAGACTGCCTACAGAACCACAGATGGCAGCCATCGACTTTACACGTTGTTCAATATGAGGCTCATCACTTGCCTGCCCAGTGTCATCAGCATGCGCGCATGTGCCGGAGCCCCTGTCTCACGTGACTGTGACTTCTGCCTCTTTCCAGTCAGTTGGTTTTTGGAGTTTTACATCCTGGCAACATCTAAGGTCATATCAGGATGGGCAGCGACTTGTGACAGTGTGCACTTATGGGAACGCTATAGTACTGCCCCACTGGACTGGGAGACCAGACCGCCAGCACCATAACCGGATAGCCTCCTCAGTCACATTATCCTGACACGGAGCCAACCAGTCCTTGCCCTATCCTAATAATACCGAGCACCTGGCTAGGAAGTGACAAGTATCAATTTTTTACGACATTGGTTTGACTAGTCCAGGGTTCAAACGCATGGGTCCGAATCCAAAAGGGGAGACGGATGCTCAACTCATTTGGCCATCCCGTCTGGTGCCACCTGCCTTTCATGGGGGTTGACCTTGTCTTTTGATGGGCCATCAAACCCCATGTCCCCCCACTCCAACTAAACGCTGCGTGTTCCCTGCTGGTCCCCGCGCCACTTCCGGGCGTCATTATGCCCACACTCCTCGCATGTGTCACGTCATCAGCAGTGATCAATGCGCATACTCGGGGAGGTCAATATGTGGGGTCATTTGTAAGTGCCCCGATGTAGTTGTGATTTGTAACTGTAGGTGTGAAATGGTCACGTGTAACTGTAACTGTCCGTGTGAAATGGTCACGTGTAACTGTAACTGTCCGTGTGAAATGGTCATGTGTAACTGTAACTGTCGGTGTGAAATGGTCAGGTGTAACTGTAACTGTCGACATTTGGTTGGTAGTTAGTTATAACTATCACAGAACTCACACAACGCACACCTAACACACCTCACAACACACACCCACACACCTTACCACACACACACCTCACAACACACACAGCTCACACACCTCACACACCTCACCACACACACACCTCACAACACACACAGCTCACACACCTCACCACACACACACCTCACAACACACACAGCACAACACACACACCTCACAACACACACCGCACAACACACTGCACAACACACACCTAACACCTCACCACACACACACCTCACAACACACACCTCACACCACACACGCCTCAGACACCTCACCACACTCACACGTCACAGCACATACCTCACTATGCATACCGCACACACATCACCAAACACACACCTCACAACACACACCCCTCAGAACACGCACACCTCACAGCACACACACCTCACAACACACACACCTCATAACACACACCTCACAACACACACACCTCAGACACCTCACCACACACACATCACAACACACACATCACACACCTCACCACACACACCTCACACACATACCTCACTACACATACCGCAGACACCTCACAACACACAAACCTCACAACACACACACCTCACAACACACACATCACACACCTCACCGCACACACACCTCACAACACATACTTCACGACACACAGCTCACACACCTCACCAACCGGTGGCCGAATCGGTAGAGCGCAGGCCTCTCGCGGGGGAGGTCGGGAGTTCTATTCCCGGTCGAATCAAACCAATGACTTACAAAAGTTAAACTTGTCACTTCCTAGCCAGGCGTCCAGCATGATTTAATATGATAGGGCAAGGGATGGTTATAGCCATGGCAGCATAAGTTGACTGAGTGGGGTATCGGGACATGGAGCTGGCAGCCTGAATTCCTAGAAGGGACAGCCCTATAAAGTCACCATGAGTGTGCACTCTCACTAGTTTGTATCCATCCTGATATGACTTTAGATGTTGTCAGGACGCAACACTCAAACAACAACACATACCTCACCACACACACCTCACCACACACACCTCACTACGCACGCCTCACTATGCACGCCTCACACACCAGACACACCTCACCACACACACCTCACCACGCACACCTCACTACGCACGCCTCACTACGCACGCCTCACACACCACACCACACACACCTCACCACACACACCTCACACACCACACACACCACACACACCACACACACCTCACCACACACACCTCACTACACACGCCTTACACACCACACACACCTCACTACGCACGCCTCACTAAGCACGCCTCACACACCACACCACACACACCTCACCACACACACCTCACTACACACGCCTCACACACCACACACACCTCACCACACACACCTCACCTGCTCACCACACACACACACCCCTCACCGCGGGTGTGCAGACCAACAGGGATTAATTAGGGTGGTACCATCTTTACAAGCATGACATTTGCCACAGATGTAGACCAGAATATACTAATTTGATTGTTGGATGATGCCTAAGCCGACGCTCTTTGGGGGCCACCATATTGGTAAAAATCCAAGATCGTCACCAGTCGCGATTTGATTTTGTTATAACTTCATAACCAAAGGTTCTTTTTCCTAATATGTCGGACCTCAAGTATTCTAAATCCGAGCTCTGTTTTGATCTAGAAAATGAAATTTAGCTGATTTAATGGTCATACTATACCCAGAAACATATCAAGCATCAGAAATATGTAGGTTGAGAGGTTTAATGCTGATAAAGGAGCCAATAATATACTTTTGCCAGGTTTTGAAATATTGCACCTACAATCGCCTCCAAGGGCTGTTATTAATAACAAACCACCAATCAATCAATCAATCAATAAGATACCATAAATCAGACCCTTATGGAACCACAATGGGTGACAACCTCATACAAGATATTTAATTTAATAAATGTCCATTGACACATAATTGATTGTATGCTTTTACATTATATGTAAAAGTGATGGTTGAATAAAAAACAAAGAATTCTCACCGTGAATATGGCCGATGCTGCTGACGCGGCGTGAAGAAACCACCAATCAATCAATCATTCAAACCTCATACAAGTAACCAACTAAATGAATGGAGCACGGAGGTAAGTCATTAAAGTCACAGTTATCGGATAATGCGCGGTGGGCTTTAAGTCTCATGAATCCACGTGCACTGCAACGCTCGTCCAACACGCCACTTTCAAATTAGGTCCCTTTCCGGTTGGCCATTTAAAATAAAAGCTACATCAAACTAAAGTAAGGTAGATTATAATGATCAACCTCATTTATTTATATCAGAAAATGAGAGAAACTTAAAAAAAACATCGGACTATGCAACTTTAATCTCAGACTCCAAATTTGATTGCGAGATAATTATTTTCTAACACAATCGAGGATACATCTATTTGGATACAGGCGGTCTGGTCTGGTGTGTTATGGACTGGTCTAGTCTGGTCTGGTTACAAAGTGGTGTTCTTTGTGGCGGAGTGGTTAGATTGTCTGACTTTTTTCTAGGTCAGACTCCTAATCTGAAGGTCGGTGGTTCGATTCCCTGTGCCCCCACCTCTGCCAATTTGGATTTCCACCGCTGTGTATAACTTACAGCGTCATCAAAGGCCAGTTGCCCTCATACCATGTCTATATGGTGTGGGAGGTTAAAAATCCCTTGGGTCGGTAAAAGTGTAGGCCCAGGCTTTCTATCGACAAACTGTGTAATGGTGACAACAAGTCTATTCAGATTTATCCATCATAGGCAGTATAAATCTTCAAGAACAAAAAAAGAAAGAAAAGTGTAGCTAGGAAAATAAGTGTGATTAGCAGCAAATTGTCAACCATGAATGAACCTGAACCATGGTTGGTTGGTTGGTTGTTGGAGTTTCACATTCTTGCAACATCTAAGGTTATATATATCATGACGGGTACAGACTTGTGACAGTGCTCACTCTTGGCAACATTATACATTATAGTGCTGCCCCACTGGGAAATCAGACCGCCGGCACCATGACCCAATACCCCACTCCAATATCCCACTCAGTCACATTATCCTGATGCTTACCTAACCAGTCCTTGTCCGAACCTAGGCTAGGAAGCGACAAATATCAATTTAAAAGTGATTTGGTTTCACCAGACCGGGAACCAAACTCCCAGAATTCTGCATAAAGAAATTGAAGCAGATGAACAAAGAAGTGCCATAGTGCATATATATATATGAATATATCTTTTCCAAAAGGCGATAAGTGCCAATTTTTAAAAAAGGGTTTGCAATGCCAATACGAAGTTCATAGATCGTGTTTTGCAAAAGAGCTCTTCATATATCTAATGAGCTCTTCATGTATTTATATTTGTGAAGAGCTCTTTCCGGAAATACAATCTAGAAACGTGGCATTGACATTGCAAACCCTTTTTTTTGGATTGGCGCTTATCGCGTTTAGGAAATGAGCGCTTTGTATGTAAGCTAATGGGGCCTTTTACCAAACTCTATCGTGGTGAATTAGGCTCAATCAATTGTTAGTCAGACATACCCTAGACCTAGTCAAGGCTGAGTTATGTACCACTCTAATTGCCAAATCTCAATTTCATGTTGTCTAGGGATACTCTTGAACACAATCAAAATTAAATCTCTTCTTGATGGGGCGTTTTGACCAGAGCATTTCAATCGATAGGACGTGTTTTCTCCTTTGGATTTACCGTCCCACCCACCCAACTACAAGTGACATTCATACGGCTACATGCCTGAAATCCTCGAAATTTTAATAAATCAAACATCTCATGACTTAAATGTAACAACGGAATAGTAAGAATAAATGCCACTTTATACTGTACTTGTCTTGCGTTGGTTGAATTATGCGAGTATAAATGCACGGAAGGGAATTTATTATTGTGTTTATTATTAGTATAATTATTACACGATATACTGTACTGCCTCCTTCATGTTCATAACTGGTGGCGCCACCTCCGACGCTCCCCGGTACCTGCATACCCTAAAAACATCACTCGCGAAAAGATTCAGCCGGTTCTTGCAGTAGGGGTGAATGACAACGTTGTCTAAATATAGGTGAAAGAAGCTTTAGTATGGAACACAGAGTGGAATCCCTGGTTCCAGTATCAAATGGCTACTTATATTGGCACAGAGTTGGTGAAATGGGGAGAAGGGTCCACAGCGAGGAAACGAGCAAAAACTGGTGACCACTGGGTCATATTGAGCATACCCTTGCAGGAATAGTTTCCCATTCTTCAAGTCCTGATATTGTGTGATTTAAAGAGAAGTTGATGTAGATAAATTAAAAATATACTTCAAGCACTTTAATCTGTGCAAAAGATACATATATATGTGTAACTATGTCTGAACAAGAAACTACTAAAAAAATAATGGGATCTTTCCATAATTTGAGCCAATCAGAGCTGTTCTTTTCGATTGCAAATGGGCCCCCTTATGGGTGCCGCCATTTGCAATATGTTATACGACCGTCGTTTCGGTGGAATAAAGTAATAATAAAGTAATAATATTGCATTTGTGCACCATGTTTATGCCAAATTGTTCTTTATTTCTTTTAATTTTGAGTAAAAATTCTATGGCAGCGAGCATTTGTTTTGATATATTATTAACCAATCACTGACCCCGAATACCTTTGTAGCGGAAACAAGTTCAAACGAGTTCAACCGTGGCTGGTTGGGTCGCAGCCGTGGCTGGTTGGGAAATGGGAGAGAATGCTAAAAGACAAGATGGAGACCATAGAATGCCATCGATTTCAGTTTTAAAGTGCATTAAACTACATGTTTTTATTATATTTTTCAAATCAAAGGTAGTGTGTAAATATTAAGATATGTGTGAAGAATATATTTTGGTTTTTAAATTAAGAATTTATCTCATTTCATTTACCCTGCATTGAGATAATCTTTGCGGATTTGCCACCGCTACTGCTAGTATGGGGTGAATTGTTTATCTAGTATATATGTAGATGGCTAAGTGTCATTGTCCGTTGTTGGAGTTTTATGTCCTAGAAAAATCTGAGGTCATATCAGGACAGATACTGACTTGTCACAGTGCGCACTCATGATGACTTTATAGTGCTGCTGCACTGTGATACCATGCCACCACCACCATTACCTGATATCCCACTCAGTCACGTTGTCCTGACACTAAGCCAACCAGTCCTTCCCCTATCCTACTAATGCCGAGCGCCAGGCTAGGAAGCGACAAGTATACATTTATAAGTCATTGGTTAGACTAGACCTGGAAGCGAACTCCCGATCTCCCGGACATGAGGCCTGCACTCTGCCGATTGGGCCATCGCCTGTCCATTAAGCGCCTGTCACACCTCACCGGATTGAGCAACGGACATGCACCGGACAAAGAATTGTCTAGTCTGGTGCTGTACCGAAATGGAGTGTAATTGGGTCAATTGCCTCCGGGCCACCGGACAAGTACCATACATGTACTGTACATGCATACATGACCGTGCATGTACTGGATGCGAACCGGAGACATAACGGATGGGTACCAGACATGAACCGGACAAAACAGAGAAACCGGACACCAACGGATGGGTACCAGACACGTACTGATGGGTACCGGACATGAACCGGACAAACCGACTCCAACCGGACACGTCAGTCCGGCGGTGTCCGGTAGAAGTTTTGTGCATGTTCAAAACTTGTACACCGCCGGACACCACCGGACACCACCGGATGGGTACCGGACATGTACCGGACATTGCCGGATTTCACAGGACAGGGTCCGCTTCCCCAGTCAGGTAAGGTGTGACTGGGCCTTTAGATTGAGCATATCATAGATTGTTTTGACCAACCTGAATTGGAAAGATATTGCTGCTGAAAAATAACATACTGCGCAGAAAAAAAAATATTAATTGAAGCCACCAGAATAAAAAGTAGAAAAGGAGAGCCTTAAGTGAGAGCGAGGCTCGAACATGAAACCATCAAAGCAATTGGCTACATTTGATCCGACGGATGCAAGTTGGATGATTACGCACTCATTAATCATTTGGGCGCTGCATAGAAGGATTATTAAGTCATTTAAATAGAATGTCTCATTGCACTGCTCGGAGTCACGCAATGATTGCCTGTTGGAGTTTTATATCCTGCCAACATTTCAGGTCATATCAGGATGGGTACCGACTTGATGACTTTGCGCACTCATGGTGACTTTATAGTGCTGCTCCACTGGCAAATCAGGCTGCCAGCATCATGATCCAATATCCCACTCAGTCACATTATCCCGATCCTGAGCTTAACCAGTCCTTGCCCTATCCTATTAATGGTGAGCGCCAGGCTAGGAAGCGACAAGTATCAATTTTATAAGTCATCGCTTTGACTCAACTGGGAATTGAAGTCCTTATCTCCCGCACAGGAGGCCTGCACTCTGCGTTAATAGGATAGGTCAAGGACCGGTTAGCGCAGTGTCAGGATAAGGTGACTAAATGGGATATTGGGTCATGGTGCTGGTAGCCTGATTTCCTAGTGGGGCAGCACTATAAAGTTGCCATGGGTGTGCACTGTCACAAGTCGGTACCCATCCTGATATTACCTTAGATGTTGCCAGGATGTAAAACTCCAACAACCAACCAACTCACATACACATATAGACATACAGATGAACAGACACACAGACATTCACATCCATGCAGAGACATGGATACACACCAACAGATACATAGATAAATACCTGTACAGATATACACACATATAAACACACTCTTAGTCTTACATATACACATACAAATACAGACACATATGCAGACGCATATACACACTTATACATACACTTATGCACCCACATATATAGACCTATGCACACACATATACAAACACTTATGTAGCCACATATGCATACATATATACAGACACTTATAAAGACACATATACACACACATATACACACATATATAGACACATATACATACACATATACATGCACATCTACATACATATACATACACTTATAAAGACACATATACACACACATATACACACACATATATAGACACATATACATACACATATATATGCACATCTAGATACACATACACATATACTGACACATACGGAAACATGTATAAACACATGCACATACACATATTCAGGCACATATACATACACATATACAATCGCATATACATATACATACACATATACATGCACATATTCATACACATGTACATACACATATACATACACACCTACATACATATAGACATACACTTATGCACACATATACAGACACATATACAGACATATATAGACACATATACATACACATATACATACCCATATACAAACATACATACATACCTGCAGACACATATACAGACACATATACCGCCACATATACGAACAGATATACAACCACATATACAGATATACCTACATACACATATACAGACACATATACAAACACATATACAAACACATGTCATCATCATCATGATGTCGGTGGCGATGCAACAAAGACTGCTTTCATTACTTGACTGCCGCTCTCCAGTTAGCTCACTGCTGCGATAGTGATGTCCATGAGTCAGTCCTAATGTCCGTACATTTCATGAAAGCTGCCTGCAAAAGTGTTGAAGTGCTGCTGGCTTTTGCAAGTTACCAGTGGCACTCTTTCGGGGAGCAAATAGAGGTTTGACACCGGCAAGAACATGTCCAGACAGGCGCAAAACTATTTGTCCCTGCAGTGGCTGTTCGGGAGATGTTGGGAGTTCCATATATCAACCGCCCTTTAATGCTGCCACAGTGACATGGTTTTCTGTTTAGGGTTTGCTCCCTTATACCCCTGTCACACTAAGACGTAATGAGCGAACGTGAGCCTAACGTGGTGATTTTTCATCATTACGTTGATGTACGTTGGATTACGTTATGATGATGTCATAATGATGTTAGACTGACGTAGAGCTATGTCACATTACGTCGTGTTACATCGAGTTACGTCAAGGTTTTGGACATGTTCAAAAATATAACGTAGCTCGAACGTAAGGGTTTACGTTTGCCATACGTTCTGTTCACGTTCAGCGAACGTCAATGATGTTAAATGGACGTTAGGCAAACATTCCTCACTATGTTCCACTACGGTCCACTACGTTCCACTACGTTCCACTACGTTCCACTCGTTGACCCACATTAAAGTCGGTGGAAACGTCCATGCAGCATAATGGGAAAGTCAGGAGAACATCAGGAGAACGTCAGGAGAACGTCAGGAGAACGTACGTTCAGTGTTTCGCCAACATTTAATGGCGTAAGTATCGTAAGGTAACGTAAAGCAACGTAGGTCTGGTGATGGAATAATGTTCATAACGTTCCGTGAACATCATTACGTTGTCCTCTCGCGGTGAATGACGGTATCACTACGCTTTACCGACGTTACGCTCTCGTCCACTACGCTGCATCCACGTTCAACTTGTGCCCAAATTTGCATACTACGCCGAGAAGTTCAACGTTCTTCACGTTCTCCCTACGTTGACATTGTTACGTCGCAGTGTGACAGGGCCATTAGCAAACACATGTACAGACACATATACAGATACATCTAGATAGACAGATACATAAACATATACAAATACATATACAGGCACACCTACATACACACCTACATACACATATACAGACGCATATACAGACACATAAACAGACACATATAGAAACACATATCCAGACACAGATATAGATACATATACAGACACATATACAGACACACCTACAAACATGTATGCAGACACATATACAGACACATATAGACATACACATATATAGATACACATGGATACATACACAGACACATACAGATACATACACAGACACACATACAGGCCCATATGCACACATACACACATATGCACACACATATACATAGACTTATGCAAGCACAGACACATATACAGACACATAAACACACACTTATACATATACTTATACAGACATATATACATACATATATACAGACACATATACAGACACACATAGAGACACATATACAGACACACTTACAATCACCCACCTACAGACGCACCTACATGCACCCCTACAGACACCCCTGCATACACACTTACAGACACCCCTACATACACACCTACATACAAACAGACAGACACACAGACATACACACCTACAGACAGACAGACACACAGACAGATACACAGACAGACAGAGAGAATGTGCATGTCTCACGCGCCACTGAGCGGAAACTGACAAATCTGTCAACTGTCTTCTAGCAACGCGCCCGTCCAACAGGAAGTGACGTCACAGGCCGTTTCAGGGGCGTCAGATCGATAGCAGGATGGACGGACGGCTACAACAACTTTCTGTGAGCATCCACCGGGTCTGGAGCCCTAAGTCAGGAGCAGCGATCGACCAAACCGCTGTGGTTGAGTGGTTCACAAACCACTGCGGTTGAGTGGTTCATAAACCACCGTGGTTGAGTGGTGCACAAACCACTGTGGATGAGTGGTTCACAAAACACTGTGGTTGAGTGGTTCATAAATCACTGTGGTTGAGTGGTTCACAAACCACTGTGGTGGAGTAGTTTAACCACTGTGGTTGAGTGGTTTAACCACTGTTGGTGAGTGGTTTAACCACTGTGGTTGAGTGGCTCACAAACCACTGTGGTGGAGTCGTGTAACCACTGTGGTTGAAAGGTTCAGAAACCATTGTGGTTGAGTGATTTACAAACCATTGTGGTTGAGTGGTTTACAACCCATTGTGGTTGAGTGGTTCACAAACCACTGTGGTTGAGTGGTTCATAAACCACTGTGGTTAAGTGGTTTACAAACCACGGTGGTTGACTGGTGCAGAAACCACTGTGGTTGAGTGGTTTAACCACTGTGGTTGAGTGGTTTAAGCACTATGGTTGAGTGGTTTAACCACTTTGGTTGAGTGGTTTAACCACAGTGGTTGAGTGGTTTAACCACTATGGCTTAGTGGTTTAGTAACCACTGTGCTTGAGTGGTTCACAAACCACTATCGTTGAGTGGTTTAGTAACCACTGTGGTTGAGCGTTTCACAAACCACTATGGCTGAGTGATTTAATAACCACTGTGATTGAGTGGTGTACAAACCCCCGTGGATGAGTGGTTCACAAACCACAGCGTCCCAGAGCAGGGAATCTAAGCGGCAAAGGAAGCCTATAGGAAGCTTGGAGTGAGGTCTGATACGGAGCGTGGAGTGTATCCTGGTACGGAGCTTGGAGTGTATCCTGGTACGGAGATTGGAGTGTACCCTGGTACGGAGCTTGGAGTGTAGCCTGCTACGGAGCTTGGAGTGTATCCTGGTACGGAGCTTGGAGTGTAGCCTGGTACGGAGCTTGTAGTGTATCCTGGGACGGAGCTTGCAGTGTATCTGGGTACGGAGCTTGGCTGGGAGCTTGGCAAGGAAATTGGCAGGAAGCTTAGAACCGAGCTTGGCTGGGAGCTTGATCGGGAGCTCGGTAGGGAGGTTGGTAGAGAGCTTGATTAAGAGCTTGGCATGGACCGTGATAGAGGACTTGGCAGGGACCTTGGTAGAGAGGTTGGTAGGGAGCTCTCCAGAGCTTGGGAGAGAACTTGGCAGGGAGCTTGGCAGGGAGCTTGGAAGGGAGCTTGGCAGGGAGCTTGGCAGGGAGCTTGGCAGGGGGCTTGGCAGGGAGATTGGCTAATAGCTTGGCAGGGATCTTGGCAGGGACCTTGGCTAAGAGCTTTGCAGGGAGCTTGGCAGGGAGCTTGGCAGGGAGCTTGGCAGGGGGCTTGGCAGGGAGCTTGGCAGGGAGCTTGGCAGGGAGCTTGGAACCGAGCTTGGCTAAGAGCTTGGCTAAGAGCTTGGCTAAGAGCTTGGCAGGGAGCTTGACAGGGAGCTTGGCAGGGAGCTTGGCAGGCAATTTGTTACCGAGACTAATCGTGACTCAGTGAAGACTGTCCAATATAAGGATAAGACAGTAGTATTAATAACCCCCTCGTGAAACCTAGTCTTAATTACACAATATCTAACATTCAATTACATTGAATGGTGTATGTCAATGCCAGCTCGGCTAATTAAACGGCACGTTATGGGTGTCTATATATAGACATTAATCATCCCGCCTTAAATTAAGGCCAACCTATAATCAGTAGAGTTTCAAACATGGATCTTTTTTATGTTGAAATATAAAAAGCAGCGGTTTAATTTTTACCGAGGTATGTCACACTGGGCACTATTTTTATTAGATATGTTAGATTCATTTTATTAACTCCCCTACTCGATCTAGCTGTGTCAGTGAATACAAATTCACGGAAGCCTTCATCTCTGGTTATTAGGTATTCTGGGAGTTCGCGCCTAAATGTGTTTGTTGATTTTAGGGAAACCCTAGCGGACAAAGTGGCCGGAGTTGTTTTTTTACTTTGTTGTTTTGTTGTACTCCTCAGTTCATATTTCAGTGAAAGTGAAACTTATAACAGCAGTTTGTGTATTGGGAAAGTTACTCGGGTCAAGAAGCTTAATTTCATCATATATATATTTGCATATATATTATATATGAGACTGTCTCAAAAGGTAATCACTCTTTTTTTTGTGTCCATTGTAACAATTGACACAAAACAGCACAGAAACAGTTACACTGAAAACACAAGTATATTTGCTTCAACAAAATATGTATTCTATTGGGATTATGAAACACCATGTAAAAAACAAATCAGTTTATCCTGAGCAAATGCATAAGCAGATAGTATGTTGATCGTTACAATGGACAAAGTTTTGTCCCATATTGCTTAGCACCTTTTGAGACAGTCTCATATATGTCTTCAATTGTCTGAGGTAAATAGATTAGGTTGATCGCTATTATCTACCTTACTTTTAGTTTTAAGTAAATTTGCTTTAACATGACCAACTTGGGAGATCTGTGAAGTGCACAAGGCAGCTTGACAAGGTCTTAACAGCAATAGCAGATGAACCATAGATTCCAGGATACACCCAGGAAACACCAGCAGATTCAAATTCATTGCTGCACATGAAAAAACTGACCAGAGCATCCTCACCACATGTAGTGAGCCCTGATGGTTTTGTGTTGTTGAAGATTTATACTGCCTATCATGGTTAAGCCTGAATAGGCTTGTTTTCACCATTAGACAGTTTGTCGATAGAAAGCCCAAGCCTACACTTTTACAGACCCAAGGGATTTTTAACCTCCCACACCACATAGACATGGTATGAGAGCAACTGGCCTTTGATGAAGCTGTAAGTTATACACAGCGGTGGAAATCCAAATTGGCAGAGATGGGGGCATGGGAATCGAACCACCAACCTTCAGATTGGTCGTAATGCTCGCATTGCGTTTGATGCGAGGGAAGGAAGAGACCCTCCCCCCGCCTCTCCTGCCTCCGCCCGGCTTTCTCACCTTCCCTGTCATCCCTCCCTCAGCTTTCTCCCACCTCGCCCTTTCTCCCTGCCCGCCGGCTTTCTCACCTCCCCCGCATTCTCGCCTCCTCGCTCCCTCCCTTATAAGGCCGCCCGCCGGCCTCCTTCAGCCATTCGCCTTCCCGCCGTCCTCCCTGCCCAAGCCCTCTCTTTTCTCTTTGGCTCACCTCGGACGGCTCCAACACATCATGCCTGCAAACGGAAAAGGCAAGGGCAAAGGACGCAAGGGAGCCCGGTCGACCGCCATGGGCACGCCGGGATCCTCCTCGGGCACTCCGCGAGGCGCTTCACCTGCCTCGGCCCCAGGTTCCCCTCCGGCACCTCGGGACCGACCCTCGGGCACCGACGCCACCATACTCCCGGCACTGCAGCAGATAACGAGCCGCCTGGACCTCCTCGAGTGCGGGGCCGCCCTCAGGACCCAGGAGATCCCCCCGCCCGCGCCGAGTCGGCGGCCGGGATACAGCTCGCCGCCCATCCCAGCACCTCGGGCGCACCTCCTCAGGGGGGCCCAACCTCCCCCGCCACCTCAAGCGCCGCTCCCGGGGGCCGTCCACCCGCAGTATGAATGCTATAGCCGCCTTACTGCACAGTCGTCGGCCCCCCCGCCCTGGGCCTACCTCCAGGATGCCGTCGACCATACCCCGGCATCCGCGGCCGACGCCGTAAGACAGATCGTGGCTTCGGCCAAGACACGGCACACCGGGGGAAGAAAAGGGATCTCCCACGACTACCTCTTCCCCTCTGACCTCGTGGAAAGAGGGCCGGAACGCACGTCGGTAAAGAGGGGCGAGGCCACCAAAGACGAGTACAGCCTCGCCCTCACTACCCTCATCAGCCACCCAAGCTTCCCCGCGCACTCCCTGCCAGGCCTACACCACCACACCCTCAGGGACAATCTGGTCTATCCGTGGCCTACCGTCCGCCGGTACCCAGAGACGATCTTCACCTGGATCGCGGACGGCAGGCTCCCCCACGGATGGCACGACCCGGTTGCCCTGAACCTGGTGCGAATGGAAGTTATCACCATGCCCGCCCCCCAGGCCGTCCCGACGGCACCAGCCCCCCCGAGGCGCGGACCTTCCCCGAGGCGCACAGCAGCCCCGGACCCAAGCTGACACCTACAGCCGAGAGGCTCATGGGGCTCTCTGCGCCGCCGGGAACCGCGAGCCCACCTCGTGCGATCGGGCCCCCATCGGGGAGGCCCACGGCGAGGTGGGGCACAGACACCGGCACATTTGCGCCTACTGTGCCAACGTGAGGCGCATTCTCACCATGCACAGCCAGGCCCTGTGCCTCACCAAGCAAGCCCGTGAGCGCCAGACCCCGGCCGCCTCGGCAGATTTTTGATCCGCCGCCCCCCCCCCCGGCCGGCCCGGGGGGCCATCTCCGGAGTCCGACCTAGAAAAAAGTCAGACACTCTAACCACTCCGCCACAGAGAACACCACATGGTGGTGTCTCCGACTTGGCCTGAGCATACAGCTCAAACACTCTAATCTAATCTAATCTACATATGCAAAATTTAAGTTGTATAGTCTAATGGCTTTGAGCTTCTGTCATTCTCTTAGATACATATACTAGGTTGATCATTATAACCTACCTTACATTAGATTGAAGTAACGTTGCTTTAAAATAACTACCTTAGGAGATATTTTAAGTGAAAACATGCCAAATTAATGTTGGCATACTTGTCAAAACTCTGATCCCATAGGCTTCAGTAGCAACATGGTCTGATAAATTGGCTTAATACACCCTTCTATTGAGCATCAAATGCTTAATAATTTCACCAATATCTAAGTTGGATATGCAGGTTCAAATCGAGACAAAGATTTAGCTTTTGAAAATTTGATTCTAAGTTGGATATACAGGTTAATATCTAGAAAAATCGATGCTTTTAGCGGACTGTGTTTTTTTTCTCTTTTGAAAAGTTGGTGCTTTGAAGAAAAGCAAATCTTGTTTTAATTAACGACGTCTCTAGAGCACATTGATTTTCATATCATCGGCTATTGGACTTCAAACATATTATCATTTTCATGTATTTCTTTCGAGGAAACCCACTGCCACCACATAGGCCTACTCTTCCAGATAAGCAGCGAGGGCACTTTTATATTCACTTTCCCACAGACAGGACAGCCACATACAACAGCTTTGATGAACCAGTTGTCGGACCAGTTGTGGACCAATTGGCGGACCAGTGCGGACAGTTGCGGACCACGTTGCGGACCAGTTGCGGACCATTGCAACCAGTTGCCGACCAGTTGCTGACCAGTTGTGGACCAGTTGCGGATCAGTTTGTGGACCCGGTGGTGGAACAGTTGTGGACCAGGTGTGGACCAGTTGTGGACCGTTGTGGACCAGTTGTGGACCAGTTGCAGCCCAGTTTGTGGACCAGTTGCGAACCAGTTGCAAACCACTTCGTGCACCAGTTGCGGACCAGTTGTGGACCATGTGTGGACCAGTTGTGACCAGTTGTGGACAGTTGTGGACCAGTTGTGGACCAGTTGTGGCCAGTGTGAACCAGTTGTGGACCAGTTGTGGACCAGTCATGGCAAGTCGTGGACAATTGTGGACCAGTTGTGGACCAGTTGTGGACCAGTTGTGGACCAGTTGTGGCCGTCAGGACAAGTTGTGGACCAGTTGTGGACCAGTTGTGGACCAGTCATGGACAAGTTGTGGACCAGTTGTGGACCAGTTGTGGACCATTGTGGACAGTTGTGGACCAGTTGTTGGACCAGTTGTGGACCAGTTGTGGACAGGGACCGTTGTGGACCAGTTGTGTTGGTGCTTTACCCGGACTATCCAGCTTTAAACCCCAGCTAAGTGTCGTGACGCGCGGTGCCCTTGACTGGCGGGACAGTTGGGCCGGCCTTCACCTGCTCGTGGTTTGTGAAACACAGCACCTAGCCGGGTCGTGCGGGCCGGAGAGATCCGTGTGTATTCAATCAATCCGCCATTCATCTGCTTCTCCACATCGCTCTCAGGAATCGCGTCTCGCCCCATTCAGCACCGCTTGTAGCCCACAGCACGATCCTGGGGCCATCTTACAGCCCCATCACACCAAACTAGTTCTCAAACCGTCCGACCACGTTCTAAAAACGGGTTGTGGTCGGGGGTAGAATGTGGCTGCAAGAAAGTTTTGGGGCATGCTCAAAGTCCTGGAGCACACATTCCGATCTCTAGCGCATCCATTCCATTTGAAAACTGACTGTAAAAAGTTTGCCACTACATCTATTCCGTTTCGCACACATGTTTAGAGCCTGTACAGAACAATAATTTTAAGAGCGTAGTGTAGTAGAACTAGTTTGGTGTGTATGGGTGTATAATAGAGATCTGGCGGCGCCCGCCCACGGCGTTCCACGGCGTCCCACGGCCCCGCGTCCCAACAGCGTTCACCCCCCCCGTCCCACAGCGTCCCCACGCGTCCCACGGCGTCCCCATGGCGTCCCCACCCCACGTGCGTCCCATGCTGCGTCCCCACGGCGTCCCACGGCGTCTCACGGCGTTTCCCACGGCGTCCCACTCCACGCGTCTCCCGCCAAGACCCGGAGTAGAAATAGCTTGTTTGTTAATTGTCTTACGTTCTAACAAACATCTAGGTCATATCAGGACGGGAGTCTAATAGTGTCCAATCGCTTCAAAATCGCGTCCGATCGTGCCATAATTGTGTCCAATCCAGTCAAATCGCATCCAAATCACATATAATTGCGTCAAAACGCATATAATTGCGTCCAATTGGTACTCTCACAGAACGAAGGGACCTACACCTGATCGTACTATGCACAACGTGCAAAGACGAAAAATTCATTGACCGCACAAATACAATAACAAGAAGAGGGGACTACACTCTCCTCAATGTACCACACCATTCAACAAATAAATTTATTGGAGCACCAATCTACAAAGGTAGTGTCATGTGGAATGACCTCCCTACCAGGGTCAAAGACCTTTCCTTCAAAAATACATATCAAGCCCACCTGTTTATTCAGGCCCTTGAATGACTACTGCAGTAATTACTGGCAAAGCCCTGAGCTGCTCCCCCCCCCCCCCACCCCCTGTATTCGTGCTTGCTCTCCTGTGGGTTTCCACCCCCCACCAACCACCCCAATGGGCCCCCTCCGCTACCACCACCGTTAACCATCATGAACAAACTATCAACACACTGAACATCCTACACAACTATCAACCTGTTAAACACATTGAACATTATATAAGACAAACAAAATGTCTTGTCAACTATAAACTTACCTTGATTTATAAGAGAAAAAATATAACCCTCAACGATTATTTGAGTTTCCCCGAGTATACACTTTCTACTCGGTGCTGCTCCCCATTTTTGCATGAACTACAGTGACTGGTGCTGTACATTATACAGCAGGAGCCACTCCCTTAATTCTACAGGATCGGTGCTGTAACTAATATAGCACTGATCAAACTTAGATTACATAGAATGTCAATTCCTATAGTAAGATGACTGGAAGACCAGTTCTCTCGCGCTGACAAATGTCATATTCAGATGAATAAATACTTTACCCCAAAAAAATTGTGTCAAATCGTTCTATTCGTGTCCAATCACGTCCAATCGCCTCCAATCGCGTTTAAAGGCGTCAAATCGTTATAATCGTGACTAATCGCATACAAAAAAAATTCTTTCCAATCGATCCCAATCGCGTACAAAAAAAATTGTTTCCAATCGATCCCAATAGAGTCCAGTCTCTCTCCATCTCTCCCTCAGACTCTCTCCATGTCTCCCTCAGACTCTCTCCATGTCTCCCTCAGACTCTCTCCATGTCTCCCTCGGACTCTCTCCATGTCTCCCTCGGACTCCTGTTTCGATATTTCATTGCAGACATACTTCTTCTGTGCATCTGAAAATGCATGTGCATGACTCGGCCATCTCCTCCTGCTCAGAGAAGGCACCTCCTGTGGGGAGGCTGGTGGCGAAGTGGTGGCAAAGTGGTGCGCTTTGTCGAAAGTTAATTAAACCTTGTGGGAGCTGGACCAAGCCGCTGTGGACATTAGACCATACGGGAGCCGTCCTCCCAGCCCGGCCAATGCGCTTAAACTAAGGACGCTGAACCTGGCAACAATTCAGCCAACTTAATGTTATACAGTCAGATGGCTTTTAGTTTTTCTGTGATAAATATATTAAGTTGATTGTTATAATCTACCTTACTTTAGTTTGAAAAATAATTGTTATTTAAAAATGGCTAAGTGTGGAAGGATGATTAAAATATCATGGACAAAGAAGATCACCAACAAAGAAGTTCTCAGAAAAATTAAAAATAAGAAAAGCTTGTTTGCCACTATACAGACAAAGAAACTTATTTATTTTGGCCACATCATTCGTCAGAGTTCAATATACCGTACATTTGTTGGAAGGGAAGGTGAATGGCAGCAGAGGGAGAGGGAGACCAAGAACATCATGGTTTACAAATATTTCCCAGTGGACAGGCTTGAATTATTCACAGTCTATCAGAACAGCACACCATCGGGACAAGTGGAGAACCATTGCATCCAACCATCGACTAGAGGACGGAACTATTGATTGATTGATTGATTGACGCTTTGAGATATTTGAAGTGCAAACATGTCATATTAGTTTGTACAAGCACGCCAAAACTCTGACACCCTCGGCTTTAGCAGTAACAGGTTCTGTTAACTTGACTCAGTGTTCCCTTCTAAGTCGCAACAAGTGTATCTAAATTAGATATATAGGATCAATTCTAAATAATTATTTTGGTTTTAAAATATTTATGCTTCATCGGACAATGCAGCTTTAAAGTTGCAGAATACAATGAAAGCATCAACTTTTCAAAACTCAAAAACACTGACCTAGATTTGACCCTCCATATCCAAGTTAGATACTGGTTTGTTTGTTGTTGTTTTACGTCCTAGCAACATCTAAGGTCATATCAAGACGGGTTAGATACTGGTGCATGTGTTAGAAATTTGTTGTAGCATCGAACGGATTTGGTTGGTTGTTGGAGTTTATATCCTCGCAACATCTAAGGTTATATCAGGACGGGTACCTACTTGTGACAGTGCACACTCATGTCAACTTTATAGTGCTGCCCCACTGGGAAATCAGGCCTCTGGCACCATGACCCGATCGCCCACTCAATCATATTATCCTGGCACTGTGATAACCAGTCCTTACCCTGTCCTAGTAATACCAAGCACCAGGTTAGGAAGTGATAGGTATCAATCTTAAAATCATTGGTTTGACTCGACAGGGAACCAAACTCCTGACCTTCGATAATCGATCCCGGCGCTCTACCGATTAGGCCACCGAGCCCTTTTGGGAGTTGAACCAAGCTGGTATGGACATTAGACTTTACCCAGCCATCCTCCCACATCCCGGTCAAGGCACTTAAAATAAGGACCCTGAACCTGGCAACAATTCAGCCCACTTATTTTTTTTATAAAATTGTTTTTTCCTGAAGATTTATACTGTCTATCATGGATAAGCGTAAATAGAATTGTTTTCACCATTAGACAGTTTGTCGAGAGAAAGCCCCAGCCTACACTTTTACCGACCCAAGGGATTTTAACCTCCCACACCACATAGACATGGTATGAGAGCAACTGGCCTTTGATGATGCCGTAAGTTATACACAGCGGTAAAGTTGCGCAGTCCAGTGATTTTTAGTTTCTGTCAATTTTCTGCGATAAACACATCAAATTGATTGTTACAATCCACCTTACTTTAGTTTGAAGTAATTTCTAATTTAAATGGTAAAGTTTTGAGATACTTGAAGAGCAAATACGTCAAATTAGTTTTTGCAGGAACGCCAAATCTCTGACACCATTGACGTTACCAGAAATGGCTGCTAATAAATTGACTCAGTATTCCCTTCTATGTGGCAACAAACGCACAATAAGTGCATCTCGATCTGAGAATTGCTTTGGTTTGTGCTTTAATAGGTGTAAAAACCCACTGTCATGGGGGGATGAAAGTAGAAAATATTGCGCTTAGAGCAGGATTCGAACCCACAAATCTTGCATTCCATGCTAGTGTGCTAACCACTACAACACCTAGGCTTCCGGATGTCATCACTTTAACCATGCCTACCTGTCTATGTGGGTCCTTGCCTGACTACACTACAGACTACTACACTCATCCCCCTGGAATTGTAAGCCTTTTCAATGGTTAACGTCAAGAGACGTTGGTTCAATGCTTACAATCACATCATTCAGGCAAAACATTTACACATACCTACACAGGTGTGGGTTAAAAAACCATACAGTGTGTACCTTGTACAGGATCCTGGTCATGGCCGAAATGTCATATGGGGGATGAAAATATTTTGTCTAGAGCAGGTTTCGAACCCACCAGTTTAGCATTCCAGGCTAGTGTGATAACCATTACACCACCTATCCTCCTATCCAAGCCGACCATGCTCCAATGTGATCGTCCGATTCCTGACGGTCAAGATGAAGCATGGTGAGAAGGCACTCAATTACCACTTTTTGGTGCAGTCCTGGGCCGCGTTCTGGCTCCGTCTCGGAGGCGCCTCGGCGACGGGCCTGACGTCAGGCTAGTCTGAATGGCAAAGGCAGTTTGTTGTCTCGAAATTGGCCGCCTCCATAGGTGGCGGCCATTTGCAATGGTAAAGCTGTGCTGTGATTGGCTGAAACCAGTGAATACGGCGCCCATTTTCGAGGCGCTTTTCACCTCCAGTCTGGAAAGAGAGGTGTCTCTGAGACGTCGCCGAGACACACTCTGAATGGAAATAAGCCAAAAAGCATCACCGAGACATCGCCGAGGTGCCTCCTAGACAGACCCTGAACGCAGCCCTGTATTTGTGGCTTGTGACAAAGAGGCGTGCTAAGCTCAATGGCGCCATACCAGGGGTGGGGTCCCAGTTAATGCCTGATTGATTAATCAGGAGATCGTGAATTCCAGGGATCAGGAATCCTGTTTCTCTTGGTTCGAATATTGAAAGAACTCATTTTTTGTAGGTGATACATATAGTCTGCTGATGTTGGGCATTGAATGCCTTTGATCGGAGGATCGTGAATTTCAGGGATCAGGAAAACGTTATATTTAGGCAGATAAAAATTGCTTAGCAATAAAAACACACCCGATACAATCAATTAGTAAGTAGTGTTAAATGCAGAAAACAGAATCTTAGAGCCCATGAGGCTGTACGTCAAGATGTCACTTAATGTATGGCAGGATGTATTTCGAGTAACGAGAACCAGAGGTCACTGACCCTGATGTGAAATATAAAGGGAAGTGACCTCAAGATGTTGGATAATGTACGGTAGGCCTTTGATTTTGCCA